>CM071845.1:60598728-62998728 GCA_036507285.1 Trichosanthes cucumerina
AAGCCCTGGATACAGCACTTAAGGGACCAACCCCTCTAGTTTCCCTAAAGACGGGAACGAGTGAATTCCATCTCGCGTAGTTAAGTTCCCAGCTCCCTACTTGGTCCTGTCCATGAGAAGATAGGCATATTGGGCGAGTAACTGTGACCACCCTCACCCGTACTAGTCAAAGGACATACCCCACAGACGTGAGTCCGTACACACGCTCGAGATTCATTCGAGTCACTAATGGTCATCTACGGAAGTTATTAGTCCCTTATCACAACGGTGTTACATCGTTAGGTCTAATAATTCACGGTTCGATCTTGTACAATCTCATTGTACAGGATGCCCCCACTCGCATGTCAACCACATGAACGAGTTAAATCACCTCATTTGTATCTTAATACAAAGTGGGTCGCATCCACAGCGTATCCAGGATTAGGTCTCCAACCCTATCCATATACTGTAGACCGTTCGGGTCATTTACTCGAACGTGATCCTCCTTGTGTGTCCACTACACACCGTTCAAGTTCTATTTCTCTCATATATTCAATGACCCTGGAGCTTAGTTTATTGGTCAAAGTTGTATAAAATGTGAGACACAAAATGAAGAAATGAATAACTCTTTATTAATTTCAAATAGTAATTTACAAACAAAACGAGATTAGGACAAACATCCCAACAGGCATGTTCAAATATTTTTATATGTTTTTTTTAGACTCGAATGAGTAAATCACTGAGATATTGAGCCCGAGGTTGTATAGTACTGTGTGCACAAAAGTCATTTTCTGTTGTCAATGTTGAGTGTACTCCGTGACAACAATGTTATCGTGAGTGTTGGGCGGGCCCCACTACGACAAAGACGATGGGAGTGTTGGGCGGGCCCCACTACATCGTAGAATAAACGTTGGTTGTACTGGGTGTGCCCTACACAACGTAGATTGTCATATGTTTTATAAGGGTTAATATTATTGATATGCTTTACGAGATTTTAATGACATACTTGTTGGTTTTTTGGAAAAGCTACTATGATTACACGTTTACTCGTAACACTTGATTACAGATGCATATGCTCATAAGTGTCAGGTGATATGATTTACGAGTTATAGATTTTAAACTCAGTCACTCACTGAGCTTCATAGCTCATTCTTTCAGCGTTTTCAAACTTTTCAGGTAGAGATCGAGCTCCCGATGCCTGACAACCTACCATAGTCTGTTGGAAGCTCCACGAGTTTTATATTTTGTACGTGGGTGGAGTTGTATAGAAAGTCTATATGTATTGTAGGTTATTTTTTAGAGGACTATGTAGTTATATTTGTGTGTGCATTCGAGGTTGCGGTTGTGTAAACCGTGGTTGGGTATGTTTTTGGTTGTGATGCTCATACCCATTTCAGTTTTCAAGAGAGTCTTAAGTAGGGTTACTCCTTACGTAGGTTTCGTAATTGTTTATATTCCGTTGTGTTATGCTTAAAGTGTTTCTTATACAAGTATAATATGCTTATCAGGTAAAACAGGGCCAACAGGTATCGTTAGAGAGGAGAATGATGTATGTTGGTTTCACGCCGTCTACCGGGTTAAGTTAGCAGATAGTTCGGGAGAGGGTGTGACAGTATGTACTCCACTAGACTAGAGTTTTAGTTCAAGTAGGAGTTTGTTGGGTTTTATGCCCTAAAACTTGTAGTTTGTAACTTTTTATTCTATTTAATTCAATAAAATGTTATTGGTTTCATTATTTCTCTATATTGCCTTATATTAACCCTAAATCCAATAAATGAACATCTTAGGCTGTAATGTGCCTCTTGAACTGGATGTAGAAGAAATATGAGGATCGCGGTTCGAGAAACAGTCTAAAGGGTCTATAGTATAGGGATGGGGTTGGGTACCTTATCCTAGTGACATTATGGATATGGCCCACTTTGTATATGATACAAACAAAGTGATCTACCGTGTTCGTGTGGACGACATGTGAGTGGGGATATCCTATGTGATGAGATTACATAAGACCGAACCGCAAAATAGTAACTACTAGATGTAATTCTTTTGACTACTTAGGTTTCTATTTCAATAGGATGACCTAGGCAACTAGATCTCAATCCTGAGCAGGTTACGAACTCCCGTTGTAAGGGATTGTCCTTTGACTAGTATGGGTGAGAGTGGTCTGAGACGCCGACCCAATAAGCCTACCTTCTTGGGGACAAAACCGCGCAGGCAGCTGGAGACTTAACCTAGCAAGATGTAGTTCACTCATTCCCAACTTTAGGGTAAGAAGATGAGTGTTCCCTTAAGTAGTGTCTCCAGGACTTGAACAAAGGGTCCGACCCTCTCACTGGCCCGAGAGGGACTTCTGTTTAATGTAGGACCATAAACAGGTTGTTCATTAGAGGAGCACTAGTACTTAAGGTCTAAGATGTAACCTAGGGGTAAAACGCTAATTTGACTCAGCTGGTGTTACGAATACTCGTGAATGATCAACTTGCTGTTATTGGTCGCTATCCATAGACACAGAAATATATATGTGTTGGGTTTTATGTCCTAAAACTCGTGGTTTTGTAAATTGAATATATGTTCTATTTTGCAATAAAGTTGTTATTGAGATTTATTCAGTAAAGGTGTTATTGAATAAAGTGAATTGTGTATTGTGTAACCCTAATCCAATAAAGAACCCTTGGCTATAGGATGAATACTTGAGCTTTATGTGTGACATAAAAGTGGATCAAGTTCAAGTTATAGCCATAATAGTCTATAGTATAAGGATAGGGTTGGGTACCTTATCCTGGGGACACTATGGACGCGACCCACTTTGTAGAGTACAAACGATGTGATCCTAAATCGTTCATGTGGAGACATGTGAGTGGGGGCGCCCTATGCAATGAGTTTTCATAAGATTGGACCGCGAAATAGTCACTTAAACTTTTTAACTCCGTTTACTGTTTTAACTGACTATATTCATACGATGACCTAGGTAACTCGATCTTAATCCTGAGCGTTCTATGGACTCTTGTTTATTCGGATTATCCTTAGATTTGCATGGGTGAGAGTGGCTCGTGATTGCCGACTCAATATGCCTCCCATTTCAGGGATAAAACCGGGTAGATAGCTAGAAAAATAGTTCTCCAAGATGGAATTCGCTCCTACCCATTTTAGGGATTAGTAGAGAGGTTGTTCCCTTAAGTGCTGACTCCGGGTCTTGAACAATGGGCCCACCCCTCACATTGGCCTGAGAGGGATTCGGTTTGCTGGTTGGACCACAAACCAATTGTTCATTAGAGGATCAGTGGGACTTAAAGAACAAGAGGTAATTACAGGGGTAAAACGGTAATTTTGACCCAGCTGTAATTACGAACGACCTGTGAAGGATCGACTTACTAATCATGGTTATATAGAGTGGGCGAAAAATATATCTGAATGAGAGGAGAGTGCAACTATTGGGCTTTAGTGGAGTATCCCGGTGGTTAACGAATGTTGATTAGCTAGGTTAAAGAGTTTGACCAGGTTAATCACGTGTATCGTTGGAGCTCATGATCTGTAGGTCCATTAGGTCCTTCTTACTAGCTTCGGACTAAGCCTTGTAACATTTTGAGAGAAAAGAATTTGAATTGTTCAAATTCGAGTTTGGGAAGAGAAAGTTAATTATATGTGATATATTTAACGAATCATAAATTAATTATGAATTAAACTATGATCAAAAGGAGGTGTATATATTTAAATATGATTTAAATATTGGATCGGTTTATAGCATGAATAAAGATTCATGTTCGAAAAATCGATCGGGATCGGGTTATTTATTTAATTTAATATTTGATATTAAATTAAATTTAAAAATTAATTAATTAAATTATTTTTGAATTATTTAATTAATTATATTAATTTTAATTCAAAATCAATTTAATATTTATTTTAGAATTAAAATTAAATGTAAAAGGAGGGATTTTCATGATTTTCATGAAAATCAAGTTGCCAACTTGCCCAATCCTCCTCATTTTCAAAATTCACCAAAATTGGTCACCTCCATCTCAAAGCATCCTCATCATCCTTGAGTTGTCACTCCATTGAAACTTATTGAAGCTTTATATAATGGTGATTTGAGGGATGTTGAGAGAATTTTACAGAAAATTCTAAATTCCCGAATTAGTGACATTTGAGGTCTTTCCTTCCAAATTCTCTCAACCTAGGATCCCACAATCCGTTCTAAGGCCCAAGGATAGTAGGGAAGACTCTAACGGTTGTCTACGAAGTGTTCGTGTTGAAAACCATCCACTGGGTGAAGAGAATTTGATCTTCAAAATTGAGTTTTCTATCCCTCTGTTTTTCCAGCTTTGAGCATGCATTTTATTTTACAAAATTGATCAACTTAGAGTGTTCAAGATCCAAAATTGCTTCCGCTTTCTTAATCTAGACTCTTTCAATATGCAGTGAGAAGAGTGCAACTGCGAGACTTTAGTGGAGTGTTCTCGCAGTTAACGAATGCTGATTAGGGGGTTAATGAGATTAACCTATTAATCTTGTATCGTTGGAGCTTCTTATTTGTAGGTCCATTAGGTCCACTTCCTAGCTCGTAAAGGGTTCTTAGATTATTAGATATTGGTTAGAATTTGAAATGTTCAAATTTGCTTTGGGAATTAGCTTAATTTATGGAGATACATTATAATATAAAGTTTTTTTATGTACATTAAAACTTTATAGTATAAATTTAATTTGATGAGAGAATTAAATATTTGAAAGGAGTTCAAATATTGTTTTAATGCGAATATGATTTATATTAAAAAACTATAGGTTAAAATTTAATGTGCATAAGATGTGCATTAAAACTATAGGTTAAAGGAAATGTGATTAAATATGATTTAATCATAGTTAACCTAAATTAAATATATGATGTTTAATTAATTGATTAATTTAAGAATTAATTAATTGATTTAATTAAATATGATTTTAATTAAATTAATAGGTTATATATTAATATATATATATATATATATATATATATAAATTAAATATGATTGAATTATATTATATTATTATTAATTAATTAAACGAGTGGAAACGTGTGAAAGACATGTTCCTCACTCACCTCCCTTTTTTCCCTCACCTTATCGATAAGTGCAGAGGGAGATGGGAGGTTTTGGATTGATCGATCATTTTTCTTGAATGATCTTGCATGCTTCCTCTTTCAAAAGTTTCTCTCTGAAATTCTTCGCACAAAATCAATAAGGTTCCCACAAATCTTAATCCAAGAATCTAGAGAATAGGAAGTTTTCTTTGTGGTAGTGTCTTGTTCTTGGTCCCAATTGGCATTGGAAGAACTTGCTGGAAGTTCATAAGATTTTGCAAAAAGGAAAATTTGGTTCTACAAAAGTAAGTATTCAATACTTAAATTTATACATTGAATTTCTTAATTGTAGAATTTCATTATGTTGTGTTTATCTAATTTTTCAATGTACTGGTATTTTGGAAACTAAATTAAGATACGGTTCGATTCCCAATTGGCTTCCATTGTGCAATTGATTTTTTGAAACCTTTGAGAATATGATACATAACATTACAATTTCAATGATTGGGTGGATTATAATTTGGTAGAGGGTGAGGTGGCTTAGGAATGACATGATCATATGGTTGGAAGAAATGGAAATGATGGGATAAAAGATTATCAGTTGGACGAGACAACATATGATATTGCAGAGGAAGAGGATGATGATGATTGGGAAACGGGAGATGATTATTGGGAAGAAGAAGCTAATGAGGAAAATGTAGAAATCAAAGGAGGTATAGAAGATGAAGATGTAGTTGACTATGAACATGGAAATAATATTGAAGCTCAAACGATCCAAGTGACAGCTAGCGTGGTAGCATCATTCATATGTTAAAGATATCGAAGTCGGAGAATTATTTTTATCGAAAAAAGATTTTGTTATGAGGTTGTCAGTCTTAACAATGAGGGATAACTTTGAGTTTAGGGTAAAAAATCGAATCCTAAACTCTACAAAGTTGTATGTATTATTGGCGAGTGCAGATGGAGACTTCGACCCATGAAGCTAAATGAGTCTGCTATTTTCAAGGTGACGAAGTACTCTAATATGCATTCCTATAAGCATCAAATGTTGGCCCATGATCATATGCAAGCTAGAAGTTGGATCATTGGTAATTTGCTTAAATCGAAGTTCGAAAAGGTCGGTCGCAATTATAGACCGAAGGATATCATAAGTGATATATGAAAAGAATACGGTGTTAACTTGAGTTATGACTTGGTGCGGAATAATTTATCTAATTCCTCTCCTCTCATTGCTTCATTATCCCTCAAATATAATTTCCTAAGTCTATGACTGAATACATTCCTCTTCAATGATCTACTACCATGCCTAAGTCTACATATCAGATCGAACTCTGTCTTGCCAAAAGAAACTTTATTCCCTAACAAGTTAAAGCTCATAACATCTGACCTACTTTCATTAATCTCCCTAAAAAGAATGCAGTGGACTAACTGATCATTAAAAATAATAGAAGTGCCTAATAGAAGGCCAAAAGATGTTTGCTTGAACAACTCTAACTGGGTTGAGGTCAGTTTTGACTTGATGTTCTTACTAGTTCTACCTAAGTGAGAACTGTTGAGATTTATGCCCTAAACTCGTGTAGTTTGTAATTATTTGATGGTTATAAATAAAGTGTTATTTTTCCTCCTCAAATCTTGTAATCTCGCAATTAAAACTTAAATCCAATAGACTAAGCTCCAGGGTCATGTTTATGAGACCCTGAACAGTGTGTAGTGGACACACAGGTAGGATCATGATCAAGTAAATGACACGAATTGAAGGGAATCGAAGTCCCCGTAGCAGAAGCGATTGTGAATCGCGCGCTCTTGATTTAGTTACAAAGATTAATTCAAGAACATAAAACATACATTAAGCATGCAAAACAGAATGGACAGCAAGAATGTACCTTTGAAGAACCTTTCTTCGAGTGCTTCTCTCTCCCACGGTCACGATCTCAAAGAATGAACTAACTCGCATTTAACACCGACACTACCACCTGGATCTTCTCCGTTGTTCTCTAGGTGAGGGAGGAAGGTGGGTTCCCTTTAGGAATAGTGAGGTGTTTTGTGAGAGAGATGCTTGTGGTTTTGGAACTTTTCCAACAACAACAAAAAGGCTAGGAATCACTTAGAATGTCTTAACCTAGTTGCATCTCATGCAACCATATATATAGGGGAATGAGATGGAAATGACCATCCTACCCCTCCCTTATTCTCTCTTTAGTATATAGTTTATATATGAATCTAATTCACATTAAAACTATATATTATATCAATTATATCATATATAATAGATATAACACCTCATGTATGAAATTGAACACTTCAATTTCACTCCTAACTTTATACCCTCAATTTTACCATATTGAGCCAACGGAGGGATCTAATGGACCTACAGATCATGAGCTCCAATGATGTGAGATTAACTGATCAAACTCTTTGATCCAATTAATCAATATTCATTAACTACAAGTCACTCCACTATAGACTTGTAGTTGCACTCTCCTCACTGTAGATATCATTGTGTCCATTGATATAGTCATTACCCATGAGTCGACCCTTCACAGGTTGTTCGTAATCACACCGGGTCAAATTACCGCTTTACCCCCGTGATTACCTCTTTGCTCCTAAGCACCACTGATCCTCTAATGAACAACAAGTCTAAGGTCCTACCTTAGACTCATACCCTCATAGAGGGCGGGGTCCCGTTGTTCAAGACCTGGAGTCAGTTCTTAAGGGAACAACCTATCTAATTCTTCAGTAGAGGAATGAGTGAATTCCATCTTGCACAGTTAATTTCCCAGCTACCTACGAGGTTCTATCCCTGAGAAAGTAGGCTTATTGAGTCGGCTACAGGCCACTCTCACCCATACTAGTCTAAGGACAAACCCCTATAAGCAGGAGTTCTTAACTTGCTCAGGATTTAGGTCGAGTCACTAATGACCATCTATAAATTACTAGTCTTATCCTGTTTGTTGGAATTTTTGTCCTAATCTCGTGTTTGTAATATATTGTTTGAAATTAATAAGAGTTATTCATTTCATCACTTTGTGTCTCGCAATATTTATAAACTTTTCCAATAAACTAAGCTCCAGGGTCATTGAATTTATGGGAGAACTAGAACTTGAACGGTGTGTAGTGGACACACAGGGAGGATCACGTTCGAGTTAATGACCCGAACGGTCTGATATATGGATAGGGTTGGAGACCTAATCACTGGATACACCGTGTGGATGCGCCCGCTTTGTATTAGATACAAACGAGGTGATCCGACTCGTTCATGTGGTTGACATGCGAGTGGGGGCATCCTGCAATGAGATTGTACAAGACCGGATCAGTAAATTATTAGACCCACCGATGTAACACCGCTGATGTGAAGGGACTAATAACTTCGTAGATGACCATTAGTGACTCGACACAATCTCGAGCGTGTTCATCGACTCCTATCTGCGGGGTCCGTCCTTTGACTAGTACGGATGAGGTGGTCACGATTACTCGCCCAATATGCCTATCTTCTCGGGACGGGACTAAGTAGGAGGCCGGGAACTTAACTACGCGAGATGGAATTCACTCGCTCCCGCCTTTAGGAAACTAGAGGATTGTTCCCTTAAGTCTCTTGTCTCCAAGGCTTGGCAACGGGCACCCACCTTCTCACTGGCCCGAGAAGGGTGTTGTGTATGGTTGGACCATCACAATATGTTGTTCATTAGAGGAGCAAAGTGGGGACTTAAGAACAAGAAGTAGACACGGGGTAAAACGGTAATTTGACCCACGTGTCTACGAACAACCTGTGAAGGGTCGACTCATGGGTATTGCTTATATCAGTGGACACGTAATATTCTACACTGACGGGAGTGCAGCTACGGGTTATAGTGGAGTGTTACCGTAGCTAATGAATGTTGATTAACCGGGTCAAAAAGTTTGACAAAGTTAATCTCGGATCATGGGAGCTCACATCAGAGGTCCATTAGGTCCTCGATTGGCTCCTCCTCAGGTTAAAAGAAGGGTTAATGTTTTGGTATGAAATTGAAGTGTTCAATTTCACCTTAAGGGCATTTATGTCATTTATATGAGATATGAATGATATGATATATAGTTTATTGTGAATGAGATTCATAATAAACCATAGATTAGCCTAATTGTTGAATTAGGGCTAATTGGAGAAATTAATTGAGAGAAATTAAATTGGATGTGATTCAATTTAATTAATCAACAATTATTGCAAATGAGATTTGCAATATGAGATATGAGATATCTTATATTATGTGGTTATGCAAATGAGATTTGCATAACCTATGGTTGTGGTAAAGTGGTAATAATGTGGAGATATTAACTCCCTCATTCCACTATTTAAACCCTTTGCAAGAAGGGTTTGGTATGCTAACTTCTCATTTTTTGATTTTGATCAAAGAGAAGAAACTAGAATTCTCTCTACTCTCTCATTTCTCCTCCCTCTCCAAAACACAAACAAGTTCCCACCAACTTCCCTTCTCCAAAAGAGAACAACCGAGAAGACCATTTGGTGTTGTTCGGGATCGCTTTGTGGGAAGAATCCGTTGAGATCGAGTAGCACGAAGAGTTCGTGATCTGAGGAAGAAATTGTTGTGTTTGCTACAACAAGTAAGTAGAATCTCTACTTGCTGTAAATTTCTTCTTCTTTAAGCATGTTTAGCCTAGGTCTAAGTGTTAGATCAATTTTAATAAATACAAGTTTCATAATGATACCTCGACGATTCAATCGTCTTCCGCTGCGCGGGGATTCTCATTCCCTTCAATTGGTATCAGAGTCATCTCGATGGTTCTTCGTTTATGCATTGTTTTGTTAAAATTAGGTGGGTATTTTGCCATAATTTCATGAGATGATTGTTTCGTTTGCATAATGGATGTTTTCGGTTTTTGGCACTAGATTAGATTTACAATTATGTTGATGAAATCAATGTAAGGGCCCGTTGTTTTTGGACATTTTGTTGTAAATCGAGTCTGTAAGTCCGGATCGTTCGTGGCAAGAGTTGCTGTGAAGAAATCGGAGCGGAAACAGCCGAAAATCGGTGGAAGAACAGCAAAGTGTTTGTTGTTCTGTCGATGGCGTTGAGACGCTGCCTCACGGCGTCTCAATGCTGTTCTTGCGGGCGGAGGCATTGCTGCAGAGCAGCGTTGCAACGTTGGGCGTAGCGTTGCAACGCCGCTAGCGTTGAGAACGCGGCTCGACGTTGTAGGCGACAGCATTGCAACGCTGCCCACGGCGTTGCAACGTTGCACGCGTTGAGGGCAGTTGCTGGAGGCGGTTTCGCGAGAACGTGGGAGATTCACTTAGTGGGCAGCGATTTATTTACGTGTTTTTATTTATTTATTATTTATAAAATGTATTTATTTAATCATTATTAATTATTTTATTAAATAATATTAATATAAATGTTATATTAATGTTATTTAATTAAATAATTGCCCCTAGGTGCCAAAAACCAGTCCATTTTTGCTGTTTAATTATTTTATGCATGAGATGTATATTTTAATTAATTTCTATGTGCATAATGTATGTCATATAGATTTAAAATCCCACCTTAGGTTAAACATTTCATGCATCATATTTATATTATAAGAGTTATAATATATAGTATGCATGATAGGATTATATTATAAGAGTTATAATATAATGTTTGCATGATTTAATTTATTTAATATAAGTGTTATATTTTTAAATTAAAAGCATACTCATGCATTTAATTCATGTGATGAATTATATTATGTTATAGTATATAGTATTATTCATGTGATGGATGATCAAGCACTATAACATAGAAATGCATACAACCTAAGTTAATTATTAGTTTTAAAGTGTTTAGAACTTGAATAATTAGACTTAGGTTTTCTAATTTTCTAATAAGATTAGAATTTTAGGAAATCAAATATAACCTTTGAATGGAGACCGATAAGTAACTCGCATAAGGAAGGTTTTGTCTAAGGTCAGTATTTAAGTTGACGCTTGCGGAACACTACTCTACACAAAACCGACTCGTGAGTGAATTCGGTCCGGAGATTCTTAGGTTATATTCTCGTGAGTGTCGTTAATTAAGTGTTAATTAATTTACTCACATAGACCTAAGTTAATAATGTGATTATAAACTTAGGTTGATACCGTATAAGAGTTATATTGGTAGACTTAGGTAAATTTTAGCCGGTTTATCTAGGTCAATCCCTAATAAAATTAAAGTCTTGAGTAGGAGGAAATATAGTGTATAAGATACATTTGAATTTCCAACCACAAATCTCCGTTAAAGTCCGCACCGTGAGATCTATACTCGGCCTCGTGGCGCAAAATGGGAGCGTCCCCTTCTGGATGGCATTTGTATAGGTCAATATCATCGTGGATGGAGAGAGTACTTATAGTGAGTGGGAGCGGGACTTGTGAAAACGAGACTCACGGTCTCTTCTTTCGATTCACACCGTGAGACGCCTATGATCCGCCTCGCTAGTTTGGCTCGGACCGCATAAATCCCTTCGGAGGGCTTTGATCATGGGAGTCTAACATCGTGGAATTCTGAAAAGGATCTGATTTCTGGTTGGTTTTCCTTCTTGGTTCACCCTTCGGTGGCTATTGTTTGGACGGATACTTGGAAACTTAAAGATTGAGAGTGACACTCACAGAATTCGTTAAGTGTTAATGAATTCGACCGAACAATGGTAATTGGACGCCTAATGGAATAAGAGTTATTCTGGGATTAGGGTCTGATCGAGAAAGTCTCGTCCTAAAGGAGGAGTGTTCTGTTCACCCTTCGGTGGCGGTCATTCTAAACCTTTAGGGTATCATTGCAAAATTTTGAATGACCTAGGGATCGTGAAACATTTTTTGCTAAAATTTGATTGGATTTCAAAATGTTTTTTACGAGACTAATACAAAGTTTTTCTTATTTTTCAGCTAAAAATGTCTAGCGCTATAATAACTTTACTCGCTTCCGATAAGTTAGTGGGAGATAATTACCAGAGTTGGAAAAACAACATTAATACAATTTTGGTAACTGACGACATAAAGTTCGTGCTATCTGAGGAGTGTCCTCAGATGTCGGGCTCGACCGCGTCGCGAAGTGTTCGCGATGGGTACGATCGGTGGATCAGGGCCAATGAAAAGGCCAAGGTCTACATAATTGCCAGCATGTCTGATGTCTTGGCAAAGAAGCATGAGTTGATGGTCTCTGCCAAGGAGATCATGGAGTCCTTGCAGGAAATGTTTGGACAACGATCCTTTGTGTCCGACATGACTCGCTCAAATACGTTTTCAACGCACGGATGAAAGAGGGGTCCTCTGTCCGTGAACACGTTCTAGACTGATGACCCACTTTAATCGAGCCGAGATGAACGGGGCTTCGATCGACGAGTCGAGCCAAGTCAGTTTTATTTTGGAGACTCTTCCGAAGAGTTTCCTTGATTTAGAGCAATGTTTGTTATGAACAAAAATTAGCTACACTCGACTACCCTCCTCAATGAGCTACAGAATTTCCAATCCTTGAACAGGTCAAGGAATCTTGAGCAAATGTTGCCTCATGTGTCTTATCACGGGGTTCGACCTGCGGGACGAAACTGTTTCTCCTTCACGCCCGAAAGGGAAGAAGAGGATGAAGAGGGGTAAAAGCGACCGAGCCGCGCCCGCCCGGGGCAAGAAGGTCAAGGCGTTGCTGAGAGAAAGGAAAGTGTTTCTACTGCAATGGGGGCGGACACTGGAAATCAAGATGAATGTTATAACCTTGGAGCTTAGGTTATTGGATTTATAAAAGCAAGACTGTAATCTTATCAAAACAAATAACACTTTATTTAATTGATCAAAATTACACAAGTTCAGGGCATAAATCCCAACAATCTCCCACTTAACCTAAAGCTTGTGGAGTACTAAACATTACAGTAATGTAAATACAATCAACTAGGGCATTTAAACCCCTTTGTACAAAATACTCCCACTTGCCCTAGTTGGGGAAGACTTGTAAACCTAGACCTTCTAGGTGACTCTCAAAAACTTTAGCCGTGAGAGCCTTTGTAAAAGGATCAAAGCAATGTTGTGCTCTCGAGGCTATCTTCGTGACAATCACGCCTCCTCTGCACGATCTCCCGGATGAGATGATACTTCCGCTCTTTGTGCTTTCCCCTCTTGTGACTTCGGATTCCCTCGAATTTGCCACTGCACCACTGTTATTGCAATACAGCGTGATGGGAAAAGTCATATTTAGAACAACTTCCAAATTTAGCATGAATTTCCTTAACCAAACGGCCTCCTTAGCTGCTTCACAAGCTGCTACATATTCGGCCTCCATGGTGGAATCAGCGATGCATCCTTGCTTGACACTTCGCCATACTACAGCTCCTCCGTTAAGAGTGAAAACTGACCCTAATGTAGATTTCCGATAATCTTTATCAGTCTAAAAGTCAGAATCCGTGTATCCTGTAAGGATCAAATCCTTAGTCCCATACACAAGCATGTAGTTCCTTGTTCTCCGAAGATACTTAAGGATTGTTTTAACCGTTGTCCAGGGTTCAAGTCCTGGATTGGATTGATACCTACTGACCATCCCAACTGCAAAACAGATGTCAGGCCTAGTACACAACATGGCGTACATCAGGCTCCCAACAGCTGATGCGTAAGGAATCCGTCTCATATCCTCAACTCCTTGAGGTGTCTTAGGACACTGTTCCTTAGACAAATGGATTCCATGTATAAAAGGCAACAAGCCCTTTTTGGAATCTTGCATCTTAAACCTTGACAACACTTTGTCTATGTAAGATGCTTGAGACAAGGCTAGTGTTTTATTCTTGTGGTTCCAGACAATCTGGATCGCAAGAACAAACTGCGCATCACCCAAATCTTTCATTTGGAACTGCGTAGCTAGCCATTCCTTGATGTCAGTAAGATAACCTACATCATTCCCAATGAGTAGGATATCATCCACATAGAGAATCGTAAAAGCGCGTAACTATTGATGATTTTCTTGTAGACACAAGGTTCATCATTATTTTGGTCAAAACCATAAGATCTGATAGCCTCATCAAATCTTATATTCCAGGACCTGAGAGGCTTGTTTCACCCATAAATCGACCTTTTAAGCCTGCAAACCTTTTTCTCTTGTCCTGGTTTAATGAACCCTTTGGGTTGGTCCATGTAGATGGTTTCCTCAAGATTGTCATTCAAAAAGGTTGTCTTGACATCCATTTGCCATACCTCATAGTCATAATATGCAAAAAATGGCAAGAAGGATACTGGATAGACTTTACCATAGCAACAGTGAAAAGATCTCCTCATAGTCAACCCCTTCAACCTCAGGTATAACCCTTTGCTACTAGTCTAGCTTTAAAGGTTTGCACCTTCCCATCTACACCACGTTTTCTCTTGTAGATCCATTTACAACCTATAGGTTTTACCCCATCAGGCTTATCCACAAGATCCCAAACAGAATTGAAGTACATCGACTTCATTTCTTGGTCCATGGCTATGACCCATTTGTCTTTGTCTTTGTCAACCATTACTTGATTATAAGTCAATGGATCCTCGCAGTTGTCATCTGGTATAACAACTTGGGTTTCACTAAACCCATGTAACAGTCAAGTCAGATCACAACTCTCTTCCACTACGTCGAGGCATACTCAACTCTTGAGATGGACCTCTTGACTAGACAAACTAGTATCAACAACTCTTGTTGACATACTAGTGTTCTTATTAGCAACCTTGCTATTGTTCCGTCTAACTCACTCAACACTACCTTACTTTTTGGTTTGTGGTCCGTTATGTGGTCCTCCTCCAAGAAAGTGGCATTTGTCGACACAAAGACCTTATCTTCCTTAGGATCATAGAATAAACCACCTCTTGTTTCTTTTGAGTATCCTACGAATAGGCACAACTTTGAACGTGAATCCAACTTCTTTGGATTTGTCACAAGCACATGTCTTTGGGCATTTCATATTCTCAAGTGACATAAACTACCTTTACGTCTTTTCCGTAGTTCAAAAGGTGTTTGAAACACTTTTGGAGGGCACATTATTCAAAATGTATCTGCGCTTCTCAACTGCATAACCCCAAAAGGAACTAGGGAGATGAGCATAACTCATCATTGATCGAACCATGTCCAACAAGGTTCTATTTCTCTTTTCCGATACACCGTTTTATTGTGGTGTGTCGGGAGTTGAGAGTTGGGATGTAATTCCATGTTTTATCATATAGTTCTGGAATTTTAAATCCATGTACTCTCCACCTCAATCCGATCGAAGTGTTTTAATTCTTTTACCTAATTGATTTTCAACCTCAGTCTTGAATTCTTTGAACTTTTCAAGTGCTTCAGACTTGTGATGCATTAGGTAAATATGCCCATATCTGGAATAATCATCTATAAAAGAGATGAAATATTCATATCCTCCCCTGGCATTAACATTCATCGGACCACAAAGGTCTGAATGTATAAGCTCTAGAGGATCTTTGGCTCTATAACCTTTTCCACTAAAAGGTCTTTTAGTCATTTTGCCTTCTAGGCAGGATTCACATACTGGCAAGGAATTTTCTTCTAACTCGTTTACAAGTCCGTTCTTTGTCAATCTCTCAATCCTATTGAGATTCATGTGACCCAATCTTAGATGCCAAAGATGAGCATTTTCTTTAGGAGAAATTAGTTCGTGTACTTGCAATTTTGTAAAATTCACTTGTTAAAACTATTTTAACTTAATTAAACCATTTGCAAATAATTCTCAAGAAGAGCAACTCATAGTACAATACTTTTCCAATGAAATAAACACTTTATTTAATTGAAAAGTAAAAGAAGTACAATGTTCGATAAGGCAAGAAATAAGGTTTCTAATAAACCCTTAAGCTACATGTTATCAAATAATAGTTTTTCTTTGTCAGACAATTGCTCTTTATCTGCTCCTTTTCCTCTTCTTCTGTATCTTCTTAAGTCCAGAAGTATGGTTGCAGTTCTTAGTCCCAGAGGATGAATCCTCCTGAGAACTTTTGGAATGAGCAAACAAATTTGCCTCTCCATTTTGTTGTCTCTTATTATCCATAAGAAACTGATAATTATGTAGCTCATGTAGCAGAGAAGTCAGATCATACTCTATGTTGTTCATCGCTGAAAACTCTTCGGAAGAGATTCTAGGATGAACAAAATCTGACATTTCTCATCTATGACCGCTCCGTTTAATTCCGCTATATTGAAGTCGGCAATCAGATTGAGAACATGTTCTCTCACCGATGTTCCTTCCTTCATACGTGCGTTATAAACGAATTTTAGGGCTTCATGCCGAATTTGTTTGGACGGTTGTCTAGACAAATTTAGCATAAAATTCATGATCTCTCGAGCTGAGACCTTGCCCTCCAGCCTCCTGGCTAAAGCATCAGGTATGCTAGCTAGGATATAGGCTTTCGCCTTTTGTTGGCATTAATCCAGCGGTCATATGCATCCTCAACAGCTTGAGATGCATTTTGAGCAGGAAATTGAGGACACTCCTCATTGAAAACGAACTTAAGATCATGTGTAACCAAGATTATGTTGAGTCCATCCCTCCAAGTCACTATGTTCTTTCCGGTTAACTTTTTCGCACCCAATAAGGAAATCATAGAGCTAGACATTTTTGCTGGAATATTTACAAACAAACTTGTATGAGTTTCTTGCTATAACTCTAATCCAATCATGTTTTAGCTAATTATCAAATGATTCCTAGGCCATTTATAATTTGCAATGATACTCCAAAGGTTTAGAATGTATGACACTGAAGGGTAATCAAAAACACTCCTCCTCTGGATCAAGACACTCTTGACCAAAACCTAATACCAGAATAACTCTTATTCCTATAGGTTTTAGTTACCATTTTTCGGTCTGGATACATACACAACTTATGTACCCTGTGAGTGTAACCCTTTGTCTTTAGATCCCAGAGTCTCGATCCAATAAAATCCGTCGAAGGGAGGACTAGATTGGAAAATAGTCTAAGGAAATCTTTATCCCTTTCGGGTGTCTACGGTGTTAGATCCCCTATGATCAAGCCCTCCGAAGGGATTATCTGGTCCAGGCCAAACTAGCATGCTAACCATAGTGGTCTAATGGTGTAAACCGACAAAAGAGACCGTAGGTTTTGTTTTCACTAAACCTGCTCCCACTCACTATAAGTACCATCTCCATTCACCTTGATATTGACTCATACAAACACCATCCGAAGGGGGACGCTCCCGTTTGTGCCACGAGGCCAAGCATGAGTCTCACGGTGTGAACTTTCCAGAGATAGCGTAGACGAAAAAATATGTATCTCATACACTTTTTCCTCCCACTGAATACTTTAAGTTTATAGGAATCTTTCTTAGGCTAAAACCCGGCTAATGGTTTTACCTTACTTTATCAACATAACTTTTACATTGATAATCAATATAACTCTTATATTGATTTTATCCTAAGTTTGTTAATATAACTCCTTATATTAAACCTAGGATTTCTAGTTTATTAACCCCTTAATAAACCCGCTGACGCTACTGTAATTTATAAGACTCTCTGATTAAAATTCACTCCCGTGTCGGTTCCCGGTGTAGGGGTGTTCCGCTTTTAAATCGACTTAAATACCCCAGCCTAGACAGAACTTTCCTTAGACAGAGTTCCTCTTTTAATCATAGCTTATAAATTACTTGGTTCCTAATTCTAATCTAATTAGAATTAGATAACCTAAGATCTATTATTTCCAAGTTCTAAACATTTTAAAACTAATAATTAACCTTAGGTGACATGCATACTATGTTATAGTACTTGATCATTCATCACATAAATAATAAGATATTCATAACATATTCATCTCATGAAAAATAATGCATGTCAATGCTGTCCAAAAATTAATATAACAACCTTATATTAATTAATCATGCAAACTATATAATATAACTCCTTATATTATAAATGATGCATGAAAATGCTTAACCAAAGGTGGGATTTCTAAAATACAAACATACACTATGCATGACAATAATTACACAACAAAAATTAGACCAATTTTGGCACCCTAGAAATAATTTTAATTAATATAATCTAATTATATTAATTAAAATTAAATATATTAAATATAAAACGTTTTTATAATTAATATATAATAAAAATTCCATTTTCTTTGCGCGTTATTAACGCTGCCTCTCTGCGCGCTTCTCCTCGTAAGTGCGGCGTTACAGTAACGCTGATGAATAATAAGTTGCAATGTCGCATACAGATAAAGACTTTTTGATTCCATTTTTATTATATTAATATATAATAAAATTCCGTTTTCTGCCCGTTGCAACGCTGCCTCCTGCGCGCGCCTTCTCCCGTAAGTGCAGCGTTGCAACGCTGCACACAGACAGCACTTTGATTTCTCCAAATATAGCTCGTTTTCGCTTCGATCTTCTCAGCAACCGCCTTGCCTCGATCGACACGAACTTACAGACTCGATTTACAATTAAATTTTGCCCAAAACACCGAGCCCTTACATTGAACATTTCAATGAAAATTGTAAATCTAAGTGCCAAAATTGAAAACATCTATTTTTGCAAAACCGTTCATACATCTCATGCAAAAACAGTAAATCCCACCTTGTTCTTGAAAAATCCAGAACATAAATCAAGAACGCAATTGGGCTCTGATACCAATTGAAGGGAATCGAAGTCCCCGCAGCGGAAGCGATTGTGAATCGCGCGCTCTTGATTTAGTTACAAAGATTAATTCAAGAACATAAAACATACATTAAGCATGCAAAACAGAATGGACAGCAAGAATGTACCTTTGAAGAACCTTTCTTCGAGTGCTCCTCTCTCCCACGGTCACGATCTCAACAATACGAACTCGTACGAACACCAACACTACCATCGGATCTTCTCCGTTGTTCTCTAGGTGAGGGAGGAAGGTGGGTTCCCTTTAGGAATAGTGAGGTGTTTTGAGAGAGAGATGTTTGTTGTTTTGGAACTTTTCCAACAACAACAAAAAGGCTAGGAATCACTTAGAATGTCTTGACCTAGTTGCATCTCATGCAACCATATATATAGGGGAATGGGATGAAAATGACCATCCTACCCCTCCCTTCTTCTCTCTTTAGTATATAGTTTATATATGAATCTAATTCACATTAAAACTATATATTATATCAATTATATCATATATAATAGATATAACACCTCATGTATGAAATTGAACACTTCAATTTCACTCCTAACTTTATACCCTCAATTTTACAATATTGAGCCAACAGAGGAATCTAATGGACCTACAGATCATGAGCTCCAATGATGAGAGATGAACTGATCAAACTCTTTAATCCAGTTAATCAATATTCATTAACTACAAGTCACTCCACTACAGACTTGTAGCTGCACTCTCCTCACTGTAGATATCATTGTGTCCATTGATATAGTCATTACCCATGAGTCGACCCTTCACAGGTTGTTCGTAATCACAGCTGGGTCGAATTACCATTTTACCCCTGTGATTACCTCTTTGCTCCTTAAGCACCACCGATCCTCTAATGAACAACAAGTCTAAGGTCCTACCTTAGACTCATACCCTCATGAGGGCGGACCCCGTTGTTCAAGACACGAGTCGCTTCTTGGGAACAACCTATCTAATTCTTCATGAGGAATGAGTGAATTCCATCTTGCACAGCTTAAGTTCCCAGCTACCTACGAGGTTCTGTCACACGAGAAGGTAGGCTTATTGAGTCGGACTACAGCCACTTCTCACCATACTAGTCTAAGGACAAACCCCTATAAGCGAAGTTCTTAACTTACTCAGATTCGTGTCGAGTCACTAATGACCATCTATAAATTACTAATCTTATCCTCATTAATCTGTGTTATCTTTGGTTAGACTAATAATTTGCGATCCAGTCTTGTATGAACTCTTCATACAGGATGCCCCCATTCGCATGTCAACTACATGAATGAGTTGGATTACCTCATTTGTACTAATTACAAAATTGGCCGCATCTATGGTGTTACCAGAATGAGGTTTCCAACCTTATTCTTATACCATAGACTATTTAGGTTATAATCTTGAAATCAACCCAAATAGTGTCCACTACACTGATTTCAAGATGAATGTTATAACCTTGGAGCTTAGTTTATTGGATTTATAAAAGCAAGACTGTAATCTTATCAAAACAAATAACACTTTATTTAATTGATCAAAATTACACAAGTTCAGGGCATAAATCCTAACACGAATGACCTATAGTACCTGAATAGAGTTGGATACCTCATCCTGGTAATACTGTGGATGTGACCCACTTTGTATTTGATACAAATGAGGCGATCCAACTCGTTCATGTAGTTGACATGCGAGTGCGGGTATCCTGTGTGATGAGATTGTACAAGGCCAGATCGAGAATTCTTAAACTATTGTAGTAACACAGTTGATAGATTATGACTAATAATTCGTAGATGACCATTAATGACTCGACCTGAATCTTGAGCGAGTTACGAACTCCTGTATGCAGGGGTTTGTCCTTAGACTAGTATGGGTGAGAGTGATCAGAGTTGTCGGCTCAATACGCCTACCTTTCCAGGGACGAAACCTCGCAGGGAGTTGGGAATTTAACTCTACAAGAATGAATTCACTTATTCTCGCGCTAGGAAATTTAGATAGGTTGTTCCCTTAAGGACTGAATCCAGGTCTCGAACAACAGGACCTCACCCTCTCACTGGCCCGAGAGAGACATTGTTTATGGTATGATCATAAATTTGTTGTTAATTAGAGGATCAGTGGTACTTAAGGAGCAAAAAGTAGTCACCGGGGTAAAATGGTAATTTGACCCAACTGTGACCACGAACGACCTGTGAAAGATTGACTCATGGGCATTGGTTATATCGATGGACAGAACTTGTCTTACAGTAAGGAGAGTGCAGCTACGAGTCTATAGTGGAGTAACTCGTACTTAATTAATGAATGTTGATTAACGATATCAAAAAGATTGATCAGTTAATCTCGTATCATTGGAGCTCATGACCTGTAGGTCCATTAGGTCCCTCTGTTGGCTCGATATGGAAATAAAGAGGGGATAAAGTTTTGGAATGAATTTGAAGTGTTCAAATTCATATAAGGGACTTATATCAATTATATGGGATATGATTGATATAATATATAGTTTAATGTGCATATGATTCACGATAAATTATATTATTGCTTAATATTGAAAATAATTTCATAATTAGAGGAATTAAATATGAGAGATATTAAAATTGAATGTGGTTCAATTTATTATCCACATTATGCAAATATGATTTGCATAATGAGGCATAAGGTACCTTATATTATGTAATTATGATTTGCATATTTTGTGGATTTAGTAGTGGGATAATGGGTGGAGAATTTGCCACACCCCCCTCCCGAACTACCTGCTAACTTAGCCCAGTAGACGGTGTGAAGCCAACAGACATCATTCACCTCTCTAACGATATCTGTTGACCCTGTTTTACCTGATAAGCATACTATACTTGTATAAGAAATACTTTAAGCATAACACAACGGAATATAGACAATTATGAAACCTACGTAAGGAGTAATCTTACTTAAGACTCTTGAAAACTGAAACGAGTATGAGCATCACAACCAAAAACATACCCAACCACGGTTTACATAGCCACAACCTCGAATGCAAACACAAACATAACTACATAGTCCACTCCAAAATAACCTACAATACATATAGACTTGCTATACAACTCCACCCACGTACAAAATATGAAACTCGTGGAGCTTCCAGCAGACTATGACAGGATGTAAGGCACCGGGAGCTCGATCTCTACCTGAAATGTTTGAGACACTGAAAGAATGAGCTATGAAGCTCAGTGAGTGACTGAGTTTAAAAACTATTTACTCGTGAATCGTATCACCTGATAGTCTATGAGCATATGCATCTGTAACAAGCGCTAAACATAAATGTGTAATCATAATAGCTTTTTCAGAAATCTAGCAAGTATATCATTAAAATCTCGTAAGGCATATCGATAATATTAATAATTTAAAAACATATGACAATCTACGTTGTGTAAGGCACGCCCAGTACAACCAACGTTTACTCTACGATGTAGTAGGACCCGCCCAACACTCCCATCGTCTTTGTCGCAGTGGGGCCCGCCCAACACTCACGACAACATTGTTGTCATGGAGTACACTTGTAAACCCGAGATCTCTCTTTGAAATTTTCCTAAAAGAAATAAACAAAAGAAAAGAAGAAAGGAAATGTTTAAATATTTGGTTTTGTTTTAAAAAGAAAAGAAAAGAAAAGGAAAAGGAAAAGGAAAAGAAAAGGAAAAGAAACAAAGAAAGAGATAAAGGAAAGAAAGAAAAAAACTGAAAAAGGAAAAGGGGAAAAGGACAAGGAAAACCCCACCACCGTTTAAATAATGTCTCACCCATTTTTAACTCATTTACATCTCATTTTTTTTCACAAACTAACCAGATCCTCGTGGGAGGGGTTTGAGAGAAGAAGAAGGGATAAAGTTTCTGGTTTTGAGGTTGAAGAAGAAAGGAGAAAGAAGATTCAATTTCCATGGCAATTCTATGATCAATTCAACCATGTTATGATATTTTGATCATTTCAAGCTCCACAAGAAGAGGTAAGAGTTGAAGTTTGATTTTCATGAAAGTTAACTCAAATTTGAACAAGATTCGTGAAGGAAGCTCGAGCAAATCCTAACCATAAGTTACTGTTTTGTGAAGAGGAAGGCAGAGGAGCAGAAATTTCTTTGTCAAATTCGAGAAACCTCTGTGTTTCAGCCAGTCTTGATCTGTAGAGTTGGAATCAGAGGCTCTAATAGGTATGGTTGGAAATCTTATTGGATTTCCTACAACTTTCATGAAGCACGCGTGTGAAGAAATCGACTGTAAGATATTTAAAATGTCAGGTCAAGTTTGTGGTGCAGCAAGAAAACGAATCTGGAAACAGCAGAAGTCTGTTTTTGGAAAAGAAGCTTTCGAGGTATTTTCGAACAAATCCGTTGAGAATCTCAATTTGATTTCTTCATATGATTTTTATAAGGTTCAAAAAGGAAGAGTTTGGTATAAAGTACATCCTTTTTGGCCAAGTAATGAAAAAGTTATGATTGTCTGAAATCAGGGCATGAAATCTGTAAAATGCTAGAAAATTTAATGGTGTGCTTTTTTGTAATTTTAAAGTTGAAATTCATGAGCTCAAGGTTCTAATACATGGATTTGGTTTGTTTGACAGGCGAAGAGGAAATAGGTTGAGTGTACGGGCCAAGGTTCTAGTTCTAACACTGTGAGTGACAAAACGAACCTCGAAAATGGCTTATAGGCTTGTATTATGCTTATGAAAATGCAAGGTTTTGCTAAAACGAAATGGTTTCAATGCTTATTGTTTTCCTTTGAACACATGTTTATGAGTATTCATATTTTTTAAGAAATGATTTCAAGTGCTTGTTGGGAGCCTAAATGTCTTGATGAAATTTATATGTGAGCATATGTTCTTGATTGTCAAAATTTATGAAAATGTTATGATTTCGAGCAAGTATGTACTAGCAAGTATGATTTAAAGATTTTCAGTTTTAATGAACAAGCTGAGTAAGCTTGAGTTTTACGAAAGAAAAGATAAGCAGGCATGTTTAAATGTTTTTATGTGTTTTTCTGAGTCTTGAATGAGTAAATGGCTGAGATATTGAGCCCGAGGCTATATAGTACCATGTGCACACAGGTCATTTTCTGTTGTTGACATTGAGTGTACTCCGTGACAACAATGCTGTCGTGAGTGCTGTGCGGGCCCCACTACGACAAAGACGATGGGAGTGCTGGGCGGGCTCCACTACATCGTAGAGTAAACGTTGGTTGTATTGAGTGTATCCTACACAATGTAGATTGTCATACGTTTTTAAATGGTTAGTAGTATCGATATGCCTTGCGAGATTTTAATGACGTACTTGCTGGATTTCTGAAAAGTTATTATGATTACACGTGTATTTCTAACGCTTAATTACAGATGCATATGCTCATAGGTTTCCAGGTGATATGATTTATGAGTTATTAGATCTTTAACTCAGTCACTCACTGAGCTTCAGAGCTCATTCTTTCAGTGTTTTCAAACTTTACAGGTAGAGATCGAGCTCTCGGTGCCTGATAACCTGCCATAGTCTGCTGGAAGCTCCACGAGTTTGATATTTTGTACGTGGGTGGAGTTGTATAGGAAGTCTATATGTATTGTAGGAGGACTATGAAGCTATGTTTATGTGTACATTCTAGGTTGTGGTTGTGTAAACCATGGTTGGGTATGTTTTTGGTTGTGATGTTCATATCCGTTTCAGTTCTCAAGAGAGTCTTAAGTAGGGTTACTCCTTACGTAGGTTACGTAATTGTCAATATTCCATTGTGTTATGTTTAAAGTGTTTCTTATACAAGTATAGTGTGTTTATCAGGTAAAACAGGGTCAACAGGTATCGTTAGAGAGGTGAACGATGTTTGTTGGCTTCACGCCGTCTGCCGGGCTAAGTTAGCAGGTAGTTCGGGAGGGAGTGTGACAACACTCAACGTCGACAACAGAAAATGTTGATAGCATGCAAATATGCTATCTTATTTTTATATTTTAGCTAGTTTTTATACTTAAAACATGGGCATTCATGGTATTTTATGGTTAATTTCAGGAAATTGAGCTTGAGAAGCAAGAATTGAGTATTTTGAGACTATTTTGGTGCAATTTGGAACATGTGTGTGCTTAATTGAAGACCCAAGAAAAATATAGATGTATTTTGAGTATAAGAAATATACTGAGAGATTCTACATCGAATCACGATTCCAACGCATCAAACCGGAGGTCATTTGGACACCCGAGCGAAAAGATATGACAAAAATGGTCGCATGGGTTGGTGTGGCGGCGACAGCAGCGTTGCAACGTCATGACCAGCGTTGCAACGCCGTACCGAAAAGCCCTATAAATACAACATGTTATTTTCATTGCAAAAGGAGCCGAATTTGGTAGTTTTTAGCCCTAGTTTCGAAATACACACTCTAAGGGGAGAAAAAAGAGCATTCCTTAGGAGCTAAAGCATTTGTGGAGGCTCGGGATCGTGACGGGAGCTCGGAAACGAGAGACCCACATCGACACATAAGTTTATTTCTCTTTCTTTTAGTTTGTAATTGAGTTTAAAGACTTTTCCTATGACTTTAGCTTGTTTTTATGGTGATTTTGAGTAGCTAAACGTTGTAGTTGGAATTTGATTAGCATGTTTTAGATTTATTTGATTATGTATTGAACTTTGTTATGTTATTTATTTTTGGCAATTCATTCTTAATTTCATTTATATCTTTGGTTTAAGTGGACTCGAGAGAAAAAGCTTAAATTAGAACAAGGTTGTCAAAACTCTTAGAATTCTGGCATGAGAATGACCTAGAAATCTTAGGGAAACGCATAAAGAAGTTGCTTAATGTCGTGCATGCTTAGATTTTATATGGAGACTATAGGATTTCTCAGTATGTGCGAGGCTCTTGAGAGATCGAGAGACTTTCTTGAGTAATTTACTTCTTGTTTATAAATTCATAATATTAGTTCATTGCATGTGTTAAATAAGGAATTATCTTGTGAAATCATCTTCCTTCAATTCTATCATATTCGTGTCTCCAATTGTACATTTATTTTCTATCTTTCTTTTCACTATCCATCAAAGTTTTGTTGCTTTAGCTAAAATTAAGAAAAAGTATCTTTGTAATTAATTAATCTAGAAAACCCATTCCTGAGGACGATACCCTGTACTCAAATCACTATACTAAAACTTGACCCGTACACTTGCGGTATTGCAATATAATTTTACGCAATAAGTTTTTGGCGCCGTTGCCGGGGAATGACGATTGTTTAGATTGATTAATATTGGGAGAAAATTCGAGATTTTAGACTAAAGTTTTTTTCCTTTTGTGTTTTTTTTCCTTATTTATTTTTTTCTTATTTGTTTGTTTTTTTTCTTATTTGTTTTTTTTCGTTTCCTTATTTGTTTTCTTTCCATATTTGTTTTTTTCCTCATTTTATATTTTTCCTTATTTGTTGTTTTTCTTTTTTTTGTTTCTTTTGTGTTTTTTCTTTTGTGTTTCTTTCTTTTTTTTTTTTTTTGCTTATTTGTTTTTTTCTTATTTGTTGTTTTTCTTTTTTTTCTTTTTCCTTATTCGTTTTTCTTATTTCTTGTTTTTTCCTCTTTTTTCCTTTTTTTTCTTCCTTTTTTTCTTTCCTTATTTCTTTCTTTATTTTTTTCCTTATTTATTTTTTCCTTATTTGTTGTTTTCCTTATTTGTTTCTTTCTTTTTTTTTTATTTTTTCTCCTTATTTGTTTTTTTTCTTTTTTGTTATTAATTTAGTCTTGTGTGTTGTTCGAGTCTTTGTCTCCTTTTTTGGTTGTGTTGATTTTCTGTAAAAGTTTAGATTTGAATTGTCATGATTTAAACTATGACTTTTCATGACCATAATTCTTCGCCAATGTATTATCCTTCTCAGGACCCTAAGTATGTGAATCATGATTTCTCTGGATACCAAATGTCTAATCCTTACCATTCTGAATCTATGATTTATGAAAAATCTTTTGATGGTAATCATATAGGCACTTTGAACCAAAATTATTCCTACCCCAACCAATCTATAGAGAACTCTTCTCTTGTGGATTTATTAATGGAATATACTTTGGAGTTGAGGGTCAAAAATTTTTGTCATGCTGAATTAGAAAGGTTGGATAGGTTAGAAGCTAAAGTGGTAGAACTTGGGGAAATAATACATGAAAGGATTCATCATCTTAATCAACTGGTAGAATCCCTTAAGGCCCTACAGGAGCAAATTCTTATTCTTGCCACTGAGAAAGAACAACCTATGAGGACTTATGCATATGATAGTGAGGATGAGTTGGAGGAGACTGAAACACACCAAAAACAGGTTTGTGAGGCCGAGCATGATAATGCAATCACTTCCACAAAAGAAATCCAGTGATAGAGTTTGAGGTTTGAAAAGTCTCCCTTCCTTTATCTCCAAAAGTTTCTTTTAATCTTGATAATCATTTTTCCTATACTCACGAGTCTTGTTTTGAATTTTGTTCTTTTATTTCAAAGAAAAATAACAAAAATATTTATCTTTCAGGTGCCCAAGTAAAATAAGAGAGCCTTTTAGACTTAGAAGGCTATATTGACTCAAGCAAGAAGGGCCCGAAGAAATATGAGCAATTTTACGTGCCTTGATGCCAACCATGGGTCCAGTCTAGCTAAAGACGTGAAAGAAAGCACTTCTTGGGAGGCAACCCAAGCTTTACATTTCATTTACGTTTTTGTTTTTGCTTTAGTTGTTTTATTTGTTTTCTTAGTTCTTAGTTTTCGTTGTTTTTGTTTTGTTAGGTTGTGTTGATGTCTCCCTCGTGAAACCCATGCTCCCGTTTTGCAGTACTTCATCTCACGTAACTTGGTCGCCCAAGGAATTCAAAAGAAAAATGAAAATCTCCATTACTCAGGACAGTATTATTCACTCTTACCCTTCTTACTTTCTTTAAGCTTATTTTGCAAACATTGCGGACAATGTTTAGTTTAAGTTTGGGGGTGGATTTGCTTATCTGTTGTGACTGTCCTGAGTATGTGTTGAATTGTTGATTGATGTTATGCATAAGTATGATTATGATGGCTTAGGACGAGATTTAATTGAAAATTTTTGGGATTCTGCTGAAACTTGAGAGCATGATATGAATTTGAGTTAATTTAAAAATTTTCTTGAGATTTTCCTGCACTATTATGCACATATCATGTGTTCCTGTAGTTTTGAAATGCTTAGAACAAAATTATTAGGTTTAGAAGTTTGATGTCACCTCGATAGGTCTGAGAACTGATTTGAGAGTTAAACTGCAGGATAGGGTGAATGACAATATGAAGTGCATGATCTGTATAATATGTGCATTATGTGAAAGGGTTGTCGTCTGTTTTTGTTGTTATGTTTGTTAAAGAAAAAAATCGTGAGGACAAAAAGAGCTACCTTCACTGTGATCAGTTAGGCCACTCATTGAGCGAGTGCTCTGGGTAAGGGTCCCTGCAGTGGATGTGTGAAAGTTAGTGTCCTTGCACAAAAAAAAAATAAAAAATAAAAAGGTGACATCAAAATAGTGATTAAGTACCGAGTAAAGTTGTTTATTTCTTGAATGTGGGGAGACTCAAGGATTAGAAACTATGACCAGTGTAGGGAAAAGTTGAATGGAGAACCTAATAAAGTTGTTTCAGGTTTAGTAGAGATTAAAGGAACGGAGGCTAATCACACACACAAGTAAGAACACTTAGGAAAATTTTTAAATTGCTTGTTGAAGTATCATATCGAATGTTTCTCGTGATTGTTAAAATTTCCTTCAAAATCTTTGAGGCTTGAGTCTGATATATGCATAAGAAAGATCTTATAGTTTAATTTCATTTTGCTCGGGACTAGCAAAAGCTTAAGTGTGGGGGTATTTGATAGCATGCAAATATGCTATCTTATTTCTATATTTTAGCTAGTTTTTATACTTAAAACATGGGCATTCATGGTATTTTATGGTTAATTTCAGGAAATTGAGCTTGAGAAGCAAGAATTGAGTATTTTGAGACTATTTTGGTGCAATTTAGAACATGTGTGTGCTTAATTGAAGACCCAAGAAAAATATAGATGTATTTTGAGTATAAGAAATATACTGAGAGATTCTACATCGAATCACGATTCCAACGCATCAAACCGGAGGTCATTTGGACACCCGAGCGAAAAGATATGACAAAAATGGTCGCAGTGGGTTGGCTGGTAGCAGGCACAGCGTTGCAACGTCATGACCAGCGTTGCAACGCCGTACCGAAAAGCCCTATAAATACAACATGTTATTTTCATTGCAAAAGGAGCCGAATTTGGTAGTTTTTAGCCCTAGTTTCGAAATACACACTCTAAGGGGAGAAAAAAGAGCATTCCTTAGGAGCTAAAGCATTTGTGGAGGCTCGGGATCGTGACGGGAGCTCGGAAACGAGAGACCCACATCGACACATAAGTTTATTTCTCTTTCTTTTAGTTTGTAATTGAGTTTAAAGACTTTTCCTATGACTTTAGCTTGTTTTTATGGTGATTTTGAGTAGCTAAACGTTGTAGTTGGAATTTGATTAGCATGTTTTAGATTTATTTGATTATGTATTGAACTTTGTTATGTTATTTATTTTTGGCAATTCATTCTTAATTTCATTTATATCTTTGGTTTAAGTGGACTCGAGAGAAAAAGCTTAAATTAGAACAAGGTTGTCAAAACTCTTAGAATTCTGGCATGAGAATGACCTAGAAATCTTAGGGAAACGCATAAAGAAGTTGCTTAATGTCGTGCATGCTTAGATTTTATATGGAGACTATAGGATTTACTGTATGTGCGAGGCTCTTGAGAGATCGAGAGACTTTCTTGAGTAATTTACTTCTTGTTTATAAATTCATAATATTAGTTCATTGCATGTGTTAAATAAGGAATTATCTTGTGAAATCATCTTCCTTCAATTCTATCATATTCGTGTCTCCAATTGTACATTTATTTTCTATCTTTCTTTTCACTATCCATCAAAGTTTTGTTGGTTTAGCTAAAATTAAGAAAAAGTATCTTGATAATTAATTAATCTAGAAAACTCATTTCTGAGGACGATACCCTGTACTTAAATCACTATACTAAAACTTGACCCGTACACTTGCGGTATTGCAATATAATTTTACGCAACAAATGTCCTGCGTGCACACGGTATTATATAGCCTCGGGCTCAATATCTCAGTCATTTACTCATTCGAGTCTCATAAAAACATATAAAAATATTTGAACATGCTTGCTTATCTTTTCTTTCGTAAAACTCAAGCTTACTCAGCTTATTCACAAAAACTGGAAATCTTTAAATAATACTTGCTAGTACATGCTTGCTTGAAATCATAACATTTTCATTAAATTTCGGTAACCAATAAACATATGCTCCCATATAAATTTCATCGGAAAATCTAGGCTCACAACAAGCACTTTAAATCATTTGTAGGAAAACATGTATGCTCATAAGTATGTGCTTAAAAGAAAACATAAAGCATTAAAGTCATTTCATTCTAGAGAAGACAGGTGTTTCCTTAAGCATAATTCAAGCATATAAAACTTTTTCGAAGTTCATTTTGTCACTTACAGCGTTAGAACTAGAACCATGCCCCGTACATTCGACCTATTTCCTCTTGGCCTGTCAAACAAACCAAAACCAAGCATTAGAACCTCGAGCTCATGAATTTCAAACCTTAAAATTGTTGGGTTTTATGTCCTAAAACTCGTAATTTTGAGCACTCAATTTGATTTATTTTGTTCTGTAGTGGGTGTTTTTTGAAATCTATTTTTTCTGGGCGTTTAAAGTGTTCTTCTGGATTTGGCATTTAAATTGAGCATCAATTTGTGCTTTATATTCAAATTGCTCAAGTGTGTTTGAGCATTAATGTGTGTAGAATAAGCTGTAAAAATTTCAAGTTGATTGGAGTTCGGGAAGGCCTTCAATTTGAAGAAAGAAGCCACGGAGGTCTGGCCCCGAAACAGAGTAGGCTGTGAAAAAAATTCTCAAAATTCTGCTCTGATAATTTTTTTACCTTCGGCCGTGAATTTCAAAATTGGAAGATGAAGTTGACTTTTTCGTTGACCGGTTCAACTTTTTGGGTCGGTTCAGCTCGTTTTCGGTCTGGTTCGGGTGGTTTAAGACCGGTTCTGACTATTTCGAGGTCGGTTTTTCCATTTTGGGGGTCCATTTCATCAATTGGAGGCTCGGTTCAGCCTTTTACAGCCCGGTTCAACCTTTTGAAGGTCCAGTTCACACATTTGCAAGCTGGTTCGACCCAAATTCGAAGAGTTCGAAGTGGCTCGATGTTAATTCTAGATTATTATTGTAATAATCTAGTAGTTTGCTTGCATTAGATGCCAAAACCAGTCCACTTTAATGTGTTTAATTAATTATGCATTGTGAATGTATGTTTTAATTAAAATCTTTGATTGTATGTGCATAAAGTATGCCATATAGATTTTAAAATCCCACCATAGATGGCATGCTCCATGCATTGAAAGTATGTTATAAGTGTTATAATATATTGTATGCATACTTATTGGGTTTCATAAGAATTAATATAAGTGTTATATTAATTTATGAAACAAATATTATATGTTTTAATTATAATTAATATAAGGGTTATATTAATTAAAAATTAGACATATAATTGCTATGCATTTATTCATGTGATGAATTTGTTATAAATGTATGTTTATTCATGTGATGAATGATGAAATAATTTATAACATAGAAATGCATGTAACCTAAAGTTAATTAATTAGTTTTAAAATGGTTTTAGAACTGGAATTAATTAGACCTTAGGTTATCCAGTTCTAATAAGATTAGAATTAGGAAACCAATAATTTATAAACTTTGATTAAAGAAGGACTCTGACTAAGGAAGGTTCTGGCTAGGTTGGGGTACTTAAGCTGACGGAAACGGAACACCCCTACCTGGGAACTGACCTGGGAGTGAATTTAATCCATAGGTTTATAAATTATCTTTCGTGAGTGGCGTTTATTAAATGTTAATAAATTGAACTCATAGACCTAGGTTTATTAAATGGTTAATAGATTTAGGTAATTCCAGTATAATTGTTATATTGGTAGACTTAGGTCATATTGTTTTAGCCGGAATATGCCTAAGTAAAAGTATACCCAAACTGTTTAAAATACTTAGTGGGAGTGAAAAGGTATATATGATATATCAATTTCCTCTTACGCTCTCTGCGAAGTTCACACAGTGAGATTTATGCTCGGCCTCGTGATGTCAATAGGTTTATTTGAGAGCATCATAATGGACCGATGAGGACGGTTGTCCGAACATCGCCTGTAACGATCCCATGATCTCCTTAGCGGTGACCTTGCTCTCATGCTTCTTAGACAGCACATCAGATATGCTGGCTAAGATGTAGACTCGGGCCTTCTCATTAGCCCTAATCCATCTGTCATAAGCACCCCGAACAATTCGGTTTGTTGTCGAGCTGGGAGGGAGAGGACATTCCTCCGTTAAGACGAACCTCAGATCATCAAGAACAAGAATCGTGTTCAAGTTTGATTTTCAGGTTCCATAATTGTCGCCACTGAGTTTATTGAAGGCGAGTAACTGGATAAAAGAGTTCGACATGCTGAAAAAGAATGAATTCTATTAGTGAATTGTTTGTAACCTATCCAATTTAAGAATTTAGCAAAAGTAATAATGTACCCATAAACTCATTATTGTTTTTGCAACGATACTCGAGTGAGTCGAGCAACCGCTACTGAGGCGCGATCAATCACTCCTTCATCAACCAAGACATTCTTGACTAAATGTTAATACCGAATAACTCTTATTCCTATAACATTCTAGTTATCGCTACTTTGGTCAAGAATTTACTAACACTTAGCAATTCTTGTAAGTGTGACCCGCCATTTTCAGACCTCAGAGGTCGGCCCCAACAATGCTACCGAATCGAGAGACAAAGTCGGGAATGGACCTAAGAGACCTATCCATTTCGGAGTTTGAGTTGTTCCGAATCCCATGTTACATCCCTCCGAATGGATGGTGCTACTTCGGGCAACCTGCAGGCGCAACATGGGAATCTCACGGTCCAGGTTACAAACAATTCACTAATAAAATTCATTCTTTTTCAGCATGTCGAACTCTTTTATCCAGTTACTCGCCTTCAATAAACTCAGTGGCGACAATTATGGAACCTGGAAATCAAACTTGAATACGATTCTTGTTCTTGATGATCTGAGCTTCGTCTTAACGGAGGAATGTCCTCTCCCTCCCACCTCGACAACAAACTGAATTGTTCGGGATGCCTATGACAGATGGATTAGGGCTAATGAGAAGGCCCGAGTCGACATCTTAGCCAACATATCTGATGTGTTGTCTAAGAAGCATGAGAGCATGGTCACCGCTAAGGAGATCATGGGATCGTTACAGGCGATGTTCGGACAACCGTCCTCATCGGTCCATTATGATGCTCTAAAAAACGTTTACAACTCCCGTATGAAGGAGGGAGCCTCTGTTAGGGAACATGTCTTTGACATGATGGTCCACTTCAACGTGGCTGAAGTAAATGGGGTTGTCATAGATGAGAAAAGTCAGGTAACCTTTATTATGGAATCTCTTTCGAAGAGTTTCCTGCCATTCCGCACCAATGCGGTGATGAATAAAATAGAGTATAACCTGACTACTCTTCTCAACGAGCTTCAGACTTTTGAGTCCCTGATGAAATCAAAGGGAAAAGAGAAGGAGGCAAATGTTGTCACTTCGAAGAAGTTCCTAAGAGGATCGTCCTCAGGGACCAAGTCTGGTCCTTCTTTTACCAAGAATAAGGGTATTCAGAAGAAGAAGAAAGACAAAGGGAAGGGACCATCTCCCACACGCAAGGCTAAGGCCACAAGAAAATGTTTCCATTGTGGTGGTGACAGGCACTGGAAGAGGAACTGCCCAAAGTACCTTGCAGAAAAGAAAGCTGAGAAGGAAAAACAAGGTAAATATGATTTACTTGTTGTTGAAACATGTTTAGTGGAACATGATGATTCCGCCTAAATATTAGATTCAGGAGCCACTAACCATGTTTGTTCTTATTTTCGGGAAACTAGTTCCTGGCAGCAGTTTGCTGATGGGGAGATAACTCTCAGGGTAGGAATGGGAGAGGTTGTTTCAGCTAAAGCAGTGGGGGCAGTGAAGTTGTTGTTTAGAGATAGACTCATTATATTAGAAAATGTACTTTTGGTTCCTGGAATCAAAAGAAATCTTGTATCTATCTCTTGTTTACTTGAACATATGTATAAAGTATCTTTTGATCATAATGAAGCGTTCATTTGCAAAAGAGGTGTACGAATATGTTCTGTTAAACTTGAAAACAACTTATATGTGTTAAGACCAACCGAATTAAAAGCAATTTTGAACACCAAGATGTTTAAAACAGTTGATACTCAAAATAAAAGGCAGAAACTTTCTCCTAGTACCTATCTTTGGCACTTGAGACTAGGCCACATTAATCTCAATAGGATTGGGAGATTGGTTAAGAGTGGTCTCCTACGTCAGTTAGAGGACAACTCTCTACCACCATGTGAGTCCTGTCTCGAAGGAAAAATGACTAAAAGACCTTTTTCTGAAAAAGGTTATAGAGCCAAAAAACCCTTGGAACTCGTGCATTCGGATCTCTGTGGTCCTATGAATGTCAAGGCACGAGGAGGGTATGAATATTTCATCAGTTTCATTGATGATTATTCTAGGTATGGTTATCTTTACCTAATGCATCATAAGTCTGAAACCCTTGAAAAGTTCAAGGAATATAACGCAGAAGTTGAGAACACATTAGGTAAAACGATTAAAACACTTCAACCAGATCGAGGTGGAGAGTATATGGATTTGAGATTCCAAGACTATATGATAGAACATGGAATCGTATCCCAACTCTTAGCGCCCGGTACATCTCAGCAAAATGGTGTATCTGAGAGGAGAAATAGAACCCTGTTAAGACATGGTTCGTTCCATGATGAGCTACGCTCAGCTGCCTAGTTCGTTTTAGGGATATGCAGTAGAAGCTGTTGTATATATTTTAAACATGGTTCCCTTTAAGAGTGTTTCAGAAACACCCTATGAGTTATGGAAAGGGCGTAAAGGGAGTTTACATCACTTCAGGATTTGGGGATGTCCGACACATGTGTTGGTGTCCAATCCAAAGAAATTGGAACATCGTTCAAAATTATGCCTATTCGTAGGATACTCCAAAGAAACGAAAGGTGGTCTGTTTTATGATCCTCAAGAGGACAAGGTGCTTGTGTCGACAAACGCCACGTTCTTAGAGGAAGACCACATGAGAGATCATCGACCTCGAAGCGAGGATTATCTTGGCGCGAAATTTCCAGGGAAGCTACAGATAAATCAACAAGAGTTGTTGATGAAGCTGGTCCTTCTCAAGAGTTGAGAATGCCTCGACGTAGTGGGAGGGATGTTAGACAACCCAACTGTTACATGGGTTTGACTGAAAACCCAGGTCATCATACCTGATGATGACATTGAGGATCCATTGACCTATAAACAGGCAATGAATGATATAGATAGGGACCAGTGGATTAAAGCCATGGACCTTGAAATGGAGTCAATGTACTTCAATTCAGTCTGGAAACTTGTAGATCAACCAAATGGTGAAAGACCTATCGGTTGCAAGTGGATCTACAAGAGGAAACGAGATCAAACTGGTAATGTGCAAACCTTTAAAGCTCGACTTGTGGCAAATGGTTATACTCAAGGGGAACGGGTGGACTATGAAGAAACCTTCTCCCCTGTTGCAATGCTCAAGTCCATTAGAATACTCTTGTCCATTGCCACGTTTTATGATTATGAAATTTGGCAAATGGATGTCAAGACAGCCTTTCTGAATGGCAATCTTGAAGAGAGTATCTATATGGATAAACCAGAGGGGTTCATAGTTCAGGGTCAAGAGCAAAAGGTTTGCAAGCTTAAACGATCCATCTATAGATTGAAACAAGCTTCTAGATCCTGGAATATAAGATTTGATACTGCGATCAAATCTTATGGCTTTGAACAGAATATTGACAAGCCTTGTGTTTACAAGAAGATAGTCAATACCACTGTAGCTTTCTTAGTTCTATACGTAGACGATATCTTACTCATTGGGAATGATGAAGGGTTCCTGACTGGCATTAAGCAATGGCTAGCAACCCAATTCCAAATGAAAGATTTGGGAGAGGCTCAGTTTGTTCTTGGAATCCAAATTGTTCGGAATCGCAAGAACAAAACACTAGCACTGTCTCAGGCATCTTATATTGACAAGATGTTGGTTAGATATAAGATGCAGAATTCCAAGAAGGGTTCATTACCTTTCAGGCATGAAATTCATTTGTCTAAGGAGCAGTGTCCTAAGACACCTCAAAAAGTTGAGGATATGAGACGCATTCCCTATGCATCTGTTGTCGGTAGTCTGATGTATGTCATGCTATGTACTAGACCCGACATATGCTATGCAGAGGGATTAGTTAACAGGTATCAATCTAATCAAGGATATGATCACTGAACAGCTATTAAGAACATCCTCAAGTATCTTAGGAGAACGAGGGACTATATGCGTGTGTATGGCGCAAAGGATTTGATCCTTGCAGGATACACTGACTCTGATTTTCAGACTGATGTAGATTCGAGGACATCCACATCAGGATCAGTGTTCACTCTTAACGGAGGAGCTATAGTTTGGAGGAGTATAAATAAAGGTTGTATTGCTGACTCCACCATGGAGGCTGAGTACGTCGCAGCTTGCGAATCAGCGAAGGAGGTTGTATGGCTTAGGAAGTTCTTGACTGATTTAGAAGTTATTCTAAATATGAATTTGCCTATCACCCTTTATTGTGATAATAGTGGTGCAGTGGCAAATTCTAAAAAAACCTAGAAGCCATAAGTGTGGAAAGCACATAGAGCGCAAATATCATCTCATCAGGGAGATTGTGCAACGAGGAGACATGATCGTCACGCAGATCGCTTCGGAGCACAACATTGTTGATCCGTTTATGTCCTAAAACCCGTGGTTTTGTAAACTTAATGTATATTCTATTTCACGATAAACTTGTTATTGAAATTTATTCAGTAAAGGTGTTATTGAATATTGTGTATTGTGTAACCTTAATCCAATAAAGAACCCTTGGCTATAGGATGAATACTTGAACTTTATGTGTGAAATAAAAGTGGATCAAGTTCAAGTTTATAGCCATAACAGTCTATAGTATAAGGATAGGGTTGGGTACCTTATCCTGGGGACACTATGGACGCGACCCACTTTATAGAGTACAAACGGTATGATCCTAAATCGTTCATGTGGAGACATGTGAATGGGGGCGCCCTATGCAATGAGTTTGCATAAGATTGGACCGCGAAATAGTCACTTAGACTTTATAACTCTGTTTACTGTCTTAACTGACTATATTCATACGATGACCTAGGTAACTCAATCTCAATCCTGAGCGTTCTATCGACTCCTGTTTATTCAGATTATCCTTAGATTTGCATGGGTGAGAGTGGCTCGAGACTGCCGACTCAATAAGCCTCCCATTTCAGGGATAAGTCTGGGTAGATAGTTGGGAACATAGTTCTGCAAGATGGAACTCACTCCTACCCGCTTTAGGGATAAGTAGAGAGATTATTCCCTTAAGTGCTGACTCCAGGTCTTGAACAAAAGGGCCCACCCCTCTCATTGGCCCGAGAGGGATTCGGTTTGCTGGTTAGACCACAAACCAATTGTTCATTAGAGGATCAGTGAGACTTAAGGAACAAGAGGTAATTACAGGGGTAAAACGATAATTTTGACCCAGCTGTAATAACGAACGACCTGTGAAGAATCGACTTACTAATCATGGTTATATCGAGTGGACAGAAATATATCTACAGTGAGGAGAGTGCAACCACTGAGCTTTAGTGGAGTGTCCCGGTGGTTAAGGAATGTTGATTAGCTAGGCTAAAGAGTTTAGCCGGTTAATCTCATATCGTTGGAGCACATGATTTGTAGGTCCATTAGGTCCCCCTTACTAGCTCGGACTTAACCTTGTAACATTTTGAGAGAAAAGAATTTGAATTGTTCAAATTCGAGTTTGGAAGAAAGCGTTAATTATATGTGATATATTTAACGAATCATAAAAATAATTATGAATTAAACTATGATTAATAGGAGGTGGATATATTTAAATATGATTTAAATATTAGATCGGTTTATAGCATGAATAATGATTCATGTTTGGAAAATCGATCGGGATCGAACAATTTATTTAATTTAACATTTGATATTAAATTAAATTAAAAATTAATTAATTAAATTAATTTTGAATATTTAATTAATTATATTAATTTAATTAAAAATCAATTTAATTTTGATTTTAGAATTAAAATTAATTGTAAAATTAGTGGATTTTCATAAAATCCAAATTGCAACTTGCCCAATTCCTCTCATCTTCAAATTCACCAAAATTGGCCACCTCCATCTCAAAGCATCCTCATCACCCTTGAGTTGTCACTCTATTGAACCTTATTGAAGTTTTATATAATGGTGATTTGAGGGATGTTGAGAGAATTTTGCAGAAAATTCTAAATTCCCGAATTAGTGACCCTTGAGGTATTTTCTTCCAAATTCTCTCAACCTAGGATCCCACAATCCGTTCTAAGGTCTGAGGATAGTAGGAAAGACTCTAACGGTTGTCCACGAAGTGTTCGTGTTGAAAACAATCCACCAGGTGAAGAGAATTTGATCTTCAAAGTTGAGTTTTCTATCCCTCTGTTTTTCCAGCTTTGAGCATGTATTTTATTTTACAAAATTGATCAACTTAGAGTGTTCAAGATCCAACATTGCTTCCGCTTTCTTAATCTAGACTCTTTCAAAAATTACAAGACATTCTATTTATTTTCCATCATTCTACAGATTTCATACTCTGACTTCACACAATCATAACTTCTTGATTACTTAGCCAAAAATGATGTGCTTTATACCAAACTCTTCCTTTTTGAACCCTCTAAATTTCATCTGAAGAAATGAAATTGTAATTCCCAATGGATTTTTCTGAAAATACCTCAAAAGTTGTCTCCTTAAAAACAAACTTCTGCTATTTTCATATTCGTTCCTCTGCTACACCCTTAACTTGACTTGAAATTTAAAGCATTGTCTGATGGAGATCTGATCTCCTTGAGCAGCGGAAACGTGTTTGGGATCGTTAATGTGCTTGATTGTTTTAATTGAAACAAAAACCAGTACATTGATAAATACAGAACAAGCATGAAATTCTAATCCTATTAGACATGGAATAATTGCATACAAACAAACTAAGTTTAACAATTAAACTAAAGAGAAAAGAAGGAATACCTTTTTAGTTTAGCAGAACAGCAACTCCTTGCTCCAATGTTCAGCAACTCAAGAACTTCAAAAGTTCTCTGTTTTTCTCCAACAGAACACCACCAATTTGAAAAACTTTCTATCCTCTGAGATTCAACTTAGAACAAAATCTTTTGTGGGAAGGATTCCAACTTTTGGATAATTTTTGGGAATGAGAGTGAGAGAGAGAGAATTTCTTCTGTGAGTTCAATCTAATTGATCGATCACCACCTTCTTCTTCTCACCAGGAGAAGAAACACCTTCAGTGGGCAACTCCCCACTCCCTATCGAGGGGGAGTTGGGGAGTAGTGGGAACGTGTCCTCCTGACACATTCTCAATTAATAATATATAAATAAATTAATTAATTAATTAATTTCATTAAATTAAATCATATTTAATTCAAATATAGTATTAATTTAATGATTAAATCATATTTAATCATTTTACCCTTTATACTATAGTTTAATGTACATCTCATGCACATTATGTTTTAACCTATAATTTTCAAATATGAATCACATTAACATTTAATATTTGAACTCTTTCAAATATTTAATTCTCTGACAAAATTTAATATGAAACATATCCACATTAAATTTATAATATATAGTTCCAAAACCATCTATTATATTGTATCAATACACATTAAATATATTCCCTAATGAATTTGAACATTTCAAATTTAAATGATCTAAGAACCCTTTACGAGCTAGAAGGTGGACTTAATGGACCTCTGGATCGTAAGCTCCAACGATACGAGATTGCTCGGTTAATCTCATTAACCTCCCAATCAACATTCGTTAACTGCGGGAACACTCCACTAAAGTCCCACAGCTGCACTCTTCTCACTGCAGATATATTTCTGTGTCCATGGATATTGACCAATAACAGCAAGTCAATCCTTCACGAACGTTCGTAACACCAGTTGGGTCAAATTACCGTTTTACCCCTGGTTTACATCTTGTGCCTTAAGTACCAGTGCTCCTCTAATGAACAATTTGTTTGTGGTCCTACCAACAAACAGAGTCCCTCTCGGGACAATGAGAGGGTCGGGCCCGTTGTTCAAGTCCCGGAGACACAACTTAAGGGAACATTCCTCTACTTACCCTAGTAAGCGGGAAAGAGTGAATTCCATCTTGCTAAGTTAAGTTCCCAGCCGCTCACTTTGTCTTGTCCCCAAGAAGGTAGGCATATTGAGTCGGCGAATCTGGCCACTCTCACCCATACTAGTCAAAGGACAATCCCTCGTGAATGTGGAGTTCGTAACTCTGCTCGAGATTGAGATCAAGTTGCCCTAGGTCATCCTAGTGAAATAGAAACCTAACTAGTCAACGAGTTACAAATTTGAGGTTACTATTTTTCGTGGTCCGGTCTTATGTAATCTCATTACATAGGATATCCCCACTCACATGTCATCTACACGAACACGTTAGGATCACTGTGTTTGTATCAAATACAAAGTGAGCCACATCCATAGTTTAACCAGAGTAAGGTACGCCCAAACCTTATCCCCTAACTATAAACCCCTTAGGCTGTATCTCGAACCGAGATCCTTTTTTTGTACATTACATTCAGTTAGAGATTCATTTAACAGCCTTGGATGTTTAGTTTATTTGATTTAGGGTTTAAATAAAGGCAAATTCGTAGATAACGAACAATAACACTTTATTGAAATAATAACACTTTATTACACTAATTAGAACATAATTACAAACTACGAGTTTTAGGGCACAAATCCCAACATCGTCCAGTCGTTTTCTACTCACGAGTTCTTCATGAAAGTTATAGGAAATTTAATAAGCTTTCCAACCATATCTATTACAGTTTCTGATTCGAATCCTACTGATCAACACGACCTAAAAACTAGAGATTCCTCAGATTTGACAGCAAAATCTTTCCTCTATCTTCCTCTTCACAAATCAGTAACTTAGATTCAGAATTTTCTCAAGCTTCCTTCACGAATTTGTTCAAATATGTGTTAACTTTCAAGAAAAATAAACCTCACCTTTTACTTCTTCCTATGGAGCTCGAAATGATCCACATATCAGAATTGGGCTGAATTGATCATTGAATTGCCATGAAAGCTTGAATGACCTTTCTCCTTTCTTCTTCAACCCCAAAACTAGAACATTTCCTCCCTTCTTCTTTCTTCAATTCTTTCACACGAAGCTCTGCTTTTGTTTGTAGAAAATGAGAAGAAAAATGGAAAGAAGGTGGGTTAAATAAAGCTAAAAAACTTTGGCGATGGTGGGGTTCCCACCATCCATTTTTCTTTTTTTTTTTTAAAAAAAAACAAATTTTCTTTTATTTTCTTTTCTTCTTCTTCTTTGTTTTTTTTTTTTAAATAAAGCAAACCAAATATATTAAATTATTTCCTTTTTTCTTTTGTTTTGTTTTTTGTTTTGTTTTTTTAAGAAATTTCAAGGAGAGATCTCGGGTTTACAAAATTTATCTCTACCCTCACTCCCTATAAAAGCATGTATTTGGATGCATTTTGCAACCAAGCAAGCTACTTTTTGGAAATTGAGATTTCCATAACTCTCAATTCTCTCAAATCCTCTAAAAGCTCTCCCCTTCTCCAAAAAGGAACTCCCATCGTTCTCCCTTTCATTGAGAACAACCGAGAAGATCAAGTGGAAGTGTTCGGTTCGAGATCGTGTTGAGTACGTAGAGATCGAGAGGATTCAATACGAAGGATTACTAGAAGAAAGTGTTCTTCAAAGGTAATTCACTTTCTATCATATATGCTTGGAAGTGTTCGGTTCGAGATCGTGTTGAGTACGTAGAGATCGAGAAGATTCAATAGGAAGGATTACTAAAAGAAAGTGTTCTTAAAAGGTAATTCACTTTCTACCATATATGCTTAACTACATTTTTCTATTTTTTGTGTAAATTCATGTAACATAAATCGAGAGCAAAGTGATTCAATCGCTTCCGCTGTGGGATTCAATCCCTACAAGAACAACACGTCAATGCAACGAGAAAATAGTCCTCAAATGAAATTTTATCAACCATATCCATTACTGTATAATTTATAAACAACATATTACAAATGGATAAATAAACAAACAAAAGGAAAAACAATATAAGTTCTTTTATCAAACTACCTAAAATCTCGACAGAAATACCGAATTAACTTCGTCTCGGTATCGAGTAAACTTTATACTCAGGCCGAGATTTTAGGTAATGGAAACTTGGTTGGCGTTCCAGAATCCTGGTACCGAAAATGATGAGAGTTTCATCGTTTTCGATCGCAAAAATTCCAGAAAATGCACCCAACCAACCGTTTTTTCAACCAAATCCTCAATAACACCTACAAAACTCAAAGAAATCAAGTATAAATGGATTCAAACACAAAGAACAAAACAAAATCACTATATTTCTTCCTATTTTACAGAATCATTATAAAAACTCCTATTAAACCCTAGAAATCAACCAAAAAAACATGTTTCACACTTACTTCTCCTGATTTTTGTCCTTCTACAACAACAATTGCTTGTTTGATCGATGAGTTCGAGTTGAGGGAGATTAAGAGAAGAGGGTAAGAACGTTTTAAATTTACCTTTTTCATTTTTGTTAAGAATGGAGGGTATTATGGTCTTTTTACATTACCTTAGAGTCCAATTATAAAACTTAGGTCCATTTTTTTACCATTTCCCCATTCATCACCATGCGATTTAGGGCCTGTTTGGTTGTAATCCAAAACAAATTTGAAAACAAGTGATTCAATGAAAGCGAGTTGTATTTCATGTTTTCGGATATGTGTTTAGTAAATAGATTTAGAAATTTGATTCCATTTTAAACATAGTTTAAAATGTGTTCTATAATATATTTATATATCATAAAATTAGTTGTAATTCCAAAACTAAATATTAGGTTGAATATAAAGGCATTATTAATTAATTTATGAACATGTTATTTTTTTATAAATTTTATATTATTATTATTTTATAATATAATATAATATTTTATATTTTATAATATATTATATATTATGTTATAGCTATTTTAATTTAACAAAATTAAATTAAGTTTATAAACATGAAATACTATATTTACTAAGATATTTATCTTTGTTTAATATAATTCTGCATTTTAAAATTTCAAATTCGAATCTCTGATACAATGATAACATAAAAATGTTGTTTTCAGAATTTCTACTATTTGGATCACAGAATCCGAAAACAGTTTTTGAAAACACGTCTGCCAAACGCGTATTCACTGAATTAATCTGAAAACATAAAATAGAATTCGGATTGCTAACCAAATTGGCCCTTATTTTTTTATTATTTTTTCTCGTAATATTTTCCTTTTGGTATTGGAAATGTGCTATTTGACATAATTTTTATTTGTAAGCCTACTCTGGATCGACCCGGATTTCAGAGCCCCGAAAGCCGTGCGAGCCTCAAAAGGGTTTCATTCTTCATCGCAGCGCGGAGGTCGTCTTGTGTGTCTTCTTCATCATTCTCTGATTCTCGTTCTGATTTTCCCAATTTCACGCTCTCCTTCTTCTCTTCCTCCTCTGTTCATCCTTCCAAGACATTCTCTCACAACACTGTTTAGTTTCAACCTCCGAATTCATCTTCTACCAAAATGCAAGGAGGAGAAGATGTAAGCATTGAAGAGTTGGCTTCTAATCTCTCCACCTACAAAGACCAGCTTCAGCAGGTGCTCCTTTCTGGCTATGAATTGCTTTTATTTCTCGTTAAATTGTTTTGGTTTTGTTTCAGTTTTCAGGGATTCTCTCTCCTCAAATTTCTTCAAAGCAAAATTCGATATCTCTGATATCGTAAACCTTTACTCTTGTCATTATTGAGTTATTCCTAGTAGTTTGCTTCTGAATTAGGGCTTTACTTTCCAACTTGGAGTGTTGTGGTACTAAGTTGCAGCGAATCCGGAGTAAAATGAAACCTCTATTCGATAATTGAACGGAACCTAGGAAGTTAGGACTTTCCAGTTTAATGGGTTATCTGTTCTGGCTGTTTGGTTTTCTTTTCTTTTCTTTTTTTTTTTTTTTGGTATTTAGAATACTGAAAGTCTTGAGCAGTATTTAAGCAACTGGATGATTTTGAATTTGTATGTCGAATTAGGGTTTAGGGTTTTTAGTAATTATTGTCTTGGGTTGATTTTGTTGGATTGGAGTCCCTTACTGTAGTTTTTCTGGGACGTTTTTTGTTGGTCCTGTGTTTTTTTTGATGCCCTTATATATTCTTTCATCTTTCCCTCATTCTTTATTAAAGATTTTTTTTATGTCGAATTCTTGATTATCTATCGGTCACTTCACATAACTCCATGAATAATTGGCTCTCTCACGTTGTTTTGTTTTGTGTGTTTTTTGGCACAATAACTTCTTTCTATCCTGATTCAGGTCAGACAGCTGTTAGATGATGATCCTGGCAACTCTGAATACATAGATATGGAAAAGGAGCTTGAAGAGGTAGTTTGGTTTTGTCCTCCTAATATGCCCATCCTTCCTTTTGCGAACTCGTCACATGTGTATGGTTTAGCACTCTTCATATCCCCGCTGAATGTATTTTTAGGTTCATCTTCTGCTGTAGCACTAAGGATCAGAGAACGCTCAGAACTATTATTTTTATTATGTGGGTTACCAGTCCAGTTTGCTTTGTTTCTTTTGTTTGTCTTCCTTCTTCCTTTTAAAGGAAACATGATGTTCAAATAAGAAAGAGTTATGGCCCCTGTGGAGATTGCCATTTTCATTTTTGGGAAGAAAAGGTGAGGGCGTTGTTTATCTTTCATTTATGAGCTCCAGAGCTCAACTCTCTGGTGCATAAATGATGATTATTGGTTATGTGTAAAATTTGAAACTTCATCAAGATGCACATCACTTCTACCTTGGTTCCCTTGCAGGTGTGCTAATTTTCGTGATGGCCAGTCTGCTCTTCCCCTGACCTCCTTTCGGATGCTGATCCTGAATTTAAGTTCTTGTGTTTTTCTTTTTTTTTTTTGGGGACAAATACATGCTTTTTATGAAATTTACAGTTTTAAGAGTATATTTTATCAGCAACGGTGGACTTGGGCTAAAGTTTCCGTAATGCAGGTTATCGCTTTGACGGAGGAGCTTCTTTCAACAGCAAAGCAAAACGATATTTCTGGATCAAATGTAGAAACTGGTGATGACAGTGTATCAATTAGTTTCCAGCAGCCTAAAGGAAATGATATGGTAAGTTCACATTCGTCCTTGTTTTGCACATTATATGTCCTTGCTGGAAGCAACATAATGTCATAAACGGTTATGGTTTTTGATTTAATGCACACTGCTTGGATCTTTGTGTGGTTTATTGTGTATGTCGGTATTGTTTTTGTATGTGCACTCACATGTGCAACTGCAAACACATCTGTGTCTGTTTTGAAGGCTTGATATCTTTTCCTTGTTTGTAAGCATCCCTCCTAAATGGTTACTGGCATGTGGTTTTATTCTGATGTGCTGGTTATTGATACTTTGTGGTGCATCCGTTTGGGCTTGAATTCAATTATTTGCCTCTCTGTGGGTTTCTGCTCCAAAAGGATTTATATTTATGGTTTCAATAATTGTTAACAATGAAGGATTCAATTTATGTCCTAAAAGGGTGCTAAAAGAGTGGAATCGTGTTGGGTTAGTTAAGATTATTGGATGGTTTGGAAGAAGGGGATATCAGTCTGATTGATTCGAAGAAGGAGAATGTGAGCGGGATATAGAAAGTGAGGATGAAGTGGGCTAAGGAAGGAGATTGTAATTCGACTTACTTTCATAGAGTAGCTAGTGGAAGGAGGAGTAAGAACTTCATTAGTGCTCTTGAGAATGGGGATGAGGTTTTGTTGAAAGACGATAAAGAGATTGAAGGGGAAGTCTTCTCCTTCCTTTCCTCATTGTATGGCTCTCTGAGGGATCCTAGACCTTTTGTGGATGGTTTAGAGTGTTTAGACAGGTGTCCTATCTCTTCGCTTGACAAGGATAGTTTAGACCCTCCCTTTACTCTCTAAGGGGCTGTTTGGGGCGCTGAGTGGGTTATAATAACAGGGGGTTATAGTAGTCTGTGGGTTATTATAGTCTGTGAAACATATAATATTATTTTAAATGCAGAGTAGTATAATCTGGGGTTATAATAGTCTGTGTTTGGGGTGCAAAGTATTTCACAGGTTATTATAACATGGGTTATAATAACCCGTGGGCCAAACAGGCCCTAAGAGATTGGGAAAGCAATGTTTGAGTGCGAAAGGCGCTCGGTCTTGATGGGTTCTCCTTATCATTTTTACAAGCTAATTGGGATGAAATTAAGGATGATTTGTGGAAAGTTTTTACAAGCTAATTGGCATCCTCGACAAATCGTTGGGCGAAACCTTTGTTTGTCTCCTTCCTAAGAAGGATAAGATTACGAAAGTGAAGGACTTCAAACCTATTAGCCTAGTGACCAGTGTTTATATGATCATTGCTAATGTTCTAGCTAATAGGCTGAGGAAAGTTCTCCCCTCGATGATCTTTGATTCACAAGGGGCCTTTGGGAATTGCCAGATTTTGGCCCGACCCTAATAGCTAATGAGGTTATAGAGGATTATATGTTGACAAAGTAGGAGGGGATCCTTTTTAAGATAGTTTTTGAGAAGACCTATGACCATGTGGATTGGGACTTCCTGGACAAGGTTCTAGCCAAAAAGGGCCTTGGCTACAAATGGAGGTCTTAGATGTGAAGTTGTGTTCGACCGATTTATTTTTCCTTTTTGGTCAATGGCAAGCCTAGTGAAGGATTCAAGCTTCAGGGGGTCTGAGGTAGGGTGACCTTTTATCCCCTTTTCTCTTCTTGGTGGTGGTGAACTAAGAAGCACAAACACTTTAATTTGGCTAGCGTGTCCGTGTCCGACACGTGTCAGACACTTGGACACTCCAACACTTGTTGGGTACGTATCAGACACTTGTTAGCATTATAGATGTGTTAGAAACCAGTTGTACAAAGTCAATATAGGTCCAGTATTTGTTAGGCACATAATGAACACTTGTCAAGTATACTAAATAGGTACATGTAATATAGGACAAAAATAATGAAGTTTCGGAACGAAATACATCAAAATCATTTTTTTAAGCATATAGATATATAAACTTATTAACTTTTAATCTCTTTCTGATATAAAAATGATATATATTTTAAAAAATGTATATTTAATAAACGTGTCCTAGCCGTGTCCGTGTCCTAGATTTTTAAGAAATGACGTGTCGCCGTGTCCGTGTCCGTGTCATATCGTATTCGTGTCTCGTATCCCTATCTGTGCTTCTTAGGTGGTGAATGCCTCGAGCAAATTAGTGTCTAAAGGGGTAGGGACCAATATTATCGAAGGTTTTCAGGTTGGGAGGGATCAGGTTTCCTGTTCACATCGCCCGTTTGCAGATGGTACTCTTTTCTTCAGTTTTCCAAGGAGGATTCCTTTCTGAATCTGAATTAGTTTCTTTGGTTCTTTGAGGCCATGTCGGGTCTTTGTATAAATAAGAGAAAGTGCAAGGTTTTGGGAATCAATAGTGACCCGGGGAAGTTGGCTAGATGGGCTTCAATAGCTGCATGTGAGGTTGGGAGCTTTCCTTCATCCTACTTGGGTCTTCCCCTTGGGGATAACCCTAGGACTCTAGGAGTCTTTCCTTTTGGGATCCGGTTGTGAAATAAGGTTCGTAAGAGATTGACCTCTTGGAGGAAGAGTTATTTTTCGAAAGGGGGGAGACTCACTCTCGTTCAGTCATTCCTCAGTGGGATCCCCTTGTATTTCATGTCCCTTTCTAGGACGCCAGGTAAGGTTAACAAGGTTTTGGAAAAGCTCATGAGGGATTTCTTGTGGGAGGGGGTGGATGAAGGGAAAGTATCTCACCTTGTGAGTTGGGAGGTTATCTCTAGGTCGGTTGACCTCAAAGGTTTAGGCATTGGTAATGTTAGGGCTAGGAATAAGACTATGTTGGCTAAATGGCTTTGGCGATTCTATCATGAAGCTATACCTTATAGCATAAAATCATTGTAAGTATGATCCTCATCCTTTTGTGTGGTCTGTTGTTAGGGCGTGTGGCACATGCAGAAACCCTTGGAAAGAAATCTCATCTGAGTTATCTTTGTTTTCTCAGTTTGTGCATTGTATGGTGGGGGATGGGAGGGGATCTCTTTTTTGGGAGGATGAGTGGCTTGGGGGTCGCCCCCCGCTTCGTGTTCCCTCGGCTGTATCACTTATCCCGCTTTAAAAACCAGTTTGTGGCTTCGATCCTTTAGATTGATGACCCTTCGTCTTCCTCTGGAGTCTCTTTCTCTCCCTGTTTTTGTTTCTGTCGTGCTTTGACCATTTGGGAAACGACAAAGGTTGCCGAGTTGTTTTCTCTCCTTTCCGAGGTCCACCCGAGGCCCACTAGGGGAGATATTCGTATTTGGAGTCCTTGCCCTTCAAAAGGTTTTTCTTGTGTGTCCTTTTTCCCGTCTATCGTTAACCCTAGTCCTTCGGGAGTCTCTATGTTCTCCTCGTTGTGGAAGGTGAAGGTTCCCATGAAGGTTAAGTTCTTGATGTGGCGAGTTTGGCATGGTAGGGATAATACCCTTGATCGGATCTTGGCTAGAGGGTCCCACTTGGCGAGTTCTTTTTGTTGTATTCTTTGTCGCCGTTGAGTACTTGAGCCATATCCTTTGGGAGTGCGACTTTGCCGCAGAGTGTGGAGTTGTGCTGTTTATCGTCAGAGTTTAGCTTTAGCTTTGTCTGCCCCCAGAGTTGCACAGAGTGATGGTGGAGCTTCTTTTGTATTCACCTTTTCGTAGTTTGTGCTACAGTCGGGTATTTGTGGATTGAGAGGAATTATAGAACTTTTAGGGGGCGCGAGAGATTGAGAGGTGATATTTGGTCCCTTGTTAGATTCTTTGTTCCTTGGGCTTTGGTGTTGAAGCTGTGTAACTATTTGCTTATTCTTTTTTGCTAGATTAGAGCCCTTTCCTCTGAGTGGCTCCCTTTTTTGTGGGCTCTTTTTTTATGCCCTTGTATTCTTTCATTTCTTCTCAATGAAAGCTTGTTTTTTCGTAAAAAAAAGGTTGGAGTTCTTGGAAAATTGAACTTATTACTATCCAAAGAACCCAATGATGGGAAAATGACTAAGAAAGGAAAATACTAACCTAATATTGGGAAAAAAATTAAAAGACTTATATCTAATCTAAACAAATTAATAATCTATTTAAATAATACATATCTACACTCCTTGAGTTGGGTGGTATATAGAATAGAATACAAGCCATGCTTGGAATTGAATCCATTAGTGGTCCTTGGTATATCATAGTTTAACTCTACTATGCTATTGTTGACCTCCCCATTTATGAAGTCGATCTATCTGTATTTACTATGTTTTGTCATGATGCACTAAATTCTTTGCTATACCAATTGATCCTTGACTGTTACAAAACATTTTGAATGAATTCTAAGTTTCAATTTCTTGTTCTTTGAACGACTTCTTAGTGCACACTCCTTCACAAATTCCTAGAGCAAGAGCTTGGTATTTAGCTTTGCACGTCTTCTTGCTACAATTGCTTGCCTTTTGCTTCTCCCAGTAATTAAGTTGTCCCAAAACATAGGAGCAATATCCAGTGGTAGATATTTGATCATTTAATTCTCCAACCCAACTAGCATCTGCCTAGATTTGTACTAGTCTGTTTCATGACTTTTTGAACAACCATCCATAAGTTGGAGTGCGTTTTAAGTATTTTAAAATTCTGTTTATAACCCCCGGATGATGTTCATTTAGACTATTAATATATTGGCTAACAAACAGAGAATGCAATGTCTAGTCTAATATGTGACAAGTGGATTAACTTCCCCACAAGTCTTTGATACATTCCCTTGTCAATTAGAGCAACCTCTTCACTCCCGTGTTGGACTAGATCTAGATCTATTGGTTTTCCAGCTGTCCTACACCCAAGATTTCCTGTTTCCTTTAGCAAGTCTAGAATGTATTTTCGTTGAGCAAGGATACTACCATCTTTGGATCTTTCCACTTCCACTCCTAGAAAGTATCTCAAACTTCGTAGGTATTTGAATTGTGTCTAACCATAAACTTCAAGGTTACAATCAGTCTTCATGTTTGTATGTGACTGAGGCAAGGATGGGCATATAACTGGTGGTAACGAAATTTCAGGCATGGAAAATTGATGATCATTTAGTTATATCTTGGTTAACAAACTCTGACCACAGACGTTGGTTTAAATTTCTTATTGTTCAAAACAACAAAATAAATATGGAAAGCCGCTCTAGATACTTACTCTAGGTCTGAGGACTCCTATGCACTTCTAGATATTGAGGCATGCCTATATGAATCACGTTAAGGAGTTCTTGTTGTCACTCTGTATTTAAATCTCCTTTGAATTGTATTTCAATATTGTATTCCATGTACACAATGTTTACATGGAAGCATGAGTAGAGATGTTTGGTGATCTAATACTCTATGTTTTTTGCATGCAGGAAGCTGGAAGCATATCCGATCATCATGAGAAATTTCCTATTGGATCAAAAGTTCAAGCTGTCTGGAGCGAGGATGGGGAGTGGTGAGTAAAAATAAGGAGAAAGTTTATTCACCAACTTTCATTGAGCGAGGATGGGAGTGGTGAAGAAAGATTTCATTGAAATAATGACAAGAGACTAATGCTCAAACTACAAACTCCAGGGAGGAGAGAACCAAAAAAGAAAAAAAGAAAACAAAGCCTAAAAAAGAGACTTCAATTCAAACTAAAAACATAAGAAGAAATAGCCTTCAAAATATAAGGAAAAATCGCACCAGGTAGAGGCCTTGGGAGGAAATAAATAGCTAGAGAACCCAAAAAGAAACAACACCACAATGTCTCTGAAAGTGAAGGCGAAAAACTAGCTGACAAAACACAGGACCAAGAACTAGAAACCAGTTTCAAATTAGCAAAAACTCCCCAAACCAGTTGACCAAGCAAGGGACGAAGAACGAGAAACTAGCTTCAAATTAACAAAAACTCCCCAAAAATCCTGGAGCTCCACAAACTCATCAACCTTCATCGAGCTTCTTAGGGTCTGCTTGGATTGAGGGAAATATGGATGGGAATAGATAAGGGTTTTAGATCTTCTTGTTTGGAACAAGGTTCGCAAGCATAGACATGGGTATCACTTATTCCCATCACATGCATCACTTTTTCCCACGATGGATGAGTTTTCTATATCCTTCAAGAAATTTTCCTTGAACTCTAGATTGATTTGACAAAATTCCTATCAATAGGAGCCAATTTTTGTTTCTTGGATTTACAAATAATTCTTTAAACTTACTCTCTTTGAAACATCCCCAAGATCCCTTGTGTTCCATGAAAAAATTTTCATTGCCTCGAAGCAGGAGGAGAAGATTGAAAAATTTCTCAAAACTGCAAACCTCTAGCTTTAATTAAATTAACAAACAGACTTAAATCAGGATGAGGCACCTCGACATCCTGCTCAAATCGCAAACCAACTATCTTCTCTTTGGGAGAAGCTACCAAATCCTGAAAAAACAAATTCAAATTAATCACGGGAGGGGATGACACCAAAATCTCATTTACTTGAGAATACCACGACTTAGAACCACTTTCTAGTGTGCTAAGGCTAACAATGGAATTAATATTCGAAGCATCTAACCCGATAGGAGGGGAACACCTTCTCTACCTTGCTTTCTCTTGGTGTAAATTCACAAATTTTTTTTGGTGACTATAGTCTTACTTCCCTCATTAGTAATTGAGAAAATCTTTTGTAATTGGGCACCTTCTTACCACGAGCCCCTTTTGTACATTTCATACCATCAATGAAATGATCATATGTTTCTCATATTAAAAAAAAAAAGATAGGAGGGGAAGAATCATTAATTTGATTTGAATCAATCCGTGCAGCCTTGAGGGAAGCCTTAAAAAACTTGGACCCAACCAAATCTCCTCCAAATTCACAAGAGGCTTATCAGCTAGGAGGCGTCCTTTATCAGTTTCATTGAAAGCCTCCCTTGGAAGAATAATTCTTGGTAAGGATTCATCGAACTTATCAACATTGAGGAAAGGAGATGAAGGCTTTTTGGTCAAAACTAATTCACTCTTTTTTTCTTGTATAATGAAAATCATAAGATTCACATAACTTGTCTCGTACTTCTTTAACTGAGGAAGGGACATGAGAGAGAAGAGCTGGGAGAGTATCTACCAACCCCACCCCCACCCCCGCCTTCACTGCTCCCAAAGAAGAACTCACCTTACCTTGGCGAACTATATGCTGGACTTCATCAAATGTTGAATCGAGAGTGGGAATCCCATCAAAGGAGGAAACAAAAGCATCATCAGATTGCAACTCTTGGTTGACGAATGAGAGAATTTTTAGCCTCGAACTCCAAAACAGACTGTTGGGCATCTTCAAGTGACTTTTCGAAAGAAGGAGAACCATCAATAGAAGAAACACCAACCTCCTCAATTGGCAACTCTTGGGTGTTTGAAGGAAGAGAATTTACAACCCTGATATCTAAACCACTCCCCAAAGCCTCATCAACAACTAATACCTTACCCCTTACCGAGAGGTTGAAGAACTGAAGTATCACAAATTTGAGAAGCATTTATGACCTCCAAAGAATCAGGCTCCAGAGAATTCAAACACTCCTTTCTTCCAAGAAAGAACAGTTACCAAAGGCTCCTTTGTCTTCCATGAGATTGTGAATTCGATCTAAGTCCACTGGATTGGAAAAGTCTTTCAAGAAGAGAGAATTATGAATTACAACCAGAATAACATTTGTAATAATATCACCATATTTCAATGAAAAGGTCCCAAGAACCTTATCCTTATCCTTCACTTCAATGGATGCTGGAAGAAACACACACAAATTTAATTTAGATTGAGAGAAACCAGGTATGTGAAAGTAGAATACTGCACAAAAGACGCGATGGGTTTTTTTTCCTCTCTTCTCTCTCCTTGATCGTTTCTCTTCCTCCCGCATCTCTCTGCCTTTCACCGCTGACCATGTCTCCGATCTTTGGTGACCTTGTTTCCGACGTCTTTCTTCAGCAACCTTTTCTTGTTTCCGGCGACCCAACCTTGGTTTCTCGTCTCCGTCCAACCCTTTCGTCCTCTGTTTTGTCTTTCCCGCTTCTCCGCCTTTTCCCTCTGTTCCGCCGTCTTCTCGTTTTCCTTCTCCCCTCCCTCTTTGTTTCTTTCTTCGTCTCCTCTTCTTTCAACTGATTGCCTTCTTTATTTGGATTCGGTGTCTTTGATTGGTTCCTTTTGTCACCCTGGTCAGTAGATTCTGTTTATCGTTTTCTTCCTGGCCTTTCAGCAACATTCTTTCCTTGATTGTTAACACTCCCTGTTCCTTCAAAATTTTTTGCTAACCTTCTGTGGGTTGTTGTTTCGGTTTGGCGATGTGACTGTCCTTTCTCCGGCTTGTTTTGAGTATCCTGGTGGGTTTTCTGCGAATTTTTTCTTCAAAGGGATATATTTGGTCGAAATGATGAGGCGGTTTAGTTGGAGTGTGGGGAAATCTCATTTTTGGATTTGGTCTAAGAAGACGAGGGTGGTTATTAGAGACTGTGTTTGGGTTGCTTCAGTCTCCTTATCGTTGTCCCAAGTTAGATGGTTTCTCAATTCTTTTGGCGAATTATGTGCAACTGAGGGTCCCTCGGTCGTCAGAAAAAAGTCTAAGGATGAAGAAGCTATACTTTGTCTGTTGAAAATCAAGGTGGCTGAAGGGATGGTGTGGCCTTCTTCAGGGGGGAGGCAATTTTTCAAAGTTCCGATAGGGGCCCATTCCATTGGTTGGCTGGTTTTCATGGATTTGTTGGCTGATTTTATGGACTCTGTTGATCGCTTGATTTGCTTGGATTCTTTAGCTCTAGATTTGGGGGCAGAGAGGGGGTGGTTAGGTTTTCAGGTCTGACTGATGATGGTTCTCCCGTTCAAGTGGGGGGGGGGCAGGGGCAGGGGTAGGAAGGTCATTGGTTTAGGAAAGCTGAAGAGGTGGTTGCAGTGAACTTTGAAAAAATTTGGGTGGTGTCTCGACTTTTCGCGCACATCCAGTGGAGCTATGTTAAGAAGGAAGTGGAGAACCATTTTAAGATCAAAATGCAGATTAGTCCTTTTCAAATTGATAAAGCGGGCATCCTAGTCGATGGAGGAGATGTATTAGATTCGGAGCTTGGGAAGGGGAAGTGGCAAGTTGTTGGTGGTCTTCATTTGAAGTGGGAGAAATGGAGTAATAGTTTGCATAGTTCGCAACAGTATATTGGGGGTTATGGAGGTTGGATTGCAATAAGAAACTTGCCGTTGAGATTGTGGAGTGTGTTCGAAGCCATTGGTTTGCACTTCGGGGGGTTTGGTGGAAATTTCGTCAGACACTTTGAACATGGTGGATTTAATGGTGGCCAAAATCAACTACTTTGTGTGGTTTTATGCCTGCGCCCGTATCGATTGTTGATTTGATGGGGGGGGAGTCTTTTCTTTATGTTTTAGGGTTGTTGAAGCATTGGATCCTCCTCCCAGATTGTTGCAACCCTTGGTAGTGAGTGATATCTCAAATCTGATTGATTTGGAAAGAATTAATCTTGTGATTAAAGATGAGACTGGGGGATTCTGGGGAGGCTCTCCAGATGGTGGATATTTCAACTCAACCTTTGGGGGGACCCGAGGAGTATATTGTGGATGCAGAGGCTTATCGAAGAAAGCTTTTAAAGGTGTTATGGGGTGTGGAATGATGGTTGCTTGGCTCCCATAATAAAGATAAGTTGTTCAATGGATGGGTTTGGGGGTGGGGGTGAACTCCCGAATGGTTGCCTGGGAAACCGGTTGGATTTTAATCTTGAACAAAGACTTAGAAGTTTTGAAGTTGGGGATTAGTCCCATTGGGTGTCAAGCTGATTTGGTGAGCGAAGTGGCAGTTGATTGCACTGGCAAGGAGTTGACTAAAAAGGAGTTGCTTTGGTCCTCCTCTGTTTCTGTAAGTGTAAAAGATTTAAGAGATCGTTTTTGTGGGAAGTATTATACAAAGAGGAAGGCTAAGAAAATGGTTGAGAGTTTTGCGATTCGGGAGGAAGGCGCCTTCCCAGACTTTGGGGTGAGCTGTAGTGCTGATCATGTTTCTTTGGTGCCGTGTTCTAAGGGAAATTTCAAATCTCTCTCCAATTCTCCTTCTTTCATAATAGAGGAGTGTAAGATTGGGTCGAAGAGAATCACCTTTTTCAAGGCTGCTTTTCAACCGGTTGGCTACAAAGTGAGTGGCTTGGTTTTTCTTTCCCTTGTTTTGGGTCATTGCTCGAGTGTTGGTTCGGTGGTTAGTTTGAGTAGCTCGGGCTCCTTGACGGTTAGAAGGGGGAGGCCTATTTTGGTGGAAGACTATCTGGTGGTTAATTTGGAAAGTCTCTTTGCTTCTCCTTCTGTTAATTTGTCATTATTGGAGGAAAAAGAAGGGGATGACATTGTTTGTCCTAGTGAGTTGGCTCATTTTGAGTCCCTTATAAAGTCAAGTGGGTTGCTGTTTAAAGAAGTTGCGGTTGGTGGTTGCTCATCCTCGATGGGTTGAGGTTAGGTTCTTGGAGTTTGAGAAAGGCTCAAAGGAGGTTCGGTGGGTTCTTATGCAAATCTTTGGCTGGGCGGGTGGTTTGCTTTTTTGTGGTTTGTGGATTTAGGGTAAGTTTTTGGAGGAGGTAGTGTTCATAGGGGTTATTCCCTATCTTGGTGCTTGTGCTTGTTCTTTGTTGGGTTGCTTCTCGAGGTGGTTCAGGGTTGATTCTCTCAGTTTTGAGCAAATTTGCCTTTTTTGTTTAAAGCTAGTGACATGCTTTTTCTAGGAGTTGAGCCGTCTTCTCCTCCAGTTCTGTAGTATTAAGATTTCTCTCTTGGAACGAAAGGGGTTTTGGTGGTGTTTCAGTTTGAGATCCTTGTGTTTTCTGTGGAGTTTTAGAGGATTGTGTATTTCTGATGCTTTTTCCGCCTGGTTTTTTGTCTCTGGTGGCTCTTTTCAGAATGAAGCTGGTTTTGTTTTTGGTTTTTTGTGTCGGCCTTGGTTCCTTTGATGGCGGGAATGAGGTTGTTGTTTGGCTGGTTTTGTAGGGGTTTTGGAGTTTCAGTGTTTCCAAGGATTTGGGTGTTTTGTTGTGTTTTTTCCGGCTTTTTAGCCTGTTGTATTGGCTTTTCTGTTTTTTTTTTCCTTTTGTTTTTTTGAGCATTAGTCTCTTTCATTATATCAATGAAATCACTTTTGTTGCCTTCGGAAAATCAATGAAATTCACTTGGTTTCCTCTTAAAATGAATGATAAGTCTATCAGAACAAGTCTGAATCTGTTGAGGCTGATTTTACTTTCTAGATCTCCCGCCATATTCCAATTTTGTTGATTGACCAAATCTTTACTTTTCACAGCCTCAATGTTCTTTGCCTCCTTTATTGAAACTTTCATTTTTGTTTCTATTTGTTTAACTACTGTTCCTTTGACTGTTGTTTTTAATAGAAATAAAACTCTTCTCTTGACCGTGTTCAATTATATAAATATTCAGGTACGATGCGACGATTGAAGCCCATACTGTAAATGGTTTCTATGTTAGTTATGATGGTTGGGGAAACAAAGAAGAGGTAAGATTTCAATATCTGCAGTTTGAGTCAATATTTCAGTTCGCTATTGTTCTCCTGACCCTATTCCTTTGTTTCACTGACCCTGCACCTTGCGTCAGCTTTATTTACTTGCTGAAGAAAATTTTCCTTCTCATGCATTTATGTGAAATTATAAGTTAGTTACCTTGTTCATACTTATCAATTTTTCTATTTTACCAGAATATTTATGTTGTAGACATATTTGTTTGAATTGAAAGTAAGTTCGTTGGCTTTTTCAACATAGTTTGCATGTCTGTTTTGATTACTTTTAAGAATATTCTAGTATTTCTTCAGAACGATCTGGGTCTGATTTTCTCTAAAATTTATAACTAGAAATGTGATGAATTGTAAATATGGGACCTTTCCCTTTGAGACTAAAAGCATATGCCAGAATCCTTGGAACGTCATCGTTGTTGTTGGTTTTAGTCCTTTTCTGTCAAATCCTTGATTGTGCATGGTTAATGCTAAAGGTATGAGAGAATCAATATGGCTTATCCATTCACTCAAGATATATGTATACAAGTAAATAAGCTTAACCTAAGTAGGAGAAAGTAAAAAGACAATAAAGGACAACCTAATTAATATATTTACAAAATACAATTATACTAATATAAAGACTCTAACACTCCCCCTAAAGTTGAACCATATATATTCATCATGCCCAACTTGTTGGAGAGATAATCGATTCGTGTTCCATTCAATGCCTTTGTAAAGATATCTCCTAATTGCTCTCCAGTCTTCACATATCCTGTCAATACCAAACCTTGTTGTATCTTTTCATGTACAACATGATAATCAACTTCAATGTATTTAATTCGCTCATGAAATACTGGATTAGCTCCTATATATTGAGCTGCTTGATTATCACACCATAATTTGGTCGATGTTGTGATATCGAATCCCAATTCAATTAGAAACTGACTATCCTGACTAATTCACATACAGATTGTGCCATTTGGTCTATATTCTGATTCAACACTTGAACGTGATGCCACATTTTGTTTCTTACTCTTTGAAGAAACCAAATTACCACCCATGAGTACACAATATCCTGAAGTTGATCTTCTATCGTCCTTAGACCTTGCCCAATTAGCATCTGAGAAACCTTCAATGTTAATATGACCCTAAGTCTAATAAATTACGCCCAGGAGTTGTCTTCAAATAACACAAAATTTGTTCCACTGCAACTCAATGATCAATGACAGAAGACATATACTGACTCAATACTCATTGAGTAAGCTATGTCTGGTCGGGTTATTGTAAGATAATTGAGTTTTCCTACTAACCTCCTATATCGTTCCAGATCTTTCAACAATTCTCCCTCTTTTGTAAATTAGGCATCATCGGGGTACTACATGACTTAGCCTTTAACTTCTCCGTTTCAGTCAACAAGTCAATTACATATTTTCTTTGCGATAACATGATTCTCTTCTTGCTTCTCATTGTCTCAATTCCTTAAGTTTTTCAACATTCCCAAATCCTTTGTGTGGATTGACTATGGCGAAAAGTCTTGGGTGATTGGGTGCCAATGTGTCATCGTCTGTAATAACAATATCAACAACATACACAACCAACAAAATGACACGACTCTCAGACCGCTTATAAAAGATAGAATGATTTGATTTGCTTTCTCATTTTCGTAACTTTCATGCTGAGATTCAAACTCAATTTAACGGTTCTCTTAAAGTTCTACAGAGTGATAATCCTAAAGCTTTTCTCATGCTCTTAGTTCTTATTTAAGTGAACATGACATTCTCCATAAAACAACATAAGTTGGAGAAAGTGAAAAGACTATAGAGGACAACCTAACTAATATATTTACAAAGTACAATTACACTAATATAAAGACTCTGGACAGTCTGATTGTTCACGTTTGGGGGGACCAATGGTTGATAGAGTCCCCTTTTGTTCTGTTTACAAATTTTTGAGTCCTCGGAGAGAACCTACTTTTCAACCACACTTTTCCTCGGGTAAATTTAAGTGTAGGCATCTAAATCATGGTTTCTTCTTTGAGGAATGCAACACAATTTTGCGTGGGGTAGTATGTTAAACGGGGACTCTTTCTTGATAGGAAATACTGTTGGTTCTATTTTTTGGCTTGTTTGAAGGGAAAGAAACAAGAAATTTTTTTAAATAAGATTAGAAGGAATTTCCTGGATTTTGGTGTTTTGGTTTGCTTTTCTTTGGTGTTCTTTCCCCAAATCTTTTTGTAATTACTCCCCATCTATATGATTGCTTCCAATTGAATTGTTTTTTTAATCCATGGAAACCTTTGTATATTTTGATACACTTTTTTTCATATCCAGAAATGTTTGGACCAACTTGCATGTACATCAACTAATCTCACAAGACAACCACTTGACCCTACTACTTTTGGTTGCCTAGAAAACTTGTAGGATATTAAATCCTAGATAGGTGACTACTATGTTTTGAACTCGTTACCTCCCTTTATTATTAACATTGACCCTAATTCACCATTAGACCAATAAGGTAGTCTTTCTGTTTGGAAAGGAAAAATGCACACATTATTGATAGATTCTGGGGATAGATAACTGCAAGTAGGGGAGTTAAGATTCCAAGTGAGAGAGAGCTGTATGCAAGAGGGAGAGCTCAGTGAAGTTTAGGAGTTCGATGTGTATGTGTGTTTATATATATGTATATGCCTGTTAATTGTATTTGTCTTGTATTTTAAATGACTTTTCCTGGAATTGTTCACCTTTTACCTAAGTTTTCAGTAATAAGAACTGCACCCATTGTCAACACTTATTGTCAACACTTATGATATCTACTAATTTTAGGTGGACCCTGCAAATGTAAGACCAATCCAACTGGAAGTTAATGCATTGCTTGAAGCAGAAAGAATGGCTGAAGCTACAAAGCAGGCTATCAAGCGCAAGATTGCTCAAGCTGCTTCTGTTGACTTCCAATCACGAAATTTACCATCAAAGCTTCGTATTGAACCTGATGATCCTGAGGACGTGGTAAGTAGTTGGCTATCTTTATATTTCATGGCAACTAATTTGTTAATAGAGTAATTAGTTTGGTATTTAAGACAGATCCAGTAGTGCATTTATTTTGTATTGGTGGTGTTGAAATTCATTTTTATTTTATTATAGAAAGCGACCAAACGCAAGAAAATACATGCTTTCAAGTCAAAGATGCGCATAGAACAGCTTGAAGTTACCCAAAATAAACGGCAGAATGCATGGCAGCAGTTTCAATCAGCAAAAGGCAAGTCTAAAAAGGTAAGTTTTGAACTCGAACACTAGCATTTTGTGGAATATTCCTGTGTTTTATATCGAGGCACAAACAACAGGTATTACTTGCATAAAGAAGTTGATTTCAATTCACAGGGTCCACAATAATTAGTTTTTATATATTTTTGTGACAAGCAATAGATCACTTTTCACTGAACATATGAAAATTAAAATATAGGGGACAACCTCAAGGCCAAAAGATGTTTTTGAAAAGTATTTCAATCAGTGTTATTGAGGCGACCCCAGGCGCACGCCTCAGGCGAGGGGCGAGGCGATCCGGGGCCTTTGCGCCTCAGGTTTTGTCCAAGCGGTCGATTTCACTAAGGCGCTCACCCTGTTGCGCTTGCGAGCACCTGTTTAAATGATGCAAGTTTTCTTTTTTTTTTTTCAATTTCTTTAAACATAATAAAGCTAACTTACTTCCCACGATAACCTAAGGGTCAACCCACCAAAAAAAGCCCACGAAATGGACAACCATGCATGCAGAGTTCGACACTTCAACGATTCATTTTTAAGGACTTGATTATGTCTTAAGAAACTAATAGAAGTAGAACCTGATTATTATTGGATATTTTTAACATTTTGTTGTTTTTACCAATTAGTATTAAGTTTTTAAGGGTTTGACATTTTATGTGACTATATTTACTCTAAATTTGTGCTCTATACATTATTTATTTATATATTTATTTATTGCGCCTCGCTTCACTCGGGCGACGCCTTTTTGTCGCCCCTCGCCTTCGGGCGATCAAAGGACTTGTCGCCCCAAGGTGCGCCTTGCGCTTTGAAAACACTGATTTCAATTGGAATTAATCAAAACAGAATCATAATTGCAAGAAGCTTTTGAGAGGCATATGGGGTTGTATTTGTATCTGAGTATCTTCCGATTCCTTAGATATATGACGAGAAATTCTGTTATTTTTCCTGCCAAACTTTCCATCAAATATCTAATGCTGTATAATTCAGAAATTTTCCTTTTTTGAATCTCTGACCACAATCTAATGATGCCTGCCCTATCAATGAGGAAAGGAGCCATGTAAGCTGCGACCTTTATAATTTACATCATGTATGTATGTGTATGTAATTGTTTATGTTTGTTTGTATGTCTATGCATGCATGATGTATATGAGGTTTAGATACTGATTTGAATATTGATTTGTATAATCTTTTGGGCATTTCTATAGTTGACGATGTTGACTAAACCCTTTTAGGTTATGAGGTTTAGATACTGAGTTTTGTGTGTCTTCCATTTCTGTGAAGTGCGAATACAATATTTGGTTATGATCTGATACATTATGTCTTTTATGGTGCGGTTTGAATTTGTTTATGAGGTTCAGAGCATTAAAGATGGGAATAGTATTCAAGTTTATTTAATCACCATTCTCTGATAACAAGACTCGCATGAAAGTCTGAAGAAGATAACCTGTTAGCTGTTATTAATTGGTAATGGTTTTCTTTTCTGTTTGTTGATGTTGTAATTTGTACTGATTCATGATTGGTACAAGTCAAGGAAAAAAATATGGAGCCCACGGCCTAAAATTTTGTCAAGTTCATATGGTGTTATGACTTAAGTGAAATCAGCTCAAGACTGGTGCTCTAGATAATCAATATCTGATTTTTATTTATTTATTTATTATTTGAGTTCATTTTTAATCTCATTTTGGTCATTAATTCCAAGGTCATAATATTATACATCCTGTATGCGTAACTTTTGTGATTTTTTACTAATAAAAGAAGTCTCGTCTCCCTTAAGGCTTAAGGTCAAATATCTGAACATTTGGACCTCGTTATAGGTTGAATATTAGTAGCTTTTTATAGGTTGAAGGGTTGAATCCTCGATCCTGCCTGTGTGATGATATATTTTTTAAGAAACCATTTAGCATGTGAAATCTCTACTAGAGTGTGTGACAACGTACTTTCAAGCCTGAGATGCTATGTATTGGCACTTTTCCTTTCTGGGGCCTTTGTGGCGGTTCTAATAATAATATGTACATACATTCTCAGATTGGTTTCTTCTCTGGGCGCAAGAGGGAGAGCATTTTCAAGTCTCCGGATGATCCGAATGGCAAGGTTGGTGTGACTGGAAGTGGTAAGGGTTTGACTGACTTTCAGAAGAGGGAAAAACACTTGCATCTCAAGGGTGCAACAGTCGAGATGGATGATTAAAGTCAGGTCAGATTTTGTAGGGTCTTTCTTTGTATGTATCTTCATTTGGGGCAATGGCAATCTGTCTGGTTAGATTTATTTGCTAAATGTGGTTATACCTGTACCAAAAGTGTAGGTCGGGGGATTTCCTCTCGGTAACATAGTTTTCTTATAAGAATGGTTACGAAGCCTAGCCATGAATGGATCTTTTTTTCTTTGACGTTTCATGTTAACTTTATCTATTTCCCAAGGGGATTTGCGTACTTAGCATGTAGATACATATATATGCATGCATATTTTCGTGAAAATCCCAATCAACTGTATACAAATTTCCATTCCCATTACCACCTCGGTGAAACTTCGAACCTGGGATGTTTAAGGGAGGTTATTGAGGATTTCAACTTTCTTACCTATAAAGAAAGTTAGAATCTATACTTAGGTTGGTAGGTTGACCATTTTCAAATGTTGAGCTCTAATATTGACACGAAAGCGTGAATATGGAAAATGAAACATTCCAAAAATGTGTGGTTACCTTACGTTGTATGTTTGCTATTGTTTTTTTTAAAAAAATGATTATTCTTTGAAAAACGTGAATGTATTGTACTATTATATGTGACCTATATTAAATGTTTTTTTTTCCCTTAATATTTGTTTAAGCAATCATGGGTTGAAGGTAATTATTGTAACAACTCTACCTGTGAACTGTAGTTGTTACAATTGTGAACTCCTACATATGGTTAAGTTTTTGTCTGTGTTGGATGAGTTGAGCAGTAAGAAGTTTGTTATTGCATATTCAGCTTCTGGAAGTCACTGACAAATTGTAAGAAGTTAGTTGGCAACTCAACTCTGTACAATTTCAGTTCTGGCTATGGCTATTGCTATGGGTATGGGTTTAAGGTGGAAGAGAGGGTCGTAGGGTATAAAAAGCGAAGTTGGCAGTGGGTTTTCATTATGAACTCCTCATGCAAACGGATTTGAAAACATATGATAGAGGAGGAGATGGAAAACAAGAGGGGAAGAGTCTGATGAGCATTTATTTGGGCATGTTGAAGAAAGTACCAAGAGTTCTGATTCTTTGAGTGAAAATGGCACCATCTAGAAACCTCTTGGGTTTGAATTTTATCCATTTCTTTGTGAACCTACTTCTATTGGTCAGGACCATTGATTCAAATTGGTAGCTGATTTTGGAAAAAAAAGGGGTTAAATTACAAGTTTTGGTTTTTGGTTTTTAAAAATTGTGTTTGTTTTCATTAAAGTTTCTAGCTAAATTTTAAATAACAAAAACAAGTTTTTGAAAACTACTTTTTAGTTTTCAAAACTTAGCTTTATGTGTAAAGAGTAGATATGTAAACAAGGTTAAAGTAGTATTTATAGGCTTCTCAATTTTAATAAGTGTCTAATAAGTTAAATCTTTAATTTTGTGTTCAATAAGTCGTCATATTTTTAAGTTTAGAATTTTATTAGATATAAAATTTAATTTTATAAAATACATGGAGCACTACTGTGAGGGAGGGGAGGCATTGACGTCATGCTGCTAAGGGTATGGCACCGCTACTAGGAGATGCTGATGGTGTTGTGGTAAGGAGACTTGGGGAGGAACATTTGGCAACAGTGAATAGAGAGAAAGGAGGGATCGGGCGACTAAGATTATAAATAATGGTTTGAGGTTTTTTTTTTCCAGAGGTATACCCCTTTGTTTCGGTTTAATTTTGATTGGTTTTGAAAATAGAAAATGGGACGAAACTGAAAATATTCATTCTTTTTTTTTTTGTCAAAATTTCAACCGAGAAGTGCAATACTCTACCAAGAGATTGAACCAAAGCAGTGGATCAGTTTGGATTGGTTTCTCACTTTTTCAGTTTCTATTTGCACCCACCCTAATGCAATCTCGGTAATAATTGCCAAACCAATCATTGTCCATTGGAGAATATAATGCTTTTCCTTGTTAGTTTCTTATTTACCATCAAAGAAATATAGGGAGGTTGTTAGTTTTAATTCAATCGAAAAACCAATCATCATCTATCACATGGATTTAGGAGGAAGTGTTCTGGGAAGCTCTTTATTAGAATGCTTAAGCTCTCACATATTATAATCTTAACTCCTCATATATATAGAGTATTAACCAACACAATCTAACTAACCAACTGATAATAATTCCTTGATACTCTCCCTCAAGTTGGGGCGTGTAAGTCCTAACTTGGCCATAACATACCGAAGAGCAGGGGCTGGCAGGGATTTAGTGAAAATATCAGCTAACTGGCAAACAGATCGTACTGGTAGGACCTTGAGAAACCCACTGTTTATCTAATCTCGTACTGGTACCACTCCCACGAGTGAACATGGAATAATCAGATTTAGATTGCTGGAATCCTTTGTCAAGCAGAACAACAGAGAACTTACTGAACCACTGTCCTGCTTTAGCCCATATATGGATTTGTGTAGCTTACAAACCAACTTCTCCCCCTGTTTTGTAGACACAGATGTCTTGTAACCCATTAGTAACGCCATGTAAACTTCCTCGAAGAGATCCCCATTCAAAAAGGCGTTGTTGACGTCCATTTGAACAAGTGGTCAGTTAAACATGATCACCAAGGTAAGAAAGACCTTGACACTAACAATTTTGGCAACGAGTGAAAACGTGTCTAGGTAATTGATACCTTCCTGCTGACTATAACCCTTGGCAACCAATTGTGCCTTGTATCGATTAACCGAGCCATCAGAGTTGTACTTAACTTTATACACCCACTTGCAACCAATTATTGGGGTGTATGCCCTAATCTCGTGTAGTTTGTAACATTCTATGTTGAAATAAATAAGAGTTATTTATTCAAACTTTGTGTCTCACATATTTTATAAACTTAATCCAATAAACTAAGCTTTAAGGTTATTATATTATGAGAGAACTAGAACTTGAACGTTGTGTAGTGGACACACGGGGAGGATCACGTTCGAGTTAATGACCTGAACGGTCTACAGTATACGGATAGGGTTGGAAACCTAATCCTGGTCACACTGTGGATGCGACCCGCTTTGTATTAGATACAAACGAGGTGATCCAACTTGTTCATGTGGTTGACATGCGATTGGAGGCATCCTGTGCAATGAGATTGTATAAGACCGGGTCGTGAATTATTAGACCTACTAATGTAACACCGTTAACAATATAGGACTAATAACTTCGTAGATGACTATTAGTGACTCGTCCTTAATCTTGAGCGTGTTCTGGACTTACTCATGCGGTGCATCCTTTGACTAGTACAGGTGAGGGTGGTCACAGTTACTCGCCCAATATGCCTACCTTTTTGGGGACAAGACCACGTGGGGAGCTGGAAACTTAACTACGCAAGATGAAATTCACTCGGGAAACTAGAGGGGTTGTTCCCTTAACTGTTGTCTCCCGGGATTGGACAATGGGCACCCACGCTCTCACTGGCCTGAGAGGGTTGTTTATGGTTGGACCATACATCGTAGTTGTTCATTAGAGGAGCAGTGAGACTTAAGGAGCAAGAGGTAGACACAAAGGTAAAACGATAATTTGACCCAGCTATGACTACGAACAACTTGTGAAGGGACGACTCGCAGACATTTGTTATATCGATGGACACAACTTGTCCTATAGTGATGGAGTGCAACTATGGGCTTTAGTTGAATGTTATCGTAGTTAATAAATGTTGAATAACCAGGTCAAAGAGTTTGACAGGTTAACCTCGGATCATTAGAGCTCGTCATCATTAGGTACATTAGGTCCCTCAGTTGTCTCAAATTGGACAAATTGAGGAATTTAAAATTTCACAATTATGCAAATGAGATTTGTATAATAAGGTATGAGATACCTTATATTATTTGATATGCAAATATGATTTGCATATCATATAATTGTGGTAAAATGATGAATTGGTGGAGATTTTAACTCCACCACATACCATTATATAAAGGCTTGGTGAGAAGCCTTTGGTATGCAAGTGATTCATTTTTTGGATTTTGGATCCAAGTGAAAATCACTCTCTAAAAAAGCTCTCTCTAATTCTCTACATCCTCTCCATCCCAAAACCAAATGGAGTCCCACCATGTTGGGAGAAAAAATAATGATAATAATAATCACAATAAAATTATTATAATATTAAATCTCCTCTCCCACAGGATAAGCCAACGAATAAACTAGAGTCACAAAATATTAAATGTAACGAGATAGGGAAAAGAGAACGACACCGGAATTTATACTTTGGTTCGCTCTAAACTGGGACTACGCCCAGCCTTCTCCGCAGAATCATGCAGTTCTACTATAATAGGAGATTACAAAAGAGCTCTCAATTCAAATACACAAACTAACCCTCAATAGCCCAACAATGGCTATTGACTTCCAAGTATCACAACCCCGATAGCTTGGGATAATCAAGAAAAACCTTCAACCCCACCAAAGAAAAAAATCTTTTTCTCTCACAAATGCTATTTTTGGTCACACCCAGTTTTTCCCTCTCTATGTTGGTGGCTACACACAAAACATCATATATATATGTGTGTTTGCAAAAACCTAACATCCAAATGGGCCTTGGCCCATTGGCCTTTTATTTTTGTCTCCACACAAGACCCAACAATCTCCCACTTGGAGACAAAATTTCAATCTTGCCTCATACTGCAACAAAGCTTTGATCACCTTGGTAAACTCCAAGGCACAACTCCCACTACAACTGTTATTTCTGATCTTCTTGGCAAACTCCAAGGCTCAAATAAAAGATATACAAAAAACACAACAAACTCACAAAACCAGGCAACCATCGAATATAAATCAGTAGTGCATCTGTGTTTGCCCCGAGGTATGGGCTCACTACATGGATCTGCTCTCCCGCATTTAAAAAGACAGACACGTACTCCCACTTCAAATAAGTGGTACCAACCAACTAACATCTTCTTCAACCCCAACTATTGTTCCCAAGAAGATACACTCTGAAGGGCTTGAATCCTCTATTCAAGCTTGTCGCCAATTTAGAGACTTTACCTTTGACCTTAGCAACTGCTTTGGCCTTCCACTTTGATGCCTCCACTCGCCTAGGCGACTTCTTCAATTCAACTGTCCGTCTGGACAATTGGGGTTCATGATAGCCATCAATTTTCTCTCTTGGACTTCCCAATTGTTCTGAATCAAGGATCTCGATCCGATCAAACTTGGCTATCATTGTTGCTTGCTCAATCAGACTTCTACTATAACCATCTGCAGCTTTAATCGCATCCACTTTGTCTCTTCAAACTTTTAACCGACATCTCGTATAATGTAGATTTCACAATGGCCACTACCTGGGATCCTGACTTGAGTTTACACTGGGTTCTACCAAACTCACAAATGTAGCCATCATCTGCCAACTTGCCAGTAGAGATAAGATTCATCTTGACACTGGGCACAAATCTGACATCTCGTAGTACCAAGTTATTCCCACATTCTGTCTCCAGACTAACCTCTCCAATCCCATTGGTCTTGGATATTTCACCATTCCCCATCCTCACTAAACCATGGCGGCCTCCTGTGAAGGATGTGAACAAACTCCTATCTGAAGCTATGTGAACAATGAGTCACTACTGCTTTAAAATCCACTCGGATGAACTATTACTACTCTCTGTGTCACTCCCAACACGCATACATGCATCTAGCACTACATTTGCCTCTTGATTTTGTCTCATCTCCGGATCCTCTTTCAATTTTCTACACCGACTCTTAAAGTGACCTTTCTTGTGACAAAGAAAAACATTCTATCTCTTTATTCCTATTATTCCACTTTTTCCTACTCACTACTCGATGTATTTTCCTCATTAATCTTCTCTTTTCCCTTAGTCATAACCAGAGCAGGATCCTATAGTAGACTCTCACTACTACTATCTTTCTACGAATTTCCTCACTATGGCTAAATTACAAACACCGAGAAAAGTGTAGAGTATTTTCACCTCTTGAATTACACACTGCTTTGTCTTCATGGTTTCCCAACTATCGTGCAAAGAGGTTAATAACTAATAGCATTTACTTCATCGATGAACTCTATTCTAACTGATTTCAACTGATTTATCAAAGTGGTTACCTCATTTATATAGGAATTCACAGAAGCATCCTCAACCATACGCATATTGAAAAACTTCCTAAGCAGATAGATCTTATTATTTGTGCGGGGTTTTTCATACACATTCTTGCAAGCGCTTTCATTAACTCAATCACGCTTGTCTCATTGGCTACTGACCGCCACGCCCATCGATAGACACATTCTCGATTGCAAAGAATCGCTTCTTCATCAAGAATCTCCCAATCTCCATCTCTCATTCCTTCCGGTCTCTTTTTCAAAGCCTTACCCAACTTTTTAACAGTCAAGTAGTCTTTGACCATTATCTTCCAATATTCAAAATTGTCCCCATTAAACTTCATGACTCCATCAAAACTTGTTGGCTCCACGTATCCCATGACTCCCAAACCAAAAGCTCGATACCACTTGTTGGGAGAAAAAAATGATAATAATAATAATCACAATAAAATTATTATAATATTAAATCTCCCCTTCCACAGGATAAGCCAACCAATAAACTAGAGTCACAAAATATTAAATATAACGAGATAGGGAAAAGAGAACGACACCAGAATTTATACTGGTTCGCCCCAAACTTGGGACTACGTCCAGTCTTCTGCAACTGCAGGTTCTACTATAATAGGAGATTACAAAAGAGCTCTCAATTCAGCGCCACAAACTAACCCTCAATAGCCCAACAATGGCTATTGACTTCCAAGTATCACAACCCGATAGCTTGGGATAATCAAGAAAAACCTTCAACCCCACCAGAGAAAAAACTCTTTTTCTCTCACAAATGCTATTTTTGGTCACACCCAGTTTTTCCCTCTCTATGTTGGTTGCTACACACAAAACATCATATATATATGTGTGTTTGCAAAAACCTAACATCCAAATGGGCCTTGGCCCATTGGCCTTTTATTTTTGTCTCCACACAAAACCCAACACACCACTCTCCCTCAACCTATCGAGCACAATCAGAAAGTCCTTTTGGAGGTGTCCCTGTTGCTCGGTTCGAGGATCGTGATTGTTGAGATTGTTGGTACGAAGGAGTTCGTGACTGGAGAAGAAAACATTGAAGAAGGGTTCTTCAACAAGTAAGTACACTTTACTTTCTGTTTTCTTCTATCTTTACCGCATGTTTAACCTAGAATTTATATGATAAGTTCAATTTTAAGAAAACTATTTCACAACGAATCAACGACGTTTCACGACGTCTTTCACTACGCGATTTCCATTCCCTACACCAATAACGCAGTGCCCCTTAGGCAGGGAAACAATGGACCATGTCTTGGTACGTTCCATCGCGATTATCTCTTCGTTCATAGCCTGACACCACTGTGGAAAAGGAGTTGCTTGGTGATAGAAGATTGGCTCATAGACTAATGATGCATTCATAAAAAAACGCTTGATGAAGTGACAAATAGTGGTTGTAGGACAAATAATTCTGCAACGGATAAGGGGATACTGAGTCAGGAACATGGGATTGAGCAAGCAGGTTGCAATGAAAATCCCTTAGATAGGTTGGTGGCTACCGGGGTCTTACTGATCGCCGCAACTGATGAGGAAGAACATCATCAGTATCAAGAGGTAGCGTTGCTGGTTGAGGAGCAGGATTGACGACATCAACCTCAGAACTAGGCGGGGTAGGCGATGGAGCAATTTCATTAACAATGTCACCAACAAGGACGTTAGGAAACTCAACAACAAATATAGACTCTGGCAAGAAAAAACTTTACAGGAAAGCCATAGAAGGAGAATCCATAGTGCTGACTGAATGAAATAGGAATAACTCCTCGAAAAATAAAACATTCCTAGAGACAATGACTTGTCGTTTTTCAATGTCATATAGCTTACATTCTTTCATCCCAGCTGGATAACCGACAAAGACACAAGGTCATGCTCTTGGATCAAACTTAGAGCGATGTATATTTAGGGTTGAGGCATAAGCCAAGCACTTAAAAATCCGTAAAGTACTACAGTCAAAATCAAATTCATATAACACAGAGAATGGTGATTTATCAGAAAGTAGATGCATAAGGGTGCGATTAATCAAATATGTTGCAGTCAAAACACAATCACCTCAAAACTTCAAAGGTACCTTTGATTGAAAAAGGAGTGCCTTGGACACATTCAAGAGGTGTTATGTTTTCGCTCCACAACAGAGTTCTGTTGTGGGGTGGCTACACAGGAAAACTGATGCAAAGTTCCAATTTTAGCAAAAAATTCAGTAAACTGCAACTCCAGGGCATTGATCGAAAGACTTTAATGGTTTTAGCAAATTGGGTCTGCACCATGCAAAAATAGCGTGGAACTATATGCAAAACATCACTTTTATTCCTTAATAGGTAAACCCAAGTGAACCGAGAGCAGTCATCAACCAATGTGAGAAAATAGTTCTATCCATCATATGTAGAGGTGTTAAAAGGACCCCAAATATCACAGTGAATGAGATCAAACGTATTAGGAGAAACATGATTATTAAAAGGAAATGATAAATGCCTTTGTTTGGCTAAGTGGCAAACATGGTTCCTAGGTACATTAGAAAGCTGTAAAATGTCTTTCAGTGTATGAAGCCGAGATAGGGATAAATGACCCAATCGTTGGTGCCAAACTTCAGGAGAAAAACATACCCGTGTGTGAAACCCAACATGTAACTGATCAAATGAGGAATCCTCAGGCACATAGAACAGATAAAGACCACCTACACAGTCACCCTTGCCAATCCTCCTCGAGAGAGACTTGTCCTGAATATAACATAAATTACCAGAGAAATTAACGAGGTATCTATTAGTTTTAAGCAGGGCACCGATGGACAAAAGGTTATAACAGAAGTGAGGCAGGTAAATGACATTGTGTAGCATAAGTTCTTCAGAAAGCTTGACATTTCCAATAAAATCAACAACAAATCGCATCTGGTTGGGCAATATAACATGAATATTCTTGACTGATCGTATGTGAGTAAAAAGAGAACGATCATGGCATATATGACTCGATGCCCCTGAATCAAGAACCCAAGCAGTGGCATATCGTTTGTGAAGGTGAAAGGCAACAGATAGACAAGTACCTGCAACATGTGTTGTCGAATCAATAGGTTTCACATCACCCGTGCTTACACTGGCTAACTGACTCTGGAATAGGTTCATCAACTAAGAGTATTGTTCTGTACTGAGGCTTGTAAAAAAAGTAGAGTGATTACCCTTTGCACCATTGGCTTCGTTAGACGGATTACCTGAACGTTTGTGATCGGGAAATATCCGTGTAGTTTGTAACAACGATCAACCACATGGCCTTTAATGCCACAGTGTGTGCAGATTGGACGTTGGTCCTCCTTCCTTCGAGGCTTATCATTCTGACTTTTCTTGTCAGAAGAAGAGGAGCAAACAATACCAACAGACAAAGCTATAAACTCGATAGGAACACTACCAACGACTCGTAGCAATTCTTCCTGTATGACAAGTGAGAATACATTGTTCATTGAGGGTAGCGGGTCTATCAGCAAGATCTGTGCACGAAGTGAGGAGTAGGAATCATTCAATCCCATCAGAAATGTCATCACATACTCTGATTGAAGGTAGTACATTACTGATTTAAACTGCCACAAGTGCAATCCTCGAAAGGTCAAAACTCGACGAGTTCCTTCCATATGGTGGTAATCTTCGTATAATAGTCTTCGACTGACATAGTACGTTGGACTGTGGTAACTAATAGCTTGCGTAACTGGAAGATCTGCGACCCGTTCATTTGCCGATAGCGTTCTTTGAGCTCATCCCAAAGGTCCTTTGCTCACCCTGTATAAACGAAACTAACCGCGATGTGTTTGGAAATGGAATTGATAATCCATGATGTAACAGTGTCATTGTTACACTGCCACGCTGCGAGAAGATGCACTTGATTATCATCCAGCTTTGCGATTTCCCCATTGATGACCCCTACCTTGTTCTTTCCAGATAGAGCGATCAACATCGCCTTACTCCATGAGATGTACTTAGATGCACCCATGAGCAATTCTGAAACTAGCGCAACGGTCGGAACTGCTGAATGATGCAATAGGTAGGGGTTTATTTGGGCTTCGATCGACATTGATTTAGATGAAGCAGTCACAAGGTACGTAGCAATGACAGAGACCAAGAAATCAAAGGGAAGCAAGAATACAAAAAACACCCTTCAACAAATTCCTAACTAAACTCGTGGAGTGAAAGCCACGTGTATTCGCTCTGATACCATATCACACGAATTTAGGAGGAAAGGTTCTGGAAAGCTCTTTATTAGAATGCTTAAGCTCTCACATATTACAACCTTAACTCCTCATATATATATATATATCATTGATTCAGATGAAGCAGTCGCAGGGTACGTAGCCATGGCAGAGACCAAGAAATTGAAGGGAAGCAAGAATACAAAAAACACCCTTCAACAAATTCCTAACTAAACTCGTGGAGTGAAAGCCACGTGTATTCGTTCTGATACCATATCACACGAATTTAGGAGGAAAGGTTCTGGAAAACTCTTTATTAGAATGCTTAAGCTCTCACATATTACAACCTTAACTCCTCATATATATATATAAATATAGATACAAATAGATAGATAGAGTATTTACAAGAGGGATAACCAACTCAATCTAACTACTCCCAGAATTAGTTTAACTGATAATAAATCCTTGATATCATCCATTAAAGAAATATAAGTCTCAGTTGAAACAATATTGTGCAATGTATTGTTATGTATAATATAATATCTGTATGATAATCAATATTTAGGGATGTATTCTATTATCTATGCTTGCATTAAATTTCATTTTCATTCAACTGTGCAGGGAAGGGACAATATTAATTGGGCATTAGCTTCTCACTTTAACAAAGAAATTACCATATATAGGTCTAATTGACTATGATTTAGGTATTATGAATATTTAACATGATTTATACATATAATCAATAGGTGTATATCGATTATACTATACAATAGAGAGAGAGTAAAACATATTGCAAATCAATATATGATAAAATCAAATAAGTAGCTCTAAACTACGTCTTTTTATTAAAAATGCATTGCAATTGGAACAAATAAAAAAGTATTTTTTTTCTTGTTTTTTCGTGGGATGCGTTCTCATTTGTTCTTTTTAATATATTTAAAGATCATTTATTATTGGGGCAATTGGGTATATGTCAAAATGAGTGTAAAAAATAACACATATAACAAAATGTAAACAATATTGCAAATATAACAAAAAAAACCCACAACCAATTTTAGTGATAGAAGTCTATCGAAATCTATCACTGATAGACTTTTTGGTTGGATTGTTTATATATTTTGATTGAAATCTATCAATGATAGAAGTATATTACTATCACTAGTACTACTAGACTTTTTGTTTGAGATTTTTTATCTATTCGAATTGAAGTATATCAATGATAAAAGTTCATCACTATCATTGATACACTTTTTCATTGGATTTTTTTCTTTTTCTGATTGAAGTTTATCACTATTATCGATAGACTTCTTGTTTGAGACTTTTATTTGTTATGATTGAAGTCTATCACTATTATTGATAGATTTCTTGTTTGAAATTTTTATTTCTTCTGGTTGAAATCTATCAATGATACACGTCTATCACTATCACCGATAGATTTCTATTTGTGTTGTTTATCTCTTATGATTGAAGTATATCAAGCATGTGAGAGTCTATCATATCACCAATAGAGTTCTATATGTGTTGTTTTATCTGTTATGATTAGAATCGATCAGTGATAGAAATCTATCATTATCATTGATACACTTCTATTTGTGTTGTTTATCTCTTCTTATTAGAGTCTATCAGTGATTAGAGTCTATCATGTATCACTATCACTAATATACTTCTATATGTTTTGTTTATCCATTTTGATTGGAGTATATCAGTGATAGAAGTCTATCACTATCACTGATAGACTTCTATTTATATTGTTCATATCTTTAGACTTCTTGTTTGGTATTATTTATCTGTGTTGATCGAAGTCTATCAGTAATAAAAGTTTATCACTATCACTGATAGACTTCTTAATTGGTATTGTCGATCTATGTTGATTGAAATTTATCACTCTCACTAATAGACTTCTTGTTTGGTGACTGATAGACTTCTTGTTTGGTGTTGTTTATCAACGTTCAATGTTGATTGAAATCTATTAGTGATAGAAACCTATGATATAAACCTATTACTATACTGATAGACGTCTTGTTTGGTGACTGATAGATTTCTTGTTTGGTGTTGTTTATCAACGTTCAATGTTGATTGAAATATATCAGTGATAGAAACTTATGATATAAACCTATCATTATCACTGATAAACTTATTCTTTGATATTGTTTATTTGTGTTGATTGAAATCTATCAGTGATAGAAGGATCTCACTATCATTGATAGACTTGTTGTCTATTGTTGTTTATATATGTTTATTGAAGTCTATCAGTGATAGAAGTCTATTACTTTCACTAACAGACTTCTTGTTTGGTATTTTTTTTATTTGTAATAATTGGAGTTTATCAGTGATAGAAGGCTATTAGTATAACTGATAAACTTCTTGTTTGGTATTGTTTATTAGTGTTGATTCTATCACTAACACTGATAGATCTCTAGTTTTTTTTTGTTTAATTGTATTTACTGAAGTCATCATTATCATTAATAGACTTCTTGCTTGGTGTATTTTATCAATATTAATTGAAGTCTATCACTATCACTAAAGACTTCTTGTTTGTTATTGTTTATCTGTGTTTATTGAAGTCTGTCAGTGATAGAAGTCTATCGCTTTCACTGATAGACTTCTTGTTTAGTATTGTTTATTTGTGATGATTGAAGTATATTAGTGATAGAAGGCTATCACTATAACTGATAAATTTCTCGTTTGGTGTTGTTTATCAGTGTTGGTTAAAATCCATCACTAACACTGATAGACTTCTTGTTTGTTTTTTGTTTATTGGTATTAATTGAATCTATTGCTATCACTAATAGACTTTTTGTTTGGTATATTTTATCAATATTGATTGAAGTGTATTAATGATAATTTCAGTGATAAAAGTCTATCACTATCACTGATAGACTTTTTGTTTGTTGTTGTTTATCTTGGTTGATTGAAATCTATCACTATCACTGATAGACTTCTCGTGTAACGCCCCACATTTTCAAATCCGACTAATTTTATTTTTTGGAGTGTTTTTAGAATTAAGTGGTTGAATTGAGATAGATGAATTTTTGGGTTATTGGACGAAACTTATTTCAAAGTCCCAAATTCAATAATTTAGAAGCTTAGTAAGTGTTAAATACTGGTTTTAAATTGAATATTTAAAGATTAAACCCAAAAAAAATTCATTAAAAATTAATCATTTATATTGAACTTTGTTCGATATAAAAGTGTTTTTTAATTACACATTCTATGAAATTATATTTTTCAATTAATATCTCATATTTTTATTTGTTTCATTCTCTATCGTTATTTGACGATTTTTAATTAATATATTAGCGACGAAATTGTTATAGGTAATCTCTCGCAATATAATATCTAGTATAATAAGATTTTTTTTCTTTTGATTGTAATTTTCAAACAAATTTAAGTAATGTTATGACCATAAAATTTCTAAACTGCATAAGAAGTTTGAATGGAAAAACATGTATGTGAAGAAAATACAGGACAACATGTTAAAAGAGGAGAAGAGGAATGCAAAGAAAATTAAAGAAAATAATAATAAAAAAAATTGCATGCGAAAGAATGTTTGGAGACATTAAAAAAATCACAAGTGATCTTTTTTTTTCACTCTCATATACAACAAAAAAAGGGACATTTTTTTTAATATTGCAAATTTCTAATTATTTTTTTTAAAATATGGTAGTTTTCAAACTATTTTTAAAAATATAGCAATGTCGTCTCTTCAAGATGACCTATATTACGTAGTAGGAGGTCGTCTCTTCGTATACGTGGATGATGGTCGTCTCTTTAAGAGACGACCTTTACCAAATTTTAACGCACAATGCCAATTGGTGCAGTGGCTTGTGCATTAGCTTGGGATGTAAGAGGGCATGAGTTTGATTCTTTGATTATATATGTTTTTTATTATTTATTTCTTTTTCTAATTTTCTTTTCTTTTCACTCTTTTTTTTCCTTTTCTTTCTTTCTTTATTTTATCTATTTTGAAATTGTACATTACTATAGTTTTTTTTAATGATAATAGTCATTTTTTAATATTTTAATTTTTTTCTCATATTTTTTAATATTTTAATTAAGTATTAGTTATTCAAATATTTTCTTAAATTTTAAAAAATTAATATTACTCCAAAAAGAAACTATAAATAGTCAAGCTATACCGATATTCATCAAACATGATAGTTATCATAAAAAAAAACTATAGTAATGTATAATTTAAAAAAAAATAAAATAAAGAAAGAAAGAAAAGAAAAAAAAAAAGAGTGAAAAAAAAAACCTACATAACACAAGAATTAAACTCATGCCCTCTTACATCCGAAGCTAATGCACAAGCCACTGCACCAATTGGCGTTGTGTGTTAATATTCGGTAAAGGTTGAAGAGACGACCTTGTCCAACTCATTAGAAGGTCATCTCTTCAAGTAATGTAGGTCGTGTCTTGAAGAGACGACATTGCTATATTTTTAAAAATAGTTTGAAAACTACCATATTTTTTAAAAAAAGTTTAGAAATTTGCAATATTAAAAAAAAATGTCCACCAAAAAAGGGATAACAAAACTTTATATAAAAGATTTGCTATATTTACAAATATTTTTAAAAGTTGTTATATTTTCAAATAGTTTATTCTAATTTACTACCCAATATAATTACCCTTTATTATTATCATTTTTCTATAAATACCCATTAATATTTTTAAAAAGTTTCCCATCTATAATGTTTTTTTCAAAAGAGGAATTATTATTATTATTTTTTTTGTAAAAAGTGATTTAAATAATTCTATAATTTTATAAATGACATACCTAATTCTATAATTCTATATTCCGAGCTCTATGTTATGAACACTTCAAAACATTAAAACTATTAGTAATTAATAGCAGATTTGTTATAATCAAAATATTAATTAATTAATTAATTTTAGATTAAGGGCCAAAAAGCCAACAAATATTTGTTCTGCTAGATTAGAAAATGACTTGTATGTACTTAAACCGAAACAAACTAAAGCAATTTTAAATCGTGAGATGTTTAAAACTGCAAATACTCAAAGTAAAAGGCAAAGAATTTCTCCTAATAAAACCTATCTTTGGCATCTTAGACTTGGTCATATAAATCTCAACCGGATTGAGAGATTATCTAAGAATGGACTTCTAAACAAGTTAGAAGATGATTTTTTACCTTCTTGCGAATATTGCTTGGAAAAGCAAAATGACTAAGCGACCTTTTACTGGAAAAGGTTATAGAGCCATAGAGCCCGTAGAGCTTATACATTCGGATCTTTGTGGTCCTGTGAATGTTAAATCTCGTGTAGGGTACGAATATTTCATCTATTTCATAGATGATTATTCGAGGTATGGTTATCTATACCTAATGCATCATAAGACTGAGACTCTTGAAAAGTTCAAAGAGTATAAGGCTGAAGTAGAGATTGCATTAGGCAAAACCATTAAAACACTTCGATCCGATCGAGGTGGAGAGTATATGGATTTGAGATTCCAGGACTATTTGATAGAACATGGAATTAAATCTCAACTCTCAACACCTAATACACCACAACAAATTGATGTGTTAGAAAGGAGAAATAAAACCTTGTTAGACATGGTTCGGTCAATGATGAGCTATGCTTGATTGCCTGCCTCCTTTTGGGGTTACGCAGTAGAGTTGCAATTCAAATCTTGAATACTGTTCCATCAAAGAATGTTTCAGAAACACCTTTTGAATTATAGAAGGGACGTAAACCTAGTTTACAACACTTCAGAATTTGGGGTTGTCCGACACACATACTGGTGACAAACCCAAAGAAATTGGAACCTCGTTCAAGATTATGCCAATTTGTTGGTTATCCCAAAGAAACGAGAGGTGGTCTTTTCTACAACCCACAAGAAAACAAGGTGATTGTATCGACAAACGCCACTTTCTTGGAGGAAGATCACATGAGGAACCATAAACCACGTTGTAAGTTAGTATTAAATGAAGCTACAAATGAGTCAATAAGAGTTGTTGATCAAACTGGACCTTCATCAAGGGTTGATAAAGAAGCCGGCACATCGAGTCAATCTCGTCCTTCTCAATCGTTGGGAATGCCTCGACGTAGTGGAAGAGTTGTTTCCCAACCTGACCGTTACTTGGGTTTAGCTGAAACTCAAGTTGTCATACCTGTTGACGGTGTAGAGGATCCATTGTCCTATAAACAGGCAATGAATGACGTAGATAAGAACCAATCGATCAAAGCCATGAACCTAGAAATGGAGTCAATGTACTTCAATTCAGTATGGAAACTCTTAGACTAGCCTGAAGAGGCAAGACCCATAGGCTGGTAGCGTTGCAACGCTGTTGCTTCTGCAACAACATTTTCCTTCGAACACAACAACTTGAAATGCCAAATTCTCCCTCGATACTCATCCGAATTGCACGAAACTGGTCCCGAACGACTCACAACTCAATTACAGACTCGATTATGCACTTCATTGCCCAAAACGCATGGGCCTTTACACTTAATTTGATCAAATCAAAAAAGAAACTAAGGCAAAAAATTTCCTAAACAGTTTTACAACAAACCAAATGCAAATCCTACCTATCCAATGCAAATTTGTTTCAACCAAAACAAAAACAAGCATTGCTCTGATACCAATTGGTGAGAATCATATCCCCTTGAGTAGCGAAAACGTGATTAAATCGATTTTGCTTGTCTGTTTTTGGTTAAACACAAATACCAATATATTGGTAAAAATACAGAGATAAGCATAAATTCTAATCTAATTAGGCATGGAACTAAAACATGCAAACATGCTGTAAATTAAATAAACAATAAGGAAATTCTAAATTTACCTTTGTAGTTTTTCCAACAGCAACTCCTTGCTCCAAGAATACAACAACATAGGAACACCAAAAAAACTTTTCTATTTTTCCAACAGGACACAACCACTGTGTAAACCTCCTATCCTCTGAGTATCTACTTAGATCTCTCTTTTGTGGGAAGGAGCCAACAATTTAGAAGAGAATGAGAAAGGATTGAGAGAGAGAATTTTCAGAAATTTCACAAATTTCACTGAATGATCGATCATCCAACTGTCTCCCTTCTCCCTGTTAATCTATTGATAGGGAGAAGGAGAGGGATAGTGGGAACGTGTCTGGTTGACACGTTCCCTCAATTTAATTAAAATAATAATATAATATAATTAAATCATATTTAATTATTAATTTAAATCACATTTAATTAAATCAAATTAAATATCATATATTTAATTTGGATTAAATCACATTTAATCAATTTTCCCTCTAACCTATAGTTTTAATGTACATCTAATGCACATTAAATTTTAACCTATACTTTTTAAATATGAATCACATTCACATTTATATTAATATTTGAACTCTTTCAAATATTTAATTCTCTCTTGTAATTTAATATGAATCATATTCACATTAAATTTATAATATATAGTTCCAAAACTTTATATTATATCGTATCAATATACATTAAATTTATTCCCTAATGAATTTGAACATTTCAAATTCAAACGATCTAAGAACCGTTTACGAGCTAGAAGGTGGACCTAATGGACCTAAAGATCAGAAACTCCAACAATACGAGATTACTCGGTTAATCTCATTAACCTCCTAATCAACATTCAATAACTGCGGAACACTCCACTAAAATCCCGCAACTGCACTCTTCTCACTGCAGATATATTTCTGTGTCCACGGATATTGACCAATAACAACAAGTCAATCCTTCATGAATATTCGTAACACCAGCTGGGCCAAATTACCGTTTTACCCCAAGGTTACATCTTGTATCTTAAGTACCAGTGCTCCTCACAATTTGTTTGTGGTCCTACCAACAAACAGAAGTCTCTCTCGGGCCAATGAGAGGGTCAGACCCTTTGTTCAAGTTCCGGAGACACCACTTAAGGGAACATTCATCTACTTACCCTAATAGTCGGGAAGGAGTGAATTCCATCTTGCTAAGCTAAGTCCCCAATTGCTCACTCGGTCTTGTCCCCAAGAAGGTAGGCATATTGAGTCGGTGAATCTGACCACTCTCACCCATACTAGTCAAAGGACAATCCCTCGCAAATAGGAGTTCGTAACTTGCTCAGAATTGAGATCAAGTTGCCTAGGTCATCCTAGTGAAATAGAAACCTAGCTAGTCAACGGAGTTACATCTAGTGGTTACTATTTCGCAGTCCGGTCTTATGTAATCTCATTACATAGGATATCCCCACTCACATGTCATCTACACGAACACGTTAGGATCACAATATTTGTATCATATACAAAGTGGGCCACATCCATAGTGTTACTAGGGTAAGGTACCCAAACCTTATCCCCTTACTATAGACTCTTTAGGTTGTATCCCGAACCGAGATCCTTTATATGTACACTACATTCAGTTCAAGAGACATTTTACAGCCTTGGATGTTTAGTTTATTAGATTTAGGGTTAAAACAAGGGCAATCTTTTAAATATCGAACACTAACTCTTTATTGCAAATAATAACTCTTTATTACAATAATTAGAACAAAATTACAAACTACGAGTTTTAGGGCACAAACCCCAACAGTTAACTATGCAAGATGAAATTTACTCATTCATGAATTAGGAAATCAGATAGGTTGTTCTCTTAAGAACTGAATTCGAGTCTTGAACAATGGGGCTTCGCCTTCTTACTGACCTAAGAAGGATCAAGTTTATGGTAGGACCATAGAATGATTGTTCATTAGAGGAGCAGTGGAGCTTAAGGAGCAAGATGTATTCACAGGGGTAAAATGGTAATTTGACCCAGTTGTGATTACGAACAACCTGTGAAGGGTCAACTCACAAGTATTGATTATATCAGTGGATACAACATACTCTACAGTGAGGAGAGTCCAACTACGAGTCTATAGTGGAATGACTCATAGTTAATGAATGTTGGTTAATTGAATCAAAGAGTTTGATCGATTAATCTTGTATCATTGGAGCTCATGATCTGTAGATCTATTAGGTCCCTCCATTGGCTCAACATGGAAATAAGGAGGGTTTATAGTTTGGAGTGAAATTGAAATGTTCAATTTCATATTTAAAGGGATATATCAATTATATATGATATAATTGATATAACATATGGTTCAATCCATGAGAAATATATCATAAGAGTACTATAGGGGTAGGATGGTCATTTCCACCTTATTTCTCTATAAATATGTGCATGAGATGCATATTTGTTAATCTAATTCAAAAAGGCAACCCTAGTGCTCTTTTGACAAGTATTTTTTTGGAAGAGTTCCAAAACATTTGTATTCCTCAAAATCTCTCCCAACTCCAAAAGAGGTTTCACCACCTTCCCTCTCCTAGAGATACAATGTAGAAGATCTAGTGGGCGGATCAAAAACTAATTCGTAGTTTGTGGAGAATGCGAGATCGTTGAGATCGTGAGAACGAGAGGATCAAAAGGAGCACGTGCTGTTTTTGTCTACAAAGGTAATAGTACTGCTGTCCATATATCTAATTTACATGTTTAATCGTTTTATGTATGCTTTTGATCTGATCTACGTAACACATTACAAGAACACGTGATTCAAATTGCTTTCGCTACGGGATTTGATCCCATCAGTCCCCCCCATACAGTTTCACGAGACTCGAACTAGTTAATCCCATCTTTACAGGTATGCATTCTTCCTCACTGCACAGAATCTTGTACTTTGTAGTTATTATAAACTCATATATATATACATGATTCATCACAAATATTAGTTAATGTTTATTCTATGGTTCGTAATCTTATTAAAAAATGTTAAGTAGTTTTAAAGTTTAAGAAACAAATCTGTAAAGATGAATCAACGTTGACAATAGAAGAAAGATAGTACACTTTGGTGACCCTCTCCGTGTAGGTTGTTATAATAATACGTCGTTCGATTGCTCGCGTTCGTACTCGGTCACCGATCGGGTAGTGTTAATTGCGATCGGTAAGTTCACGGTAGCATAAATAATGTAAGGGCAATATATGAAATTCATGCTGCTGACTAGGATTTCTGACGTAAGCAAAAGGATACGCACACAAAATTTCTAAGATGGGGTCAAACTCCATTAGCCCCTCCCGATTTGGGATCTTCTGTCCAATTTTCCCAAGTTTTAAGATCATCATTTTTTCTAAAAAATATTTACTATGTTAAAAAAAACGAAAAAAATTATTTGCTTATGTATTTTATAAAATTGAATACATTTTTAGAAGAGGTAAGATTATAGTATTCTTTAAATCAAATTTTGTAAAGAATATTTAATGACTTAAACAAACAAAATTAGGTGTATCATTATAAAATTATAGTATTATTTAAATCATTTTTTTGCCAAAAAAATAAAATTAACTTTTTTTTTTTTAAGAAAAACATTATAAACAGGAAACTTTTTGAAAACATTAATAGGTCTTATAAAACAAAAATAAAAAAAAAAGATTTAATATATTAAAAAACAAATAAAAAAGAAAGAATGCATTTCTTGAGACACATCGAGAAAAAAAAATTAATTTTTTTATGACGGAATCCAATAAGCACAAAAGAAAAACTGTCATTTTTTCCTAAATAATTTCAAATCCATCTATTGTTGTAATTTTTTTTTTTAACTACAATTTTCATCCAATTTATCTGACAATTTTCTTATGATATGTAATATGTAAGGTAAACCGATGGCTAAAACATAGGTTGATATTTGGTATATATTTTTTATATAGTATATATTTACAAATAACATGAGAGTGATCATAAACAAATATGCCCAATATAAAATTTGAAAATGACTATACCAGAAATGAAGAATTTTCATTATAGAAAAAATAAAAATATAATAACATTATAAAATAGGGTGAGAAAGTCAACAATTATGTAGAAAATCTAATCCAATTATGTAAACTTTAAATTACATGGTTATACATGGTATAATTTAAATAAAATTCTAGATCTTTGAACTAGATGTTTTTCACAATAACATGAGTTAAAATAACATATATTGCTATGTGATATTGATCCGGTAGGAAGGATTGTGTTTCTCTTTCTTGACCTTCTTTAGAACTTGATTTTCTTTCTTGGTTAGGTTTCTTAATGGAGAGAAACTTCTACTTCATTAGGCAGAAAGAGGACTAATCCCCAAGGGTTTTATCTTTATATATACATATTTTCATCATGGTGTTTAGTTAGAGAAATTATCTTTTGCTTAGTTAGTTCACTTTAGTAATTGCCCTAAAATATAAAGTGTGAATAAATGTTAATGGGTCACATTAATGATTATTTATATTTAAATAATATAACAATCTCCCACTTGACCCATACAACATTATTTTCCATATACGGTCATAAACATAATGCTGACATAAGATAACTTTCATCTTCATATCATGATATCTATGTCAAATTAAGTCAAGAAACCTATAAGGATCATGACGGTCATAGTTCATTACATTGATATAATCTCTTACATGTATCACAAACCTAGTTCTTCATCTGATATGATCTATAATACAGATATTCAATAATGGTCCAACATAAGTGTTTTTGTCAAAAACAATGTCCTGTTTAATTATGTACTATATATATATCAATCATAAAAAACATGACCGATAATATAAAATCAGAAAAAAGTAATTTAACTCGGAGTGTCAAATAACTAATCATAATATCGAAAATGATATCCACTCGTGTCCCTTGATATGTTTCTTGAATGTCTTAGATGACAATTTTTTTAGTGGATCTACAATCATAAGGTTAATGCTAATGTGTTCAATTGACACTCTTTGTTTTTGAACTTCTTTAATGACAAAATTTGTCAACTTCATATATTTAATTATCACAATAAATTTTCAGCTGCTTGACAATACTGCCAACAAATCAAAGTCCTGAAATAAAGTTTTGCAACCATAAACCATGAGTTGTATCCTCAAAGCATGCTACAAATTTTGTTTACATAATGGAACAACGTTTGAACTACATTTATCCATCTTAAATCTCTTTAGAACTTTATTAACATATGCTTTTTGAGATAATCCTAACAATCCATGTGCTCGATTATGAAATATTTCTATTCCAATCACATGGGATAATGACCAACTCATATCTTTCATTTTAAAGTTTTTGGAGAGAAATTCCTTAGTTTGGCATAATAAACTAAAGCCATTAGTGGCTAGCAAGATGCCATCAACATACATAACAAGAAATATAAATTTACTCCTACTGATCTTTAGATATAAACATCGATCAATGATGTTTTCTTTAAATTCAAAGATGTAATATCATTAAACTTAAGATACTATTGTTGGAAAACTTGTTTTAGTTCGCATAGTGACTTCTTTAGCTTACACACGATATGTTTCTTTCGTTCAACCACAAAACCTTCAGGTTGAATTATGAACACTTCTTCATCTAAATTCTCATTTAGACAAACAATACAGCTTTCACATCTATTTGATGAAGCTCTAAGTCATAATAAACTATTAATCTCATAATAATTCTTAATAAATCATTTTTAGAGACAAGAGAAAGTTTTCTTATAGCCAATGCCATCTCATAATAATTCTTAATAAATCATTTTTAGAGACAAGAGAAAGTTTTCTTATAGTCAATGCCATCTTTTTGAGTAAAACCTTTGACAACAAGTCTAGTTTTGTGTCATTTAATATTGTCATAAGAGTCACACCCGACCTTAAAAATGATGGAATTGAATCCCGTAGCGGAAGCGATTTTAATCGCATGTTCTTGTAAGATGTTACACAGATTTAATCAAAAGTATATTACGAAAGCGATTAAGCATGCTTATGTTAATTTGGACAACAAGTATATTACCTTTGAAGACAAAACCAACACGTGCTCCTTTTGATCCTCTCGTTCTCACGATCTCAACAAACTACGAAGTAGTTTTGATCCGCCCGCTAGATTTTCTCCGTTGTATCTATTAGGAGCAACCGACTCCGACAGATCTCCACAATGGTATGATATTGTCCACTTTGGGCATAAACCCTCATTGCTTTATTTTTGGTTCCCACCAAAAGGCCTCATACCAATGGAGATAGTGCCCCCACTTATAAACCCATGATTGTCCCCTTGTCTAGCCAATGTGGGACTTTGGTTGTACTCCAACAATCCCAACAATCCTCCCCTCAAACAAAGTACCACTTCGAGCCTCCCCTCAAATAGTCATCCCTCCGAATTATAGTCGAGCAAATTACTGGCAACTTCTCATTGAAGTACAATGACAACTCCTTACTGGAGTCACTGATACTCCTCACTGGAGTAAACTGCGTTGTCAACTCCCCACTGGAGCACACAACGTTCGGAAGCTCGACCAAGAATTCACTATGAATATGCCGATGGCTCACCTTCTTTGTTTGACACTTGGAGATTCTACCGACATGGATAAGTCAGGGGCCCGACTCTGATACCACTTGTTAGGGGCAACCGACTTAGACAGATCTCCACAATGGTATGATATTGTCCACTTTGGGCATTAACCTTCATGGTTTTGTTTTTGGTTCCATCGGCATAGTCATAGTGAATCCGTGGTCGAGCTTCTGGATGTTGTGTGCTCCAGTAGGGAGTTGACAACGCAGTTTACTCAAGTGAGGAGTATCAGTGACTCCAATGAGGAGTCGTCATTGTACTTTAGTGAGAAGTCGCCAGTAATTTGCTCGACTGTAATTTGGAGGGACGACTATTTGAAGGGAGGCTCGAAGTGGTACTTCGTTTGAGGGGAGGATTGTTGGGATTGTTGGAGTACAACCAAAGTCCCACATTGGCAAGATAAGGGGGCAATCATGAGTTTATAAGTGGGGGCACAATCTCCATTGGTATGAGGCCTTTTGGTGGGAACCAAAAATAAAGCCATGAGGGTTTATGCCCAAAGTGGACAATATCATACCATTGTGGAGATCTGTCGGAGTCGGTTTTGTAAAGATGCCTTGAATCATGGGTTTATAAGTGGGGGAAACCTAAAACAGTTTATATTTTTGTATATTGGGTCTATTGGGCCGACTCTGTATTAGGGTTTAAGAGGGGTGCCATATATAAACCCTTTAAACTTCTATCTGAAAAATCATTTGTTCTCTGTGTAATTTTGTTCTCTCGGTTCCTCAGTTAATAAAATTACTCTTTCCCTCTGGTCGTAGATGTAGCTAACACAACGTTAGTAAACCACGTAAATACTGTGTGTGATTTTCTTCTGTGACCCTCTTCGTTTATCTACTGTTTTTTTTAACAAACTGGTATTAGAGCCTCGTTGTTAGGGTTCTTCTGTGATAATCGAAGATGTCTGCTGTCAACGTGAAATCGACAAATTCACTGGAACGAGCAGTTTCAGTCTGTGGCAAATCAAGATGCGATCCTTGCTAAAGCAACAAGGTCTATGGGCGCCGCTATCTGGGAAACTGAAGAAGGCGGACACCGATGACTATGAGTGGAATGTCCTGGAGAAGAAGGCACATTCAACAATCCTGTTGTGTTTATTTGATGACGTCATCGTGGAGGTCGCAAGGGAAGAAACTGTCGTCGGTCTCTTGTTAAAGCTCGAAAGTCTGTATATGACAAAATCTTTAACCAAGAAGTTGCTTCTAAAGCAACGTTTGTTCAGTCTACATATGCAGGAAGGTACGCCCCTTAAGGACCATATAGATCAATTGAATGGTGTTTTACTGGATCTGCGTAATATTGATGTTAAAGTAGATGATGAGGATGCTGCTTTAATTCTGTTAGTGTCTTTGCCTCTATCGTACGATAACTTTAGGGAGTCGTGTATGAGTGGGAAAGATACTCTGTCTTTAGAAGAAGTGAAAACTACACTCTATACTAGAGAGATCCGTCATAAAGTTATTGCAGTTCGATTCTATCAAAATCAACCCTCCGGTTAGTTCTGCTCTGAGGACCAATGGATGTAAGAAACCTTTTAGAAAGAAGTCGTGTTATAAAAACTCGAAGCCTAGAGGCCCTAAACCGGATGATATATGTAACTATTGTAAAGAGAAAGGTCATTGGAAGGATGACTGTCCTAAGAAAAATAAGCAGCAACAAAAAGTAAAGGGGAGTCTTGGAGGTTCTGGAAATTCTGGAAGTTCCAGGAGGTTCTGCCGCTGTGGCAGAAGTTGGCACCGACTCTGAAGGAGATTTAGCCTTAGCTGCAAATGAGCAGTTATGTCATGAAGACGTGTGACTTCTTGATTCTGGGGCATCTTATCATATGTGTCCAAATAGGGAGTGGTTTTCAACTTACAAGCAGATAGATGGAGGAAATATAACTATGGCCAACAGTGACGTCTGCAAGGTAGTTGGAATAGGCTCGATCTGTTGGGTTTTGTGCCCTAAAACTCGTAGTTTGTAATTATGTTCTAATTAATGTAATAAAATGTTATTATTTCAATAAAGAGTTATTGTTCGTTATCTACGAGTTTGCCTTTATTTAAATCCTAAATCCAATAAACTAAACATCCAAGGCTGTTATATGAATCTTTAACTGAATGTAGTGTACATAGAAAGGATCTCGGTTCGAGATACAACCTAAAGGGTCTATAGTTAGGGGATAAGGTTTGAGTACCTTACCCTGGTAAAACTATGGATGTGGCCCACTTTGTATTTGATACAAACACTGTGATCCTAACGTGTTCGTGTAGATGACATGTGAGTGGGGATATCCTATGTAATGAGATTACATAAGACGGGACCACGAAATAGTAATCTCTAGCTGTAACTCTGTTGACTAGTTAGGTTTCTATTTCACTAGGATGACCTAGGGAACTTGATCTCAATCCTGAGCAGGTTACGAACTCCTGTTCGCAAGGGATTGTCCTTTGACTAGTATGGGTGAGAGTGGTCAATTCGCCGACTCAATATGCCAACCTTCTTGGGGACAAGACCGAGTGAGCGGCTGGGAACTTAACTTAGCAAGATGAAATTCACTCCTTCCCGCCTACTAGGGTAAGTAGAGGAATGTTCCTTTAAGTGGTGTCTCCGAGACTTGAACAAAGGGCCTGACCCTCTCATTAGCCCGAGAGGGACTCTGTTTGTTGGTAGGACCACAAACAAATTGTCCATTAGAGGAGCACTGGTACTTAAGGCACAAGATGTAAACCAGGGGTAAAACGGTAATTTGACCCAACTAGTGTTACGAACATTCGTGAAGGATTGACTTGTTGTTATTGGTTAATATCTGTGGACACAGAAATATATCTGCAGTGAGAAGAGTGCAGCTGCGGGACTTTAGTGGAGTGTTCCCGCAGTTAACGAATGTTAATTGAGAGGTTAATGGGATTAACCGAGCAATTTCGTATCGTTGGAGATTCTGATATGTAGGTCCATTAGGTCCACCTTCTAGCTCGTAAAGGGTTCTTAGATCATTTGAATTTGAAATGTTCAAATTCATTAGGGAATATATTTAATGTATATGGATACGATATAATATATAGTTTTGGAACTATATATTATAAATTTATTGTGAATATGATTCATATTAAATTATGTGAGAAAATTAAATATTTGAAAGAGTTCAAATATTAGATTCAAATGCGAATGTGATTCATATTTGAAAACTATAGGTTAAAATTTAATGTGCACTGGATGTACATTAAAACTATAGGTTAGAGGGATATATTGATTAAATGTGATTTAATCCAAATTAAATATATGATATTTAATTTGTTTTATTTAAATATGATTTAAATTATTAATTAAATTTGATTTAATTGTTATTTTATTATTCTTATTATTTTAATAATAAAATAAGGGAACGTGTCTTCCAGACACGTTCCCACTACCCCTTTTCTTCTCCCTATCGATAGTTTAACAGGGAGAAGGGGGTTGAAGGATCAGGGGTGAATTTTTGATCGATCAATTTTTGCAATTGAAGGATTGCAACTTTCTGGAATTCTCTCTCTCACTCTCTAATTCCCAAAACTTCCAATTGTTGGAATCCTTCCCACCAAGGAAGATCTAAAAACCCAGAGATATAGAAGGTGTTCTCTGTTGGTGGTGTCCTGCTAGAAAACAGAGAAGTTGAGTTGCTGTACAACCTTTGGAGCAACAAGTTGCTGAGGAAAGTCTACAAAGGTAATCATTCCTATTCTTTTTAGTTTAATTGTTAAACTAAGCATGTTTGCATGAAGATACAAACACATGAAGGTTGTTTTTGCACCTTGAGTGATGTTAGACATGTCCTACAGATGACCAAGAATCTAATATCGTTGAGTGTACTTGACAGTAAAGGTTTCAGTTTCAAAGGCGAAGGTGGAGTTATGTATGTCTACAAAGACTCCAAGGTATTTCTGAAGAGTGTCAAGCGGGGAACTTTGTTTTTCTTAGCAGGTTCGACTTTGAGAGGGTATGCTGCTGTTGCATCATCTGTAGTTCACAAGGAGTATATGACCAAGCTATGGCATATGAGGCTTTACCATATGAATGAAAGAGGAATACAGATTCTGTCAAACAAGGACCTTTTGTGCGGGCACGAGATGCAGGATCTTGAATTCTACGAACATTGTGTGTTTGGGAAGCTACATCGCAGCAAGTTTCCAAAGGGTGTTCACAGTACAAAGGGGACAGTCGATTATCTCCATGCTGATTGCTAGGGACCTTCTCGAGTTGAATCGATTGGAGGTAGCAAGTATTTTTTTGTCAATAATAGATGATTACCCGGGATGACTTGGGTGATTATGATGAAGCACAAAGGTGAAGCCTTCAAAAATTTCAAGCAGTGGAAGGTTTTGATTGAAAATCAGGTTGGGAAGAAGGTTAAAAGACTGCGAACTGATAATGGTCTGGAATTCTGTGGATCTGAGTTTAATGAGTTCTGCAAAAATGAAGGGATAACCCGCCATCGTACTATCAGAGACACTCCACAGCAGAATGGAGTGGCAGAACGCATGAATCAGACACTGTTAGAGAGAGCAAGATGCATGCTCTCTAATGCTGGGTTAACTAGAAGATTCTGGGCAGAAGCGGTAAGTACGACATGTTATCTGATTAACCGTGGACCTCACACAGATATTGATTGTAAAACACCTTATGAGGTGTGGTCTGGTAAACCTGCAGATTATTCTTTTCTAAGAGTTTTTGGTTGATAGCTTATTATCATGTCAATGAGGGTAAGTTAGCATCGAGAGCTAAGAAGGGTGTCTTTATGGGTTTTTGAAATGGAGTCACTTGATAAGAATCAGACTTGCGAGCTAGTCAAACGACCTAAGGAGAGGCAGATTGTTACTTGTAAATGGGTCTTCAAAAAGAAGGAAGGAATCTCACCTACTGAGGGTGTTAAGTATAAGGCTCAAGTAGTTGCAAGAGAGTTCACGCAGAGGGAGAGAATTGACTATAATGAGATTTTCTCACCAGTTATCAGACACACTTCCATCAGAGTGCTACTTGAAGGGATCGAATCCCGCAGCGGATGCGATTGTAAATCACACGTTCTTAATTTAGTTACATGAATTACAATCAAGAACGAAATTAACTAGATTAAGTATATAAGAACAAGATGGACAACAAGATATTACCTTTGAAAAACTCTTTCTTCAAATGCTCCTCCTCCCACGTTCACGATCTCAACAACTCGAACCCGAACGATCACGGACACTACCACCAGATCTTCTCCGTTGTTCTCTAGGTAAGGGAGGAATGTGGGTTCCTTTAGGATGAGGTGATGTGGTTGTGAGAGAGGTTGTATTCTTGTTTTGTGGAACTTTTCCATCAAGACAAAACACTTACAATCTAGGGTTTTCCAAGATTTTGCTTCCCCTTCAAATTGCATCTCATGCAACATTTTATAAAGAAATAGGTGAAAATTACCATCCTATCCTTCCTTCATTCTCTCATTAGTATATGGTTTATATGTGAATCTAAATCACATTAAAACCATATATTATATCACATATATCATATATAAGTAATATGACACCTCATATATGAAATTGAACACTTCAATTTCATTCCTAACTTTACACCCTCAATATATAACCATATTGAGCCAACGAAGGGACCTAATAGACCTACAGTTCATGAGCTCCAATGATGTGAGATTAACTGATCAAACTCTTTGATCCAGTTAATCAATATTCATTAACCACAAGTCACTCCACTATAGACTTGTAGCTGCACTCTCCTCACTGTAGATTATATTGTGTCCACTGATATAATCATTATCCATGAGTCTGAAGGGAATCGGAGTCCCGCAGCGGAAGTGATTGTGAATCACACGCTCTTGATTTAGTTACAACGATAAATTCAAGAACAAATATAACTAGATTAAGCATGTAAAACAGAATGGACAACAAGATAATTACCTTTGAAGAACCTTTCTTCGAGTGCTCCACTCTCCCACGATCACGATCTCAGCAACAAGAAGTCCAACGTACGAAGACACGACCACCGGATTTTCTCCGTTGTTCTCTAGGTGAGGGAGGAAGGTGGGTTCCCTTTAGGAGAGGTGAGGTATTTTGAGAGAGATGTGTCCTTTGGAACTCTTCCAACAACACAACAAAAGAAAGCTTGTAATTCCTTAACCTAGTTGCATCTCATGCAACCATATATATAGAGAAATAAAATGGAAATGTCCATCCTACCCCTCCTTTTATCTCTCTTTAGTATATAGTTTATATATGAATCTAATTCACATTAAAACTATATATTATATCAATTGTATCATATATAATTGATATAACACCTCATGTATGAAATTGAACACTCCAATTTCACTTCTAACTTTATACCCTCAATATTACCATGTTGAGCCAACGGAGGGATCTAATGGACCTACAGTTCATGAGCTTCAATGATGTGAGATTAACTGATCAAACTCTTTGATCAAGTTAATCAATATTCATTAACTACAAGTCACTCCACTATAGACTTGTAGCCGCACTCTCTCTCACTGTAGATATTATTGTGTCCACCGATATAGTCATTACCCATGAGTCGACCCTTCACGGGTTGTTCGCAATCACAACCGGGTCGAATTATCGCTTTACCCCGTGATTATCTCTTTGCTCCTTAAGCACCACCGATCCTCTAATGAACAACAAGTCTAAGGTCCTACCTTGGACTCATACCCCTCTTAGAGGCGGCTGGCCCCGTGTGTTCAAGATCCGGAGTCGATTCTTAAGGGAACAACCTATCTAATTCCTTAGTGTAGGAATGAGTGAATTCCATCTTGCACGCTTAAGTTCCCGGCTACCTACGAGGTTCTGTCACTGAAGGTAGGGCTTATTGAGTCGACTACAGCCACTCTCACCCATACTAGTCTAAGGATAAACCCCTATAAGCGGGAGTTCTTAACTTGCTCGAGATTCAGTCGAGTCACTAATGACCATCTATAAATTACTAGTCTTATCCTCATTTTACGGTGTTACAATCGTTAGACTAATAATTTGCGATCCAGCCTTGTATGAACTCTTCATCTTTGGATGCCCCCACTCGCATGTCAACTACATGAATGAGTTGGATTACCTCATTTGTACTAATTACAAAGTGGGTCGCATCCATGGTGTTACTAGAATGAGGTTTCCAACCTTATTCTTATACCATAGACCATTTAGGCTATATTCTTGAACTCAATCCAAATAGTGTCCACTACACTTATTTCAAGATAAATGTTATAACCTTGGAGCTTAGTTTATTGGATTTATTAAAGCAAGACTGTAATCTTATCAAAACAAATAACACTTTATTTAATTGATCAAAATTACACAAGTTTAGGGCATAAATCCCAACAATCTCCCATTTGACCTAAAACTTATGGAGTACTAAACATTACAGTAATGTAAATACAATAAACTAGGGCATTTAAACCCCTTTGTACAAAATACTCCCACTTGCCCTAGTTGGGGAAGACTTGTAAACTTAGACCTTCTAGGTGACTCTCAAATACTTTAAGAGCCTTTGTAAAAGGATCAACAATGTTGTGCTCTGAGGCTATCTTCGTGACAATCACGTCTCCTCGATGCACGATCTCCCGGATGAGATGATATTTCCGCTCAATGTGCTTTCCCCTCTTGTGACTTCGGGGTTCCCTTGAATTTGCCACTGCACCACTGTTATCGCAATACAACGTGATAGGCAAAGTTATATTTGGAACAACTTCCAAATTTAGCATGAATTTCCTTAACCAAACAACCTATTTAGCTGCTTCACAAGCTGCTACATATTCGACCTCCATGGTGGAATCAGCGGTGCATCCTTGCTTGACGCTTCACCATACTACAGCTCCTCCGTTAAGAGTGAATACTGACCCTGATGTAGATTTCCATGAATCTTTATCAGTTTGAAAGTCAGAATCCGTGTATCCTGTAGGATCAAATCCTTAGCCCCATACACAAGCATGTAGTTCCTTGTTCTCCGAAGATACTTAAGGATTGTTTTAACCGTTGTCCAGTGTTCAAGTCCTGGATTGGATTGATACCTACTGACCATCCCAACTGCAAAATAGATGTCGGGCCTAGTACACAACATGGCGTACATCAGGCTCCCAACAACTGATGCGTAAGGAATCCGTCTCATATCCTCAACTCCTTGAGGTGTCTTAGGACATTGTTCCTTAGACAAATGGATTCCATGTCTAAAAGGCAACAAACCCTTTTTGGAATCTTGCATCTTAAACCTTGACAATACTTTGTCTATGTAAGCTGCTTGAGACAAGGCTAGTGTTTTATTCTTGCGGTTCCGGACAATCTGGATCCCAAGAACAAACTGCGCATCACCCAAATCTTTCATTTGGAACTGCGTAGCTAGCCATTCTTTGATGTCAGTAAGATAACCTACATCATTCCCAATGAGTAGGATATCATCCACATAGAGAATTAGGAAAGCGACAGAACTATTGATGATTTTCTTGTAGACACAAGGTTCATCATCATTCTGGTCAAAACCATAAGATCTGATTGCCTCATCAAATCTTATATTCCAGGACCTAGAGACTTGTTTCAGTCCATAAATTGATCTTTTAAGCCTGCAAACTTATTGCTCTTGTCCTAGTTCAGTGAACCCTTTGGGTTAGTCCATGTAGATGGGTTCCTCAAGATTGCCATTCAAAAAGGCTCTCTTGACATCCATTTGCCATACCTTATAGTCATAATATGCGGCAATGGCAAGAAGGATACGGATAGACTTTACCATAGCAACAGGTGAAAAGGTTTCCTCATAGTCAACCCCTTCAACCTGGGTATAACCCTTTGCTACTAGTCTACCTTTAAAGGTTTGCACCTTCCCATCTACACCATGTTTTCTCTTGTAGATCCACTTACAACCTATAGGTTTTACCCCATCAGGCTTATCTACAAGATCCCAAACAGAATTGAAGTACATCGACTCCATTTCTTGATCCATGGCTATGACCCATTTGTCTTTGTCTGTGTCAACCATTGCTTGATTATAAGTCAATAGATCCTCGCAGTTGTCATCTAACAACTTGGGTTTCAAATTAAACCCATGTAACAGTCAAAGTCAGACACAACCCTCCCACTACGTCGAGGCATACTCAACTCTTGAGATGGACTTTCTTGACTAGACAAACTAGTATCAAAAACTCTTATTGATGTACTAGTATTCTTATTAGCAACCTTTGCTATTGTTCCGTCTAACTCACTCAACACTAATTTACTTTTTGGTTTGTGGTCCCTTATGTGGTCCTCCTCCAAGAAAGTGGCATTTGTCGACACAAAAACCTTATCTTCCTTAGGATCATAGAATAAACCACCTCTTGTTTCTTTTGGGTATCCTACGAATAGGCATAACTTTGAACGTGAATCCAACTTCTTTGGATTTGTCACAAGCACATGTGCTGGACAACCCCATATTCTGAAATGACATAAACTACCATTACGTCCTTTCCAGAGTTCAAAAGGTGTTTCAGAAACACTTTTGGAGGGCACATTATTCAAAATGTATACTGCAGTCTCCACTGCGTAACCCCAAAAGGAACTAGGGAGATGAGCATAACTCATCATTGATCGAACCATGTCCAACAAGGTTCTATTTCTCCTTTCCAATACAACGTTTTGCTGTGGTGTGTCGGGAGCTCAGAGTTGGGATGTAATTCCATGTTCTATCATATAGTTCCGGAATTTTAAATCCATGTACTCTCCACCTCGATTCGATCGAAGTGTTTTAATAGTTTTACCTAATTGATTTTCAACCTCAGTCTTGAATTCCTTGAACTTTTCAAGTGCTTCAGACTTGTGGTGCATTAGGTAAATATGCCCAAATCTAGAATAATCATCTATAAAAGAGATGAAATATTCATATCCTCCCCTGGCTTTAACATTCATCGGACCACAAAGGTCTGAATGTATAAGCTATAGAGGGTCTTTGGCTCTATAACCTTTTCCACTAAAAGGTCTTTTAGTCATTTTGCCTTCTAGGCAGGATTCACATACTGGCAAAGAATTTTCTTCTAACTCGTTTAGAAGTCTTTTCTTTACCAATCTCTCAATCCTATTGAGATTAATGTGACCCAATCTTAGATGCCAAAGATGAGTATTTTCTTTAGGAGAAATTTTACGTTTCTTAGTTTGTGCGTTTGCAGTTTTAAATAATTCAGTGTTCAAAACCATTTTGACTGAATTAGGCCTTAAAACATACAATCCATTTTCTAATGAAGCTGTACATATTTCTAAACCTTTCTTCAAAATAAACACTTTATTCATATAAAAGGAGACAAAAATACATTGTTCTATAAGACAAGAAATGGAAATAAGGTTTCTAGTAAACCCTGGTATCACTAATATATTGTCCAACAATACATATTTCTTGCCAAAATAAAGTTTCATTGTGCCTACTGCTACAACTGAGACGACTTCTCCATTTTCAACCCGGAGCGTTATCTCTCCTTCTGTAGCTGCTGCCAGGAATCAATTCCCTGAAAAGAAGAGCAAACATGATTAGTGGGGCCTGAATCATGTATCCAAGCAGTTTTATCATTATCCACTAAACAAGCTTCTAGGCAAAGTAAATCATATTTACCTTCCTTCTTCTTTTCTACAATGTACTTCGGACAGTTCCGTCTCCAATGCCCATCTTCGTTGCAGTGGAAATACTTTCCTTTGTTAGCAACGTCTTTGACTTTCTTGCCATTCTAGGCGGCAGCTTTGTCAGTCTGTTTTCCTTTACCAACCTTCTTCATGTTCTTCTTCTTTCCTCTTAGGTTAGAAGAAGATGAAGCCACTGTTTTTGTCCCGGAGGTCGAACCTCTGTGATAACTCCTACTGGCAACATTTGCCTCACCTTTCGATCCCTGAATTTTCATCAAAGACTGAAAGGTATGGAGTTTATTCAGAAGGGAGGTAAGATTAAAAGTAAGCTTGTTCATAACAACATTACTTCTAAACTGCAGGAAACTATATAGAAGGGTTTCAAGAATGAAGCTGACTTGGCTTGATTCATCGATGGAAGCACCATTCGACTCCGCGATGTTAAAGTTCACCATCATATCCAAGACATGATCCCGAACAGATGTACCCTCTGGCATCCTCGAGTTGAATATGTACTTTAGGGCATTGTGTCGGGCCTGTGTGTACTGTTGTCCAAATATACCTTGCACTGAATCCATGATTTCCTTAGCAATTATCATGCCCTCATGCTTCTTGGCTAATATGTCAGACATACTTGCGAGCATGTAGACTTTGGCCTTATCATTGGCCTTAATCCATCGATCATATGCATCACGAACATTTCGTGACGCATTCGAGCCTGGCACCTGAGGACACTCCTCAGTTAGCACAAACTTCAAATCGTCCACTACCAATATAGTGTTGAGTTTGTTTTTCCATGTCATCATATTCTCTCCGGTTAACTTTTCCGCACCCAATAAGGAAATTATAGAGCTAGACATTTTTGCTGAAGAACTTACAAACAAACTTGTATAAGTTTCTTGATATAAATCTAATCCAATCATGTTTTAGCTAATTATCAAATGATTCCTAGGCCATTTATAATTTGCAATGATACTCCAAAGGTTTAGAATGTATGACACCGAAGGGTAATAAAAAACACTCCTCCTCTGGATCAAGACACTCTTGACCAAAACCTAATACCGAAATAACTCTTATTCCTATCTCGGTTTTAGTTACCATTTTTCTGGTGCTGGATACATACACAACTTATGTACCCCGTGAGTGTAACCTTCTGTCTTTAGATCCCAGAGTCTCGATCCAATAAAATACGCCGAAGGGAGGACTAGATTGGAAAATAGTCTAAGGAAATCTTTATCCCTTTCGGGTATCTACTGTGTTTGATCCCCTATGATCAAGCCCTCCGAAGGGATTGTCTGGTCCAGGCCAAACTAGCAGGCTGACCATAGTGGTTTAACGGTGTAAACCGACAAAAGAGACCGTAGGTTTTGTTTTCACTAAACCTGTTCCCATTCACTATAAGTACCCTCTCCATTCACCTTGATATTGACTCATACAAACACCATCAGAAGGGGGACGCTCCCGTTTGCGCCACGAGGCCAAGTATAAGTCTCACGATGTGGACTTCCCGGAGATAGCTAGGTGGAAAAATATGTATCTCATACACTTTTTCCTCCCACTGAATACTTTAAAGTGTATAGGAATCTTACTTAGGTTAAAACCCGACTAATGGTTTTACCTAACTCTATCAATATAACTCTTATATCGATAATCAATATAACTCTTATATTGATTTTATCCTAAGTTTGTTCATATAACTCCTTATATTAAATCTAGGATTTCTAGTTTATTAACTCCTTAATAAACCCGCTGACGCTACTGTAATTTATAAAGCTCTCTGATTAAATTTCACTCCTAGGTCGAGTTCGTAGGGTGTGTTAGTTTAAATCGAAACTTAAATACTGACCTAGACAGAACTTTCCTTAGACGAGTTCCTCTTTTAATCATAGTTTATAAATTACTTGGTTCCTAATTCTAATCTAATTAGAACTAGATAACCTAAGGTCTATTATTTCCAAGTTCTAAACACTTTAAAACTAATAATTAACCTTAGGTGACATGCATACTATGTTATAGTGCTTGATCATTCATCACATGAATAATAAGACATTCATAGCATATTCATCTCATGAAATATAATGCATGCCAATGTTGTCCATAAATTAATATAACAACTTTATATTAATTAATCATGCAAACTATATAATATAACTCCTTATATTATAAATGATGCATGAAAATACTTAACCTAAGGTGGGATTTCTAAAATACAAGCATATACTATACATGACAATAATTACACAACAATTGCATAATTAAAATAGCAAAAATAGACCAATTTTGGCACCCTAGAAATAATTTTAATTAATATAATCTAATTATATTAATGAAAATTAAATATATTAAATATATTAAATATATTAAATATAAAACGTTTTTATAATTAATTTATATAAAAAAATCTGTTTTTCCGCCCGTTGCTGAATTCTGCGAAATGCCTCTGGCGTTGCAACGCTGATAGCAGTGTTGCAACGCCGCTTTGTTGTCATCTTACGCAAAGATTGCAGCGCGCCAATGACATCGCTGTAACGCCGCGTCCTCCTCGCGCGCTCTTTACGCAGCGCGCGCAACGTTGCAACGCCGATGAACAGTGTTGCAACGCTGCACACAAACAACAATGAGAATCCACTATTCCTTGCTCGTTTTCGCTCCGATCTTCTCAGCAACCACTTTGCCTCAACCGACACGGACTTACAGACTCGATTTGCAATTAAAATTGCCCAAAACATCGGGCTCTTACATTGAATGATTCAATGGAAATTGTAAATCTAAGTGCCAAAATTGAAAACATCTAATTTTGCAAAACCGTTCATACATCTCATGCAAAAACAGTAAATCCCACCTTATTCTTGAAAAATCCAAAACATAAATCAAGAACGCAATTGGGCTCTAATACCAATTGAAGGGAATCAGAGTCCCGCAGCGGAAGCAATTGCGAACCGCGCGCTCTTGATTTAGTTACAACGATAAATTCAAGAACAAATATAACTAGATTAAGCATGTAAAACAGAATGGACAACAAGATAATTACCTTTGACGAACCTTTATTTGAGTGCTCCACTCTCCCACGATCACGATCTCAGCAACAGGAACTCCAACGTACGAAGACACGACCACCGGATCTTCTCCGTTGTTCTCTAGGTGAGGGAGGAAGGTGGGTTCCCTTTAGGAGAGGTGAGGTATTTTGAGAGAGATGTGTGCTTTGGAACTTTTCCAACAACACAACAAGAGAGAGCTTGTAATTCCTTAACCTAGTTGCATCTCATGCAACCATATATATAGAGAAATAGGATGACAATGTCCATCCTACCCCTCCTTTTATCTCTCTTTAGTATATAGTTTATATATGAATCTAATTCACATTAAAACTATATATTATATCAATTATATCATATATAATTGATATAACACCTCATGTATGAAATTGAACACTTCAATTTCACTCCTAACTTTATACCCTTAATATTACCATGTTGAGCCAACGGAGGGATCTAATGGACCTATAGTTCATGAGCTCCAATGATGTGAGATTAACTGATCAAACTCTTTGATCTAGTTAATCAATATTCATTAACTACAAGTCACTCCACTATAGACTTGTAGCTGCACTCTCCTCACTGTAGATATTATTGTGTCCACTGATATAGTCATTACCCATGAGTCGACCCTTCATAGGTTGTTCGTAATCACAACTGGGTCGAATTATCGTTTTACCCCTGTGATTACCTCTTTGCTCCTTAAGCACCACTGATCCTCTAATGAACAACAAGTCTAAGGTCCTACCTTAGACTCATACCCTCATAGAGGGTGGGGCCCCGTTGTTCAAGACACGAGTCGGTTCTTGAGGGAACAACCTATCTAATTCCTTATTGTAGGAATGAGTGAATTCCATCTTGCACGCTTAAGTTCCCACTACCTCACGAGGTTCTCATCCCTGAGAATGTAGGGTTATTGAGTCTGCTCACAGCCCTCTCTCACCCATACTAGTCTAAGGACAAAACCCTATAAGCGTGAGTTCTTAACTTGCTCGGGATTCAGTCGAGTCACTAATGACCATCTATAAATTGCTAGTCTTATCCTCGCTTATGGTGTTACACCGTTAGACTAATAATTTGCGATCCATCTTGTATGAACTCTTCATACACTGATGCCCCCACTCGCATGTCAACTACATGAATGAGTTGGATTACCTCATTTGTACTAATTACAAAGTGGGTCGCATCCATGGTGTTACTGCAATAAGGTTTCCAACCTTATTCTTATACCATAGACCATTTAGGTTATATTCTTGAACTCAACCCAAATAGTGTCCACTACACTGATTTCAAGATAAATGTTATAACCTTGGAGCTTAGTTTATTGGATTTATTAAAGCAAGACTGTAATCTTATCAAAACAAAAAACACTTTATTTAATTGATCAAAATTACACAAGTTTAGGGCATAAATCCCAACAGAGTCGACTCTTCACAGGTTGTTCGTAATCACGACTGGGTCAAATTACCGTTTTACCCCTTTGATTACCTCTTTGTTCCTTAAACATCACTGATCCTGTAATAAACAACAAGCCTATGGTCCTACCATAGACTCATACCCTCTTAGAGCGCGGGGACCCGTTGTTCAAGACATGGAGTCAGTTCTTAAGGGAACAACCTATCTAATTCCTTAGTGTAGGAATGAGTGAATTCCATCTTGCATAGTTAAGTCCCCAGCTACCTACGAGGTTCTGTCCCTGAGAAGGTAGGCTTATTAAGTCGGCTACAGGCCACTCTCACCCATACTAGTCTAAAGACAAACCCCTATAAGCAGGAGTTCTTAACTAGCTTAGGATTCAAGTCGAGTCACAAATGACCATCTATAAATTATCAGTCTTATCCGTTTAACGACGTTATACTGGTTAGACTAATAATTTACAGTCCAGTCTTGTATTAACTCTTCATACAGGATGCCCCCACTCGCATGTCAACCACATGAATGAGTTGGATTATCTCATTTGTACTAATTACAAAGTGGGCCGCATCCATGGTGTTACCAGAATAAGTTTTCCAACCTTATTCTTATACCATAGACCATTTAGGTTATACTCTTGAACATAATCCAAATAGTGTCTACTACACTAATGTTCAAGATATATTATAATCTTGGAGCTTAGTTTATTGGATTTATAGAGCAAGAATATAATTTTATCAAAACAGATAACTCTTTATTTATTTGATCAAAATTACATAAGTTTAGGGCACAAATCCCAACAATCTCCCACTTGACCTAAAGCTTGTGGAGTATTACAGTAATGTAAATACAATAAACTAGGGCATTTAAACCCTTTGTACAATATACTCTCACTTGCCCTAGTTGGGGAAGACTTATAAACCTAGACCTTCTAGGTGACTCTCAAATACTTTAGCCGTGAGAGCTTTTGTAAAAGGATCAACAATGTTGTGCTCTGAGGCTATCTTCGTGACAATCACGTCTCCTCGATGCACGATCTCCCGGATGAGATGATATTTCCGCTCAATGTGCTTTCCCCTCTTGTGACTTCGGGGTTCCCTTGAATTTGCCACTGCACCACTGTTATCGCAATACAACGTGATAGGCAAAGTCATATTTGGAACAACTTCCAAATTTAGCATGAATTTCCTTAACCAGACAACCTATTTAGCTGCTTCACAAGCTGCTACATATTCGACCTCCATGGTAGAATCAGCGATGCATCCTTGTTTGACGCTTCGCCATACTACAACACCACTGTTATCGCAATACAGTGTGATGGACAAAGTCATATTTGGAACAACTTCCAAATTTAGCATGAATTTCCTTAACCAAACAACCTCTTTAGCTGCTTCACGAGCTGTTACATATTCGGCCTCCATGGTAGAATCAGCGATGCATCCTTGTTTGACGCTTCGCCATACTACAACTCCTCCGTTAAGAGTAAATACTGACCCTGATGTAGATTTTCGAGAATCTTTATTAGTCTGAAAGTCAGAATCCGTGTATCCTGTAAGGATCAAATCCTTAGCCCCATTCACAAGCATGTAGTTCCTTGTTCTCCGTAGATACTTAGGGTCTGTTTGACCCACAGGTTATTATAACCCATGTTATAATAACCTGTGAAATACTCTGCACCCCAAACACAGACTATTATAACCCCAGACTATACTACTCTGCATTTTAAATAATATTATATGTTTCACAGATAATAATAACCTGATGTACTATTATAACCCCTCATTATTATAACCCACTTCAATGCCCAAACAACCCCTTAAGGATTGTTTTAACCGTTGTCCAGTGTTCAATTCCTGGATTGGATTGATACCTACTGACCATTCCAACTGCAAAACAGATGTCTGACCTAGTACACAACATGGCGTACATCAGGCTTCCAACAGCTGATGCATAAGGAATCCGTCTCATGTCCTCAACTCTTTGAGGTGTCTTAGGACACTGTTCCTTAGACAAATGAACTCCATGTTTAAAAGGCAATAAGCCCTTCTTGGAGTCTTGCATCTTAAACCTCGACAACACTTTATCTATGTAAGATGTTTGAGACAAGGCTAGTGTTTTATTCTTACGGTTCCGGACAATCTAGATCCCAAGAACAAACTGTGCATCACCCATAGACTCGTAGCTGCACCCTCCTCACTGTAGATTATATTGTGTCCACTGATATAATCATTACCCATGAGTCGATCCTTCACAGGTTGTTCGTAATCACGGCTGGGTCAAATTACCGTTTTACCCCTGTGATTACCTCTTTGTTCCTTAAGCACCACTGATCCTCTAATGAACAACAAGCCTATGGTCCTACCATAGACTCATACCCTCTTAGAGGGCGGGGCCCCGTTGTTCAATACCTGTAGTCAGTTCTTAAGGGAACAACCTATCTAATTCCTTAGTGTAGGAATGAGTGAATTCCATCTTGCATAGTTAAGTCCCCAGCTACCTACGAGGTTCTGTCCCTGAAAAGGTAGGGTTATTGAGTCGGCTACAAGCCACTCTCACCCATACTAGTCTAAAGACAAACCCCTATAAGCAGGAGTTCTTAACTTGCTCAGGATTCAGGTCGAGTCATTAATGACCATCTATAAACTACTAGTCTTATCCTGTTAACGGTGTTACACTAGTTAGACTAATAATTTGCGATCCGGTCTTGTATGAACTCTTCATACAGGATGCCCCCACTTGCATGTCAACCACATGAATGAGTTGGATTACCTCATTTGTACTAATTACAATGTGGTCCGCATCCATGGTGTTACCAGAATAAGGTTTCCAACCTTATTCTTATACCATAGACCATTTAGGTTATACTCTTGAACATAATCCAAATAGTGTCTACTACACTGATGTTCAAGATATATTATAACCTTGGAGCTCAGTTTATTGGATTTATAGAGCAAGAATATAATTTTATCAAAACAAATAACTCTTTATTTATTTGATCAAAATTACATAAGTGTAGGGCACAAATCCTTGCACTAATAGCTATGGTTGCACATCACAACTTAGAACTTGAGCAACTAGATGTGAAGACAACTTTCATACATGGGAAGCTAGAAGAGGAGATATACATGACCCAACCAGATGGGTTTACATCTGACTCTTTTTCTTCCTTCAAGCAATTTTACAAGGTCCCAAATTTATTATGGTCATTGATTTTAACTCTTATTTCATGACATCTAACCATTTAACTGTTGGGGTGTATGCGCTAATCTCGTGTAGTTTGTATTACATATTGATTTAATGAATAAATGTTATTTATTATCAAACTTTGTATCTCAAATTTTATAAACGTAATCCAATAAACTAAGCTCCAGGGTCATATTTGAGAGAACTTGAACAGTGTGTAGTAGACACACAGGGAGGATCACATTCGAGTTATTGGCCCGAACGATCTACAATACATGGATAGGGTTGGGAACTTCATCATGGAAACATTGTGGATGCGACCCGCTTTGTATTAGATACAAACGAGGTGATCCAGCTCGTTCATGTGGTTGACATTTGAGTGAGGGCATCCTGTACAAGACTGGATCGTGAATTATTAGACCAACTGATGTAACACCGTTAATAGTATATGACTAATATATTCATAGATGACCATTGTTGACTCACCCTTGAGCGTGTTACAGACTTCTGTCTGCGAGAGTCTGTCCTTTGACTAGTAAGGGTGAGGATGGCCTGAGCGCCCACCTAATATGTTCGTAGGAAAAACACCTCAACTCTTCAAGTTCTACAAGCTGCAACTTTCTCTCATTTCCCGATGCTTGAATGTCAAAATTTAACTCCTTGAGAGCCCAATAGGTCTTGTGTTCAAGTTCCAAAGGAAAATGACATGCCTTACCTAACACAAGCCTACATGGTGACATATCTATCGCTGTTTTAAATGTTGTTCAATACGCCTAAAGAGCATCATCAAGCTTCATAGACCAATCTTTTCGTGACAAAACACACAATTTTCTCCAAAATTCTCTTTATTTCACGATTCGACACCTTGGCTTGCCCACTTGTTTGAGGATGACAGGCGGTAGCCACCTTATGTTTAACTCCATACTTGGCTAGCATCGACTCTAACATTTTTCTCCCAAAATGAGTACCTCATCACTTATGAGTGCTCGATGAGTCCCAAAACGTGTAAAATTTTCTTTTTAAGGAATTTACTAACCACCTTGGAGTCATTAGTTGGTGATGCAATCGCTTCGACCTATTTTGACACATAGTCCACTGCCAGCAAAATATAAACGTGCCCATGAGATGTCGGGAATGGACCCATGAAGTCTATCCCCTATACCTCGAAAAGCTCAACCTCAAGAATGTTGTTGAATGGCATTTTGGTGTCTTTGCGAGATATTTCTCACCCTTTGACAACGGTCACTACTCTTGGCAAACTGATGTGCATCTATAAAAAGAGAGGGTCAGTAGTAACCAGATTGTAACACCTTCGCTGCTGTTCGGGCTCCACCAAAATGGCCACCATTAGGTGCCGAGTGACAATGATGAAGAATATTTTGCACTTCTTCCTCAGGAACACACCTCCTCAAAATTTGATCAACACATTTCTTGTACAGAAATGGTTCATCCTAATAAAAGTATCTAATATCGTGCATGAACCTCTTCAACTTTTGTTTATTCATCTTGGGAGGTAAGAGTCCACTCACCAAATAGTTCACCAAGTCTACATACAATGGAAGATGCTCATTCACACTAAGAAGCTACTCATCAGAAAATATCTCTTTGATCGACTCTTGTTGGCGTGTCTCAACCTTCACATGGCGTCAGGATAAGTGATCTGCAACTTGGTTATGTGCCCACTCCTATCTCTGATTTCTAAGTCAAACTCTTGAAGTAAGAGTACCCAACGAATTAACCTAGGCTTAGAATCTTTCTTAGAAATCAAGTACTTGATCACTGAATGATCGGTAAACACTATCACCTTTGTACACACCAGATACACCCTAAACTTGTCAAATACGAAAACCACTACTAACAACTTTTTCTCTGTGGTTGTGTAATTGATCTGAGTGTCATTCAAAGTGCTACTGACATAATAAATGGAATGAAAGATTTTGCCTCGTCGTTGTCCCAAAACTTCTCCCACTGTAAAATCGCTCGCATCACACATCATCTCAAACAGTAAGGACCAATCGGGAGCAACAATTACAAGAGTTGACACCAATGCCTTCTTGAAACTCACAAAAGCTTTTTCATATTCTTCATAAAAAACAAAGGGTTTGGACTGTTCAATAAGCATGCATAAAGGTTTTGAAATCTTTGAAAAGTCTTTAATGAACCTCTTGTAGAAACCTGCGTGCCCTAAGAAGCTCCTCACTCCTTTAACTGTGGTTGGTGGAGACATCTTCTTAATTACCTCAATCTTTGCTTTATCCACTTCTATTCCCACCTTCGACACCTCGTGGCCCAAGACAATCCCTTCATGAATCATGAAGTGACATTTCTCCCAATTTAGGACTAGGTTAGTCTCCTCACAACGTTGAAGAATAACCTGCAAATTAAACAAGCACACATCAAAAGTTTCACCAAAGGTAAGGAAGTCATCCGTAAATACCTCTAGAGTTTTCTCTGAAGGGATTTTGAATTCTCGTAGTAGAGCACGTTGTGAAACGTCGTTGATCCGTTGTGTAATTCCTATCTTAAAATTGATTCTATCTCATAGATCCTAGGCTAAACATGCAAAGAAGAAGAAGAAAACAGTAAGTAAAAGGTACTAACCTCTTGAAGAACTCTTCTTCAACGTTTTCTCCTTCTCCGGTCACGATCTCTCTCGTACCAATGAACTCCTCAAACTCGATCCTCGATCCGAACAGGGAGACTCCTCCAAAACGTCTTCTCGGTTGTTCTCGGGAGGTTGAGAGAAAGTGAGTGGGACTCCCTTTGGTTTTGGGTGAGGAGAGAATTTTGGAGAATTGAGAGAAGATTTGAGAGAGAATTACTTGCTCTCTTTGGATGGAAATCCAAAAAATGACAAGATGTTCCCCAAAGGCTTCTTGCAAAGCCTTTAAATAATGTTGAGATGTGGAGTTAACATCTCCACCAAATCACCATTTTACCACAACTATATAATATACAAATCATATTTGCATATTATATAATATAAGGTATCTTATACCTTATTATACAAATCTCATTTGCATAAGTGTGGATAAATTGATTCACATTAAATTTAATTTCTCTCAATTCAATTTCTCCAATTAGCACTAATTAATCAATTAGGCTATCCTATAGTTTATTATGAATCTCATTCACATCAAACTATATATTATGTCATCTATATCTCATATAAATGACATAAATACCCAAATAATGAATTTGAACACTTCAAATTCACACCAAACTGTAAATCCTCAATTTGTCCAATTTCAGCCAACCGAGGGACCTAATGGACCTACACGTGACGAGCTCCAATGATCCGAGACTAACCTGTCAAACTCTTTGACCCGGTTATTCAACATTCATTAGCTACGGTAACACTCCACTAAAACCCGTAGATGCACTCTCATCACTGTAGGAAAAGTTGTGTCCATCAATATAACCAATACCCATGAGTCGACCCTTTCCAGGTTATTCGTAGACACTGCTAGGTCAAATTATCGTTTTACCCCTGTGTCTACCTCTTGCTCCTTAAGTCCCACTGCTCCTCTAATGAACAACTACGTTGCATGGTCCAACCATAAACAACAACCCTCTCGTGCCAATGAGAGAGTGGGGCCCCAGTTCAAAGCCCCGAGACAACGACTTAAGGGAACAACCCTTTAGTTTCCCTAAAGTCTGAACGAGTGAATTCCTTCTTGCGTAGTCAAGTTCCCAGCCTCCCCACGTGGTCCCCGCCCGAGAAGATAGGCATATTAGGCGAGTAACAAAGGCCACCCTCACCCGTATTAGTCAAAGGGACGGACTTCGCATGACGAGTCCGTAACACGCTCGTGATTAAGGTCGAGTCACTAATAGTTATCTACGAAATTATTAGCTCTATACTGTTAACGGTGTTACATCAGTAAGTCTAATAATTCACGGTCCAGTCTTGTACAATCTCATTGCACAGGATGCCCCCACTCGCATGTCAACCACATGAATGAGTCAGATCACCTCGTTTGTATCTAATACAAAGCAGGTCGCATCCACAGTGTATCCAGGATTAAGCCTCCAACCCTATCCATATACTGTAGACCGTTCGAGTCATTAACTCGAACGTGATTCTCCCTGTGTGTCCACTACACACCGTTCAAGTTCTTACTTCTCTCATAATGCAATGACCCTGGAGCTTAGTTTATTGGATTAAGTTTATGAAAAATGCGAGACACAAAGTATTACACAATGTTGAAATAAATAACTCTTATTCATTTACAACTTGGAATATTACAAAGTACACGAGATGAGGACATACATCCCAACATTCTCCACCATGTCGGTGAAAATTGTCATCATGCATCGTTGGAATGTTGATAACTACTCTCCAATAGAGAATTATTTAACTCTATTCTTGCTATTAAACTTTGCATTATTATGATTGATGTCTTCTTTTTAGCATCTTATCTTCCTAAATTGTGCATGATTGCTTGTGTTTTGATTATAACTTGATCTTAACACTAGCAACGAGTGAATTTATGATATTTGTGTCTTAATGGAGACATTTTGCTTGTTTAGGAAGAAGAAAGTTGAAAAGAGAAGCTTTGAAGAAGCTAATCACTATTCTGGAAAACATTGCTTCAACAATCTGGAAGTTGGCTTTGCTTCAACAACTTGAAATGTTGTATTTGACAGTTACTGTAGCACCTCCACGAGATTTTCCTAAAATGAGCACGTGATTGACCAACCTATCACACTTAATCTAGTTGGAAATACTTGGACTTTGGTTAGGGTTACCTTGAATTGAGTTAGGATTCATTTGGGGCTTATATATGCATTGTATTCCATTGATTGAAGAGAGGGAGTTCGTGACAAGGGTGTGGGTTTTCTTCTCCACGAGATTTCTAGGGCTTGAAGATTGAAGAGGAAGCTCTTGGGTTCGTGTGAGGTGCTTGCTAGTTCAAAAAGGGAAGCTCAAACCTAGAGGGATCTCGATTTTGCTATCCATCTTAAGTCCCACGAATTGCTAAGCTTGTCTCATTGCATTTTTCTTTCCTCTTTCTACCCATGAATGCTCATGGATTGTAAACCTACTTTGTGTTGTTGTTGTTTTACTTTAAGCATAAACCAAGGTGAACTCATGGAACATGGATTTATGTTAAACTTTTGCATTACTTGACAATGTAGGATTTTGATTGTGTTTATTGTTTAATGAAGGAATGAGTTTGGCTAACTTAATTTCTTTAATGCTTTCTGACTTTTGGGAAAAAGGTAGGAGGTCGAACGATTATCTTCCACATTAGGATTCATTACATGAATACTCTTACAATGAAATCTAATTGGGTAGGAATAACTATTCACCTAGTGTACAAAAAAAGCAATGAACTTCATTAGACAATTAAATGGGAATTTGTTGCTGAAAACTTTTGGGAAAAACTACCATGAACACTTGTTGTAACGTTGTGAGTTTTACAAAAGTCAAGCATTGTCCTTAAAGCATGAGGAACTCTAACCTAAGTCTACTTTATTATATCAACTTGTCATAGCAACCTCCACTTGCATGATCAATTCATTTAGTGTTCTACTCTAGCAACTTTAGAATTAATCCATCTTAGTTTAGCAAAACATTGTCTTTTATTTTTTGTTACCTTGCATGATTCACCATAAAAGACTTAAGTTAGGTAAATTCACGTTAGTCCTTGTGGAGACGATACTTTTTTACTTATCACTTGTTGCATAAGAACTATGTATACTTGTATAATTTAGGGAGTATTTGTAGTAATTTATTGCACGTACGACCGATCAACAAGTTTTTGGCGTCGTTGTCGGGGACTAGATTTGTTTGATTTTATCTTGTTTGAGTTGATTGTGGTGAATTTGAGTTTTAATTAGAACTTTCTAAAGTTGGAATTTCTGTTTTTCAGGTACTTTGGTTGTGTATGCATGAGCATCGAAATTTAGAGTTCATTTTTTATCCGAAGATAGAAAGGACCTATAGGAGAAGGTTGAGAGAACATAGAATAACTATGATAGATCAACAACCCCCTAGGGAACCTTTAGATCCTCTAGGACCCCACGAAATGAATAGACAACCAAATATACCAGGAAACGAGCCAACTTTAGGAGGGTATCAGGCCGGAACACCTGCAAATGTCATTGAGTTAGCAGATGACCGAGAGAGAGCCATTAGAACCTATGCTAATCCTCTGGTCGATGAGTTAAACCTAGGGATTATAAGACCGGTAATCCAAGCCCCTACCTTTGAACTGAAGGAATTTTGAATTCCCGCAGTGGAAGACGTTGTGAAACGTCGTTGATCCGTTGTGTAATTCCTATCTTAAAATTGAATCTATCTCATAGATCCTAGGCTAAACATGCAAAATAATAGAGAAAAAAGTTAGTATAATGGATACTAACCTCTTGAAGAACACTTCTTCAACGTTTTTCTCCTTCTCCGGTCACGATCTCTCTCGATCCAACGTTCTCCTCTAACACGAACCACGATCCGAACAGGGAGACACCTCCAAAGGGTCTTCTGGGTTGTTCTCGGGAGGTTGAGGGAGAGTAGGTGGGACTCCCTTTGGTTTTGGGTGAGGAGAAGTTTTAGAGAGAATTGAGAGAGGATTCTAGAGAGAAAACCCTTGCTCTCTTTGGATGATAATCCAAAAAATGGCAAATGGCACACCAAAGGCTTCTTGCAAAGCCTTTAAATACTATTGTGTGATGGAGTTAAAATCTCCACCAAATCACAATTTTACCACAACCATATAATATACAAATCACATTTACATATTATATAATATAAGATATCTCATACCTTATTATACAAATCTCAGTTGCATAAATGTGGAATTATAAATTGAATCTCATTCAATTTAATTTCTCTCAATTCAATTTCTCCAATTAGCACTAATTAATCAATTAGGCTATACTATAGTTTATTATGAATCTCATTCACATCAAACTATATATTATGTCATCTATATCTCATATAAATGACATAAATACCCAAATAATGAATTTAAACACTTCAAATTCACACCAAACTGTAAACCCTCAATTTGTCCAATTTGAGCCAACCGAGGGACCTAATGGACCTACACGTGACGAGCTCCAATGATCCGAGACTAACCTGTCAAACTCTTTGATCGGTTATTCAACATTCATTAGCTACGGTAACACTCCACTAAAGCCCGTACCTGCACTCTCATCACTGTAGGACAAGTTGTGTCCATCGATATAACCAATACCCATGAGTCGACCCTTCACATGTTGTTCGTAGTCACAGCTGGGTCAAATTACCGTTTTACCCCTGTGTCTACCTCTTGCTCCTTAAGTCCCACTCCTCCTCTAATGAACAAGTACGTTGCATGGTCCAACCATAAACAACAACCCTCTCAGGCCAATGAGAGAGTGAGGCCCCGTTGTTCAAGCCCTGGAGACAACACTTAAGGGAACAACCCCTCTAGTTTCCCTAAGTCGGGAACGAGTGAATTCCTTCTTGCGTAGTCAAGTTCCCAGCTCCCCACGTGGTCCTGCCCCTTAGAAGATAGGCATATTGGGTGAGCAACAGTGGCCACCATCACCCGTACTAGTCAAAGGACAGACCCCCGCAGACAAGAGTCCGTAACACGCTCAGGATTAAGGTCGAGTCACTAATGGTCATCTATGAATTTATTAGATCTATACTGTTAACGGTGTTACATCAGTAAGTCTAATAATTCACGGTCCGGTCTTGTACAATCTCATTGCACAGGATGCCCCCACTCGCATGTCAACCACATGAACGAGTTAGATCACCTCGTTTGTATCTTATACAAAGCGGGAGGCATCCACAGTGTATCCAGGATTAGGTCTCCAACCCTATCCATATACTGTAGACCGTTCGGGTCATTAACTCGAACGTGATCCTCCCTGTGTGTCCACTACACACCGTTCAAGTTCTTAGTTCTCTCATAATACAATGACCCTGGAGCTTAGTTTATTGGATTAAGTTTATTAAAAATGCGAGACACAAAGTTTAAATAAATAACTCTTATTTATTACACAATGTTGAAATAAATAACTCTTATTCATTTACAACTTGGAATATTACAAACTACACGAGATGAGGACATACATCCCAACAAACTCCCACTTGGACTAAGCTAGTGGAGTACATGATACATTTCTCAAATGTATAGTAAAGTAATACAATAAACTAGGGCATTGAATACCCCTTTACAATACTCCCACTTGCCCTAGTCAGGAAGCACTCGAAGACCTAGACTCTCTAGGTGACCCTCAAACACCTTAGCCGTGAGGGCCTTTGTAAATGGATCAGCAATGTTGTGCTCCGAAGCTATCTGCGTGACTGTCACGTCTCCACGGTGCACAATCTCCCATATCAAGTGATACTTACGCTCTATATGCTTGCCCCTTTTATGACTCCGAGGTTCTCTCGAGTTGGCTACTGCACCACTGTTGTCACAAAACAGTGTGATTGACAAGTTCATATTTGGAACAACTTCCAAATCCGTCATGAACTTCCTGAGCCAAACAGCTTCCTTTGCAGCTTATTTCAATTTTGGAAAATTAGATGTTTTCAATTTAGATGTTTTCAATTTTGGCACTTAGATTTACAATTTCCATTGAATCGTTCAATGTAAGGGCCCGATGTTTTTGGCAATTTTAATTATAAATCGAGTCTGTAAGTTCGTGTCGATCGAGGCAAAGCGGTTGCTGAGAAGATCGGAGCGAAAACGAGCAAGGAATGGGGATTCCAAGTTGTTTGTCGTATGCGAAGATTGCAACGCCGCACTTTGCGGAGAAGCGCGCACGGAGAGCGGCGTTAACGCGACCCTCTAGCGCGTAACGCTGTGGCATTGCGCAACGTTGTGGTATTGCGCAACGCTCGGCAGAAGATGACAAGAAGCAGCGTTGCTACGCTGCTATCAGCGTTGCAACGCCAGATACGTTTGAAGCAAAGGAGCAACGAGCGAAAAAATGTTTTTTTTATATATATTAATTATAAAAATATTTTATATTTAATATATTTAATATATTTAATTTTAATTAATATAATTAGATTATATTAATTAAAATTATTTCTAGGGTGCTAAAATTGGTCTATTTTTGCTATTTTAATTATGTAATTGTTGTGTAATTATTGCCATGCATAGTGTATGCTTGTATTTTAGAAATCCCACCTTAGGTTAAGTATTTTCATGCATCATTTATAATATAAGGAGTTATATTATATAGTTTGCATGATTAATTAATATAAAGTTGTTATATTAATTTATGGGCAGCATTGACATGCATTATATTTCATGAGATGAATATGCTATGAATGTCTTATTATTCATGTGATGAATGATCAAGCACTATAACATAATATGCATGTCACCTAAGGTTAATTATTAGTTTTAAAGTGTTTAGAACTTGGAAATAATAGACCTAAGGTTATCTAGTTCTAATTAGATTAGAATTAGGAACCAAGTAATTTATAAACTATGATTAAAAAAGGAACTCTGTCTAAGGAAAGTTTTGTCTATGCTGGGGTATTTAAGTCGATTTGAAATGGAACACCCTACCCGGAGGCCGACTTTGAGAGTGAAATTTAATCAGAGAGTTTTATAAATTACAGTAGCGTCAGCGGGTTTATTAAGGGGTTAATAAACTACAAATCCTAGGTTTAATATAAGGAGTTATATTAACAAACTTAGGATAAAAGCAATATAAGAGTTATATTGATTATCAATGTAAGAGTTATGTTGATAGAGTTAGGTAAAACAAGTAGTCGGGTTTTAGCCTAAGTTAGATTCCTATAAACTTTAAAGTATTCAGTGGGAGGAAAAAGTGTATGAGATACATATTTTTCTACTTACGCTATCTCCGGGAAGTTCACACCGTGAGACTCATACTTGGCTTCGTGGCGCAAACGGGAGCGTCCCCCTTTGGATGGTGTTTGTATGAGTCAATATTAAGGTGAATGGAGAGGGTACTTATAGTGAGTGGAAGCAGGTTTAGTGAAAACAAAACCTACGGTCTCTTTTGTCGGTTTACACCGTTAGACCACTATGGCCACCGCTAGTTTGGCTCGACTGCATAATCCTTCTGGAGGGCTTGATCATAGGGGATCAAACACGTAGACACCGAAAGGGATAAAGATTTCCTTAGACTATTTTCCAATATAATCCTCCCTTCTCATGGATTTTATTGGATCGAGACTCTGGGATCTAAAGACAGAGGGTTACACTGTACATAAGTTGTGTATGTATCCAGACCGAAAAATGGTAACTAAAACCTATAGGAATAAGAGTTATTCTGGTATTAGGTTTTGGTCAAGAGTGTCTTGATTCAGAGGAGGAGTGTTTTTTATTACCCTTTGATGTCATACATTCTAAACGTTTGGAGTATCATTGCAAATTATAAATGACCTAGGAATCATTTGATAATTAGCTAAAACATGATTGGATTAGAGTTATAACAAGAAACTCATACAAGTTTGTTTGTAAAATTTTCAGCAAAATGTCTAGCTCTATTATTTCCTTATTGGGTGCGGAAAAGTTAACCGGAGAGAATATGATGACATGAAAAAACAAACTCAACACTATATTGGTAGTGGACGATCTAAAGTTTGTGCTAACTGAGAAGTGTCCTCAGGTGCCAGGCTCGAATGCATCACGAAATGTTCATGATGCATATGATCAATGGATCAAGGCCAATGATAAGACCAAGGTCTACATGCTGGCAAGTATGTCTGACATATTAGCCAAGAAGCATGAGGGCATGATTACCGCTAAGGAAATCATGGATTCTGTGCAGGGTATGTTTGGACAACATTCCACACAAGCCCGACATAATGCCCTAAAGTACATATTCAACTCAAGGATGCCAGAGGGTACATCTGTTTGGGATCATGTCCTGGATATAATGGTGCACTTTAACATCGCAGAGTCGAATGGTGCTTCCACCGATGAGTCGAGCCAGGTTAGCTTCATTCTGGAAACCCTTCCAGATAGTTTCCTGCAGTTTAGAAGTAATGCTGTTATGGACATGCTTACTTTTAATCTTACCTCCCTTCTGAATAAACTCCAGACCTTTCAGTCTTTGATGAAAATTCAGGAATCGAAAGGTGAGGCAAATGTTGCCAGTAGGAGTTATCACAGAGGTTCGACCTCTAGAACAAAAATAGTGGCTTCATCTTCTTCTAACTTGAGAGGAAAGAAGAAGAACATGAAGAAAGTTGGTAAAGGGAAACAAGCTGACAAAGCTGCCGTCCAGAAGGGCAAGAAAGTCAAAGACGTTGTTGACAAAGGAAAGTGTTTCCACTTTACTGCGAACGAAGACGGCATTGGAAACGAATCGCCTCAAGTACATTGCGAGAAAAAGAAGAAGGAAGGTAAATATGATTTACTTTGCCTAGAAGCTTGTTTAATGGATAATGATAAAACAACTTGGATACTTGATTCAGGCGCCACTAATCATGTTTGTTCTTCTTTTCAGGGAATTGATTCTGGCAAGCGCCTTAAAAGAAGGAGAGATAACGCTCCGGGTTGGAAATTGAGAAGTCGTCTCAGTTGTAGCAGTAGGTACAATGAAGCTTTATTTTGGCAAGAAATATGTATTGTTGGACAATATATTAGTGATACCAGGGTTTACTAGAAACCTTATTTCCATTCCTTGCCTTATAGAACAATGTATTTTTGTTTACTTTTCTATGAATAAAGTGTTTATTTTTGAAGAAAGGTTTAGGAATATGTTCAGCTTCATTAGAAAATGGATTGTATGTTTTAAGACTTAATTCAGTCAGAATGGTTTTGAACACTGAGTTATTTAAAACTGCAAACGCACAAACTAAGAAACGTAAAATTTCTCCTAAAGAAAATGCTCATCTTTGGCATCTAAGATTGAGTCACATTAATCTCAATAAGATTGAGAGATTGGTAAAGAAAGGACTTCTAAACGAGTTAGAAGAAAATTCTTTGCCAGTATGTGAATCCTGCCTAGAAGAAAAAATGACTAAAAGATCTTTTAGTGGAAAAGGTTATACAGCCAAAGACCCTCTAGAGCTTATACATTCAAACCTTTGTGGTCCGATGAATGTTAAAGCCAGGGGAGGATACGAATATTTCATCTATTTTATAGATGATTATTCTAGATTTGGGCATATTTACCTAATGCACCACAAGTCCGAAGCACTTGAAAAGTTCAAGGAATTCAAGACTGAGGTTGAAAATCAATTAGGTAAAACTATTAAAATACTTCGATCGGATCGAGGTGGAGAGTACATGGATTTAAAATTCCAGAACTATATGATAGAACATGGAATTACATCCCAACTCTCAGCTCCCGACACACCACATCAAAACGGTGTATCGGAAAGGAGAAATAGAACCTTGTTGGACATGGTTCGATCAATGATGAGTTATGCTCATCTCCTTAGTTCCTTTTGGGGTTACGCAGTGGAGACTGCAGTATACATTTTCAATAATGTGCCCTACAAAAGTGTTTCTGAAACACCTTTTGAACTCTGAAAAGGACGTAAAGGTAGTTTATGTCACTTCAGAATATGGGGTTGTCCAGCACATGTGCTTGTGACAAATCCAAAGAAGTTGGATACACGTTCAAAGTTATGCCTATTCGTAGGATACCCAAAAGAAACAAGAGGTGGTTTATTCTATGATCTTAAGGAAGACAAGGTTTTTGTGTCGACAAATGCCACTTTCTTGGAGGAGGACCACAAACCAAAAAGCAAAGTAGTGTTGAGTGAGTTAGACGGAACAATAGCAAAGGTTGCTAATAAGAACACTAGTATATCAACAAGAGTTGTTGATACTAGTTTGTCTAGTAGAGAGAGTCCATCTCAAGAGTTGAGTATGCCTCGACGTAGTGGGAGGGTTGTAATACAGCCGGACCGTTACATGGGTTTAGCTGAAACCCAAGTTGTTATACCAGATGACAACTGCGAGGATCCATTGACTTATAATCAAGCAATGGTTGACACAGACAAAGACAAATGGGTCATAGCCATGGACCAAGAAATGGAGTCGATGTACTTCAATTCTGTTTGGGATCTTGTAGATAAGCCTGATGCGGTAAAACCTATAAGTTTTAAGTAGATATACAAGAGAAAACGTGGTGTAGATGGGAAGGTGCAAACCTTTAAAGCTAGACTAGTAGCAAAAGGTTATACCCAGGTTGAAGGGGTTGACTATGAGGAAACCTTTTCACCTGTTGCTATGGTAAAGTCTATCCGTATCCTTCTTGCCATTGCCGCATATTATGACTATGAGGTATGGCAAATGGATGTCAAGACAACCTTTTTGAATGGCAATCTTGAGGAAAACATCTACATGGACCAACCCAAAGGGTTCATTGAACCAGGACAAGAGCAAAATGTTTGCAGGCTTAAAAGGTCAATTTATGGACTGAAACAAGCCTCTAGGTCCTAGAATATAAGATTTGATGAGGCAATCAAATCTTATGGTTTTGACCAGAATGATGATGAACCTTGTGTCTACAAGAAAATCATCAATAGTTCTGTCGCATTCCTGATTCTCTATGTGGATGATATCCTACTCATTGGGAATGATGTAGGTTATCTTACTGACATCAAGGAATGGCTAGTTACGCAGTTCCAAATGAAAGATTTGGGTGATGCGCAGTTTGTTCTTGGGATCCAGATTGTCCGGAACCGCAAGAATAAAACACTAGCCTTGTCTCAAGCATCTTACATAGATAAAGTGTTGTCAAGGTTTAAGATGCAAGATTCCAAAAAGGGCTTATTGCCTTTTAGATATGGAATCCATTTTTCTAAGGAACAGTGTCTTAAGACACCTCAAGGAGTTGAGGATATGAGACGGATTCCTTATGTTTCGGCTGTTGGGAGCCTGATGTATGTAATGTTGTGTACTAGGCCCGACATCTGTTTTGCAGTTGGGATGGTCAGTAGGTATCAATCCAATCCAGGACTTGAACACTGGACAGCGGTTAAAACAATCCTTAAGTATCTTCGGAGAACAAGGAACTACATGCTTGTGTATTGGGCTAAGGATTTGATCCTTACAGGATACACAGATTCTGATTTTCAGACTGATAAAGATTCTCGGAAATCTACATCAGGGTCAGTATTCACTCTTAACGGAGGAGCTGTAGTATGGCGAAGTATGACTTTGCCCATCACGCAGTATTGTGATAACAGTGGTGCAGTGACAAATTCGAGGGAACCCCGAAGTCACAAGAGGGGAAAACACATAGAGCGGAAGTATCATCTCATCCGGGAGATCGTGCATAGAGGAGACGTGATTGTCACAAAGATAGCCTCAGAGCACAACATTGTTGATCCTTTTACAAAGGCTCTCACGACTAAAGTATTTGAGAGTCACCTATAAGGTCTAGGTTTACAAGTCTTCCCCAACTAGGGTAAGTGGGAATATTTTGTACAAAGGGGTTTAAATGCCCTAGTTTATTGTATTTACATTACTGTAATGTTTTAGTACTCGACAAGTTTTAGTTCAAGTGGGAGATTGTTGGGATTTATGCCCTAAACTTGTGTAATTTTGATCAATTAAATAAAGTGTTATTTGTTTTGATAGAATTATAGTCTTGCTTTATAAATCCAATAAACTAAGCTCCAAGGTTATAACTTTTATCTTGAACATCAGTGTAGTGGACACTATTTGGGTTGAGTTCAAGAATATAACCTAAATAGTATATGGTATAAGAATAAGGTTGGAAACCTCATTCTGGTAACACCATGGATGCAACCCACTTTGTAATTAGTACAAATGAGGTAATCCAACTCATTCATGTAGTTGACATGCGAGTGGGGGCATCCTGTATGAAGAGTTCATACAAGACTGGATCACAAATTATTAGTCTAACCAGTGTAACACCGTTAACAGGATAAGACTAGTAGTTTATAGATGGTCATTAGTGACTCGGCCTAAATCCTGAGCAAGTTAAGAACTCCTACTTATAGGGGTTTGTCCTTAGACTAGTATGGGTGAGAGTGGCCTTTAGTCGACTCAATAAGCTTACCTTCTCAGGGAGAGAACCTCGTAGGTAGCTGGGAACTTAACTGTGCAAGATGAAATTCACTCATTCCTACACTAAGGAATTAGATAGGTTGTTCCCTTAAGAACCGACTCAGTGTCTTGAACAACGGGGCCCCCCTCTCTATGAGGGTATGAGTCTAAGGTAGGACCTTGGACTCATTGTTCATTAGAGGATCGGTGGTGCTTAAGGAGCAAAGAGGTAATCACGCGGGTAAACGGTATTTGACCCAGCCGTGATTACGAACAACCTGTGAAGGGTCGACTCATGGGTAATGACTATATCAGTGGACACAATATTATCTACAGTGAGGAGAGTGCAACTACAAGTCTATAGTGGAGTAACTTGTAGTTAATGAGTATTGATTAACTGGATCAAAGAGTTTGATCAGTTAATCTCACATCATTGGAGCTCATGAACTGTAGGTCCATTAGATCACTCCGTTGGCTCAACATGGTAATATTGAGGGTATAAAGTTAGAAGTGAAATTGAAGTGTTCAATTTCATACATGAGGTGTTATATCAATTATATATGATATAATTGATATAATATATAGTTTTAATGTGAATTAGATTCATATATAAACTATATATTAAAGAGAGATTAAAGAAGGGGTAGGATGATCATTTCCATCCTATTTCTCTATATATATGGTTGCATGAGATGCAACTAGGTTAAGAAATTTGACAAGCTCTCTTGTTGTGTTGTTGGAAGAGTTCCAAAACACACATCTCTCTCACAAAAATACCTCACCTCTCCTAAAGGGAACCCACCTTCCTCCCTCACCTAGAGAACAACGGAGAAGATCCGGTGGTCGTGTCTTCGTTCGTTGGAGTTCCTGTTGCTGAGATCGTGATCGTGAGAGAGTGGAGCGCTCGAAGAAAGGTTTTTCAAAGGTAATTTCTTGTTGTCCATTATATTTGTATGCTTAATCCAGTTTTATTTGTTATTGAATTTATCGTTGTAACTAAATCAAGAGTGCGCGATTCGCAATCGCTTCCACTGTGGGACTTCGATTCCCTTAACGTTCGAGTTCTGTCTTAGCAACCCAGCTTCGGTATGTTACATTGGAAACCAAAACCCACAAAGAAATAACCCATACTCCAATACCTATAACCCAGGATGGAGAAATCACCCAAACTTTGCTTGGGGAAGTCAATGAAGCAGTTCCCAAGCCCCTTAAATGCAACAAAGGTGAAGCAACCTCCAGGTTTTGGAAATCAGGGTTATCAAGCTTTTGGAAACCAAGTTCCAACATCAAAAGAATGCGTCACCACAACATGTGCTAGGGACATCGTTGGAAAGCTTAATGAAAAAGTACATGACTAGAAATGATGTTGTGATTCAAAGTCAGTAAGCTTCCTTAAGGAACTTGGAGATGCAATATTCCTTGCAAGGAAAAAGATCTAGGATCTTTCACTATTCCTATCTCCATTGGAGGGAAGCATTTAGTAAGAGCTCTATGTGATCTTGGAGCCAGTGTTAAACTTATGTCTTTATCCATTTATAAAGGATTAGGCATTGCGAAGGCCATACCCGCCACGGTGACTCTACAACTAGCTGATAGGTCAATAACGCATCCTGAAGGCAAAATAGAAGATATTCTAGTTCAGGTTGCAAATTCATTTTCCCTGCTGATTTTATTATCTTCGATTATGAATCTGACAAGGATGTGTCTATCATCTTAGGGAGACCCTTTTTAAAGACTGGCAGGACAGTTATGGATGTGTATGAAGGAACCATAAAATTGAAATTGAATGATCAAAAGGTGCAATTCAACATTTATGATACAGTGAAGTATCCGGATGAGGTTGAAAGTTGTTCAGCTATCCATGCACTTGAGGAAACCATTTCTGAGATTATTAATGTGAATTTGGAAGAACAACATATCCAGAAAGTGGAGGGAATTAGAGAAGAAGATTTGGAATTCGATGAGATGGACCTAGATTTAAAGGAAGTGGCTGAAATAGTCAAGTTCAAAAGAAATTTTGAGTCTTTGGATTTGAGGGAAGGAAACAATCCTCCAATGTACCCCTCTATAGAAGAACCCCTTGTGCTTGAGTTCAGACCACTACCTCAACATTTAAAATATGCATTTTTGGGAGATAAACAAACTCTTCCCATCATCATATCAGCGAGTTTATTACCTAGGATGAAAAGTTGTTGCTTAGCTTGCTTAGTGAGCACAAAAAGGCAATAGGTTGGACGTTAGCTGATATTAAGGGGATTAGTCCGTCCTATTGCATGCATAAGATAATTCTAGAGGAAGGGAACTTTAAGTCTGTGGAACCTTAGAGAAGACTAAACCCAACCATGAAAGAAGTGGTTAAAAAGGAGATTATTAAATGGTTGGATGCATGAATCATCTACCCTATCTCTGATAGCAGTTTGGTTAGTCATGTCCAATGTGTCCCTAAAAAGGGAGGGATGACTGTGATCACCAATGAAGCTAATGAAATAATCCCAACGAGAATAGTGAACGGCTGGATGGTGTGTATGGACTATAAGAAGCTTAACAAAGCTACAAGAAAAGACCATTTCCCTCTACCATTCATTGATCAGATGTTGGATATGTTAGCATGCCAAGCTTGTTATTGTTTCCTAGATGGCTACAGTGGTTATAACCAAATCATCATAGCTCTTCAAGACCAAGAAAAGACTACTTTTACTTGTCTCTATGACACTTTTGCTTTTAGAAGGATGCTATTTGGTCTTCGTAATGCGCTTGCAACCTTTCAGAGGTGCATGATGGCAATCTTCTCTGATCTTGTGGAAGACATTGTGGAAGTCTTCATGGATGACTTCTCGGTCTTTGGGAACCCTTTCGAGGCTTGCCTACTGAATTTAGGAAAAGTGCTCCAATGCTGCGAAGAAACCAACCTTGTTCTGAATTGGGAAAAATTTCATTTAATTGTTAGGGAAGGAATTGTGTTGGGACACAAGTCAATAAGGCTAAGATTGAGATAATTGAGAAGTTAGAGCCTCCAGCTAATGTTAAGGCAGTGAGAAACTTCCTAGGCCATGCTAGATTCTATAGAAGATTCATTAAGGACTTCTCTAAAATCTCAAAGCCCGTTTGTTCATTTTTGAAAGTCAATAGACCTTTTGATTTTGATGAAGAATGTCTCAAAGCCTTCAATGTCTTAAAGACAACTTTAGTGACCGCTCTTATCATGTCATCTCCAGATTGGCAGTTGCCATTTGAGTTGATATATGATGCTAGTGACTATGTTGTTGGGGTAATGTTAGGTCAGAAGCACGGGACAGTAATTCATCCTACATACTATGCTAGCAAAATTTTGAATGAAACACAACTTAACTATACCACAACTGAAAAGGAGTTGTTGGTTGTAGTGTTTGCTTTTGAGAAGTTCAGGCCTTACCTAGTGGGAACCAAAGCAGTGGCTTATACAAACCATGCTGCTATCAAATACCTACTAGCCAAAAAGGATCCAAAGCCTAGGCTCATTAGGTGGGTGTTGTTGTTATAAGAGTTTGAAGTAGAGATTAGAGATAAGAAAGGTTCAGAGAATGTGTTAGTTGATCATCTATCTTGGATTGAGAATTCTCAGCCTATAGTGTCACATTTTGACATTAGGGATGACTTCCTCGATGAACAACTTCTTGCAGTTGCTAGTAGTCAAGAGCCCAATTCTCCTTGGTTTGTTGACTATGCCAATTACTTAGCTAGCAACATTCTACCCCTTGACTTGACCTACCAACAAATGAAAAGGTTCTTGCATGAGGTGAAGATTTACTTATGGGATGACCCTTGTCTTTACAAACAGTGCACTGATGGGATCATTAGGAAGTGTGTGGTTGAGAGTGATATACACATTATTCTAGAACATTGCCATTCTGCCCTTATGGAGGCCATTTTGGTGGTCAAAGGATGACAGCTAAGGTGTTCCAAGTAGGATACTTTTGGCCCTCAGTTTTCAAAGATGCCCACATTTTCAGCAAGACTTGTGATGTTTGTCAAAGGAGAGGTAACATTGCGAAAAGAGATGAAATGCCCTTAACATACATCCTTGAGGTGGAGCTCTTTGATTTATGGGGTATCGATTTTATGTGACCCTTTCCTCAATCCAAGGGAAACCTATACATCCTAATGGCAGTGGACTACATATAAAAATGGGTCGAGGCCATGGCTTGTCAATCCAACGATGCTAAGACTGTGATGAAATTCTTGCATAAGTACATTTTTACGAGGTTTGGGACTCCAAGAGTTCTGATTAGTGACGAAGGTTCTCACTCTGTCAACAGAGCAATAAGTGCCCTCCTAGTTAAGTATAATGTCAAACATAGAGTATCTACCCCTTATCATCCTCAAGCTAATGGCCAGGCAGAGATTTCAAACAAGGAAATCAAAAGAATCCTTGAAAAGGCAATGAAACCCAACATAAAAGGGTTGGTCCTTCAAGTTAGATGAAGCTTTATGGGCCTACAGGACCGCCTTCAAAACCCCTATTAGAATGTCGCCATATTGGCTTGTGTTTGGCAAGGCATGTCATTTGCCCCAAGAGTTGGAACACAAGGCTTTTTGGGTATTATCTCATTAGCTTCGTTGGTTATCACTATCATCCTTCCCTTTTTAGGGACGCACTGAACTGGACTAACCCAACTGCTATCAGAAATAGGGTAAAAAATTCTTGCATCCAACCACTTAGGGGGTGTTTGGCCCATGGTTTTGGGTTCCAAACCCAAAACCATGTTTGGTACAAGGGGTTTGAAACACAACCCCATAGGTTACTACAGTGCAACCCTATGGGTTCTGTACCATGTTTTCCACTTCCATTTGTCGCTTTTCATTTTCAACGACTATTTCGACAACAACTCTGATGACAACTTCGACAACGAATCCGACCACTACTCTGGTGACCCGACCAACTCCGATGACAACTCCGACGACCACCAACAATGACAACTCCAATGATTACACCGGTGACCCGACTAACTCCGATGACAACTTCGATAATCACACCAGCGATCCGACCAACTCTAATGATAATTTTGATGGCCACGCCGGCGACCCGACTAACTCTATCACAACTTCGATGACCGTCTGATCACTATCGATAATGAAAACTTCGACGACCACATCGGCGACCCAACCACTGCAACGATTACCTCCATCGATAACTACGATGAAAACTCTATAGATTAATTTAACGATCACCCTTACAACTCGATCACCCCAACAACTTGATACTTTGATGCCCTAACCACTGCAAAAATTTGACTACCTAGCAACCACTGTCGATGACCACTTCAATGACCCACCCACCCTAGCAACCCAATCACCTCAACCTGACAATCCAACCACCAAAAACCATTGTTGACAACCACTTGAAGACCATTTTGACGACCTGACAACCATAGTTGACAACGACCCACGAGGACCTAACTACTGTGCAATCATCATCGGCGACCACTCACAACCAACCACCTAGTCAATTTTTTAAAAGGTTAAAAATTAAACCAAAATGGTTACTAACAAATTTTGTTAATCCATTATATGTTTGAAATAGGTTTCAAAATACTATACAAAATATAGTTTCTAATATTTTAATTTCTAAAAATTGCATTAGGATCCTGCTTAGTCTAATTCATGTTTGAAAGGAGAATTCAAATTTTATAATTCATTTATCCTTGAAATATGTTTTAAAATACAATGAAAATTTTTATTTAAATTCCATTATTTCTTAAATAAACCTCCTATATTTTAATTTGTAAAATAGAGTTCCAAAAATAGGTATATGAATACTTTGTTGAAATAGAGTTGGTATATGAATACTTTGTTGAAATAGAGTTTTCTCTAGTATATTAGATAGACTTCTAATTTGTTTAATCTCTAAAATCGAGTTTCAAAAATAGGTTTTTGAATAATCTATAAAATAGAGTTTTAGATTCTCTAATTTATTAAATAGACTTCAAATTTTTTTAATTTCTAAAATAGTTTTCTGAGTATTTTGTGAAATAGAGTAACTACACATCCATATTTAACTATTACAATTGTTCCACATAATTGGTTAAAATATTGATATGCACTTCAACAAACAATTATCGAGTAACAAAATTGGATCTAGAAAAAGAATATCCTAAAAAAAACTATTATAAAAATACAACCTAAACAAAAACGGTCCAACCCAACCCTGCATCCCAAACACAGGTTTCAGCAAACCAACCCAACACGACGCAACACCCCGAACACTGGAATCAGAACCCCAAGGTTCTAGAACATAAGGGTTTCTAGAACCTAAGGGTTTCTGATTCCAAAACAACGCACCAAACAACCCCTTGATAATCTCTATTTTCACCACTTCTTTCATGGTAGGGTTACATCTCCTTTGTTACTCACCTAAGTTGAAGTTACCTTCCTCTAAAATGATCTTATGCATGCAATAGGAGGGACTAATTCCTCTTATATCAGCTAACGTCCAACCTATGGCTCTTTTGTGCTGCTTAAGCATGTCAAACGACAACTCTTCTTTCTTAGGTAGCAAGTATGTTGCTATAATGACGAGAAGAGTTTTTTTGTCTCCCAAAAAAGCATATTTAAGATGTTGAGGTAATGGTTTTAACTCAAGGTCAAGAGGTTCTTGTATTGAGGGTAACATTGGGGAATTACTTCCTTCTTTTGACTCTAAAGATTCAAAGATCTATCTGAACTGAAACTAGTTCTTCCCACGCTTGGATAGAGTCTTCTAGATCTAAATCTTCTTCTCTTACTCCAAATTTTTGGATATGTTGTTCTTCAAACCCCCCAATAAAGGTTTCAAAAATAACATCCTCTGACAAATGGATAGCTGAGCACTCCTCTACTTTATCCCGCTATTTCATTGCGGTATTCCCTTTCAACTTGATGATCCCTTCATACACATCCACAACTGTTCTACCTGTCTTTAGGAAGGATCTACCTAGGATAATAGGGACATCCTTGTCAGTCTCATAATCCAAGATGATAAAATCAATAAGGAAAATGAATTTGCCAACCTGAACCAAGATATCTTCTATCTTTCCTTCAAGGTGTATGATTGACCTATTAGCTAACTGCAAGGTCACTGTGGTAGGTCTAGCTTTTCCTATGTCCAACTCCTTGAAAATGGACACGACCATAAGGTTGATACTAGCTCCTAGGTCACACAATGCACTGCTTAATTGTTTTCCTCCAATGGATACATGTATAGTGAAAGATCCTGGATCCTTCTCCTTGTGAGGGATCCAATTTCGAAAAACAACATTATATTCCTCACATAATGAGACAATTGTGTACTCTTGAAATCTTTCTCTTTCCGAACATACGTCCTTGAGAAATTTCAAATAATTGGGCATCTGTCTCAAGACATCTATAAGTGAAATATTAACACGAATTTCCTTCAACATGTCCAAAAATTTCTCAAAATGAGCTTCCTTGGCTTTCTTTTTGTACAGTCTCTGCGGGTAAAGAGGTGGTGGTGGCTTAAACTCAGGAACAACAACTGTTGCTCCTTTCACAACCTAAGAGTTTGAACTTTCGGGTTCCTCATGAACTCTCTTATTTTGGGTCATTTTCCTTTTGTCTGGTCTGAACTCTCATTTATCTGGATACTAAGGATTTTCCACTTCTTAGCTCGATGGTTTGGACTTGCTCTTTTCCCTCTCTCTTTGGATTTTTCAGTATTTGTGGGAAGTTTACTTAGAGGTCTAGCCCCAAGCTCATTAGCTAACTGTCCTACTTGCAACTTCAAGTTTCTTAAAAAAGCTTGTTGACTCTGAATAACGACATCAGTTCGAGCCATATATTCTTTCATCAAACTCTCAAGAGATGAACTTGGCGCTTGTTGAGGTGTCAGAATCCTTTGATTTTGTGATGTCATGGAATTTTGTTTATTAAAGGCTTGATAATCTTGATTTCCAAAACCTGATGGTTGACCCACCTTTTATTGCACTTGGGGGGCTTGAGAACTGGTTCCTTGACCTCCCCAAGAGAAATTTGGGTGAGTTCTTCATCGTGGGTTATACTTGATCAACTTGCTAAGCTATACGTCGATATAATTGTGAGTCAATACGGAGTGCCAGTATCCATAGTTTCAGATAGGGACCCGAGATTTACTTCTAAGTTTTGGCCTAGCTTACAAAAACCTATGGGGACAAAGTTGAATTTTAGTACAGCATTCCATCCTCGAGATGTGGATGGTCATCGAGAGAGACCATCCGGACCTTAGAGGACATGTTGAGGGCATGTGTCCTTGGTTTAAGGGAGTTGGGACACACACCTATCACTTATGGAGTTCGCCACACATAACACTATCATCACAAGTATTGGCATGACACCATTTGAGGCTCTATATGGAAGGCCATGTAGAACGCCCATATGTTGGAACTAAGTAGGAGAGCGGAAGCTTATCGGTCCTGAGTTGGTGCAAGTTACGACGAATAATATTAAGGTAATCAGAGAGAATTTGAAGGTAGCTCAAGACCGTCAGAAGAGTTATGCAGATAAGCGACGAAATGACTTAGAATTCCAGGTCGGAGATCAGGTTTTCTTGAAATTATCTCCGTGGAGTGGTGTCCTTCGCTTTGGCAAGAAAGGTAAGTTGAGCCCTAGGTATATTGGTCCTTATCAAGTAATGAGACGAGTTGGGCCAGCAGCCTACAGACTGGAGTTGCCAACAGAACTATGTCGAGTACATGATGTTTTTCATGTGTCCATGTTGAGGAAGTATATTCCATATTCGACTCATGTGTTGCAGGCACAACCAATTGAGCTGAAAGAAGACATGAGTTACGTGGAGGATGCAGTTCAAATCCTCGGCAGGAAAGAACAAGTTTTGAGCAACAAGACGATCTCACTCGTGAAGGTTCGTTGGAGACATCACGGAGTGGAGGAGGCAACCTGGGAGTTAGAGGACCAAATGAGGAGGAAGTATCCGGCGATTTTCACTTAGGGACTCCTAAATTTCGAGGATGAAATTTCTTAAGGGGGAGGTAAGTTGTAAACCCGAGATCTTTCTTTGGAATTTCCTTATTAAAAAAAAACAAAAGAAAAGAAGAAATGAATGTTTAAAACTTGGTCTTCCTTGTTTCAAAAAGAAAAGAAATGAAGAAAAGATAAAAGGAAAACAAGGAAGAGAAAAGTTTAAATCATTTATGTTTGTTTTGCTTTAAAAATAAAGAAGAAAAGCAAATGAAAGAAATGTTTATTATATAATGTTTTGTTTTGTTTACAAAAGAAAAAAAAAGAAAAGCAAAAGAAAAAGCAAAAGCAAAAAGGGAAAAAGACAAAGTTTGTCTCACCGTTTGGAGTTTTTTTTTTAAAATAAATTTTAATCCATTCACATCCCATTTTGCTTTCATTTTCATCAAAGAGAAGAGAGGCTTCGAGGGAGAAGGAGAAAGGAAGAAGAAGAGAGGGAAACATTAAGGTTTTGAGGTTGAAGAAGAAGAGAGAAAGGTTACTCAAGTTCTATGGAATTCTATGATCAATTCAACCATGTTCTGATATTTTGATCATTTCGAGCTCAACGAGAAGAAGTAAGAGTTGAGGGTTGGTTTTCTCGAAAGCTAATTCATTTTTGAACAAAGTTCATAAAGGATGCTCGAGCCAATTCTGACCTTAAGTTGTTGTTTTGTGAAGAGGAAGGAAGAATACATAATTTTCTATCAAATCCGAGAAGCCTCTGGTGTTTTGGTTGTATTTATCTGTAGAGTTTGAATCAGACACTCTAATAGGTATGGTTGGAAAGCTTATTGCGTTTCCTACAACTTTTGTGAAGAAATCGTGAGTAGAAAATGATTGGAAGATGTTGTAAATATCAGGTCAAGTTTCGGGTTGCAGCAGGAAATCAAATCTGGAACAACAAGAAGTTGTTTTTAGGGAAAACACTTTCGAGGTATTTTCGAACCAATCTGTTGGGAATCTCAACTTCATGTCTTCATATGATTTTTAGAGGGTTCAAGAAGAAAGAATTTGGTATAAAGTACATGCTTTTTAGATAAGTAATGAAGAAGTTATGATTGTTTGAAGACAGGGTATAAAATCTGTAAAATGCTGGAAATATTAATGGTGTGTTTTCTTGTAGTTTTAAGGTTAAAAACCATGAGTTCGAGGTTCTAATACTTGGATTTGGTTTGTTTGACAGTCCAAGAGGAAATAGGTTGAGTGTACGGGCCAAGGTTCTAGTTCTAACACTGTGAGTGACAAAACGAACTTCGAAAACGATCTATATGCTTAAATATGTTTTAAGAAATGCAAGTTTTGCTAGAATGAAAAGGTTCAATGCTTAATGTTTCCTTTTTGAACACATGCCTTATGAGTATTCATGTTTTCCTAGAAATTGTTTTAAGTATTCATTGTGAGACTAAATGTCTTGATGAAATTTATACATGAGCATATGTTTAGTGTTTGCCGAAATATATGAAAATGTTATGATTTCGAGTAAGTATGTACTAGCAAGTATGATTTAAAGATTTCCAGTTCTATGAACAAGCTGAGTAAGCTTGAGTTTTATGAAAGAAAAGATAAGCAGGTACGTTCAAACATTTTTATGATGTTTTTTGAGACCCGATTGTGTAAATGACTGAGATATTGAGTTCGAGGCTTTATAGTACCGTGTGCACACAGGTCATATATTGTTGTCGACATTGAGTGTACTCCGTGACAACAATGCTATCGTGAGTGTTGGGCGGGCCCCATTACGACAAAGACGATGGGAGTGTTGGGCGGGTCCCACTACATCGTAGAGTAAACGTTGGTTGTATTGGGCGTGCCCTACACAACGTGGATTGTGACATGTTTTAAAAGAGTTTATATCACTTATATGCTTTACGAGATTTCAACGACATACTTGCTGGTTTTCTGAAAATCTATTATGATTCTATGTTTACTTTTAACGCTTGACTACAAATACATATGCTCATAAGTTTTTCAGGTGAAATGTTTTACAAGTTATAGACTTTAAATTCAGTCACTCACTGAGCTTCATAGCTCATTCTTTCAATGTTCTTAAAACTTTTCAGGTAGAGATCGAGCTCCTGGTACCTGATATCCTGCCATAATCTGCTGAAAGATCCATAAGTTTGATATTTTGTACGTGGTTGGGTTGTATAGCAAGTCCTTATGTATTGTAGTTAGTTTTGAGGGGACTATGTAGTTATAGTCGTATGTGCTTTAGAGGTTGTGGTTGTTTAATTAATGGTTTGGCCTGTTTGTGGTTCTGATGCTCTTGCCCGTTTTAGTTTTCAAGAGAGATTTAAGAAGTGTTTCTCCTTATGTATGTTTAATAGTTGTCCAGTTTCTGCTGTGTTAAGTTTAAAGTGTTCCATATGTGAGCATAGTATGTTTATCAGGTAAAGCAGGGTCAATAGGTATTGTTAAGAGGTAACAATGTCTGTTGACTTCATGTTGTCTTCCGGGCTAAGTTAGCAGGTAGTACGGGAGGGGGTGTGACAACTAAAGCCTAGTGGTTGCACTCTCCTCACTATAGATATATTTTTGCCCACTCGATATAACCATGATTAGTAAGTCGATCCTTCACAGGTTGTTCGTAATTACAGTTGGGTCAAAATTACTGTTTTACCCCTGTAATGACCTCTTGTTCCTTAAGTCCCACTGATCCTCTAATGAACAATTGGTTTGTAGTCCAACCAGCAAACCGAATCTCTCTCGGGGCAATGAGAGGGGTGGGCCCTTTGTTCAAGACCCGGAGTCAGCACTTAAGGGAACAACCTCTCTACTCATCCCTAAAGCGGGTAGGAGCGAATTCCATCTTGCAAAACTATGTTCTCAACTATCTACCAAGACTTATCCCTGAAATGGGATGCTTATTGAGTCGGCAGTCCCGAGCCACTCTCATCCATGCAAATCTAAGGATAATCCGAATAAACAGGAGTTCATAGAACGCTCAGGATTAAGATCGAATTACCTAAGTCATCGTATGAATATAGTCAGTTAAGACAGTAAACGGAGTTATAAAGTCTAAGTGACTATTTCGCGCGCTCGATCTTATGCAAACTCATTGCATAGGACGCCCCACTCGCATGTCTCCACATGAACGATTTAGGATCACATCGTTTGTACTCTACAAAGTGGGTCGCGTCCATAGTGTCCCCAGGATAAGGTACTCAGCCCTATCCTTATACTATAGACTGTTCGGGTTATAACTTGAACTTGATCAACTTTTATGTCACACATAAAGTTCAAGTATTCATCCTATAGCCAAGGATTCTTTATTGGATTAGGGTTACACAATACACAATTCACTTTATTCAATAACACCGTTACTGAATAAATCTCAATAACAACCCTATTGCAAAATAGAATATACATTTAGTTTACAAAACCACGAGTTTTAGGACATAAAACCCAACACACTTGTCACCCACAAACTGATAGTCAAACCGAAATCACAAATACAACTTTGGGAAATTTAATTCGGTGTTTAAGCGGTGATAAGTCGAAACAATGGGACCTTTGTTTACCACAACTTGAATTTGCTTTCAACAATATGAAAAATCGATCCACAGGCAAAACACCTTTTGAGGTAGTATATACTAACCCTCCTCGCTTAACTCTTGATCTTATTAGTTTGCCTAGTGCTGCAAATTTGAGTTTAGAAGTTGAATTGATGGTTGATCGGGTTCAAAGAATACACAAAGAAGTCACAAACCATCTTCAAGAAGCTAACGCCAAATATGCCCTATTTGCTAACATTAAAAGGAGGCATAAGGAGTTTGTTGAAGGTGATTTAGTCCTTGTATATCTTAAGAAAGAAAGATTTCCTAGGAGAGCTTATAACAAATTGCAAAAGAAGAAAATTGGATCATGTCGGATCCTTAAAAAAATTGGCAGCAATGCTTATGTGGTGGAACTTCCAGAAGGGTACAACATATCTAACGCCTTCAATATTTCAGATTTATCTACCTATTTTCCTCCCGATGAACTTCATATTTAACTCGAGGACGAGTTCTTTTTCACGAAGGAGGGAATTGATGTAGGTTAGATTATTTAGGGTTCTCTTTGTAACTTAGTTTTACTAAGGTTCTCTTTGTAATCTAGCTTAGGTATTTTATTTGTTTTTGTTAGATAGGTTGTTAGTTAGTTATTGTGGTTAATATAATTAACCACCTTTGTAATTAAAGCCCATTAGCCCAATAGCTAAGCCTATATATAAAAGCTAAGGCTTCCGCTTTTGTAACACTTATTTTTTTAGATTAATAAAATACTGCCTAAGGCTTTTTGGCTCCACCAGTTGATCTGCCATAATGGTTTTTTGCTCTCTTAACCTTCTCCTATAGGTTCTCTCATTTTCAGGATCCAAGATGAACTCTAAAGGTTGACGCTCACTCATACACAACACAAGTGCCTGAAAAATAGAAAATTCAACTCTAGCAAGTCTAAATAAAGAAAAATTGACTATAACAAACTCAGACAAGAAAAAAAAATCAAACAAATCTAGTCCCCACCAACGACGCAAAAAACTTGATTGCGATGCGTGTGTGATAAAAAATAGTTACAATTTAATTACAACACACCTCAGAATATGCAAGTATACATAGTCTTGTTGCAACAATTAATAAGTATAAGAGTATCCACAGGGACTAAATGTGATTCTTAGTCAAGTTCAAGTCTTTTACAGCGAATTATAGGGTAACCAAAAAGAAAAGAAAATGATAGAATTGGTTTTGAACAAGGACATTAAATGACAAAAACGTAAATGTAAGGAAAGTAAATGAAAGCGTACAAAGGAAAACAAGTAAAGAAAGCGATAAATGAAAGCGGTAAATGAAAGCAGACAAAGGAAAGTAAGGTAAATGGCATGAAACGTAAAGGAAAACATACAAATAACAAGAAATAAATATTCACATGGTGGGGATGCTTGGGCTCATTTTAAATACAAATAGGTGCAAACCAAAAAACTCTTATGTAGCTAGTTGCTTCCTACTAAGTCTATGCAAACCTCTTGACATCATAGCAAGTGTTCATGGTATTTTTTCCAAAACTTACCTAAATTTTCAGCAAGTGAATTCCTATTTAAAATGTCTAATATGCTCTTGCTAATATTCTAGGCGAGAGATCGTTCTCAATCTCCCCTTCTTCGACACAAGACTACTCTTAGTGCTTTATCCTAGAATGGAGATGGTAAATCGATTTCCTCTTCTTTCTAAAAGCAAGAAACGGGCTGAAAATTAAATTGGTCAAAATCTAATTCCAACATTCAAGCAATTAAAACAACCAATCTTCCAACATCAAGAGACATACATATACTCAACAACAACCAAATAACATTCACAAGGTCTTCAATCATAACCATCAAACACGAAAGTGCATAATCTTTACAAAGTAGATGATAGAAATGGAGTTCAACACAACTAGAGGCTCTCGACCGCAATGTTTCATACAAGAGAGGAAAGGGTTCAAGAGGGAAAGTGTAGTCTATGACAAAAAAAGTGATACAAAGATATATCTAAGTAAGAGCTCCCTTTTTTTATGAAGTTTTCAAGCCCACACAATCTTTTTTTGCTCTTCCGTCTTGAATTTCTTCCTTGTAGAACAAGTCCTAGCTGAAAATGATACTCATTTATCTCCCACACTTCAATTGATAGAATGCAATACTTTTATAAGCCTCAAATGAATCCTAACTAAAGCTCAAGTGTTTCTAACTAGAGTTAGATGTGGTAAGTTGATCAATCACATGCTCAATTTGAGAAAATTTCGAGCAGGTGCTACAATAACTGTCAAATACAACATTCAAATTGTTGAAGCAAAGCCAACTTCTAGATTGCTGAAGCAAAGTTTTCCAAAACAATCTTTAGTTTTTCCAAAACTCCTCTTTTCAACTTTCTTCTTCTAAAACAAGCAAAATAGCTTAATTAAGACACAAATATCATAATTTCACTTATTATTAATGTTAAGGTCAAGTAATGATCAAACCACAAGCAATCATGCACAATCATTATAATGCAAAGTTTAGTAGCAAGAATAGAGATAAATAACTCTCTATTGGAGAGTTATCATTCACACGGTATTGTTGCGACCAAACATAGAAACATTAATCCATTGACTCTTTGCAGTCATTATTACAACGTCAAAACCTTATTAGCTTCATATGTTCAACCTATGAATCTAGTTGGTCACAAGAGGAGACCACTAGGATATGTAGAAATGCCCATCCTTCCACCAAGAACAATGTCTTAGGTTGGTCGACGTAGGATACAGATGATCCCATCTGCTGGCGAACACCATCCATCACCAAGATGTGGTTAGTGTGGGAATGAGGGACATAATAGAGCAACATACAATCATCCGAATTTCGCACGTGAGAAAGGCAGCTCATTAAATGAGCTGAAAGATGTCAAATTACTCACCTTATTTCAACTTGCCATGTCATGGGACCTGTCTAATCAACCCTTATTTGCATAATCTGTCAGATATATAGAGGTGGGAAGTCGTTTTTATGAAGGAAGAAGAGAGCAGAAGGGAGAAAATCAAAAAAACAAAGAGAGAATCCGATTAAACGGAAGAAGCTCTTAACAGAGTTGGAGTTACTGCAACACAGCTACTGAAAGAGCAAAAATCCTCACCAGAGCTAAGGAAACGACACCAACAAAGAACTCTTCTGTGTTTTCTTCTTCTCCCCTTAACTTAGATTTTTAGTTTATTTTTCTTACAACATAATGTCTGATTTTTACTATTCAATTGCTTTTCTTTCATGTATCATCAACTAAAATGCCTCAACGTGAGGATTCGGAATGTTTGTAATATTTTGAAACAAGTTATCAACCCTCTTTGTTTAATTAATCTAGTTTTAAGGGTTGCAACTACGCAATTTCATCTGCCTAACCCTTTCGGGTATTGTCTGCTTGAGTTTTAGAAAAAATATAGGTCGAACATTTAAAAACCACATTAGTTCCTTTTTTTAGTTAATAACTAGCTAAGTGGGGAGGTTAGGGATAATCACTCACCTAATGCATACTATTCGCAGCCGGGTAATAGTAGGTTTAACAGAAATTAAGTCGTAATATCTGAAAATCTAGGAAGATTCAGTGAGAGTTGTGTATGGGCTAAGAGAACAAAGATTTTGTTGTAGTATTTTACTCAAAGCAATGCAAAATTCTCCCTAATTCAAACCTATTTTAGTTTATCATACAAGTTTGTTACGTTTTATCTCTTTACTCTATTTTAGTCTATTTCATTCTTTATTTTAGCATTTATTTTTACTTAAGCATGTTATTTTTCTACAACATTTCTCGACCTACTTTTTGTGTTACTCATTGAGTTTATTGAGAATTAATTCTTGTTAATTGAAAGGTTACTAATTCTTGTAAAATACGATAATTTACTCGTTGCTTGCTACAACTTATGTGTACACTTGCGCATGTCAAAATCTAATTATTGCTAAAATAAATAGTATACATTAGCAGAGTATCAATCGTGAAGGACTCTTTTTAACCAAGAGACATGGAATATCGGATGAACTTTTGCAGCGTTAGGAAGTTTGAGTTTATATGCTACTGGACCAATTTTCTTTTCTATCTAATATGGCCCAAAGAATTTAGGGGTTAGCTTTTCGTTGGCTATTGAAACCTGTCGGTAGGAACGTAATTTTAAGAATACCTAATCACCTATTCAATACCACTTCAGCTCCATACGAATCCACAAAGTTTTTCATACGTTCCTGTGCTAACTTCAAATGATGGTTTAGAATATCTTAAGTTTTTTTTTTTTATAAAGAAACAAAATAATTTCATTGATGTAATGAAAAATAACAAAGACTAAGTACAAAACTGTAAAAGAGAAGCATACAGCAAAACAAAACATCAATCAAAAAGTAAAAATATCAAAGAAACTTCTAAAGAAACACCAAAGGTTAAGCATTATGAATAAAAGGTTGTCAGGTAAGGCACAAATCTGAAATCGAGTAGCCAACAAATTTCTTGGAGAGAACACACCAAGTAGAAGCCTTTAGATGAATTGAATCAAATCTTCTATTCCACTCCACTTCCTTTTCTTCGAACAACCTTTGATTTCTTTTGAACCAAAGATCCGAGAGAAGAGCTTTCACTCCATTTATCCACAGAATCCGAATATCCAAAGTTGAATTTTTATCCATCAATTGTTGTTCTAGCATGACATTTGTCGTCCTCAATGTTCCATATGAAACAATGGTGGTGAAGGTCGCCGGTAGACCACTTGGAATGGGGTGATGTCAATCGAGATATGCAAGGTAGTATTATAGCAAAATTCGTCCCAACTCAAACACGATAACCATTGTTTTGATCTCTCGCTATAGAAGCATCGAAGATATGTTTCCAAATATTTGTGTATTGTTTCTGTCTAACCATTTGACTGAGGGTGATAGGTTGTACTACGACAGAGTTTCGTCCCTTGTATTTGAAACAATTTGGTGTAAAAATGGCTTACAAAGATCTCGTGTCAATCGGATACAATGGAACGCGAACGAGTATAACCATGGAGCTTAACAATGTCCTTGATAAACAATTTTGACACCCATTTTGTCGTAAATGGATGTTTGAAGGTAATGAAGTGAGCCATTTTGCTTCGTCAGTCTACTATTACTAATATGGCATCGAACCGAGTTGATTTAGGTAAGCCTCTATGAAATCTATGGAAATGTCTTTCGATATTCACTGAGGAATTTCGAGTGGAATCAACAACCCAACAAGTGAAACGGCTAAAGTTTTTTTTTGACAAATCAGGCAATTCTCAACACAAGTTTTGGTTTCAATCTTCATCCCCTCCCAGTATAATTCTTTCGTTAGCCTTTTATAGGTATGTAAAAAACCAAAATGGCCCCCAAGAACATAATCATGATAAGAATGAAGAATTGTCTAAATTAGTGAAGAAGAATTTAGATAGAACTAACCTTCCTTTGTAAAATAAGTTGCATTGTGATAGGGAAAATTTTGGTACACTTGCATCATCCTCTTCTAACTACTTGGGACTTCTGCCACTTCCTTTTTAACCTTGTCGACATCCAAAATGACTAGTACTGAAATACGAGCTAATTGCGCCATGGGTGGTAATCGGAAAAGGGCATCGAAGCCTTATTTTTAAGTCCCGATCTATAGCAGATTTCAAAGTCATACCTAATACTCTCTATTCCAATAAAAACTTTAGTACTCGTTGGTTTGTTTGGACTATGAATTTCTGACTTGGTCGCCATTTTTGTATAGCTAATACTATCGCCATCAACTCTCGTTCGTATATGGGTTCAGCATGTGCTTTAGGTGACAAGTCTGGCTAAAATAAGCAATTGGTTGCCTTCCTTGGAAAACAACACCGCACCCAATCAAGTCCTCGAAGCATCTGCCTCTACCTCGCAAAGTTGTTGGAAATTAAGGAGTGCAACGATCGGTAACATCAACATGGTCTTCTTCAAATTTTCAAAGGCCTTAGTAGCTTCATTTGTCCATATAAAAGGCCCCTTCTTTAGCAATTATGTCATTGGTGCTACTATGTTACCATAATTTTGAACAAATCTTCTATAATATCCAATCAACCGAAGGAACCCCCATAATTTGCTAATAGATGAAGATCTTGGCCACTGCACCATCGCCTGAATCTTTTCTGGGTATGCTTTAACACCTTTGGCAGAAATCCAATGCCCCAAGTACTCAATTCTTAGTTGTGCAAATTGACATTTTCCTCGATTTGCAAACAGATGATTGCCCCTCAACACATTAAAGATCACGGATAAATGATGTAATTGCTCATCATAGTCTTTACTATAAATTAAGATGTCGTCGAAAAGACTAATACAAACTTACGCATAAATGGTTTGAATATGTGATTCCTCAGGCCTTGAAACGTGGAAGGAGCATTGGAAGACCAAATGGCATCACTACAAATTTACAGTAACCTTCATGTGTCCTGAAGGTTGTTTTCTCAATATCCTCTTCATGGACTCGTATTTAGCGATATCCCGGTTTAAGATCTATCTTTGAATAGATTTGGGATCTCATTAATTCATTAGGAATCTCTTCCACCACGAGGATTGAAAATTTATCTGGGATTGTCACATTGTTTAGTGCCCGATAGATAACGCAAAACTGTGTTATCTCCCATATTTCTTCTTGACCAGTAAAACAAGACTTGAATCGGGGCTCACACTAGGTCTGATTACGCTGACCTACATTTCATCCACTAATCTTCTATTTCCCCTTTTGAATTTGAGCATAATTATATGGCCTCACATTGATGGGATTAGTCCCCACCTTGCAAATGTATTCTATGATCAATGGTTCTCATCGAGGGTAAATATTTTGGCATTTGAAATACATCACTATAACTCATCCTGCAGTTGGACAATAGATAGGGGTAATTCCTCATTCGGAGGAGCTATAACTTGATTCTTCGTGTCTTGAACTGCTTCCAGTGCTTTAAATTCGACTAAGAACACCTAGTCGTTCCCTTCCCAAGTTTTCATCAATTGTTTAAGGGTCACCTTGGTTTTAGTCAAGCTTGGATCCCCCTTCAGAATGATTTTCTCCTTCTCTGTTCCGATTTTAATGGTTAAAGTTTTCCCGTGTTGGTTTCACCTAGCACATTCCCGAAACGACATCTACTCTTCTCAACTCCAGTGGAAGAAAGCTTTTCACTATTGTAACTTTCCCAAATTCAGCACCACACCGTTGCAAACGCCCTTACCCTTCACTGCAATTCCAACCCCCATGATTATCCCATAGTTGGTTGTATAGATCAAGGGTAGCTTCAGAGTATCCACTACACGTTGTGCAATGAAGTTACGTGTCCCTCTACAATCAATCAACACGATCACTTCCTATTTGTTAATCTTGAAAGAGTGTAGATTAAGAAAGCAGAAACAATTTTGGATCTTAAACACTCTAAGTTGATCAATTTTACAAAACAAAAAGAATGCTCAAAACTAGAAAAACAGAGAATAAGAACTCATACCTTTGTAGCTCGAAATTCTCCTAATCCGTGGGCAATTTCTTGTCACAAACACTTTGTGGACAACCTCTAGTGTCTTCCCTACTATCCTCAGGCCTTAGAACAGATTGTAGGATCTTAAGTTGAGAGAATTTGGAAGAAGAGTGAGAATGGTTCAAAACCGAGAATTCTATGAATTTCTTATAAAATTCTCTTTATCCTTTTCAATTTATCTTCAATTAAAGCTTCAACAAGCTTTGTGAAGATGCCAACACATGAATGATGAGGATTAATCAAGAAGGAGATGTTGATTTATGGTGAATTTCAAAAACAAAGTAGCTTGTTCACCATTTGAAGTTTGGTCCAATTGAAATTTCAAGTTCAATTTTGAATTTTCATTTAATTTTAATTCAAAATTAATATAAAATTAATTTTAAATTAAAATCAATTTATTAATTTGATTAATTAAATAATTTAACTAATTAATTTTAAATAATTTATTTAATTTAATATCAAATATCAAATTAAATAATTGGACCAATCCCGATTTCTTAAATCAACCGTTCGAACATGAATCCCTATTCATGTTATAAACCGAACCAATATTTAAATCATATTTAAATATTTCTACATCTTTTTTATCATAGTTTAATTCATAATTAAACTGTGGTACGTTAAGTATATCACATATAATTAACGTTTTCTCCCAAAACTGAATTTGAACAATTCAAATTCTTTTCTCTCAAATGTTACAAGGCTTAGTCTAAGCTAGTAAGGGGACCTAATGGACCTACAGATCATGAGCTCCAACAATACGAGATTAACTGACCAAACTATTTAGCCTACCTAATCAACATTCGTTAACCACCGGGACACTCCACTAAAGCCTAGTGGCTGCACTCTCCTCAGTGTAGATATATTTTTGTCCACTCGATATAACCATAATTAGTAAGTCGATCTTTCACAGGTGGTTCGTAATTACAACTGGGTTAAAATTACCATTTTACTCCTGTAATTATTTCTTGTTCCTTAAGTCCCACTGATCCTCTAATGAACAATTGGTTTGTGGTCCAACCAACAAATTGAATCCCTCTCGGGCCAATGAGAGGGGTGGGCCCTTTGTTCAAGACCCGGAGTCAACACTTAAGGGAACAACCTCTTTACTAATCCAGCGGGTAGGAGTGAATCCCATTTTGCAGAACTATGTTCCCAGCTATCTACCCAGTTTTATCCCTGAAATGGGAGACTTATTGAGTCGGCAATCTCAGGCCACTCTTACCCATGCAAATCTAAGGATAATCCAAATAAACAGAAGTTCATGGCACGCTCAAGATTAAGATCGAGTTACCTAGGTCATCGTATGAATATAGTCGCTTAAGACAATGCTTGGAGTTATAAAGTCTAAGTGACTATTTCTCGGTCCAGTCTTATGCAAACTCATTGCATAGGACGCCCCCACGCGCATGTCTGCTCATGAACGATTCAGGATCACATTGTTTGTACTTTACAAAGTGGGCCACGTCCATGGTGTCCCAAGGATAAGGTACCCAACCCTATCCTTATACTATAGATCGTTCTAGCTATAACTTGAACTTCATCCACTTTTATGTCACACATAAAGTTCAAGTATTCATCCTATAGCCATGGGTTCTTTATTGGATTAGGGTTTCAAAATATACAATTCACTTTATTCAATAATACCTTTACTGAATAAATCTCAATAACAACTTTATTGCAAAATAGAATATACATTCAGTTTACAACACCACGAGCTTTAGGACATAAAACCCAATAAATCTTCCCATTCATTTTAATGGATCCAAGGTCTATGAACCCTACTATTGAATTTAGCAAGAGTTTGGATGTGTCTCTTTCATTCCCTTGCGTCTCCATCTCGACTCTGGTTATTCATTCTATTCTTCAACAATTTTCGACTCTTCTCCATTAGCATGAACCACCATGGCTCGTAATTCCTTCGCCTTACATCTATGCCCCACAGTGTTCAACGAAAGCACTACTCCTTTTCCTTGCGACTTTGAAACTCTGCATTCGAAAAACGTTTCATAGGATCCTCATGATATGTTGTTGTCGTAGGATTCTTCGTGAGCGTAATTGTATGACCTCCATCGATTTGGTGTCGTCTTTTCCGCCACCACTGTACTGCTTAGGGCTTGACGACACGCTTTTAACTGATGTTGGAATGGGCCATTTCTAATTAGGCCTGATTGTTGCCTTCCACCAATTGGGTTGTTTTCATCATTTCATCAAGCCCAACCGGACGCCAACACTTTACCTCCACTTTAAAAACTAGATTGCGTTCATGAACGTATTTTCCAGCACTTCGTTCATTAACTATGGCAACGATGCCATTAACAGCTGCAAATTCGTTGTGATATTCCTCCATCATTGTCTCTTACTTGATTGCCAAAAACCTTCTCAGAACACTACCGTTCTTAGCTTTCTAGAACCTTGCCAAAAATCGTAGCTTCAAATCTTCCCATCCCAAAAATGGTTCACTCTCCTCCTTGGCATGGTACAAATTTAAGGTAATCCCATTAAAGTCGATCACAACCACAATTAGTTTTTTAGAATCATTGAGTTTATGTATTTGGAAATACTTGTTTGCTCGAAAGAGCCATGAATCTGGATCGTCTCCTCCGAATATCTCTACTTTCTTGAACTTGTTTCGATCGTTGCTCACCTTTTTTTCTTCTCGGGTACCTCTTTGGTCTTGTTTATTGTTGTTGGTGTACACGTAGCCCCAAAATCCATCCATTCTTTCTGATAGTGACTCGAGCTTTCCTCGACAATGGTGGATCCTGATCAAGAACGAAAACCAGTGAACTTTGTGTTGGGATGTTTGTCCTCATCTCGTTCTGTTTGTAAATTAACATTTGAAATTAATAAGAGTTATTTATTTCATCATTTTGTGTCTCGCAATTCTTACAAACTTTGTCCAATAAACTAAGCTCCAGGGGCATTGAATATATGAGAGAACTAGAACTTGAACGGTGTGTAGTGGACACACAGGGAGGATCACGTTCGAGTTAATGACCCGAACGGTCTACAGTATATGGATGAGGTTGGAGACCTAATACTGGATACGTTGTGGATGCGACCTGCTTTGTATTAAGATACAAACGAGATGATCTGACTCGTTCATGTGGTTGACATGCGAGTGGGGGCATCCTGTACAATGAGATTGTACAAGACCAGACCGTGAATTATTAGACCTACTGATGTAACACCGTTAACAATATGAACTAATAACTTCGTAGATTACCATTATTGACTCGACTCGAATCGAGGCGTGTTACATGACTCCCATCTGCAGAGTCCGCCCTTTGACTAAATACGGGTGAGGGTGGTCACAGTTACTCGCCCAATATGCATATCTTCTCAGGGACAGGACCAAGTAGGGAGCTGAGAACTTAACTACGCGAGATGGGATTCACTCGTTCCTTCCTTTAGGGAAACTAGACGGGTTGTTCCCTTAAGTATTGTCTCCAGGGCTTGGACAATGGGTGTCCACCTTCTCACTAGCACGAGAGGGTTGTTGTGTATGGTTGGACCATTACAACATTGTTGTTCATCAGAGGAACAGTAGGGACTTAAGGAGTAAGAAGTAGACACAGGGGTAAAATGGTAATTTGACCCAGCAGTGTCTACGAACAACCTGTGAAGGGTCGACTCATGGGCATTGGTTATATCAGTGGACACATCTTGTCTTACACTAACGGGAGTGCAGCTACGGGCTTTAGTGAAGTGTTACCGTAGCTAATGAATGTTGATTAACCGGGTCAAAGAGTTTGACAGGTTAATCTCGGATCATTGGAGCTCGTCAGTGTAGGTCCATAAGGTCCCTCGGTTGGCTCAAACTGGATTAATATAAGGTTTACTATTTTGGTGTGAATTTGAAGTGTTCAAGTTCACTAAAGGGCAATTATGTCACTTATATGAGATATGAATAATATATTATATAGTTTAATGTGAATGAGATTCATAATAAACTATAGGTTAGCCTAATTGTTGAATTAGGGCTAATTTGGAGAAATTAGATTGAGAAATATTAAATTGGATGTGATTCAATTTAAAAATCTACAATAATACAAATTTGATTTGTAAAATGAGATATGAGATATCTTATTATATGTGGTTATGCAAATATGATTTGCATAACCTATGGTTGTGGTAAAATGGTAAAAAGGTAGAAATTACAACTCCACCTATCACCATTATTTAAACCTCTTTGCAAGAAGGGGAAACTAGATCATTTGCTCATTTTTTTTGTTTTTTCACCAAAAGAAGCGAGTCTTTTCTCTCTCAAAACTCTCTCACAAAATCTCCTCTCTAAACCAAAGAAGGATCCCACCATCCTCCTTCTACCTAAGGAAGAACAATCGAGAAACCAAGTGGTTGTGTCTAGATCATTGTTTGTGTGAGGAGTTCGAGATCTTTGAGAACGAGGAGAGTACGAAGAGTTCGCGATCTGGAGAAGGAAATTGAAGACAATCTTCAACAAGTAAGTACTAAGAACTTGTTGTTTTTCCTTTCTAAAATGCATGTTTAGCCTATACTATGTGATAGTTTAATCTTAACAAAATTGAATTGTACAACGATACCACGACGATTCGATCGTCTTCTGCTGCGCTGGGACTCTAATTCCCTTCAATTGGTATCAGAGTCAATCGTTGTCTTCTTGTTGTGCACTTGTTTTGTTAAAATTAGGTGGGTTTATGCTTTGATTCATGAGATGAATTTTGGTTTGCGAAATGGATGTTTTCGGTTTTGGCATTGTTTTTAGGTTTACATTAAATTTGATTCGATCAATGTAAGGGTTCGTATTTTGGGCATTTTTAAATGTAAATCGAGTCTGTAAATCCGTGTCGTTCGTGCCATGACATGTTGTGAAGAAATCGGAGTGGAAATAGCGGCGGCGACGAAACAACAAAGAGAGAGCTTGTTGTTACGCCGGCATGGCGTTGAGACGTTGTTCATCGCGTCTCAACGCTGCAATGCGGGCGAGGCTTAGGCTGCAGAGCGCGCGTTAACGCCGAGGCATGGAGCACGCGGGCGTGACGCTGAGACGCCAGTAAGCGTTAACGCCGCCACGACGTTGCAACGCTGCAAGCGTAGTGGGCAGTTTTGCGAGGAGCACGCGCGAGGTCGTGGGGCATTTGGTTTCGTGGGCAGCAGTTTTGAACGTTTTAATTTAATTTTTTTAAATGTAATTATATTATTTATTTGATTTATTTTATTAATTAATATTAATATAATTGTTATATTAATATTAATTAATTAAATGAATGCCCCTAACTGCCAAAATTGGTCCATTTTTGCTATTTAATTATTTTATGCATGTGATGTATGATTTAATTAAATTCTATGTGCATAATGTAGGTCGTATAGATTTAAAATCTCAACTTAAGTTAAACATTTCATGCATCATTTATATTATAAGTGTTATAATATATAGTTTGCATGATAGGTTATATTATAAGTGTTATAATATAATTAAATGCATGTTTTAATTTAATTAAATATAAGTGTTATATTTATTAGATTAAAGTATGCTCATGAATTTAATTTCATGTGATGAATATTTATGTTATAGTATAGTTATTCATGTGATGAATGATCAAACACTATAACATGGAAATGCATGTAACCTAAGTTAATTATTAGTTTTAAAGTGTTAAGAACTTGAATAATTAGACTTAGGTTTTCTAGTTCTAATAAGATTAGAATTAGAAAATCAAAATATAATCTTTGAATGGTGACTGATTAGTAATTCTGTCTAAGCAAGCTTTTGTCTAAGGCTGGGGTATTTAAGTTGACGCTTGCGGAACACCCCTACCTGGAAACCGACCTGGGAGTGAATTCGGTCTGGAGATTCTTAGGTTATATTTTTCGAGAGTGTCGTTAATTAAAAGTTGATTAATTTACTCACATAGACCTAAGTTAATAATGTGATTATAAACTTAGGCTAAATCAATATAAGAGTTATATTGGTAGACTTAGGTAAATTTTTGTCAGTTTATCTAGGTCAATCCCGAACAATATAAAGTGCTGAGTGGGAGAAAATAAAGTGTATAAGATACATTTAATATTCCGACCACAAATCTCCGTTAATTCCGCACCGTAAGATCCATACTCGGCCTCGTGGCGCAAATGGGAGCGTCCCCCTTCAGATGGTATTTGTATGGATCAATATCATAGTGGATGGAGAGAGTACTTATAATGAGTGGGAGCGAGACCTGTGAAAACGGGACCCACGGTCACTTCTTTTGATTCACACCGTGAGACCCCTATGATTCGCCTGCTAGTTTGGCCTGGACCAGACAATCCCTTTGGAGGGTCTTGATCATGGGAGTCGGAACACCGTAAATTTCCGAAAGGGATACAATTTCCTTGGTCGTTTTCCTTCGTGGTTCACCCTTCGGTGGCTATTGTTTGGACGGATACTTGGAAACTTAAAGATTGAGGGTGACACTCAGGGGATTCGTTAAGTGTTAATGAATTCGACCAAATAATGGTAACTGGACGCCTAATGGAATAAGAGTTATTCTCGGATTAGGGTCTGGTCGAGAAAGTCTCGTCCTAGAGGAGGAGTGTTTTTGTTCACCCTTCGGTGGCGGTTATTCTAAACCTTTAGGATATCATTGCAATTTTTAAATGACCTAGGGATTATATAATTAAATTTTGCTAAAACTTGATTGGACTTCAAAAGTTTTTGCGAAACTGACATAAATTTTTAATTTGATTTTTTTCAACAAAATGTCTAGCTCGATAATAGCTTTACTCGCTTCAGTTAAGTTAGTGGGAGATAACTTCCAAACGTGGAAGAACAATATAAACACGATTCTTGTAACCGACGACCTAAAGTTCGTGCTTACTGAGTAGTGTCCTCAGTTGCTGACCTCGACTGCATCACGAAGTGTTCGTGATGCATACGATCGATGGATCAGGGCCAATGAAAAGGCCAAGGTCTATATCATTGCTAGCTTGTCTGATGTTTTTGCAAAGAAACACGAGTTGATGATCACCGCTAAGGAGATCATGGAGTCGTTGCAGGATATGTTTGGACAACAGTCCTTTCAGGTCAGGCACGACTCGCTCAAACACGTCTTCAACGCCCGAATGAAAGAAGGGACGTCTGTCCATGAACATGTTCTGGACATGATGACCCACTTTAATTTGGCGGAGATGAACGGGGGCTTCGATCGATGAGTCGAGCCAGGTCAGCATTATCTTGGAGACTCTTCCGAAGAGTTTTCTTCAGTTTTGTAGCAACGTTGTTATGAACAAGATAAGCTACACTCTGACAACCCTTCTGAATGAGCTACAGAACTTCCAGTCCTTGATGAGGATCAGGACACTGGAAGCTGAGGCAAATGTTACCTACAGATCATATCACAGGGGTTCGAGCTCTGAGACTAAATTTGTTGCTCCTTCTCGCCCGAAAGGGAAGAAGAAGATGAAGAAGGGTAAAGTTGACTGAGCTGTCGCCCAAAAGGACAAGAAGGTCAAGAAAGTTGCAGAGAAAGGAAAGTGTTTCCACTGCAATGGGGACGACCACTGGAAGAGAAATTGTCCCAAGTTCCTTGCCGAGAGGAAGAATCAAGGTAAATGTGATTTACTAGTAGCTGAAACATGTTTAGTGGAGAGTAGTGACTCTGCCTGGATTTTGGATTCGGGCGCCACTAACCATGTTAGTTCTTCTTTTCAAGGAATTGATTCCTGGAAGCAGCTGCGAGAGGGTGAGGTGACTCTACGGGTTGGATCCGGGGAGATAGTCTCTGCTGCGGCGATCGGGAAAGTGAAGCTCTAATTTGGCAGGAATTACATTTTGTTAGACAATTTGTACATAGTTCCAACTTCCAGCGTTTACTAGAAACCTCGTTTCTATTTCCTGTCTTTTAAAACATTGTATATCTGTTTCTTTCAATGGCAATAAAGCGTTTATTTCAAGAAATGGTAACTTCATTTGTTCTGTTTCACTTAAGTCAAATTTGAATGTTTTGAAACCTAATTCAGTCAAAATCCTTTTGAACACTGGGTTATTTAAAACTGCAGAAACACGAACTAAAAGAGTTAAAATTTCTCCAAAAGAAAATGTCCATCTTGAAGGGAATCGTAGTCCCCGCAGCGGAAGCGATTGCGAATCGCGCGCTCTTGATTTAGTTACAACGATTTATTCAAGAACACAAAACATAGATTAAGCATGCAATAGAATGGACAACAAGTATTTTACCTTTGAAGAACGTTTCTTCAAGTGCTCCTCCTCTTTCACGATCAAGATCACCGCAACACGAACTCGTACGAACACCGACACTGCCACCGGATCTTCTCCGTTGTTCTCTAGGTGAGGGAGGAAGGTGGGTTCCCTTTAGGAAAAATGAGGTGTTTTGTGAGAGAGATATTTGTTGTCTTGGAACCTTTCCAACAACAACAAAAGGCTAGGAATCACTTAGAATCACTTAACCTAGTTGCATCTCATGCAACCATATATATATATAGGGAAATAGAATGGAAATGACCATCATACCCCTCCTTTAATCTCTCTTTAGTATATAGTTTATATATGAATCTAATTCACATTAAAACTATATATTATATCAATTATATCATATATAATTGATATAACTCCTCATCTATGAGATTGAACACTTCAATTTCACTCCTAACTTTATACCCTCAATGTTACCATATTGAGCCAACGGAGGGATCTAATGGACCTACGGATCATGAGCTCCATGATATGAGATTAATCGATCAAACTCTTTGATCCAGCTTAATCAATATTCATTAACTACAAGTCACTCCACTATAGACTTGTAGCCGCACTCTCCTCACCAGTAGATATTATTGTGTCCACCGATATAGTCATTACACATGAGTCGACCCTTCACAAAGTTGTTCTTAATCACAACAGGTCAAATTACCGCTTTACCCCCTGTGATTACCTCTTTGCTCCTTAAGCACCACCGATCCTCTAATGAACAACAAGTCTAAGGTCCTACCTTAGACTCATACCCTCATAGAGAGGCGGGGCCCCGTTGTTCAAGACACGAGTCGCCCTTGAGGGAACAACCTATCTAATTTCTCGAGAGAGGAATGAGTGAATTCCATCTTGCACGATTAAGTTCCCACTACATACGAGGTTACGTCCCACGAGAAGGTAGGCTTATTGAGTCTGGCCTACAGCTGCTCTCTCACCCATACTAGTCTAAGGACAAACCCCTATAAGCGGGAGTTCTTAACTTGCTCAAGATTCAGTCGAGTCACTAATGACCATCTATAAATTACTAGTTTTATCCTGTTAACGGTGTTATACTGGTTAGACTAATAATTTGCGATCCAATCTTGTATAAACTCTTCATACACGATGCCCCACTCGCATGTCAACTACATGAATGAGTTGGATTACCTCATTTGTACTAATTACAAAATGGGCCGCATCCATGGTGTTACCATAATGAGGTTTCCAACCTTATTCTTATACCATAGACTATTTAGGTTATAATCTTGAAATCAACCCAAATAGTGTCCACTACACTGATTTCAAGATGAATGTTATAACCTTGGAGCTTAGTTTATTGGATTTATAAAAGCAAGACTGTAATCTTATCAAAACAAATAACACTTTATTTAATTGATCAAAATTACACAAGTTCAGGGCATAAATCTCAACACATCTTTGGCATCTACGGTTAGGTCATATTAATCTCAATAGGATTGAGAGACTAGTAAAGAGTGGACTTCTAAGACAGTTGGAAGAAAACTCTTTACCGGTGTGTGAGTCATGCCTTGAAGGCAAAATGATCAAACGTCCTTTTAGTAGAAAAAGATATAGAGCCAAGGAGCCCCTTGAGCTTATACATTCTGACCTCTGTGGCCCCGATGAGTGTTAAAACACGAGGAGGTTACGAATACTTCGTATCTTTCATAGATGACTATTCGAGGTATGGGTATATTTACCTAATGCATAGGAAGTCTGAAACTCTTGAAAAGTTCAAGAAGTACAGGACTGAGGTTGAGAACCTGTTAGGTAAAACCATAAAAACACTTCGATCGGATCGAGGTGGAGAGTATATGGACACAGAATTCCAGGACTATATGATAGAACATGAAATTACGTCCCAACTCTCAGCACCTGGTATGCCACAGCAGAATGGCGTATTGGAGAGGAGAAACAAAACCCTGTTGGACATGGTTCGGTCGATGATGAGCTATGCTCGTCTCCCTGATTCTTTTTGGGGTTACGTAGTGGAGACTACGGTTTATATTTTGAACACCTTTCGAACTCTAGAATGGTCGTAAAGGTAGTTTACAACATTTCAGAATTTGGGGATGCTCGGCTCATGTGTTGGTGTCAAATCCGAAGAAGTTGGAACCCCGTTCAAAATTATGCCTATTCGTAGGTTACCCTAAAGAGACTAGGGGTGGTCTATTTTTTTATCCTAAGGAAAATAGGGTGTTTGTGTCGACAAACACCATTTTCCTTGAGGAAGACCACGTCAGGGATCATTTGCCTAGGAGCAAAATCGTGTTGAACGAGATGGACAGTACATCAGCAAGAGTTGCTGATGGGGCTAGTACGTCAGCAAGTGTTGTTGATCCTAGCACGTCGAGTCAAGTTCGTTCTCAAGAGTTTGGAATGCCTCGACGTAGTAGGAAGGTTGCTAGATAGCCTAAACGTTACATGAGTTTAGTTGAAACCCAAGTCGTCACCCCTGATGATGACTACGAGGATCCATTGACCTATGATCAGGCAATGGCAGACGTTGACAAGGACGAATGGATTAAAGCTATGGACCAGGAAATGGAGTCGATGTACTTCAATTCTTTCTGGGAGCTTGTGGATCAACTTGATGGGGTAAAACCTATAGGTTGCAAATGGATCTACAAGCGTAAACGTGGCGTAGATGAGAAGGTGCAGACCTTCAAAGCACGACTAGTGGCAAAGGGTTTTACCCAGGTCGAAGGGGTTGACTATGAGGAAACTTTTTCACCTGTTGTCATGGTAAAGTCAATCAGGATCCTTCTGGCCATTGCCGCATATTATGACTATGAGGTATGGCAGATGGATGTCAAGACCGCCTTTCTGAATGACAACCTTGATGAAACCATCTACATGGACCAGCCCAAAGGGTTCATAACCCAAGGCCAAGAGCAAAAGGTTTGTCGGCTTCATAGGTCTATTCATGGACTGAAACAAGCCTCGAGGTTTTGGAATATAAGGTTTGATGAGGCGATCAAATCTTATGGCTTTGATCAGAATGTTGACGAGCCTTGTGTCTACAAGAAAATCGTCGACAAAACGGTCGCATTTCTGATATTGTACGTGGATGATATCCTTCTCATTGGGAATGAGGTAGGATTTCTTACTGATGTAAAGAAATGGCTAGCTTCGCAATTCCAAAAGAAAGATTTGGGAGAAACTCAGTATGTTCTAGGTATCCAGATTGTCCGGAACCGGAAGAAAAGAACGTTGGCCATGTCTCAAGCGTCTTATATTGACAAGATGTTGTCTAGATATAAGATGCAGAACTCCAAGAAGGGCTTTCTGCCTTTCAGGCACGGGGTTCACCTGTCTAAAGATCAATGTCCTAAGACTCCTCAAGAGGTTGAGGATATGAGACGAATCCCTTATGCTTGAGCTGTAGGGGAGCCTCATGTATGTCATGTTGTGTACTAGGCCCGACATCTGTTATGCAGTAGGGATTGTCAGTAGGTATCAATCCAATCTAGGATTAGATCACTAGACAACCGTAAAGGCAATCATCAAGTATCTTAGGTGAACGAGGAACTACAGCTTAGTGTATGGCAGTGGAGATTTGATCCTTACTGGATACACAGATTCTGACTTTCAGACCGATAAGGATTCTAGGAAATCCATTTCGGGGTCAACCTTCATTCTGAATGGAGGAGTTGTAGTATGTTGTAGCATCAATCAGGGATGCATCGTTGATTCCACTATGGAAGCGGAGTACGTTGCGGCTTGTGAAGCTGCAAAAGAAGCTGTTTGGCTTAAGAAGTTCATGACAGATTTGGAAGTTGTTCCAAATATGAACTTGTCGATCACGTTGTTTTGTGACAACAGTGGTGCTGTAGCCAACTCCAGAGAGCCTCGGAGCCATAAAAGAGGCAAACACATTGAGCGGAAGTATCACCTGATACGGGAGATTGTGCACCGCGGCAACGTGACGGTCACACAGGTAGCGTCGGAGCACAATGTTGTTGATCCATTTACAAAGCCCCTCACGGCTAAGGTGTTTGAGGGTCACCTAGAGAGTCTAGGTCTTCGAGTGCTTCTTGACTAGGGCAAGTGGGAGATATGTAAACGGGTATTCAATGCCCTAATTTATTGTATTACTTCATTGTAATTTATGTACATTTCATAAATGAATTTGCTCCACTAGCTTAGTCCAAGTGGGAGTTTGTTGGGGTGTTTGTCCTAATCTCGTTCTGTTTGTAAATTAACATTTGAAATTAATAAAAGTTATTTATTTCATCATTTTGTGTCTCGCAATTCTTACAAACTTTGTCCAATAAACTAAGCTCTAGGGTCATTGAATATATGAGAGAAATACAACTTGAACGGTGTGTAGTAGACACACAGGGAGAATCACATTCGAGTTAATGACCCGAACGGTCTACAGTATATGGATGGGGTTGGAGACCTAATCCTGGATACATTATGGATGCGACCCGCTTTGTATTAATATACAGACAAGGTGATCTGACTCGTTCATGTGGTTGACATGCGAGTGGGGGCATCCTGTACAATGAGATTGTACAAGACCGAACCGTGAATTATTAGACCTACTGATGTAACACCGTTAACAATATGGACTAATAACTTCGTAGATGACCATTAGTGACTCGACCTGAATCCTGAGCGTGCTACGGACTCATGTCTACGGGGGTTTATCCTTTGACTAGTACGGGTGAGGGTGGTCATAGTTACTCGCCCAATATGTCTATCTTCTCAGGGACAAGACCAAGTAGGGAGCTAGGAACTTAACTACGCGAGATGGAATTCACTCGTTCTCGCCTTTAGGGAAACTAGAGGGGTTGTTCCCTTAAGTGTTGTCTCCAGGGCTTGGACAACGGGTGCCCACCCTCTCACTGGCATGAGAGGGTTGTTGTGTATGGTTGGACCATTACAACATTGTTGTTCATTAGAGGAGTAGTGGGGACTTAAGGAGCAAGAAGTAGACACTGGGGTAAAACGGTAATTTGATCCAGCAGTGTCTACGAACAACCTGTGAAGGGTCGACTCATGGGCATTGGTTATATCAGTGGACACATCTTGTCTTACACTGACGGGAGTGCAGCTACGGAGTTTAGTGGAGTGTTACCGTAGCTAATGAATGTTGATTAATCGGGTCAAAGAGTTTGACAGGTTAATCTCGGATCATTGAAGCTCGTCATTGTAGGTCCATAAGGTCCCTTGGTTGGCTCAAACTGGATTAATAGAAGGTTTACTATTTTGGTGTGAATTTGAAGTGCTCAAGTTCACTAAAGGGCAATTATGTCATTTATATGAGTTATGAATGATATATTAGATAGTTTAATGTGAATGAGATTCATAATAAACTATAGGTTAGCCTAATTGTTGAATTATGGCTAATTTGGAGAAATTAGATTGAGAGATATTAAATTTGATGTGATTCAATTTAAAAATCCACAATAATACAAATGTGATTTGTAAAATGAGATATGAGATATCTTATTATATGTTGTTATGTAAATATGATTTGTATAACCTATGGTTGTGGTAAAATGGTAAATATGTGGAAATTACAATTTCACCTATCACCATTATTTAAACCTCTTTGCAAGAAGGGGAAACTAGATCATTTGCTCATTTTTGGATTTTTCACCAAAAGAAGCGAGTTTTTTCTCTCTCAAAACTCTCACAAAATCTCCTCCCTAAACCAAAGAAGCATCTCACCATCCTCGTTCTACCTAAGGAAGAACAACCGAGAAACCAAGTGGTGGTGTCTAGATCATTGTTCATGTGAGGAGTTCGAGATCGTTGAGAATGAGGAGAGCACGAAGAGTTCGTGATCTGAAGAAGGAAATTGAAGACGGTCTTCAACAAGTAAGTACTAAGAACTTTTTGTTTTTCCTTTCTAAAATGCATGTTTAGCCTATACTATGTGATAGTTTAATCTTAACAAAATTGAATTGTACAACGATACCACGACGATTCGATCGTGTTCCGTTGCGCTGGGACTCTAATTCCCTTCACTTTGTAGCCAGCATAGCCACGATTTTGGATAACAAAGCAATCCTTCTTCGATGGAAGGTATTCTCAAGACCTTCCCTTGAATATTCTCAATCTCTACCTTTAGCTCTTCTCTTTCTTGCTCTGCTACTTCTAGCCTTTCCTCTATTCTCTTTTGAGCCTTGTTCACCACAGTACCCAGGGACGTGAACCTCTAATATCAATTTGTAAGGTATGATGAAAACCAATAACCTTTGCCCTCAGGTGAATACAAAAGAAACAACTAGCCAAAAGGGAAGGTTGTTGAGGTTGTTGAGTTCTCATAAGCATCCTAAAGGAAAATAACGAAATGCTAGCTATATAAAGATAACAAACAGCAAGTCCTCCCCTTCGCACAAAATCACCTCACACAAGATCACGCACACTCCGCACTTGCTTTTCTAACTAACGGTCCCCTATGAAATGTCTTTCTTGCTCCTCAGATATACCACATTAACAGGAGGCCTAACATTATGTTGCCAAGAGCTGTGGAAGTTATTGTTTAGTTATGTTAGTTATAGAAGTGTGATCCTTTTATCTAACACATGCTACAAAATTGTTGGGTCATCATTATGCTGCTAGAATTTCTGGGGCATATTTGTTACTAGTTTAGTAGCATTTCATAAGATAGACTAAATTTTTAGTGGTTATCAAATCTTAAACCCATTTAAAAAGATCGATATAGAGGTTAGATCCTAAACCTGCAAAATGATCGGTTGGAGTTGATTCTTAGACCCGTAACCTGTAAAATGCTGGTCAATTGGTTTTGTTTCACTCATAAGAGAATCATCAATAAAATATCCACGAAGAAATCTTGGAGAATGGAGTAAAGATTTCCAAAACGCTATAAAAGCTCTCAATGTCATCTGATCTCTTTACTCTTTAAATTTCCATTATGAAATTGATTTTCTTTGATTGCATGTTCGAATTGTCTTAATTCATTTTTATGTTAAATCGAATTATTTATTAAATTGAACTGTTTGATTGGAAGCTTAAATTACCAAATTATCTTGATTAAAATTAGACTCAACTTAAAAATAGAGTATTTTTTGAAGTACATAATTACTAATTTGAATTAATTAAAAGGGCCAATTGCAGAAATAACATAAAATAAAATCTCAATTGCAAGCGTGCCTACTGTTTGTTTCTATTGCAAACTTAGCAAAAAAAATTGGCCCAACCCAATTGAAATCAACGAAATGTCCAGAATATCCCTCAAGTGTAATTCCGCATGTTTGCAATATGACGTACATCAACAGTCTATCAGTGATGTATTGTTCATATACCCATAATATTCCTATATGAAATATCAGTGATATACTACTGATAAACTTTATTAAAGAATATTAATGAACTTGAATTTCTAATACTTAGTATATGAATTGTATATAAAAAAAATAGTTATATAAAGTATATCAAGAGTATAATAATAATTTATATTTCGTGTATCAAATATGTTTAATATGAAGTATATTAGTGATATACTATTGATACACTTTACTTGAGTATATAAAAATGAAATGGGATATACACAATATAAAGTATATAAGTGGTATACTGCTAATATACCTTGTTTTAGTTTTTAGCTTTATTAATTGTTTTTTGTCACTACATTTTTATTGATACACTTGTGTTTAGTTGATACATTATATCAGTGATATACTACTAATATCCTAATATAAAGTATATCATTGATACACAATTGATATATTTATATAAGGTTTATCGAGAGGTATACAAATATGTCACTAACTGATATACTACTGATATCCTTTAGTTTTTGTGTGTTTTACAATATGAAGTTTGTCACAATAATCTATCAATGATATATCATTGATATAATAATGATACACCTAATATAAAGTGTATAATTGATGCACTACTAATATATTTATGTGAAGTTTATCAAGAGTATATCAAATAATTCACATATGAGATATACAAATATAAAGTATATTACTAATATACTATTGATAAACTTAATATACGGTTGATATACCTACAAATATAAATATGTTTATTTTAGTTCTTTACTTTATCAATGATTTATATTTATTAGTTTTTAGTCAATAAACTTGTTTAATTAATACATTTGACTAGTAGTACATACGAAACTCATATTTAGTATACTATATACCTAAAATGAAGTATATAACTAATATACTATCGATATACTCAATGTTAGGTATATTAGTGAAATTAACATACCTAAAATGAAGTTTATCACTGATATACCGAATATGCAAAATATCCATGATATGCTACAAATATATAGAGAGAGTATATTATTTAACTGATATACTGAAAAATAAATGTATTGATAATATCTCAGTAATATACTACTAATATACTTCGTTTTAGATATAAATTAATTAATTGATATACCAAATATAAATTATATCAGATATACTATTGATATACCATATTAAGTATATCAGATATCCTATTGATACACCAATAAGGGTAAAATTGGAATAATAGTAAAATAGAAATTAAATTTTAAAAAATTTTGCTATATTTGCAAATCTCAAAAACCATAGCTAAATTTGTAAATATCCTAATATTTTTTTGCTACCCATTATAATTTTCCTAATTAAAATTGATATTTTAAGACGCCTATTAGTGTGAATTGAATTATTTTAGTTTAAATTATTTCCTTGCTTAATCATCCCTCTAATGTTGTCAAACGAACCTAGTCAAGAATATTTAATCCTTCTTTACTTCTCTATCTCGTTTCCTATTTTTTTTCATTTATTTCAATACTCTCTCTTGAGGAAAATGGTACTTCAAAGTTAAACCCAGTGGAAAAAAATAGGTAAAAAAGTTTGAGGACCTATTATTATGGATACTAATTGCACAATAAATTTACATACATGCTCTGCACAAGGCATTCACAATCTCATAGTTATTGATGGAACCTCGACTCCATAAAACCGACCATCGTCCTCTGCCAACAAACCATTTCCCTGCACATTAGGGCAAAGATATTATGTCAAACTTCACGGCCACCAAACAATGTGATGAGGAGAATTGAGACAACGAAGAAAAATTGGTGAATAATCCAAGCTGTACCATTCACCTCTCAAAGTCCCACCAAAATTTTTATTATTCAATCAATCAGTACCACAAACATTCTATTCTTAATAGAACATTGGTTTCTAACATGGACATGCTCAGACACATGTTTTACACTAGAAAATAAGTGTCCAACACGTCCACAACATGCTCGGGACACATTTTTTATAAAGCTTTGGACCCTTTTATAAGCTCACTCCATGATGTATTTTACGTAAACGACAATCATAGTTTTAGACCATGCTAAAGCTTGAGCCAAACTAAAGTGCAATAGTCATCTAGAGCTTAATAGGGAGTAAGGTGCTGAGACACTGAGGTGCGTGGGGTTCACTAATGGAGCCTCACTCTTTTTAAGCAAGGGACAGGGCTTGCGCCTCGGGAGTCAGGCCTAGGTGTGTGCCTCAGTGGACTTTTTAAGACACTGGCTTTAGAAACGATCACACAAAACGGTTAGCTCATTATCTTTGTCAATGTCACAAATCCACAAAATTCAAACTTAAGCAAAGGAGTAATAGAAAGATGGGATAATAAGGGGTTGAATTGAGCATCAGAAGAAAATACCTTCACATCTCTCACTATTCCTCCATTTGAATATCGCTCTAATTCATCAACATCACAAAGAACTTTCGCTCCACATCCTGGAGCATCCACCGATCCTACAGCTTCTTCATCAACTAAAACTGCTTTTATACTGTTAGTTTCTGGAACCTGAACATAATCAAATGAAGTTGGCAGCAGCATTTTCCAGCATTCAAACTAACCAACTAATAACATTTTTTGAATATTTGGGCGAAGAAAAAAGCACATGTTCAAGCACCAATATGATATTGAAATTAGAGAGAGCAATTCAATGGAGAATAAACACATTGCACCGTAAAATGCGATACCTCAAACATAGCTTCTGTCAGAATATTTTCTAAAATGGATCTTAACCCTCTAGCACCTGTATTCTTTTTCATTGCTTTCCTCGCAATCATTCTTAAAGCATTCTCGGTGAAATGTAATTTAACCTGAAAAATCATACAAAGACTTCAGTAAACACACGAGAACTGGATTTACAACAAATTTAAAGTTTTTTTTTTTATTTTATGAATGTGTGAAAAAGTAACTTAGGTTAACATTTCACATGTATATAATATATGCTTCGTTCATTCATCATATAAAAAGAATACTTACATCATTCATTCTAAACATCTTCTTGTACTGTTTACCAAGTGCATTTTTTGGTTTAGTGAGAACCTATTACAGAGAAATAAGGATGAAGAAATTTTACATCTTTCTGAATACAAACAAAAGCAGAGAAAAGAAATAAAAATAAGAACCTGGTCATTGCTAGAATGGAAATATCAAAGAAAAGAGGACCCAAAAGACTAGACAAACCTGAACAAGTTGGTCCTCATCCAAAGCTGACAAACTCACAAGAATTGGGAAACGTCCAACAAATTCAGGTATGAGACCATAAGCAACAAGATCACTGCTTTCTACCTAAAAGTTAAAAACCTTCAGTTAAGTAGTTGAATGCCGACTGATTGTGAAATGGAGGGGAAACATGAAGTAAATGGAGTCTCAATCAAAGCTTGGATTCTTATAAAAAAAATGAAATAAATGGGGCCTCAGTTTAGAAAATGCTAAAAATAAAATAAGATAACAAAATACTTTGTGGTGCAACATTTTAACTTCCAATGGTTTAAGGTCTCACAGATTCCAGTATTGAAGATACTACTGCATCAGTCAATCCACCAGTTCTCATGCTAGTACGAACTGGTGCCCCAAAGCCAATTGAAGAACCATGCTGCCTGTAAAAAGGGAGTTGATATTTTATTTCCATACATGGATTATTAAAGAAAAAAAGAAAAAAAAAATCATCAGTTTTTTTTTGGGACATTTATAACGAAGTGATCCTTTACCTGTCAGAAATGCACTTCTCCAGGCCAACAAAAGCACCACCACATATGAAGAGAATATTTTTTGTATCTATCTGCCATGCACAAAGAAAGTTAGGCTCAAGGAGGCAAAATATATTGCCAAAACAATTTTTCTTTTCTTTTTTTTGAAGAACAGAACAATAAAAATAAAACCAAACAAAAGCTAATTATTAGCTGTTTCACATTCGCATTCATTCCAAAAAATAATGCTTAAAAACCAAGAAAGACCACACTCCCCAACTCATATTAGTTTCTTTAGAATAAAACTAGTTCTCTTGTCCAACACAACTAACTTCAATTTGTTTGTCAAGGCTTCATTTTTCCAAGATATGCCTATGCAGTCTGCTCTAAAATGGAGAAAGCTGAACTTATGGAGCGTCTACTAAACCGTAATGAATTTGGGCACAATCATCATGAGATTATGGCACGATCGTAAATTGGATAAAACGGAATGTAATGCAATGGAATTATGATTGTTTGTGGTAACTTTACCGACCTCTGGAATTTGAATGAAATAGATATGGTTACCATAATGCTCTTTTTTAATTAATTAAACTGTAGTACCTATGCTACCAGAATTAAGATACCATTCTTCAATTTTATTTATTTATTCAAATTTTCTAAAATGATCTTTTTTTGTAACAGATGAAACCAAAAATAACATATAAAAAATTATCCAAAAATCATAACATATTTTTAGATTTTTATTTCGCAAATATTTGTATATCAATATCGATCAAAATATGATCTGGCCAAAACTCAAGCCATCAAAAAAATATTGATTATCGAGATCTCATCTAAATATTAACTCATACATAAAAAAATATCGATTATCGATCTCGATACCGATCAAAATATGGTCTGCCAAAAGCAAACATAAAAAAAGATCAAAATATAGCCTAGCCAAAACTCAAACATAAAAAAAATATCGATTATCGAACTAGATATCGATCCCATGTAAATATGATGTCAATCAAAATATGTTTAGCAAAACTCATGCATAAAAAATATTGATATTTGATATCGGTAAAATGCAAGTCCCACAACCTAGCCAAAACTCAAGCATATGAAAATATTTTATCGATCTAAAAAATCTCATATCAATTCAGATATGGCCAAAAATCATATCCAATAACCCTCAAGAACGAATCCCTTTCTTCTTTGGTGCATTTCATCCAACTAAAAGTGTGAGACCATGGAGTCCAGAAAATGGATAAAAAAAATTAATAAAGTCATAAAAATAGTTATGGGTTTTAATGCTTTTTATCAACCTGAAGAAATTCCAGAAAAAGAAAGGAGGAGAAAGAAAAAAATAATCAAGGTTAGAAGATGGAGAAAGGGCAAACATGGAAAATAAACCAAAAAGATGGGTGGGTCCACTGTCCAGGTAATATTAAATCGTAATTGGATAACATACCGTTTTGGATGTAATCAGATTATGGGATAGAATAACATAGAGCACACAATTGATTACTATTGCGAAATACGGTAAACAATTTCAATAATCATGTGGGACCCACAATGCCAAATCGTGTTTGATTCATTACGATTACAGGTAGGTAAATGCGCCCTTAATTCACAACTATCCTACCATTTTCACTATCTTAATTGACTAAAAACATTGTTTTTTAAAGCATGCAAGTGCCATGAAGTACAATGGCTCAAGCACAAAGTGGAAAGAATAAGTTTCCTTTTTTCCTTTTTAAAGGTGCACAGCTAAAAAATATAAATAAATTTGTATACATGAATTATTAGACAATGAAAATTTTAAGAAATTAGAATTTTAGCATGAAACCAAGAGTGTTTTAAAAAAGAATATTTTTTAAAGATATTTCTTAAATTCTTCACACACAGAAAATGTATTAAAAAGAATGCAAAAACCACTAAAGGTTGTTACCATTGTCCCCCTCAAACTTACAATATCATTACAATTAAGCTCTACCATTTAACATCAATTAATGACTAATCCAGAACTGTACAAATCATCCTAAACTATAAAAGGTACTATAATTGAAACTCACTATTAAACTCAAGGCTTTCTTCTGGTGTGCTCTATCCAATATCTTTGAGAGGTTTTTTATTTGATATTAACTTAAATTGGAATGCTTTTATTTATTCTTTTTAATTCCGGGTTATTTTGGAGCATTAGGATATGTTTGGTATGCAATTTAGATTTTGTTTTATGTTTTCGAATTCACTGGATTCAGGGAATATGTGTTTGGCAAATGTGTTTTCGAAAAATGTTTTTGGATTCTATGATCTAAATGGTAGAAATTCTAAAAACAACATTTTTATGTTTTCATTGTATCTTTGAATTTGAAATTTTAAAATGCAGAATTATACTAAAAAAGATAAAAACTTTAATAAATATAGTATTTCATGTATAAACACAATTTATTTTAGTTAAATTAAAAAATACATAATATAATAAATTATAAATTATATGATATTGTAAAATAATAATAATTATACAAAATTATAACAGAAAACATGTTCATAAATTAATTAATAATGATTTATATTAACCTAATATTTAGTTTTGCAACTACATCTAGTTTCATAGTCTACAATTTATTTTTTCATAGTCTATATTTTTTTAGTCTATAAATATATTATAGAACACATTTTGAACAATGGTTTAAGGAAGAATCCAATTTTTAAATCTGCTACCAAACACATATCTAAATACATGAAATACAACTCTATTTTCATTAAATCCCTTGCTTTCAAAATCCTATTTTCAGATTGTCTACCAAACAGGGCCTTAGTCCCTCTTTTCATGAAAAGTGTGGTTTGTTTCTTGTCAAAAAAAAAATTGAAACTCAAACTATAGTCGGCGTTACAATCCATAATTTTAAATTGAAAAAAAATAAACTATATTAACTACAAGAAGTTAGATTTAAATTTAATAATTAAAATATTAACTAGAAAATTATGATGGGAGGACATAAATTATATTTCATGCGTCATAGCCTTAAAAATGGAGTTGTTAATTTACCAAAAAATGTAAGTTAAGTGATAAATAAAATCTTGTACCATCCCTCAGTCCCCATCATTCTTCATCTTCCTCCCTCATTAAGGCAAATTGCGCCCATCCTACAAGACCATGGTCTTTCTATCATTGCTATTCCACCACCACCTATTGTAAAGAAGAAGTATCTCTAAAGAGAAGAAATCTGTTTGTAAAAGAGAATTGAAGAACCTAACTACTACTTCCAGCCTGGACAAAACAGCCTCTTTGGCACTTTTGTAAGGGTTTCCGGTTGATCAATGAAATTCCTCTCTTGGAATTTACAGGGCTTGGAGTCTTGGAAAAAAAGGGTCAGTGATCAAGTCAACAATTCAAAAGAAAAATCCCTCTTTTGTGCTTATCAAAGAAACAAAACGTTCCAAAGTCACAAGGCGCTTGATTAAGTCTATTTGGAGTTGTTCTTAAATTGGTTGGGCATCCCTTAATTCTATAAGAGCGCGGCGGGATCATTATTATGTGGAGCGACCCGTATTTCACTATAAAAGAGACTATTCAAGGTCTTTTCTCTCTACCTATTCAAGTTTTTATGGCTGATGGTTTTTCTTTATGAGGTCTGCTATTTATGGCCCTTCATCTAGCTCTCCTACAACTGATCTTTGGCAAGAATTTCATGATTTGGCGGGTTTGGGAGGTCACCATTGGCTTGTGGGGGTGATTTTAATGTAACTTGATGGACTTGGGAGAAGTCACATGGTCGACCTATCACTAGAAGTATGCAAATTTTCCATCAATAGATTGTCGACTATCAACTTTTTAGATATCCCTTTCAAAATGGTTCCGACTTCCGATACTTGGTCTAGTTTTTTCAAAAATAGCACACTACTTTTCTGGATAGATTTTTAGTCACCGATGATTGTCTTCTGAAATTTTGGGCTGCACAGTTACTCTAAGGGTTGACCGAGTCGCTTCGAACCACTATCCTCTATCCTTGAAATTTGGGAACATCTCATAAAGATTTCATTTTGAATTTGGAAACTTGGTGGAACCAACATTCAATCGTAGGATGGCCTGGGCATGGGTTCATGATGCTACTCAAATCAATGCTACTAAAAAAATTTCTGTATTTATCATTCATTTTAACTATTCAAAAAACCAATATAAACACGAGTTACAAAACCCTTTTTAAGGAAGGAAAAAGATATTCTATCCTATTTAAAACTTCAAATATCTAAAAAAAGAAAGAGATAAATCATAAAACAAAATTGCACGAATGCCCTAACTTTAATCATGATTTTCCATATTTCCCCTCAAGGTGGGTGGTATATATTATACAATCCCAACTTGTTATTCAAATCTTCAAAATTTTCCATATTCCCCCTCAAGGTGGGTGGTATATATTATACCATCCCAACTTGTTATTCAAATCTTCAAAGTTAGGCCTAGGTAAAGGTTTGGTAAGGATATAACTGTTGTTTCGTAGGCACATAATTGAGTTGAACCATTTTATTATTGACTTTCTCTGAGATGAACTGGATTCTTGACAATACTTATTGTAGCTTGATTATCACACATCATCTGTATCAGTAACAAACAATCTTTTCCTAATTCCCTTAGAACTCTCTTGATCCCTATGTCTTCACGCATACCATGAGCAAGTGCTCTGTATTCAACTTCAACACTACTTCTTGCAACTACATATTGCTTTTTGCTTCTCCATGTAACAAGATTACCTCATACGAAGGAATAGTAACCTGAGGTAGATCTTCTATCAGTAACATCACCTGTCCAGTTTGCATCATAATATACTTCAATGTTTCTCTTGTCAGTTTTTTTAAAAAACAGTCATTTTCCGGGAGTCTGTTTTAGGTATTTGAGGATTCAATATAGTGCTTTCATATGTTCTTCATTGGGACTATGCATAAACTGGTTAATCACGCTGACAGCAAATCCAATATCTGGACGTGTATGGGAAAGCTACATAAGCCATCCTACAAGTCATTGATATCTCCTCTATCCATAGGTGTGCTCTCATGGTTGAGTCCAAGTTTCTTTTGAAGATCCATAGGAGATCAACTTGCTTTTGCAGCACACCGACAGATCATCGATGCCTCATTAATGGCCAATGAATTGATTGAAGATTGGAGCCTTCGTAGCCGTCAGGGTGTGGTTGTGAAACTGGATTTAGAAAAAGCTTTTGATACAGTGGATTGGCAATTTTTAGATACGGTTTTATGTGCAAAGGGCTTTGGGGTTTTATGGAGGAAATGGATTCGAGGTTGTCTTTCTAGCGCTAATTACTCTATTATTATAAATGGGCGACCACGTGGAAAAATCTTTCCTACTCGTGGAATTCGACAAGGTGGTCCTTTATCCCCTTTCCTTTTTATATTAGTCTTTGATTGCTTAAGTCAACTAATGGCTCATAGCGCTAGTTTGGGTCATATATCAGCTCATCCTGTGGGTACATCATCATTTTATTTAAACCATTTACAATTCGCGGATGACACCTTGCTCTTTTCTACTTCCGATAGAATTGCATTGAACCATCTTTTTCAAGTGGTTAAGATCTTTGAGCAAGCTTCTGGGTTGAAAGTTAATTTGGCAAAGAGTGAGATTTTGGGAATTAACGTCGATGATTCTGAGATGGAGTGGATCTTGTCGATTTTTGGTTGTAAGCAGGGATTTTGGCCAAGCACTTACCTTGGATTGCCTTTGGGAGAGAATTCAAAAACTATTTCCTTTTGGCAACCAGTAATTGAATGTTTGCAGCAGAAGCTTCATAACTGGAAATATGCTTTCATCTCAAAAGGGGGGAGACATACTTTGATTCAAGCCACTTTGTCCAGTATGCCTACCTCTACTATATGTCCTTATTTAAATTGTCTTCAAAGATTATTAAAGTCTTAAATAAGACTGTTCGTGATTTTTTTTGGGAAGGTTCAAGGTTTGATGGCGGAGTTCATAATGTTAATTGGGCAACAACACAACTTCCTAATCTAATGTGCGGTCTTGGCATTGGCAATTTTGACCATCGGAATTCAGCCCTATTGGCTAAATGGATTTGGCGGTTCACACAAGAACCAGAATCTCTTTGGCGAAAGTTTGTTGTTGCTAAATAATATGGGGAGATGCAAACCGATGGTTGGCCTTTACCAATTAGGCATACCTCTCATAAATCGCCTTGGAAACATATTTGTTCTGTTTGGGACCTGGTTAAATCGCGATCTATTAGGCGTATTGGAAATGGATCTGCTTGGACTGACTCTTGGCTCAGTTGTGGCTCTCTTGATGTTGCTTTCCCACGACTCTTTCGGCTTACTATGCATCCTGATTCCTCGGTGGCTGGTTTGTGGAATTTCACAAATTCTTCTTGGGATCTAAAGCTTTGCAGGAACTTAACAGATTTGGAAACCAGTGATTGGGCATGCCTTTCTCAATTGCTTTCTCATATTAGGCTATCAGAGGGTGTTGATTCCTGGACTTGGCCTTTGGAGCCTTCTGGTTGCTTTTCTATTAAGTCTCTTACTACTTGTTTGTTGAGCTCTGGAAATTTGATATTAAGTGATCTTTACTCTATTATTTGGAAGGATCAGTATCCCAAGAAGATAAAAATTTTCTTTTGGGAGCTTAGCTTGGAAGCTATTAATACTGCTGATAGGTTGCAAAGACGAATGTCTTATATGAGTCTTTCTCCTTCTTGGTGTATCATGTGTGGATTGGATTCAGAGACAACGTGTCATCTGTTTGTCCATTGTTCTTTTGCTCAGAGGTTTTGGTGGTGTCTTTTGGATGCTTTTGGTTGGTCTACGACTCTACCAAAAAATATCTTCGATTTCCTTTCCTCTATCTTGGTGGGTCATCCTTTTAAAGGAACAAAGAGGACTCTATGGTTGGTCTTTGTTCGTGTTTTTCTATGGAATCTTTGGATGGAGAGAAATGGTCGCCTATTCAGGGATGCTTCTTATACTTTTGAACGTTTTATGGACCATGTTCTTTCTATTGTTTATTTGTGGTGCAAATCTTTACCATCTTGTGGTCTTTATAGTTTATCGTTTTTTATTTCAAATTGGCGTTCTTTCTTGTAATTCACCTATGGGTGCTCGGAGTTCACTCCATTTCATTTATCAATGAAATTGTTTCTTACACCAAAAAAGTTTACATCCTAACATGTGGATCTCTTTAAGAAGGTCTAAAACATACTTCCTTTGGGATACAACTATACCGTTTTTTCGACAGAGCAATCTCCATGCCTAGAGAATACTTGAAATTTTCTAGATCTTTGACTTCAAATTCTTGAGTCACCTGCTTCTTCAACATTTGCAATTCTAATTCATCATTTCCAAAGAATGATATCGTCAACATATACTATTAAGAGAGCAAGTAAATCTTCAAACCTCTTTTTAAGAAATAATGTATGGTCTGACTGGCATTGTGAATATCCAAGACTGAGAACAAAATTTGCAAATTTACCAAATCATGCGTGAGGTGATTGCTTAAGTCCATAGAGAGATTTTTTAAGTTTGCAAACCTTTTGATGAACTGAAATTCTCTTCGCATCCAGGAGGAATATTCATATATGTTAATATAATTAAATTTACCATAACCTATTAGCTTAAGCTTTTGAGTTGATTGGTGATTTAACATGATATCAAAGCCGAAGGTCCTATGTTTGAATCCCTGTATAGTCGTTTTCTCCCAATTAATATTGATTTCCACTTGTTGAGTTTTTGTTCAAATTTCCAAACCCACAAGTGAGGGTGTTTGATTTCCACTTGTTGGGTTTTTGTTCAAAATTTCCAAGCCCACAAGTGAGGAGAAGTGTTGATATAATTAAATTTATCATAGCCTATTAGCTTAACCTTTAGGGTTGATTGGTGATTTAACAATATATACTTCTTCTAGATCTCCATTCAAAAAGATATTTTTAATATGCTGTTGAAGACTCCAATCAAGATTGACTGCTAGAGATAAGATAATTCTTATAGTGTTGAGTTTAGCAACAGGTGCAAAGGTTTCCTAGCAGTCAATTCCATAAGACTGAGTGAATCCTCTAGCAACAAGTCTGGCTTTCAATCTCTCAATGTTTCCATTTGCCTTATGCTTTACCGTAAAGATCCACTTATATCCACTAGTTCTTTTTCCACTAGGTACATTTGTCACTATCCACGTATCATTTTATTCAAGAGCTTCAATCTCATCTTGTACAGCTTTTACCAACCAGGATGTTTCAATGCTTCATGAATATTGGTTGATACTTGAACATTATCAATGATGGAAAGAAATGCTCGATATGACCCAGATGATCCATCATATGACACATAGTTCCCTATAGGGTGAATGGTGCAACTCCTGGCTCTCTTTCTTACTACAATTGGCAAATCTAAATCAACTTTTGGAATTACATCATTTCCCATCTTAGCTTTATCTTCACTTATGGATTATTCATTGGATGTTAAAACCGATTCAAACATTGGACAGTATTGATTTGTTCTAGAATCTATTTTCTCAACTTGTTTGTTTCACCTTTTGTAGTGGGAGACTTTCACTAGCATTTGGAGGAACATTTAGATTTAGATTTGTTCCAGGAGAAATAGGTAGAGTCATAGGATCTTGAGGAGAAGAATGAAGTAGAGTGACAGATAGGTTCAGTCTCAAGTAACGAGATCCAAGACTAATTTTTTAAAAAAAAATTGACAAAGCAACAAAGATTTCATTGATATAATGAAAGGAGACTAATGCTCCAAGTACAAATCTTACAACGAAAAAAAATAACAATTAGAAGAAACAAAAATAAACAAAGAGGATACAATAGAACTCCAAATTGACCAAAACAAAGTAAAGACCCATGAAACATAGGGAAACCTCAAAAAATACCAACAAAGCAACAGTTTGGAATAGAATGAGGTCTATGACTGATTGTCACTCACCTTCTCCCCTAATGATCAGTTTTGGAATAGAATGGTAGATGCTTGCAAAACGTGGCATTCATACTGAGCATATACCCGTTTGGTGATAGGAGAGTAACATTTGTCTCCTCATTTATTTAGCGAGTATCCCAAGAAAATACATTTATGGGCTTGAGGATCCAACTTACTATGATGTTGGGAATGAATGTGAACGAAGGCACACACCCAAAATCAAGAGAGATTGAGCACGAAGGTGGAGAAAAGATTGAAGAAAAACTTGACGAGAAGTGGAGAATTTAAGAACACGAGAGGGCATACGATTGATCAAGTTTTTAACCCTCTAATAAGTTTTCGCTCCAAATATCGTTAAAAGAAATTTTATTTTACGTGTTCAATGAATTATAAAACATATGTATAATATGAAATTGATAAAATTTTAGAGGAAAACAACATTAGAGCTAAATTTTTGTTGAGAAATGAAAGTTTTTAAACGTTTATTTGTGGCATTTAGTGTGGCATTTTATTTTTCGCAACACTTTTGAGTTATTTGAGTTATTAGAATTATAAGAGTATGTGAGTTATATGAGTTATGAGAGTTAGGAGCATTGATGTCATTTATAGTTTTTTTTCAAATCGTTCTCTTTGTAAGTCTATATAAAGGCATGCCTATTTGATTGAAAAAGCATCTTCTTTCATATCTTGTCCTCCAGATTTGTTTCTAAGAAAGTGGTATCAAAGACTAGTTAAAAAAATTTAGAGAAAAAAATGGCTAACGGTGGGTTGAGTTCGCTTCAATTACCGATGCTTACCAAGCTCAACTATGATACTTGGAGCATCAAGATAAAAACGTTACTAGGAGCACAAGACATGTGGGAGATCGTGGAGAATGGTTTTCAAGAGATGGAAGTTGAAGCCAATAAAACGCAAAGAGACGCGTTAAAGGAGACAAGAAGGAAGGACAAGAAGGCCCTGTTTATCTTGTACCAATCAGTGAACGAAGATACATTTGAGACCATCGCCAATGCCGAGACGTCAAAGGCGGCATGGGATAAACTCCAATCAACTCAGCCGATCGTGTGAAAAAGGTACGGTTGCAATCTTTACATGGTGAGTTTGAATCATTACAAATGAAGGAAACGGAGGTGATAGAAGAGTATCACACAAAAGTAATGATCGTTGTAAACCAATTGAGACGGAACGGTGAAGAAATCGCCAATGTTCGTGTCATGGAAAAGATTTTACAGAGCCTAAATACTAAGTTCAAGATTATCGCCACGACAATCGAGGAGACACAAGATCTCGATAACATGACAATTGAACAATTTATAGGCTCATTGCAAACCTATGAGGAGAAAAAGAAAAGAAAGATGGAGCAAACGGAGACCATTGAACAACTCCTTCAACTCAAACTCATGGAGGAAAATAGTCGTAGACATGGAAGAGGTTGCAGTGGTCGAGGCCATGGTGGAAGAGGTGAAACCAACACCGACATTTCTCAAAATTTCTATGTATCCTCGAGAGGAAGAGGAGGTTGAGGTCGTAGAAGACGTGGTGGAAGGTTCGGGAGAGATAAATCTCAGGTAAAATGTTATAATTGTAATAAATATGGGCATTATGCGAATGAATATTACTCATCTCAATCAGAGTCGATCGATCAAAAGAATCAAGACCGGTCAATTGCTGACACATCTAAAGCCCATCAAGGGAAATCTAATTATGCGGAGGAGAATGGGATCTTATTTATGGTGTCAAAGGGAGAAGAAGAGAGTTGAGATACTATGTGATATCTTGACAGTGGAGCCTCAAATCACATGTGTGGAAAATGCAAGATGTTTCCGGAGTTGAACGAGATGGAGAAAGGTAATATTGCCTTTGGAGACAATTCTTTGGTCGTCATCAAAAGAATAGGTAAAATTTTCATTAAGTTAAAAAATGGAGAAAATCAATATATCTCTAATGTTTATTACATTCCCAGTGTAAAAAGCAATATATTGAGTGTAGGTCAATTGTTAGAGAAAGGTTTTGAAGTTCAAATGAAAAACAATTGTTTGTATTTGAGGGATAATCATGAGAAACTTGTTGGTAAAGTCTCCATGACCAAAAACCGAATGTTTCCTTTGAATATAGGTAATGATGTTCCAAAATACTTGAAGACGTGTTATGAGGATCTCTCTTGGCTATGGCATCTACAGTTTGGGCACCTTAATTTTGGAAGTCTGGAAGATTTGTCGAAGAAGAAGATGGTGCGGGGTTTACCGTACATTCACAAGCTGAATCAAGGTTGTGAAGGTTGCCTACTTGGCAAACATCATCGAAGTAGTTTTCCAAAGGAGCCTATGACAAGGGCCACGAAGTCTCTAGAACTCATCCATGTCGACGTGTGTGGAATGATCAAACCGGAGTTTCATGGTAAAAGTAAATACTTCCTTCTCTTTATTGATGATTTTTCTAGAAAAACATGGGTGTACTTTTTTAAAGAAAAATCGGAAGTATTTGAAATCTTCAAAAGATTTAAGGCACGTGTGGAGAATGAAAGCAACCTTACAATCAAGGCCATGAGAACCGATCAAGGTGGTGAATTCACATCAAATGAGTTCAAACAATTTTGTGATGAAAAAGGCATCCAACGTCCATTAACAGTGCCAAGGACACCACAACAAAATGGTGTGGTGGAGAGGAAGAATCGAACAGTCTCGAACATGGCAAGAAGCATGTTAAAGACGAAGAAGATGCTGAGGGAATTTTGGGCAGAGGCCGTAGCTTGTACGGTCTATTTGATAAATCGAGCCCCAACCAAAAGTGTGCTTGACAAGACACCTCAAGAAGCATGGAGCGGAAGAAACCCCAGAATTGTTCACTTCAGGTATTTTGGAGTATTGCATATGCTCATGTGTCGGAAGAAAAAAGGACCAAGCTCGACAATCGAAGCAAGAAACTCATCTTCATCGGCTATGATGCTATGATGCAAGTTCAAAGGGTTATCGTCTCTACAATCCTTTGAATGGGAAGGAAATTATTAGTCGTGATGTTGTTTTTGACGAGGAAGCCTCTTGGGATTGGAATATACAAGAGGAAGAGTATGATTTCTTTCCATACTTTCAAGAAGACGATGAAAATGAGCCAACTGGGGATGAAATGGGTGAAGTTTTGACCATTCCAATGCCACCACATTCGTCCAATCCGTCATCATCTGAAAGTTAATCCAGCGATTCAGAGAACGAAATTGGTCCAAGAGGAACTCGAAGTCTACGGGAACTTAATGAGGTAAATGAAAATCAAGATGACATAATTCTCTATTGTCTTTTTGATGATTGTGAGCCCATTAGTTTCCAAGAAACCATTGCAAACAAAAAATGGAAGGATGCAATGGATGAAGAAATTCGAGCGATAGAAAAAAACGACACATGGGAGTTGACCAAACTTCCAAAAGGGCACAAATTGATCGGAGTGAAGTGGGTATACAAGACAAAGAGAAAAGCCAATGGTGATGTTGAGAGGCACAAGGCAAGACTAGTGGTGAAAGGGTATAGTCAACGACATGGCATCGAGTATGATGAGGTATTTGCCCCTGTTGTTCACCTTGAAACTATTCGTTTGATTATTGCTTTGGCAGCTCATAATCATTGGAAGATACATCAAATGGATGTCAAATCGGCACTCTTGAATGGAATTCTTGAGGAGGAGGTCTATGTGGAACAACCATTAGGTTACGAAGTCAAGGGTGAAGAAGACAAAGTGCTTCGATTGAAGAAGTCTCTTTATGGTTTGAAGCAAGCGCCAAGAACATGGAATTAAAAGATTGACAAGTACTTTCAAGATAAGAAGTATATGAAGTGTCCTTGTGAGCATGCCCTCTACATCAAAATGCAAGGTGAAAACATACTAATCATTTGTTTATATGTTGTTAATTTAGTATTTACCGAAAACAATCCTAGCATATTTGATGAGTTCAAAAAAGAGAGATGGCAAACGAGTTTAAAATGACGGACATTGGTCTCATGAGTTACTATCTTGAAATTGAGATTAAACAAGGTGAAGATAGGATCTTTATATCCCAAGAGGGTTGTGCTAAAGAAGTGCTAAAAAAGTTCAACATGGATGTTGCTAATCCGGTTGGAACACCAATGGAATGTGGAGTCAAAATCACCAAGCAAAGATGGAGGAGTGGAAGTAGATTCTACATATTTCAAAAGCCTGGTTGGAAGTTTGAGATACTTGACATGCACAAGACCGGATATTTTTTATTCAGTTGGAATTATTAGTCGATTTATGGAAGAGCCAAAAACACATTGCAAAATGACAAAAAGGATACTTCCCTACATCAAAGGGACGATTGGGTATGGTCTATCCTATGTCTCTTCTAGCAATTTTGATATTGTTGGTTATTGTGATAGTGATTGGAGTAGTGACTTGGATGATCGAAAGAACACTGCGGGGTTTGTGTTTCTTATTTGTGAAATGGTGTTCACATGGATGTCAAAGAAGCAACCCATAGTCACACTATCAATATGTGAGGCAGAGTACGTCGCGGCAACTTCATGTGTATGCCATGCAATTTGGCTAAGAAACTTAGTGAAGGAGTTGAAGTTTCAAATGAAAGGTCCAAAGGAGATTTTTATTGACAACAAATCGGCCATTGCCTTAGCCAAAAATCTGGTATTACATGGGAGGAGTAAGCATATTGATACTCGTTTTCACCAGTGTTTTAAAAAGCCCCTTCGGGCACGCGCCTAGGCGCAAGGCGCACCTTAAGCGCCTCGCCTCGAACGCGAGGCGCATGTAAGAAGGTGCGCGCCTTCCATGAAAAGCCCAAGAGGCGCGCGCCTCTAGGGCTTCTTAAGCTTTTTTTTTTCCAGTTTTAATAGTAAAACGTATTGTTTACTTATTTTAAATCTATATTTTTTTAAAAAAAAACCAAAACACAAGAAACCCACTTCATTTAGGGTTTACATATACAACTTTTACGTTAAAACTTAAAAGAATTGCAACCCATCGTCGCCAGTCCCACACTTTCTGTCTTCTTCTTCAATCTATGTTCAAACACTAATACTTGAACCTTATTTCTTTTACCTATTTTTCTTGGTTAAAACTTAATTTCTTCCCATGAAGGGGTTTTTCTTATTGTGTATGTTACATATATATTTTATATATTTTTTTATATATAGTGCACCTTAGAAAAAAAAGCTTGCGCCTTTTGGTGCGCCTTGCGCTTAGGCTCCAGAGGCCTATTGCGCCTTAGTGCGCCTTGAGCCTTTAAAAACACTGGTTTTCACTACATTCGAGATTGCATTACGAAGAAAAAAGTAGAACTCAAATATATCAAGTCACAAGACCAAGCGGCAGACATTTTCACAAAGCCCCTCAAGTTGGAGACTTTTATCAGAATGAGGAGTTTACTTGGTGTAACAAATCAAGTTTAAGGGGGGTGTTGAGAAATGAAAGTTTTTAAACGTTTATTTGTGGCATTTAGTGTGCCATTTTATTTTTTGCAACACTTTTGAGTTATTTGAGTTATTAGAATTATAAGAGTTATGTGAGTTATGAGCATTGATGTCATTTATAGTTTTTTTCAAATCGTTATCTTTTGTAAGCCTATATAAAGGCATGCCTATTTGATTGAAAAAAAAAAATCCTTTCATTTTTTTTTTTTTAAAAAGACGAGCTCCTTTCATATCTTGTCCTCCACATTTGTTTCTAACATATTTTTTGTTAATAAATTTTGGCAAAGTTATTTAATGGTTAATTTGTGCTTTGGTCAAACTTATTTTTGTGCAAAACTTTATTTTATTAAAATTAATGAGTTCATGAAGATTTTTAGACTGTTTTCTGTTAAAATTAGTGGGCAAACTAGCGGAATTTGAATCAAGGATAAATATTGCAACGCTTATTTAAGTTTAGGGTCCAATCGGAAGAAATTGAAAGTTTAAGGTCCAAATTGACACAACTTCACATGTTTAGGGTCAAATTTGATTTTTTTCTCCTTAAATAATTAATGATCCGATGGGTTGGCCAGACCCAATTCAAAGTTTGATTCAATAAGTTAAGTCGATGGACTTGGCTATTGAAGGTTGGGCTAGCTTCGCCCAAGCCCAAATAATGTCTTGGACCAATGGGCTTGGGCCAAGGCCGAGCTTAAGCCTTTACTCTTTTGGTGACTGATCTTCGACAAGTTGTCAATGTCAAATAACTAAGAAAGGTTTTGAGTATGTGAATTTGAGAAGTTAATATCTTAAAATGATCACTTCCAGACATTCACATCAATCTGAGCGAGAGAGTTCTGGCAAAGGTAATGTAATTTCCATGTTAAGTACCATGTATGGTAGTTGAAGGTAGAGCGAACATTCTAACGTGATTTGCACATTATAATTATATAAAAAAAGAAAACCAATAAAAACAATACTAAATTGCAGTTCAAACCAATACAAACTATTAAATTGCAGTTCAACTCCACCTGAATGCTATCACCTCGAGGATGCTTTCGAGGACCTTTGTCAGGAACATCCACTACCTGAAAGAAAGTAAATGATTTTGGAGTAAATTGGGAAGTGAAAAGAAAATTTCTTCTTTTTGGTAGTAGGAAACCAACTTTCATTAATAAAAAGACAAAGACAGTGGACGATAAGACATAGACCCACAAGAGCCAAGAATAAATCTCAGAAATAGCTCAGAAGCAAGACTTCAAAGTGAATAATATCCCACAGTTCACTGCTAAATTCCACAATGTTCCGCTGTAATCACAGAAGAAAAACAGATGACTCAAGTTGTACCCTAAATGTCTGCATAAAACACACCAACAGGGCAGTAACAATATGCTAGGACAATTTTTCGGTAAACTATCAGCTGTATTGAGACTACTATCAGCTGTATTGAGACTTTCAAGACAACGGAGCCAGCAGAAAATTTTAACTTTCTTCGCCACCCATCCTTTTCATATTGGCAAAGACATTTCAATATTTAAATCCTGTTAAGAATCCCAAATGCAAGGGTTTAAATGTCGATGTCGACGAAAATGTCAAGATCTCAATTTAATAAAATTGTCGATGGAAATTTCAATAAAACGTCGATATTGATGGATATTTCTAAAAAATACGAGTATAAAAAATTCATTAAAAATATTTAAATTAACAACTAAACATTTTATCATTTTTAAATAGGTTTAAACTTATTATTAATATTAGATCACATTAGCGATATTTTGCTAATACTTCTGGTATATTTCGTCTATTTTTCTATGATATAAAGAAATGTCTATTTACCCTTTATGTCGATGTCGAACCTAGATGCTTTAATATTCCAATATATCACATCATCCTCCCTCTTAATTACGAGACCCTTCAGCAAGCCCAACATATTCCCAAACTCCTTAGCCTCCAACTCAGTAAGGTAACAGTTCTCCATTAAATCTGGATACTGATGAAAGAGAATGGTTGGTATGACCTTCTGAAGCCTCTGAAATTTGGTATGCTATCAAAAACTAAGAGGGAAAAAAAACACCACCGGAACCTGATGGATTTTCAGTTGATGTTTAAAGTTCTGCCTTCTGATAGAGAAGTTCTTGGTGGAAATGAAATGTTTCCAAATTTCGGGACCTCATGACAAATGCTACTAGCATTTTTGTTGAGGAAGGAAGAAAAGAAGACTTTGGAACACTTGTGTCCGCGAAGATCATAGCTCAAAGCAAATCAGCAAGGGCCATAATCTAAAAGATCTTTCTAAGATCCTCTTGGAGAATGTTTTTTTGACAAGAGACGAAGCTTTACACATTGATATAATGAAAAAAGACTAATGCTCAAAGATACAAACTCCAAAAGGAGTGAAAGAAAGTAAAGAAAACTGCAACATCAAAAGGACCAAAGAAAGAAACAAAAACAAACAATGACCAAAACAAGGAACGAAACCAAACAGCCATAATAAATTAAGAAGGATATATAAAAGCACTCCAATTGAGATAAATATCTTGAAGAGAAAATCCAGCAAAAGGCTTTGAGAGAGAGCTCCACGAAGAGGCCTTGAGACAAGCAGCTTCAAATCTTTCAAACCACGAAAGTTGCTTATTGTGAAAGATCCTTTGATTTCTTTCCATCCATAATTCGAAAAGAGTAGCCTTGACAACATTAATCCAAAGAGAAATAGCTTTGTAATTCAAAGAGAGACCTGAAATTAATTGCAAGGCGTTGTTCCGGAGAGAAAAATGGAAGTCCCACTGAATGTTGAACAATGAGAAAAGCTTATTCCAACAATTTCTGGAGTAGGAGCAATCAAAAAGCACATGATTAGGGAGTTACCATCTTTTTTTTTCTGCAAAACATAAAGAGCAAACCGAAGGCTGAATCACTTGGTAGGCATTTTTCTTTGTAAAACATCAGTAGTATTAAGATGACCATTAATCATAATCTATAATAGAATGGAGATACTTTTAGGGCATTTAAACTTCCAAAAGGCTATAAAAGTCTCTTTCTCCAATGGAGCCGAGGAGCCTAAATGACTCGATAAAGATTTGACCGTACAAACCCCCAAGGAATCAAGAGACCAACATCTAAAATCTTCCAACAAACCAATATTAATAGTGGAGAGACTGCCCAACAATTCCTGAAAAGCAACAACTTCCTCATCCTTCAATGATCTTCGAAAGGTAGTATTCCAAGAACAAATTTGATCATACCAATGAAGAGCAGCTGAACCATTTGGAGTCGATGAAACAGCACACACTTGAGGATAACAAACAGAACTCTAAAGGATAACTAAATAACCATGGATCTTTCCAAAAAAGAATCCTTCTACCATCTCCCAATTTAAAAAGAGGCAAACAATCAAAACGAGCTCAAGTTTTAGAAATATATTGAGAATTTGGGCGCAATATGGCAAGATTTAAATTAGGAAACAGGATGCAGATTCGATTTTGGAAAGACGTTTGGGAGGGAGATGAGGCTTTGAAGAATTTCCATCTCTTTACTTGATTTCCTCTTCTCAATCTGGTTGGGTTTCGGATTTGTGGATTCTCCCACTAATTCTTGGAGCATTTCTGGTAGAAGAATGTTGAAAACTTGAAAGAAGGGGAAATCATTGAATTTCAGAATCTGCTGAGTTTGTCGGGTAATTCTCACATTGCTCCTTGTCAGGATGCAAGATTTTGGCCTTTGGGCTCCTCGAGACACTTTTCAATAAATTCATTGGTAAAATTTCTAGCTGAAAGTAATCCGTGGTGGACAAGCCAACTTTTAATGGTATTTGAAAATCTAAAAGCCCCAAAAAGGTTAGTATTTGGGTATGGATTTTACTAAATGGTCATTTAAACACCTCTGAAATTCTGCAAAGAAAATTGCCAACTTTCTTGCTTCAACCTTCAGTCTGTCTTCTCTACCATCAGAGCAGGAAAACCATGTATCATCTCTTTTTCGAATGCGAATTTGCTTCCCGGTGCTGGTTCAAGTTATTCTAGATTTTTAGGGTTTGTTGGGTTTTCTCTAATGACGTGAAGGCCAATGTTCTTCATCTTAACATTAGACCTCAGTTGAATGTCAAAGCCTCCCTTCTTTAGGTGAATGCGGTTAAAGCTATATTTTATGATGTGTGGTTGGAAAGAAATTAGATAACTTTCAAAGACAAATCTTTTAATTGGGAAGCTAGATTTGAGGTTATTCTCTTCCAGGAAGATATCTTCCTGGTGCGCTCTTTCCAAAGCTTTTAAGGATTATTCTAGTTTGTATATTAATTTAAATTGGCATGTTCTTATTAATTCCTTTTAAGTTGTATCTCTCTTGTTGGTTTTGAACCTCCATGTTGGAATTTTGTATTTTGAGTATTAGTCCCTTTTCATTGAAGGAATGAAAAGGTTGTTGCATTTTCTAAAACAAAAAAAAAAAAAGATGAGACTGAGAAAAGGAATACAACAAAGGCCTAAAGAATAAACAAAAGGTCAAAACCCAACCACGAAAAGAACCGATAAAGAAGGAAATAAAAACAATCCAATTGATAAAATCCAGCCAGAAACCAACTGGTTGCCAGAAACCAACTTTCTTTGGATGTCCCCCTAGTGATAAACCCAAATAATGAAGTGGAAATGATTCAACTTTACATCCCAACTTTTCAGCCATTTCAATTATCTCCGAGTCTTGGATGTTTATTCCAGCCAATGCTAATGAAAGCCAAATAACACGTAAACCCGAACAAGCTTCAAATAAAGCAATGGTGTTAACCAAAACCTCCATCATATGATTCATCATACTTGCAAAATAACAGAGTATCATCAGCAAACTGTAAAATGGAAACATGTATCCACCACAAATCCCTCAAATAAGCCTTGATCATGCATTTTGCTTGTCATAGAAGATAAGACCTCTAAAACCAAAAGATAAAGGAAAGGAGAAAGAGGGTCTCCTTACCTTAGACCTCTCGAAGCCTTGATTCTGCCACACGGCCTCCCACTAATAAAAATTGAAAACATTGGATCCTTAACACAACTCATAACCCACTGAATCCACTTGGTACAAAACCCTTTTAATTGCATTACTTCCTCAAGAAATCCCCAGTCAACACTATCAAAGGCTTTTTCAATGTCAATTTTTAACACCCACCCCTTTTTCTTCTTGACTCAATATTCTTCTACAACTTCATTTGCAATCAAGATCGGATCTAATATCTGTCTTCCGTGGATGAAGGCACTTTGAGTATCTGAAATAATGAAGGGCATAACCATTCTCAGTCTTTCTGCCAGCACTTTTGCTAAAATCTTATAAGAGGAGGAGATCAAACTAATAGGTCGAAAGCCTTTAACCGTATGGGCCAACTCTTTTTTCTGGATTAAACATATAAAGTTTTCCTTCTGAGTTGCATTAATCTGGCCATTAATAAAAAAACTCATCAAAAATTCTAACCATATCTAACTTTAGGAGGTTCCAAAATCTGAGATAGAACTCGATAGTAAAACCATCAAGCCCCTGTGCCTTATTTTTGCCCAAACCTTTAATGGCCCCCAAAATTTCATCCGCCGAGAAAGGAACAATTAACTTTGCATTCTGCTCCATAGTGACCATCTCCCATTCAATTGAAATTGGAACAAACCATCTACCATGAACTCTTGAGTATAGCCCATTGAAGAAATTAGTTATCTCAGTTTCAATGTCATTGGCCGACGTAAGAACATCTCCATTCGAACTCAAAAGCTCAACAATCAGTCTTTTCCTCTTCTTTGCAACTAGAAATCTATGAAAAAACCCTGTGTTGTCATCCCCCTCTTTTTGCCAATTCAATTTGCATTTTTGGATCGAGTTTCGCTCCTCTAGCAAGTATAAATTGGCTAGGTCTCCCATGGCCACAGCTTTAGCCGAAGTTTCTAAAGTAGAGAGAGTAGAAGAATAACACCACATCAGGATACCTTTTGAAGGAACTTTTTAAGACTAACTCTCTTCGATCCATCCCACAATCCTCTCGTGTTCCATGATAAAATCTTCATTGCAAGGACAAAGACTTACCCCTGTCACAGCTTCTTTGACCACTCGCCTTTATTAAGGCACTAAAATGAGTAATTCATTTGGGCAATCATGAATATCCTTATCTTTCTCTTCCTCCAAAGGAGGCTGATAAACCGCAAAGTCAAAGAAATTTTCAAGGTCAATTGCTGGAGAAAAGTCCCCCAATTGTTTGTCTCAGACTTCTTGCCAAGTCCAAATCCAGACTGCTTAGGCTCACCTCCGATTCTACTGCCGAATTCTGACCAAAGATTGGAGAGGAAGAGATTTCACCTCGAGCAGGAATTAATGATGGCTGGAAAGAAGCCATAAAAAACAGCACTCCTTTGGGCCAAGTTGACACTCTTCAATGGAAAAAACTGGAGCTTTAAGAGAAGGATTAGAGTTTACGTGTGAACATGGTACGAAAGAGTTGGATTGTTGAATGAGGTGATCGGGTTGCTCAAGAAAATCCAGAAAAGCTCCTTCCAATTGAATCTCTGATCCCAAAGTTGAATCTCTTCCACCCTTTCTTTTTTTTTTTTTACAAGGAAACCAAGCAATTTCATCGATATAATGAAATGATACAAAATCTCATGATACAAAAATATGTAAGCTGAACATATATCAAGAAAACAACAAAGTAGTCCAACATGATACAAAATCTCTTCCACCCTTTCTTGTATAATATTTCCCACAAAAAGTATCTTTAATTTCTTTAACACTAACAGGGATGGTGGAAGAGAATAGAAGGTCTTCAACCTCCGTTTCCTTGCTCTGTATATTCGAACCTCTCAGATCCAAGAGTCGCGAATCCTCCCCAGCAAGACTAATTGATTGTGACTCTTCCAATCCTTCCCCTTATTCCATTCTGAATTAATTTCAGCCTCCTGAATAAAACACCCCTTCGGCTCCATCATTTCACGACCATTCGAGATCACACAACCCCTCAAGATCTCCTTTTCACACCTATTCATTTCCCTGGTTTCCATCAACCTAGAAGACGAGGAGTTATCATTAGAATCATTATCCTGTTCATCATGACCCAAAAAGGGAACAGCCCCTGAAGAGTTGTGACCCTCCACTTCTTCATAACTTTCAAATTCTAAATTTGTAAAGCCCCCCAAACTCCCATTAGCCCAAGGAGACTTCAATGCCTCCATAGAGAATTGAGACGAATCAATCTCAATTTCATCCTCCATCACATGATAAATTCTAGCCAAATCAGCAGAATTAGTAATGTCCTTTAAGACAAGAGAGTCCAACAACCTAGAAGGTGAAACCACAGCCTCTAATACTTCGAAGTCTAATAAGAACTCTCCAGAAATCGGATCTTCAACAGGGATGGAAGCCGGCCAGAATCCACAAAGGTTTGGGGCCACCTTAATTTTTGCCATTAATAAATCAATGAAGTTTAACGTATCTAATGAGATGTCTTCAAGCCCTCCAAAGTGCATCCCAATTGCTTCAAATACACTTCTCTTCCAAAGCCTTAGGGGTAAATTCTTGATTGCAAGCCACCCTCCATAACCTCCCACAACGGAAGGTGAACTATGTAATCTGTCATCCCATTTCTCTATCTTCAAATGAAGGCTACCAATGATTTGCCACTCCCCACACCTCAAATCCAAGTTCACATTAGAAGAGTCATGGTCAAAGAGGATAAGAGCCTTGTCAATCATAAACGGATTAATCTGCAAATTCATCTTAAAGTGAGTTTCCAATGACTTCTTGATGGTTGCCCATTGAATGTGTGCAAACAGTCGAGTAACCACCCAAATTTTCGAGAAGTCAACTGCGACCACATCTTCAACCTTTCGAATCCATTGTCCCTTCTGAGATGGTGTCTTAAAATGGGCAGTGTTGTCTTTAACACTTGCAGACTTGTCCGGAGATTCCACAGATGGAGAGACAGGGGCAGAGCGCTCATAGAACATGATGAAGTCCTCCAAAAAATCCCCGAATACTCCAGCCAATCGAAAATCTTCCTAAAGGAACTTCAAAAACTTTTCTACTCCCGGTCGGAGGCCATATCACCCCTTCAGCCACCTAGCCATTTACCTTTTTTAACTTAAACAGACCCAAAGTGGCCACCTCGTCCTTGAAAAAGGAGTTAACTTTCGCAACCATCTCAACGAACAAATAATAAAACCATTTAACATGGTTGAAGGATAGAAGAATTGGCAAGGCATTGAAGCCATCCTAAATGAAAATTTGTGAATCTTCACCCAGATCCGAAAGGAGTTATGCCCAATACAGCAGCTAAAGATCCTCATTAAGAACTACGAATGATATCGGGAAGTCTACACCAAGAGGTCCGACGGAAAATGCACATCCGATGAGGAGAAGTCGAAACAATTTTAACCCAAATCTTCAGTCGAACGTTACTGCTCAAAGCTACACAAGGGTCCAGGCGAAGGCGTCAAGGCGAGGTAGAGACAAATGTTCGGTCAGGAGAAGTCGAAACGTTTTAATCCATATCTTCAATCGAACGTTACTGCTCCAAGCGACACAAGGGTCCAGGCGAAGTCGTCAAGGCAAGGTAGGGATTGGAGAAAGATGCGAAGGGAAACGACGAAGGGAGACGGCGAGCGAAAGGATTGAACGGAGACGGGAAGACAAGGTGGAGAGAAGAGAGAGAAGAGAGAATGGGGGGAGGGGGGTGGATGCCCTTATATTCTTTCTTCTTTTTTTCAATGAAAGCTCAGTTTTTTATTAAAAACTGATACTCATAGACTCCATAACGTAAGTTTCCTTTGTTTTGTTTTCTTTGTAACCTCCAAATGAAGCATTCTCCCTAAATCATTTGTTAACAACATTACTTCACAGCTTCCACCTTGGGATTCTTTTTGCAACCTCCTGGCTATAGAAGCTCCTTTGGCCTCTTCTGGCAAGTCTTTTCATTTTACTTGATGCCACTGTGACAGGATACAATTTTCTTTTCACTTTACTTGATGAAAAGTACTTAAATATTTTTACAAAATAAATAAGTTGAGGTGTAGTCGTGTAGAAAGAATTTACAAGTGCAGTTTGTGTTAACCATAAAAGTAAAATGTTGATCAACCAATGCAAATATGATTTAAAATGAAGGAGAGAAAAAAAATTATAAGTCAAACGGAAACATCAAATTGACATCTAAGTCATTTGAAGATTGATCCAACTTCAAGAAGATTAAGCAAGAAAAACAGATGAAGCAATATAAGACGATTTAAAACACACACACACATACAATAAAATGAGCAATATTACTGTCAAATTGAGATACCCACGGTTCCTTCAAGCATTTTCAGCAGTGCCTGCTGGACCCCTTCCCCAGATACATCTCTGCCAGAGTTTATGCTCTCACTCTAATAAGACATAAAGCAAGTTATGACAAATACTATAAAGTTGACAAATAAAGCCTATACATCTTAGACCATGCTATACCTTCTTAGTTATCTTATCAACTTCATCAATATATACTATCCCTCGTTGAGCTGCTTCTACATTGAACTCTGCATCCTGTACAATTAAAGCATGATGTAAAGAATGAGCAAAGATACAAAGAGAAATAAAGAAGGCATGAAAATTATTATTCACCTAAGTACAGAAAAGAAATTGACCATAGATTTCACATACTTCCTCAAATGGTAAAGCTAGGAACACAACAAGAACAAATTATAAGGTGTAGGGCCTTGGTTGAGCTCCCATTCTATATTTCCAACAGGATACAGACTCCGAGTCCATCATCCAAGGGGGAACTCATCGCAAAATAGCGGCTATACCAATCCACATTTCATTTGTATGTAAATTCTGACTTTATCGCAGTGGCAAGTAAATAATGCCAAAACTGCTGCTTCTCTTTAATTCCATAGGCAAGTATAATATCCCAACTCCACAATTGCCTTGTGAATAAATCTTTTTTTTTCTTTTGCTAGTATTTCCAGATCGTACTAAATTGAGAAATTATGAGCCCGTTTATGTTCTATATATGGTACAAATTGAAACAGACTGATGAGAAGGATCAATGAAAACCCTTTCTCAGTGCAAAATGTAATTACAATTCCAAGAGGTGAACTAGGGAAGAAGAAAGGGTTGGATAATCAACACACATAGAGGGCGTTCCTATTTTTTTACACTTCAAAAACTCCATAGTTTTAGACACATAGAGGGCGTTCCTATTTTTTTACACTTCAAAAACTCCATAGTTTTAGAATATAAAATTAAACAAACAAGCTGTACCACGGTTATGTCCCTTTCTTTTAATCTCAAGTGTTTTTTTTTTCAAAGATCAATTTATACCCCTAAACTTTCGGGTTGTATCGATTAAATCCCTAAACTAATAATTGTATCAATTTAAACCCTAAACTTTCATAAGTATATCAATTTACACTCTTCATTAGCTTCCGTTTAAAAAACGTTAGTTCACATGTGTGCAAATGTATAATTGTATCAATTAAACTCTTAAACTTTCATAAACGAGTCAATTTAGACTCTCCGTTTCAAATGCATGGAAAATTTTCAAATTGAGGGTCTAAATTTTTTAAGAAGTCTATCCACGTGTTAGAATTGATGCATGGACAATTTTCAAATTGAGGGTCTAAATTGATTCATTTATGAAAATTTAAGAGTTTAATTGGTACAATTATGAGTTTGCATACGTGTGAACTAACGTTTCATTTGTGAATTAACGTTTTTCAAACAGAATCTAACGGAGGGTGTAAATTGACACACGTATGAACGTTTAGGATTTAAATTGAAACAAGTATTAGTTTAGGGTTTTTATTGATACATCACCTAAAGTTTTTTTTTTTTTTTTGGATAGCAAACAATAATTTCAAGTGGGTTTAGGGGTATAAATTGATTTTTACCCTTGTTTTAATATGAAACCAAGCTTTCATGGAGGGAAATGAAAAAAATATGCGAGGGTATAAAAAAAGCCCGCGAACAAAAACTCCTGAAGCTAATTACAAAAACAGACCCCAATCCAAAATAATGATGCCAAGCTGATAGTTATAGAAAGTCAGATTAACAGACAGTTAAGTCTAATCACCTTCCAAAGCTCCTCACCTACAGTTCTCCCAAGCCAAATTCCCCACAAAATGGCCAAAACGAAAGCCTGCCACGATATACCTTTTACCTCAAGTCATCTACCCATGACCCTTAGGACTAAAACTTAGATATTTTAAAAACTTAGTAACAATTACACAAAATAAATGGGAACATGACACGATGACCCAGTGATTCAAAAATTATCTCTCTGCATATCTTGGTCAAAAAACAGGTTTTGAACTCGAGTAAAAAAAGAAACTTCAGAATAACTTACAAATTAATCGAGACACAAGCAGAGATACCTGAAGGAGCTTGTATAAAATTGATTCCACATCTTCTCCAACATAACCTGCCTGAAAAGGAGAGAGAGAGTGAGAATTTAAAATCCACTGAGCTAACTGAAAAAAGGCTGCCCGGTAATAATAATTTGAACTATTTTGAAGTAATAAAACATGTTGAGATGATTGAGGCTCAAAATTCCTGTTATGGAAACAAGGGGAAAAGATGTAGTGCTCACTGGTTAGTAACCAGTATAGCATTATTTATTTATCAAAACCGAGCTCTCATTGATAGTTTTCTTTTTCTTTTTTTTTTTTTTGTGACGTCATTGGGTGAGATGTGAAAATTGTATTCAAAAAGGATTTTTAATTGGGGTGATAGGGACTAATTGTGAAAGTATAATTAGGATCTGTTTGGTAGGCAATCCGAAAACAGAAACTTGAAAACAAGGGATTCAATGAAAACAGAGTTTGTATTTCATATTTTCAGATATGTGTTTGGTAGCAGATCTAGAAATTAATTCTATTTTAACACAGTAGTTTAAAGTGTGTTCTATAATATATTTATAGATCATAAAATTAGTTATAGTTGCAAAACTAAATATTAGGTTGAATATAAGACATTATTAATTAATTTATGAAAATGTTTTTTTATATAAATTTTATATAATTATTATTTTATAATATAATATTTTATATTTTATATTATACATATTTTAATTTAACAAAAGTAAATTAAGTGTATAAACATGAAATGCTATATTTATTAAGATTTTATCTTTGTTTAATACTAGTGTTTTTAAAGGCTCAAGGCGCACTAAGGCGCAATAGCCCTCTGGAGCCTAGGCGCAAGGCGCACCAAAAGGCGCGGACTTTTTTTTCTAAGGCGCACTATATATAAAAAATATAAAATATATATGTATACATACACAATAAGAAAAAACCTTTCATGGAAAGAAATTAAGTTTTAACCAAGAAAAATAGGTAAAAGAAATAAGGTTCAAGTATTAGTCTTTGAGCATAGAGTCAATACTCCATTAAAAAACATGAAACAATGCAACACTAATAAACTATACAAGATCAAAAGCCTTAAATATCAATCTCTTCTTAACTAAATATATTTAAAATAAGTAAAACGGTAAGTTTTACTTTTAAAACTGAAAAAAAAAATAATAATAAATTGAAGAAGCCCAGAGGCGCGCGCCTGGTGCGCATCTTGGGCTTCATGGAAGGCGCGCGCGATAAGAGGCGAGGCGCTAAAGGTGGGCCTTGAGCCTGGGCGCACCTAGGTGTACGCCCGACTGGGCTTTTTAAAACACTGCTTAATACAATTCTACATTTTAAATTTTCAAATTCAGAATCTGGATACAATTAAAACATAAAAATGTTGTTTTCAGAATTTCTAATACTTGGATCTCAGAATCCGAAAACAGTTTTCGAAAACACGTCTACCAAACACGTATTCACCGAATTCAGTGAATCCGAAAACATAAAACAGAATCTGGATTGCATACCGAACAGGGCCTTAACTTTTCAATATATAAATTTAAACTAAAAAAGGGAGAAAGAAGAGGAATAATATCAACAGCCTAGTACAATTAAGATGGAGGAGTAAGGTCATTTTCCTTTTTCTTTTCTTTTTTCCCTTAAGGAAACACAACTTCCCATTGATATGGAGAAAAGTTACAAGTGATTGTAGTTTAAAAAGAAAAAATGAAGAAAACTGCAACCCGAAGATCAACACACACCCTCCAACAAAGGAAAAACAACCATAACCTGCTATTAAAAATAAAAATAAAAATAGAGTAAGAACCAATTAAAACCTATTAATCTATTATGATGATGATGATGATTGTTATTATTATTATTATGAGAGAATCAATTCTGACCCCTAAACTTGACATGTATCAATTTTCACCCAAAACTTTCAATTTCACCAATTTAGACATTAAACCTTTTTTTTAAGACAAGGAAAAAAAAAATTCATTGAATTAATTAATAGAGACTAATGCTCAAATACAGACTCCAAATAACAGGAAGCCAGAAAAAAAAACAAACGAAAACCAGGCCAAAAACACGACCACAAACCAAACTAACACCCCAACAAACGCAACTTTCGAAAAATAAGGGGAAGAACGCTACAAGAACAACAAACCACCTCCAAAAATGCTCAAACGCCCACAAAAAAAATTACTTATCCCCATTAAACTCCACAAACTCAACAACCTCCAACGCCCTTTCCTAAAAGCAAACAGAAGCTCATAGAATTTTAATTCAGTTTATAAACTAGATTGATTAAAAAGAGTACTGAAAAGTGGGATCATAGAATTTTGAGGGCAAGACCAAAAAGTTATGACCAATCCCTCTAAAATGAAATGGACCTCCCACCATGCTCCCCATCTTCCTGTTTGTTTTTTTTAATTAGTTTTGCAGATTTTATTGCCAAAGTTTCCATCATCCCCTTCCAACTATCAGTCACCATCTCGCCCTGACCTTCTGACTATTCATCACCATCTTGTTTTTCATCCGATTCTAGCCCATAGGGGTCTTCTAGTCAGATTCTAACCCACGTGTGCTGATGCAGCAAACGATGATGGCAGTCATGCGCTGCTCAAATCCGGACCGGATTTTGGGGACAAGCGTATCAACAATTGGGCTTTCTAATGGTATAGGCGGTGACAAAAATGGCGACAAAAGAAAGACAAAACCCGTGACGACGGAAGCAAAAGTAGGTGTAGGCCAGAAAACCAAGTTCATAAAGCCACAAAAAACAAAAGGGTTCTAAACTCCAAACCTAAAGGTTAACAAAAAAAAAATACCTAATTGACCTAATTCTTTTATACCATGTAAATGCTAAAGATTTGAGAGAATGAGAATGCACTATTCCATTCACTAAAGAGATATATATACAAGTGTACAAGGTTAACCCCAGTAGGAGAAGGTAAAAAGACGATAAAGGACAAGGCAACTAATTTTTTTTTTGAACAAGATACGAAACTTTTCGTTGATCAGATGAAAAAAGACTATTGCTCAAGATACAAACTCTCGAAGGGGTGAAAAGAAAATCAAAAACAACAAAGCTACAAAGTTACAAAGGAAACATAAAATCCTGTCAACTATAACAAATATCAAAAGAAAAAATCAGCCAAGACTCAAAAAGAAGTTTCCCAATCCCAGAACTCAGCTTCCAACTCAATAGTCTTCACATATAAGAAAAAACCAGGGGGAAAATCATTCCAAAACAGAACCTTGTCTCCAGCCCTCAAACAAGAACAACCCAAACAACCACAATCATCCAAAAGCTGAAAATGTTCGTCCATGTTGGGTTTTATGTCCTAAAACTCGTGGTTTTGTAAACTAAATGTATATTCTATTTTGCAATAAAATTATTATTGAGATTTATTCAGTAAATGTGTCATTGAATAAAGTGAATTGAATATTTTGAAACCCTAATCCAATAAAGAACACTTGGCTATAGGATGTATACTTGAACTTTATGTGTGACGTAAAAGTGGATCAAGTTCAAGTTATAGCCAGAACGGTCTATAGTATAGGGATAGGGTTGGGTACCTTATCCTGGGGACACTATGGATGCGGCCCACTTTGTAAAGTACAAACGATGTGATCCCAAATCGTTCATGTGGAGACATGCGAGTGGGGGCGTCTGTTAGGCCCCCAATTAAGGCCCAATATTCCCGTAAAGGGAAAAAGGCCTCTGCTGGTGGAAGTTAGTTAAGAAGTTAGTTAATAATGTTGTGATTGTTTTGTTATGTGACTGTTTGTTATGTCGTGGGACCTACTATGTAAGGGGTGCAACTTTCTGAGTATAAGTAGTATTTTCTGTTAGTTGGGAGGGGGGAATTTTTGCAGTCGAATAGTAGGGAGGGGATAGAAGACTGATAGTCGAGAGGACCGGTCGATCCTCGCTTTGTTAAGTTTCTTTTGTATTCTGTTATTTTGCTTAAGCACTATATCAAAAGGGAGGCAAGCCCTATCATATTGGTATCGAGCGCCATCCCGGGAGAACGAGAAAGATGACTCAACGATTGTTGGAGGAGAGTTGGAATTGGTGGATAAGGAACAACGAGTTGTTCGGGAAGAATTATCGGAGATTCAAACGAAGGTATTCAGGATTCCATCAATGGAGGAAGGTATCTCTTCTCTTCATAAGTCAATGGAAGTCGTAATCTCTGAGTTAGCAGCGTTAAGCGCGCGATCGTCGTTGTCGGCCGAGGGGGATAGTGCGATGGGGGAAAAATCGGCAAATCGTGGGAAACTGGAGGAAAGTAAAGCTGGCGTCACGTCCGGAGCAAATGAACGCCGACGGGGGAGTCCGGTTGAGGAAGGAAACGATCGAGGCAAATTCAAGAAAGTTGAAATGCCTGTGTTCGGAGGAGATGACCCGGACGCGTGGTTGTTTAGAGCGGAACGATATTTTCAAATCCACAAGTTGTCGGAGTCTGAGAAGATGATTGTCGCGGCCATCAGTTTTGAGGGAGTAGCCTTGAATTGGTTTCGGGGCAAGGAGGAAAGGGAGCCGTTCACGAGCTGGCAAGACCTGCGAATCAGGTTATTAACCCGGTTCAGGAAGGTTCGAAAGGGAACGGTTCTGGGTCAGTTTTTGGCGGTAAAGCAAGACCGGACGGTGACGGAATATTGTAACGAGTTTGAACTGCTGATGGCTCCGTTACCCCATCTTCCGAAGGACGTAGTTGAAAGCACGTTCATGAATGGGCTGGATCCAGTAGTTAGAGCTGAAGTACAGTGTTGGAAACCTTCTGGGCTGGATGCGATGATTGAAATGGCCCAACTCGTTGAGGGGCGGGAAATGGCTCGTCGGGAAGCAGGAAGGGTGGGCTCCACTAACCCAAAGTGGAATCCGGCTGCCTCTAAATCACATAGTGGATACATGCAAAGTCCACGGCCACCTGACGTAATGCCCACGCGTACCATTACGTTGATGGGACAAGCCAGCGGCACTGCTATTAATAATAACAAGAGGGAAGGTCCTTCAAAGAGGCTAACGGATGCAGAGTTCCAGAGTCGAAAGGAAAAGGGGCTTTGTTTTCGTTGTGAGGAAAAGTATACTGTTGGTCATCGCTGTAAGGTGAGGGAGACTCGGGAGTTGAGAACCATGGTTGTGCATGCAAATGGTGAAGTATCTGAGATTCTTGAAGATGATCCCCTGGAGCTGTTTGACGACAAAGAGAAGGTCGAGGTGGTGGAGGAAAGTGATGTTGCCCATTTATCCCTTAATTCCGTGATCGGCATGACAAACCCAGGCACTATAAAGATGAAAGGAACGATCAGTGACAGAGAGGTAATTGTTCTTATCGACTGTGGGGCAACTCACAATTTTATTTCACACAAGTTAGTTGAACTATTGCATTTGCGATTCTGATCTGACCCATTATGGGATTGTGATGGGGATGGATATTACGGTAAAAGGGAAAGGGGTCTGCAAAGGTGTCGTCATGGACATCGGAAAATTACGTGTAGTAGAAAATTACCTACCCTTGGATCTGGGGAGTATTGACGTGGTTCTTGGTATGCTCTGGCTCCATACCTTGGGAGAAACGAGCATTCACTGGCCAACCTTGACAATAAAGGTAGTGGTTGGGGAAGAGTTGATTACCCTCCGAGGTGACCCGAGTCTCACTAAGTCCAAAGTTTCGTTAAAAAAAATGATGAAAGCCTGGGAATCAAGTGATCGCGGATTTCTGGTAGAGTATAAAGCCCTGCAGACAGTTCATTTACAAGAAGAGGAAGGTCAGGCAGGTCAAGACATCACGGTTAGACATCCAATGGACGATTTGTTTCGTTCTTATAGTGATATTTTTCAAGAACCAGAGGGTTTGCCACCGATTCGAGACATCAATCATCACATACACCTCAAGGAGGGTACTGATCCCGTCAATGTTAGACCCTATCGCTATGCCCAGATACAAAAAGGGGAGATTGAGAAACTTGTTCGAGAAATGCTTGTGGCCGGCATTATTCGTCCTAGCTATAGCCCGTTCTCAAGCCCAGTTTTGCTCGTTAAGAAAAAAGATGGTGGGTGGCGTTTCTGTGTGGACTACCGAGCACTCAATAATGTCACCATTCCTGACAAGTTTCCCATTCCTGTGGTGGAGGAGTTGTTGGATGAGCTCCATGGTTCGACGATCTATTCTAAGTTAGACTTGAAGTCGGGTTATCACCAGATCCGGATGAATGAAGATGATATTCAGAAGACGGCTTTTCGTACTCATGAAGGCCATTATGAATTTTTGGTCATGCCATTCGGATTGACCAATGCCCCTTCGACATTCCAAGCTTTGATGAATAGCATATTCAAGCCTTACTTACGTAAGTTTGTCTTGGTCTTTTTTGATGATATACTTGTTTTTAGTAAGGGGGAATCTGAACATATGCATCACTTAACCATTGTGTTTAATGTTTTGCGAGAAAACTGTTTGTTTGCGAATCGGAAGAAATGTCAGTTTGTCCAAGCTCGCATTGAGTATTTGGGCCATTGGGTTTCGGCTGACGGGGTTGAGGCAGATTCTGGAAAGATTCAGGCCATGTGGAATTGGCCGCGTCCGACATCCATCAAGGATCTTCGAGGATTCTTGGGATTGACTGGATACTACCGCCGCTTCGTTCAGGGCTATGGTACCATTGCTGCTCCATTGACGCGTTTGCTTAAAAAGGGTCGCGTTTGAATGGGACGAGAGGCCACTTTGTGGCTTTTGAACAGTTGAAGAATGCTATGGTAACTTTGCTCGCTCGGCATTGCCTCGACTTTAATCTTCCTTTTGTTATTGAGACTGACGCCTCTGGAACTGGAGTTGGGGCAGTTTTGATGCAGGAACATCGGCCGATTGCTTATTATAGCCAGACTCTGTCCCTCCGGGCACAATCTCGATCTATTTATGAAAGAGAGCTAATGGCAATCGTGTTTGCTATCTGTATGGCGCACCATATTTGTTGGGACGAAATTTATTGTGAAAACAGATCAACGAGCTTTGAAGTTTTTTTTGGATCAACGAGTGATACAACCTAATACCGAAAATGATTGCTAAATTGTTGGGGTACGACTTTGAGGTTCGAACAAAGCGGGTTTTGGCAATAAAGTCGCTGATGCTTTGTCTCGTCCGCCCCTCTTGTCCCATTGAATCATTTATCCGTGCCGCTTATTGTCGATATTCTTAAAGTAAGGGAGGAGGTGGTCATGATGATCGCCTTGAGCGATAGTTCTGAAAATTGATTGAAGATGAGGCGGTGTTCCACGCTATTCTTGGGTCCAAGGGACTCTCTATTACAAAGGCCGTTAGTTCTCTCCAAAGCTTCGTCCTTCTTCCACCATTCTTCATATACGTATCATGACTCATTATTGGGGTCACTCGGGTTTTTTGCGCACTTATAAACGGTTTATCCGTGAGTTGTATTGGGAAGGCATGAAGACTGATACGAAAAATTATGTGGCTAACTGTCTTATCTGCCAGCAGAATAAGTCCATGGCTACTTCGCCCGCCGGCTTGCTCATGCCGTTGCAAATGCCTGAGCGCATTTGGGAGGACATTTCAATGGATTTTGTGGAAGGACTCCCTCGGTCTAATGGGTTTAATACTGTCTTGGTCGTGGTGGATCGTCTGAGTAAGATGGCTCATTTTGTGGCCTTGCGACATCCTTTTACAGCTCATTCCGTGGCTACTGTCTTTGTGCAGGAAATTGTGCGCCTCCACGGGTACCCTCGGTCCATCGTGTCGGACAGGGATAAGATCTTTCTGAGCAACTTCTGGTCTGAATTATTCCGTCTCCAAGGGACAAAGTTATGTCGGAGCTCTGCTTACCATCCCCAATCCGATGGTCAAACTGAGGTTGTCAATCGTAGTTTGGAGACTTATCTCCGGTGCTTTTGCAGTGAGCGACCAAAGGCGTGGCAGCAGTGGCTTAACTGGGCGGAGTACTGGTATAACACTTCTTTTCACAGCTCAATTAATATGACTCCTTTTCAGGCTGTGTATGGTCGACCTCCGCCACCTTTGGTATCCTGTGGTTTGTCCAAAACCACTAATGACTCCTTAGAGCAACAGTTAATTCAACGAGATATTGCTCTGGATGCGTTGAAGCATCATTTGGATTTGGCCCGCAGCAGGATGAAGAAATTTGCTGACCGTAAGTGCTCCGAGGTTACCTATCATGTAGGGGAACATGTGTTTTTAAAGCTTCGACCGTATCGCCAGTCTTCTTTGGCTAAGCGGAGAAATGAGAAGTTGTCACCAAAGTACTTTGGTCCGTATCAGATCACCGAAAGGATTGGTAGGGTGGCTTATCGACTTCGCTTACCAGCAACTGCGAATATCCATCCTGTTTTCCATGTTTCTCAGCTTAAGCGTGCTGTTGGTGACTTAGCGGGAGTTCAATCTCATGATCCTGTTTTGACTGATGATTTTGAATGGGTGGCTCAACCCCAGGAAGTTTTGGCCTATCGGGAAAATCGTTTGACCGGAGTCGACGAAGCGCTTGTCAGTTGGTTGAACTTACCGGCCCATGAAGCCACGTGGGAGCCTATTGAGATGATGCGCCAGCAATTTCCTTTGTTCAACCTTGAGGACAAGGTTTCTTGGGGCCAGGGGAGTGTTGTTAGGCCCCCAATTAAGGCCCAATATTCCCGTAAAGGGAAAAAGGCCTCTGCTGGTGGAAGTTAGTTAAGAAGTTAGTTAATAATGTTGTGATTGTTTTGTTATGTGACTGTTTGTTATGCCGTGGGACCTACTATGTAAGGGGTGCAACTTTCTGAGTATAAGTAGTATTTTCTGTTAGTTGGGAGGGGGGAATTTTTGCAGTCGAATAGTAGGGAGGGGATAGAAGACTGATAGTCGAGAGGGACTGGGTCGATCCCTGTTTTGTTAAGTTTCTTTTGTATTCTGTTATTTTGCTTAAGCACTATATCAAAAGGGAGGCAAGCCCTATCAGCGTCCTATGCAATGAGTTTGCATAAGACTGGACCGCGAAATAGTCACTTAGACTTTATAACCCGTTTACTGTCTTAACTGACTATATTCATACGATGACCTAGGTAACTCGATCTTAATCCTGAGCGTACTATGAACTCCTCTTTATTCGGGATTATCCTTAGATTTGCATGGTGAGAGTGGCCCGAGATTGCCGACTCAATAAGCCTCCCATTTCAGGGATAAGATCGGGTAGATAGCTGGGAACATGGTTATGCAAGATGGAATTCACTCCTACCCGCTTTAGGGATTAGTAGAGAGGTTGTTCTCTTAAGTGCTGACTCCGGATCTTGAACAAAGGGTTCACCCCTCTCATTGGCCCGAGAGGGATTCGGTTTTTTGGTTTGACCACAAATCAATTGTTCATTAGAGGATCAATGGGACTTAAGGAATAAGAAGTAATAACAGGGTTAAAACGGTTATTTGACCCAGCTTTAATTACGAACGACCTGTGAAGGATCGACTTACTAATCATGGTTATATCGAGTGGATAGAAATATATCTACAGTGAGGAGAGTGCAGCCACTGGGCTTTATTGGAGTGTCCCAGTGGTTAACGAATGTTGATTAGCTAGGCGTTAATCTCGTATCGTTGGAGCTCATGATCTGTAGGTCCATTAGGTCCTTGTTACTAGCTCGGACTAAGCCTTGTAACATTTTGAGAGAAAAAGAATTTGAATTGTTCAAATTCGGTTTTGGGAGAGAACGTTAATTATATGCGATATATTTAACGTTTCACAGTTTAATTATGAATTAAACTATGATAAAGAAAAGGTGGACATATTTAAATATGATTTAAATATTGATTGGTTCGGTTAAAAACATGAATAGGATTCATGTTCGAACGATCGATTTAAAAAATCGGGATTGGTCCAATTATTTAATTTGATATTTGATATTAAATTAAAAAAATATTTAAAATTAGTTAATTAAATTGCTTAATTAATTAAATTAAGAAATTGATTTTGATTTAAAATTAATTTTATATTAATTTTGAATTAAAATTAAAAGGAAATTCAAATTCATTTTTGGAATGAAAAAGGACCAAATACATAAGTTGGTGAATCACCTACTTTGATTGTCAAATTCACCAAAATTCAGCACCTCCTTGCTTAATCCTCATCATTCATGTGTTGTCTTCTCCACCTTGCTTGAGAGAGCTTGTGGTTTGGTTTAATTGCAGAAGAAACACATGGATAAAGAGAATTTTACAAAAATTTTCTGGGTTGCTTGATTTTGAACCATTCTCCCTTTCTCTTCCAAATTCTCTCAACCAAAATGTAAATCAATACCAATGCCCAAAAATTTTGTTTTGTTGTCATTTATATTCAGGCCCGAAGCATCCTCAAACTCGTGAATAATTCTGAAAAGATTAACAAGATTAACAAGATGAGAATCTTTTGATGAGGAGAAAAGAATGGTGTCATCCGCAAATTGGAGGTGGTAATGGAAATTGCTTGTGTGCTCGACCCAACATGAAAGCCTTTAATCAAACCCCTTTTTCAATTGAAAGGAGCATCTCATGCCGTCAACAACTAGGATGAAGAGAAAATGTGATAACAGATCTCCTTGACGAAGTCCTCTAGTTGCTTGTATTTTGTCTCTAGGTTTGCCAATAATGATAATGGAGTAGTTTGTCGATGAGATGTAACCCCTAATCCATTTGCTCCAAGCTTGACCAAAGCCCTTAGCCTGAAAAATGTTATCAAGGAAGTCCAAATCCACCATATCAAATGCCTTCTCTATGTCGAGCTTTATGGCAGTGCCACTATTTTTCCTTCTAGTCCATTCATCAATGATTTCATTTGTAATGAGGGACACATCAAGGATTTTGACGATTCACCACAAAAGCTGATTAGTGATCCGTTATCGTATAGGGGAGGACTTTTTCAATCTATCCGCTAGAACCCTTGCTATGACTTTATGTAGACAAGTTGTAAGGCTGCCTATGATCACCCATTGTTTTTGGATCAACTTTCTTTGGGATGAGATAAGTATAGGTCTCATTTAGACTAGCATTAATGACTCCATTCTTCAAAAAATCATTGAACACCCTTATTATGTCTCCCTTTAGGATGTTCCATGATTTTTGAAAGAATTCTGCCGTAAAACCTTCGGGTCCGGTGGTTTTGTTTGTTCCCAAATCATTTGCAGCTTTGTAGATCTCTTCTTCAGTAAAGGGTGATTCTAAGGGAGTGTTTCGTTGATGGGATTCCAATCTAACCCTTCAGGAATAGTTCGATCACTAGCCTTTTTAGTAAATAGTTTTCAATAGAAATCAATGAATTCTTGTTCAATCTCACTGTCAAGAACCAGACTTTGACCATCAACTGAGAAAATTTCAACAATGGAGTTTTTTCTTCTATTGCCAGCCACAATTCTGTGGGAAAATGCAGTGTTTTCATCTCCCTCAACCAACCATTTCGATTTACAATGTTGTTGTCACATAGCTTCTCCATTGGCTGAAATGGAAGAGAGATTCACTTTAATCTCAATCCTTCTCTGTAGATCAGCTTCTCTTAATAAATCATGTTCCTCCTTTAAATCAATGACCATGAGCTCACAGCTTTGCTTTCAACTCCTTTTGGTGGCAAAAAGTGTGCTAGTTCCACATCTTTAATTCTTTCTTCGGCCCCTTGAGTTTCTAAATAAAACCGTGAATTCATTGATTTCTGAATAAATGATTATACTTTTCATATGATCTTTAGCACAAAAAAACTTGAACTGAAGATAAGCTTTAAAAAACAAATAACTTATGTTGCATCTTTCTTTTCTCTTCAGATATGTCTATAATTGACTTTTTTTTTTTTTTTGGTAAAAGAAACTATTTCATTGATAAATGAAATGGAGATAACTCCGTGCACCAAAAGGTGAGTTACAAGAATGATCGCCAATTTGACACAAAAAAAGATAAACTGTGAAGACCAAAAGGTGGTACATGTTTGCACCACAAGTAGACAGTTGAAAGAACGTGATCCATAAAACGTTCAAAAGGAGAGGAAACATCCCTGAAAAGCCGACCATTCCTCTCGATCCAAAGATGCCATAGAAAAACACGAACAAAAGCCAACCAGAGAACCTTCTTTGAACCTTTGAAAGGATGACCCACCAGAACAGAAGAAAGAAAATCAAAAATATTATTTGAGAAAGGCACAACCCAACCAAAAGCATCCAAGATACACAACCAGAAACGTTGAGCAAACAAACAATGCACGAACAAATGGGTTGCAGACTCCGAACTCAAATGACACATGGGACATCACGAGGGGGAAAGGCTAATATAAGGCAGTCTTCTTTGTAGTCTATCAGAAGTATTTACAGCTCCCAGACTCAGTTCCCAAAGGAAAATCTTAATCTTCCTTGGATAATTATTCTTCCAAATTACCGAATAGATGTCTCGTGGCAACAAATCAGCAGAGAAGATAACAAACTCTCTCTGTAAGAGATTTAACAGAGAAACATCCGTAAGCCTCCAAAGACCAAACCCAAGAATCATGGGTATTCGAAAGATTTATAGGGAGAGCAATTGAGAAAGAAAGGCCCATTCAATAGTCTCCAAATCATGTTAAGTTACGTCGAAGCTTCAAATCCCAAGCAAATCGTCTGTGGAAGTCCAAAGACTTGCAACATTAGAATCGAGGACCAAAGAAAGCCTAAAGAGTCGTGGGCAAGCAGTATGAAGAGGACCACAAGGAAGCCAAGAATCAGTCCAAAACTGTGTATCACAACCATTCCCGATACGCCTAATTGAACGAGAAGAAACCAAATCCCGAACAACACAAATGAATCTCCAAGGGGATTTATGAGGACCAGTAGGGATAAAAGGAGGCCAATTGACTACCTGTAAATGATCATAATACTTTGCAACAATAAGTTTTCTCCAAAGAGAATCACGTTCCTGAGAGAAACGCCAAATCCATTTTGCTAAGAGGGCCATGTTCTGCCGCTCTAAGTTGCCAATCCCAAGACCACCCAAAAGAATAGGGAGCCGAGTGGTTGTCCATTTTACATTATGCACGCCACCATCACCCCTTGCTCCTTCCCAAAAGAAGTCCCTAATAATCTTATCCAGAATCGAAATGACTTTCGCCGGGAGTTTGAACAAAGACATATAATACAAAGGCATACTAGAGAGTGTAGCTTGTATAAGGGTATGTCCTCCACCTTTAGAAATAAAAGCGTACTTCCAGTTATGTAGTTTTTGTTGCAGACGTTCAATTATTGGAGTCCAAAAAGAAACATTTTTGGAATTCCCCCCCAAAGGCAGTCCAAGATAGGTAGTCGGCCACATACCTTGCTTGCAACAAAAGTCGACAACATCCAATCCAACTCAGATTCATCAACGTTAAGACTCAAGATCTCACTCTTTGCAAGGTTTATTTTCAACCCAGAAGCCCGCTCGAAAATTTTAACCACTTCAAACAAATGTTCCAACGCAGATCGATCAGCTGTAGAAAAGAGCAAAGTATCATCCTTCTTCATTTGCAGTCTATAATTGACTTAAGAATGGGAAAATATTAGCCATCTCCTTCTTCACTGTGATCTTGCAACTAAGAGCTGAGAGGTTATGCATTAAACGTTTTATATGGATTGGTGTAAACCAAAGGATACTTCCTCTTTGCTCCCTCAAATTTTAGGGTCCTCCAGAAAATTGTCAGAAAGGCTTTACTTAGGTTGCTTGGGATTGAAAGAAATAATAAGATTTTCAGAAATATTTGTAAATCTTTTTGTAATTTCTGGGAAATTGTATGGTATGCAGCCTCTTCTTGGCGTGCACTTCACAGGGAATTTTGTAATTTTCATTTTCTTGATTAACTTAACTAGGATGGGGTGTTTCTTAAAAACCCTCAACCTTGGGAGACCTTTATCTTGGTGTTTCTTATAAACCCTCAACCTTGGGAGACCTTTATCTCCCCTTTTCCTGTATGCTTTCCTGTTTTTCTTGATGAATTGTTCTGTTTAGAAAATATAAATAAAATAAAATTTTTATGAAAAACAAAACAGAACATAAACAAGGAATGAAAAAATAATCATCCTGAGAATGCACTTGCCTGAGTTAATGCAGTAGCATCAGCAATGGTGAATGGCACATTCACAACACGAGCAAGGGATTTTGCAAGTAATGTCTTCCCTATCCTTAGAGATTCCATATATGGTTAATGAAAAAACTCTTACAAAATCAAAGCTCTCGGATACCAAAAAGAAATGCAGAAGAAAATCAATCTCACCTGAGCCTGTAGGACCCATTAGCAACACGTTACTCTTTTCCAGTTCCACAATTTCATTATCATCATTCTCGGATTCAATACCCAGCGATCCTTGCCCTGACCTAAATACAAATGTAGACACCAAGTCAAAGCAAAGCACAATCATTAACACTGCAGAAATATCTTTCCCTTTAATATTAATATTAATTTTTTGAAAATATAAGCTATTGCTGTGAACTCTCTTAAACATTAGTAAGCAATATTGAGCATATTTAAATAATATTTCAAAAAGGATAGCAAAATGACACAAATAGACAATTCTTACAAACTAACGTTTTCTGCAATGAGGCATGATATATCCTCTTATAGTGGTTGTATACTGCCACAGAAAGCACCTGAAACGTGAACATTGTGTCAATCAAAATGATAAATCCATGTAAAATCAATGAACCAAAAGTTAAACAATTCTAAATAACACTAAACTTCCTCATGGATTAAGCCCGTCCTTTCATCCCAATGTACAGAAGAGGTGGAATTAGCTGGGACTAGCACGGAGGTCAAATTTCTTTTGTTAATCTAAAGCTATGGAGCCTTATTTTTTGATAGATTTTTGTAGTAAAAAGAGTGATCATAAGAGATAAGGATGAGATATCATAAGAGATAAGGATGAGATGTCATTCCACAAAAAGATGGAAAAATTACAAGACATTAAACCATCTAACTAAACTTACAGAACCTAAATGTGACACCCCAGTTAATTTAGGTACTTTGGATTTAATCTTTTTGGCATAAGTTGTGTTTTGGTGGTCTGGGTCGTCTTTCTAATTCTTAAGTCTTTGGGGGCAGGTGGCAATTCGTTTTTCTTTAAGTTAGGGACCTAAATTTAAGCGTTATACTTTTTAAATTCAGGTCTTTCACGTTCAGGAAGCGACAGTCTCATTCTAGCTCTCTTTTTTCATTGTGGGAGCAGGTTCTGAAGAGCGAATCCTGGGGTAAGCTCTCATGTTTCCATTCTCTTTTCTTCTCCTTTTTTTTGGTTAAAAAAAAAAAAAAAAAAGAGAAGAAGAAGAAGAAGAGGAAGTTCCGTTCGAAGGCCTTCGGCGCGCCTCCCCCCAGATCCGTCTCCACCTTCTTCTTCTTTGAGCTGTCGCCGTGAGCCTGTCGCCGTCGCCGTGGACCCCCTCGCCCCGGCCAACCTCCCGTAGCCAAGATCGGTCGCCGCCACTATGAGCCCTAATCGCGTGGCCAGCCGTCGATCGCCGCAGTCGCCAACGATTCGGTGCAGGCTTGTTCGCATCCCTCGTGTCGACGTCGTACCGCGCCTCTCTGCTTTCGGACGCCAGTCGGAAGCACTTCCAGCCACCGCCTCCTTCACCCTCCTCCTCCGTCACCGGCGCTACAGTCGCGCCGGCCCTCTCCCCCCTCTCAAATTCTTCGTTTCCTCTTTCTTTCAGAACCTCGCAGTTCCTCTTTTCCCTCTCTAATCTTGTTGTTTATGTTGGTCAGGACGTTGATTGATTGTTAAGGAGGTTGCAGCACGTTCGTGGTGACCCAGGCTTGGTGTTGGAAGTTCCGGTTCATCATTACTGTAAGTTCTTTTTCCCTTTCTTGTGTAGAAAATGTTAGGATTGGGCCTAAACGTGTGTTACAAGCCAAAAGTCGCCTCCGCGAGACCCTGAAACTATTCGAATGCAACATTTGTGGCTTGTAGGTCCCTTCGGTTGTCACTAGCGAGTTGGTATCGACCTTAAAAGAATAGGAGGAGCTTGGCGCGCGTTCTGCAATCGAAGTAAGTAGCTAGTTGGACCTGACAAGCATGCTCAAGCTCATAAGTAGGATGGCTTGCTTACGAGGCATGTAGGAACGTAATCTTGTATTTATTGTGTGTTAAAAGGGATCAGAGTTAGCATGTGAATATTTACATGTCTGTAGTGGATGAATGGTTGCCTCTGATTGTTCTTGGAGTATGTCGGGACTTGTTTAGCATGTGTAGCTATCGGATTTACTCTTGTTTTGGTTGTTGCATGATGACGGAACTTGTTAAGCATGTATGGCTATCGGTTTAGCTCTTGTCTTTGGTTGTTGTGAACCTGAGTTGTTGAGAACCTGTTGGTTTGCGTGTCGGTCGTGGTACTTGAGCATGATGGCCTTTGTGGCGACAAAGTGGTAGGCCCAAGTGTAAAGCGTAGCCTTTGTGGCAATCCAGTAGGCCTGTTGTGTTGATCAGCCTTGTGGCTAGTTTAGTGAATCGGGCAAGGAAGTGTTAACCTTGTGGGGAAGCGGTTAGGCCTAATTTGGGAATGCTCTAGCTCATTTGCGAGTCCGTGTAGACCTAGCCTAGGACCCTTGGCCTTCGAAATGAATTAGGACCCGACTCTTTTGTGATGAGAGGCCTTTGTGGCATTGTAGCCTTTGTCGCGAGATGATAGCCTTTGTGGCGAGACGATAGCCTTTGTGGCGTTATAACCTTTGTGGCATGAGAGCCTTTGTGGCGTGTTGGCCTTAGTGGCCGTGAGTTGGGGTTCAGATTACGAAGCCAAGGTAGTAGAGTGCATGAAGAAAGGGTAGGGTCGTAGGACTTCGTAGGGCCTAAGCGCTAGTGTGCTCGTTTGATTGTTACCTATTGTTTGTTGATGCTTGTGGTATATTGGACTTGAGCGGGCTACTTACTGAGTATTCCGAATACTCACGCTATTTTCGTTGTTGTTTTGTTTGCAGATAGAGCTTGATCCTGTGCTGGCAGATGACAGTGACCACCTGTGAGGCTATGAAGTCCTTCCTTCCCTCCCCTTTAGCTTAGATTAGTACTTAGAAAGCTTTTGGTTTCTTAGAACACTTATAAGATTGTTTCTGTTAGACTTTCATAATGTGCTTGATGGTTATGGAAGTCCCTGGTTGTTTCTGTTGTGAATCTCTGATTGTGGAGTCTCAGCCATAGTATAAGTGACGTTAGTGGATGGTTGGGAAGAATGCGATGTTTTAAAAGTGCATCTGGTGTTAAAACAGGTCCCTGAAATTTTTTGGTAAAGTCCTAGTAGCGCCGTTATGCTATTGAAATTTCGGCGCGAACCGTGTGACTTAGGTAACGCCTTGGTTAGGTTCTCCCCCAAACTTAGGGTCGTTACACTAAATTTATACGCTCTTTTGTTTAAAAGCCTTGTCCTAGTGTTCTCTTTCTGAGTCTTTTACTAATTTCTTGAATCATGATATTTACTTTAATTGACATGCTTTTCTTGTTTCTTTGTAATTGTTTTTGTTTTATTTTTCTCATTCCTTTATGGAATTTGCATTCTTGGTTCAAAAAAATATATATACGTTATTATATCAATAGAATGTGAAAGATAGGTTATTATCCTCGAGTTTTTCATAATAAATTCAGTGAAAACACATTTAGTTAAGCCAGGAGAATAAAAAAATCTTTAAAAAATTGAGTTGATCTATTTAGAAAATATGAGACAATCTTAAGAGTTAGTTAACCAAATATGCTTCCTTATTTTCTAAATAGTACAACTGAAATTGTTTTTATCTCAAAAATCACTAGCTTATAAATAGTGCTTTCAAATTCAATATAACTAAGAACTTCACACAACTGTTTTTAAGTATTAAAAGATTAAAAAAAGAAAACAGAGAGAGAGAGAAGTTGTTTTTCCAATAATCCATGCAAATAAATCCATAAATCTGAAAATTTCTCTTTAAAAAAAGTGATGGTTTCTTTCACAATCAAATTGCTCAACAAAGAGCACAAACTACACAGATCCAAATGGTCTTCAAACAACTTCCCAAATTGAAAATCACTTCCTTGCCTTTGGAAAGAGGAACCCACAACATTGGAAGGAAAAAGGCCTAGAGAAGATCATGAGGAACTTTCTTATTCAGTCAGTGTAGAGTGGGATCCTAACTATTTTCAGTCAGTGTTCAGTCAATCATTGTTTAAGGTCCTCTTTATAGTTCATAGTAGGCTTCATTTGAGAGTTCAAAATGAGGTCCTCCTAGCTGAGTGGTTATAGCATTTTTCCCTAGAGCCTAAGACATTATGGCACCGTATCATTACAAGCAAATATGGGACTCGTCCCTCTTATTGGGTCTCAATTTGTGGGGCTAAAGACACGTGCATGAATCCTTGGAAGGTCATCTCCTCTAGTTTTAATTCTTTTTCTAAATGTCATTCTTAATAGGGGATGACTTGGGTGCTCATTTTTTGGGGGGGTCGTTGGTTATGTGAGTCCCCTTTTTGTCTCCTATTCCCGTCTTCCCTATCATGCTTCAAATCTGCTTCTGTTGCACAAGTTCTACCTTCATCAAGTGACTCCTTCTCCTTTAACTTTGGTTTTGTTTGCCCACCTTCAAAAGGGGAAGTTTTTAATGTTCCTCTTTGAGGATGTCGTTTTCACCCCATCTCTAGGGATGTTCGTTTCTGGGATATTATTGGCATTTTCTAACTTCCTCATGGAGAGACTGATTCTATTTACAATCCCTTTTCTTTATTATTGCCAATTGGAGTCTTTTTATAACTCCATGTTCTTGTAGGGATAGTAATCCCTCATTAGTAGTTTTGTTCTATGGATTAAATTTTCAGTTTCTAACCAAAACATAAAAGAAAAGGAGTATACTCTCCTCAATTATGAAAACTAGGCCACGAAAATCGTGTAGAATGTTCACAAAATGCTTGTGAAAATGGCCATCGAAAGCACAATTAATTGTCATATCACCAGAATGAATCCAACCTTCTTGGCCTTTTCTTGTCCAATAATGAAGTTGTTCAGCGCCTCAGAAATTTCCTTGGGAGTTAGCAACTGCCTTCCTAAATTCGCCTCGCCCTTTTGAACATTGTTACTCTCCACTGAACCCAAGCTACCATCGCCACCGGCACAGCTACCATTCGACCGTGGAGGCAACGCAGAATCAGCAGCAGAATTGGCGGCAAAATCTCCTTTCGTGGGGTGAGAGGAACCATTTTCCACATCGTTATCCAAGTCCTTGGCGCCCTTAACCCTACCAATCTCAATAAACGTACCCTGCAGAGGAACCAACTTGAAGGGTCTGAAATAGAATGCAGTTTTACAATTGGGGCAGAGATTGAGGGCTTGATAGACGCCAGTCTCCCGACCCGTAATGGACAAGGGGCGATTGGAGAAGATGACAGGCATTTGCTTGGAGCACCTTGGACAATTGACATCAGCCCTAATGTAATCGTAGTCGGAGGCCCCTTTCCAACTGTGGCGTTTCTGAGAAAACCAAAGGATCAAGCCGGCGGCGTGGGGTTCTAGAGAGGGTTTAGAAGGAAGTGGAGTTGAGAAGCCGTGGTGGAACAGCGATGCGGCGGTGGTGATAGTTCTGATTGATGTGAATTGCTTGATGAATTTGGTGTTCTTGAATCCGAGTCGAGGAATCATGGCTCTGAATGTGAAGGGCTTTTGACTGGAGAGCCGAAGCAGAGAAGTTGAAGGTGAAGAAATGGAACTCAGCTCACAACCGTCGCCCCTCTGTTGACTGTGTTGGCATGTAGCAAATCACAAAACAGAATTTCGAAAAGATTAAATAAAAATAAAGTTGTATTTTATGCTTTTTAAATCGTATAGGAAATTTAGATATTAAATTCTAATTTAAGTCACTTTTGAAAATATATTTTATAATATATTTATAATGGTAAAATTAAATGTTAAGTGGAATATCAGTCATTATTATAATTTATGAATATATTTTTTTAATAAAATTTTGTATAATTATTATTTTACAGTATCATATAATTTATAATATATTATGTTGTACATATTTTAATTTAATAATTAAATTTATAACATGAAATATTATATTTATTAAAGTTTTTATCCTTTTTAATATAATTTTGCATTTTAAAATTTTAAATTCAAAATTTGGATATACTGGAAACATAAAAATGTTGTTTTTATAATTTATACTATTTGGATCACAGAATTGAGAAACATTTTTCAAAAATACGTTTGTCAACACACATATTCTTTAAACTCAATAAATCCGAAGACATAAAACTGAATCTATATTGCTTACCAACAACCCCTAAAACGCCTTTTTTGTTCACAGAGTTTTAAGTGTTCGGTCCCTCAAGTTTCAAAGGAATTTGCTCATGATTTTGGATTTTGAACATAACTCCATCGATTACAAATGTGCAGTTTTCATGGGATTTGTGTCACATTTTTCTCTTCCATTTATAATTTTCTATTTATGACGACCACTTCGACAACAAGTTATAACTCCAACGACTATTTATGACAACTACATTGGCGATCCAACTATAACTTACAATAAGGGGTGTACAAATAACCCGATAACCCGAGCAACCCGGACTACCCAACCTAAATCGTAAGGGTTGGGTTGGGTTAGAGTTTTTTCGATTTGGGTTGGGTTGAAAATTTTGGAGAACCGAAAAGTTCGGGTCGGTTCTCGGGTTGTGCTTTAAGGCTCGGGTTGACCCAACCCAACCCAAAATCTATATTTTTTTAAATTTTATTTTAATTATATATATACTTATAAATGAATTATTTGTCTATTTTTTATGTTTTTCCTCTAGACCTCTAACAAATGTTAGGATGTTATAAACTTTAAAATTTGATTTTTAAATTTTATGTGATTTTAGTTATTAATTCAAGAAAATAATATTTTAAATAATTAAAAAATTATAAAAAATTAACCCGACGTCCCAATCCAACCCAACTCGAAAATATTGGGTTGGGTTGCATTACTCTCATGGATAGGGTTGGTTGGGTTGAAGGAATGACCAACCCGAATTTTCGGGTTGGTCCAAAAAACTTCATCAACCCAACCCAACCCAACCCGGCTTATGTACACCCCTACTTACAACTACTTTCGATGACCACTCCAATGACAACTTTAGAGACAAGTTTGACGATCACGTCTGTGACCCAATCACCCCCAAAAAATCGATACTTCGATTACCCAACCACCCCAGCGACCAAACTTACTCGCAACCACTACCAACGACCATCTGACAAACCACTTCAGTGCCCTAGTCACCCGACAACCACCATTGACGACCACACCAAAAATTCGACCATCTGGCAACCATCACCGACGTGAAGAGATTGAATCACGATGTGAAAGTGTTTGAATAGCTTTGCTTACAAAATCATTGTGAAAAAATGAACAAAAAACATAATATTAAAGCATATAGAATTGGGAAAAGGAAATTACCTTTGAAGATACCTCTTCTTGTGATCCTTTCTCCTCTAACTTTGAACTCGATCTCAACCCGCACGATTTCGAACTGACACCTCCAAAAATTCTTCTCTGTTGTTCCCTAAAAGAGGGAGGAAGGTGGGATTCCCTTTTTGGAAGTTTTGAGAGAGGAAGATTGTAGAGAGAAAACGACTTTGGTGGATGTTATGGAAATCACAAATTTCCAAAAATGGGACGTAAGCCCACCAATTCGCTTCCAAAAGCATCTATTCATAATAAGTGGGGATGGAGGTAACTTCCTCTATCCACTTACTCACTCATTCCACCAGAATGCATTTTGCAAATCATATTTGTATTTGTATATAATAAAGTATCATATATTTTATTTAACTTATATTTCTCTCATATTACCTATAGTTTTGATGTAAATCAAATTCAAATCAATTTTTTCCTAAAGGTATAATATGAATCAAATTCATATTTAGGTAAAATTGAATCTAATTGAATTTTACCACAAAGTTAAATCTTGAATCTAATTCAAAATAAACTTTATATTATATAAATTATATCACATATAACTTATCAATTCTCCCATATGCAATTTGAACACTTCAAATTTCTTCCAAAACTTTATACTCTCAATTAATCCATATTGAGCCAACAAAGGGACCTAATGGACCTACAAATCATGAGTTTTAATGATATGAGATTAACCGATGAAACACTTTGTCGTGCTAACCAACATTCATTAACTACGAGTCACTCCACTAAAGACTTGTAGTGCACTATTCTCACTGTAGGACAAGTTGTGTCCATTGATTTAACCATTGCCCGTAATGAAATGATCGTATCCCGTAGAGAAAGCGTTGGAATCTCTTTTGCCCGCAATTACATTGTTGAGTCATGGACAAGAACAAAAAAGTAAGGTTAAGCATAATTGAAGAAGAAAAGTTTTTACCTTTGAAGAACCCTTTCTTCACGTGTTCCTTTTCCGTTCTCGTGTTTGCACCTCGTTCTCAACGATCAACTCAAACACTTCCACTAAGGCTTCTCTGTTGTTCTTTAGGAGAGGGAGAACGGTAGGAGTTCTTTTTGGCTTTGGGAGAATTTTTTCTTTGAGAGAGTTTTGAAAATTGAGAGAGAATTTTTTAGAAATGGAAATCCTATTTCCAAAAAATGAGCAATCTAAAAGAGTCTAGATTAAGAAAGCGGAAGCAATTTTGGATCTTGAACACTCTAAGTTGATCAGTTTTTGTAAAATAAAATGCATGCTCAAAGTTGGAAAAATTGGGAGTTAAGAAACTCATCTTTGAAGATCAAATTCTCTTCACCCGGTGGATGATTTTCAACACGAACACTTCGTGGACAATCGTTAGTGTCTTCCCTACTATCCTCATGTTGGGATTTGTGCCCTAAAACTCGTAGTTTGTAATTATGTTATATTTAATGTAATAAAGTGTTATTATTTCAATAAAGTGTTATTGTTCGTTATCTACGAGTTTGCCTTTATTTAAAACCCTAAATCCAATAAACTAAACATCCAAGGCTATTAAATGAATCTTTAACTGAATCTAATGTACATAAAAAGGATCTCGGTTCGAGATACAGCCTGAAGGGTCTATAGTTAGGGGATAAGGTTTGGGTACCTTACCCTGGTAAAACTATGGATATGGCACACTTTGTATTTGATACAAACACTGTGATCCTAACGTGTTCGTGTAGATGACATGTGAGTGGGGATATCCTATGTAATGAGATTACATAAGACCGGACCACGAAATAGTAACCTCTAGCTGTAACTCCGTTGACTAGTTAGGTTTCTATTTCACTGGGATGACCTAGGCAACTTGATCTCAATCTTGAGCAGGTTACGAACTCCCGTTCGCGAGGGATTGTCCTTTGACTAGTATGGGTGAGAGTGGCCAGATTTGCCGACTCAATATGTCTACCTTCTTCGGGACAAGACCGAGTGAGCGGCTAGGAACTTAACTTAGCAAGATGGAATTCACTCCTTCCCGCCTACTAGGGTAAGTAGAGGAATGTTCCCTTAAGTGGTGTCTCCGGGACTTGAACAAAGGGCCCGACCCTCTCATTGGCCCGAGAGGGACTCTGTTTATTGGTAAGACCACAAACAAATTGTTCATTAGAGGAGCACTGGTACTTAAGGCACAAGATGTAACCAAGGGGTAAAACGATAATTTGACCCAACTGGTGTTACGAACATTCGTGAATGATTGACTTGCTGTTATTGGTCAATATCCATGGACACGTAAATATATCTCTGCAGTGAGAAGAGAGTGCAAAATTGTAGGACTTTAGTGGAGTGTTCTCGCAGATTAACGAATGTTGGTGGGAGGTTAATGAGATTAACCGAGCAATCTCGTATCGTTGGAGCTTACGATCACAGTAGGTCCATTAGGTCCACCTTCTAGCTCGTAAAGGGTTCTTAGATCATTTGAATTTGAAATGTTCAAATTCATTAGGGAATATATTTTATGTATATGGTTACGATATAATATATAGTTTTGGAACTATATATTATAAATTTAATGTGAATATGATTCATATTAAATTATGTGAGAGAATTAAATATTTGAAAGAGTTCAAATATTAAATTCAAATGTGAATGTGATTCATATTTGAAAACTATAGGTTAAATTTAATGTGCATTAGATGTGCATTAAAACTATAGGATAGATGGATAATTCATTAAATGTGTTTTAATATAAATTAAATATAAGATATTTAATTCATTTAGATTATTTAATTAATGTGATTAATTAAATAAATAAGGAACGTGTCAGGAGGACACGTTCCCCCTTTCTTTTGTCCTCTCACTTCTTCACTTCTCTCCAGGAGAGGTTAAACCCAGTAGCGGGCATCTCCCAATTTCTATCGAATAGGAAGTGAGATTAATCATTCCAAGCAATTGGAGAATTGCTGAAAAATTTCTCTCTCACTCTCAAATTCCCAAAAGTTCTTCCAATTGTTGGATTACCTTCCCACCAAGGTAGATCTAAGTAGAACTCAGAGATATAGAAGGTGATCCAATTGGTGGTGTTCTGTAAAAACAGAGAAACTTAAGCTTCTTGGGTTGCTGTACTGATTGGAGCAAGGAGTTGTTGTTGGAGAAAGTCTACAAAGGTAATTCTTCTTTCTCTCCTTTAGTTTAATAGTTAAACTTTACATGTTTGCATGTATGCTATTATCCATGTCTAATAGGATTAGAGATTCATGCTTGTTCTGTATTTTTTGGTCAATGTACTAGTTTTTGTTTTTAGCAAAACAATCAAGCACATTAACGATCCGAATCACGTTTTCGCTGCTCAAGGAGATTAGATCTCCATCACCTCAGGCCTTGGAGCAGATTGGATCCTAGGTTGAGAGAATTTGGAAGAAAAACCCTAAAAAGTCACTAACTCGGGCCAGAAATATTTTCTGCAAAATTCCCTCAAAACACCTCAAAACACCATTAAATAAAGCTTCATCAAGCTTCATTTGAGTGACAACTCAAGGGCGATGAGGATGCTTTGAGATGGAGGTGGCCAAATTTGGTGAATTTGAAGATGAGAGAGATTGGACAAGTTGCCAACTTGATTTTCATGAAAATCTTTCATATTTCATTTAATTTTAATTCAAAAATTAATATTAAATTAATTTTTAATTAAAATTAATTTAATTAATTAAATTATTAAATAATTAATTTTTAATTTAATTAATTATTAAATATTAAATATTAAATATTAAATATTAAATAATAAATTAAATAAATTGCCCGATCCCGATCGATTTTTCGAACATGAATCCTTATTCATGCTATAAATCGATCCAATATTTAAATCATATTTAAATATATCCACCTCGTTTTAATCATAGTTTAATTCATAATTAAGCTATGACTCGTTAAATATATCACATATAATTAACGATTTCTCCCAAAATCGAATTTGAACAATTCAAATTCTTTTCTCTCAAAATGTTACAAGGCTTAGTCCGAGCAAGTAAGGAGGACCTAATGGACCTACAGATCATGAGCTCCAACGATACGAGATTAACCGACCAAACTCTTTAGCCTAGCTAATCAACATTCGTTAACCACCGGGACACTCCACTAAAGCCAGTGGTTGCACTCTCCTTACTGTAGATATATTTTTGTCCACTCAATATAACCATAATTAGTAAGTCGATCCCTTCACAGGTCGTTCGTAATTACAGTTGGGTCAAAAATTACCATTTTACCCCTGTAATTACCTCTTGTTCCTTAAGTCCCACTGATCCTCTAATGAACAATTGGTTTGTGGTCCAACCACCAAACTGAATCCCTCTCGGGCCAATGAGAGGGGTGGGCCCTTTGTTCAAGATCCGGAGTCAACACTTAAGGGAACAACCTCTCTACTAATCCCTAAGGCGGGTAGGAGTGAATTCCATCTTGCAGAACTATGTCCCCAGCTATCTACCCAGACTTATCCCTAAAATGGGAGGCTTATTCGACAGTCTCGGGCCACTCTCACCCATGCAAATCTAAGGATAATCTGAATAAACATAAGTTCATAGAACGCTCAGGATTAAGATCGAGTTACCTAGGTCATCGTATGAATATAGTCAGTTAAGACAGTAAACGGAGTTATAAAGTCTAAGTGACTATTTCGCGGTCCAGTCTTATGCAAACGCATTGCATAGGACGACCCCACTTGCATGTCTCCACATGAACGATTTAGGATCACATCGTTTGTACTCTACAAAGTGGGCCGCATCCATAGTGTCCTCAGGATAAGGTACCCAACCCCATCCTTATACTATAGACCGTTCTGGCTATAACTTGAACTTGATCCACTTTTATGTCACACATAAAGTTCAAGTATTCATCCTATAGCCAAGGGTTTCGTATTGGGTTAGGGTTACACAATACACAATTCACTTTATTCAATAACACATTTACTGAATAAATCTCAATAACAACTTTATTGCAAAATAGAATATACATTTAGTTTACAAACCACGAGTTTGAGGACATAAAACCCAACACAATCAACCATCAAAATGCATCTAGATGCATTCTTATATAGAGAGTGGGGGTGGAGATAACTTCATCCACCCATTATCCCATTAAATGCACAAATTATGCATTATGCATATCACATTTGCATAATTGCATAATATATAAGGTATCCCATACTTTATTATACAAATCATATTTGCATAGTTGCATTATTGAATCATATTCAATTTTGCTCTCAATTCAATTATTTCCTCTAATATTTAATATGAAACAATTTCACACTAAAACTATATTTAGAAATTAATCCAAATATAGTACATACTTTATTATGAATCATATTCACATTAAACTATATATATTACATCGATTATATCACATATAATCAATATAACTCCCATTTACGAAATTGAACACTTCAAATTCGCTCAAAAACTTTATACCCTTGATATATCTATTTTCAACCAACGGAGGGACCTAATGGACCTACATTTCATGAGCTCTAATGATACGAGGTGAACCGATCAAATTCTTTGACCCGGTTGACCAACATTCATTAAGTACGAGTCACTCCACTATAGACTCGTAGTTGCACTCTCCTCACTGTAAGACAAGTTGTGCTCATTGATTTAACCAATGCCCATGAGTCGACCATTCATAGGTTGTTCGTAATCACAATGGGTCAAATTACCGTATTACCCCTATGATTACCTATTGCTCCTTAAGTACCATTAATCCTGTAACAACCGTAAAAAAAGTTATTTTTTAATATATTTTATTTATTTTAAAGAATTTAATAAATTCTTTTCGTAATAGGATTTTGTTTTCTTTTTAAATTGGGATTTAAAATTTTTTATCTCGTTTTGTTTTAAAAAAGGAAACATTATCTTTTTAAGAGTTTTATGTTGGGGGTTCTTATAAAAAGGTCTCTTGAAACCTTGAACTTTTTTACAAAATTGTTTTGACGACCGCAATAGAGAAAAGAAGGACGTTTTGCATTGTCCTCTCTAAAGAAAAGCAATACGTTTTTCTTCCTTGTTCTTGTTGATTTCTTTTCTTTCCTTGATTATTAAAGTTTTCTTTCAAGGTTTTGGGTTTTATTTTTGTTCTTGATTGGTTAGAAGAAAAGATTCTCGAAATCCTTTTCCTAAAAAGTTATTAGGTTTTGTTTTCTTAATTTTTTATCAAAGTTTTTCCTCTTATGGTTTTTAAATTATATTGAAGGTTTTGATTATGGAATAACTTTTATTTTCTGTAAAATTAGGACTGTTTTAAATTTATTTTAGATTCTTTTGTACTAAAAATTTACCAAATGATTGTTACTTCAATGTATGATTTATACCTTTGATTTCTACATGAAAATGATATGTTTTAAAGGCTTTTACAGCAGCTTTTAGGCACTTTTCAGATCTGATGTTATTTGTAAAACAATAAAAATATCGATTCTTTTAGACCAAAAACTCTTGAAAAATTTTGTTTTATGAGCAGAAAATTTCCTGGGTTTGTGTCCCTAATTTATGATTGTTTTTGAAAATTTTAAAATTTGTAGAATTATAAAATTGTTTGGTATTTTATAACACCTTGAAAAGCATTGATTTTATCGAATTTAGTACGTTTTTTAATTGAGTTTAGCGTTTGAACCCAGTTTTTCAGTATTGTAATTTTTTATCCAAGAACCCTATTTTTCCATACTTTTTATGCAGAAAATTATTTTGAATGGGAAACTTTGGGTGGATAAGTTTGTCTAGCTTTTAGATAACATTTTAGACCTTTAAGATAGAATTTTAGTTTCTATAGAATTTTAGTTTCTAATAAGTGGATATGTTTGGACTTCTAGGAAAAGTTGATTGTGCAAGAAAGTAGAATTAGATTTGGATTTTGAGATTGAGATCTGTGAGGATTAACGGTTGAGGTAAGTAGTTTATGCATCCCTTCCAAAATAGATTTTTGAGATAATTTTGTTTTGGTTTGATAAAATATTTGAAAACATGGTTTTATGTGAATTGCATTTGTTTTGAATTGTTTTGTTAAGCGAAAGTATTTGTTACCTTTTTGCTTATATGAAGAATATTTTGTTTGATTTGTTAGAGCTATTTGGATTTGCTATTTTTTTTTTTTGTTTTGAGATTGCATGCCTCTTTGTGTAGTAGCCAAATTTGCATTTGTGAGTTTCTGGTCGATTGTATCGATAACCTCTGATCTGTTAAAGGTTATTTGTGGGAAGGCACATTAGTGGTTTGGCGTTCTTTTGGAATGCAGATTCATGTGTGTGTTACACTCACATGGCTTCACATTTAAGTAATTTATTTTGAAAGTTCTGGTTGGTTTCTAATCGACATCTCTGAATGATCTGTGTTACTGACGGGTAACAATATTAGTCTGGGCTACTCCATATATGCATTTTTCTAACTCTGTATTTGAAGGTTTGAAATGAATGAAAGATTTGCTTATGATTTGTCTGACCACTATTTGTACGTTTTGTTTTTAAGGAAAATGAATTTCTGAAACTGATTGTGGTTATTGCTTACTGGGTATTTTTGTACTCATTTTTTTGTTTTTCAAAATGCATTCAAATGATGAATCAAGTGATAGTTTCGACAGTGAGTGAGGTCTAGCGTCCTGGCAGGACGAAGAAGTTTTTTTAGGGTTTTCCTAGCATTTATAGTTTTTGTCCCTGTTGGACTTAGTCTTAATTATTTTTTACTTTAGTTCACTTTTGTTGGTTGGTATTTAGCTTCTGACTCTTGTGTCTCGACTTGGTTTATGTTGATTTTGAAGTTCAGTTATTTCGCTTCCACACTTTTGTTAGTTTGATCGTATTATTAAAAATGTGGGTTTGACAAATTCTCTTATGAACAACTAGTTTATGGTCCTTCCATAAACAAAGTCCCTCTCGGGCCAATGAGAGGTTGAGACCCTGTTGTTCAAGTGAATCATGCATTTCACAGTTGCTAGAAGTGAATCGTGCATTTTATTTTTCTAATGAGTGTCTAGAAGCATTTAGAGTCCTTAAAAAAGCTTGGTCACAACACCCATCATATCAGCTCCTAATTGAAAATTGCATTTTGAAGTGTTGTGTGGTGCGAGTGACTATGCAGTAGGGGCTATGTTGGGGCAAAAAGTTGGAAAAATTACTCACATCATTTATTATGCTAGACAGAACCTTAAATGAGGCTTAGTTGAATTATACAACCACTGAAAAATGAGTTACTGGCTATAATGTCTGCGTTGGAAAAATTCAGAGCTTATTTAGTGGGAATTCGGGTGGTGGTGTACATAGATCATGTTGCATTGAAATATCGTTGACAAAAAAAAAATGGAAAACCCAGACTAATTCGTTGGATTTTACTTTTGCAAGAGTTTGACTTGGAGATGTGCGACAAGAAAGGATCGAAAAATTAAGTGGCGGATCATTTGTCCAAGCTAGAGCAAAAAGGATTGTTGCAGCAAAATGAGATCCGAGATGCATTTCCAGATGAGCAAATATTAACATTAAGCCATGTTAGTACTAAAGAAATTCCATGCTACACTGATTATGCTAATTATTTGGCTACTAACATTTTTCCTGCAGATTTGAATATGCAACCGTTAAAAAGATTTCTCCTCGAGGTAAAGTTTTACTATTGGAATGAACCTTATTTGTTTAGACATTTTGTTTATAATATCATGCGAAGATGTGTTTTTGGGAAATAAATTTTTGAGATTTTAAAGCATTGCCATTCATCTGCAAATAGTGGGCACTTTGGAGGCCAAAGAATAGCTGCTTAAAATTTTCAATATGGATTCTCTTGGCCTACTATTTTTAAAGATACTCGATTCTTTAGTAGAACTTGTGAAACATGACAAAGGGTAGGAATAATAAGGAAAAAAAAGATGAAATGCCTCAAATTTTATTTTGGAAATTTCACTATTTGGTGTTTGGGTATAAATAGTATGGGTCATTTCCTCCTTCTTTTGGCAACATTTACATTTTGATGGTTGTTGATTATGTGTCGAAGTGGGTGGAAGCCATTGCTTGTCCTCTCAATGATGCTATAACTGTTTTAAAGTTTATGCATAAACATATTTTCACCAGATTTGGCACACCAAGAGTTTTGATTAGCGATGAAGGGACGCACTTTGTTAATAGGTGGCTTGATAACTTGCTTGCCAAATACCATGTTAAGTACAAAGTTTCAACTCCTTATCATCCTCAAGCTAATGACCAAATTGATTTGACAAATAGAGAAATTAAAGGAATTTTGGAGAAGCTAGTGAATCCGAATAGGAAAGATTGGTCTAATAGGCTAGAAGATGCTTTATCGGCATATAGAACTGCTTTAGAAAAACTTTTAGGAATGAGTTCCTTACAGGTTAGTTTTTGAAAAGACTTACCATTTTCCATTTGAGTTAGAAAGCATTTTAAGCTACTAAGGAATTAAATTTCAATTATTCAGATGATGGAGCCTTAAGGTTGATGCAACTAAATGAGATGGATGAATTTAGGCACACAATATATGAAATGCCAAGATCTACAAAAAGAAAACTAAACTTTGGCCTGACAGAAGAGTTGTGCCTAAGTATTTTGAAAAGGGGTAAAGTGTTTTATTGTTTAACTCTAGACTTAGGTTATTTCTAGGAAAATTAAAGTCTATATGGTCATGACCTTTTACTATTCGTAAAGTTTTCCCTCATGGAGCTATCTTGCTAAGAGATGGTAAGGATAAGAGGATTTTCAAAGTGAATGGTCACAGAGTTAAACATTTTTGGAGAGAAGAATTTCAGAGGAAGCTAGAATTATTTGATGAATGATATAACAAGAGTATTGCTCGAGCATTGCATTTATAGAAGATATTTAGTTTAATTGCTCTGTTAGAAAAAGGTTTTAATAAATAAAAGATTATCTGGATTTTATCCTTTTTTAATCTTTTATATTTCTTTTGCAGGTTTTTTTTTTTACTTTTTTTTTGCAGCATTTTTTAGGTAAAAAAAGGCAAAAAGCAAGAATGAGGTAGTTGTTCCCTCATTAAGAGGGTGTTTGGTTTATGGAGTTGGGTTAATAACTCAACTCCTTGTTTGTTTCACCAACAATTATAACCGGTGACTTAATAACCCAACCCCATGGAGTTGAGTTATTAACTCAACCGTACGGTACTTTCCGGCGGTGATCCGGCAACTTTTCGACGCGGTCCGGTGAGTCTCCGACGACGATCCGACGAGTCTCCGATGACGGTCTGGCGAGTCTCCGACGACGGTCTGGCGAGTCTCCGACGACGGTCTGACGAGTCTCCGACGACTCTCCGATGACGATCCGGCGAGTCTCCAACGACTTCCCGACGCATCGTCGTGAGAGATGAAGAAAGTGGAGAAAAGAAGAAGATGAGGAGAGTTTTGAAGTGTGTCTTTAAGTTGCTAATACTCTAGTTTAAATAGACACCAAAAAGTCTTAATTCTTTTAGAACAAGGAATTCTAATCCTTTTACAAAAACAAATCCTAAACAAACAGAAATCCTAATCATTTTTTAAACTTTGAAACACCATTTTCAATCTTGTTCTGATTATCCAAAGATTCAAATTTAAAACAAATACAATTAAAGCATCTAATTTTACGAGGCGCCACAATATACCAATCTTAGAAAAACTTTCGTCCTCGAAAGTTGCTAGAACTTTACAACGGTCACATCTTCGCGTCATAATCTAAACTTAAACTCTAAACTACATTTGCACAAGAACAAAGAAGTCAAAAGCATAGCATAACAAGTGTCAACACACACAATCAACTCAAATAACTTTAACTAGACTTCCTGCGAGAGGCTATAAGGATCGTTGCCTACGATGTAGGCGAGTATGCAGAATCTATAGACAATGCATGTGTTTAGACAAATTTATCATTAGGGGTGTAAATAATAAATAATTACGAAATTAAATAAAAATAAATTACATATATGTATATATAGTTGTATGGTAGGTAAAAAAATATTTTTTAAAATTAATAATAAGTTCGGGTTGGTCGGGTCAACCCAAATTAATTTTAGGTGAACCCACGAACCAACCCAACCCATACATTTTAATTTATTTAAACCCAACCCAACCCAACCCGTCGAGACGGGTTGGGTTGGTCGGGTTGTTCGGGTTATCGGGTTTTTTGAACACCCATACTCTTCATATGCAAAGTATTAATACTAAATTAAGACCTAGCTAAATTAAAATAAAAAAGTAGTGGTGAACATGTGCATAAAAAAAAAGAATAAAGTTCATATTGAAGAGTAAAAGTTCTAAATAATGAATTTTATTGGAAAAGAAATATTGATATCAGACCCAATATCTATTACTTTTGCATTAAATACCCCTAACATACATTTGACAAATGGTAATATATATTGTAATTTTATAATTGATCACATAATTGAGTTTTGAAATTGTAGACAAATGTGTTTGTATTTGATTTGTTGTGAAAACAAAGTAAGGAAAAAAAGTCACAAAAAAATCAGACATTTCACTTTATATAAGATAAAAATGATTTTTAGGGGACAAGAAAAATTGATATCAATCTCAATATTCAGTACTTTTCTAAATATCCCATATAAGATGCAAATGGTAATATATATTGTAAATTTGTAATTGATCTCATAATGAAGTTTTGAAATTGTAGACAAATATGTTTGCAATTGATTTGGTGGAAACAAAAAAAGTAAAGAAAAAAGTCACAAAAAATCAGTCTTATTCAATTTACAAAAAACTGCATCAGATACCCCTGACATAATAACTCAACTCTGCAAACCAAACACTGACTTTCTGACTCAACTCAACTCAACTCTGCAAACCAAACACTGATTTCCAGAACTCACTGACAAAACAACTCTGCACAACTCAAGTCAATTCAACCCAACTTAACTCAACTCTGCGATCCAAACGCCCCCTAAAGGTGCTAAAAGGTTGTTAAGATATTTTCAATATTTTTAATGAAAATCTTGGAGAAAGAAGAAATGATCGAACGACTGGGATGATTCGACAGACATACAAGGGATATGGGTGTTTGATTGTGGTAAAAAGATCAATTCAAATCACGTTTAATTTGATTCTATGGTTAAATAAGGAATATTCTTGTAGGGGGAAAATCAAAGAAAAAATTGAAAATTAAAATTTTTGCAAGAAAATGACCCTTTTGTCCCATTGTCTTCTTCTTTATAAAGAAACCCTACGGCTATAACAAAGACATTCCAATTACCTACTTTTGCAACCCTTAAGTTTTGGCGAGGAAAAAAAGAGAAAGGGAGAGTTGTTCGTCTGTTTGAAAACATGTCGACAAAAACGAGGAAAGGGAAGTCTAAATTTTCATGGGCTCAAGAAGAATTAATGAAAAAATGTGCAAGAATAAGTTCGAGAAGATGTTTTGGAGGCCAGTCCATCAAAGAAAAAGAGGGAAGTCAGGAAGAAGGCTAGTCGGAAGTTGAGGATCAACGAATCGAAAGAAGAAGCCCCTTCTTCTAAAGAAGAAATTGTTAGAGTTACGGTAAGTGAAGTCCTCCAGCAACTTGAAACAAAGGAGTAACATTTAACAGAGGAAGAACATCCCCCAGTGGAACAACACGAAAAAGCACAAACAGAGCATACTAATTTGCTGAAGCAACCAATTTCTGATTGTGTTCTATCAAGAGAAATGATGGAACAACCTGAGGGAAGAAACTCATGAAGTTGTTCAACCAACTCCAACAAAGAAAATTAAGAAGAAGTTGAAGAAGTCCAAAGGAAATAAAACTCCTGAAATTCCAATTGTTCAACTTGATAAACAACTTGAAGAAAACTCATGAATTTCAACCTTGAAAACACACCATCTAATTTTCCACCATTTTACACATTTCCTACCCTGATTTCACACATTCATAACTTCTTCGTTACTTAGCCAAACGGGATGTAATTTATACCAAACTCTTCCTTTTTGAACCCTCTAAAACGCATGTGAAGAAATGAAATTGAAATTCCTAACGGATTTGTTCGAAAATACCTCGAAAACTTTTTCCCCAAAAACAGACTTATGCTGTTTCCAGTTTCGTTTCCCTGCTGCACTACAAATTGTACCTAAAATTTAAAACATCTTCCACTCGTTTTCTACTCATGATTTCTTCATGAAAGTTGTAGGAAATTGAATAAGCTTTCCAACCATACCTATTACAGCTTCTGATTCCAACTCTAAAGATCAGCACAACCGAAACACCAGAGGTTTCTCAGATTTAACAACAAATTCTGTCCTCTGCCTTCCTCTTCACAAATCAATAACTTATGGTCAGAATTTGATCGAGGTTCCTCCACGAATTTTGTTCAAATTTGAGTTAACTTTCATTAAAATTAAACCTCAACTCTTAACTCTTCTTGTGGATCTCGAAAGGATCAAGAAATCAGAATATGGTTGAATTGATCATAGAATTGCCATGGAAATTGAATCACCTTTCTCCTTTCTTCTTCAACCTTAAAACCAGAAATTTTCTTTCTTCTTCTTCTCTCAAACCCCTTCCTCGAAGATCTGGTTTAATTTGTGATAAAATGAGATGGAAATGATTTAAAAATAGTTGAAATAGCTTTGGAGGTGGAACTTGTCTTTTACCCTTTTCCTTTTCCTTTTTTTTTTTTTTAATTCCTTCCTTTATCTCTTTCTTCTTTTATCTTTTCTTTATTTTTATTTAAACAAAGAAAACCAAATATTTAAAACTTTCTTTTCTTCTTTTCCTTTATTTTTTTTTAGGAAATTCCAAAGAGAGATCTCGAGTTTACATGAAGTGCATGTTGATTGGTCTCCTGAGGCTATAAACGACTTATATCACCTAGAAGACTTTCCCCATGCAATGTTCAATGGCATGGATCTTGCTCCACAAATTGAGAAGATTAATTCGACATTGGAGGAAGTTGGGGTTGAGGGAGCAAAATGGCAGGTATCAAAATTGGGAACAGGACCTTCAGATTAGCGTACCTGAAGACAGAGGCAAATGTATGGCTTGTATTGGTGAAGCTGAGACAATTCCCACTATTCATGATTTGACTGTATCAATGGAGAGGATCATGTTAATGTTTTCCATCATGAAAGGACTAAGCATCAATTGTGGGAAGGATCGTGGCGAATGAAATTTCTCTGTGCTCAAAGAAGAAGGTAGACAAATTATTTTCCCCTAATATGATCGTTATGTTATGCAAGCGCACAAAAATACTACAATATCCAGACAATGATACCCTTTTTGAAAAAGAAGCGATTGATCCAACAAATTTAAACCGTCCGCAAAGGGGAAAATGTTGGGTTTTATATCCTAAAACTCATGTTTTGTAAACTGAATGTATATTCTATTTTGTAATAAAGTTGTTATTGAGGTTTATTCTATAAAGATGTCATTGAATAAAATGATATGCACCCTTTTAACCCAAATCCAATAAACTAAGAATAATTATCTATAGGATGTATACTTGAACTTCATGTGGAGACATGAATGTGGATCAAGTTCGAGTAATGTCCAGAAGAGAACGATCTATAATATAAGGATACGACTGGGTACCCTAACCTGAGGACATTATAGACGCGACCCACTTTGTATAGTACAAACGATGTGGTCCTAAATTGTTTATGTTGAGACATACGAGTGGGGGCGTCTTATGCAATGAGTTTTCATAAGACCAGACTGCGAAATTAGTCACTCTTACTTTATAATGTCGTTTACTTTTAAGACTGACTATTTCATATGATGACCTAGGTAACTTGATCTTAATCCTGAGCACGCTATGAACTCCTATTTATTTGGGATTATCCTTTTATTTTCATTGGCGAGAGTGGCTCGAGATTGTCGACTTAATAAGCCTAACATTTTGGGGATAAGATCGGGTAGAGAGTTGGGAAAATAGTCATGCGAGATGAAATTCACTCCTACACGCTTTTAGGGTCTAGTAGAGAGATTGTTTCCTTAAGTGCTGACTCTAGGTCTTGAACAAGGGGCCCCACCCTCTCATTGGCTCAAGAGATATTCGGTTTGGTGGTTGGACCACAAACCAATTGTTCATTAGAGGATCAGTGAGACTTAACGAACAAGAAATAGTTACAAGGGTAAAACAAATTTTTTGACCCAACTGTAATTAACAACCTGTGAAGGATCGATTTACTAATCATGGTTATATCAAGTAGACGGAAAAATATCTATGGTGAGGAAAGTGCAATCGTTGAGCTCTAATGGAGTGTCCCAACGGTTAACGAAGGATGATTAGCTGGGCTAAACAATTTGATCGGTTAGTCTCGTTTCGTTGGAGCTCATGATCTTTAGGTCCACTAAGTCCCCCTTGCTAGCTCGGATTAAGCCTTGTAACAGTATGAGAGAAAAGAATTTGAATTGTTCAAATTCGATTTTTGGAGTAAACGTTAATTATATGCGATATACTTAACGTATCATCGTTTAATTGTGAGTTAAACTATGAGAAAGAGAGATGGACATATTTAAATGTGATTTAAATATGGGTTCGGTCTAATACATGAATAAGGATTCATGTACGAACGATCGGTTTTAAAAGATCGGGATTGGTCTAATTATTTAATCAATATTTGATATTAAATTAAATAATTAAATTATTTAATTAATTCAGAATTAATTTTGGTTTAGAATTAATTATGAATTAATTTTAAATTCAAAATTGAGTTCAAAAGAAGGTGGATTTTTACAATTTTGGTTTTTGAAGTGGTTTATGACTAACCTCCTTCAAACTCTTTTTTGAACCAAAATTGGACACCTATTTGATGACAAATCTCTTCCTCTCATGTGTTGTCATCCTTAGAAAGGTTGTTGATGTTGGGTTTTATGTCCTAAACTCGTGGTTTGTAAACTGAATGTATATTCTATTTTACAATAAAGTTGTTATTGAGGTATATTCAGTAAGATGTTATTGAATAAAGTGAATTGTGTATTTTACAACTCTAATCCAATAAGAACCCTTTGCTATAGGATGTATACTTGAACTTTAAGTGTGACATAAAAGTGGATCAAGTTCAAGTTATAACCATAAAAGTCTATAGTATAGAGATTGGGTTAGGAACCTTATCCTGGCGACACTATGGACGCCCCCACTTTGTAAAGTACAAACGGTGTGATCATAAATCGTTCATGTGGAGACATGCAAGTGGGGGCGCCCTATGCAATGAGTTTGCATAAGACTGGACCGAGAAATAGTCACTTAGACTTTATAACTCTATTTACTGTCTTAACTGACTATATTCATACGATAACCTAGGTAACTCGATCTTGAAGGGATCGAATCCCGCAGCGGAAGCGATTGTGAATCACGTGTTCTTTATTTTGTTACACAGATTACATTCAAGTACGATATATCTAAGATTGAGCATGCTTTACAACATAGGACAACAAGGAAATTACCTTTGAAGATTACTTTCTTCACGAGCTCCTTCTCCTACGATCACGATCTCAGCAACTCGAACCCGAACGTATGAAGATACACCACTAGATCTTCTCCGTTGTTCTCTAGGTGAAGGAGGAAGATGGGTTCCTTTAGGGTGAGATGTAGAGTTTTTGAGAGAAGTTGTGTTTGGAATTTTTCCAACAACACAATGATATGGAACTATAGGGTTACCAAAAGATTAGTCTCAAAGTTGCATCTCATGCAACTATTTATAGGGAAATAGGATGGAAATTACCATCTTATCCCTCATTCATTCTCTCATTAGTACATAGTTAATTTGTGAATCTAATTCACATTAAAACTATATATTATATCAATTGTATCACATATAATTGATATAACACCTCATATATGAAATTGAACACTTCAATTTCATTCCTAACTTTATACCCTCAATATTACCATGTTGAGCCAACGAAGGGACCTAATGGACCTACAGTTCATGAGCTCCAATGATGTAAGATTAACTGATCAAACTTTTTGATCCAGTTAATCAATATTCATTAACTACAAGTCACTCCACTATAGACTTGTAGCTGCACTCTCCTCACTGTAGATTATACTGTGTCCATTGATATAATCATTACCCATGAGTTGACCCTTCACAGGTTGTTCGTAATCACAGTTGGGTCAAATTACCGTTTTACCCCTGTGATTACCTCTTTGTTCCTTAAGCACAACTGATCCTCTAATGAACAACAAGTCTATGGTCCTACCATAGACTGATACCCTCTAAAGTCAGTTTAGAGGGCGGGGCCCCGTTGTTCAAGACCTGGACTCAGTTTTTAAGGGAACAACCTATCTAGTTCCTTAGTGTAGGAATGGGTGAATTCATTCTTGCATAGTTAAGTTCCCAGCTACTTACGAGGTTCTGTCCCTGAGAAGGTAGGCTTATTGAGTCGGCTACAAGCCACTCCCATCCATACTAGTCTAAGGACAAACCCCTATAAGCAAGAGTTCTTAACTTGCTCAAGATTCAGGTCGAGTCACTAATGACCATCTATAAATTATCAATCTTATCCTGTTAACGACGTTAAACTGGTTTGACTAATAATTTGCAGTCCGGTCTTATATGAACTCTTCATACAGGATGCCCCCACTCGCATGTCAACCACATGAATTAGTTGGATTACCTCATTTGTACTAATTACAAAGTGGGTCGCATCAATGGTGTTACCAGAATAAGGTTTCCAACCCTATTCTTATACCATAGACCATTTAGGTTATACTCTTGGACACAATCCAATTAATGTCTACTACACTGATGTTTAAGATACATTATAACCTTGGAGCTTAGTTTATTGGATTTATATAACAAGAATATAATTTTACCAAAACAAATAACTCTTTATTTATTTGATCAAAATTACATAAGTTTAGGGCATAAATCTCAACAAATCTTAATCCTGAGCACATTATGAACTCCTGTTTATTCAGGATTATCCTTAGATTTGTATGGGTGAGAGTGGCCTGAGATCGCCAACTCAATAAGCCTCCTATTTTGGGGATAAGACTGGGTAGATAGCTGGAAACGTAGTCCTACGAGATGGAATTCACTCTTACCCGCTTTACGGTTTAGTAGAGAGGTTGTTCCCTTAAGTGTTGACTCTAGGTCTTGAACAACGGGCTCACCCTCTTATTGGCCCGAGAGGGTTTCGGTTTGTTGGTTGGACCACAAACCAATTGTTCATTAGAGGATCAGTGAGACTTAAGAAACAAGAAGTAATTACATAGGTAAAACAGTTTATTTGACTCAACGGTAATTACAAACGACCTGTGAAGGATCGACTTACTAATCATGGTTATATCGAGTGGATAAAAATATATCCACAGTGAGAAGAGTGCAACCACTGGGCTTTAGTAGAATGCCTTGATGGTTAACAAATGTTTATTAACTAAGCTAAAGAGGTTGGTCGGTTAATCTTGTATCGTTGGATCTCATGATCTGTAGGTTCATTAGGTCCCCCTTATTAGCTCGGACTAAGCATTGTAACAATTTGAGAGAAAAGGATTTGAATTGTTCAAATTCGGTTTTGAGAGAAAACGTTAATTATATGCGATATATTAAACGTTTCATAACTTAATTATGAATTAAACTATGATAAAGAAAAGGTTGACATATTTAAATATGATTTAAATATTGGTTCGGTTTAAAACATGAATATGGATTCATATTCGAACGATCGATTTAAGAAATCAAGATTGGTCCAACAATTTGATATTTGATATTAAATTAAATAATTAATTAAAATTAATTAATAAAATTGAAATATTTATTTTAATTTAACATTAATTTTATATTAATTTTGAATTAAAATTAAAAGGAAATTCAAATTCATTTTTTAATTAAAAAAGGACCAAATGCACATTTTGGTGAGTAAGCTCCTTGCTTTCTCAAATTCACCAAAATTGAGCACCTCCTTCTTACTTAATCCTTCTCATCGTCATGTTGTCATCTTCTCATAGCTTGAAGAAGCTTATGGTTTACTTTAATTGAAGAAGAAATACATGGATAACGAGGATTTTGCAGAAAGTTTTTGGGTTTCTCGGTTTTGAACCATTCCCCTTTCTCTTCAAAAATTCTCTCAATAAAAAATCTCATAATCTGTTCCAAGGCCTGAGGATAGGAGGGAAGACACTAAAGGTGACCCATAACCTGTTTTAGTTCAAAGAAAGCCCTCAGATTGCTTCAATTTTGAGCTTCAAAAATATGTGTTCTCCTCTGTTTTTCCATATTTGAGCATGCGTTTTATTTTGTAAAATTGATCAAATTAGAGTGTTCAAGATCCAAAATTTCTTCTGCTTTATTAATATGTACAATTTCAATTGATATAAAAACAATTTTGAGAACTTAATTTGAATCAATTTGAGCATGGTGGGTATAGTTTTGAAATCATTTTTTCTGGGAGTCTAAAGTGGATGTTTCTGTTTTGGCATCTAAATTGAGCATCCATTCGTGCTTTAATTTGTAATTGCACAAGAGTATTTAAGCATTAATGTGTGAAGAAGAGTCAGTAAAAGTTTTGAGTCGATTGGAGTCAGGAAAGGCCTTCAATTTTAAGAGAGAATGAGAAGAGGTCATTGTTTCTTCTCAAAACAGAGGGCTTACTGGTTTTCTTTTCTTCAACCCTAAATTCCAACCTTCAGGTTGCACGCTCTTTTTCAAATTAAGAAGAAGGTTGACGTTATGATGGTGTCAGCGGTCTGGTTCAACCTCTAATTGGACCGGTTCACCCATTTTGAGGTTGGTTCAAAACGATTTTGGTCTGGTTCAAGCGTTTTCAGATCGGTTCATGTAGGTGTTAGCTCTTAGAATAAGAGCTAAGATTGAACTTTTATTGTGATTATTTCTTGGTATTTTGAGCTTTCTTGACTATTTTAACCCCTTGATTAGGTACTTTTGTGTGTTAATGTTTACAAAATACTTTTGAAGTACCTTAAAGCCATTGAAGTACTTTTCATTGCTGATTTTTGTCATTTTGGCCATGTTTACAGGAGTTTTTGGGAAGATGGATGTTATGAAGTGCTGAAGGCCTGTTTCGAGCTGTTGTAGCTGTGCAATTGTTGAAGGATCAAGATTATTGGAGCAAAAACTTGTACTAGTTCGCAGAATACACACGTGGCAGAGATCTCATTAATTGAGTTGGACAAAAACCGCTACATCACCACGAGAACCAATGGCGTACCGCTGCACAGTTTTCCCTTGTCTATTCAGCCCTCATTTCCATATGGGTGTGATATAAAGGCTTTCTTAGCCATTTTTAGGGCAAGGAGGAGAGTGGGCAAGAAGAAAAGGAGGAAAAGTAAATTGGGAGAAAGGGACAGCAAGAGAAAATCAAGAGTAGCCAATTTTAGAAGCATTCCTCTTCTGGAAAGAGGCTGGAGTGGACCAAAGGAGGCCTTGGAACTTCATGCATCTGTTTATTTTTTTGTCCTTCTTACTCTTACTCTTTTACATTGTAACTAAGACCATTTTAAGTATGTTTAACATTAGGGTTACTGCTTTATTGTTGTCTTTTCTTAGCATCATGAACTAATCACCCTTGGGGTGAGGACTAGGGGTTTTATGTGAATGTAAACTTAATGATTGAGTAAATTACTGCAATCTTACTCTCATGTCTTGTGAATTTACTACTTAGCTAGAATTTGGTTGGCCATCTCATTTTAGCATTGTTTATTCCAACTTGGAAAGGGAAGAATAAACCGATTTCAAGGCATGACACTAGTTCTGACTAAGACATTTACTTCTCTCAAGTGATTGAGGAGTCTAGGGATAGTCACTCACCTAGTGTTAACAGTTAGGAGCTAAAATTAAGGTGTTTAATGGGAATTAAGTGCCTAAATCGCGAGGAAATCTAGGAAGATTCCGTGAATTAAACTGTTTTGAGCTCTAGCATTAAGATTGCTGAAGCATAATTTACCCCTGATCCACTCCCCTTTTTATTACTTGGTTAAGTCTTTTGTGTTGCTGCCTTACTTTTGTTAATCCATTCTGCATTGCTTTAGTCTTTCAGTTGTTACTTTTAATTTCTAAAGTTAATACACATTTCAATTATGTTGGTTACCCCTAACTCATTAAATTCAACTCAACCTTGTGTAATTTCTACAACTAATCCCTGAGGAGACAATTAAATTTACTTATCACTTACTGCTTCGATTGTGTATACTTGCACAGTTTAGGAGTGTTTTCTTGATAATTTCATACACCCCTTTTTAGCAAACAGTAGGTTCAAGCCCGGTTATGTTCAATTGGAATTCCGGTTCAACCTGTTACAGCATGGTTGAACCTTTTGAAGGTCTGGTTCACACATTTGCAAGCCAGTTCGACCCAAATTCGAAGTGTTCGAAGTGATTCAACCATATTTCTAGATTATTATTGTAATAATTTAGTTCTTTGCTTGCCTTTGATGCCTAAACCAGTCCACTTTAGTGTGTTTAATTAATTATGCATTGTGAATGTAAGTTTTAATTAAAATCCATGATTGTATGTGCATAAAGTATGCCATATAGATTTTAAAATCCCACCATAGGAAGCATGCTCCATGCATTGAAAGTATGTTATAAGTGTTATAATATATAGTATATATGCATGATTTGGGGTTTCATAAGAATTAATATAAGAGTTATATTAATTTATGAAACAAATGTTATATATATTAATTATAATTAATATAAGGGTCATATTAATTAAAAATTAAACATATAACATATAATTGTCATGCATTTATTTATGTGATAGATTTGTTATAAATGTATGTTTATTCATGTGTTGAATGATCAAACACTTATAACATAGAAATGCATGTAACCTAAGGTTAATTAACTAATTTTAAAATGGTTTTAGAATTGATATTAATTAGACCTTAGGTTATCTAGTTCTTGTTGGGATTTTTGTCCTAATCTCGTGTAAGAGTTATTTATTTCATTACTTTGTGTCTCGCAATATTTACAAACTTTTCCAATAAACTAAGCTCCAGGGTCATTGAATTTATGAGAGAACTAGAATTTGAACGGTGTGTAGTGAACACACAGGGAGGATCACGTTCGAGTTAATGACCCGAACGGTCTACAGTATATGGATAGGGTTTGGGACCTAATCCTGGATACACTGTGGATACGACCCATTTTGTATTAGATACAAATGAGGTGATCTGACTCGTTCATGTGGTTGACATACGAGTGGGGGCATCCTGTGCAATGAGATTGTACAAGACCGGACCGTGAATTATTAGACCTCTCGATGTAACACCGCTGTGATGAGGACTAATAACTTCGAGATGACCATTAGTGACTCGACTTGAATCCACGAGCGTGTTACAGTTCCTCGCATCGCATGGGTTTGTCCTTTGACTAGTACGCGGGTGAGGGTGGTCACGATTACTCGCCCAATATGCCTATCTTCTCGGGACGGGACCAAGTAGGGAGCTGAGGAACTTAACTACGCGAAATGGAATTCACTCGTTCCCTCCTTTAGGGAAACTAGAGAGGTTGTTCCCTTAAGTGCTGTCTCCAAGGCTTGGACAACGGATGCCCACCTTCTCACTAGCCCGAGAAGGGTGTTGTGTATGGTTGGACCATCACAATGTGTTGTTCATTAGAGGAGCAGTGGGGACTTAAGAAACAAGAGGTAGTCACAGGGGTAAAACGGTAATTTGACCCAGCCGTGTCTACGAACAACCTGTGAAGGGTCGACTCATGTGCACTGAGTGGACACGTAATATTCTGCACTGACGGGATTGCAGCTACGGGCTATAGTAGAGTGTTACCGTAGCTAATGAATGTTGATTAACCGGGTCAAAGAGTTTGATAGGTTAATAGGATCATTGGAGCCCGTCACTGTAGGTCCATTAGGTCCCTCCGTTGGCTTAATCTGGGTTAAAAGAAGGGTTAATGTTTTGGTATGAAATTGAAGTGTTCAATTTCACTTAAAGGGCATTTATGTCATTTATATGAGATATGAATGATATAATATATAGTTTAATGTGAATGAGATTCATAATAAACTATAGGTTAGCCTAATTGTTGAATTAGGGCTAATTGGAGAAATTAATTGAGAGAAATTAAATTGGATGTGATTCAATTTAATTAATCCACAATTATAGCAAATGTGATTTGCAATATGAGATATGAGATATCTTATATTATATGGTTATGCAAATGTGATTTGCATAACCTATGGTTGTGGTAAAATGGTAATAATGTGGTGATTTTAACTGCATCAATTTCCACTATTTAAACCCTTTGCAAGAAGGGATTGGTATCTCATTCTCTCATTTTTTTAAAAAGAGAAGAGATTAAAAATTCTCTCAACTCTCTCAATTCTCCTCCCTCTCCAAAAACCAAAAAGTCCCACAACTTTCCTTCTTCCAAAGGAAGAACAACCGAGACTCCGAGTGGTAGTGTTTGGCTTTTGTTCGAGAGAAGATTTCGTTGAGATCAAGTAGAACGAAGTGTTCGTGACCAAGGAAGGAATCTTGAAGATTTGTCTACAACAAGTAAGTGTGTACTTCTTGCTGTAATTTCTTCCTTCTTTTACATGTTTAACTTAGATCTAAGTGTTAGATCGTTTTAACAAACTTCTAGTAGCGTAATGATACCTTGACGATTCGATCGTCTTCCGCTGCGCAGGGATTTTCATTCCCTTCAATTGGTATCAGAGCCATTTCGATGGTTCTTCGTTATGCACTAATTTTTGTTAAAATAGGTGGGTAAATTTACCTTATTTCATGAGATGAATGTTGGTTTGCAAATTTGGATTTTTTCGGTTTTGGCATTTTAGATTTACAATTTTATGTTGATGAGATCAATGTAAGGGCCCGTTGTTTTTGGGCATTTTGTTGTAAATCGAGTCTGTAAGTCTGAGTCGTTCGTGGCAAGAGTTGCTGTGAAGAATTCGGAGCGGCACGCAGGCGAGTCGATGAAGAACAACAAAGGTGTTTGCATTGTTACATGCCGATGGCGTTGAGGCGTTGTTCATCGGCGTCTCAACACTATCCTTGCGAACAGCGGCTTGCGCGCCACGGCGTGGAGCACGCGATCTCAACGCCGGACGATAGGCAGCGTTAGCGCGCCCCACGCAGTGTGGGCGATTCATGAGCGATTCCCAAGTCGTGGCGCGGTTTGAGTTCATGGGCAGTTTATTTTTCAAAATTATTTTTGTTTTTATTTGTAAAATATAATTATTTATTTTTTTAATTATTTTATTAAATAATATTAATATAAATGTTATATTAATGTTATTTAATTAAATAATTGCCTATAGGTGCCAAAACCGGTCCATTTTTGCTATTTAATTATTTTATGCATGAGATGTATGATTTAATTAAATTCTATGTGCATAATGTATGTCATATAGATTTAAAATCCCACCTTAGGTTAAATATTTTCATGCATCATTTATATTATAACAGTTATAATATATAGTTTGCATGATAGATTATATTATAAGAGTTATAATATAATTAAATGCATGTTTAATTTAATTAATATAAGTGTTATATTTTTTAGATTAAAGTATGCTCATGCATTTATATTCATGTGATGAATTAATCTATGTTATAGTATATATTTATTCATGTGATGAATGATCAAGCACTATAACATAGAAATGCATGCAACCTAAGTTAATTATTAGTTTTAAAGAGTTTAGAACTTGAATAATTAGACTTAGGTTTTCTATTTTCTAATGGGATTAGAAATTAGGAAATCAAAGTTTAGTCTATGAATGGAGACTGATTAGTAACTCTGTCTAAGGAAGGTTTTGTCTAAGGCTGGGGTATTTAAGTTGATGCTTGCGGAACACCCCTACCTGGAAACCGACCTGGGAGAATTCGGTCCGGAGATTCTTAGATTATACTTTCGTGAGTGTCGCTAATTAAAAGTGTTTTAATTTACTCACATAGAGCTAAGTAATAATGTGATTATAAACTTAGGTTAGTGCCATATAAGAGTTATATTGGTAGACTTAGGTAAATTCTAGCCGGTTTATCTAGGTCAATCCCTATTAAAATTAAAGTGCTGAGTGAGAGGAAATAAAGTGTATGAGATACATTTAATTTTCCAACCACAAATCTCTGTTAAGTCCGCACCGTGAGATCTATACTCAACCTCGTGGCGCAAATGGGAGCGCCCTCCTTCGGGTGGCATTTGTATAGGTCAATATCATCGTGGATGGAGAGAGTACTTATAGTGAGTGGGAGCGGGACTTGTGAAAACGGGACCCACGGACTCTTCTTTCGATTCACACCGTGAGACGCCTATGATCTGCCTACTAGTTTGGCCTGGACCAGACAATCCCTTCGGAGGGCCTGATCATGGGAGTCGGAACACCGTGAATTTCCGAAAGAGATACAGTTTACTAGTTGGTTTTCCTTCTTGGTTCACCCTTCGGTGGTTATTGTTTGGACGGATGCTTTGAAACTTAAAGATTGAGGGTGACACTCACATAATTCGTTAAGTGTTAATGAATTCGACCGAACAATGGTAATTAGACGCCTAATGGAATAAGAGTTATTCTGGGATTAGGGTTTGATCGAGAAAGTCTCGTCCTAGAGGAGGATTGTTCTGTTCATCCTTCGGTGGCGGTCATTCTAAACCTTTAGGATATCATTGCAAAATTTTTAATGACCTAGGGATCATGAAACATTTTTTGCTAAAACTTGATTGGATTTCAAAAGTGTTTTGCGAGACTAACACAAAGTTTTCTTAATTTTTTAGCTTAAAACATGTCTAGCGCAATTATAGCTCTACTCGCGTCTGATAAACTAGTGGGAGATAATTACCAAACTTGGAAAAACAACATAAACACAATTTTGGTAACTGACGACATTAAGTTCGTGCTCTCTGAGGAGTGTCCTCAGATGCCGGGCTCGACTCGTCGCGAAGTGTTCGCGATGCATACGATCGATGGATCAGGGCCAATGAAAAGGCCAAGGTCTATATCATTGCCAGCATGTCTGATGTATTGGCAAAGAAGCATGAGTTGATGGTCACCGCTAAGGAGATCATGGAGTCCTTGCAGGAAATGTTTGGACAACAGTCCTTTCAGGTCCGACATGACTCGCTCAAATATGTCTTCAACGCATGGATGAAAGAGGGGTCGTCTGTCCGTGAACATGTTCTAGACATGATAACCCACTTTAATCTAGCTGAGATGAACGGAGCTTCGATCGCCGAGTCGAGCCAGGTCAGTTTTATTTTGGAGACTCTTTCTAAGAGTTTCCTTCAGTTTCGTAGCAATGCTGTTATGAACAAAATTAGCTACACTCTGACTACCCTCCTCAATGAGCTGCAGAATTTTCAGTCCTTGAACATAGTCAGGGCACTGAAATCTGAGGCAAATGTTGCCTACAGGTCTTATCATAGGGGTTCGACCTCTGGGATTAAACCTGTTGCTCCTTCACGCCCGAAAGGGAAGAAGAGGATGAAGAGGGGTAAAAGTGACCGAGTTGCCGCCCAGAAGGGTAAGAGGGTCAAGGACGTTGCAGAGAAAGGAAAGTGTTTCCACTGCAATGGGGGCGGTCACTGGAAGAGGAACTGTCCCAAATTCCTAGCCGAGAGGAAGAATCATGGTAAATGTGATTTACTTGTGACTGAAACCTGTTTAGTGGAGAGTAGTGACTCTGCCTGGATATTGGATTCGGACGCCACTAACCATGTTTGTTCTTCTTTTGAGGATTGATTCTCGCAGCAATTTGCGAGAGGGTGAGGTGACTCTTGGGTTGGATCAGGGAGCTTGTCTCTCTTTGTAACGATCGACACGGTGAAGCTACATTTAGTGGAAAGTACTTATTATTAGATAATTTGTACATTGTACGTGGTTTACTAGAAACCTTGTTTCCATTTCTTGCCTAATTGAACAATGTATATCTCTGCTTTCCTTTGAATCCAATAAAGCGTTTATTTCTTTCAAAGGCAATCTTATTTGTTCAAACTTCACTTGAGCATAATCAGTATGTTTTAAAACCTAATTCGGTCAAAAGTGTTTTGAATCTTGAATTGTTTAAAACGGCAGAAACGCTTGAACTAAGAGAGCAAAGTTTCTCCTAAGGAAAATGCCCATCTTTGGCATCTACGATTAGGCCACATTAATCTCAATAGGATTGAGAAACTAGTGAAGAGTGAACTTCTAAACGAGTTGGAAGAAAACTCTTTCTGGGTGTGTGAGTCATGCCTTGAGGCAAAATGTCCAAACGTCCTTTTAGTGGAAAAGGATATAGAGCCAAAGAGCCTCTTGAGTTAGTGCATTCGACCTCTGTGGTCCGATGAATGTTAAAGCTCGGGCGCGGTATGAGTACTTTGTGTCTTTCATGAGACGACTACTCCGGATATGGGTACATTTACCTAATGCACAAGAAGTCCAAAACTCTTGAAAAGTTCAAGGAGTACAAAGACTGAGGTTGAGAACCATTTAGGTAAATCGCTTAAAACACTTCGATCGGATCGAGGTGGAGAGTATATGGACACTTGAATTCCGGGACTATATGATAGAACACGAAATTACGTCTCAACTCTCAGTGCTGGTATGCCACAAACGAGAATGGTGTATCGGAGAGAGAAACAGAACCTTGTTGGACATGGTTCGGGCCGATGATGAGCTATGCTCGTCTCCACGATTCTTTTTGAAATCTGCAGCGGTGAGAGCTGCGGTTTATATTTTGAACAATGTTCCTCGAAGAGTGTTTGTGAAACACCTTTCGAGCTCTGAGTGGGCGTAAAGGCGGTTTACATCACTTCGAGATTTGGAGATGTCCGACCCATGTGTTGGTGTCAAACCCAAAAGTTGGAACCCCGTTCAAATTATGCCTATTCATAGGTTACCCCAAAGAGACTAGGGTGGTCTGCTTTTCGATCCTAGGGAAAATAGGGTGCTTGTGTCGACAAACGCCACTTTCCTAGAGGAAGACCACGTCGTGATCATTTACCAAGGAGTAAAATTGTATTGAATGAAATGGGCGATTACATCGAGCAAGAGTTCTTGATGCGGCTAGTACATCAACAAGTGTTGTTGATCCTAAAGACGTCTAGTTAAATCCGTTCCCAAGAGTTGGGAATGCCTCGACGTAGTGGGAGGGTGTGAGACGGCCGATCGCTACATGGGTTTAAATGAAACCTCGGTTGTCGCTCTCCCGATGATGATCATGAGGATCCATTGACCTATGATCGGGCAATGGTTGATGTTGACAAAGACGAGTGGATTAAAGCTATGAACCGGAAATGGAGTCTATGTACTTCAATTCTGTATGGGAGCTTGTGGATCAACCGGATGGGATAAAACCTATTGGTTGCAAATGGATCTACAAGCGTAACCGTGGCGTAGATGGGAAGGTGCAGACCTTCAAAGCCCGACTAGTGGCAAAGGGTTTTACCCAGGTTGAAGGGGTTGACTATGAGGAGACCTTTTCACCTGTTGCCATGGTAAAGTTGATCAGGATCCTTCTGGCCATTGCCATGTATTATGAATACGAGGTATAACAGATGGACGTCAAGACAACCTTTTTGAATGGCAAACTTGATGAAACCATCTACATGGACCAACCCAAAGGGTTCATTGCCCAAGGCCAAGAGAAAAAGGTTTGTCGGCTTCATAGGTCTATTTATGGGCTGAAACAAGGTTCGAGGTCTTAGAATATAAGGTTTGATGAGGCGATCAAATCTTATGGCTTTGATCAAAATATCGACGAGCCTTGTGTCTACAAGAAAATCGTTGACAAAACTGTCGCATTTTTAGTGTTGTATGTGGATGATATTCTTCTCATTGGGAATGAGGTAGATTTTCTTACTGATGTTAAGAAGTGGCTAGCTTCGCAATTCCAAATGAAAGATTTGGGAGAAGCTCAGTATGTTCTAGGTATCCAGATAGTCCAGAACCGGAAGAACAGAACGCTAGCCTTGTCTCAGACGTCTTATATTGACAAGATGTTGTCTAGATATAAGATGCAGAACTCCAGATGTTGTCTAGATATAAGATGCAGAACTCCAAGAATTGCTAAGTGTTAATGAATTCTTGACCAAAGTAGCGATAACTAGAATGCTATAGGAATAAGAGTTATTTCGGTAGTAGCATTTATTCAAGAATGTCTTGGTTCGAGGAAGGAGTGATTGACTTCCCCTCGGTAGCGGTTGCTCTGACTCACTGAAGTATCATTGCAAAAACAATAATGAGTTTATGTGTACATTATTACTTTTGCTAAATTCTTAATTGGATGCATTCAATGGGTTAGAAGTAATTCACTAATAGAATATGTTCTTTTTCAGCATGTCGAGCTCTTTAATTCACTTACTCGCCTCCGATAAATTAAACGACGATAACTACCCGACCTGGAAATCGAACTTGAATACAATTCTAGTTTTTTATGATCTTAGGTTCATCTTAATGGAGTAATGTCCTCCCCCTCCCGACTCGTCTACAACCTGAATTATTTGGGATGCATTTGACAAATGGACGAGCTAATGATAAGGTTCGAGTCTACATCTTGGCCAACATATCTGATGTGCTAGGTAAGAAACATGAGGGGATGATCACCACCATGGAGATCATACATTCATTAGAGGCAATGTTTGGACAATCGTCCTCATTGACACATCATGATGCGCACAAGAATGTTGACAACTCCCATATGATGGAGAGGAAAGCTAAGAAGACAAGACAAAGTAAATAGGATTTACTTGTTGTTGAAACATGTTTAGTGGAATATGATGATTCAACCTGGATACTAGATTTAGGATCCACCAACCATGTGTGTTCTTCTTTTCAGGAAAGTAGTTCCTGGCGGCTACTTGGTGATGGTGAGATAACTTTCAAGGTTGGAACAGGAGAGGTTATCTCAGCCAAAGCAGTGGGAGCGATGAAATTGTTGTTTAGAGATAGATTCATTTGACTAGAAAATGTACTTTTGGTTCCTGGAATTAAAAGAAATCTTGTATCTATCTCTTGTTTACTTGAACATATGTATAAAGTATCTTTTAATCATAATGAAATATTCATTTGCAAAAGAGGTGTACGAATATGTTATGCTAAACTTGAAAAAAACTTATACGTGTTAAGACCAAAAGAAGTAAAAGATATTTTGAATATCGAAATGTTTAAAACAACCAACACTCAAACTAAAGGCAGAAGCTTTCTCCAAGTACTTATCTTTGGTACTTGAAACTAGGTCACATTAATCTCAATAGGATTGGGAGATTGGTTAAGATTGGTCTCCTAAGTCAGTTAGAGGAAGACTCATTACCACAATGTGAGTCCTGTCTTGAGGGAAAAATGACCAAATGACCTTTTTCTGAAAAAGGTTATAGGGCCAAAAAACCCTTTGAACTAGTGCATTTGGATCTCTGTGGTCCAATGAATATCAAGGCACGAGGAGGGTATGAATACTTCATCAATTTCATCGATGGTTATTCAAGGTATGACTTTCTTTACCTAATGCATCATAAGTCCGAACTCCTTGAACTAGGCAGAGGTTGAGAACGCATTAGGTAAAACGGATTAAAACGCTTCGATCAGATTGAGGTGGAGAGTATATGAGATTTGAGATTCCAAGACTATATGATAGAACATGGAATCGTATCCCAATTCTCAGCACCCGGAACACCTCAACAGAACGGTGTATCCAAAAGGAGAAATAGAACCTTGTTAGACATGGTTCGATCAATGATGAGCTATGCTCAGCTGCCTAGTTTGTTTTGGGGATATAGTAAAGGTTGTTGCATATATTTTGAACATGGTTCCCTCTAAGAGTGCTTCAGAAACACCCTATGGGGGTGTTTGATTTATGGGGTTGGGTTGGGTTGAGTTGGGTTAATAACTCAACTCCTTGTATGGTTCACCAACAATTATAACCGGTGACTTAGGGCCTGTTTGGTATGCAATCCAGATTCTGTTTTATGTTTTCGGATTCACTGAATTCAGTGAATATGTGTTTGGTAGACGTGTTTTGCTTGTTTTTGATTTTTGTCATCCAAATAGTAGAAATTCTGAAAACAACATTTTTATGTTTTCATTGTATCCAGATTCTGAATTTGAAAATTTAAAATGCAGAATTGTATTAAACAAAGATAAAATCTTAATAAATATAGTATTTCATGTTTATAAACTTAATTTACTTTTGTTAAACTAAAATAGGTATAATATAAAATATAAAATATTATATTATAAAATAATTATAATTATATAAAATTTATATTAAAAAAACATGTTCATAAATTAATTAATAATGTCTTATATTCAACTTAATATTTAATTTTGCAACTATAACTAATTTTATGACATATTAATATATTATATAACACACTTTAAATTACGGTTTAAAATGAAATTAAATTTCTAAAACTGCTACCAAACATATATCTGAAAACATGGAGTACAACTCTGTTTTCATTGAATCCCTTGTTTTCAAGTTTTTGTTTTCGGATTGCCTACCAAACAGACCCTTAATAACCCAACCCCATGAATTTGAGTTATTAACTCAACCGTATGGTACTTTCCGACAGTGGTCCGACGACTTTCCTGTGGTGGTCCGACGACTTCCCTGACGACGGTCCGACGACTTTCTGACGACGGTCCGGCGAGATGAAGAAAGTGGAGAAAAGAAGAAGAATAAGAGAGTTTTGAAGTGTGCGTTTAACATGATAATACTCTAGTTCAAATAGGCACAAAAAAGTTCTAATCCTTTTAGAACAAGGAATTCTAATCCTTTTAGAAAAAGAAATCCTAAACCTTTTTAAAACAGAAATCTTGATCCTTTTTTAAACTTTGAAACATCATTTCCTAATCTTTATCTGATTATCCAAAGATTCAAATTTAAAACAAATACAATTACAACACCTAATTTTACGGGACATCACAATATACCCATCTAAGAAAAACTTTCGTTCTCGAAAGTTGCTAGAACTTTACAACGGCTACATCCTCGAGCCATAATCTAAACTTAAACTATAAACTACCTTAGCACAAGAACAAAGAAGTCAAAAGCATAGCATAACAAGTTTCAACACACAAGCAACTCAAATAACTTTAACTAATTTACAAAATAAAAGCAAACCTGGAGATAACGATGCGATTTTCTGCAAGAGGCTACAAGTATGTTGACATATTTTTAACATCTTCACAAGGTAAACTATTTATTTCATTCTAAAGATGTCCATAAACAATGCATATGTTTAGACAAATTTAAATAAACACTCTTCATATGCAAAGTATTAATACTAATACCTACCTAAATTAAAAAAAAAAAGTAGTAGTGAACATGTGCATAAAAAAAGGAATAAAATTAGTATTGAAGAGTAAAAGTTCTAAATAATGAATTTTATTGAAAAATAAATATTGATATCAAACCCAATATCCATTACTTTTGCAAATATCACTAACATACATTTGGAAAATGGTAATATATATTGTAATTTTATAATTGATCACATAATTGAGTTTTGAAATTGTAGACAAATGTGTTTGTATTTGATTTGTTGTGAAAACAAAGTAAGGAAAAAAAGTCACAAAAAAAACCAGACCCTTCACTTTACATCTGGCATGTCTTCTAGATGTACTGGGAGCAAAAGAAAACGATCATCCTTCCAAACTGAATTTTAATTGATGTTGTGCGGACAACAATGAATATACAGACGACCAATCACATGCAAAAACTTCTATCATAGCAAAAGGAGAAGTATGAGTTGGAGGTTGCACGAATGAAGAAAGTAGTCGATCTCTTGTATCAGATAAAATGATTAACTGAGCATGATCGTGTCTCCCTAATAGACTTGTTTGTGACTGATATCCAAAAGATTGATTGTTTTCTATAGGTTCCACCTCAATCGAGGAGGACGTATTGCATACGTCTTCTAGGAATGATTGGATGATTTGACAATAGTGGGGTTATTACTCATTTTGTTGGTATATTTTGTGGACATTACTTTACATCTACTTCTATTTTGTATTTTTGTGGCTTCTAATTAATTTTTTGTTTAACATTGTACACATAAGCCATTGATTTGATATCTAATATTTTGGTGATATGCAAGTAATACATGACATAAATATTGAAATATGTTGTCATATTCTTCTCAACATCTTGACAAAGTAAACTACTAGCATAATTCCATATAAATTAAATAACCACAAGTTTTTCTTGCAAAGTATTAATACTAATACCTAAGTACATTAAAATAAATGGAGTAATGGTGAACATGTGCTTAAAAAGAAGACACTATTTCATATTGAAGAATATGTTCTCAATAACATAAGATAAGAAGAAAAATTGATATCAATCTCAATATCCAGTATTGTTCTAAATATCTCATACATCTTTCAAATGGTAATATATATTATAAATTTGTAATTGATCTAATAATAAAGTTTTGAAGTTGTAGACAAATATGTTTGCAATTGATTTGGTGGAAACAAAAAAAGTAAAGAAAAAAAAAGTCACAAAAAATCAGACTTATTCACTTTACAAAAAACTGCACCAGATACCCTGACATAATAACTCAACTCTGCAAACAAAACACTGACTTCCTGACTCAACTCAACTCAACTCTGCAAACCAAACACTGATTTCCAGAACTTACTGACAAAACAACTCTGCACAACTCAACCCAACTCTGCGATCCAAACGTCCCCTATGAGTTATGGAAATGGCGTAAAGGTAGTTTATGTCACTTCAGGATTTGGGGATGTCCTGCAGTTGTGCTAGTGCCCAATCCAAAGAAACTGGAACATCGTTTAAAATTATGCCTATTCATAGGATACTCCAAGGAAACGAAAGGTGGTTTGTTTTATGATCCTCACGAGGACAAGATGCTTGTGTCGACAAATGCCACGTTCTTAGAGGAAAACCACATGAGAGATCATCGACCTCGAAGTAGATTGTCTTAAGTGAAATTTCCAGGGAAGTTACAGATAAATCAACAAGAGTTGTTGATTAAGCTGGTCCTTCTCAAGAGTTGAGAATGCCTCGACGTAGTGGGAGGAATGTTAGACAACCCGACCGTTACATGGGTTTGACTGAAACCCAAGTCGTCATACTTGATGATGGCATTGAGGATCCATTGACCTATAAAAAGGAAATGAATGACATAGATAAAGACCAGTGGATTAAAGCCATGGACCTCGAAATGGAGTCTATGTACTTCAATTCAATCTGTGAACTTGTAGACCAACCAGATGGTGAAAGGCCTACCGGTTGCAAGTTGATTTACAAGAGGAAAAGAGACCAAGCCGGTAAGGTGAAAACCTTTAAGGCTCGACTTGCGGCAAAGGGTTATATCCAGCGGGAAGGGGTGGACTATGAAGAAACTTTATCCTCTGTTGGCATGCTTAAACCGATTAGAATACTGTTGTCCATTTCCATGTTTTTGATTATGAAATTTGTTAGAGGGATGTCAAGAACCTTTCTGAATGACTATCTTGAAGAGAGTATCTATATGGTACAACCAGAGCGGGATTCATAATTCAGGGTCAAAAGAAAAAGGTTTGCAAGCTTAAATGATCCATCTATGGATTGAAGCAAGCATTTAGATCCTGGAATATAAGGTTTAATACTACAATCAAATTTTATGGCTTTAAACAGAATATTGATGAGTCTTGCGTCCACAAGAAGATAGTCAATACCATTGAAGCTTTCTTAGTCTTACATGTAGATGACATCCACTCATTGGAAATGATATAGGATTCCTGACTGACGTTAAGCAATGCCTAGCGACCCAATTCCAAATGAATGATTTAGGAGAGGCTCAGTTTGTCCTTGAAATCCAAATTGTTCGAAATCACAAGAACAAAACGCTAGTGTTGTCTCAGGCATCTTATATTGACAAGATGTTGGTTAAATTTGAGATGCAGAATTCCAAGAAGGGTTTATTACTTTTCAGGCATGAAATTCATTTGTGAAGGAACAGTGTCCTAAGACACCTCAAGAAGTTGAGGATATGAGACACATTCCCTATGCATCATTTGTCGGTAATCTGATCTATGTCATGCTATGTACTCGACCCGACATATGCTATGCAATGAGAATTGTCAGCAGGTATCAGTCCAATCCAGGATATGATCATTTGACTGCCATTAAAAACATCCCCAAGTATCTTATGAGAACGAGGGACTATATGCGTGTATATGGCACAAAGGATTTGATCCTTGTAGGATACATTGACTCTAATTTTCAGACCAATGTAGATTCGAGAAAATCCACATCGAGATCAGTTTCACTCTTAACGGAGGAGCTATAATATGGAGGAGTATAAAGCAAGGTTGTATTGCTGACTCCACCATGGAGGCTGAGTACGTCGCAACTTGCGAAGCAGCGAAAGAGACTGTATGACTTAGGAAGTTCTTAACAAATTTGGAAGTCGTTCCAAATATGAATTTGTCTATCACTCTTTATTGTTCCAAAACCTGTTCCAAGGCATGAGGATAGTAGGGAAGACTCAAGAGGTGGTCCACGAAATGTTTGTGCTGAGAATCAGGCAACGTATTTGGAGAATTGGAGCTTCAAAAGTACGTTTTTGAAGTCTCTGTTTTTCCAGTTTTTTCAGTTTATGAGCAGGTTGTTTATTTGGTAAAATTGATGCATTTAGAGTGCTTAATGATTCAAAATGCTTCCGCTTTTGTGATATGCACTCTTTCAATTAATATAAGATCATGATTTGAGCACTCAATTTGCATCAATTTGAGCTTGGTGGATAACATTTTGAAATCGATTTTTTTGGGCATCTAAAGTGGTTTTTCAGTTTTGGCATCAAAATTAAGCTTCAATCGTGCTTCGTTTTGTAATTTTCTGAGCATGTATGGGCTTAAATGTGTGTTGAAGAGTCTGTAAAAAATTTAGGGTCATTAGAGTTCGTATAGGCTTGTAATTCGAAGAGAGAAGGTGATGTGGTCAAGCTGGAAAACATAATAGAGGCTGTTGTTTTTTTCAACATTTGGACTGGTTCAAAGCAAGGAAGAAGAAACGATCTGGTTCGGTCCTCGGGCGGTCCGGTTCACTGAAAGTCAGATCGGTTCTGCATTCTTCGCCCACCGATGGTTTTTTTAACACTTGTTTTGTCTGGTTCGAGTCTATTTTGGTTCAGTTCTGTCTGTTGAAGCTCAAGTTTGTTGTTTTTGTGGGTTCAATCCGGTTCAAGCCTTTTTCCAACACTGTTTTGGTCCGGTTCAAGATTTTCGAGCTGCTTCGGTGCAGTTAGAAGGGTTCAGAAGTGTCTCAACCAACTTTTTGAATTATTTTTGTAATAATTTAGTTGTTTGCTTGCTTGTGATGCCAAAACCAATCCACTTTAGCGTCTTTAATTAATTATGCATTGTGAATGTATGTTTTAATTAAAATCCCTAATTGTATGTGTATAAAATATGCCATATAGATTTAAAATCTCACCATAGGAAGCATGCTTCATGCATTGAAAGTATGTGATAAGTATTATAATATATAGTATGCATGTTTAGGATTTCATGAGAATTAATATAAGAATTATATTAATTTATGAACCGAGATGTTATATGTTTTAATTATAGTTAATATAAGTGTTATATTAATTATAAAATTCATTAAACATATAACATATAGATTGCCTTAGTAGAGTATAATTGTTACATTCAATTTTTGGAAGCATGTTATAGGATATCTTTATTTTATAAGCGTTATAATTGAGATAGACATTTAAAATCTATAACAAAGATAAAGGCATGCTCACTTAGGGTTAACAACTTCCAATGCAATTAGGAATTAGGACTCGATCCATTTTAATAGTTAAAATAAGTTGCTATCTTGTAAAACTAAGGTTACAAGAGAACTCACCCGGTGAGATCCTGTCTAAGGTTGGGGGTATTTAAGCTGACGGTTTACGGAACACCTTCTACCTAGGAATCGATCCGGTACTTGAGTTGAGTTAACTCAGTTTTATGAGCATGCACATGTGAGATGTGAGGTTTTAAAGTGTTTATCACCTAGACATCGTAGGTAAAAACTATTTTTACCTAGCTTAGGTTATATTATCTTAGCCGAAATATGCCTAAGTAACAGTATACCCAAACCGTCTAAAATACTTAGTCGGAGTGAAAAGGTATATATGATATATCAATTTCCTCTTATGCTCTCTGAGAAGTTCACACTGTGAGATTTATGCTCGGCCTCGTGATGTCAATAGGGCATCCCCCTACGGATGGTATTTGCATAAATAAAGAGCAAGGTGAATGGAGAAAGTATTTATAGTAAGTGGGAGAAGGAAGTGTGTCAACACATCTTATGATCTCCTCCATTAGGTTGGATCGTGAGATTCCCATGTTCCGCCTACAGGTTGCCCTGGGAGCACCATCCAAACGGAGGGTCGTAAAATGGGAGTCAGAACAACTCGAACTGTAAACCCGAGATCTCTCTTTGAAATTTTCCTAAAAAAACAAAAGAAAAGAAGAAAGGAAATGTTTAAATATTTGGTTTTGCTTTAAAAAGAAAAGAAAAGAAAAGAAAAGAAAAGAAAAGGAAAGAGATTAAGAAAGAAATAAAAAAAGAAAAGAAAATGTTAAAGGCTAAAAGACAAATAACTTCACTGCCAAGTTTTTTTTTTTAATTATTTAACCTACCCTTTCTCTTCATTTCCTTCTCATTTTAACAAAAGAAACCTGAGGATTCGTGGGAGAAGGACAAAGGAAGGGGAAGAAGGCATATTTTGGAGTTGAAGTTGCAGAAGAAAGAAGGAGAACTCAAAGTATGTTTGTATAGGAGCAAGGTAATCAATTCTGCCCAGTTGTGTTGTTTGAATCATTTCTAGCTCCACAAGAAGAGATAAGAGCCGATGTTTAATTTTTTTGAAAGTTAACTCATATTTGAACAAAATTCGTGAAGGAATCTCGAGCAAATTTGGATCTTAAGTTACTAATTTGTGAAGAGGAAGGCAGAGGAGAGAATTTTGCTGTCAATTCCGAGAAATCTCTGGTTTATGGGTCGTGCTGATCAGTAGGATTCGAACCAGAAGCTGTAATAGGTATGGTTGGAAAGCTTATTCAATTTCCTACAACTTTCATGAAGAAATCGTGAGTAGAAAATGACTGAAGGATGTTTTAAATTTCAGGTCAAGTTTGAGGTGCAGCAGGAAATCGAAACTGGAATAGCAGAAGTTTACTTTTTAAGGAGACAACTTTTGAGGTATTTTCGAATGAATCCATTGGGAATTTATTTATTTCTTCACATGAGTTTTAGAGGGTTCAAAAAGGAAGAATTTGGTATAAAGTACATCTTGTTTGGCTAAGTAATGAAGGAGTTATGAAAGTCTGAAGTCAGGGTATGGAATAGGTAAAATGATGGAAAATTAAATGGTGTGTTTTTTTTGTAATTTCAAGGTTGAAATTCATGAGCTCGAGGTTCTAATGCTTAGTTTTTGTTTGTTTGACAGGCAAAAAAGAAATAGGTCGAGTGTACGGGCCAGGGTTCTAGTTCTAACACTGTGAGTGACAAAACAAACCTCGAAAACGGTTTATAGGCTTGTATTATGCTTATGAGAATGCAAGGTTTTGCTAAAACGAAATGGTTTCAATGCTTATGATTTTCCTTTGAACACATGTTTATGAGTATTCATCTTTTCCTAGAAATGGTTTCAAGTATTCGTTGTGAGTCTAGATTTCCTGATGAAATTTATTCATGAGCATATGTTTATTGATTACCGAAATTTAGTGAAAATGTTATGATTTCAAGCAAACATGTATTAGCAAGTATGATTTAAAGATTTCCAGTTTTTATGAACGAGTTGAGTAAGCTGAGTTTTATGAAAGAAAAGATAAGTAGGCATATTCAAATATTTTTATGTGATCTTCTGAGACTCGATTGAGTAAATGACTAAGATATTGAGCCCGAGGTTGTATAGTACCGTATGCACACAGGTCATTTTCTGTTGTCGACGTTGAGTGTACTCCGTGACAACAATGTTGTCGTGAGTGCTGGGCGAGCCCCACTACGACAAAGACGATAGGAGTGCTGGGCGGGCCCCACTACATCGTAGAGTAAACGTTGGTTGTACTGGGCGTATCTTACACTACGTAGATTTTCATATGTTTTATATCGGTTAATATTATCGATATGCCTTGCGGAACTTAAATGTCATGCTTGTTGGATTTCTGAAAAGCTATTATGATTCCACGTTTACTTTTAACGCTTGTTTACAGATGCATATGCTCATAGGTTTCCAGGTGATATGCTTTACGAGTTATAGATTTTAAACTCTGTCACTCACTGAGCTTCAGGGCTCATTCTTCAGTGTTTTCAAAACTTTTTAGGTAGAGATCGAGCTCCTGGTACCTGACATCCTGCCATAGTCTACTAGAAGCTCCACGAGCTTGATATTTTGTACTTGGGTGGAGTTGTATAGCAAGTCCATATGTGTCTAGTTTAATTTGAGAGGACTATGAAGTTATAGTTGTGTGTACATTAGAGGTTGTATAAACAATGGTTTGTCTTGATTCTGATTGTGATGCTTTTGGTCGTTTTAGTTTTCAAAAGAGACTTAAGAAAAGTTTCTCCTTACGTATGTATATTGATTATTATTGTTCCGCTGTGTTATGTTCAAGTGTTCCATATTCAAGTATAGTATGTTTATCAGGTAAACCAGGGTCAACAGGTATTGTTAAGAGGTAAACGATGTCTGTTGGCTTCATGCCGTCTTCCGGGCTAAGTTAGCAGGTAGTACGGGAGGGGGTGTGACACGAACTCTATAAATGGATAGGGTCTCTTAGGTTCATTCCCAAAAATTGTCTTTTCATACGGTAACATGTTTAGGGCCAATCTCTAAGGACTAAAAATGGCGGATTATACTTACAAGAATTACAAGTGTTAGTGAATTCTTGACCAAAACTCGTAGTTGTAATTTTGTTCTAATTATTGGAATAAAGAGTTATTATTTCAATAAAGAGTTATTGTTCGTTATTTACGATATTGCCATTATTTTAACCCTAAATCCAATAAACTGAACATCCAAGGCTGTAAAATGTCTCTTGAACTGAATGTAGTGTACATATAAATGATCTCGGTTCGAGATACAACCTAAAGGGTCTGTAGTAAGGGGATAATGTTTGGGTACCTTACTCTAGTAACACTATGGATGTGGCCTACTTTGTATATGATACAAACACTATGATCCTAACGTTCTCGTGTAGATGACATGTGAGTGGGGATATTCTATGTAATGAGATTACATAAGACTGGACCACGAAATAGTAACCACTAGATGTAACTCCATTGACTAGCTAGGTTTCTTTTTCACTAGGATGACCTAGACAACTTGATCTCAATCCTGAGTAAGTTATGAACTACTGTTTGTGAGAGATTGCCCTTTGATTAGTATGGGTGAGAGTGACCAGATTTGCCGACTCAATATGCCTACCTTCTTGGGGACAAGACCGAGTGAGCGGCTGGGGACTTAACTTAGCAAGATGAAATTCACTCCATCCTGCCTACTAGGGTAAGTAGATGAATGCTCCCTTAAGTGGTGTCTCCAGGACTTGAACAAAGGGCCCAACCCTCTCATTGGCCCGAGAGGGACTTCTGTTTGTTGGTAGGACCACAAACAAATTGTTTATTAGAGGAGCACTGGTACTTAAGGTACAAGATGTAACCTAGGGGTAAAACGATAATTTGACCCAGCAGGTGTTACGAACATCGTGAAGGATTGACTTGTTGTTATTGGTCAATATCCGTGGACACAGAAATATATTTGTAGTGAGAAGAGTGCAGTTGCGGGACTTTAGTGGAGTGTTACCGCAATTAACGAATGTTGATTAGGAGGTTAATGAGATTAACCGAGTAATCTCGTATCGTTGGAGTTTCTGATCTTTAGGTCCATTAGGTCCACCTTCTAGCTCGTAAAGGGTTCTTAGATCATTTAGATTTGAAATGTTCAAATTCATTTAGGAAATTAATGTATATAGATACATTATAATATAAAGTTTTGGAACTTTATATTATAAATTTAATGTGAATATGCTTCATATTAAATTATGTGAGAGAATTAAATATTTAAAAGAGTTCAAATATTATTTTAAATGGGAATGAGATTCATATTTGAAAAACTATAGGTTAAAATTTAATGTGCATTAGATGTGCATTAAAACTATAGGTCAGAGGGAAAAATTGATTAAATATGATTTAATCATAATTAAATATGTGATATTTAATTTAATTTTGTTTAAATGTGATTTAAATAAAATTAAAATTAATTTATAATTAAATATGCTTTAATTATGAATTAAATTAATTAATTTATATTATTATTAAATTAATTAAGGGAACGTGTCAGCCTGACACGTTTCCACTATCCCTCTTCCTCTCCCTATCGACAGATAAATAGGGAGAAGGGGGTCAGTGAGGAACTGATCGATCATTTCCATTTTGGCAATTTGTGGAATTGCTCCCAAATTCTCTCTCTCTAAAATATTCCCTTCCTATCCAAGGTTGATCAAAGGAACTCAGAGGATAGAAGGTTTTCCTCGTGGTGTTGTCCCTGTAGAGAAGAAAGAACAGAGAAGTTTCTCTTTATTGATGTGTTCTTGGAGCAAGGAGTTGCTGTTGAAAAACTACAAACGTAATTTTTAATTTCCTTTAGTTTAATTATTTCTATACAACATGTTTGCATATTTTAGTTCCATGCTCTAATTAGATTAGAATTATTGCTTATTCTCTGTATTTTACAAATGTATTGGTATTTGGAATAAATCAAAATAAACAAGCAATTGATCCAATTAATCACGTTTCGCTGCTCAAGGGGATCAGATCCCCATCAATTGGTATCAGAGAAATGCTTGTTTTATTTTGGTTGAAACAAATTTGCATTGTAGAGGTGGGATTTGCATATGGTTTGCTGTAAAACTGTTTAGGAAATTTTTTGCCTTAGTTTTAATTGTGATTTGATCAAATTAAATGTAAAGGCCCCTGCGTTTTGGGTAATAAAGTGCATAATCGAGTCTGTAATTGAGTTATGAGTCGTTCGTGACAAGTTTGATATAAATCAGATGAGATTCGAGTGAGAAATTGGCAATTGAACCTGTTGTGTTCGAAGGAAGAAGCTGTTGTAGAAGCAACAGCGTTGCAACGCTACAAGCAGCGTTGCAACGCCGAAGCCCCCTATCGATACGGAAATGCGAGGGGTCAGCAGCGTTGCAACGATGTCCCTCAGCGTTGCAACGCTACCTTGATGCCAGGAGCGCACACATAAGGAGGCGGCGTTGCAACGCTCCCCTCAGCGTTGCAACGCTGTGGGCATCAACTTGAAGGAGTAGACCGGTTCAGGGGCGGTTCGAGCGGTTCGGGTCATGATTAGTCCGGTTCGAGCAGTCTGAGCCTGGTTCCAAGTGTTTTGGACCGTTTTGTAATAAAATTAGAGTAATTTTACTATTTTTGCACTTTATGGGCCAAATTTTTTCGGTTTTACAACTATTTTTCTTTATGAATGTCATTTAGAATTTTTCCCACCTTAGGATAAACCCGTTCATGTATTTTATTTGTATAAATGTTATATAAATATGGTTGAAATGCATGATATAATTTATTTTCCATGAGTAATTAATTATAATTGTTATAATTAGATTATATGGAAAATAAATTGCATGGAGCATGAAATTACTTAGTTTAAAATAAATGTTATTTTATTTAAGTAATTTGCGTTATTCAATTAGATGAATATTTTTTTTATAATTCTAACTTGACATCGATTGTTGATTTTATAATATAGTTCCTTGTCATAGGTTAAAATTTATAATAGTTATAAATAAAGGGGTTTTAGAAACCATAACCTATAACAAAGAATTGCATGCAAACATAGGAACTTGGGTTAAATTAAATTAGTTTTAAATTGTTTAAAATTAATTTAGACCTAAGTTTATTTTCTAATAGGATTAGAAATTAGTCTTACGTAGTATTTTAAATAGTTTAAAATATAGTAGGACAATAAGACATTGGTTGTAAAGGAACTCTACTGGTGATGTTCTATCTAAGGTTGGGGGTACTTAACCTGACGGTTAACGGAATACCTCTTACCTGGGAACGAACCTGGAACTTGAGTTAAATTAACCATAGTCCTGTTTTATATCTAGGTAATTAAAATGTTTATTCACCTAGACATAAGGTTAAGACCTAGTTATAAAAGTTATAATAAACATAGACTTAGATAGATTCTATTAGCGAGAATCCGACTAAGTTAAACCTACACCCTAATCTTAGGAACTTCAGTGGGAGAAAACGAGATGTTCGCATCGAGTTTACTCTCACATCCTCAAGAATTCACACCGTGAGTTCCATGCTCGGCTACATGGCGTCAATAGAGCATCTGTCACACCCCCTCCCGAACCTCCTGCTAACTTAGCCCGGAAAAAGACATGAAGCCAACAGTCATTGTTTACCTCTTAACAATATCTGATGACCCTGTTCTACCTGATAAACATACTATGCTTGTATATGGTAAACTTTAACATCACACAGCGGAAACTTGATAACTACTAAACATACAAAGGGAGAAACCCTTCATAAGTCTCTCTTGGAAACTAAAAGTCAAGTGCATCAAAACAACACAAGACAACTCATTGTTTATACAACCACTAATGTACAAAACTTCTATAACTACATAACGACTTGCTATACAACACCAGCCACGTACAAACTAACAACTTATGAAACTTCCAGCAGACTATGACAGGATGTCAGGTACCAGGAGCTCGATCTCTACCTGAAAAGGTTTGAAAACATTGAAAGAATGAGCCTAAAAGCTCAGTGTGTGTCTATCTTTAAAACATTATAAGCTCACAGGTGAATCATAATAATGGCAGATTATAAGTAGAAAATAGCTTAACATCTGTTTGTAAACATAAACAAACCATGTTTCCAATTTACAGGTTTAAGTCACCACTTGTGCATAGCACACAACTCGAAATGTACTAACATATCGAGGGTAGATAGATCAATAATATAGAAGCTCATAACAATAAAACACATGACATGATACCACATCAAACCATAGAGGTGGTAGAGTTACATTTATACCAATAAGGTTCATACCTCTCTCTCTCTCACGTGCACGTGGAATACCTTTGGTCGTTTGGTTTTCCCTAATACCTTCTCTACGTCCTTCAGTATTAAGGTTAAACCATTTACTACCCGAATACCTTCTCATTGTCCTTCAGTATTAAGGTAAAACCATTTACTACCCGGATGCCTTCTCATTGTCCTTCAGTATCGGGATATCATGATTCATTCCCCCCCTAAGTACCTTCTCTAATGTCCTTCAGTATTAGGGGTTAACCACAAACAAGGGCATAATTTGTGTACCATGGAAATCATGTCTTTATAACACATACAACAATTTCTTGACATTTTCACATTATCATCTAAACATGTTCCCAAGTGGGTTTACATAAAACATTCTCTAAAGGAAAACATACTTCCATAATTTAGTTTCCATACTTGGATTTATAGTTACAAACTAATTCAAAACATGCTTAGGTTCCATCATGAACTTTATGTTAGAAACTCCATGAAGCTATACCTAATTAGTTCAAACAGGATTCAATGATCAACACTTATGTTTTTGAAGAAAAACATAAGTCAAGCATAGTTTCTAAAATAGAGTCACTCACAGTATTAGAATTAGAACCTTGGCTTGTAAACTTGACCTATTGCTCTTGGCCTGTCAAACAAACCAACTCAACCATTAGAACCTCGAGCTCATGATTTTTGACCTTAAAACTTGCAAGAAAACACACTTTCAAATTTCCAGCATTTTCAGATTTTCTGCCCTTTTTTCAGATAGCCATAACTTCTTCATTACGTATCCAAAAATAATGTAATTTATACCAAACTCTTCCTTTTTGAACCCTCTAAAAATCATATGAAGACATAAAATTGAAATTCCAAACGGATTTGTTCAGAAATACCCCGAAAATTACTTTCCTCAAAACAGACTTCTGCTGTTTCCAGATTCGGATTTCCTGCTGCACAACAAATTTAACCTGATATTTAATACATCTTCTAGACATTTGCTACTCTCGATATCTTCACGAAAGTTGTAGGAAATTCAATAAGCTGTCGAACCATACCAATTAGAGCTTCTAACTCCAAGTATACAGATCAGGACAACCAAAACATCAGGGACTTCTCGGATTTGACAGCAAACTTCTGTCTTCTGCATTCCTCTTAACAAAACAGTAACGTAACATAAGATTTTGCTCGAGCTTCCTTCATGAACTTTGTTTAAAAATGAGTTAGATTTCAGGAAAAGTAAACTTCAACACTTACCTCTTCTTGTAGAGCTTGAGAAGATCAAAACATCAGACAATGGCAGAATGATTCACCTTGCTGCTATAATAATTCCCTTGAGATCTTCTCTTTTCTTCTGCAATTCGAGCTCCAAAATCAGAGGTTTTCTCCTTCTTCTTCTCCCTTGAACTTCAACTCACGAAGCTTACAGCTTCCTTTTGGTAAATGAAGAAGAAAATTGAGAAGATAAAGCCTTTTGAAAAAATAAACGGTGGAGGCAAATCTTGTCTTTTCCCTTTTGCTTTTTCTTTTCCTTTTTCTTTTTCTTAATTTCTCCTTTATCCCTTTCTTTCATTTCTTTTCTTTACAAAACAAAACAAAACTTAATATATTTAACTTTTCTTTCATTTATCCTTTAAAGCAAATCAAACCAAAACGGTTTAAACTTTCCTTCCTTGTTTTCCTTTTGTCTTTCACTTCATTTCTTCTTTCCTTTTGTTGTATTTGTTTTAATAAGGAACTTCCAAAGAATGATCTTGGGTTTACAACATCCCCCTATGGTAAGTGTTTGCATGGTTCAATAACAAGGTGAATGAGGGAATTATCCATAGTAAATGGGAGCATGACGCGTGTCAACATATCCTACGGTCTCCTCCATTAGGTCGCACCGTGAGATTTCTATAGTCCACCTGCTAGGTTTTTCTGGAACAACCAATCCCTACGGAGGGCCTGACTATAGAAGTCAGAACACTGCGAACTCTAGAAATGGATAGGGGCTCCTAGGTAATTTGCTAACAGTTGTATTTCTTAATAGTAGCATGTTGGCTCGGACCTATTGAAACTGAAAAAGGTAGGGTCACATTTACGGGATAAGTTAAGCTAGTTAACAAGTCCTTGACCAAACATACGGTAGCTAAGAATCATTGGGACATGAGATATTCTGGTAGTGAGAATTAGCTGAGATATTCTTAATTCAGGGGATGAGTGACTGACCACCCGACAGTGGCTTTTGTTCTAAACCCTTGAAGTATCGTTGCAAAATTAAAGTATTAATTTAAACACTAGGGTTCTTTAATAATTTTGCTAAATTTGATTGGTTTGTAATGGGTTAAAGACATAACTAATTAGAACTGAAATTTCAGCATGTCGTCCTCTATAATAGCCTTACTCAAAAGCGAACGTTTAACTGACGAAAATTATAGTACGTGGAAGTCCAACTTAAATACGATTCTCGTTGTTGACAACCTTCGGTTTGTACTGACTGAGGAATGTCCTCAGGTCCCTGCTCGAAATGCTGCTCAATCAGTTAAGGATGCGTATGATCGCTGGATCAAGGCCAATGATAAGGCCAAGGTTTACATTTTGGCTAGTGTTTCTGAAGTTCTGGCCAAAAAGCACGAGGGCATGGTCTCAGCTCATGAGATCATGAGTTCGTTGCAGAATATGTTTGGACAACCGTCTGGGTAGCTTCGGCACGAATCCCTCAAGTACGTTTATAACTCCCATATGAAGGAGGGGTCGTCGGTGAGAGAACACGTTCTCAATCTGATGGTCCACTTCAACGTGGTTGAAATGAACGACGCGGTCATAGACGAGCAAAGTCAGGTGTCGTTCATCCTGGAATCTCTTCCGAAGAGTTTCCTGCAATTCCGCAGCAATGCGGTGATGAACAAGATAGAGTACAACCTGACTACTCTCCTCAATGAATTGCAGACTTTCTAGTCTCTTATGAAGAATAAGGGACAGGCTGATGGAGAGGCAAATCTGTTTGCCCATTCCAGAAGGTTCCAGAAGGGTTCATCCTCTGGAACTAAGTCATGTGGTCCATCTTCTGGGCTTAAGAATACGCAAAAGAAGAAGATAGGAGGGAAAGGGAAGGCACCTACTGCTGATAAGGACAAAAGAAAGGCCAAGGTTGCAGACAAAGGAAAGTGTTTCCACTGCAATATGGACGGGCACTGGAAGCGAAACTGCCCAAAGTACCTTGCTGAGCTCAAAGAGAAAAAAGGTAAATTCGATTTACTTGTTCTTGAAACTTGCTTAGTGGAAAATGATAGTTTTACCTGGATACTTGATTCAGGTGCCACTAAACACGTTTGCTCTTCTTTACAGAAAACTAGTTACTTCAATGAGCTCGAAAAGGGTGAGATTGAAGGGAATGACAATCCCGTGCAGCGGAAGACGATTGAATCGTCAATGTATCAATTATGCAAACCGTGTTTATTAAAATTGATCTAAGACTTAGATCTAGGCTAAACATGCTTAAGGAAGAAGAAATTTACAGCAAGAAGAATTTACTTACTTGTTGAAGACTTTCTTCAAGGTTTCTTCTTCAAAATCACGAACTCTTCGTGCTCCTCGTACACAACGAACGCCTCCAACGAAAGTGATTGAACACCACCAAAATGCCTTCTCGATTGTTCTCTTTTGGAGAAAGGAGGTTTGTGGGAACCTTTGAGTTTCGGTGAGGGAGGAGAATTGAGAGAGAATTGAGAGAGTTTCTCTTCTCTTCTTTGTGAAAATCTAAAAAATGAGAGAAGTGTGTTGCATCCTTCTTGCAAGAAGGGTTTATATAGTGGAATTGGTGGAGTTAAAATGTCCACTTAATTACCACTTTATCACAACCATAGGTTATGCAAATCTCATTTGCATAACCACATAATATAAGATATCTCATATCTCATATTGCAAATCTCATTTGTATTAATTGTGGATTAATTAAATTGAATCACATCCAATTTAATTTCTCTCAATCAATTTCTCCAATTAGCCCTAATTCAACAATTAGGCTAACCTATAGTTTATTATGAATCTCATTCACATTAAACTATATATTATATCATTCATATCTCATATAAATGACATAAATGCCCTTAGAGTGAAATTGAACACTTCAATCTCATACCAAAACTTTATCCTTTCTTAAATCCGGATGAAGCCAACCGAGGGACCTAATGGACCTCACATGGACGAGCTCCAATGATCCGAGATTAACTCGCCAAACTCTTTGACACGGTTAACCAACATTCATTAGCTACGGTAACACTCCACTATAGCCCGTAGTTTGCACTCCCGTCGGTCACGAGAATATTACGTGTCCACCGATATAATCAATACCCATGAGTCGACCCTTCACGGGTTGTTCGTGAGACACTACTGGGTCAAATTACCGCTTTACCCCAGTGTGTCACCTCTTGTTCCTTAAGTCCCCACTTTGCTCCTCTAATGAACAACATATTATGATGGTCCAACCATACACAACACCCTTCTCGGGCGGTGAGAAGGTGGGCGCCGTTGTCCAAGCCTCTAGAGACAACACTTAAGGAACAACCCTCTAGTTTCCCTAAAGGCGGGAACGAGTGAATTCCATCTCGCGTAGTTAAGTTTCCGGCTCCCTACTTGGTTCGTCACGAGAAGATAGGCATATTGGGCGAGTAATCGTGACCACCCTCACCCGTACTAGTCAAAGAAACGGACTCTCATGATGAGGAGTCCGTAACACGCTCGAGGATTCGGTCGAGTCTCTAATGGTCATCTACGAAATTATTAGTCCTTACTCTCAACGGTGTTACATCAGTAGGTCTAATAATTCACGGTCCTGATCTTGTACAATCTCATTGCACAGGATGCCCCCACTCGCATGTCAACCACATGAACGAGTCGATCACCTCGTTTGTATCTAATACAAAGCGGACCGCATCCACGGTGTATCGAGGATTAGGTCTCCAACCCTATCCATATCTCGTGAGACCATTCGGGTCATTAACTCGAACGTGATCCTCCCTGTGTGTCCACTACACATCGTTCAAGTTCTAGTTCTCTCATGTGTTCAATGACCCTGGAGTTTAGTTTATTGGAAAAGTTTATAAATATTGCGAGACACAAAGTGATGAAATAAATAACTCTTATTAATTTCAAACAATATATTACAAACACGAGATTAGGACAAAAATCCCAACAAACTCCCACTTGGACTAAGCTAGTGGAGAAAATACATTTCAGAAATGTACATAAATTACAACGAGGTAATACAATAAACTAGGGCATTGAATACCCGTTTACACATCTCCCACTTGCCCTAGTTAGGAAGCTCTCGAAGGCCTAGAATCTCTAGGTGACCCTCAAACACCTTAGCCGTGAGGGGCTTTGTAAATGGATCACCACGTTGTGCTCGACGCTTATCTCGCGTGACCGCCACGTCTCCGCGGTGCACAATCTCCCGTATCAGATGATACTTGCGCTCAATGTGTTTCCCTCTCTTATGGCTCCGAGGCTCACGTGAGTTGGCTACTGCACCACTGTTACCATAGAACAGTGTAATGGGCAAGTTCATGTTAGGAACAACTTCCAAATCAGTCATGAACTTCCTTAGCCAAACAACTTCCTTTGCGACTTCACAAGCCGCAACATACTCCGCTTCCATAGTGGAATCGGCGATGCATCCTCGCTGATGCTTCGCCATACTATAGCTCCTCCATTCGAATGAAGGTGACCCGAGGTGGATTTCCTAGAATCCTTATCGATTCTGAAAATCGAGAATCTGTGTATCCCGTAAGGATCAAATTCCCACTACCATACACTAAGTCGTAGTTCCTCGTTCTCCTAAGATATCAAGGATTGCCTTTACGGTACATCCCGGTGATCTAATCTCGGATTGGACCGATATCTACCGACAATTCCTCTTGCATAACGGATGTCGGGCCTAGTACACAAAGATGGCATACATCGGGCTCCCTACAATTTGAAGCATATAGAATCATCTCATATCCTCAACATCTTGAGGAGTCTTAGGACACTGATCCTTGAACAAGTGAACCCCATGCCCGAAAGCGACAAGCCCTTCTTGGAGTTACGCATCGATATCTAGACAACATCTTGTCAATATAAGACGCTTGAGATAAGGCTAACGTTCTGTTCTTCCGGTTTCGGACTATCTGGATACCTAGAAAATATTGAGCTTCTCCCAAATCTTTCATTTGGAACTGCGAAGCTAGCCACTTTTTAACGTCAGAAAGAAATTCTACCTCATTCGCAATGAGAAGAATATCGTCCACATACAACACCAAAAATGCGACAGTTTTGTCAACGATTTTCTTGTAGACACAAGGCTCGTCGACATTTTGATCAAAGCCATAAGATTTGATCGCCTCATCAAATCTTATATTCCAAGACCTCGAAGCCTGTTTCAGTCCATAAATGGACTTATGAAGCCGACAAACTCTTTGCTCTTGGCCTTGGGCAATGAACCCTTTGGGCTGGTCCATGTAGATGGTCTCATCAAGTTTGCCATTCAGAAAGGCTGTCTTGACGTCCATCTGCCATACCTCGTAGTCATAATACGCGGGAATGGCCAGAAGGATCTGATCGACTTTACCATGGGAGCAGTGAAAGGTCTCCTCATAGTCAACCCCTTCAACTCGGTAAAACCCTTTGCCACTAGTCGGGCTTTTTGAAGGTTTGCACCTTCCCATCTACGCCACGTTTACGCTTGTAGATCCATTTGCAACCAATAGGTTTTACCCCATCCGGTTGATCCACAAGCTCCCATACAGAATTGAAGTACATAGACTCCATTTCCTGGTCCATAGCTTTAATCCACTCGTCTTTGTCAACATCAACCATTTCCTGATCATAGGTCAATATATCCTCATAGTCATCATCAGGAGCGACAACTGAGGTTTCAGCTAAACCCATGTAGCGATCGGTGTCTCACGACCTCCCACTACGTCGAGGCATTCCCAACTCTTGGGAGCGGATTTGACTAGACGTGCTAGGATCAACAACACTTGTTGATGTACTAGCCCTCAAAGAACTCTTCTTTGATGTACGCCCATTTCATTCAATACAATTTTACTCCTTGGTAAATGATCCCTGACGTGGTCTTCCTCTAGAAAAGTGGCGTTTGTCGACACAAGCACCCTATTTTCCCTAGGATCGTAAATGCAGGACCACCCCTAGTCTCTTTGGGGTAACCTCTACGAATAGGCATAATTTGAGAATCTGGTTCCAACTTTTTCGGGTTTGACACCAATACATGGGTCGGGCATCCCCAAATCCTGATGTGATGTAAACTGCCTTTACGTCCACTCCAGAGCTCGAAAGGTGTTTCACAAACACTCTTCGAGGAAACATTGTTCAAAATATAAACCGCGATCTCCACCTGCGTACTTCAAAAAGAATCGGGAGACGAGCATAGCTCATCATCGACCAAACCATGTCCAACAAGGTTCTGCTTTCTCCTCTCCGATACACCATTCTGCTGTGGCATACCAGGCGCTGAGAGTTGGGACGTAATTCCGTGTTCTATCATATAGTCCTGGAATTCAGTGTCCATATACTCTTCACCTCGATCCGATCGAAGTGTTTTAAGCGATTTACCTAAAAGGTTGTCAACCTCAGTCTTGAACTCCTTGAACTTTTCAAGAGTTTCAGACTTCTTGTGCATTAGGTAAATGTACCCATATCTGGAGTAGTCGTTTATGAAAGACACAAAGTACTCATCACCGCCCCGAGCTTTAACATTCATCGGACCACAGAGGTCAGAATGCACTAACTCAAGAGGCTCTTTGGCTCTATATCATTTTCCACTAAAAGGACGTTTGGACATTTTGCCCTCAAGGCATGACTCACACACCGGTAAAGAGTTTTCTTCCAACTCGTTTAGAAGTCCACTCTTCACTAGTTTCTCAATCCTATTGAGATTAATGTGGCCTAATCGTAGATGCCAAAGATGGGCATTTTCCTTAGGAGAAACTTTCGCTCTCTTAGTTCGCGTTTACTGCTTTTTAAACAATTCGATATTCAAAACACTTTTGACCGAATTAGGTTTTAAAACATACAGATTATGCTCAAGTGAAGCTGAACAAATAAGATTGCCTTTGAAAGAAATAAACGCTTTATTGGATTCAAAGGAAACAAATATACGTTGTTCAATTAGGCAGGAAATGGAAACAAGGTTTCTAGTAAACCCTGGTACAATGTACAAATTATCTAATAATAATTTCTTTCCGCCGAAATGTAGCTTCATCGTGTCGATCGTTACAGCAGAGACAAGCTCTCCGGATCCAACCCGAAGAGTCACCTCACCCTCTTGCAGCGGCTGCCAGGAATCAATCCCCTGAAAAGAAGAACAAACGTGGTTAGTGGCGTCCGAATCCAATAACCAGGCAGAGTCACTACTCTCCACTAAACATGTTTCAGTCACAAGTAAATCACATTTACCTTGATTCTTCCTTTCGACCGTGAATTTGGGATAGTTTCTCTTCCAAAGGACCCGCCCCATTGCGGTGGAAACACTTTCCTTTCTCTCTCAACCTCCTTGACCTTCTTGCCCTTGTGTGGGCGCGGACGGCCGCTTTACCCCTCTTCATCCTCTTCTTCCTTTTCGGCGTGAAGGAGCAACAGGTTTCGTCCCAGAGGTCAAACCCCTGTAATAAGACCTGTAGGCAACATTTGCCTCAGATTCCTTGACCCTGTTCAAGGATTTAAAATTCTGTAGCTCGTTGAGGAGGGTAGTCAGAGTGCAGCTAATCTTGTTCATAACAGCATTGCTATGGCCCGAAGGAAACTCTTCGGAAGAGTCTCCAAAATAAAATTGACTGGCTCGACTCATCGATCGAAGCCCCGCTCATCTCGGCGGATGGAAGTGGGTCATCATGTCTAGAACGTGTTCACGGACGGGCGACCCCTCTTTCATCCGTGCGTTGAAAACGTATTTGAGCGAGTCATGCCGGACCTAAAAGGACTGCTGTCCAAACATTTCCTGCAAGGACTCCATGATCTCCTTAGCGGAAACCATCAGCTCGTGCTTCTTTGCCAAGACATCAGACATGCTGGCAATAATGTAGACCTTGGTCTTTTCGTTGGCCCTGATCCATCGATCGTACGCATCACGAACACTTCACGACGCGGTCGAGCCCGACATCTGATGACACTCCTCAGATAACACGAACTTAATGTCGTCTTGTACCAAAATTGTATTTATGTTGTTTTTCCAACTTTGATAGTTATCTCCCACTAATTTGTCCGAAACGAGTAAAACTATTATTGCGCTAGACATTTTTTAGCTGAAAAACAAGAAAAACCTTTGTATTAGTCTCGCAAAAAAAAAACTTTTGAAATCCAATCATGTTTTAGCAAAATTGTTTCATGATCCCTAGGTCATTCAAAATTTTGCAATGATACCCTAAAGGTTTAGAATGACCGCCACCGAAGGATGAACAGAACATTCCTCCTCTAGGACGAGACTTTCTCGATCAGACCCTAATCCCAGAATAACTCTTATTCCATTAGGCGTCCAATTACCACTGTTCGGTCGAATTCATTAACACTTAACGAATTCTGTGAGTGTCACCCTCAATCTTTAAGTTTCCAAGCATCCGTCCAAACAATAGCCACCGAAGGGTGAACCAAGAAGGAAAACCAACCAGAAAACTGTATTCCTTTCTGGAATTCACGGTGTTCCGACTCCCATGATCAAGCCCTCCGAGAGGGATTGTCCAGTCCCGAGCCAAACTAGCGAGCGGATCATGGCGTCTCACGGTGTGAATCGAAAGAAGAGACCGTGGGTCTCGTTTTCACAAGTCCCGCTCCCACTCACTATAAGTACTCTCTCCATCCACTATGATATTGACCTATACAAATGCCATCCGAAGGGGGACGCTCCCATTTGTGCCACGAGGCCGAGTATAGATCTCACGGTGCGGACTTAAAGGAGATTTGTGGTCGGAAATTCAAATGTATCTCATACACTTTATTTCCTCCCACTCAGCACTTTAATTTTTTATTAGGGATTGACCTAGATAAACCGGCTAAAATTTACCTAAGTCTACCAATATAACTCTTATATGGTATTAACCTATGTTTATAATCACATTATTAACTTAGGTCTATGTTAGTAAATTAATTAACACTTAATTAACGGCACTCACGAGAATATAACCTAAGAATCTCCGGACCGAATTCACTCCCAGGTCGGTTTCCAGGTAGGGGTGTTCCGCAAGCGTCAACTTAAATACCCCAGCCTTAGACAAAACCTTCCTTAGACAGAGTTACTTATCAGTCTCCATTCAAAGGTTATATTTGATTTCCTAAATTTCTAATCTCATTAGAAAATTAGAAAACCTAAGTCTAATTATTCAAGTTCTAAACACTTTAAAACTAATAATTAACTTAGGTTGCATGCATTTGTATGTTATTGTGCTTGATCATTCATCACATGAATAATACTATATACTATAACATAATATAATTCATCACATGAATTAAATGCATGAGCATGAAATGTAATAAATTAAAACATGCAAACATTATATTATAACTCTTATAATATAATCCTATCATGCATACTATGTATTATAACTCTTATAATATAAAAATGATGCATGAAATGTTTAACCTAAGGTGGGATTTTAAATCTATATGACATACAATATGCACATAGAAATTAATTAAAATATACATCTCATGCATAAAATAATTAAATAGCAAAAATGGACCGATTTTTGGCATCTAGGGGCAATTATTTAATTAAATAACATTAATATAACATTTATATTAATATTATTTAATAAAATAATTAAATAAATAAATAAAATACATTTTACAAAATAAAAATAATTAAATAAAACGTGTAAAAACCGCCCAACTAGAGGCTTGATCCCACGTCCTCGCGGCGCATGCGAATCGCTCTCAACGCGTACGGCGTTGCGCCGCGGCGCGCGTTAACGCTGCGCGCTCCAGCCGTCGACCCACGTTCTCAACGCCACGGTATCGGTAACGCTGCCTCTTTGCCTCCATTCGCAGCGATAGCGTTGAGACGCCGCTAAGCGGCGTCTCAACGCCATCGGCGAGAACAACAAACACCTTTGCCGTTTCTTCGCCGATTTCACTTTATTCGCTCCGATTTCTTCACAAAGAACACTTGCCACGAATGACACGGACTTACGCACTCGATTTATTTTCTAAAAATGCCCAAAAATACGGGCCCTTTACATTTGATCTCATCAAACAGAAAATAAATCTAAAAGTGCCAAAAACCGAAACATCCATTATGCAAACCAACAATTTATCACATAAATCATGGTAAAAACCCACCAAATTTTAATAAAACAGTGCATAAATTGAAGAACCATCGAGATGCCTCTGATACCAATTGAAGGGAATGAGAATCCCGTGCAGCGGAAGACGATTGAATCGTCAATGTATCAATTATGCAAACCGTGTTTATTAAAATGGATCTAACACTTAGATCTAGGCTAAATATACTTAAGGAAGAAGAAATTTACAGCAAGAAGAATTTACTTACTTGTTGAAGACTTTCTTTAAGGTTTCTTCTTCAAAATCACGAACTCTTCGTGCTCCTCGTACACAACGAACGCCTCCAACGAAAGTGATTGAACACCACCAAAATGCCTTCTCGATTGTTCTCTTTTGGAGAAAGGAGGTTTGTGGGAACCTTTGAGCTTTGGTGAGGGAGGAGAATTGAGAGAGAATTGAGAGAGTTTCTCTTCTCTTCTTTGTGAAAATCTAAAAAATGAGAGAAGTGTGTTGCATCCTTCTTGCAAGAAGGGTTTATATAGTGGAATTGGTGGAGTTAAAATGTCCACTTAATTACCACTTTACCACAACCATAGGTTATGCAAATCTCATTTGCATAACCACATAATATAAGATATCTCATATCTCATATTGCAAATCTCATTTGCATTAATTGTGGATTAATTAAATTGAATCACATCCAATTTAATTTCTCTCAATCACTTTCTCCAATTAGCCCTAATTCTACAATTAGGCTAACCTATAGTTTATTATGAATCTCATTCACATTAAACTATATATTATATCATTCATATCTCATATAAATGACATAAATGCCCTTAGAGTGAAATTGAACACTTCAATCTCATACCAAAACTTTATCCTTTCTTAAATCCAGATGGAGCCAACCGAGGGACCTAATGGACCTACAGTGACGGGCTCCAATGATCCGAGATTAACTCACCAAACTCTTTGATACTGTTAACCAACATTCATTAGCTACGGTAACACTCCACTATATCCCGTAGCCGCACTCCGTCGCTCACGAGAATATTACGTGTCCACCGATATAACCAATACCCATGAGTCGACCCTTCACACGTTTTTTCGTGAGACACGATCGGGTCAAATTACCGCTTTACCCCTGTGTCTCACCTCTTGTTCCTTAAGTCCCCACCGCTCCTCTAATGAACAACATATTGTGATGGTCCAACCATACACAACACCCTTCTCGGGCGGTGAGAAGGTGGGCGCCCGTTGTCCAAGCCCCGGAGACAAGACTTAAGGGAACAACCCTCTAGTTTCCTAAAGGCGGGGAACGAGTGAATTCCATCTCGCGTAGTTAAGTTCCCAGCTCCCTACTTGGTTCGTCCCCGAGAAGATAGGCATATTGGGCGAGTAATCGTGACCACCCTCACCCGTACTAGTCAAAGAAACAGACACTGCAGAGATGAGAGTCCGTAACACGCTCGTGGATTCGTGTCGAGTCACTAATGGTCATCTACGAAATTATTAGTCCTTACTCTCAACGGTGTTACATCAGTAGGTCTAATAATTGACGGTCCTGGCCTTATACAATCTCATTGCACAGGATGCCCCCACTCGCATGTCAACCACATGAGCGAGTCGATCACCTCGTTTGTATCTAATACAAAGCGGACCGCATCCACAATGTATCCGTGGATTAGGTCTCCAACCCTATCCATATACTGTAGACCATTCGGGTCATTAACTCGAACGTGATCCTTCCTGTGTGTCCACTACACACCGTTCAAGTTCTAGTTCTCTCATGAATTCAATGACCCTGGAACTTAGTTTATTGGAAAAGTTTATAAATATTGCGAGACACAAAGTGATGAAATAAATAACTCTTATTAATTTCAAACAATATATTACAAACACGAGATTAGGACAAAAATCCCAACAGAGATGACGCTCAAGGTCGGAATGGGAGACGTTGTCTCAACTCGTGCGGTGGGAGATGCCAAGCTATTTGTTAGAGATAGATTTTTATATTTAGAAAATCTGTATATAGTTCCTAAGATCAAGAGGAACTTGATATCTATCTCTTGTCTAATTGAACAGTATTTCCTTTTCAAGTAATGAAACGTTCATTTCAAAGAAAGGTGTCAATGTTTGTTTTGCTAAATTAGAAAACGACTTATATGTACTTAAACCAAACCAAACTAAAGCAATTTTAATTCATGAGATGTTTAAAACTGTTAATACTTAAAGTAAAAGACAAAGAATTTCTCATAATAATACCTATCTTTGGCATCTTAGACTTGGTCATATAAATCTCAACCGGATTGAGAGACTATCCAAGAATGGACTTCTAAATAAGTTAGAAGATGATTCTTTACCTACTTGCGAATCATGCTTGGAAGGTAAAATGACTAAGCGACCTTTTACTAGAAAAGGTTATAGAGCCATAAAGCCCTTAGAGCTTATACATTCGGATCTTTATGGTCTGGTGAATGTTAAACCTCGTGGAGGGTACGAATATTTCATCTCTTTCATAGATGAACATTCAAGGTATGGTTATCTATACCTAATGCATCATAAGTCTGAGGCTCTTGAAAAGTTCAAAGAGTATAAGGCTGAAGTAGAGAATGCATTAGGGAAAACCATTAAAATACTTCGATTCGATCGAGGTGAAGAGTATATGGATTTGTGATTCCAGGACTATTTGATAGAACATGGAATTAAATCTCAACCCTCAGCACCTAATACACCACAACAGAATGGTATGTCAGAAAGGAGAAATAGAACCTTGTTAGACATGGTTCGATCTATGATGAGCTATGCTCAATTGCCTGCCTCATTTTGAGGTTACGAAGTAGAGACTGCGATTAAAATCTTGAACGCTGTTCCATCAAAGAGTGTTTCAGAAATACCTTTTGAATTATGGAAGGGGCGTAAACCTAGTTTACAACACTTCAGGATTTGGGGTTGTCCGACACATGTGCTGGTGACAAACCCAAAGAAATTGAAACCTCGTTCAAGATTATGCCAGTTTGTTGGCTATCCCAAAGAAACGAGAGGTGGCCTCTTCTACGACCCACAAAAAAACAAGGTGATTGTATCGACAAACGCCACTTTCTTGGAGGAAGATCACATGAGGAACCGTAAACCACGTAGTAAGTTAGTATTAAATGAAGCTACAAATGAATCAACAAGAGTTGTTGATCAAGCTGGACCTTCATCAAGGGTTGATAAAGAAGCCGACACATCGAGTCAATCTCGTCCTTCTCAATCGTTGGGAATGGCTCGACGCAGTGGGAGGGTTGTTTCCCAACCTGACCGCTACTTGGGTTTAGCTGAAACTCAAGTTGTCATACATGATGACGATGTAGAGGATCCATTGTCCTATATATAAACAGGCAATGAATGACGTAGATAAGGACCAATGGATTAAAGCCATGGACCTCGAAATGGAGTCAATGTACTTCAATTCAGTTTGGGAACTTGTAGACCAACCTGAAGGGGTAAGACCCATAGGGTGCAAATGGATCTATAAGAGAAAAAGAGATGCAACCGGAAAGGTACAGATCTTTAAGGCCAGACTTGTAGCAAAAGATTTTACCCAAAGGGAAAGAGTTGACTATGAGGAAACTTTTTCCCCTGGTTGCTATGCTTAAGTCTATAAGGATATGTCCATAGCCGCTTTTTATGACTATGAAATTTGACAAATGGACATCAAGACTGCCTTTTTGAATGGTAATCTTGACGAGAGCATCTATATGTCTCAACCCGAAGGGTTCATAACCCAAGGCCAGGAGCAAAAAGTTTGCAAGCTCAATCGATCCATTTATGGGTTGAAACAAGCATCCAGATCTTGGAACATAAGATTTGATACTGCGATCAAGTCTTATGGCTTTGACCAAAACGTTGATGAGCCTTGTGCTTACAAGAGGATCATGAACGGTAAAATAGCTTTCTTAGTACTTTATGTGGATGATATCCTACTCATTGGGAATGATGTAGGATACCTAACTGGCATAAAGAAATGGTTGGCGACCCAATTCCAAATGAAAGATTTGGGAGAGGCGCAGTATGTTCTTGGGATTCAAATTTTCAGGAATCGCAAGAACAAAACTGTCACACCCCCTCCCGAACTACCTGCTAACTTAGCCCGAAAAGTGGCTTACATTGTTTACCTCTTAACAATACCTGCTGACCCTATTTTACCTGATAAACATACTATGTCCGCTTATGGAACACTTTAACATAACACAGCGATAACTTAACAACTACTAAACATACATAAGGAGAAACTCTTCATAAGTCTCTCTTGAAAACCTAAACGGAAAGTGCATCACTACTTAAAACACAACAACCACTGTTTATACAACCACTAATGTACAAACAGCTATAACTACATAATCTTCTCAAATAAACTATAACACGTAAGGACTTGCTATACAACACCAGCCACGTACAAAGTATCAAGACCTAAGGAGCTTCCAGCAGGCTATGGCAGGATATCAGGTACCAAGAGCTCGATCTCTACCTGAAAAGTTTGTAAACATTGAAAGAATGAGCTATGAAGCTCAGTGAGTGACTGAGTATAAAATCTATAACTCATAAATCATATCACCTGGTAACATATGAGCATAAGCATCTGTAGCAAAGTTTTATAAGTAAACGTATAATCATGGTAGCTTTTTCACAAATCCAGCAAGCATGACATTAAATTTCGTAAGGCATATCGATATTAATAATCCTTATAATAACATATAACATTCCACACAATGTAGGGCACACCCAGAATAACTACATTTGCTCTACGATGTAGTGGGGCCCGCCAAAGACTCCCATCGTCTTTGTCGTGAGTGGGGCTCGCTTGAGAACTCACGACAAACATTGTTGTCACGGAGTACACTCAACGTCGACAATGAATATGACCTATGTGCACAGTGGTACTATAAAGCCTCGGACGCAATATCTTAGTTATTTACTCATTCGAGTCTCAGAAAATAACATAAAAATATTTGAACATGCCTACTTATCTTTTCTTCCCTAAATCCCAAGCTTACTCAGTTCATCGTAAAAACTTGAAATCTTTAAATCATACTTACTAGAACACACTTACTAGAAATCATAACATTTCCATAAATTTTGGCAAACAATAAACATATGCTCATGTATAAATTTCATCAAAACATTTAGGCTCACAATGAGTACTTGAAATCATTTCTAGGAAAACATGAATGCTCATAAGTATGTGTTCAAGAAAAACAAGAAACATTGAAACCCTTTCATTCTAGCAAAACTTGTATTTCTCAAAGCGTATTTCAAGCATATAGATCGTTTCCAAAGTTCGTTTTGTCACTCACGGTGTTAAACTAGAACCTTGGCCCATGTACACTCGACCTATCTCCTCTTGGCCTGTCAAACAAACCAAATCCATGTATTAGAACCTCGAGCTCATGGTTTTAACCTTAAAACTACAAGTAAACACTCCAACCAATTTTCCAAAGATTTCACAGATTTTCCTGTTTTCAGACAGCCATAACTTCTTCATTACTTATCCAAAAATAATGTAATTTATACCACACTCTTCCTTTTTGAACCCTCTAAAACTCTTATGAAGACATGAAAATGAGATTCCAAACGGAATTGTTCGAATTTACCTCGAAAGCTACTTTCCTCAAAACAACTTCCTCATTGCTCCAGCTTTCGTTTTCCTGCTTTGCACAACAAACTTAACCTGAGATTTAAGACATCTTCCAGACATTTGCTACTCACGATTTCTTCACAAAACGTGTAGGAAATTCAATAAGCTTTCGAACCATACCAATTAGAGCTTTTGATTCCAACTGTACAGATCAGTACAACCAAAACATCAGAGACTTCTCGGATTTGACAGTAAATTCTGTCTTCTGTCTTCCTCTTCACAAAACAGAAACTTAAGGTCAGAATTGGCTCAAGAATCCTTCACGAACTTTGTTCAAAAATGAATTAGCTTTCAAGAAAACAAAGCCTCAACTCTTACCCCTTCCTGTGGAGCTCGAGATGAACAGAAAACCAGAACCGGGTTGAGTTGATCTCCTTGCTGCTAAACAACCAAGCTTTGAGTTCTCCTTCCTTCTTTTGCAACTCTAACTCATGAAAAGCTTCTTCTTCTTCTTCCTTTCTCCTTCTCCCACGAAACCCTTGTTGCTCCTTGTTGAAAATGAGAAGGAAATCGATGGATACATGAGTTTTAAAAAGAAAACTTAAGTGAGGGTCCCACCTTCCACTTTCCCCTTTTTCATTTTTCCTTTTCCTTCCTTTTCTTTTCTTTTCTTTTCTTTTCTTTTAAAAACAACCAACCAATAAATAATATCCTTCCCTTTCTTGTTTTTCTTTGTTTTTATTTTTTTTTCTTGAATTCCAAAGAAAGATCTCGGGTTTACAAGAACGTTAGCTCTATCTCAAGTGTCTTATATCGACAAAATGTTGGCCCAATATTTGATGTAGAATTCCAAGAGGGGTTTGTTACCCTTCAGGCATGGAGTTCATTTGTCTAAGGAACAATGTCCTAAGACACCTCAAGAAGTTGAGGATATGAGACGTATTCCCTATGCCTCTGCAGTAGGTAGCTTAATGTATGTTATGTTGGGCACGAGACCAGACATTTGTTATGCAGTAGGAATAGTCAGTAGGTACCAATCCAATCCGGGGTTAGACTACTGGACCGCAGTTAAAAATATCTTCAAGTATCTTAGGAGAACGAGGGACTATATGCTTGTGTATGAGAATAAGGATTTGATCCTTACTGGATACACTGATTCTGATTTTTAGACCGATAAGGATTCTAGGAAATCCACATCGGGATAAGTTTTCACCCTTAACGGGGGAGCTATAGTATGGCGAAGCATCAAGCAGGGATGCATCGCTGATTCCACGATGGAGGCTGAGTATTTCGCTGCTTGTGAAGCAGCTAAATAAGCTGTTTGGCTAAGGAAATTCCTTACTGATTTGGAAATTGTTCCAAATATGGAATTTCCCATCACCCTATACCGTGACAACAGTGGTGCGGTAGCCAATTCAAAGAAACCTCGCAGCCATAAGCGAGGCAAGCACATCGAGAGAAAGTATCACCTAATACGAGAAATAGTGCAGCGAGAAAATGTGACAGTCATGAAAATCGCTTCGGAGCACAACATTGTTGATCCGTTTACAAAAACTCTCACGGCTAAAGTGTTCGAGGGTCATATGGAAAGTCTAGGTCTACGAGATATGTACATAGGCTAATCTAGGGAAGTGGGAGATATGTAATGGGTATATGGATGCCCTAGTTTATTGTATTTGTATCTTTGTAACCACTGTTTTAGATTTTGATGTACCCCACTAGAGTTTTAGTTCAAGTGGGAGTTTTTTGGAGTTGTGCCCTAAAACTCGTAGTTTGTAATTTTGTTCTAATTATTGTAATAAAGAGTTATTATTTCAATAAAGAGCTATTGTTCGTTATTTACGATATTGCCATTGTTTTAACCCTAAATCCAATAAACTGAACATCCAAGGCTATAAAATGTCTCTTGAACTGAATGTAGTGTACATATAAAGGATCTCGATTCGAGATACAACCTAAAGGGTCTATAGTAAGGGGATAAGGTTTGGGTACCTTACCCTGGTAACACTATGGATGTAACCCACTTTGTATATGATACAAACACTGTGATCCTAACGTGTTCGTGTAGATGACATGTGAGTGGGGATATCTTATGTAATGAGATTACATAAGACTGGACCACGAAATAGTAACCACTAGATGTAACTCCGTTGTCTAGCTAGGTTTCTATTTTACTAGAATGACCTAGGCAACTTGATCTCAATCCTGAGCAGGTTACGAACTCCTGTTTGCGAGGGATTGTCCTTTGACTAGTATGGGTGAGAGTGGCCAGATTCTCCGACGCAATATGTCTACCTTCTTGGGGATAAGACCGAGTGAGCGGCTGAAGACTTAACTTAGCGAGATGGAATCCACTCCTTCCCGCCTATTAGGGTAAGAAGATGAATGTTTCCTTAAGTGGTGTCTCCGGGACTTGAACAAAGGGATGAGAGGGACTTCTGTTTGTTGGTAGGACCACAAACAAATTGTTCATTAGAGAAGCATTGGTACTTAAGGTACAAGGTGTAACCTAGGGGTAAAATGGTAATTTGACCCAACTAGTGTTACGAACATTCGTGAATGATTGACTTACTGTTATTGGTCAATATCCGTGGATTAAGAAATATATCTGTAGTGAGAAGAGTGCAACTGCGACTTTAGTGGAGTGTTCCCGCAGTTAACGAATGTTGATTAGGAGGTTAATGAGATTAATCGAGTAATCTCGTTTCGTTGGAGCTTCTGATCTGTAGATCCATTAGGTCCACCTTCTAGCTCATAAATGGTTCTTAGATCACTTGGATTTGAAATGTTCAAATTCATTTAGTGAATAAAATTAATGTATATAGATACATTATAATATAAAGTTTTGGAACTTTATATTATAAATTTAATGTGAATATGATTCATATTAAATTATGTGAGAGAATTAAATATTTGAAAGAGTTCAAATATTATTTTAAATGTGAATGAGATTCATATTTGAAAAATAATGGGTTAAAATTTAATGTGCATTAGATGTGCATTAAAACTATAGGTTAGAGAGAAAAATTGATTAGATATGATTTAATCAGAATTAAATATATGATATTTAATTTAATTTTGGTTAAATGTGATTTAATTAAAATTAAAATTAATTTATAATTAAATATGCTTTAATTATTAATTAAATTAATTAAGTTATATTATTATTAAATTAATTAAGGGAACGTGCCAGGATGACATGTTCCCACTATCCCTCTTCCTCTCCCTATCGACAGATAAACAGGGAGAGAGGGGTCAGTGAGAAACTGATCGATCATTTCCATTTTGGCAATTTGTGGAATTGCTCTCAAATTCTTTTTCTCTAAAATATTCCCTTCCTCTCCAAAAGTTGGAAAACCTTCCCACCAAGGTTGATCAATGAAACTCAGAGGATAGAAGGTTTTCCTCGTAGTGTTGTCCCTATGGAGAAGAGAGAACAGAGAAGTTTCTCTCTGTTGCTGTGTTCTTGGAGCAAGGAGTTGTTGTTGAAAAACTACAAAGGTAATTTTTAATTTCCTTTAGTTTAATTATTTCTACACAGCATGTTTGCATATTTTAGTTCCATGCTCTAATTAGATTAGAATTATTGCTTATTTTCTGTATTTTACCAATGTATTGGTATTTGGAATAAACCAAAATAAACAAGTAATTGATCCAATTAATCACGTTTTCGCTGCTTAAGGGGATCATATCCCCATCAGGCTTTGTAAATGGATCAACAATGTTGTGCTCCGAAGCGATCTGCGTGATGATCAAGTCTTCTCGTTGCACAATCTCCCTGATGAGATGATATTTGCGCTCTATGTGTTTTCCGCGCGTATGGCTTCTAAGTTCTTTAGAATTTGCCATTACACTACTATTATCACAATAAAGGGTGATAGACAAATTCATATTTGGAACAACTTCCAAATCAGTCAAGAACTTCCTAAGCCATACTGCCTCCTTCACTGCTTCACAAGCTGCGACGTACTCAACCTCCATGGTGGAGTCAACAATACAACCTTGCTTTATGCTCATCCATACTACAGCTCCTCCGTTAAGAGTGAAGACTGATCCTGATGTGGATTTCCTCGAATCTACATCACTCTGAAAATCAGAGTCAATGTATCCTGCAAGGATCAAATCCTTTGCGCCATACACAAGCATATAGTCCCTCGTTCTCCTAAGATACTTGAGGATGTTCTTAACGACAGTCCAGTGATCATATCCTGGATTAGACTGATACCTGCTGACTATTCCCACTGCATAACATATGTCGGGTTGAGTACATAACATGACATACATCAGACTACCGACAACAGATGCACAGGGAATGCGTCTCATATCCTCAACTTCTTGAGGTGTCTTAGGACACTGTTCCTTAGACAAATGAATTGAATGTCTGAAAGGTAATGAACCCTTCTTAGAATTCTGCATCTTATATCTAACCAACATCTTGTCAATATAAGATGCCTGAGACAGATCTAGCGTTTTGTTCTTGCGATTCCGAACAATTTGGATTCCAAGAACAAACTGAGCCTCTCCCAAATCTTTCATTTGGAATTGGGTCGCTAGTCATTGCTTAACCACAGTCAGGAACCCTACATCATTCTCAATGAGTAAGATATCATCTACGTATAGAACTAAGAAAGCTACAGTGGTATTGACTATCTTCTTGTAAACAAAAGGCTCGTCAATATTCTGTTCAAAGCCATAAGATTTGATCGCAGTATCAAATCTTATATTCTAGGATCTAGATGCTTGTTTCAATCCATAGATGGATCGTTTAATCTTGAAAACCTTTTGATCTTGACCCTGAACTATGAACCCCTCTGGTTGATCCATATAGATTCTCTCATCAAGATTGCCATTAAGAAAGGTTGTCTTGACATCCATTTGCCAAATTTCATAGTCATAAAACGTGGCAATGGACAAGAGTATTCTAATGGACTTAAGCATGGCAACAGGGGAGAAAGTTTCTTCATAGTCCACCTTTTTCCTTTGGGTATAACCCTTTGCCACAAGTCGAGCCTTAAAGGTTTGCACCTTACCGACTTGATCTCGTTTCCTCTTATAGATCAACTTGCAATCTATTGGTCTTTCACCATCCGGTTGATCTATAAATTCCCAGACTGAATTGAAGTACATTGACTCCATTTCGAGGTCCATGGCTTTAATCCACTTGTCCCTATCTATATCATTCATTGTCTGTTTATAGGTCAATGGATCCTCAACGCGATCATCAGGTGACGACTTGGGTTTCAGTCAAACCCATGTAACGGTCGGGTTGTCTAACATTCCTCCCACTATGTCGAGGCATTCTCAACTCTTGACAATGACCAACTTGATCAACAATTTTTGTTGATTTATCTGTAGCTTCCCTGGAAATTTCACTCAAGACAATCCTGCTACGAGGCTAATGATCTCTCATGTGGTCTTCCTCTAAGAACGTGACATTTGTCGACACAAACACCTTGTACTCTTGAGGATGATAAAACAAACCACCTTTCGTTTCTTTGGAGTATCCTACGAATAGGCATAATTTTGAACGATGTTTCAATTTCTTTGGATTGGACACTAACACATGTGTCGGACACCCCCAAATCCTGGAGTGACGTAAACTCCCTTTACGCCCTTTCCATAACTCAAAGGGTGTTTCTGAAACACTCTTAGAGGGTACCATGTTCAAAATACATGCAACTGCTTCTACTGCATATCCCTAAAACGAACTAGGCAGCTGAGCGTAGCTCATTATAGATCGAACCATGTCTAACAAGGTTCTATTTCTCCTCTCAGATACACCATTCTATTGAGGTGTACCTGGCGCTGAGAGTTGGGATACGGTTTCATGTTCTATCATATAGTCTTCGAATCTCAAATCCATATACTCTCTACCTCGATCTGATCGAAGTGTTTTAATCGTTTTACCTAATGTGTTCTCAACTTCTGCCTTATAATCCTTAAACTTTTCAAGGGTTTCAAACTTATGATGCATTAGGTAAAGATAGTCATACCTAGAATAATCATCAATAAAACTGATGAAATATTCATACCCTCCTCGTGCCTTGATATTCATAGGACCACAGAGATCCGAATGCACGAGTTCCGACTTTTCAGAAAAAGGTCTTTTAGTCATTTTTCCCTCAAGATATGACTCACATGGTGGTAAAGAGTTGTCCTCTAACTGACTTAGGAGACCACTATTGACTAATCTCTCAATCCTATTGAGATTGATGTGGCCTAGTCTCAAGTGCCAAAGATAGGTACTAGGAGAAAGCTTCTGCCTTTTATTTTGAGTATCAACTGTTTTAAACGTCTCGATGTTCAAAATAGCTTTTACTTCTGTTGGTCTTAACACGTATAAGTTGTTTTCAAGTTTAGTAGAATATATTCGTACACCTCTTTTGCAAATGAATGCTTCATTATGATCAAAAGATACTTTATAAATATGTTCAAGCAAACAAGAGATAGATACAAGATTTCTTTTGATTCCAGGAACCAAAAGTACATTTTCTAATAAAATGAATCTATCTCTAAACAACAACTTCACTACTCCCACAACTCTAGCTGAGACAACCTCTCCTATTCCAACCCTTAGAGTTATATCACCATGAGCAAACTGTTTCCATGAACTAGTTTCCTAAAAGGAAGAACACACATGGTTAGTGGCTCCTGAATCTAATATCCAGGCGGAATCATCATGTTCCTCTAAACATGTTTCAACAACGAGTAAATCATATTTACTTTGTTGTGTCTTCTCAGATTTCCTCTCCATCGTATGAGAGTTATAAATATCCTCGAGGGCATCATGACAGATTGATGAGGACGATTGCTCAAACATCACCTGTAATGATTTCACGATCTCCTTGGCAGTGATCATTCCCTCATGATTTTTACCTAGCACATCAGATACGCTAGCTAAGATGTAGACTCGAGCCTTATCATTAGCCCTAGTCCATTTATCAAATGCATCCCGAACAGTTTGGGTTGCAGACGAGCTGGGAGGGAGAGAACATTCCTCTGTTAAGACGAACCTTAGATCATCGATAGCAAAAATCATATTCAAGTTCGATTTCCAGGTCACGTAGTTATTGTCTTTAATTTATCGGAGGCGAGTAATTGGATTAAAGAGCTTGACATGCTGAAAAAATATGAATTCTATTAGTGAATTGCTTATAACCTATCAAATCAGGAATTTAGCAAAAGTAATAATGTACCCATGAACTCTTTATTATTTTTGCAACGATACTTCAGTGAGTTAGAGAACCCGCTACCGAGGGGCAACCAATCACTCCTTCACAGAACCAAGACATTCTTGACTAAATGCTAACACCGGAATAACTCTTATTCCTAAAACATTCTAGTTATCACTACTTTGGTCAAGAATTTACTAACACTTAGCAATTCTTGTAAGTGTGACCCACCATTTTCAGATCTCAGAGGTTGGCCCAAACAATGCTACCGAATTGAAAAGACAAAGCTGGGAATGGACCTAAGAGACCCTATCCATTCCTGGAGTTAGAGTTGTTTCAAATCCCATGTTACATCCCTTCGAATGGATGGTGCTACTTCGGGCAACCTGCAGGCGCAACATGGGAATCTCACGGTCCAACCTAATGGAGGAGACCGTAGGGTGTGTTGACACACTTCCTTCTCCCACTTACAATAAATACTTTCTCCATTCACCTTGCTCTTGATTTATGCAAACACCATCCGAATGGGGATGCCCTATTGACATCATGAGGCCGAGCATAAATCTCCCGGTGTGAACTTCTTAGAGAGCGTAAAGGAAATTGATATATCATATATACCTTTTAACTCCCACTAAGTATTTTAATAGTTTGGGTATACTTTTACTTAGGCATAGTCCAACTAAAACAATATGACTTAAGTCTACCAATATAACAATTATACTGGAATTACCTAAGTCTATTAACCATTTAATAAACCTAGGTCTATAAGTTCAATTTATTAACTTTTAATAACGTCAATCACGAAAGATAATTTATAAACCTCTAGATTAAATTCACTCCCAGGTCAGTTCCGAGGTAGGGGTGTTCCGTTTCCGTCAGCTTAAGTACCCCAACCTAGCCAAAACCTTCCTTAGTCAGAGTTCCTCTTTAATCAAAGTTTATAAATTATTGGTTTACTAATTCTAATCTTATTAGAACTAGATAACCTTAGGTCTAATTAATTCCAGTTCTAAAATCATTTTAAAACTAATTAATTAACCTTAGGTTACATGCATTTCTATGTTATAAATTGCTTGATCATTCATCACATGAATAAACATACATTTATAACAAATCCATCACATGAATAAATGCATAATTAATATAACCCTTATATTAATTATAATTAAAACATATAATATTTGTTTCATAAATTAATATAACTCTTATATTAATTCTTATGAAACCCAAAAAATATGCATGTTATATATTATAAAACTTATAACATACTTTCAATGCATGGAGCATGCTTCCTATGGTGGAATTTTAAAATCTATATGACATACTTTATGTACATACAATCAGGGATTTTAATTAAAACATACATTCACAATGCATAATTTAAACACACTAAAGTGGACCGATTTTGGCATCTAATGCAAGCAAACTACTAAATTATTATAATAATAATCTAGAATTAATATCAAACCACTTTGAACACTTCGAATTTGGGTAGAACCGGCTTGCAAATGTGTGAACCAGACCTTCAAAAGGTTGAATCGGGCCTCCAAATGGTGAATCAAACCTCCAAAATTGAAAAATCGACCTCGAAATAGTAAGAACCGGTCTAAGAACATCCAAACCGGACCAAAATCGAGTCGAACCGGTCTAAAATAATTGAACCGAACAAAGTCAACAAACCGGTCAATGGTCAAAGTCAAACTCAACTTCATCTTCTCAAATTGGAAATCGCGTGTCCTGGAGGTTGTGGTACTGTTGTAGAAAATTAAAAAAACACAGCAGCTTGCTCTCTATTTTTCGATTTCAGTGACCTTTTGTGCTTTTTTCTCCAAATTGAAGGCCTTCCCGGACTCCGATCGACCCGAAACTTTTTCAGATTATTCTTCACACATGTATGCTCAAACACACTTGAGCAATTTGAAAATAAAGCACGAATTGATGCTCAATTTAAATGTCAAAACCAGAATTTCACTTTAGATGCCTAGAAAAAATAAATTTCAAAAAACATCCACAATAAAATAGATCAAATTGAGTGCTCAAAATTGCTCTGATACCAATTGAAAGAGTATAGATTAAGAAAGTGGAAGAAATTTTGGATTTTGAACACTCTAAGTTGATCAATTTTGTTAAATAAAATGCATGCTCAAAGTTGGAAAAACTGGGAGTTAAGAAACTTACCTTTGAAGATCAAATTCTCTTCACTCGGTGGATGATTTTCAACACGAACACTTCGTGGAATCCTAGATTGAGAGAATTTGGAAGAAGAGACCCCAAAAGTCACAAAACGGGAATTCTTTGAATTTCTCCAGAATTCTCTCAAAACATCTCAAAACACCATTAAATAAAGCTTCATCAAGCTCCATTTGAGTGACAACTCAAGTGTGATGAGGATGGTTTGAGATGGAGGTGGCCAATTTTGGTGAATTTGAAGATGAGAAGGATTGGGCAAGTTGGCAAGTTTCCATCCATGAAAATCCTTGATTTTTCATTTAATTTTAATTCAAAAATCAATATTAAATTGATTTTTAATTATAATTAAGAGAATTTGTAATGGGTAGCAATTATGGTTTTAGTATTTGTAGATATAACAACATTTTTTAAAAGAATTGCAAATATGGCAAAAATCTTTAATTTTTTTTTTATATTTCAAATTCTACCATTGGCTTAAACCTATTCCCTTTTTAATTGGTATTTGTTTTTCAATTGATATTTGTTCTTCAAGGTATTTGATTTTCACGGTTACTTAAATATTCCTTGTTATTTTTATATTTTTATATTCAAAACAAACATGATTATGCCCGACATTTATATTTTTGATTATTTTACAATTTTAAGCATTTAAACATTTCAATTTTCTAGATTTTCAAACAGGAATAAATATTTAACTACTTGTAAGGCTCTAAATTCACAACCAAATCAAATGAGATGTATTATAATTTATTTAATATACCTATTTTTTAGAGAATTTGTAATGGGTAGCAATTATGGTTTTAGTATTTGTAGATATAGCAACATTTTAAAAGAATTGCAAATATGGCAAAAATCTTTAATTTTTTTTATAATTCCAATTATACCCTTGGCTTAAACCTATTCCCTTTTTAATTGGTATTTGTTTTTCAATTGGTATTTGTTCTTCACGGTACTTTTCTTCTTCCGATTTTTGCGACAACATCTTCTTGATTCCAGTCCAATCTTCCCAAACTCTTCTCGATTCCAGTCCAATCTTCTGTCGAGTCGCAAGTTTGAATATCTTCTCAAATTCAATTGGAGTTGCAAGCCTTCACCTATTCGATCGGGTATCTTCTAGTTCGATCTGTTGAATTGCAGTCCATGAATTTTCATCGAGTTTGTTTGATTATCTTCTCTAATTCGATCGAAGTCGCAAGTTTGTCCGATTATCTTCTCCAATTCGATCGCATTGTAGTCCAACGGAGCTGTTTTTGTGGGTATTTGAGTTTTTCAATCAACATTTTTCGTGGGTATTTCTTATGTTCATTTTGTTACATCACTGTTTTTCTGCTTTGGAGTCGCAAGTCTTCTTCATTTTTTGTTCTATCAGCAATACTGTTTTCTAGATGATCGACGATATACGTGACATCAGTGACATCTATCATTGTTTTCTAGATATGATCAATAGATATAAGTTATATCAGTGATCAATAGATAATGATATCAGTGATATCAGTGATATCAGTAATCAATAGATATCAATGATATTAGTAATATTAGTGATATACGAGTGACTATTGTGCTTCTAATTAGTGATATACGATCTCCTATTGGAGTTCTTTTCGTGGGTATTTGAGTTTTTCAATCAATCGGAGCTTTTTTCGTGGGTATTTCTTTTGCTCATTTTGTTATATCACTGTTTTTCTGCAATGTTTTGGAGTCGGAAGTCCGATTTTGGTGATTGTTTTGTTTTCTAGATATGCTAGTGAATACACATGACATCAGTGATATCAGTGATATCTATCATTGTTTTCTAGATATCAATGATATCAGTGATATCATTGATCAATATATATGATATCATGATATCAATAATCAGTAGATATCAATGATATCAGCGATATCTATCACTGTTTTCTAGATATCAATGATATCAGTGATATCATTGATCAATAGATATGATATCAGTGATCAGTAGATATCATTGATATCAGTGATATCTGTGATATCATTAATCAATGATATACGAGTGACTATTGTGGTGATCGATTTCTATATTACTTAATGTTGTTAATGTTGTTATTACTTTTGGTAGGAACTATGATAAAGCTTCTAATAGTTATTTTTTATAGTGGGCAATGGAATGACAAAAATTTCTATGAGAATTTACAAGACCATTGGAATTTTGGTTGATGAGATCATGTGTTTTGATGATTTTATTAATCTGATTGTGAAAGAAGTTTGAATGGGTAGTTCTATTTCTTCTATAGAATTGTCGATGTTATTAGGTTATGGGATGAATGATGCTCAGGATGTGGTTAAAATTCAAGAAGAAAAAGATGTTGCTTGGTTTTAACTTTAGTGAAAGATCAAAATACAAGATATCCTTTAGTTGCTCATATTAATAATGCTTGTTTTGATGGCTCCTCTTGGCTAACCCTATTTTATACTATAGACTGTTCTGGCTATAACTTGAACTTGATCCACTTTTATGTCACACATAAAGTTCAAGTATTCATCCTATAGACAAGGGTTATTTATTGGATTAGGGTGACACAATATACAATTCACTTTATTCAATAACACCTTTACTGAATAAATCTCAATAAAAACTTTATTGCAAAATAGAATATACATTCAGTTTACAAAACCACGAGTTTTAGGACATAAAACCCAACATAACGTTAAGTCCCGAGTCTACATCTTGACCAACATATCTGATGTGCTAGCTAAGAAACATGAGAGGATGATCACCGCCAAGGAGATGATGGAATCATTACAGGCGATGTTTGGACAACCGTCCTCATTAGCCCGTCATGATGCTCTCAAGTGTGTTTAAAACTCCCATATGATGGAGAGGAAAGCTGAGAAGACAAAACATGGTAAATATGATTTACTTGTTGTTGAAACATGTTTAGTGAAACATGATGATACTTGATTCAGGATCCACCAACCATGTGTGTTCTTCTTTTCAGGAAACTAGTTCCTGGAAGCTTTTTGTTGATGGTGAGATAACTCTCAGGGTTGCAACAGGAGAGGTTTTCTCAGCTAAAGCAGTGGGTGCGGTGAAGTTGTTGTTTAGAGATAAATTTATTTTTCTAGAAAATGTACTCCTCGTTCCTGCCATAAAAAGAAACCTTGTATCTATGTCTTGTTTACTTAAACATATGTATAAAGTATCTTTTGATCGAAATGAAGTGTTCATTAGCAAAAGAGGTGTACAAATATGTTCTACTAAACTTGAAAACAACTTATATGTGTTAAGACCAACCGAGACTAAAGCTATTTTGAACCCCGAGATGTTTAAAAAAGCTAAGACTCAAAATAAAAGGCAGAAGCTTTCTCCAAGTACCTATCTTTGGCACTTAAGACTAGGGCACATTAATCTCAATAGGATTGAGAGATTGGTTAAGAGTGGTCTCCTAAGTTAGTTAGAGGACAACTCCTTACCACTATGTGAGCCCTGTCTCGAGGGAAAAATGACCAAACGATCTTTTTCTGAAAAAGGTTATAGGGCCAAAGAACCCTTGGAACTTGTGCATTCCGATCTCTGTGGTCCAATGAATGTCAAAGCACGAGGATGATATGAATACTTCATCAATTTCATCGATGATTATTCTAGGTACGACTATCTTTACCTAATGCATCATAAGTCTGAATCCCTTAAAAAGTTCAAGGAGTATAAGGGAGAGGTTGAGAACACACTAGGTAAGATGATAAAACATTTCAATCAGATCGAGGTGGAGAGTATATGGATTTGAGGTTCCAGGACTATATGATAGAATATGGTGAAGGGAATGAAACTCCCGCAGAGAAAACGACTTTGAATCGTCGTGGTGTTCGTTGTGAAATTGATTTCTTAAAATTGAATCTATCACATAGATTCTAGGTTAAACATGCTTTAAAGGAGAAGAAAAACAGTAAGGAAAGAGGTTACTTACTTGTTGAAGAACTCTTCTTCAAGATTTCCTTCTCCGATCACGAACTCTTTGTGCCTTCGATATCTACACACGAACTCTCGAACCAAGAACAATGACACCTCTGAAAAATTTTCTCGGTTGTTCTCGATCAGTTGAGGGAGAGTGGTGGAACTCCCTTTGGTTTGGGTAGAGAGAAATTGAGAGGGAGTTGAGAGAAGAGAGAATAGTTCTTTTGATGAAATTCCAAAAAATGAACTCGTGATCATCAAAACCTTCTTGCAAAGGTCCTTAAATAATGGTGAGAGGTGGAGTTGAAATCTACACCTATTCACCATTTTACCACAACCTTATGTTATGCAAATCATATTTGCATAACACATATAATAAGATATCTCATATCTTATTATACAAATCACATTTGTATAATTGTAGATTTTAAATTGAATCACATTCAATTTAATTTCTCTCAATCTAATTTCTCTAAATTAGCACTAATCAATCAATTAGGCTAACCTAAGTTTAATACGAATCTCATTCACATTAAAACTATATATTATGTCTATCATATATCATATAAATGACATAAATACCATGTTAATGAATTTGAACACTTCAAATCCACACCAAACTGTAAACCCTCAATTTATCCAGTTTGAGCCAACCTAGGGACCTAATAGACCTACAGATGACGAGCTCCAATGATCCGAGATTAACCTGTCAAACTCTTTGACCCGGTTATTCAACATTCATTAGTTACGGTAACACTCCACCAAAGCCCGTAGTTGCACTCCCATAACTGTAGGACAAGTTGTGTCCATCGATATAACCAATGCCCGTGAGTCGACCCTTCACAGGTTGTTCGTAGACACTGGTGGGTCAAATTACCGTTTTACCCCCGTGTCTACTTCTTGCTCTTTAAGTCCCACTGCTCTTCTAATGAACAACAACGTTGCATGGTCCAACCATAAACAACATCCCTCTCGAGCTAGTGAGAGGGTGGGCACCCGTTGTCCAAGTCCTGGAGACAACACTTAAGGAAACAACCCCTTTAGTTTCCCTTAGTCGGGAACGAGTGAATTTCATCTCGCGTAGTCAAGTTCCTACCTCCCCACGTGGTCCTGTCCTTGAGAAGATAGGCATATTGGGTGAGTAACTGTGACCACCCTCCCCCGTACTAGTCAAAGGACATACCCCCCCAGACAGGAGTCCGTAACACGCTCAGGATTAAGGTCGAGTCACTAATGGTCATCTACGAAGTTGTTAGTCCTATATTGTAAACGGTGTTACATCAGTAGGTCTAATAATCACGATCCGGTCTTGTACAATCTCATTGCACAGGATGCCCCTACCGCATGTCAACCACATGAACGAGTTGGATCAACTCATTTGTATCTAATAAAAAGCGGGTCGCATCTACAGCGTATCCAGGATTAGGTCTCCAACCCTATCCGTATATTGTAGACCGTTCGGATCATAAACTCGAACGTGATCCTTCCTGTGTGTCCACTACAAACTGTTCAAGTTCTAGTTCTCTCATAATTCAATGACCCTGAAGCTTAGTTTATTGGATAAAGTTTGTAAATATGCGAGACAAAAAGTGTTGAAAAAATAACTCTTATTTATTTCAATAAGTAATGTTACAAACATATACGAGATTAGGACATACATCCCAACACATGGAATCATGTCCCAACTCTCAGCGCCCTGTACACCACAGCAGAACAGTGTATCCGAAAGGAGAAACAGAACCCTGTTAGACATGGTTCGGTCCATGATGAGTTATGTTCAACTGCCTAGTTCGCTTTGGTGATATGTAGTTGAAGTTGTTGCATATATTTTAAACGCAGTTCCCTTTAAGAGTGTTTTAGGAACACTCTATGAGTTATTGAAAGAGCGTAAAGTGAGTTTACGTCATTTTATGATTTGGGGATGCCCCACACATGTGTTGGTGCCAAACTAAAAGAAATTGGAACGCCGTCCAAAATTATGCCTAATCATAGGATACCCTAAGGAAATGAGATATGGTTTATTTTACGATCCTCAAGAGGACAAGGTTCTTGTATCGATAAATGGCACGTCTTAGAGGAATACCACATGAGAGATCATCGACCTCGAAGTACAATTGTATTAAGTGAACTTTTCGGCGAAACACAAATAGATCAACAAGAGTTGAGAAGGATGGTCCTTCTCAAAAGTTGAGATTGCCTCGATGTAGCGGGAGAGATGTTAGACAACCCGATCGTTATATTGTTGGGTTTTATGTCCTAAAAGTCGTGAGTTTGTAAACTAAATGTATATTCTATTTTGCAATAAAGATGTTATTGAGATTTATTCAAATAAAGGAGTTATTGAATAAAGTGAATTGTATATTTTGAAACCCTAATCCAATAAAGAACTCATGACTATAGGATGTATACTTGAACTTTATGTGTGACATAAAAGTGGATAAGGTTCAAGTTATAGCCAGAATGGTCTATAGTATAGGGATAGGGTTGGGTACCGTACCCTGGGGACACTATGGACGCGAGCCACTTTCTAAAGTACAAATGATGTGATCCTAAATCGTTCATGTGGAGACATGCGAGTGGGGGCGTCCTATGCAATGAGTTTGCATAAGACTGGACTGAGAAATAGTCACTTAGACTTTATAACTCCATTTACTGTCTTAACTGACTATATTCATACGATGACCTAGGTAACTCGATTTTAATCCTGAGCCTGCCATGAACTCCTGTTTATTCGAATTATCCTTAGATTTGCATGGGTGAGAGTGGCCTGAGATTGCCGACTCAATAAGCCTCCCATTTCAGAGATAAGACCGGGTAGATAGCTGGGAACATAGTTCTGCAAGATGGAATTCACTCCTACCCGCTTTAGGGATTAGTAGAGAGGTTGTTCCCTTAAGTGCTGATTCCGAGTCTTGAACAAAGGGACCACCCCTCTCATTGCCCCGAGAGGGATTCGGTTTGTTGGTTGGACCACAAACCAATTGTTCATTAGAAGATCGGTGGGACTTAAGGAACAAGAAGTAATTACAGGGGTAAAACGGTATTTTTGACCCAGCTGTAATTACGAACGACCAATGAAGGATCGACTTACTAATCATGGTTATATCGAATGGACAAAAATATATCTACTGTGAGGAGAGTGCAACCACTAGGCTTTAGTGGAGTGTCCCAGTGGTTAACGAATGTTGATTAGCTATGCTAAAGAGTTTGATCGGTTAATCTCGTATCGTTGGAGCTCATGATCTGTAGGTCTATTAGGTCCCTTTACTAGCTCGGACTAAGCCTTGTAACATTTGAGAGAAAAGAATTTTAATTGTTCAAATTCAGTTTTTGGAGAAAACGTTAATTATATGTGATATACTTAACGTGTCATAGATTAATTATGAATTAAACTATGATAAAGAAGAGCTGAGCATATTTAAATATGATTTAAATATTGGTTCAGTTTATAGCATGAATTGGGATTCATGTTCATAAAATCGATTTAAAAAATCGGGTTTGGTCCAATTATTTAATTTGATATTTAATATTAAATTAAATAATTTTTAATTAAACAATTATTTTTTTAATTAATTAAATTAAAAATTATTTTTAATTTAATATTAATTTTTAATTAAAATTAAAAAGAAATTCAAATTCATTTTTGAGTGAAAAATGACCAAATTCATGATTTTGGTGAATAAGGTTCTTTAAAGTCAAATTCACTAAAATTGCCTACCTCTTTCTTCAATTATTCTTCTCATCTTCATGCTGTCATCTTCTCCTAGCTTGAAGAAGTTGATGGTTTGGTTTTATTGAAAGAGAATCAAGAGAATTAAGTGAATTAGACAGAAAATTGGATTTTCTGATTTTTGAGACCTTTCTCTCTTCTCTCTTCAAATTCTCTCTATCAAAGATCCCACAATCTATTCCAAGGCCTGAGGATAGAGGGAAGAACTAAAGGTTATTCACAAAGTGTTTGTAACAATAGAATGCCCATGGATTAGGAGAATTTTAAGCAACAAAGGTATGTGTTCATACTCTTTGTTTTTCAAGATTTTAGCATGCTTTTTATTTTGTAAAATTGATCAACTTAGAGTGTTCAAGATCCAAAATTGCTTCCGCTTTCTTAATATACACTCTTTCAATTGGTAATAGAGCAATTTTGAGCACTCAATTTGATCTATTTTGTTTTGTGGTGGGTGTTTTTTGAAATACAATTTTTCTAGGCGTCTAAAATGTTCTTCTGGTTTTGGCATTTAAATTGAGCATCAATTTGTGCTTTATTTTCAAATTGCTCAAGTGTATTTGAGCATTAATTTGTGTAGAATATTCTATAAAAGTTTCGAGTCGATCGGAGTCCGGAAAGACCTTCAATTTAAAGAGAGAAGCTTGAAAGGTCCTGAAATCACAAAATAAAGCAGTTTTTTTTTTAATTTCTGCAAATCTGCTTCAGCCCGTGATTTCAAATTGAAGGAGAAATAGTTGACCAGTTCAGACCTTTGACCGGTTCGTTGACTTTGATCGGTTCAATGATTTTTGGATCGGTTCAACTCGATTTTGGTTTGGTTCGGGTGATCTTAGACTGGTTCTCACTATTTCGAGGCCGATTTTTCCATTTTGGAGGCCCGTTTCATCTGTTGGAGGCCTAATTCAGCCTTTTACAACCCGGTTCAACCTTTTGAAGGTTCGATTCACACATTTGCAAGCTTGTTCGACCCAAATTCGAAGTGGTTTGATTTTATTTCTAGATTATTATTGTAATAATTTAGTTGTTTGCTTGCATTAGATGCCAAAACCAGTCCACTTTAGCGTGTTTAATTAATTATGCATTGTGAATGTATGTTGTAATTAAAATCCCTAATTGTATGTGCATAAAGTATGCCATATAGATTTTAAAATCCCACCATAGGAAGCATGCTCCATGCATTGAAAGTATGTTATAAGTGTTATAATATATAGTATACATGTTTTTGGGTTTCATAGGAATTAATATAAGTGTTATATTAATCTATGAAACAAATATTATATGTTTTAATTATTATCAATATAAGGGTTAAATTAATTAAAAATTAAACATATAATTGTTATGCATTTATTCATGTGATGGATTTGTTATAAATGTATGTATATTCATGTGATAAATGATCAAGCAATTTATAACATAGAAATGAATGTAACCTAAGGTTAATTAATTAGTTTTAAAATGGTTTTAGAACTGGAATTAATTAGACCTTAGGTTATCTAGTTCTAATAAGATTAGAATTAGGCAACCAATAATTTACAAACCATGATTAAAGAGGGACTCTGTCTAAGGAAGGTTTTGGCTAGGTCAGGGTACTTAAGTCGATTTTAAACTAACACCCCTACCTGAGAACCAACCTGGGAGTGAATTTAATCCAGAGGTTTATAAATTATTTTCGTGAGTGGCGTTTATTAAAAGTTAATAAATTAAACTCATAGACCTAGGTTTATTAAAAGGTTAATATACTTAGGTAATTCCAGTATAATTGTTATATTGGTAGACTTAGGTCATATTGTTTTAGCCAAAATATGCCTAAGTAAAAGTATACCCAAACTGTTTAAAATACTTTTTGGGAGTGAAAAGGTATATATGATATATCAATTTCCTCTTACGTTCTCTGCGAAGTTCACACCGTGAGATTTATGCTCGACCTCGTGATGTCAATAAGGCATCCCCATTCAGATGGTGTTTGCATAAATCAAGAGTAATGTTAATGGATAAAGTATTTATAGTAAGTGGGAGAAGGAAGTGTGTCAACACATCCTATGGTCTCCTCTATTAGGTTAGACCGTGAGATTTCCATGTTGCGCCTGCAGGTTGCCCATAGTAGCACCATCCATTCGGAGGGATGTAAACATGGGATTTGGAACAACTTAAACACCAAAAATGGATAGGGTCTCTTAGGTCCATTCCCAGCTTTGACTTTCCAATTCGGTAGCATTATTGGGGCCGACCTCTGAGGTCTTAAAATGACAGGTCACACTTACAAGAATTTCTAAGTGTTAGTGAATTTTTGACCAAAGTAGCGATAACTAGAATGCTATAGGAATAAGAGTTATTCCGGTATTAACATTTAGTCAAGAATGTCTTGGTTCTGAAGGAGTGATTGATCGCCTCTGTGAGCGGCTTGCTCGACTCATCAAGTATCATTGCAAAAACAATAATGAGATTATGGGTACATTATTACTTTTTCTAAATTCTTAATTGGATGCATGTTATGGGTTAAAAGCAACTCACTAATAGAATATGTTCTATTTTTAGCATGTCGAGCTCTTTTATTCAATTACTCGCCTCCGACAACCTTAACGGCGATAACTTTGGAACTTGGAAATCAAACTTGAATACGATTCTTGTGATTGATGATCTAAGGTTCGTCTTGATTGAGGAATGCCCTCCCCCTCGCAGCTCGTCTGCAACCCGAACAGTTCGGGATGCATTTGACAAATGGACTAGGGCTAATGATAAGGCCCGGGTCTACATCTTAGCCAACATATCTGATGTGTTGTCTAAGAAACATGAGGGCATGATCACCACAAAGGAGATCATGGGATCATTACAGGCCATGTTTGGACAACCGTCCTCGTCAGTCCGTTATGATGCTCTCAAGTACGTTTACAACTCCCGAATGAAGGAGGGAACTTCTGTTAGGAAGCATGCCCTTAATATGATGGTCCACTTCAACGTGGAAGAGGTAAACGGGGTTGTCATTGATGAGAACAGTCAGGTCAGCTTTGTAATGGAATCTCTTCCAAAGAGTTGTCTGCAGTTCTGCAGCAATTCGGTGATGAACAAGATAAAGTATAACCTGACTACTCTACTTAACGAGCTCCAGACATTCGAGTCCCTGATGAAATCAAAGGGAAAAGAGAATGAGGCAAACGTTTTCACTTCGAGAAAGTTCCTGAGAGAATCGTCTTCAGGGACTAAGTCTGGTCCTTTTTTCTCTAAGAATAAGGGTATTCAGAAGAAGAAAAATGATAAAGGGAAGGAAAAAGCTCCCATACGCAAGGTTAAAGCCACAGGAAAATGTTCCTATTATGGTTAAGACGGGCACTAAAATAGGAACTGCCCGAAATACTTTGTGGAAAAGGAAGCTGAGAAAGAAAAACAAGGTAAATATGATTTACTCGTTGTTGAAACAGGTTTAGTGGAACATGATGATTCCGTTTGGATACTAGATTTAGGAGCCACTAACCATGTGTGTTCTTCTTTTTAGGAAACTAGTTCCTGGAGGCAGCTTGCTAATAATGAGATAACTCTCAGGGTTAGAACATCAGTTAGAGCAGTGGGAGCAGTGAAGTTGTTATTTAGAGATAGATTCATTTTATTAGAAAATGTACTTTTGCTTCCTGGAATCAAAAGAAATCTTGTATCTATCTCTTGTTTACTTGAACATATGTATAAAGTATCTTTTGATTATAATGAAGTGTTCATTTGCAAAAGAGGTGTACGAATATGTTCTGCTAAACTTGAAAACAACCTATATGTGTTAAAACTAACAGAGATAAAAGCTATTTTGAACACCGAGATATTTAAAACAGCTGATACTCAAAATAAAAGGTAGAAGCTTTCTCCAAGTACTTATCTTTGGCACTTGAGACTAGGTCACACTAATCTCAATAGGATTGGGAGATTGGTTAAGAGTGGTCTCCTAAGTCAGTTAGAGGACAACTCCTTACCACCATGTGAGCCCTGTCTTGAGGAAAAAATGACTAAACGACCTTTTTCTGAAAAAGGTTATAGGGCCAAAGAACCCTTGGAAGTCGTGCATTCGGATCTCTGTGGTCCAATGAATATCAAGGCACGAGAAGGGTATGAATATTTCATCAGTTTCATTGATGATTATTCTAGGTATGACTATCTTTACCTAATGCATCATAAGTCCGAAATCCTTGAAAAGTTCAAGGAGTATAAGGCAGAGGTTGAGAAGTCGTTAGGTAAAATGATTAAAACACTTCGATCAGATCAAGGTGGAGAGTATATGGATTTGAAATTCCAAGACTATATGATAGAACATGGAATCGTATCCCAACTCTTAGCGCCGGTACACCTCAACAGAATGGTGTATCTGAAAGGAGAAATAGAACCCTGTTAGACATGGTTCGATCTATGATGAGCTACGCTCAACTGCCTAGTTCATTTTGGGGATATGCAGTAGAAGCTGCTGCATATATTTTGAACATGGTTCCTCTAAGAGTGTTTCGAAACACCCTATGAGTTATGGAAAGGGCGTAAAGGTAGTTTACGCTACTTCGTGGATTTGGGGATGTCCGACACATGTGCTAGTGTCCAGTCCAAAGAAACTAGAACATCGTTCAAAATTATGCCTATTCGTAGGATACTCCAAGGAAAGGAAAGGTGGTATGTTTTATGATCCTGAGGAGGACAAGGTGCTTGTGCCGACAAATATCACGTTCTTAGAGGATGACTACATGAGAGATCATTGACCTCGTAGCAGAATTGTCTTGAGCGAAATTTCCACGGAAGCTACAGATAAATCAACAAAAGTTGTTGATCAAGCTGGTCCTTCTCAAGAGTTGAGAATGCCTCGACGTAGTGGGAGGGATGTTAGACAACCTGACCGTTACATGGATTTGACTGAAACCCAGGTCGTCATACTTGATGATGGCGTTGAGGATCCATTGACCTATAAACAAGCAATAAATGATATAAACAGAGACTATTGGATTAAAGCCATGGACCTCGAAATGGAGTTAATGTCATCGAGTGTACAGAAATATATCTACAGTGAGGAGAGTGCAACTACTAGGCTTTAGTGGAGTGTCCCGGTGGTTAACTAATGGACCTACAGATCATGAGCTCCAACGATACGAGATTGATTAATCAAACTCATTGATCCCGTCAATCAACATTCGTTAACTACGAGTCACTCCACTAAAGACTCGTAGCTGCACTCTCCTCACTGTAGAACAAGTTGTGTCCATTGATATAACCAATGCCGTGAATCAAACCTTCACAGGTCATTCGTAGTCACAACTGGGTCAAATTACCGTTTTACCCATGTGACTACTTCTTGCATATTAAGCACCACTGATCCTCTAATGAACAATAAGTTTATGGTCTGACCATAAACATTATCCCTCTCGGGCCAGCAAGAGGGAGGGGGCCCCGTTGTTCAAGACCTAGACTCAGCTCTTAAGGGAACAACCTATCTAGTTACCCTAGAACAGGAACGAGTGAATTCCTTCTTACGAAGTTGAGTTCCCAAAACCTTACAAGGTTTCATCCCTGAGAAGGTAGACATATTGAGTCGACAACTCTGCACTCTCACCCGCACTAGTCAAAGGACAATCCCGGGCAGACAGGAGTTTGCAACTCGCTCAGGATTCAGATTGAATCACTATTGGTTATCGTTTGAATTATTAGCCCTAACCTATCAACAATGGATTAGTCTAACAATTCTTGGTCCAGTCTTGTACAAACTCTTTGAACAGGATGCCCCCACTCGCATGTCAACTACATGAACGAGCTGGATGAAGTTCCTGAAGGGAATCGAATCCCGCAGCGAAAGCGATTGTGAATCGCGCGCTCTCGATTTAGTTACAACGATTTCATTCAAGAACGTATACAATTAGATTAAGCATAAAATAGAATATGGATAACAAGAAATATTACCTTTGAAGAACTTTTCTTCAAGTGCTCCTCCTCTCTAACGATCAAGATCTCAACAACACGAACCACGAACAGACTACCACTAGATCTTCTCCGTTGTTCTCTAGGTGAGGGAGGAATGTGGGTTCCCCTTAGGTAATATGAGATGTTGTAAGAGAGAGAGATTGTGGTTTTTAGAACCTTTCCAACAACACAATCAAATGGCACACTATATTTCACTTGCCCTAGTTGCATCTCATGCAACCATATATATAAGGAAATAGGATGAAAATGACCACCCTACCCTTCTTTTATTCTCTCATTAGTATATGGTTTATATGTGAATCTAATTCACATTAGAACTATATATTATATCAATTATATTATATACAATTGATATAACACCTCATGTATGAAATTTGAACACTTCAATTTCATTCCTAACTTTATACCCTCAATACAACCATGTTGAGCCAATGGAGGGACCTAATGGACCTACAGTTCATGAGCTCCAATGATATGAGATTGACTGATCAAACTCTTTGATCCAGTTAATCAATATTCATTAACTACAAGTCACTCCACTATAGGCTTGTAGCTGCACTCTCCCCACAGTAGATTATATTGTGTCCACTGATATAATCATTACCCATGAGTCGACCCTTCACACAGGTTGTTCAGAATTACACAGTGGGTCAAATTACCATTTTACCCTTGTGATTACCTCTTTGTTCCTTAAGCACCACTGATCCTCTAATGAACAACAAGTCTAAGGTCCTACCTTAGACTCATACCCTCATAGAGGGCGGGGCCCCGTTGTTCAAGACCTGGAGTCAGTTCTTAAGGGAACAACCTATCTAATTCCTCAGTAGAGGAATGAGTGAATTCCATCTTGCACAGTTAAGTCCGAGCTACCTACGAGATTTTGTCCTCGAGAAGGTAGGCTTATTGAGTCGGCTCTGTGCCACTCTCACCCATACTAGTCTAAGGACAAACCCCTATAAGCAGGAGTTCTTAACTTGCTCAGGATTCAGGTCGAGTCACTAATGATCATCTATAAATTACTAGTCTTATCCTGTTAATGGTGTTACACTTGTTAGACTAATCATTTGCGGTCCAGTCTTGTATGAACTCTTCATACAGGATGCCCCCACTCGTATGTCAACTACATGAATGAGTTGGATTACCTCATTTGTACTAATTACAAAGTGGGTCGCATCCATGATGTTACCAGAATGAGGTTTCCAACCTTATTCTTATATCATAGACCATTTAGGTTATATTCTTGAACTCAACCCAAATAGTGTCCACTACACTGATGTTCAAGATATATGTTATAACCTTGGAGCTTAGTTTATTAGATTTATAAAGCAAGACTGTAATTCTATCAAAACAAATAACCCTTTATTTAATTGATCAAAATTACACAAGTTTAGGGCATAAATCCCAACAGTTCCCAACCTAATCCATGTACCATAGACCATTCGGGTCACGATTTAGAATGTGACCCTGGAGCTTAGTTTATTGGATTTAAGTTTGTAATTGCGAGAATACAAGTTTGAAGGAAAAATAACAACTTTATTCATTTCCTCAAATAATTACAAATACACGAGTTTAAGGGATAAATCCCAACAAAAGCAAACATCTAGATCCTGGAATATAAGGTTTGATATTGCGATCAAATCTTATGGCTTTAAACAAAATATTGACGAACCTTGTGTCTACAAGAAGATAGTCAATTTTATTATAGATTTCTTAGTCTTATACATAGACTGAAGGGAATGAAAATCCCGCAGCAGAAAATGACATGAAACGTCGTGGTTTTCGTTATGCTACTGATTTCTTAAAATTGAACTTAACACTTAAATCCTAGGCTAAACATGCTGAAAAAATGAAGAAAACAGAAAGTAAATTATAATACTTACTTGTTGAAAAATACTTTTTCGAGGTTTTCTTCTCCGATCACGAACACTTCGTGCTTATGATATCTACACACGATCTCTCGAACCGAACTATTTTGGACACCTCCAAAAGAACTTCTCGGTTATTCTCGATTGGTAGAGGGAGAGTTGTGGGACAGCCTTTGGCTTTTATGTTGGAGAGAATTTGCAGAGAATTTTGTGAGAAAGAACTCTCTTCTCTTGGATGCCAAAATAAAAAAAATGAAAAGTCTTGTATCAAGATGCCTTTGAATGCATCTATTTATAATGGTGTGTGGTGGAGTTAAAATCTCTACCAATTCACTATTTTACCACAACCTTATAATATGCAAATCATATTTGCATATTACATATAATAAGTATCTCATACCTTATTATACAAATCTCATTTGTATAATTGTGGAATTTAAATTAAATCCCATTCAATTTAATTTCTCTCAATTCAATTTCTCCAATTAACACTTAATAATCAATTGGTCTAACCTATAGTTTATTATGAATCTCATTCACATAAAACTATATATTATGTCAACTATATCACATATAAATGACATAAATACCCAAATAATAAATTTAAACATTTCAAATTCACATGAAACTGTAAACCCTCATTTTGTCTAGTTTGAGAAAACCGAGGGACCTAATAGACTGATAGATGACGAGCTCCAATGATTCGAGATTAACCTGTTAAACTCTTTGACCCGGTTATTCAACATTCATTAGCCACGACAACACTCCACTAAAACTCGTAGCTGCACTCCCATCACTGTAGGACATGTTGTGTCCATCAATATAACCAATGCCCGTGAGTCGACCCTTCACAGATTGTTCGTAGTCACAGCTGGGTCAAAATTATCGTTTTACTCCCGTGTCTACCTCTTGCTCCTTAAGTCCCACTGCTCCTCTAATGAACAACTACATTGTATGGTCCTACGATAAACAACGTCCCTCTCGGACCAGTGAGAGGGTGGACGCCCGTTGTCCAAGCCCTAGAGACAACATTTAAGGGAACAACCCCTTTAGTTTTCCTAATTCGGGAACGAGTGAATTCCATCTCGCGTAGTCAAGTTCCCAGCTCGCCACGTGGTCCTGTCCCTGAGAAGATAGGCATATTGGATGAGTAACTGTGACCACCCTTACCCATAATAGTTAAAGGGCAGACCCCAGCAGACAGGAGTCAGTAACTCGCTCAGGATTAAGGTCGAGTCACTAATGGTCATCTACGAAGTTATTAGTCCTATACTGTTAACTGTGTTACATCAGTAAGTCTAATAACTCACGGTCCGGTCTTGTACAATCTCATTGCACAGGATGCCCCCACTCACATGTCAACCACATGAACGAGCTGGATCACCTCGTTTATATCTAATACAAAGCAGATCGCATCCACAACGTATCCAGGATTAGGTCTCCAATCCTATCCGTATACTGTAGACTGTTCGGGTCATTAACTCGAACGTGATCCTCCTTGTATGTCCACTATGCACGGTTCAAGTTGTAGTTCTCTCATAATTTAATGATCTGGAGCTTAGTTTATTGGATTAAGTTTATAAATATGCGAGACACAAAAAAATAACTCTTATTTATTTCAATATGTAATATTACAAACCTACATGAATTAGGACATACATCCCAACATAGACGATATCCTTCTCATTGAGAATAATGTAAGATTCTTGACTGACATTAAGCAATGGCTAGCGACCCAATTCCAAATGAAAGATTTAGGAGAGGCTCAGTTTGTTCTAAGGATTCAGATCGTAAGGAATCAAAAGAACCAAACGCTAGCAATGTCTCGAGTGTCTTATATCGATGTTGGTACGATAGTCGATGTAGAATTCCAAGAAGGGTTTGTTACCTTTCAGGCATGGAATTCCTTTGTCCTAAGACACCTCAAAAAGTTGAGGATATGAGATGCATTCCCTATGAATCAACAGTTGGTAGTCTAATGTATGCCATGTTATGTACATAACTCGACATTTGCGATGCAGTGGGAATTGTCAGTAGGTATCAAACCAATCCGAGATATGATCATTGGGATGTTGTTAAATGTATCCTCAAGTATCTTAGGAGAACGAGAGACTGTGTGCTTTTGTATGGCCCAAAGGAATTGATCCCTACAAGATACACTGACTCTGATTTTCAGATTGATAAGGATTCGAAGAAATTCACATTGAGATCAATGTTCACTCTTAACGAATGAGCAATAGTATGGAGGAGTATAAAACAAGGTTGTATTGTTGACTCCACCATGGAGGTTGCGTATGACGCAGCTTGCGAAGCAACGAAAGAGGTTGTATGGCTTAGTAACTTCTTTTTAGATTTGGAATTCATTCCAAATATCCATTTTCCTATAAATCTTTATTGTGATAATAGTGGTGCAGTGACAAATTCCAAAGAACATAGATGCCATAAGCGCAGAAAGCACATAGAGCAAAAATATCATCTCATAAGGGATATTGTGCAACGAGAAGACGTGATCGTCACGAAGATTGCTTCGGAGCACAACATTGTTGATCCATTTACAAAGTCCCTCTCGACTAAAATGTTTGAGGGGCACCTAGTGAGTCTATGACTACGAGTTGTACAGTAGGGCAGTGGGAGAAAAGCTATGGGTATGTGTGATACTCTAGTTTTCTTGCCCAATATATTTGACTCCACTAACGTTTTAGTCCAAGTGGGAGTTTGTCGGAGTTTATGTCTTAAAACTCGTGGTTTGTAAACTGAATGTATATTCTATTTTGTAATAAAATTTTTATTGAGGTTTATTCATTGAATAAAATGATATGCGTCTTTTTAACCCAAATCCAATTAACTAAGAACCCTTAGCTATAGGATATATACTTGAACTTCATGTGGAGACATGAATGTGGATCAAGTTCGAGTAATAGTCAGAACGGTCTATAGTATAGGGATACGACTGGGTACCTTATCATGGGGACACTATGGATGCGACCTACTTTGTATAGTATAAACGATGTGATCCTAAATCGTTCATGTGGAGACATGTGAGTTGGAGTGTCCTATGCAATGAGTTTGCATAAGACTGGACCGTGAAATCAGCCACAGAGATTACTTCGGAGCACAACATTGTTGAAACGTTTACAAAGTCCCTCCCAGCCAAAGTGTTTGAGGGGAACCTAGTGAGTTTAGGACTACGAGTTGTACAGTAGGGCAGTGGGAGAGAAGCTATGAGTATGTGTGATACTCTAGCTTTCTTGCTTAACATGTTTGACTCCATTAACGTTTTAGTCCAAGTGGGAGTTAGTTGGGTTTAATGTCTTAAAACTCGTGGTTTGTAAAATGAATGTATATTCTATTTTGTAATAAAGTTGTTATTGAGGTGTATTCAGCAAAGATGTTATTGAATAAAATGATATGAGTCATTTTAACCCAAATCCAATAAACTAAGAACCCTTGACTATAGGATGTATACTTGAACTTTATGTGGAGCAAGTTCGAATAATAGAACAGTCTATAGTATAGGGATTCGGTTGGGTACCTTATCCTGGGGACACTATGGACACGACCCACTTTGTATAGTACAAACGATGTAATCCTAAATCGTTCATGTGGAGACATGCGAGTGAGGGCGTCCTATGCAATGAGTTTGCATAAGACCGGACCAGATCGCTTCGGAGCACAACATTGTTGATCCATTTACAAAGTCCCTCCCGACTAAAGTGTTTGAGGGGCACCTAGTGAGTCTAGGACTACGAACTATACAGTAGGGCAGTGGGAGAAAAGCTATGGGTATGTGTGATACTCTAGTTTTCCTGGTCAACATGTTTGACTCCACTGATGTTTTAGTCCAAGTGGAAGTTTGTTGGGTTTTATGTCCTAAAACTCGTTGTTTGTAAACTAAATATATATTCTATTTCGTAATAAAGTTGTTATTGAGGTTTATTCAGTAAAGATGTTATGGAATAAAATGGAATTGCAAACTTTGTCTCACACAGGTGGCAAGGATTTCAATTGTCTTTTTTTTTTTCCAGGCATCCATATGCATGTGTATATATAGTGAATAGGATGGATGTTACTTCCTCCATCCATTTACAGTTCCATAACATATATGTTATTATTCCATCACTTTTAATTCCATAACATACAAACATAAATTTGTAGTTTAATTAAATATCATATATTTAATTAAATTTATTTCTCTCATATAACATATAGTTTTAATATGAATCCAATTCAATTTGAATCTAATTCAGGTAATTTAATTGTCAATTTTATTCATAATTAAATTTTATGCTATATCAATTGTATCTCATATAATAACATGCATGCATCCCTTGATAGTTTTAGTATTTCAAATTTTTTCCAAACATGTGATTCTTGTGTATCCCATGGTGAGGTAGCAGAGGGCTTAATGGACCTACAGATCATGAGGTACAATGATATGAGGTTAATCGATCAAACTCTTTGACCAAATTAACCAATATTCATTAATTACGAGTCACTCCACTAAAAACTCATAGTTGTGCTCTCCTCATTGTAGGACAAGTTGTATCCATCGATATAACCAATACCTGTAAGTCAACCCTTCACGAGTTTTTCGTAATCACAGCTAGGTCAAATTATTATTTTACCCCTATGAATACCTCTTGCTCCTTAAGTGTCATTGATCCTTTAATGAACAATCTTTTTATGGACCGACCATAAACAAAATCCTCTCGGGCCAGTGAGAGGGTGGAGCCCCATTGTTCAAGACACGGGGTCAACATTTAAGAGAACAATTCTGTTACTTTCTCTAAAACTGGAAAGGAGTGTGTTCCATCTCACAGAGTTAAGTTTCCAGCTCCCCACTCAGTTTTCCCCTAAGAAGGCAGGCATATTGAGTTGGCGACTCGGGTCACTCTCACCCATACTAGTCAAAGGATAATACCCCACGGGCAGAGTTCGTAACTTGCTCAGGATTAAGGTCGAGTTACTAAAGGTCATCTATGAGTTATTAAATCTAAACAATTAACGGTGTTACAATAGTTAGTTAATAATTATGGGTATGATCTTCTACGAACTCATCGCAAGAGATACCCTCACTCGCATGTCTACTACATGAACGAATTTGATCAATTCATTTTTATCAAATACAAAGCAGATCGTATCCACAGTGTTATTAGGATAAGGTACCTAACCTTATCCATTTACTATAGACCTTTTAGGTTATAACTTGAGCATGATCCACCAATATGCCCACTTGATTGCTGATGTGAAAATATCGAGTGCCCTAAACTAGCTAATGCAAATAAGAATGAGACTCCAACACTTCTATGATGTGCAAGTATACATGGTCGTGCGCAACAAGTGATAAGTTAAGTATCGATCCCACGAGGACTAGCTGAATTAAGTGAGTGAGTGTCCTAGCAATTTTCCTTTATATTTTTGTGTAATGCATGAGCATGCAATTTTTGTTGTAAATAAATAAACACATGAATAGGAATTGAATTTTTATTTTCTTTTATAAGATAAAGATAACCACAGTTGATGCGAAAAATAAAAATAATGAAAACAAGATGTAAGAATTCAATTATAATTAACGAGAAGATAGGAAAATGCAAACAGGAGGGAAGATGCAAGAGATTAGATTCTAATGAAAGATAGGCTCGGGTTAGGTTGAGTTATCATGCTTAATTGGAATAAAAATGTGATTGATTCCTTGAATTTACCTACACATGTATTCAAATGAATTTTCCAAAGTCACTAAGTTTTAAAACCTACAATTTCCCAATTGTGATCTAAATTATGGTCACTATTTAAGGTTCTAGGTGGGTTAATTATTCCTAATCAACTCAAGAATCCTAGAATGAAATTTTAGGCCCCGTTTGATAACGTTCTCGTTTCTTGTTTCTGTTTCTCATTTTTTAAGAAACAGACTTGTTTGATAATCCATCCTGTTTCTTGTTCCCAAAATTTGAGAAACGTTTCTAAAATTTGGACTAAATTTGAGAAACTTCAAATAATAGTTTCTTTCTGTTTGGTTTCTTTTTATATTAAGTGTTTCCCAAATTTGTCATCCTCAGTCTCCAACCTATCGGTGAAATGCATGTCAAAACAATACTCCTTCCATTTCAAGCCCCAAGTCCGATTCTTGGTAAGTACAACTTTTTTATTTTCTTTTTTATCAATTCTGTTTTTTTGCAATATATATAGTTTTAAATTTTTGTACATAATAATAATATAAATATGTAAATTTATATTATTATTATATAAATTTATTTTTTTTATTTCATTTCTTCATTTTACAATCTCCATATTTATATTATTTTAATTTGAAATTATATATATATATATATATATATATATGTATTATTTGAATTTTAAGTTTTAATTTTGCAATCTTTATATTTATATATTATTGTAATTTTGCAATAAATACATTTTGTTCACTAAAACATGCCTTTAACCTCATTTTAATATTTTACAAACTACAACATTTATCAATATAATTGAGTTTGATCTAAGTCGACATCATTTAAGACGAATGGTTCGAGTAAGAGATAAGATTGCAGATCAAATTTGAACAACATTTGAAGAATAAAATAATTTTATTTATTTACTTTTATTATTAATTAATTTTGCATCGAGACTTGTTGGTATTTGATAATATAAATTTGTTATAATTAATTGTATATTTATATATTTTAATGCATGTTATATATTTTATATTATATAACTAAATTCTTTTTAAACTATAAAAAATCACAAAAAAATGAGATCAAGAAAACATTCAAGAACAAGAAACAAGAAACGGTTATCAAACAAGTTTATGTTTTTATTTCTTGTTTTCAAAGAAACAAGAAACAAAAATAGTTATCAAACATATTCTTGTTTCTTATTCTTAAAAAATGAGAAATGAGAAACAAGAAACAAGAAACAAGAAACAGGAAACAAGAAACAAGAACATTATCAAATGGGGCCTTAGTTTCCTAATCCACTAACTCTCCCAAGTTCATAAATTCTAGAGAAATCAAAGTGGCCAATTTTAATTCTCATGCACCATTAAAAAAAATAAAATTTCATAAATCCAACCACGACATCAATCATAATTCAATCCAAAGTTTACATTGAAAACAACCTAACCTGCCTAAGACAATTTAGTTCATGATGGAAATCGAGTCCCAAAGTTCTAATTGATGCATGCTTTTATAGATCAAAGAATTCTTGAAATCAACACAACGATGTTCACAAATTTAGCCTAAATCAGTCACAATTCTAGCCTAAAAACAGTCACGAATTCGATCTAAAATAACGAGCAAAAACAGTCTAAAATATCTGCCTAATGGCAGAAAAACAACATTAACAATTAGAGATTAGGAGGGGGTTACGCAAGATAATGGCACATGTTTTGTTTCAGCAAAACGCCAAGAAACTCCACAAGGCAGTAGCTGATTGGCAGCCCTATCCCTGACTTTGCTTCAGCAATTGCAAGTCAATCCCAATAGGTGATGTCCACGGATTGCTTCAACAAAGATGAGCAGGTTGCAGCAGGTTAGGTCCTTCGATTTTTGCTACAACAATTGCCTAGCAACACCTCTGTCATTGGTCAGTAGCAGAGCACTTTGCTTCAGAAAAGTCCCTCGGTCGGCTTTAGCAAAGGGACTTATCGACTACTTCAGCAAAAGTTCTACCAGTTGCAGCAGCCTTTTGCTTTATCAAAACCGCAAGTAGCTGCAGCAGTAGCGCCAAACGTTCCCACCAATAGCGCTTCGATTCTTCTTCTCTCGCTCTTTGCTTCAGCAACGAATGGACCTCACGACAGTTCCTCTGTTTGCTACAACAATGGCACAATGATGCTCTCGGCTTCTTCCTCACTCACCCGATTGCTACAACAAGGATCTCTCACGATTTTTCTCTCCAACGTACACCTTTGTAGTAGCAATCGCACGGTTCCCCTTCAACCTCTCGTTTCTTTTCTCCAATCGGCAACTCCTCTCCACCTGGAACTTGTAAACCCTAGTCTCCTTATACGATGGTGTTGCCCTAACTCCGCAAATCACAAAAATGCCCTTAGGGGTAGGAAAACCATCTTACCCTTCAGGTAAAATGTCTAAAATGCCCTTAGGGACTCCTGTAATTTTTAAACATCTCCTGCACATAGAAAAACGCCAATTAAATTATGGATCAAACTGAATATGAGAGGATTTTTCTGAAGTTAAAAAATCTTGTCTTCCGGTCTTTAATTACCTATTAGCTTATTTTTCCAAATTTCTTAAATTAAAGCATAAAAACATCAAAATTAATTCTTTTCGAACCTAATGCTTAAATTCAAGATTTTCTAGCTAACATAAACAATTTAGGGATAAAATAACATGAGGCTCAATAAATTCTATGCAATTCAAGTAGATTAGGCACTAAAATTCTAGTAAAATAACTCTTCTATGGCGAGTTATCAATTGCAGTGGTGCATTAACACAATTAATTACAAATGCAACTTAGAATATGCAAGCATACATAGTCTTGTTGCAACAAGTAATAAGTATAAGAGTATCATCTCCACAAGGACTAGATGTGATTTTTAACAAGTTTTTGTCTTTTATAGTGAATGTAAGAGCAACAAAAAAAATGATAAAGTTGGATGAGGGAAAGTGAAGACATTGAATTTAAACAATAGAAAAAGTAAATGCAAGGTAAAGAAAGGAAAGAGATAAATGAAAGCAAGTAAAGAATAGCAAAAATTGAAAGCAAGTAAATGAAAGCAAGTAAATGACAAGATAAATAAAAGGAAAGCAAGTAAATGCAAGAAATAAATATTCACAGTAAGAGGTTGCTTGGGTCCATTTGTAAGACAAGTAGACATGAACTAAGATCTCTTATGCTCCTAAATGCTCCCTATTAAGCTTTTGTCAAACTCATGATGTCATAGCAATTATTAAAGGTAGTTTTTCCTAAAACTTACCTAATTTTTCAACAAGTGAACTCCCATTTGCAATGCCTAATAAAGTGCTTCCTAGTATTCTAGGTGAGAGATTATCCCTAATCCTCATTTTTTCAATACAAGATTGCTCTTAGTACTTTATCATAGAATGAAATTGGTAAATCGTTTCCCCTTTTCCCAAAAGTAAGAAACAGGATGGAAATTAAATTGACCAAATTCAATCCCAATAGTAATCAATTAAAATAACCAAATCTCCAACATCAAGAAGAAAACATACACTTAACATTGATTAAATAACATTACAAGGTCTCTTAGTCTCAAGCATAAGCATTAGAGAACATAATCGATACAACAAAATGATATAAATGAAGCACAAATTCTCTAGGTCTCTCAGGTACAACAAATCGCACAAGAAGAGAAATTGAACAAGATGGAAAGTGCAATGTAAAAGGAAGCAAAACAAAGATTCATCTAAGTTAAGACTCCCTTTTTGTAGAAGCTTACAACCCACACTTCTCCTTCTTGATCTTCTTCTTGCTCTTCTTCTCTTGAATCTTCAAGCCCTAGCTGAAAATGATACCCAAATGCAACTCTCCATTCAATTGATGTAAAACAATGCTTTTATGCCCCCAAATTAAACCTAACTAAAGTTAAGTTAACCCTAAACAATGCCCACACACTTTTGACTTGAGTTAAGTGTGATAAGTAGATCAATCACATGCTTTAGATCTAAAAATTCCATGCAGGTGCTACAGTAACTGTCAAAAAATAACATTTCAAATTATTGAAGCAAAGTTTCATAGTATGGTCTTTAAATTTTTCAATGCTTCTCATTTCAAATTTATTCTTCCTAAACAAGCAAAATAGTTCAATTAAGACACAAATATCATAATTTCATTCATTGTTAATGCTAAGCTTAAGGAATGATCAAAACATAAGCGAAGTGCCCAATTTAGGAATTGAAAGTAGTAAAAGAAAATACATGAAGCTCAATAATGCAAAGTTTAGCATCAAGATTAGGGATAAATAACTCTTTGTTGAAGAGTTATCACCACCACATATTATTTACAAATCACGAGTTTATGGCATAAATCCCAACAATCTCCCACTTGACTTAAAGCTAGTGGTATGTAGAATATAATACAGGAAAGTATCATTTAAATACAATAAACTAGGGCATCAACATACCCAGTACATAACTCCCACTTGTCGTAGTGTGGACGATACATATCTCGTAGACCTAGACCTTCTAGATGACTCTCAAACGCTTTAACCATGAGAGCCTTTATAAAGGGATCAGTAGTGTTGTGCTCTGAAGCTATCTTCGTGATGATTACGTCTCCCCTATGCACAATCTGTCGTATCAAGTTATATTTCCTCTCTATTTGCTTGCCTCTTTCATGACTTCTAGGTTATCTTGAGTTTGTCACTGCACTATTAGTATCACAATAACTTGTGATGGGCAAAGTCATACTTGGAACAACTTCCAAATCTGTTAAGAACTTTTTATGCCATACAACTTCTATAGCAGCTTCACAAGCAACTACGTACTCAACCTCAAACATGGAGTCTACTACGCATCCTTGCTTGATGCTCCACCAAACTACAACTCCTCCAAAAGCCTGATGTGGATTTCCTTGAATCCTTATCAGTCTGAGAGTCAGAGTCAATGTATCTTGTAAGGATCAAATCCTTAGCTCCATACACAAGCATATAGTCCGTCGTTCTTCTAAGATACTTGAAGATTGCCTTAACTGTTGTCCAATGATCATATCTTCGATTAGATTGATATCTACTGACAATCCCAATTGCATAGCATATGTCAGGCACAGTACACAACATGTCATACATTGGACTGCCCACAGCTAAAGCATAGGGAATATGTCTCATATCCTCAACTTCTTGAGGTGTATTAGGACACTGTTTCTTAGACCATATAACTTCGTGCCTGCAAGGCAACAAACCTTTTTTGTGTTGGGGTGTTTGCCCTAATCTCGTGTAATTTGTAATACAATTGTTATAAATGAATAAAAGTTATTGATTTATCAAACTTTGTATCTCGCATTTTATAAAACTTAATCCAATAAACTAAGCTCCAGGGTCGTATTATAGTACTTAAACGGTGTGTAGTTGACACATGGGAAGGATCACGTTCGAGTTCATGACCCAAACGGTCTACAATATATGGATAGGGTTGGAAACCTCATCCTGGTTACACTATGGATGTGGCCTACTTTGTATTAGATAAGAACGAGGTGATCCAACTCGTTCATGTGGTTGGCATGCGAGTGGGGGCATCATGTGCAATGAGATTGTACAAGATCGGACCGTGAATTATTAGACTTGCTGATGTAACACCGCTAACAGTAGGACTAATAACTTCGTAGATGACCTTTACTAACTCGTCCTTAATCTTGAGCGTGTCATGGACTCCTGTCTGCGGGGGTCTGTCCTTTGACTAGTACAGGTGAGGGTGGTATGGATACACCCAATATGCCTGCCTTCTTGGGGACATGACCTCGTGGGGAGTTGGGAACTTGACTACACAAGAAGGAATTCACTCGTTCCCGAACTAGGGAAACCAAAGAGGTTGTTCCCTTAAGTGTTGTCTCCAGGGCTTGAACAACGGGCGCCCACCCTCTCATTGACTCGAGAGGGACATCGTTTATGGTTGGACCATACAACAAACTTGTTCATTAGAGGAGTAGTGGGACTTAAGGAACAAGAAGTAGACATAGGGGTAAAACGGTAATTTGACTCAGTAGTGGCTACGAACAACCAGTGAATGGACGACTCGTGGGAATTGGTTATATCGATGGACATAACTTGTCCTACAGTGGTGAGAGTTCAGCTACGGGCTTTAGTGGAGTGTAACCGTAGCTAATGAATAATGATTAACCGGATCAAAGAGTTTGATCGGTTAATCTCATATCATTGGAGCTCATCAGGTGTAGGTCTATTAGGTCCCTCAGTTGGCTCAATTGGACAAATTGAGGGTTTATAGTTTAGAGTGGATTTGTAGTGTTCAAATTCATTAATTGAGTAGTTATGTCAATTATATGTGATATAGTTGACATAATATATAGTTTGATGTGAACTAGATTCATAATAAACTATAGAATAGCCTAATTGATTAGTTAGTGCTAAATTGGAGAAATTGAATTGAGAGAAATTAAATTGAATGTGATTCAATTTATTCCACAATTATGCAAATAGGATTTGTATAATAAGGTATGAGATACCTTATATTATGTGATATGCAAATATGATTTGCATATCATATGGTTGTGGTAAAATGGTGAATTGATGGAGATTTTAACTCCACCACACACCATTATAATTAGGTGCTTTGTGAAGCACTTGGATAACCATTCACTTTTTGGAATTCCATCAAAAGAGAAAGACCAAATTCTCTCTAGCTCTCTAGCCTCTCTCAATTCTCTAAATCCTTTCTTCATCCCAAATTTCAAAGGGAGTTCCACAACTCTCCCTCAACCTCCCGAGAATAACCGAGAAGAGCTTTTGGAAGTGTCTTTGTTCGTGAGATTCGTTGGATCGAGAGAGATTGAGGAGGAATTGCAAGAAGTTGTCTACAAGAGGTTAGTAAAGAATTTACTTTCTGTTTTCCTTCTCAAATCAACATGCTTAACTTAAGAATATATGTCGATATGTTCAATTTTAAGAAATCACTCACACAACGAATTAACGACGTTTCACAACGTATTCCGCTGCGGGAAATCGATTCCCTCCATTTTGGGGTTTTGCATCGAATATCTGACTAACATCTTGTCAATATAGGATGTTTGAGATAAGGTTAGTATTTTTTCTTGCAATTCTGGACTATTTGGATCTCAAAAATATACTGTGCTTCTCCCAAATCTTTCAATTGAAATTGCGTAACTAGCCACCTTTTGATGTCAGTGAGGAACCCTACATCATTCCCAATGAGTAGGATATCATCCACATACAACACCAAGAAAGCGACAGTATTGTTGATGATTTTTCTTGTAAATACAAGGTTCATCAACATTTTGGTCAAAATCATAAGATTTGATCGCAATATCAAACCTTATATTCCAAGATCTAGATGCTTGTTTAAGTCCATAAATAGACCTATTAAGCTTCCAAACCTTTTGCTCTTGACATTGTTTTATGAATCCTTCTAGTTTATCCCTGTAGATGCTCTCATCAAGATTGTCATTCAGAAAAGCTGTCTTGACATCCATAATATACGACAATGGATAAGAGTATCTGAATAGACTTTACCATGGTAACAAGGGAGAAAGTTTCTTCATAATCCACTTCTCCCTCTAGGTATAACCCTTTGTTAATAGTCTAGCCTTAAAGGTTTGCACATTTTCATCTACACCTCTTTTCCTCTTGTAGATCCATTTACTACCTATAGGTTTTACCCTATCAGGTTGATCTACAATATCCTAGATTAAATTGAAGTACATAGACTGCATTTACAGATCCATGGCTTTAACCCACTCATCTTTGTCAACATCATTTATTGCCTGTTTAAAGGACAATGGATCTATAATGTCATCATTCGATATGACAACCTGGGCTTCTGAAAAATCCATGTAACGATCAGGTTAAATTACAACCCTCCCACTATGTCGAGGCACTCTCAACTCTTGAGAATGTTGCTTTTGACTAGATGTACTCGTCGTATCAACAACTCTTATTGATGCTCTACCATCATCAACAACTTTTGTTGATATACTATCAACTTCACTGGAAACTTGAAGGGATTAGGAATTCCCGCAGCGGAAGACGTTGTGAAATGTCGTTGATTCGTTATGTAATTCTTATCTTAAAATCGAATTAATCACATTAATCCTAGGCTAAACATGAATAAAATGAGAAGAAAAACAGTAAGGTATCTCGGTACTTACTTGTTGAAGAACTCTTCTTCAACGCTTTCCTCCTCAGGTCACGATCTCTCTCGAACCAACGAAGTCCTCGAACTCGATCCTCGATGCGAACAACGTGACACTTCCAAAATGCCTTCTCGGTTGTTCTCGGGAGGTTGAGGGAGAGTAGGTGGGGCTCCCTTTGGCTTTTGGGTGAGGAGAGTTTGAGAGAATTGAGAGAGAGTTGAGAGAGAATTGCCTTGCTCTCTTTGGATAAATTCCAAAAAATGGAAAATGGCATCCCAAAGGCTTCTTGCAAAGCCTTTAAATACTAGTGGGTGGTGGAGTTAAAACCTCCACTAAATCACAATTTTACCACAACTATATGATATACAAATCATATTTGCATATCAAATAATATAAGGTATCTCATACCTTATTGTACAAATCTCATTTGCATAATTGTGGAATTTTAAATTGAATCACATTCAATTTAATTTCTCTCAATTCAATTTCTCCAATTAGCATTAATTAATCAATTAGGCTATACTATAGTTTATTATGAATCTCATTCACATCAAACTATATATTATGTCATCTATATCTCATGTAAATGACATAAATACCCAAATAATGAATTTGAACACTTCAAATTCACACCAAACTTTGAACCCTCAATTTGTCCAATTTGGGGACCTAATGGACCTACAAGTGACGAGCTCCAATGATCCGAGACTAACCTGTCAAACAATTTGACCAGGTTATTCAACATTCATTATCTACAGTAACACTCCACTAAAGCTCGTAGCTGCACTTTCATCACTGTAGGACAAGTTGTGTCCATCGATATAACCATTACCCGTGAGTCGACCCTTCACAGGTTGTTCGTAGTCACTGTCGGGTCAAATTACCGTTTTACCCCTGTGTCTACCTCTTCCTCCTTAAGTCCCATTGCTCCTCTAATGAACAACTATGTTGCATGGTCTAACCATAAACAACAACTCTCTCGGGCCAATGAGAGGGTGGGGCCCCGTTGTTCAAGCATTGGAGACAACACTTAAGGGAACAACCTCTCTAGTTTCCCTAAGTCGGAAATGAGTGAATTCCTTCTTGCGTAGTGAAGTTTTCAGCTCCCCACGTGGTCCTGTCCCATAGAAGATAGGCATATTGGGCGAGCAACTGTGGCCACTCTCACCAGTACTAGTAAAAGGAAAGACCCCTGCAGATAGGAGTCCGTAACACGCTCAGGATTAAGGTCGAGTCACTAATGGTCATCTACGAATTTATTTACTCTATACTGTTAACGGTGTTACATAAGTAAGTCTAATAATTCACGGTCCGGTCTTGTACAATCTCATTGCACAGGATGCCCCCACTCGCATATTAACCACATGAACAAGTTGGATCACCTCGTTTGTATCTAATACAAAGCGGGCCGCATCCACAGTGTATCCAGGATTAGGTCTCCAACCCTATCCGTATATTGTAGACCGTTCGGGTCATTAACTCGAACGTGATCCTCCCTGTGTATCCACTACACACCGTTCAAGTTCTTAGTTCTCTCATGATTCAATGACCCTGGAACTTAGTTTATTGGATTAAGTTTATAAAATATGCGAGACACAAAGTTCAAATAAATAACTCTTATTTATTTATAATTTGGAATATTACAAACTACACGAGATGAGGACATAGATTCCAACAAACTCCCACTTGGACTAAACTAGTGGGGTACAAAACACATTTCTCAAATGTACAGTATAATAATACAATTAAAAGTGTAATACAATAAACTAGGGCATTGAATACCCTTTTACAATGCTCCCACTTGCCCTAGTCAGGAAGCACTTGAATACCTAGACTCTCTAGGTGACCCTCAAACACCTTAGTCGTGAGGGCCTTTGTAAATGGATCAGCAACGTTGTGCTCCGAAGGTATCTTCGTGACTGTCACGTCTCCGTGGTGCACAATCTCCCGTATCAGATGATACTTACGCTCAATATGCTTGCCCCTTTTATGACTCCGAGCTCTCGAGTTGGCTATGATGGAGATCTGATCTCCTTGAGCAGCGGAAACGTGATTGAGATTGTTAATGTGCTTGATTGTTTTGCTAAAAACAAAAACCAGTACATTGACCCAAAAATGCAGAACAAGCATGAATTTCTAATCCTATTAGACATGGATAATAGCATACATGCAAACATGTAAAGTTTAACAATTAAACTAAAGGAGAGAAAGAAGAATTACCTTTGTAGACTTTCTCCAGCAACTTGTTGCTCCAAAAGTTGTACAACAAATCAACTGTAGAACTTCTCTGTTTTTTTTCCAGCAAGAACACAACCAACAGGAGAACCTCCTATGTCTCTGAGTTCTGCTTAAATCAACCTTGGTGGGAAGGTTTTCAACAATTGAAAATTTTGGGAATGAGAGTGAGAGAGAGAGAATTTTTCTTGCAGTAATTCACCAATTGCAGAAAAAATCAATCGATCCCTGCTTCTTCCAACTCCCTACACTTAACGATAGGGAGTGGAGAAGAAACAAATATAACCTATTAAATAATTAATTAATTCTTAATTAATTAATTTGAATATCTTCTATATCAAATAGATTATATGTATATGATTAAATCACATTTAATCATTAACCTATAGTTTTAATGTACATCCAGTGCACATTAAATTTTATCCAATAGTTTGCAAATGTGAATCACATTCTCATTTAATATAATATTTCAACTCTTTCAAATATTCAATTCTCTCATATAATTTAATATGAATCATATTCACATTAAATTTATAATATATAGTTCCAAAACTATATATTATAAAGTATCTAAATACATTAAATATATTCCCTAATGAATTTGAACATTTCAAATTCAAATGATCTAAGAACCCTTTACGAGCTAGAAGGTGGACCTAATGGACCTACTGGATCGAAACTCCAACGATACGAGACCGCTTTCTGGTTAATCTCATTAACCTCCCAATCAACATTCGTTAATCTGCGAACACTCCACTAAAGTCCCACAACCGCACTCTTCTCACCTGCAGATATATTTACGTGTCCATGGATATTGACCAATAACAACAAGTCAATCCTTCACGAATGTTCGTAACACTAGCTGGGTCAAATTGTCGTTTTACCCCTGGGTTACATCTTGTGCCTTAAGTACGAGTGCTCCTCTAATGAACAATTTGTTTGTGGTCCTACCAACAAACAGAGTCCCTTTCGGGCCAATGAGAGGGTCGGGCCCTTTGTTCAAGTCCCGGAGACACCACTTAAGGGAACATTCCTCTACTTACCCTAGTAGGCGGGAAAGAGTGAATTCCATCTTGCTAAGTTAAGTTCCCAGCCGCTCACTCGGTCTTGTCCCTAAGAAGGTAGGCATATTGAGTCGGCAAATCTGGCCACTCTCACCCATACTAGTCAAAGGACAATCCCTCGCGAACAGGAGTTCGTAACCTGCTCAGGATTGAGATCAAGTTGCCTAGGTCATCCTAGTGAAATAGAAACCTAACTAGTCAACGAAGTTACAATTTAGAGGTTACTATTTCGTGGTCCTGGCTTATGTAATCTCATTACATAGGATATCCCCACTCACATGTCATCTACACGAACACGTTAGGATCACAGTGTTTGTATCAAATACAAAGTGGGCCATATCCATAGTTTTACCAAGGTAAGGTACCCAAACCTTATCCCCTAACTATAGACCCTTTAGGCTGTATCTCGAATTGAGATCCTTTTTATGTACATTACATTCAGTTAAAAATTCATTTAACAACCTTGGATGTTTAGTTTAATGGATTTAGGGTTTTAAATAAAGGCAAACTCGTAGATAACGAACAATAACACTTTATTGAAATAATAACACTTCATTACATTAATTAGAACATAATTACAAACTACGAGTTTTAGGGCACAAATCCCAACAAACTCCCACTTGAACTAAAACTCTAGTGGGGTACATCATAATCTAAAACAATGGTTACAAAAGATAGAAATACAATAAACTAGGGCATCCATATACCCCATTACATATCCCCCACTTGCCCTAGATTAACTTATGTACATATCTCGTAGACCCAGATTTTCCAGATGACTCTCGAACACTTTAGCCGTGAGAGTCTTTGTAAACGGATCAGTAATATTGTGCTCGGCGATCTTCGTGGATCGCCGATCTCCTCGTTGCACTATTTCTCGTATCGGTGATACTTCCTCTCGATGTGCTTTCCTCGCTTATGGTCATGAGGTTCCTTCGAATTGGCTACTGCACCACCGTTGTCACAATATAAGGTGATGGGAGATTCCATATTTGGAACAACTTCCAAATCGATGAGGAATTTCCTTAGCCAAACAACCTCCTTAGCATTTTGCTTCACAAGTAGCGACATACTCAACCTCCATTGTGGAGTCGATGCATCCTTGCTTGATGCTTCGCCATACTATAACTCCCCGTTAAGGGTGAAAATCGATCTGATGTGGATTTACGAGAATCCTTATCGGTCTGAAAATCGAAATCGGTGTATCCAGTGAGATCGATCGCATCCTTAGACCCATACACAAGCATATAGTCCTCGTTCTCCTTAGATACTTGAGGATATTTTTAATCTGCTGCCCAAAGGTCTAATCTCGAATTGGTGATACCTCACCGACTATTTCCACCGCATAACAAATGTCCTACTGGTGCATAGCATAACATACATTAAGCTACCTATCTGCAGAGGCATAGGGAATATGTCTCATATCCTCAACTTCTTGAGGTGTCTTGGGACACTGCTTCCTAGACGGATGAACTCGTGTGCTCGAAGGGTAATAAGCCCTCTTGGAATTCTCGCCGAATATCCGGACAACATTTTATCGATATAAGACGCTTGAGACGAGTGCTGGCGTTACGTTCTTGCGATTCCTAAAGATCTCAATCCCAAGAACATATTGCGCCTCTCCCAAATCTTTCATTTGGAATTGGGTCGCCATCCAATTCTTTATGTCGATTAGGTATCCTACATCATTCCAAATAAGTAGGATATCATCCACATAAAGTACTAACAAAGCTACTTTGTCGCTTGACGATCCTCTTGTAAACACAAGGCTGCGTCAACGTTTTGGTCAAAGTCGTAAGACTTGATCGCATATCAAATCTTATATTCCAAGATCTTGATGCTTGTTTCAATCCATAAATGGGTCGATTAAGCTTGCAAACTTTTTCTCTCGACCTGCGTGATATGAACCCTTGGCCGAGACATATAGATGCTCTTGTCAAGATTACCATTCAAAAGGCGATCTTGACGTCCATTTGCCAAATTTCATAATCATAAAACGCGCTATGGACAAGAGTATCCTTATAGATTTCAAAGATAGCAACCGGGGAAAAGTTTCTTCATAGTCAACTCCTTCCCTTTGGGTAAAACCCTTTGCTACAAGTCTAGCCTTAAAGGTCCAGTACCTTTCCTACGCATCTCTCTTTCTCTTATAGATCCACTTACACCCTATGGGTCTAACCCCCTTCAAAGTTGGTCTACAAGTTCCCACACCGAATTGAAGTCCATTGACTCCATTTCAAGGTCCATGGCTTTGATCCATTGGTCCTTGTCTACGTCATTCATTGCCTGTTTATAAGACAATGGATCTTCTATGTCGTCATCAGGTATGACAACTTGAGTTTCAGCTAAACCCAAGTAGCGGTCAGGTTGGGAAACAACCCTCCCACTGCCTCGAGGCATTCCCAACGATTGAGAAGGACGAGACTGACTTGAGGTGTTGACTCCTCCATCAACTCTTGATGAAGGTCCAGCTTGATTAACAACTCTTGTTGGTTCATGTGTAGCTTCATTTAGTACCAATTTACTACGCGTTTATGGTTTCTCATGTGATCTTCCGCCAAGAACGTGGCGTTTGTCGATACAATCACCTTATTTTCTTGTGGGTCGTAGAAAAGACCACCTCTCGTTTCTTTGGGATAGCCAACAAATTGGTACAATCTTGAACGAGGTTCCAGTTTCTTTGGGTTTGTCACGAGCACGTGTGTCGGACATCCCCAAATCCTGAAGTGTTGTAAAGTAGGTTTACGCCTTCCAAAGTTCAAAAGGTGTTTCAAACACTTGTTGACGTAACATTGCTTCAAGATTTGAACTGCAGCCTCTCACTACGTATCCCCAAAACGAGGCAGGCAATTGAGCATAGCTCATCATAGAACGAACCATGTCTAACAAGGTTCTATTTCTCCTTTCTGACACACCATTTTGCTGTGGTGCATTAGGTGCAGAGAGTTGAGATTTAATTCCATGTTCTATCATATAGACCTGGAATCTCAAATCCATGTACTCTCCACCTCGATCGGATCGAAGTGTTTTAATGCTTTTCCCTAATGCATTCTCTACTTCAGCCTTATACTCTTTGAACTTTTCAAGAGCTTCAGACTTGTGATGCATTAGGTATAGATAACCATACCTCGAATAATCATCTATGAAAGAGATGAAATATTCGTACCCTCCTCGAGGTTTAACATTCACCGGACCACAAAGATCCGAATGTATAAGTTCTAAGGGTTCTACGACTCTATAACATTTTCCAGTAAAAGGTCGTTTGGTCATTTTACCTTCCAAGCAAGACTCGCAAGGCGGTAAAGAATCATCTTCTAACTTGTTTAGAAGTCCATTATTAGAAAGTCTCTCAATCCGGTTGAGATTAATATGACCAAGTCTAAGATGCCACAGATAGGTATTATTATTTGGAGAAATTCTTTGCCTTTTATTTTGAGTGTTAGCATTCTTAAACATCTCATGATTTAAAATTGCTTTGGTTTTATTCGATTTCAATGACGTATGCTTCCATTTTTCAATTTAGCGTAACAAATATTGACACCTCTCTTTCAAAATGAACGCTTCATTGATTGAAAAGAAATACAATAACCAAGTTCTATTAAACAAGAGATAGAAATTAAGTTCCTTTTAAGCTTAGGAACTATATACAGATTTTTTAAAGAAAGAAATCTATCTCCGAAAAATAACTTGGCATCTCCCATCGCATGAGAGAGAGACGCGCCTCCGCTCCGACCCTCGAGCGTCATCTCACCCTCTTCGAGCTCCTTGAAGGAACTAGTTTCTTGAAATGAAGAGCAAACATGATTAGTGGCTCCTGAATCAAGTATCCAGGTTAAATCATCATTTTCCACTAAACAAGTTTCAAGAACAAGTAAATCTAATTTACCTTTCTTCTCTTTGAGCTCGGCAAGGTATTTTGGGCAGTTTCTCTTCCAGTGCCCATCCATGTTGTAGTGGAAACACTTTCCTTTATCTGCAAGCTTGGATTTTCCCTTGCCTTTGTCAGCAGCAGGTGCCTTCCCTTTCCCTCCTATTTTCTTTTTTTGGGTCTTCTTAAGCCCAGAAGATGAGCTACAGGATTTTGTCCCAGAGGATAAATCCTTCTGGAACCTTCTAGAATGGGCAAACAGATTTGCCTCTCCATCAACCTGTCCCTTATTCTTCATAAGAGACTGGAAAGTCTGTAGTTCATTAAGGAGAGTAGTCAAGTTATACTCTATCTTGTTCATCACCGCATTCTTTGCGGAATTGCGTGAAACTCTTCTAAGAGATTCCGGGATGAACAATACCGACTCGCTCGTCAATGACCGCTCGTTCATCTCATGCACGTTGAAGTGGACCATCGATCAAGAACGTGTTCTCTCACCGATGACCCTCCTTCATACGGGAGTTATAAACGTATTTGAGGGATTCGTGCGAATCTGTCCCGCATTTGTCCAAACATTTCTGCGCATGAACTCATGATCTCACGAGCCGAGATCATGCCCTCGTCCTTTTTGGCCAGAACTTCAGAAACACTAGCCAAAATTACATTAATTTATTTCATGAAACCGGTCCAAAAACACCCTAAACCGGCCTTGAACCGCTAGAATCGAACCAAAAATGCTGAACCAGTCGAATCGTCCGCAATTCTTTGAAAGCCCCACGGCGTTGTAACGATGGCGGCGTAACGCCCGCCGCGCCTCGTCTTGCGCGCGCTGGTATTGGGATGGCGTTGCAACGCCGAGGCGACATTGCAACGCAGGCCCGACCCCTTGAGCGCCCGCGTAGATAGGGATCGCTGGCGTTGTGACATTGTTCTTGACGTTACAACGCTGATGAACAAGCACCGCAACGCAACGCTATTTGTTTCAGCAGAACTTTCTTCCACGAACACAACGACTTCATCTTGCAATTTCTCCTTCGATTCTCCACCGAATTGCTTGAAACTTGTCCCGAACGACTCGTAACTAAATTACAGACTCAATTTTGTACTTTTTGCCCAAAAACGCAAGGGCCTTTATATACTAATTGATCAAAATCAAAGTAAACTAAGGCCAAAATATTCCTAAACAAGTTTTACAGCAAACCAAATGCAATTCCCACCAAATCAATGCAATTTTGTTTCAAAACAAAACAATACAAGCATGCTCTGATACCAATTGATGGAGATCTGATCTCCTTGAGCAACGGAAACGTGATTGGATCGTTAATGTGCTTGATTGTTTTGCTAAAAATAAAAACCAGTACATTGACCCAAAAATGCAGAACAAGCATGAATTTCTAATCCTATTAGACATGGATAATAGCATACATGCAAACATGTAAAGTTTAACAATTAAACTAAAGGAGAGAAAGAAGAATTACCTTTGTAGACTTTCTCCAGCAACTTGTTGCTCCAAAAGTTGTACAACAAATCAACTGTAGAACTTCTCTGTTTTTTTTCCAGCAAGAACACAACCAACAGGAGAAGGTTTCCAACAATTGGAAATTTTGGGAATGAGAGTGAGAGAGAGAGAATTTTTCTTGCAGCAATTCACCAATTGCAGAAAAAATCAATCGATTCCTGCTTTTTCCAGCTCCCTACACTTAACGATAGGGAGTGGAGAAGAAACTGGTGAGTGGGGAACATGTCATCTACACGTTCCCCTCTTTTAATTAATTAAATAATTAATTAAAACAAATATAACCTATTAAATAATTAATTAATTCTTAATTAATTAATTTGAATATCTTATATATCATATAGATTATATGTATATGATAAAATCACATTTAATCATTAACCTATAGTTTTAATGTACATCCAGTGCACATTAAATTTTATCCTATAGTTTGCAAATGTGAATCACATTCACATTTAATATAATATTTGAACTCTTTCAAATATTGAATTCTCTCATATAATTTAATATGAATCATATTCACATTAAATTTATAATATATAGTTCCAAAACTATATATTATATCGTATCTAAATACATTAAATATATTTCCTAGTGAATTTGAACATTTCAAATTCAAATGATCTAAGAACCCTTTACGAGCTAGAAGGTGGACCTAATGGACCTACTGGATCGTAAGTCCAACGATACGAGATCGCTTCAGCTAATCTCATTAACCTCTCAATCAACATTCGTTAACTGCGGGAACACTCCACTAAAGTCCCAAAGCTGCACTCTTCTCACTGCATATATATTTCTGTGTCTATGGATATTGACCAATAACTGCAAGTCAATCCTTCACGAATGTTCGTAACACCAGCTGGGTCAAATTACCGTTTTACCCCTGGGTTACATCTTGTGCCTTAAGTACCAGTGCTCCTCTAATGAACAATTTGTTTGTGGTCCTACCAACAAACAGAGTCCCTCTCGGGCCAATGAGAGGGTCGAGCCCTTTGTTCAAGTCCCGGAGACACCACTTAAGGGAACATTCCTCTACTTACCCTAGTAGGCGGGAAAAAGTGAATTCCATCTTGCTAAGTTAAATTCCCAGCCGCTCACTCGGTCTTGTCCCCAAAAAGGTAGGCATATTGAGTCGGCGAATCTGGCCACTCTCACCCATACTAGTCAAAGGACAATCCCTCGCGAACGGGAGTTCGTAACCTGCTCAGGATTGAGATCAAGTTGCCTAGGTCATCCTAGTGAAATAAAAACCTAACTAGTCAACGGAGTTACAGCTAGAGGTTACTATTTCGTGGTCTGGTCTTATGTAATCTCATTACATAGGATATCCCACTCACATGTCATCTACATGAACACGTTATGATCACAGTGTTTGTATCAAATACAAAGTGGGCCATATCCATAGTTTTACCAGGGTAAGGTACCCAAACCTTATCCCCTAACTATAGACCCTTTAGGCTGTATATCGAACCGAGATCCTTTTTATGTACATTACATTCATTAAAGATTCATTTAACAGCCTTTGATGTTTAGTTTATTGGAGTTAGGGTTTTAAATAAAGGCAAACTCGTAGATAACGAACAATAACACTTTATTGAAATAATAACACTTTATTACATTAATTAGAACATAATTACAAACTACGAGTTTTAGGGCACAAATCTCAACAGGCTACTACACCACTTTTGTCACAAAACAACGTGATCGACAAGTTCATATCTGGAACAACTTCCAAATATAGCATGATCTTCCTAAGCCAAACAACTTCCTTTGCATCTTCATAAGCTGCAACATACTCGGCTTCCATCGTGGAATCAGCGTTGCATCCCTGCTTGATGCTTCGCCACACTACAACTCCTCCATTCAAAATGAAGGTTGACTCCGAAGTGGATTTTCTAGAATTCTTATCGGTCTAAAAGTCAGAGTCTGTGTATCCCGTAAGGATCAAATCCCCACTCCCATACACAAGGTTGTAGTTCCTCGTTCTCCTAAGATACTTGAGGTTTGCCTTTACGGTTGTCCAGTGATCTAATCCTGGATTGGATTGATACCTACTGACAATCCCAACTGCATAATAAATGTCGGGCCAAGTACACAACATGACATACATCAGGCTCCCTACAATTGAAGCATAGGGGATTCGTCTCATATCCTAAACCACTTGAGGAGTCTTAGGACATTGATCCTTAGAATAGTGAACTCCATGCCTGAAAGGCAGCAAACCCTTCTTGGAGTTCTGCATCTTATATTTAGACAACATCTTGTCAATATAAGACGCATGAGACATGGCTAACGTTCTATTATTCCGGTTCTGGACAATCTGGATACCTAGAACATACTGTGCCTCTCCCAAATCTTTCATTTGGAATTGTAAAGCCAACTATTCTTTAATGTCAGTAAGAAATCCTACCTCATTTCCAATAAGCAGGATATCATCCACATATAATATTAGAAATGCGACAGTACTGTTGACGATTTTCTTGTGGACACAAGGTTCGTCAACATTCTGATCAAAGCCATAAGATTTGATCGCCTCATCAAACCTTATTTTCCAAGACCTCGAGGCTTGTTTCAGTCCATAAATAGACCTTTGAAGCCGGTAAACCCTTTGCTCTTGGCCTTGGGCAATGAACCCCTTGGGCTGGTTCATGTACATGGTCTCGTCAAGGTTGCTATTCAGAAAGGCGGTCTTGACATCCATCTGCCATACCTCACAGTCATAATATGCGGCAATGGCCAGAAGGATTCTAATAGACTTTACCATGGCAACAGGTGAAAAAGTTTCCTCATAGTCAACCCCTTCCACCTGGATAAAACCCTTTGCCACTAGTCTAGCTTTGAAGGTCTGCACCTTCCCATTTACGCTTGTAGATCCATTTACAACCTATAGGTTTTACCCCATCCGGTTGATCCACAAGCTCCCAGACAGAATTGAAGTACATCGACTCCATTTCCTGGCCCATAGCTTTAATCCATTCGTCTTTGTCAACGTCTGTCATTGCTTGATCATAGGTCAATGGATCCTTGCAGTCATCATCAAGAATGACGACTTGGGTTTCAGCTAAACCCACGTATTGTTCAGGTTGTCTCACAACCCTCCCACTACGTCGAGGCATTCCCAACTCTTGGGAACGGACTTGACTAGACGAGCTAGGATCAACAACACTTGTTGACGTACTAGCACCATCAGTAACTCTTGCTAATGTACCGTCCATTTCATTTAACACAATCTTACTCCTTGGTAAGTGATCCTTGATGTGGTCTTCCTCAAGGAATGTGACGTTTGTCGACACAAGCACCCTAGTATCCTTAGGATCGAAAAACAGACCACCTCTAGTCTCTTTTGGGTAACCTACAAGCACAACTTTGAACGGGGTTCCAACTTCTTCGGGTTTGAAACCAACACATGGGTCGGGCATCCCAAAATTCTGAAATGACGTAAAATGGTTTTACGACCATGCAAGAGTTCGAAAGGTGTTTCACAAACACTTTTCGACGGAACTATGTTCAAAATGTATACTGCAGTCTCCACTACGTAACCCCAAAAAGAATCAGGGAGACGAGCATAACTCATCATCGACCGAACCAAGTCCAACAGGGTTTTGTTTCTCCTCTCCCATACACCATTCTGCTGTGGCATACCTAGTGCTGAGAGTTGGGACGTAATTCCATGTTCTATCATATAGTTTTGGAATTCTGTGTCCATATACTCTCCACCTCGATCCGATCGAAGTGTTTTTATAGTTTTACGTAACATGTTCTCAACCTCAGTCTTGAATTCCTTGAACTTTTCAAGTGTTTCAGACTTCCTATGCATTAGGTAAATGTACCCATACCTCGAATAGTCATCTATAAAAGATATGAAGTATTCGTAACCTCCTCGTGGTTTAACATTCATCGGACCACAGAGGTCAGAATGTATAAGCTCAAGAGGCTCTTTGGCTCTATATCCTTTTCCACTAAAAGGACGTTTGGTCATTTTGCCTTCAAGGCATGACTCATAAACCGGTAAAAAGTTTTCTTCCAACTCGCTTAGAAGTCCGCTTTTCACTAGTCTCTCAATCCTATTGAGATTTATGTGGCCTAACCTTAGATGTCAAAGATGGACACTATCTTTTGAAGAAACTTTTAATTCACGTTTCTGCTGTTTTAAACAATTCGGTATTCAAAACACTTTTGACCGAATTAGGCTTTAAAACATACAAATTACTCTCAAGCGAAGCAGAACAAATCAAATTTCCATTTCGAGAAATAAACACTTTATTACTCTTGAATGAAATGGAAATATCTTGTTCTAACAGGCAGGAAATTGAAACTAGGTTTCTAGTAAACCCTGGAACTATGTATATATTATCCAATAATAAGTACTTCCCGCCAAAGAACAGCTTCACTGTGCCAATTGTTGCAGCTGAGACAACTTCTCCGGATCCAACCCTGAGTGTTATCTCACTCTCTTGCAGCCGCTGCCAAGAATTTAATCCTTGAAAAGAAGAGAAAATGTGGTTAGTGGCACCTGAATCCAGTATCCAGACAGAGTCACTACTCTCCACTAAACAAGTTTTTGTGACAAGTAAATCACATTTACCTGTCTTCTTCTTTTCGTCAAGGAACTTAGGACAACTCCTTTTCAGGTGTCCGTCCCCGTTGCAGTAGAAACACTTTCTTGCAACTTCCTTGATCTCTATGCTTTTTAGGGCGGCAACGCGGTCAACCTTAACCTCCTTCAACTTCTTCTTCTTCCCTTTCGGATCTGAAGAGTCTACAAACTTTGTCTCAGAGGTCAAACCCCTGTGAAAAGGTCTAAAGGCAACACTTGCCGCAGCTTTCTGTCCCCTAGTTTGCACCAAGGACTGGAAGGTTTGTAAATCGTTGAATAGGACTGTTGGACTGGACACCTGAGGACCCTCCTAAGTGAGTGTGAACTCTTGGTCGTCATTTACCAAAATCGTGTCAATATTGTTTTCCCACGAAAAATTAACGCCGATTAACTTATTGGAAGCTAAAGAAGCGTAAAAGTGTTTGACATGTTGCTGAAAAATGAAAAAATATTGTATTAGTCTCGCAAAAACTTTTGAAAATCCAATCAGGTTTTAGCAAATTTTTATCCTATGATCCCTAGGTCATTTTAAAAAATTGCAATGATACCCCAAAGGTTTATAATGACCACCACCGTGGGTAGACAAACCCACTCCTCCTTTGGGACGAGACTTTCTCGACCACACCCCAATACCAGAATGACTCTTATTCCATTAGGCATCCAGTTACCGTTTTTCAGTCTGAATCCATTAACTCTAAATGAATCCTGTGAGTGTCACCCTCAATCTTTAAATTTCCAAGTATCCGTCCAAACAATAGCCACCGTAGGGAGGAGTACGAAGGAAAACCAACAAGAAAATTGTATCCCTTTCGGGAATTCACGGTGTTCCGACTCCCATGATCAAGGCCCTCCGTAGGGATTGTCTGGTCCATGCCAAACTACAGACGGATCATAGGCGTCTCACGGTGTGAATCGAAAGTTGAGACCATGGGTCCCGTTTTCACAGGTCCCGCTCTCACTCACTATAAGTATTCTCTCAGTTCACATTGAATATTGACCCATACAAATGCCACCCGTAGGGGACACTCTCATTTGCGCCACGAGGCCGAGTATGGATCTCACGGTGCGAACTTAATGGAGATTTATGGATGAAAAATTAAATGTATTGCATACACTTTATTTCCTCCCACTCAACACTTTAGGTTAATTGGGATTGACCTAGACAAACCGACTAAAATTTACCTAAGTCTACCAATATAACTCTTATATTGGATTAGCCTAAGTCTATAATCACATTATTAACTTAGGTCTATGTGAGTAAATTAATTAACTCTTAATTAACGACACTCACGAGAATATAACCTATGAATCTCAAGACCGAATTCACTCCCAGGTCGGTTCCCAGGTAGGGGTGTTCCGCAAAGCGTCAGCTTAAATAACCCAACTTCAGACAGAGTTACTTATCAGTCTCCATTCAACAGTCATATTTGATTTCCTAATTCTAATCTTATTAGAATTAGAAAACCTAAGTCTAATTATTCAAGTTCTAAACATTTTAAAACTAATAATTAATTTAGGTTACATGCATTTCTATGTTATAGTGTTTGATCATTCATCACATGAATAATACTATACTATAACATACATTCATTACATAAATTAAATGCATGAACATGCTTTTAATCTAAGAAATATAACACTTATATTAAATAAATTAAATCATGCATACATTATATTATAACTCTTATAATATAAACCTATCATGCATACTATATATTATAACTCTTATAATATAAATGATGCATGAAATGTTTAATCTAAGGTGGGATTTTAAATCTATATGACATACATTATGCACATAGAAAAATATTTCATACATCTCATGCATAAAATAAAAAATAGAAAAACTGGACCGATTTTTGGCACCCTTGGGACATAAAGTTTAATTAATTAACATTAATATAACATTTATATTAATGTTAATTAATAAAATTAATTAAAATACATTTATAAAATAATTTACAAAAAAAAATTAAAAATAAAATTAAAAAACGACAGCACGTCCGTCAGGCTCGAACCGCTGCCTTCATGCCCACTTTGCCACTAACCGCACGACCTCCGTTGGAACTGTCTACTACGTGGCAGCGTTGCAACGTTGCACCTCGTGTGCGCCACGCCTCAGCGTTGCAACGCTACACCCAATGTTGCAATGCTGACCTACATCAGCGCCTTGATCAGCATGGACAATGTTGAAACGCCGATGAACAACGTCTCAACGTCGTCGACAGAACAACAAACACCTTTATTGTTCTTCGTCATTTTTTGCCCGTTTTTGCTCCAATTTCTTCACAGCATCTCATGCCACGAACGACACGGACTTACAGACTCGATTTATATGAAAAAATGCCCAAAACACCGGGCCTTTACATTGATCTCATCAACTTTTATGCAAATCTAAACTAGTGCCAAAAATAAAAAACATCCAAAATTGCAAACCATTAACATTCATCTCATGAAAATTAATGTTACACACCTAATTTTAAGAATTCACAGAATATACAACGAAAAGCAACGATTGACTCTGATACCAATTAAAGGGATTAGGAATTCCCGCAGCGGAAGATGTTGTGAAACGTCGTTGATTCGTTGTGTGATTCTTATCTTAAAATCGAATTAATCACATTAATCCTAGGTTAAACATGCATAAAATGAGAAGAAAAATAGTAAGGAATGTCGGTACTTACTTGTTGAAGAACTCTTCTTCAACGTTTTCCTCCTCCGGTCACGATCTCTCTCGAACCAACGAACTCCTCGAACTCGATCCTCGATGCGAACAACGTGACACTTCCAAAATGCCTTCTCGGTTGTTCTCGGGAGGTTGAGGGAGAGTAGGTGGGACTCCCTTTGGCTTTTGGGTGAGGAGAGTTTGAGATGAAGGGAATTGAAGTCCCCGCAGCGGAAGCGATTGCGAATTGCGCGCTCTTGATTTAGTTACAATGATTTATTGAAGAACACAAATAACAAGATTAAGCATAAAATAGAATGGACAGCAAGAATGTACCTTTGAAGAACCTTTCTTTGAGTGCTCCTCTCTCCCATGGTCACGATCTCAGCAATACGAACTCGTACGAACACCGACACTACCACCGGATCTTCTCCGTTGTTCTCTAGGTGAATAGTGAGGTGTTTTGTGAGAGAGATGTTTGTTGTTTTGGAACTTTTCCAACAACAACAAAAAGGCTAGGAATCACTTAGATTGACTTGACCTAGTTGCATCTCATGCAACCACATATATAGGGGAATGGGATGGAAATGACCAACCTACCCCTCATTTATTCTCTCTTTAGTATATAGTTTATATATGAATCTAATTCACATTAAAACTATATATTATATCAATTATATCATATATAATAGATATAACACCTCATGTATGAAATTGAACACTTCAATTTCACTCCTAACTTTATACCCTCAATTTTACCATATTGAGCCAACGGAGGGATCTAATGGACCTACAGATCATGAGCTCCAATGATGTGAGATTAACTGATCAAACTCTTTGATCCAGTTAATCAATATTCATTAACTACAAGTCACTCCACTATAGACTTGTAGCCGCACTCTCTCATCAGAGATATCATTGTGTCCACCGATATAGTCATTACCCATGAGTCGACCCTTCACAGTTGTTCAGAATCACACCGGGTCAAATTACCGCTTTACCCTCGTGATTACCTCTTTGCTCCTTAAGCACCACCGATCCTCTAATGAACAACAAGTCCGAGGTCTTACCTTAGACTCATACCTCATAGAGGCGCGGCCTCGTTGTTCAAGACACGAGAGTCGCTTCTTAAGGGAACAACCTATCTAATTCCTCAGTAGAGGAATGAGTGAATTCCATCTTGCACAGTTAAGTCCCAGCTACCTACGAGGTTCTGTCCCTAAGAAGGTAGGCTTATAGAGTCGGCTACAGGCAACTCTCACCCATACTAGTCTAAGGACAAACCCCTATAAGCAGGAGTTCTTAACTTGCTCAGGATTCAGGTCGAGTCACTAATGACCATCTATAAATTACTAGTCTTATCTTGTTAACGGTGTTATACTAGTTAGACTAATAATTTACGATCCAGTCTTGTATGAACTCTTCATACAGGATGCCCCCAATCGCATGTCAACTACATGAATGGTTGGATTACCTCATTTGTACTAATTACAAAATGGGTCGCATCCATGGTGTTACCAGAATGAGGTTTCCAACCTTATTCTTATACCATAGACTATTTAGGTTATAATCTTGAAGTCAACCCAAATAGTGTCCACTACACTGATTTCAAGATGAATGTTATAACCTTGGAGCTTAGTTTATTGGATTTATAAAAGCAAGACTGTAATCTTATCAAAACAAATAACACTTTATTTAATTGATCAAAATTACACAAGTTCAGGGCATAAATCCCAACAATCTCCCACTTGACCTAAAGCTTGTGGAGTACTAAACATTACAGTAATGTAAATACAATAAACTAGGGCATTTAAACCCCTTTGTACAAAATACTCCCACTTGCCCTAGTTGGGGAAGACTTGTAAACCTAGACCTTCAAGGTGACTCTAAAAAACTTTAGCCGTTAGAGCCTTTGTAAAAGGATCAACAATGTTGTGCTCTGAGGCTATCTTCGTGACAATCACGTCTCCTCTATGCACGATCTCTCGGATGAGATGATACTTCCACTCTATGTGTTTTCCCCTCTTGTGACTTCGGGGTTCCCTCGAATTTGCCACTGCACCACTGTTATCGCAATACAGCGTGATGGGCAAAGTCATATTTGGAACAACTTCCAAATTTAGCATGAATTTCCTTAACCAAACAACCTCCTTAGCTATTTCACAAGCTGCTACATATTCGACCTCCATGGTGGAATCAACGATGCATCCTTGCTTGACGCTTCGCCATACTACAACTCCTCCGTTATGAGTGAAAACTAACCCTGATGTAGATTTCCGAGAATCTTTATTAGTCTGAAAGTCAGAATCCATGTATCCTGTAAGGATCAAATCCTTAGCCCCATACACAAGCATGTAGTTCCTTATTCTCCGAAGATACTTAAGGATTGTTTTAACCGTTGTCCAAAGTGTTCAAGTCCTGGATTGGATTGATACCTCACCACCATCCCAACCGCAAAAACAGATGTCGTGTCTAGTACACAACATGGCGTACATCGGGCTCCCAACAGCTGATGCGTAAGGAATCCGTCTCATATCCTCAACTCCTTGAGGTGTCTTAGGACATTGTTCTTTAGACAAATGAATTCCATATCTAAAAGGTAACAAGCCCTTTTTGGAATCTTGCATCTTAAACCTTGACAACACTTTTTCTATGTAAGATGCTTGAGACAAGGCTAGTGTTTTATTCTTGCGTTCCTGACAACTGATCCCAAGAACAAATCACGCATCACCCAAATCTTTCATTTGGAATCACGTAGCTAGCCATTCTTTGATGTCAGAAAGATAACCTACATCATTCCCAATGAGTAGGATATCATCCACATAGAGAATCAGGAAAGCGACAGAACTATTGATTATTTTCTTATAGACACAAGGTTCATCATCATTTTGGTCAAAACCATAAGATCTGATAGCCTCATCAAATCTTATATTCCAGGACCTAGAGGCTTGTTTCAGTCCATAAATCGACCTTTTAAGCCTGCAAACCTTTTGCTCTTGTCCTAGTTTAATGAACCCTTTGGGTTAGTCCATGCAGATGGTTTCCTCAAGATTGTCATTCAAAAAGGCTGTCTTGACATCCATTTGCCATACCTCATAGTCATAATATGCGGCAATGGCAAGAAGGATACGGATAGACTTTACCATAGCAACAGGTGAAAAGGTCTCCTCATAGTCAACCCCTTCAACCTGGGTATAACCTTTTGCTACTAGTCTAGCTTTAACGGTTTGCACCTTCCCATCTACACCACGTTTTCTCTTGTAGATCCACTTACAACCTATAGTTTTTACCCCATCAGGCTTATCTACAAGATCCCAAATAGAATTGAAGTGCATAGACTCCATTTCTTGGTCCATGGCTATGACCCATTTGTCTTTGTCAATGTCAACCATTGCTTGATTATAAGTCAATGGATCCTCGCAGTTGTCATCTGGTATAACAACTTGGGTTTTAGCTAAACCCATGTAACGGGCCAGTGTGTATCACAACCCACCCACTACGCCGAGGCATACTCAACTCTTGAGATGGACCTCTTGGCTAGACAAACTAGTATCAACAACTCTTGTTGACGTACTAGTGTTCTTATTAGCAACCTTTGCTATTGTTCCGTCTAACTCACTCAACACTACCTTACTTTTTGGTTTGTGGTCCCTTATGTGGTCCTCCTCCAAGAAAATGACATTTGTCGATACAAAGACCTTATCTTCCTTAGGATCATAGAATAAACCACCTCTTGTTTCTTTTGGGTATCCTACGAATAGGCACAACTTTGAACGTGAATCCAACTTCTTTGGATTTGTCACAAGCACATGTGCTGGACAACCCCATATTCTGAAGTGACATAAACTACCTTTACGTCCTTTCCAGAGTTCAAAAGGTGTTTCAGAAACACTTTTGGAGGGCACACTATTCAAAATGTATACTGCAGTCTCCACTGCATAACCCTAAAAGGAACTAGGGAGATGAGCATAACTCATCATTGATCGAACCATGTCCAACAAGGTTCTATTTCTCCTTCCGATACACCGCTTTGCCGTGGTGTGCCGGGAGCTGAGAGTTGGGATGTAATTTCATGTTCTATCATATAGTTCGGAATTTTAAATTCATGTACTCTCCACCTCGATCCGATCGAAGTGTTTTAACTCTTTTACCTAATTGATTTTCAACCTCGCCTCTTGAATTCCTTGAACTTTTCAATGCTTCAGACTTGTGGTGCATTAGGTAAATATGCCCATATCTGGAATAATCATCTATAAAAGAGATGAAATATTCATATCCTCCCCTGGCTTTAACATTCATCAGACCACAAAGGTCTGAATGTATAAGCTCTAGAGAATCTTTGGCTCTATAACGTTTTCCTCTAAAAGGTCTTTTAGTCATTTTGCCTTCTAAGCAGGATTCACATACTGGCAAGGAATTTTCTTCTAACTCGTTTAGAAGTCCGTTCTTTACCAATCTCTCAATCCTATTGAGATTAATGTGACCCAATTTTAGATGCCAAAGATGAGCATTTTCTTTAGGAGAAATTTTACGTTTCTTAGTTTGTGCGTTTGCAGTTTTAAATAATTCAGTGTTCAAAACCATTTTGACTGAATTAGGCCTTAAAACATACAATCCATTTTCTAATGAAACTGAACATATTTCTAAACCTTTCTTCAAAATAAACACTTTATTCATAGAAAAGGAAACAAAAATACATTGTTCAATAAGACCTGAAGTCAGTTCTTAAGGGAACAACCTATCTAATTCCTCAGTAGAGGAATGAGTGAATTCCATCTTGCACAGTTAAGTTCCCAGCTACCTACGAGGTTCTGTCCCTGAGAAGGTAGGCTTATTGAGTCGGCTACATGCCACTCTCACCCATACTAGTCTAAGGACAAACCCCTATAAGCAGGAGTTCTTAACTTGCTCAGGATTCCGGTCGAGTCACTAATGACCATCTATAAATTACTAGTCTTATCCTATTAACGGTGTTATACTGGTTAGACTAATGATTTGCGATCCAGTCTTGTATGAACTCTTCATACAGGATGCCCCCACTCGCATGTCAACTACATGAATGAGTTCGATTACCTCATTTGTACTAATTACAAAATGGGTCGCATCCATGGTGTTACCGAATGAGGTTTCCAACCTTATTCTTATACCATAGACTATTTAGGTTATAATCTTGAAATCAACCCAAATAGTGTCCACTACACTGATTTCAAGATGAATGTTATAACCTTGGAGCTTAGTTTATTGGATTTATAAAAGCAAGACTGTAATCTTATCAAAACAAATAACACTTTATTTAATTGATCAAAATTACACAAGTTCAGGGCATAAATCCCAACATGAAAGAATTGAGAAAGAGTTGAGAGAGAATTGCCTTGCTCTCTTTGGATGAAATTCTAAAAAATGGTAAATGGCATCACAAAGGCTTCTTGCAAACCCTTTATATACTAGTGTGTGGTGGAGTTAAAACCTCCACCAAATCACAATTTTACCACAACTATATGATTTACAAATCATATTTGCATATCACATAATATAAGGTATCTCATACCTTATTATTCAAATCTCATTTGCATAATTGTGGAATTTTAACTTGAATCACATTCAATTTAATTTCTCTCAATTCAATTTCTCCAATTATCATTAATTAATCAATTAGGTTATACTATAGTTTATTATGAATCTCATTCACATCAAACTATATATTATGTCATCTATATCTCATATAAATGACATAAATACCCAAATAATGAATTTGAACACTTCAAATTCACACCAAACTGTAAACCCTCAATTTGTCCAATTTGAGCCAACCGAGGGACCTAATGGACCTACAAGTGACGAGCTCCAATGATCCGAGACTAACCTGTCAAACTCTTTGACCAGGTTATTCAACATTCATTAACTACAGTAACACTCCACTAAATCCCGTAGCTGTACTCTCATCACTCTAGGACAAGTTGTGTCCATCGATATAACCAATACCCGTGAGTCGACCCTTCACAAGTTGTTCGTAGACACTGTTGGGTCAAATTATCGTTTTACCCTTGTGTCTACCTCTTGCTCCTTAAGCCCCACTGCTCCTCTAATGAAAAACTACGTTGCATGGTTCAACCATAAACAACAACCCTCTCGAGCTAGTCAGAGGGTGGGGCCCTGTTGTTCAAGCCCTTGAGACAGCACTTAAGGGAACAACCCATCTAGTTTCCCTAAGTCGGGAACGAGTGAATTCCTTCTTGCGTTGTCAAGTTCCCAGCTCCCCACGTGGTCTTGTCCCAGAGAAGATAGGCATATTGGGCGAGCAACAGTGGCCACCCATACCCGTACTAGTCAAAGGACAAACCCCCGCAGACAGGAGTCTGTAACACGCTCAGGATTAAGGTCGAGTCTCTAATGGTCATCTACGAATTTATTAGCTCTATACTGTTAACGGTGTTACATCAGTAAGTCTAATAATTCACGGTCCGGTCATGTACAATCTCATTGCACAGGATGCCCCCACTCGCATGTCAACCACATGAACGAGTTTGATCACCTTGTTTGTATCTAATACAAAGCGGGCCGCATCCATAGCTTAACCAGGATTAGGTCTCCAACCCTATCCGTATACTGTAGTCCGTTCGGATCATTAACTCGAACGTGATCCTCCCTGTGTGTCCACTACACACCGTTCAAGTTCTTAGTTCTCTCATGATACAATGACCCTGGAGCTTAGTTTATTGGATTAAGTTTATGAAATATGCGAGACACAAAGTTCAAATAAATAACTCTTATTTATTTATAATTTGAAATATTACAAACTACACGAGATGAGGACATACATCCCAACAAAACTTCTATTAATACTATTTTACTTTGTGCTTTATGGTCCCTGATATGGCCTTCTTCTAAGAAAGTAGCATTTGTCAATACAAACACTTTATTTTATTTTGGGTCGAAGAAATAACCACCTCTCATTTCCTTGGGATAACTTACAAATAGGCATACTTTAGAACGATGTTCCAATTTATTTGGCTTCGCCACTAGTACATGTGCTAGACATCCCCAAATCATGAAGTATCATAAACTACCTTTACAACCTATCCATAACTTGAAACGTGCTTCTGAAACCTTTTTGGATGGAACGTTGTTCAGTACTAAACTGTAGTCTCCACCACATAACCCCAAAACGAAGAAGGTAAATGAACATAACTTATCATTGATCGAATCATGTCCAACAAGGTTCTGTTTCTCCTTTCTGATACACAATTTTGCTGAGGTGTACCAGGCGTTGAGAGTTGGGATGTGAATCCATGTTCTAACAATTAGTCTTAGAATCTCAAATCCATGTACTCTCCACCTCAATCTGATCGTCGTGTTTTAATATTTTTACCTAATAAGTTCTCAACTTCCATTTTATACTCTTTGAACTTTTCAAGAGCTTCATATTTATGTTACATCAGGTAAATATACTAATATATTGAATAATCATCTATAAAAGATATGAAATATTCACACCCTCCTCTAACTTTAATATTCATTGGGCCACAAGGGTTTGAATGTATAAGCTCTTTGGCTATATAACATTTTCCAGTAAGAGGTCTTTTTGTCATCCTGCCCTCAAGACATGACTCACAAGCAGTTAAAAAATTATATTCTAACTCGTTTAGAAGTCTACTTTTTACCAATCTCTCAATCCTATTGAAATTAATGTGACCTAATCTTAAATACCAAAGATATGTATTTTCTTTTGGAGAAACTTTTATCATTTAGCCTGTAATGTCGTTGTTTTAAAAAATTATGTATTTAAAATTGTTTTAATCAAAGTATGTCTCTATTGTACAAAGGGTATTCAAGTGCTCTAGTTTATTGTATTTACATTACTGTAATATCTATTATGTACTCCACTAGCATTAGGTCAAGTGGGAGATTGTTGGGGTTTATACCCTAAACTTGTGTAGTTTTTGTAAAATGTTAATCAAATAAATAAAGAGTTATTTATTTTTATAATTGTTGTATTCTCGCACATAAAACTAAATCCAATAAACTAAGTTCTAAGGTTATAAAAGATAGATCTTGAACAAATGTGTAGTGGACATAAGTTGGATGATGTTCAAGTATATAATCTCAATGGTCTATGGTATACGCATGAGGTTGGGAACCTTATTCTGGTAACGCCACAGATGCAACCAGCTTTGTATTCAGTACAAATGAGGTAATCCAACTCGTTCATGTGGTAGACATGCGAGTGGGGGCATCCTGTTGTTTTTGGTCATTTTTTTCTCAGTTTTTCTCAACAACTTCTTTGCCTCGATCAACACGGACTTACAGACTCGATTTACAATTAAAATTATCCAAAACACCAGACTCTTACATTGAACGATTCAATGAAAATTGTAAATCTAAGTGCCAAAAGTGAAAACATCTAATTATGCAAACCAACATTCATCTCATGAATAAAATGAAATTCCACCTATGTTCTTGACAGATCTATAACAAAAAAAAAAGAACACAATTGGCTCTGATACCAATTGATAGGATCAGATCCCCCAGCGGAAGCGAATTGAATCGCGTGTTCTTGAAATTTGTTACATAAATCGAATCAAGAACATGAACTAACAACGATTAAACATATAATAGAAATATGGATAGCATCATATTACCTTTGTAGATCTCTTCTTCTAGTGCTCCTTGCTCCACACGATCTCAACGATCTTGCGTTCTCTACGAGTCTCGAACAGATTCGACACACCGCCATTAAATCTTCTCCGTTGTGACTCTAGGAGAGGGAGGAAGGTGAGATTTCTCTTCTTGGGGTTAGGAGAGTATGAGAGAAGGGACGAAAACTCTTTTCACCAATTTGTGAGCACTAGGGTTTCTATGGAATGGTATAACAAAAAAAGCATCTCATGCATCTATTTATAGGGAAATAGGATGGAAATTACCATCTTATCCCCATTGTACAATCTAATGCTCATAAGGTATCTTATACCTTATTATATAAATAATATGTATAAATTGAATCAATATTCAATTTTTCATCTCTCATGTATAGAGTTTGTTATGAATCCAATTCATATTTAAACTATATATTATATCAATTATATCACATATAATTGATATATCTCCTCATATATTAAATTGAACACTTCAATTTTTACTTCAAAATTTATACCCTCAATATTTCCATGTTGAGCCAACGGAGGGACCTAATGGACCTACAGATCATGAGCTCCAATGACACGAGATTGATCGATCAAACTCTTTGATCTAATCAATCAAAATTCATTAACTACGAGTCACTCCACTATAGACTCATAGTTGCACTCTCCTCACTGTAGACTATGTTGTGTCCATTGATATAATCAATACCTGTGAGTTGACCTTTCACAGGTTGTTCGTAATCACAACTAGGTCAAATTATCGTTTTACCCTTGTGATTACCTCTTGCTCCTTAAGCACTACTGATTCTCTAATGAACAATAAGTCAATGGTCCTACCATAAACATAATCTCTCTTAGGCCAGTAAGAGGGTGAGGCCCCGTTGTTCAAGACCTGGATTCAGTTCTTAAGAGAACAACCTATCTAATTCCCTTATTCAGGAATGAGTGAATTCCATCTTGCAGAGTTAAGTCTCCAACTACCTACAAGGTTCTCTCACCCATACTAATCAAAGGACAAACCCCTATAAGCAGAAGTTCGTAACTTGCTCATGATTCAGATCAGGTCACTAATGATCATCTATAAATTCTTAGACCTATCCTATTAACGGTGTTACACTAATAGGCTAATAATTTGCAGTCTGGTATTAAACGATCTCATCGCACAAGATGCCCTCACTCGCATGTCTACCACATGAACGAGTTAGATTACCTCGTTTGTACTGAATACAAAGCGGGTCGCATTCATGGCGTTACCAGAATAAGGTTCCCAACCGCATGCGTATACCATAGATCATTTAGGTTATATACTTGAACATCATCCAACTTATGTCTACTACACATTTGTTCAAGATCTATCTTTATAACCTTGGAACTTAGTTTATTAGATTTAGTTTTATGTGCGAGAATACAACAATTATCAAAATAAATAACTCTTTATTTATTTGATTAACATTTTACAAAAACTACACAAGTTTAGGGCATAAACCCCAATAGTCTCAGTACATACAAGTTATTTTCTAAGGACCTTGAACAAATTTTAACTATTTCTTGAAATAAACACTTTATACAAAAGAAAAGAAATGGGCAACAATTTTTTAACTGAAGGCATCGAATCCCGCAGCGGAACCGATTGAGAATCGCGTATTCAAGATCTCGTTACAGAGATTAATATCAAGGACTTAAATACTAGATTAAGCATTCATAAATTAATAGGACCACAAGTAATTTATCTTTGAAGAACACTTTCTTCTGGTCTTCCTATTCCAATGATCACGATTTCAACGACCCGAACCCGACACGTGTGAAGATCAACCATCAACTACTAGATCTTCTCCGTTGTTCTATAGGTGAGGGAGGAAGGTGGGTTCCTTTAGGATGAGATGTGGAATTGAGAGATGTGTGTTTTGGAACTCTTTCCAACAACACAAAGGAATAATCTATTTTGGTTTCACAAAATGGCATAACACAAAGTTGCATCTCATGCAACTATTTTATAGGGAAATAGGATGAAAATTACCATCCTATCCCTCATTCATTTTCTCATTAGTATATAGTTAATTTGTGAATCTAATTCACATTAAAACTATATATTATATTAATTATATCACATATAATTGATATATCACCTCATATATGAATTTGAACACTTCAATTTCATTCCTAACTTTATATCCTCAATATTACCATGTTGAGGCAACGGAGGGTCCTAATGGACCTACAGTTCATGAGCTCTAATGATTTGAGATTAACTGATCAAACTCTTTGATCCAATTAATCAATATTCATTAACTACAAGTCACTCCACTATAGACTTGTAGTTGCACTCATCTCACTGTAGATTATATTGTGTCCATCGATATAATCATTACCCATGAGTCGACCCTTCACAGGTCGTTCATAATCACAGTTGGGTCAAATAACCGTTTTACCCCTGTGATTATCTTTTGTTCCTTAAGCACCACTGATCCTCTAATGAACAACAACAAGTCTATGGTCCTACCATAAACTCAAACCCTCTTAAACTAGTCTCGAGGGCGGGGCCCCATCGTTCAAGACCCGGACTCAATTATTAAGGGAACAACCTATCTAATTCCTTAGTGTAGGAATGCGTGAGTTTCATCTTGTAGAGTTAAGTCCCTAGCTACCTACGAGGTTATGTCCTTGAGAATGTAGGCTTATTGAGTCGGCTACAGGCCACTCTCATCCATACTAGTCTAAGGACAAACCCCTATAAGCAGGAGTTCTTAACTTGCTCATGATTCAGGTTGAGTCGCTAATGACCATCTATAAATTATCAGTCTTATCCTGTTAATGGCGTTATACTGGTTAGAGTAATAATCTGTAGTCCGGTTTTGTATGAACTCTTCATACAGGATGCCACCACTCGCATGTCATCCACATGAATGAGTTGGATTACCTTATTTGTACTAACTACAAAGTGGGTCGCATCCATGGTGTTACCAGAATAAGGTTTCCAACCTTATTCTTATACCATAGACCATTTAGGTTATACTCTTGAACATAATCCAAATAGTGTCAATTACATTGATGTTTAAGATCATAACCTTGGAGCTTAGTTTATTGGATTTATAAAGCGAGAATATAATTTCACCAAATCAAATAACTCTTTATTCATTTGACTAAAATTACACAAGTTTAGGGCACATATCCCAACATCAACAAACAGGAAACATAAATTAAGTTCCTTTTAATTTTAGGAACAAGATACACAATATCTAATAACATATATATATTGTTTATGGTAAAAAATAACTTTATGTTGCCCACCGGAACAACTGAGACGACTTCCCCAGTTCCATCTCTGAGTGTCGTCTCTCCAACCTCTAGCTGCCTCTAAGAACTAATTCCCAGAAAAGACGAACAAACATGATAAGTGACCCCTGAATCAATTATCTAGGCAGAGTCATCATTCTCCACTAAACAGGTTTTAATTATAAGTAAATCATATTTACCATCTCTTTCTTTGTTCTTTTTGGCTAGGTACTTGGGGCAATTACACTTCCAATTTCCATCTTCGTTGTAATGGAAATATTTTCCTTTGTATGCAACTTTGGCCTTCTTTTTCTTTTAGGCAGTAGCATGGTTGGTTTTATTCCTTTTACCACCTTTCTTCTTCTTCTTGCCTTTTGAGCCAGAAGATGAAGCTCCTGATTTTGTCCTAGACGTCGAACCTCTGTGAAAATTCCTAGAGAGAACATTTGCCTCCCCTTCTTGTCCCTTGTTTTTGGTATGAGACTGATAGGTTTGGAGTTAATTTAGAAGAGTGGCAAGATCGTACTGAATTTTATTCATTACAACATTACTACGAAACTACAACAAACTCTTCGAAATAGGCTTAAGGATAAAGATGACCTTGATGGATTCATCTATGAAAAATTCATTCATCTCAACCACATTGAAGTGGACCATCATGTCAAGAACATGTTCCCGAACTGATGTTCCCTCCTTCATCCTGGCATTGAAAACGTGCTTGAGAGCATCATGCTTAATTTGAAAGGATTTTTGTCCAAACATATTTTGTAATAATGCCATGATCTCTCTAGCAGTGACCATGTTCTCATGCTTCTTGGCTAGGACATCAGTTATGCTAGCCAAGATATAGACTCGGGCCTTGTCATTGGCCTTTATCCATCTGTCATAGGCATCACAAACATTTCGTGATGCATTTGCTCCAGGGACTTGAGGACGTTCCTCAATCAAGACAAATTCCAGGTCGTCTACCACAAATATAGTATTTATTTTATTTTTCCATGTGGTATAATTTTCACCAGTTAATTTTTCAACGGCAAGGAGAGAGATGAAAGAACTTAACATTTTGCTGAAAAAAATATGAATTTATTTATATTAGACTCTAGCATAAAACTTTTAAATTAATCCCATCAAGTTTTAGCAATTTCAATAATGATCCCCTAATTCATTTAAATTGCAATGATACTTCAGCAATTTAGAATAACAATCGTTGAAGGGCAGTCAGTTACTCCTTCATTGAACTGAGACATTCTCAACTAAATACTACACTAGAATAACTGTTATTCTTACAGTATCTTAGTTACCATTTGTTTGGATCAGAAATCATTAACTTACTTAACAATTTCTTGTAAGTATTACCCTCCATTTTAGGCGTTAAAGTTCCGCCTCAATGCAACCCACCGAAGGGAGGAGAAAGGTTGGAGCAAAAACTAAAGCTACCCTATCCATTGTTGAAGTTTGCCCTGATATTGACCACATGCAAATACCTTCGAAGGGAGGGTGCGCCCAAGGCACCACTAGGTCAAGCATGAGGGTCTCACTTTACAACTAATGAAGGAGATTGTAGGATACGTTGACATGGGTGCTTCTCCCACTTACTATAAACACTTTCTTCATTCACCTTGATATTAGCCCATACAAATACCTTCTGAAGGAAGGGTGCGCCAAGGGCACCACGAGGCCAAGTATGAGTCTCACAATGTGAACTTCACAGAGAACGTGAGTAGGAAAAATTAATGTATCATATAAACCTTTTTCGTCCCACTAAGTGTTTTATAAATAGGAGTCCCTTAGTTAAATGTGGCTAAATAATTTAACCTAAGTCTATACCGTTTATTAAATATTTTAATAAACCTAACTCTATCGAAGAGTATTTTATAAAACTTTTAGACTAACTTAACTCCCAGGTCAGTTCATAAGTAGGAGTGTTTCGTTTCTGTCAACTTAAATACCCCAACCTAGACAGGACCTTCCTTAGACAAAAATTTTTTAGCCACATTTTCATAAATCATCTATTATTTTATTAATTTTAAACTATTTTAAAAAAGTAAAATAAAAGTCTATCTCTAATAATATTAGAAGATTATAACCTAAGTTGTTATTATTCTTATTTTAAAACTCCTTTTAAAATTAATTAAACCTTATATATGCATGCACCATTATGTTATAAGATACACCAAGAACATTCATCACATTATAACTGTTGGGATGTATGTCCTCATCTCGTGTAGTTTGTAATATTCCAAGTTGTAAATAAATAAGAGTTATTTATTTCAACATTGTGTAATAAATAAGAGTTATTTAATTAAACTTTGTGTCTCGCATTTTTCATAAACTTAATCCAATAAACTAAGCTCCAGGGTCATTGCATTATGTGAGAACAAGAACTTGAACGGTGTGTAGTGGACACACAGGGAGTATCACGTTCGAGTTAATGACCCGAACAGTCTAAAGTATATGGATAGGGTTGGAGACCTAATCCTAGATACACAGTGGATGCAACCCGTTTTGTATTGTATACAAACGAGGTGATCTGACTCGTTCATCTTGTTGACATGCGAGTGGGGGCATCCTGTGCAATGAGATTGTACAAGACTGGACCGTGAATTATTAGACTTACTGATTTAACACCGTTAACAGTATAGAGCTAATAATTTCGTAGATGACCAATAGTGACTCGACCTTAATCCTGAGCGTGTCACGAACTCCTGTCTGCGGGGGTCTGTCCTTTGACTAGTACGGGTGAGGGTGGCCACTGTTGCTCGCCCAATATGCCTATCTTCTCAGGGGCAGGACCACGTGGGGAGCTGAGAACTTGACTACGCAAGAAGGAATTCACTCGTTCCCGACTTTTGGGAAACTAAAGTGGTTGTTCCCTTAAGTGTTGTCTCCAGGGCTTGAACAACGGGGCCCCACTCTCTCATTGGCCTTAGAGGGTTGTTGTTTATGGTTGGACCATGCAACGTAGTTGTTCATTAGAGGAGCAGTGGGACTTAAGAAGAAGGAGGTAGACACAGGGGTCAAACGGTAATTTGACCCAGCAGTGTCTACGAACAACCTGTGAAGGGTCGACTCATGGGTATTGGTTATATCAATGGACACAACTTGTCCTACAGATGAGAGTGCACCTACGGGCGATAGTAGAGTGTGTTACCGTAGCTAATGAATGTTGAATAACCGGGTCAAAGAGTTTGACAGTTAGTCTTGGATCATTGGAGCTCGTCACGTGTAGGTCCATTAGGTCCTCTGGTTGGCTCAAATTGGACAAATTGAGGGTTTACTGAGTTTGGTGTGAATTTGAAGTGTTCAAATTCATTATTTGGGTATTTATGTCATTTATATGAGATATAGATGACATAATATATAGTTTGATGTGAATGAGATTCATAATAAACTATAGGATAACCTAATTGATTAATTAGTGCTAATTGGAGAAATTGAATTGAGAGAAATTAAATTGAATGTGATTCAATTTATAATTCCACCCTTATGCAAATGAGATTTGTATAATAAGGTATGAGATACCTTATATTATATAATATGCATATATGATTTGTATATTATATAATTGTGGTAAAATGGTGATTTGGTGAAGATATTAACTCCACATCTCACCATTATTTAAAACTTTGCAAGAAGCCTTTGGTGAAAATCTTGCCATTTTTTGGATTTCCATCCAAAGAGAGCAAGTAATTCTCTCTCAAATCATCTCTCAATTTTCCAAAATTCTCTCCTCACCCAAAACCAAAGAGAGTCCCACTCACTCTCCTCAACCTCCCGAGAACAACCGAGAAGACGTTTTGGAGGTGTCTCCCTGTTCGGATCGAGGATCGAGTTCGAGGAGTTCGTTGGTACGAGAGAGATCGTGATCGGAGAAGGAGAAAACGTTGAAGAAGTGTTCTTCAAGAGGTTAGTATCCATTATACTTACTGTTTTCTCTACTATTTTGCATGTTTAGCCAAGGATCTATGAGATAGATTCAATTTTAATATAGGAATTACACAACGGATCAACGACGTTTCACAACGTCTTCCGCTGCGAGAATTCAAAATCCATTCAATTGGTATTAGAGCCAATCGTTGCTCTTCGTTGTGTATTCTGTGAATTCTTAAAATTAGGTGGGTAGCATTAATTTTCATGAGATGAATGTTAATGGTTTGCATTTTTGGATGTTTTTGGTTTTTGGCACTTTTTTAGATTTACATTAAAGTTGATGAGATCAATGTAAGGGCCCATTTTTTGGACATTTTTTTAATGTAAATCGAGTCTGTAAGTCCGTGTCGTTTGTGGCAAGAGTTGTCGTGAAGAAAACGGAGCAAAAACGGATGATTTCGGTGAAAAACAGCAAAAGTTGTTTGCTGGAAGTTAATCAGCGTCGCGATACTGTTCATCTGCGTTGCGACGCCATCCTTGCTGCTGGAGAGTGCTGCAGTACAACGTTGAGAACGCTAGGCGTAACGCTATATAGTACAACGTTGAAACGCAAGCAACAACGTTGCAATGTTGTAGCAAAGTGGTTCATGGAGCGCGAGGATTGTGGGGGCGTGGATTGTGGGCTGCGATTCGAGTCTGGCTTGACGTAAATGTCGGGTTTATTTATTTATTTATTTATTTGTAAAATTATTTTATAAATGTATTTATTTAATTATTTTAATTAATATTAATATAATTGTTATATTAATGTTAATTAATTTAATTTTATTCCCCTAGGTGCCAAACAAATCGGTCCACTAATGCTATTTAATTATTTTATGCATGAGATGTATAATTTAATTATTTCTATGTGCATAGAGTATGCCATATAGATTTAAAATCCCACCTTAGGTTAAACTTTTCATGCATCATTTTTATATTATAAGAGTTATAATATATAGTATGTATGATAGGATTATATTATAAGAGTTATAATATAATGTTTGCATGATTTAAATTATTTAATATAAGTGTTATATTTCTTAGATTAAAAGCATGCTCATGCATTTAATTCATGTGATGAATGTATGTTATAGTTTAGTATTATTCATGTGATGAATGATCAAGCACTATAACATAGAAATGCATGTAACCTAAGTTAATTATTAGTTTTAAAATGTTTAGAACTTAAATAATTAGACTTAGGTTTTCTAGTTCTAATAAGATTAGAATTAGGAAATCAAATATGACCTTTGAATGGAGACTGATAATTAACTCTGTCTAAGGAAGGTTTTGTCTTACCCTTGGGTATTTAAGTTGACGCTTGCGGAACACCCCTACCTGGAAACCGACCTGGGAGTGAATTCGGTCCGGAGATTCTTAGGTTATATTCTCGTGAGTGTCATTAATTAAGAGTTAATTAATTTACTCACATAGACCTAAGTTAATAATGTGATTATAGATTTAGGCTTATCCAATATAAGAGTTATATTGGTAGACTTAGGTAAATTTTAGTCGGTTTATCTAGGTCAATCCCGATTATTTTAAAGTGCTGAGTGGGAGGAAATAAAGTGTATGAGATACATTTAATTTTCCATCCACAAATCTCCGTTAAGTTCGCACCGTGAGATCTATGCTCGGCCTCGTGGCGCAAATGGGAGCGTCCCCCTACGGGTGGCATTTGTATGGGTCAATATCAACGTGAATGGAGAGAGTACTTATAGTGAGTGGGAGCGGGATCTGTGAAAACGGGACCCACGATCTCTTCTTTCAATTCACACTGTGAGACGCCTATGATCCGCCTGCTAGTTTGGCCTGGACCAGACAATCCCTACGGAGGGCCTTGATCATGGGAGTCAAAACACCGTGAATTCCCGAAAGGGATACGATTTCCTTGTTGGTTTTCCTTCTTAGTTCTCCCTACGGCGGCTATTGTTTGGACGGATACTTGGAAATTTAAAGATTGAGGGTGGCACTCACAGGATTCATTAAGTGTTAATGGATTCAGACCGAAAAATGGTAACTGGATGCCTAATGGAATAAGAGTTATTCTGGTATTAGGGTCTGGTCGAGAAAGTCTCGTCCTAGAGGAGGAGTGGGTTTGTCTATCCTACGGTGGCGGTCATTCTAAACCTTTAGGGTATCATTGCAAATTTTGAATGACCTAGGGATCATAGGATAAAAATTTGCTAAAACCTTATTGGATTTTCAAAAGTTTTTTGCGAGACTTACAAAGTTTTTTCAATTTTTCAGCAACAAAATGTCAAATTCTTTTAACGCTCCTTTAGCTTCCGTTAAGTTAATCGACGATAGTATATCGTGGAAAAATAATAAAGACACGATTTTGGTAAATGACGACCAAGAGCTCGCGCTCACTGAGGAGGGTCCTCAGGTGCTCGGTTCAACAGTCCTATTCAACGATCTACAAACCTTCCAGTCCTTGGTTCAAACTAGGGAACAGGAAGTTGAGGCAAGTGTTGCCTTAAGATTTTTTCACAGGGGTATGACCTCTGGGACAAAGTTTGTAGACTCTTCAGGCCCTAAGGGGAAGAAGGAGAAGTTGAAGGAAGTTAAGGTTGACCGCGTTGTCGCCCTAAAAGGCAAGGAAATCAAGGATGTTGCGAGAAAGTGTTTCTACTGCAACAGGGACGGACACCTGAAAAGGAGTTGTCCCAAGTTCCTTGATGAAAAGAATATGACAGGTAAATGTGATTTACTTGTCACAGAAACTTGTTTAGTGGAGAGTAATGACTTTGTCTGGATATTGGATTCAGGCGCCCCTAATCACGTTTGCTCTTCTTTTCAAGGATTAAGTTCCTGGCAGCCGCTGCAAGAGGGTGAGATAACACTCAAGGTTGGATCCGAAGAATTTATCTCAGCTGCAGCAATAGGCACGGTGAAGCTGTTTTTTGGTGGGAAGTACTTATTATTGGATAATATGTACATAGTTCCTGGGTTTACGAGAAACCTAGTTTCTATATCCTGCCTATTAGAACAAAATATTTCTGTTTCTTTCAAGAGTAATAAAGCGTTTATTTCTCGAAATGGAAATTTGATTTGTTCTGTTTCGCTTGAGAGCAATTTATATGTTTTGAACCCTAATTCGGTCAAAAGTGTTTTGAACACCGAATTGTTTAAAACGGCAGAACGCGAACTAAGAGATTGAAAGTTTCTCCAAAAGAAAGTGCCCATCTCTTGCATCTACGGTTAGGCCACATTAATCTCAATAGGATTGAGAGACTAGTGAAGAGTGGACTTCTAAGCGAGTTGGAAGAAAACTCTTTACTGGTATGTGAGTCATGCCTTGAAGGCAAAATGACCAAACGTCCTTTTAGTGGAAAAGGATATAGAGCCAAGGAGCCCCTTGAGCTTATACGTTCTGACCTCTGTGGTCCGATGAATGTTAAAGCACGAAGTTGTTACGAATACTTCGTATCTTTCATAGATGACTATTGTTGCGCATAATTATAAATATGCAATACTGCAGTGTACGGGTAAAGTTTTAGCATAGTGATTTATGAGTCCAAGTATCGTCCTCGGGAATGGCTTTCTAGATTAATTAATTACTAAGGTACTAATTCTCAATTTTAGCTAAAGAAACATAACATGGATAGTTGGTTGAAAGTAAAGACAAGCAAACAAATAAACATGTGGAGATGCGAATTGATAGAATTCAGTGAAGTGATTATACAAGTTAATGACTCAATTAACATATGCAATGAACCAATGAGATGAATTTATAAACAAGAAGTAAAATACTCAAGAAAATCTCTCGATTCTTAGTGAGCCTCACACATGCAATAAACTCCATAGTCTCCATATGAACCTACGACATGCATGGCATTAAGCTACTTCTTTATGTGTTTCCCTAAGATTTCTAATTCATTCTCATGCCAGATTTCTATGAGTTTTGACAATTTTGCTCTAATTCAAGCTTTATCTCTCGAGTCCACTTAAACCAACAAATTAAGAAGTAAAGAACGAATTGCCAAAAATAAGGACAAAACATGCTTCAATACATAGCAAGAAAGTCATAACAAGTAAGTCAAATCCTAGCTACAATGTTTAGCTACTCTAAATCACATGAAAATCAGACTAAACATGTAGAAAACGTCTTAGAACGCTATTACAATTTGAAAGAAAAGGAAATTAAACTTATGTGTCGATGTCGGTTCTTCGTCTCCGAGCTCCCGCCTTCGATCTCGACCCTACACGGATGCTTTGGCTCCCAAAAATGCTCTTTTCTCTCTTTTTACAAGTGTATTTCGAAATTGGGGTGGAAAATCTACCAAATTCGGCTCCTTTTGTAATGAAATTATAAGGATATATTTATAAATGGAATCGGTGCAGCGTTGCAACGGTAGGGACAACGTTGCAATGTTGTACCCTAGGCGGCTGGCAAATATGGAAATAGTCGATGGTGTTGCAACGCTGAGGGCAACGTTGCAACGCCGCTACCCTAACGCGCGCGCCTTCCTATCGATGTGGCGTTGTGACGCTGCAAGGCAGCGCTGCAACGCTATCAACAGTGGTCTTCAACGCCTTTAAACAGCATGCTCGGCGTTGCAACGCTATAGACAGCATTGCAACGCCATCACTTCGGGTCATCATGCTTGGATTGATCTTTTCTCTTCCAATTGGTATTATTTTTAGCTCCAAATAGCCTCGTTTCCATCCCGCGTGATCCAAATTGTCTTCAAATGTCCTGTTTAAGTTCCTAACCTGAAATTGAATGATTTAAACATGTAAAAGCCCTAAAATCATTATAAAACTAGCAATTATTAAGCCTAAGGATAACCATTTTGTGTGCTATCAAACACCCCCAAACATAAACTTTTGATAGTCCCAAGCAAAAACAGAATTAAACATCAAATTGTTGTTAAACATACATTTGATTCAAGCCTCAAAAATTTAAGAGAAGATCTGACAATCACAGAAAACATTCAAACATAACACTTCAACAAGCAATTTAAAACTTTTCCTAAGTGTTCCTACGTGTGTGTGTGATTAGCCTATGTTCCCTTCATTTTTACTAAGCCCGGATCAACTTTATTAGGCTCTCCATTCAACTTCCCCCTACACTGGTCTTAATTACTTATCTTTGAGTCTCTCCACATTCAAGAATTCAATAACTCTACTCAGTACTTACTCACTTTCTTATTTATCAATTTTTCTATTTTCTTCTTTTTTTTGTGCAAGGACACTAGCTTTCACACATCCACTGTAGGGACCCTTACCCAGAGCACTCGCTCAATGAGTGGGCTAACTGATCATAATGAAGGTAGCTCTTTTTGCCCTCACGAATTTTTTTTCTTTAGCAAACAAATAACAAGAGCCAACTAAATTACATATTATACAGGTCATGCACTTCATATTGTTATTCACCTTATCCTGCAGTTTAACTCTCAAATCAGTTCTTAGAGCTATCGAAGTGACATCAAACTTCTGAACCTAATAACTTTGTTCTAAGCATTTCGAAACTACAGAAACACGGACTATGTGCATAATAGTGCAGGAAAACTCAAGAAAATTTTCAAATTAACTCGAATTCATGTCATGCTCTCAAGTTTCAGAAAAATAAAAAATATTTCAATTAAATCTCATCCTAGGCTATCATGATCATACTTATGTAAAAGATCAATCAACAATTTAGAACATACTCAGGATAGTCACAACAAATAGACACATCCCACCCCCAAATTTAAACTAAACATTGTCCCCAATGTTTGCAGAATTAAGCACAAATTAAGTATAATGGTAAGAGTGAACGATACTGTCGTGGGTAATGGAGATCTTTCTGAGTTTCTTAGATAGCCAAAGCATGTGTGTTGGAGTTCCTCAGAACGGGAGAATGGATTTCAACGAATAAATGCATCGTCACAACCTACAAAGCAAACAACAACTAGTAAATAAACTAAGAATTGAAAAACAACAAACTAAAGACAGAGAATAGAAAAAAAAAAGAAAAAGCTTGGGTTGCCTCCCAAGAAACACTTTGTTTAACGTCTTTAGCTAGACTGTACTCCCTCAAGGTGTTTCCTTCCTTGCTTGTAGTGCCTGGAGTGATGTGTTCATTTGGCTAATCTGGGTTTCTATATTCTTTATTGCAGCTCCAAGACTAGTAACAATACCAGATAGACTGGTGACTGCATTCTCCAGCTGGTTGGACCGACTTCTGGATTCAGCTATGAAGGAGTGCAATGTGTCTTCCATAGATGGTTTCCTCTCGTATGTAGAAGCATGCCCTGTAGGAGGATTCAACACATTTTTGTTGTTAGCATAAGAGAAATTCTCATGATACCTCAAACCTGGATTGTAATGTGTTGGTAGGTTATTCTGAGTCTGATTTCCCCCATAGGTGTTGCTTCTGTTGTTCAGGTAGTGCAATTGCTCCATAGTGGATTCTCCATTAGGCTGGGAGCATTGAGAGGACATCCCTTTTTGTGGTGATCCTACAAAATTATTCAGAGCATGAGTGAGAGATGCCATATGAGATCTAAAAGAAGTTACCTCATCCAGTTGACATAATCCAGCTACTGGCTTAGATATGTCATTTTCTGTAGGCTATTGGTAGCTGGCAGTTGACATTTCCTCGAGGAGGGCACGTGCTTCTGGCACAGTCTTTGCCATGAAAGCCCCTCCAGCAGTGGCATCCAGAATGGTCTTGGTCTTACCTTCCAGTCCATTATAGAACAATTGTACCTTGAGCCATTCTAGGTAGCCATGCTGTGGGCACCTCCTGAGCATGTCCTTGTACCTTTCCCATGCCTCGAATAGCTGCTCTCCCTCTTGTTGCCTGAATGTTCCTATCTCAGTCCTTAAATTTGCAGCCATCACAGGTGGAAAGAATTTGGTCATGAAGGTTTGGGCCAAGTCCTCCCAGGAAGTGATATTACCTGAGGGAAGGGACCCTAGCCATTCTTTGGCTCTACCCTGCAAGAGAAAGGAAAGAGACGTAAGCGAATACTATCCGAAGAGATACCATTCATTTTAAATGTACCACAGACTTCTAAGAAATTTTGAAGATGCGAGTTAGGATCTTTTGTGGCTAAGCCTTTGAAAGCACCTTCCCTAACAATCTGTATCAGCCCTGTCTTAAGTTCAAAATTATTAGCATTTATAGGGGCATGGACTATTCCAGCCTGCTCAGAATTAAACATAGGTTGGAAATACTCCCTGATAGGTTTAGGGTTATTGATGAGCTCCTGATCATCCATTTCCTGAAGTTCTGCTCTTTCTTCCCTTAGGAGTATCCTACAGGTCCTCTCGATCTCAGGATCAAAAGGGTGCAAGTCTGCAGCTCTCCCCTTGGGCATACACCTGGAGGAACAAAAAAAAAAGAAATTAGATAACAAACACAAACAACAAGAAAATAAAACAAAAAAACCAAAAAAAAAAATATAAAAACATGAAACATAAAACTTGGGTTGCCTCTCAAGAAGCGCTTTCTTTAACGTCTTTAGCTAGACGGTAACTTATCAGGGCACATAAAATTGCTCATATTTCTTCGGGCCCTTCTCGCTCGAATTGATATAGCCTTCTAAGTCTAAAAGGCTATTCTGCTTTTCATGGGCACCAGAGATAGAATTATTTTTGGTATTTTTATTTAATGAAATGAAAAAACTGAAATCAAAGCAACACTCGTGAGTATAGGACAAATGGTTATAAAAAATAAATGAAATTTCTGGGGATAAAAGGAAAGTAGGCTTCTCAACCTCTAACTCTATCACCTGGATCTCCCTTGTGGGATTAAGTGTATCAACAATGTCTTCCTCACTAACCTAATCATGGTGTGCCTCAGTCTCCCCCAAACTATCCTCATTATCATCTAAACTAATCCTCCTAGGTGGCATCTCCTGAGTGGTAAGGATAAGAAATTGTTCCTGTAAGGCCTTAAGGGAAACTACTAGCTGGTTAAGATACTGAGCTCTATCCTGTACTATTTCCCAAAGTCCTACCACCTCAGTTTCTAACCTCTCCAACCTCTCTAATTCACTATGAACCAAATTTTTAAATTTCAATTCTAAGGTGTATTCTGCCAATTGGTCCATAAGAGAAGATTTGTCTATGGGTTGGTTAAGGTACGAAAAACTTTGGACAAAACATGCTTCAATACATAGCAAGAAACTCATAACAAGTAAATCAAATCCTAACTACAATGTTTAGCTACTCTAAATCACATTAAAATCAGACTAAACATGTAGAAAACGTCTTAGAACACTATTACAATTTGAAAGAAAAGGAAATTAAACTTGTGTGTCCATGTCAGTCCTTCGTCTCCGAGCTCCTGCCTTCGATCTCGAACCTCCACGGATGCTTTGGCTCCCAAAAACGCTATTTTCTCTCTTCTTACAAGTGCCGAAACTAGGGTGGAAAATCTACCAAATTCAGCTCCCTTTGTAATGAAATCATATGGATATATTTATAGATGGAATAGGTGCAGCGTTGCAATGCTAGGGACAGCGTTGCAACGTTGTACCCTAGGCGGCTGGCAAAGTTTTAAATTACTTATTGATGGTGTTGCAACGCTGAGGGCAGCGTTGCAACGCCGCTATCCTAACGCGCGCGCCTTCCTATCGATATGGCGTTGCGACGCTGCCGGCAGTGGTCTTCAACGCCTTTAAACAGCACGCTCGACGTTGCAATGCCATCACTTTAGGTCATCATGCTTGGATTGATCTTTTCTCTTCCAATTGGTATTATTTTTAGCTCCAAATAGCCTCGTTTCGATCTCGAGTGATCCAAATTGTCTTCAAATGTCCTGTTTAAGCTCCCAACCTGAAATTGAATGATTTAAACATGTAAAAGCCCTGAAATCATTATAAAACTAGCAATTATTAAGCCTAAGGATATCACATTTTGTGTGCTATCAACTATTTGACGTATGGGTACATTTACCTTATGCATAGGAAGTCTGAAACACTTGAAAATTTCAAGGAGTTCAAGACTGAGGTTGAGAACCTGTTAGGTAAAATGATAAAAACACTTCGATTGGATCGAGGTGCAGAGTATATGGACACTGAATTCCAGGACTATATGATAGAACATGGAATTACGTCCTAAATCTCAGCACCTGGTATGCAATGCTTCTATATCGGAGAGAAGAAACAGAACTCTGTTGGACATGGTTCGGTCGATGATGAGCTATGCTCGTCTCCCTGATTCCTTTTGGGGTTACGATGTGGAGACTGCGGTTTACATTTTGAATACAGTTCCGTCGAAAAGTGTTTGTGAAACACCTTTCGAACTCTTGCATGGTCGTAAAACCAGTTTACGTCATTTCAGAATTTGGGGATGCCCGACCCATGTGTTGGTGTCAAACTCGAATAAGTTGGAATCCCGTTCAAAGTTGTGCCTCTTTGTAGGTTACCCAAAAGAGACTAGAGGTGGTTTCTTTTACGATCCTAAGGATAATAGGGTGCTTGTGTCGACAAACGCCACATTTCTTGGGAAAGACCACATCAGAGATCACTTACCAAGGAGTAAGATTGTGTTAAATGAAATGGACAGTTCATCAGCAAGAGTTGTTGATGGTGCTAGTACGTCAACAAGTGTTATTGATCCTAGCTCGTCTAGTCAAGTCCATTCCCAAGAGTTGGGAATGTCTCGACGTAGTGGGAGGGTTGTGAGACAGCCTGAACTTTACATGGGTTTAGCTGAAACCCAGGTCGTCACTCCTGATGATGACTGTGAGGATCCATTGACCTATGATCAGGCAATGACTGACGTTGACAAAGACGAATGGATTAAAGCTATGGACCAGGAAATGGAGTCGATGTACTTCAATTCCGTCTGCGAGCTTGTGGACCAACCAGATGGGGTAAAACCTATTGGTTGCAAGTGGATCTACAAGCGTAAATGTGGTGTAGATAGGAAGGTGCAGACCTTAAAAACTCGACTAGTGGTAAAGGGTTTTACCCAGGTGGAAGGGGTTGACTATGAGGAAACATTTTCTTCCATGGTAAAGTCGATTAGAATCCTTCTGGCCATTGCCGCATATTATGACTATGAGGTATGGCAGATTGATGTCTAGACCGCCTTTCTGAATGGCAACCTTGACGAGACCATCTACATGGACCAGCCCAAGGGGTTCATTGCCCAAGGCCAAGAGCAAAGAGTTTGTCGGCTTCAAAGGTCTATTTATGGACTGAAACAAGCCTCGAGGTCTTGGAATATAAAGTTTGATGAGGCGATCAAATCTTATGGCTTTGATCAAAATGTTGACGAGCCTTGTGCCTACAAGAAAATCGTCGACAAAACTGTCGCATTTCTAATATTGTATGTGGATGATATCCTTCTCATAGGGAATGAGGTAGGATTTCTTACTGACATTAAGGAATGGCTGGCTTCGCAATTCCAAATGAAAGATTTGGGAGAGGCATGATGATGTTCTAGGTATCCAGTTTATCCTAACCTAAGAAACAGAACGCTAGTCATGTCTCAAGCGTCTTATATTGACAAGATGTTGTCTAGATATAAGATGCAGAACTCCAAGAAGGGCTTGCTTCCTTTCAGGCATGGGGTTCACCTGTCTAAGGATCAATGTCCTAAGACGCCTCAAGAGGTTGAGGATATGAGACGAATCCACTATGCTTCAGCTGTAGGAAGCCTGATGTATGCCATGTTGTGTACTAGGCCCGACATCTGTTATGCACTTGGGATTGTCAGTAGGTATCAATCCAATCCAGGATTAGATCACTGGACAGCCGTAAAGGCAATCCTCAAGTAACTTAGGAGAACGAGAAACTACAGCCTTGTGTATGTGAGTGGGGATTTGATCCTTACGGGATACACAGATTCTGACTTTCAGACCGATAAGGATTCTAGGAAATCCACTTTGGGGTCAGCGTTCATTCTGAATGGAGGAGCTGTAGTGTGGCGAAGATCAAGCAGGGATGCATCGCTGATTCCACGATGGAAGTCAAGTATGTTGCAACTTGTGAAGATGCAAATGAAGGTGTTTGGCTCAGGAAGTTAATGACAGATTTGGAAGTTGTTCCAAATATGAACTTGTCGATCACGCTGTTTTGTGACAACAGTGGTGCAGTAGCCAACTCGAGAGAACCTCGGAGTCATAAAAGGGGTAAGCACATAGAGCGTAAGTATCACTTGATACGGGAGATTGTGCACCGCAGAGACGTGACAGTCACGCAGATAGCTTCAGAGCACAACGTTGCTGATCAATTTACAAAGGCCCTCACGGCTAAGGTGTTTGAGGGTCACCTAGAGAGTCTAGGTCTTCGAGTGCTTCCTGACTAGGGCAAGTGGGAGTATTGTAAAGGGGTATTCAATGCCCTAGTTTATTGTATTACTTTATTGTATTGCTTTACTGTACATTTGAGAAATGTATCATGTACTCCACTAGCTTAGTCCAAGGGAGAGTTTGTTGGGTTGTATGTCCTCATCTCGTGTAGTTTGTAATATTCCAAGTTGTAAATGAATAAGAGTTATTTATTTCAACATTGTGTAATAAATAAGAGTTATTTATTTAAACTTTGTGTCTCGCATTTTTCATAAACTTAATCCAATAAACTAAGCTCCACAGGGAGGATCACGTACGAGTTAATGACCCGAACGGTCTATAGTATATGGATAGGGTTGGAGACCTAATCCTGGATACACTGTGGATGTGACCTGCTTTGTATTAGATACAAACGAGGTGATCTGACTCGTTCATGTGGTTGACATGCGAGTGGGGGCAACCTATGCAATGAGATTGTACAAGTCTGGACCGTGAATTATTAGACTTACTGATGTAACACCGTTAACAGTATAGAACTAATAATTTCGTAGATGACCATGAGTGACTCAACCTTAATCCTGAGCGTGTCACGGACTCCTGTCTGCGGGGGTTTTTCTTTTGACTAGTACGTGTGAGGGTGGCCATTGTTGCTCGCTCAATATGCCATATTCTCAGGGGCAGGACCACGTGGGGAGCTGGGAACTTGACTACGCAAGAAGGAATTCACTCATTCCCGACTTTAGGGAAACTAGAGTAGTTGTTCCCTTAAGTGTTGTCTCCAGGGCTTGAACAACGAGGCCCCACTCTCTCATTGGCCTTAGATGGTTGTTGTTTATGGTTGGACCATGCAACGTAGTTGTTCATTAGAGGAGCAGTGGGACTTAAGGAGCAAGAGGTAGACACAGGGGTAAAACGGTAATTTGACCCAGTAGTGTCTACGAACAACCTATGAAGGGTCGACTCATGGGTAATGGTTATATCAATGGACACAACTTGTCCTACAATGATGAGAGTGCAGCTACGAGTTTTAGTGGAGTGTTACCGTAGCTAATGAATGTTGAATAACCGGGTCAAAGAGTTTGACAGGTTAGTCTCGGATCATTGGAGCTCGTCACGTGTAGGTCCATTAGGTCCCTTGGTTGGCTCAAATTGGACAAATTGAGGGTTTACAGTTTGGTGTGAATTTGAAGTGTTCAAATTCATTATTTGGGTATTTATGTCATTTATATGAGATATAGATGTCATAATATATAGTTTGATGTGAATGAGATTCATAATAAACTATAGGATAGCCTAATTGATTAATTAATGCTAATTGGAGAAATTGAATTGAGAGAAATTAAATTGAATGTGATTCAATTTATAATTCCACACTTATGCAAATGAGATTTGTATAATAAGGTATGAGATACCTTATATTATATAATATGCAAATATGATTTCTATATTATATAGTTGTGGTAAAATGACGATTTGGTGAAGATGTTAACTCCACATCTCACCACTATTTAAAGGCTTTGCAAGAAGCCTTTGGTGAAAATCTTGCCATTTTTTGGATTTCCATCTAAAGAGAGCAAGTAATTCCCTCTCAAATCCTCTCTCAATTCTTCAAAATTCTCTCCTCACCCAAAACCAAAGGGAGTCCTACTCACTCTCCCTCAATTTCCCGAGAACAACCGAGAAGACGTTTTGGAGGTGTCTCCCTGTTCGGATCGAGGATCGAGTTCGAGGAGTTCGTTGGTACGAGAGAGATCGTGACTGGAGAAGGAGAAAACGTTGAAGAAGTGTTGTTCAAGAGGTTAGTATCCATTATACTTACTATTTTCTCTACTATTTTGCATGTTTAGCTTATAATCTATGAGATAGATTCAATTTTAAGATAGGAATTACACAACGGATCAACGATGTTTCACAACGTCTTCCGCTGCGGGAATTCAAAATCCCTTGAATAACAATTATAAATATATGAATATATAACTTATAACATACATCACATGAATTAATACATGTTATAACTTCTAACATTCATCACATGAATTAATACATGTTATAACTTGTAACATTCATCATATGAATTAATACATGCCAATGCTTTATATCAATTTAATATAACTCTTATATTAAAATAAATCATGCATTTCATATAATATAACAATTATATTAAATATAATGCATGATCATGCTTAAGGTGAGATTTTAATCTATATGCCATACTTTATGCAACATATATACATCAAATGCAGAAATTAAATAAAGCAAAATTGGACCAATTTAAGACATCCTAAATTCAATTAATTAAATTAATGAATAAAAAAGAAAAGAAACGCAAGCAACGTCGATTTCTCTTCTGTTTTTCTTAATTCCTCCTCCATTCTTTCACAATAACAACTTGCCACGATCGACACGAACTTACAGACTCGATTTACAACATAATTTGCCCAAAATAATAGGCCCTTACATTGATCAACAAGTCAACATAAAAATTTTAAATCTGTGCCAAAAATTGAAAACATCCAATTTGCAAACCTTTACATACATCTCATGATATAAAACTACTCACCTTTATTTTGTATGAAATTTCCAACAAAATACAAAGCAACAAATTGGCTCTAATACCGAGTGAAAGGAAATTGACTTCCTGCAACAGAAGCGAATGATCGAATTTGCTTTGTATTAAGAAGAAATTGTAAAAACATACAAAATTCTAAACATTAAGCACTACAACATACCTTTGTAGATCGTGATTTTCAAATGCTCTATTGATCTTCGCACCGAACGATCTTTAGCTCTACGTTGAGACACCTCCAATTGATCTTCCTCGCTATTCTCTTGGACAAGATCCATCTTATGGGAGCCAACCCTTTGGAAGAATTCTAGAGAGAATAAATAATTTATCTAGAGAGAAAATGAGAGAATTTGATAGAGACGTTATGGAATAAAATGGAATTGCACACTTTGTCTCACAAAGGTGGCAAGAATTTCAGTTGTCTTCTTTCTTCCCATGCATCCATATGCATGTGTATATATAGTGAATAAGATGGAGGTTACATCCTCCATCCATTTACTATTCCATAAAATATATGTTATTATTCCATAACATATAATTCTATAACGTACAAACATTTGTAGTTTAATTAAATATCATTAATTTAATTAAATTTATTTCTCTCATATAACGTATAGTTTTACTATGAATCCAATTCATATTATTATTTGAATCTAATTCAAATATATAGTTTAATTATGAATTTTATTCCTAATTAAATTTTATGTTATATCAATTATACTTTATATAATTAATTATACATATATATTCCCTTGATAATTGGAACATTTCAAATTTCTTTTGAACATATGATTCTTGTTTAATCCATGGTGAGCTAGCGGAGGGACCTAATGGACCTACAGATCATGACCTACAATGATACGAGATTAATCGATCAAACTCTTTAACCAAATTAACCAACATTCATTAACTACGAGTGTCACACCCCGTCCCAGCTTACTTGCCTAACCTAGGAAGAGATGCAAAGACAAAGATAACAAAACCTCTGGTTGGCTTTCCTTGACTAACCCAAGACTTAACTTAAAATAGACGTAACACATCATGTTTGAATAAGCAAAGTTAAGCACTGATATACACTTATATATGAAATACATTCACTTCCTTTACTATGTTCTTTAGATAGTCATAAAGTTTCCAAGTTTATTACAACCCATCTAATATGTTCTCACTACAAACCATATACAAAGAAAGTGTATATACAAGGAGCTAAATGTCGTGGTGGCAAATAGGTCTTGTGAAGGCTAAGCACTGGAAACTCGTCTCACACTGGGAAGAGTAGACATAAAGAAAACGTGAGCTAGGAAGCTCAAAGTGAGTGTCTATTATAAGCTCAAAGGTGAAGCATAATAATGGCAGATTATAAGTAGAAAATAGCTTAACATAAACAACCATGCTTCCAATTTACAGGTTTAAGTCACCACTTATGCATAGCACATAACTCATAATGTAGTATTATATTGAGTGTAGATAGATCAATAATGTAGAAGCTCATAACAATAAAACACATAGCATGATGCCACTTTCAAACCATAGAGGTGGTAGAGTTACATTTGTACCAATAAGGTTCATACCTCTCTCACGTGCACGTGGAATACCTTTGGCCCTTTGGTTTTCCCTAATACCTTCTCTATGTCCTTCAAAGATAAGGTAAGACCATTTACTACCCGAATACCTTCTCATTGTCCTTCAGTATCGGAAAATTATGATTCATTCCCCCCTAAGTACCTTCTCGAATGTCCTTCAGTATTAGGGGTTAATCAAGATCAAGGGCATAACTTGTTTACCATGGAAATCATGTCTTTATAACACATACAACAATTTCTTGACAATTTCATATTATCATCTAAACATGTTCCCAAGTGGATTTACACAAAACATTCTCTAAAGGAAAGCATACTTTCATAATTTAGTTTCCATACTTGGATTTATAGTTACAACTAATTCAAAGCATGCTTAGAACTTTATGTTAGGAACTCCATGAAGCTATACATAATTAGTTCAAACAAGACTCAATGATCAACAATTATTTTTTTTTAAGAAAAACATAGGCCAAGCATAGTTCAAAGATAGAGTCACTCACAGTATTAGAATTAGAACCTTGGCTTGTAAACTTGACCTATTAGCTCTTGGCCTGTCAAACAAACCAACTCAACCATTAGAACCTCGAGCTCATGATTTTTAACCTTACAACTTGCAAGAAAACACACTTTTAAATTTTCCAGCATTTTCAGATTTTCTGCCCTGTTTTCAGACAGCCATAACTTCTTCATTACTTATCCAAAAATAATATAATTTATACCAAACTCTTCCTTTTTGAACCCTCTAAAAATCATATGAAGACATGGAATTGAAATTCCAAACGGATTTGTTCAGAAATACCTCGAAAACTACTTTCCTCAAAACAGACTTCTGTTGTTTTCAGATTCAGATTTCCTGCTGCACAACAAATTTAATCTGATATGTAGGACATCTTCTAGACATTTTCTACTCACGATTTCTTCACAAAAGTTTTAGGAAATTCAATAAGCTTTCGAACCATACCAATTAGAGCTTCTAACGCCAAGTATGCAGATCAGAACAACCAAAACATCAGAGACTTCCCGGATTTGACAGCATACTTCTGTCCTCTGCCTTCCTCTTAACAAAACAGTAACATCAATTCCTTTCCTTATGCACCTAAGAAACAGGTCTAATTCAGTCCCATAACTCAATTAAGAATAGCCATACACACAATTGGTTGTAAGATATATAGAAATGGAAGAGAATCTCCTTCAATCTCTTGCTAGAAGTTTTTCCCTTTCACCTAAAATTATAGGTTCAACTTCCAGCTTGGGTTCCTCAAAATGTATCAACACAACCACCAAATATTTTTTGATAAACCTCAAGGACAACATCTTAGCTTACTTACCTCAAAATTTCAGCTTCTAATTCCTCCTCAAGAGCTCAAAACAGACTGATCTCCTCATACTGTTCTGCTACCCGAGAAACTTGAACACCCTTCACTTTTCTGAACTTTTCTCCTTCGTCCTCTTAGTATTTTCTGCAAAGCCGACCAGTTTCGTATTCTACACTCAATTTATGAGATTGTGACATAAAAATCATCGAATTTGGTTTAGTAGATAGAGAGATATGATCGATTGAAGTTGGCCCATTTTCCAGCTGCTTGCTGTCTTAGTAAGAATTTGACACCACCTTCTTGCCAAACTTAACTTCGAGCCTTTACCTCCTTTGGCCAGCTCCTACTTTCTTATTTACATCATAATCTCCTTTTTAAAATACCAAAATAAGTAAATAAGTCAATCTAAAGCATTTAACCAACTTTACCTAAGTTTATAAAAGATATGAGCTTTTCATTCAATACCTAATGCACCTAAAATTTGCCTAACTTGCTATTGATATTAACATACTTCAATTAACCTTCTAATATGCTTATTTCAATGGTTTACCTATCCCCTTATGAAGTTTAGACACATTGTAGCTCCAAATTCAATAGATTTCCAAATTCGATCACGACATCATTTAGTGCAACCTATACGATTTTGCATATTTCAAAACATCATGAACGAGTGCTCAATGATAAAAGAGAATAGGGTTTAGGGCTTACAATTTACTACCCCCTTAAAAGGAATTTCGCCCTCGAAATTCAAAGACGAAAAAAGTTGTGGGTACTTTTCTTTCATTGTGTCTTCGCTTTCCCATGTTGCTTCCTCGACGTCGTGATTTCTCCACAAGACCTTTACCGATGGTATTGACTTGTTCCTAAGCACTGTTCTTTCCGATCCAAAGCACTTGTAGAGGTTCTTCCTCATATGATAGATTCTCCTTAAGTTGTATTGGTTCTACCTTGAGCACATGTGATGGATCAGAAATGTATTTCCTCAACATTGATACATGGAAAACATTATGTACCCGAGACAATTCTATCGGTAAAGCTAGTCTGAAAGCTGATGGCCCTACACGTTCCAGAATCTCGTAAGGCCCTATATATCTCGGGCTCGCTTTCCCTTCCTTCCGAACCGCAAAATACTCTTCCATGGGGATAGTCTCAGGAAAACTTTGTCTCCGATTTCGAATTCTAAATCTCTTCTTCGTTTGTCAGCGTAGCTCTTTTGTCTATCTTGTGCTGTCTTCAGTCTTTCCCTGATAAATTTAACATTCTCCGAGGTAACTTGGACCAACTCTGGCCCTATCAGCTTCCTTTCTCCTACCTCCCCCCAGCAAATAGGGGTTCTACATTTTCATCCATATAATGCTTCGTACGGTGCCATTCCGATGCTAGAATGATAACTATTATTGTATGCAAACTCCATCAATGATAGGTGAGTCTCCCACTTTCCTTTATATTGCAAGATGCGCATGCTCAAGCATGTCTTCGAGGGTCCAATGGTTCTTTCGATGACCATCGGTTTGTGGATGAAATGTCAGACTAAAGTGCAACTTAGTTCCCAAGGCCTCTTGGAGACTCGGCGAAACTTGGAAGTAAATCTCAATCCCTATCCGACACAATAGATACTGGGGCTCCGTGATTGGCTTACAATCCTGCCAACATATAATTTAGCAAGTTTATCCAGAGTAAAAGTTACCTTGACGGGTAAAAATCGAGCGGTCTTAGTCAATCATCTATTATCACCCAAATCCCGTCATAACCACTCGGTGTTCGGGAAGTCTAAATAAGAAATCCATCGTTACATGCTCCCACTTCCATTCGTATTGGGAGTGGATTTAGAAGCCCTCCTGGTTTCTGCCGTTCAGGTTTCACCTTCTGACAAATTAGACATTTAGAGACATACTCTGCTATTTCTCGTTTCATTCCTGGCCACCAATAATGGTTCTTTAAGGTCCGATACATTTTTGTACCTCCTGGATGCATCGCATAGGCTGAACTATGTGCTTCTTCTAGTATCGCATTTCTCAAAGTTTCATCTTTAGATACACAAAATCTACCATACTTCATCAACGCTCCATCACGCCTTACTTCGTAATCCGCTCTCTGATTCAAGTTCACCTCTTCTATCAATTTCTTCAGGGTAGGGTCTTTAGCTTGACTTGTGATAACATCATTAATTAAGGTAGGTCTTACCTGAAAATGAGCTAACAAGTTCCCTTTGTCCCCAACATACACTTTTGCATTAGAACTCTTGAGTTCCTCAAATAGAGCCACTCTAACAGCATTAAGTGAACCCCTACGTTGCTTCGACTTCCTACTCAGTGCATCAGCTACAACATTAGCCTTCCCTGGGTGGTATTCGATCGTGCAGTCATAATCTTTTATCAATTCAAGCCACCTCCGTTGTCTCAAATTCAACTCTTTCTGTTCGAAGATGTATTTTAAACTTTTATGATCTGTGTAAATACAACACTTCTCACCAAACAGATAATGCCTTCAAATCTTTAAAGCTAACACAACTGCTGCGAGCTCCAGATCATGAGTAGGATAATTACATTCATGTTTTTTTAATTGTCTTGAGGCATAAGCAATCACTTTCCCATCCTGCATAAGTACACACCCAAGGCCCTGATGTGAGGCATCACAGTAAACCTCAAACTCTTTTCCCGTGGTGGGTAGAGTTAGTACTGGAGTCTTTGTGACAAGTCCTGTTCTTGAACTCTTGAAAACTTTTTCCACACTTTTCACTCCACTCGAACTTCGTATTCTTCTTTGTCAAACTGGTTAATGGAAGAGCTATCTTCGAAAACCCCTCAACAAAACGTCGATAGTATCCTGCAAGGCCCAAAAAACTACGGACTTCCGTTATTGAAGTTGGTTGTTCCCACTTAACTATAGCTTCCGTCTTCTGAGGATCCACTTGTACTCCAGCTGCTGATACTACGTGTCCCAAAAACACAACCTGCTTCCAAACAAAACTCACATTTACTAAATTTAGCATACAACTTCCGATCTCGTAATGTCTGTAGCACTATTCGAGATGTTCTGCATGTTTTTCTCAGATTTTCTCGAGTACACCAAGATGTCATCAATAAATACTATCACAAATCGATCAAGGTAAGGATGAAATACCCGATTCATGAGATCCATGAATGCCATTGGGGGCATTAGTTAACCCAATGACATTACCAAGAATTCATAATGCCCATACCTTGTCCTCGAAAAGTCGCTTTTGGTACATCGTAATCATTGATCTTCACCGATGGTATCCCGATCGTAAATCAATTTTGGAAAACACCGAGGCACCCTTTAGTTGATCGAACAGGTCATCTATGCGGGCAAAGGATATTTGTTACGTATTGTTACCTTATTCAGGTTATCGGTAATCAATACATAATCGTAATGTCCCATCCTTCTTTTTAACAAACAACACAGTGCTCCCCACGGAGATACACTTGGTCGAATATAACCCTTATCCACCAACTCCCACCTGGCGAGTTTTCAATTCCTTCAATTCCTTCTGTGCCATCCTATACGGGGCTTGAGATATTGGCGCTGCTCCACGGCATCAGTCTATGGTAAACTCCACCTCTCTATCGTGGCAACCTCATAGCTCTTCTCGGGAAGACATCTAAATACTCACATACTACTGGAATGTCTTGAGTTCCGATTTACTCACTGGTGCACAAACTACATATGCAAGATATGTCAGTACAACCTTTCTTCAATAATTTCCCAACTTTCAATAGTTGATATCATACAAGTAGGCAATATCTTCCTATGTCCCTTAAACACGACCTCGGTCTTTGATTTTCCTCAACACAACTTCCTTCCTATGACACCATTAAGGCATGATACCTAGATAAGAAATCCATCCCCAAAATAACGTCGAACTCTTGGAGATCTAGGGAATCAAGATGACAGATTGTCATGGTCATACCATTCACTTCCACCATACAATTAGTATAAACACTACAAACTATCGACATATCACCAATAGGAGTATAAATACATAGCTCCTCAGATAAAGGTTCTAACTTCGCAACAATGCTAGCAGCAAACATTTTAGAGATAAAAGAATGTGTAGCTCCTGGATCTAGTAATGCATGTGCAGGTTTACTACAGATAGAAAGTGTACCCATAACAACTTCTGGTGCATCATCTGCCTCCTGCTGTGTCATGGCGTAAATCTTCCCCTGTTGTCGGGGTCGACTACTACCGCCCCTTTTGCTTAGCTCTACTAGTGCCTTCTCCTCCAAATTGCCCCATATTTTCTTTCTTTGGTTCACGATGATCTTGATGTAGTTCTCTGTCCCACCATGCCTTCTTGCATTAATTGGGGGCATTCCCTTTTGAAGTGACCACCTTGCCCACAGTTGAAACATACATTTCCGCCACTCAAACATTGTAAACCCGAGATCTTTCTTTGGAACTTCCTTAATATCAAACAACAAAAGAAAGGAAGAAATGAATGTTTAAAACTTGGTTTCCCATGTTTTAAAAAGAAAAGAAATGAAGTGAAAGACAAAAGGAAAACAAGGAAGAAAAACTTTAAACCATTTTTGGTTCGGTTTGCTTTAAAAGATAAAAGGAGAAGAGAAAATGAAACAAATGTAAAACATGTTAAGTTTGTTTTGTAAAGAAAAGAAAAGAAGGAAGGAGATAAAGGAAAGGAAAGAAAAGGAAAAAAGGAATGAAAAAGGGAAAAGCAAAGTGGGTGGTAGACCCCACCATAGTTTTCTTTGTTTAAATAACCCTTTCCATCGATTTCTTTCTCATTTTCAACAAGGAGCAGCAAGGGTTTCGTGAGAGAAGGTGAAAGGAAGAAGAAGAAGAAGGTTTTCATGAGTTAGAGTTGCAGAAGAAGGAAGGAGAGCTCAAAGATTACTTGTGTAGCAGCAAGGTGAACAACTCAAACCAGTTCTGCTATTTTGTTCATCACGAGCTCCACAGAAAGAGGTAAGAGTTGAAATTTTGTTTCATGAAAGTTAACTCATATTGGAACAAAATTCGTGAAGGATACTCGAGCAAATTCGGATCTTAAGCTACTGATTTGTGAAGAGGAAGACAGAACACAGAATTTGCTGTCAAATCCGAGAAGTCTCTGATGTTTTGGTTGTTCTGATCTGTATACTTGGATTTAGAAGCTCTATTAGGTATGGTTGGAAAGCTTATTGCATTTCCTACAACTTTCGTGAAGAATTCGTGAATAGAAAACGATTGGAAGATGTTGTAAATAGCAGGTCAAGTTTCGGGTTGCAGCAGAAAATCGATTCTGGAATAGCAGAAGTTGGTTCCTGGGAAAGAAGACTTCGAGGTATTTCTGAACCAATCTATTGGGAATCTCATTTTCATGTCTTCATAAGAGTTTTAGAGGATTCAAAAAGGAAGAGTTTGGTATAAATTTCACCCTGTTTGGCTAAGAAATGAAGAAGTTATGGCTGTCTAAAAACAGGGCAGAAAATCTGAAAATGCTGGAATTTTGAAAGTGTGTTTTCTTGCAAGTTTTAAAGTCAAAAATCATGAGCTCGAGGTTCTAATGATTGATTTGGCTTGTTTGACAGGCCAAGAGCAAATAGGTCAAGTTTACAAGCCAAGGTTCCAATTCTAATACGGTGAGTGACTCTATCTTAGAACTATGTTTGATCTATGTTTTTCTTCATGAACATAAGTGTTGATAATTACATCTTGATTGAACTAGTTGTGAATGGCTTCATAGAGTTTTCTAACATAAAGTCATGATGGAACCTAAGCATGCTTTGAATTAGTTGTAACTATAAATCCAGGTATAGAAACTAAATTATGAAAGTATGTTTTCCTTTAGAGAATGTTTTGTGTAAATCCACTTGGGAACATGTATAAATGCCAATGTGGAAATGTCAAGGAATTGTTGTATGTATTATAAAGACATGATTTCCATGGTACACAAATTATGCCCTTGTTTGGGGTTAACCCCTAATCATCAAGGACATTCGAGAAGGTACTTAGGGGAATGAATCATGATATCCCGATCTTCAAGGACAATGAGAAGGTATCCGGAAGTAAATGGGTTTACCTAAATATTGAAGGACAATGAGAAGGTATTCGGGTAGTAAATGGTTTTACCTTAATACCAAGGACATAGAGAAGGTATTAGGAAAACCAAACGACTAAAGGTAATCCACGTGCACGTGAGAGAGAGAGAGAGAGGTATGAACCTTATTGGAATAAATGTAACTCTACCACCTCTATGGTTTGATGTGGAGTCATGTCATGTGCTTATTGTTATGAGCTTTTATATTATTGATCTATCTACCCTCGAAAAGTTAGTACATTTCGAGTTGTGTGCTATGCACAAGTGGTGACTTAAAACCCAGAAATTGGAAGCATGGTTTGTTAATGTTTACAAACAGATGTTAAGCTATTTTGTACTTATAATCGCCATTATTATGATTCACCCGTGAGCTTATAATGTTTTAAAGATAGACACTCACCGAGCTTTTTAGCTCATTCTTTCAATGTTTTCAAACATTTACAGTAGAGATCGAGCTCCTTGTACCGACATCCTGCCATAGTCTGTGGAAGTTTCATAAGTTGATAGTTTGTACGTGGTCGGTGTTGTATAGCAAGTCGTTATGTAGTTATAGAAGTTTTGTACATTAGTGGTTGTATAAACATTGAGTTGTCTTGTGTTGTTTTGATGCACTTGACTTTTAGTTTCCAAGAGAGACTTATGAAGGGTTTCTCCTTGTGTATGTTTAATAGTTGTCCAGCTTCTGCATGTGTTATGTTAAAATGTTCCATATGCGAACATAGTATGTTATCGAGAGTACTGTGGTTACTGTGTATTGTAAAGAGCTAAACAATGTCTGTTGGCTTCACGCCGCCTTTCGAGCCTAGTTTTCAGGTAGTTCGGAAGGGGGTGTGACAAACATCGACCCCAATGATACTTTCCACAAGTGTTGCACAAAGGTTTCCTTGCTGAACTAGCTACTGACTCACCGGGTTGCCTGCATCGAGTCCCTTGCTCGATCCTATCGAAAAACTTGATCCCCGCTGCCTCTGTCTTTCCCCACGTCCACCTGTACCAGTCCTTGGAGTAGTTTGCCCACCACGATGGAGTTTAAAGCTTCCTTTTCCAGAGATACCTGGAGTGAATCTCCTATTATCTCCTCGTTGGAATCGGTCTCGTGGTAAACCAACAGAATAAGTGGTATGACCACCACCTACAGCTCCTTTTCCCATTCTGTCATCTACTAGGCTTCGCTCTACTCGTAATGCCGTCTCCACAAGCTTGGAGAACTCACCCACTCGAACTTGCATTGTCACGGTGTTCTGGATCTCTCGCCAGAAACCATCCTCGAACCTTTTGCATCGATCTATCTCGCTTGCAACAATAGTGCTAGCATACTTTGATAACTCTGTGAACTTCTTCTCATCACGATATGAGCGAGTCCTAGAAACTCGTTCCTCTTCGCATCACGATATGAGCTCGGGTAATACTTATCTTCAAAGGCCTTTCGAAACTCTTTCCAGCTCCAAGCATCCCCTTTTCTGCTCTCAGTTATCTTCCACCAATCATCTGCTCCTTTCTGGAGTAAGAATGCTGCTAAATCGACCTTCCTGTCTTCAGGGCATCGCATGACCCTAAAGCACTTCTCAATCGAGTTAAACCAAACCTCGCATCGCGGGATCTGCCGTGCCTTCAAATGTTGTTGCACCTAAGGCTTTCGGTCTTTCAATGCCATACTTCTTTTCTCGGATCTCAGCAGGCTGATCCAACACTTTCAGCTAATCTTTGAGTTATCCTCGTAAAGATCTGTTCCTCCATATTCACCTCTTGCTGAGGATGACTAGACTCTCCCTCTGATACCTCTCTTCCTCTATCACCAGTAGCTTCTTGAGTTCCAGTCTCCACTTGCCTGCCTCGTTTGCCACCTCGAGCCATGGTCCTAAATTATACAATCTTATTAAAATAGGTAAGACAACAAGCTCCTAATTCAATGCATGAACCTAGTTCCCTTCCCAAAACCTTTTGCTCGATACTGTTGTCACACCCCGTCCCAGCTTACTTGCCTAACCTAGGAAGAGATGCAAAGACAAAGATAACAAAACCTCTGGTTGGCTTTCCTTGACTAACCCAAGACTTAACTTAAAATAGACGTAACACATCATGTTTGAATAAGCAAAGTTAAGCAATCGATATACACTTATAAATGAAATACATTCACTTCCTTTACTATGTTCTTTAGATAGTCATAAAGTTTCCAAGTTTATTACAACCCATCTAATATGTTCTCACTACAAACCATATACAAAGAAAGTGTATATACAAGGAGCTAAATGGCGTGGTGGCAAATAGGTCTTGTGAAGGCTAAGCACTGAAACTCGTCACACCAGGAAGAGTAGACATAAAGAAAACGTGAGCTAGGAAGCTCAAGTGAGTGTCTATTATAAGCTCAAAGGTGAAGCATAATAATGGCAGATTATAAGTAGAAAATAGCTTAACATAAACAACCATGCTTCCAATCTACAGGTTTAAGTCACCACTTATGCATAACACATAACTCATAATGTAGTATTATATTGAGTGTAGATAGATCAATAATGTAGAAGCTCATAACAATAAAACATATAGCATGATGCCACTTTCGAACCATAGAGGTGGTAGAGTTACATTTGTACCAATAAGGTTCATACCTCTCTCACGTGCACGTGGAATACCTTTGGCCCTTTGGTTTTCCCTAATACCTTCTCTATGTCCTTCAAGATAAGGTAAGACCATTTACTACCCGAATACCTTCTCATTGTCCTTCAATGTCGGAAATTATGATTCATTCCCCTAAGTACCTTCTCGAATGTCCTTCAGTATTAGGGGTTAATCAAGATCAAGGGCATAACTTGTTTACCATGGAAATCATGTCTTTATAACACATACAACAATTTCTTGACAATTTCATATTATCATCTAAACATGTTCCCAAGTGGATTTACACAAAACATTCTCTAAAGGAAAGCATACTTTCATAATTTAGTTTCCATACTTGGATTTATAGTTACAACTAATTCAAAGCATGCTTAGGTTCCATCATGAACTTTATGTTAGGAACTCCATGAAGCTATACATAATTAGTTCAAACAAGACTCAATGATCAACAATTATGTTTTTTTAAGAAAAACATAGGCCAAGCATAGTTCAAAGATAGAGTCACTCACAATATTAGAATTAGAACCTTGGCTTGTAAACTTGACCTATTAGCTCTTGGCCTGTCAAACAAACCAACTCAACCATTAGAACCTCGAGCTCATGATTTTTAACCTTACAACTTGCAAGAAAACACACTTTTAAATTTTCCAGCATTTTCAGATTTTCTGCCCTATTTTCAGACAGCCATAACTTCTTCATTACTTATCCAAAAATAATATAATTTATACCAAACTCTTCCTTTTTGAACCCTCTAAAAATCATATGAAGACATGGAATTGAAATTCCAAACGGAATTGTTCAGAAATACCTCGAAAGCTACTTTTCTCAAAACAGACTTCTGCTGTTTTCAGATTCGGATTTCCTGCTGCACAATAAATTTAATCTGATATTTAGGACATCTTCTAGACATTTTCTACTCACGATGTCTTCACGAAAGTTGTAGGAAATTCAATAAGCTTTCGAACCATACCAATTAGAGCTTCTAACTCCAAGTATGCAGATCAGAACAACCAAAACATCAGAGATTTACCGGATTTGACAGCATACTTCGCCCTCTCCGCCTTCCTCTTAACAAAACAAAGAACATCAATTCCTTTCCTTATGCACCTAAGAAACAGGTCTAATTCAGTCCCATAACTCAATTAAGAATAGCCATACACACAATTGGTTGTAAGATATATAGAAATGGAAGAGAATCTCCTTCAATCACTTGCTAGAAGTTTTCCTTTCACCTAAACTTACAGGTTCAACTTCCAGCTTGGGTTCCTCAAAATCAACACAACCACCAAATATTTTTTGATAAACCTCAAGGACAACATCTTAGCTTACTTACCTCAAAATTTCAGCTTCTAATTCCTCCTCAAGAGCTCAAAACAGACTGATCTCCTCATACTGTTCTGCTACCCGAGAAACTTGAACACCCTTCACTCTTCTGCACTTTTCTCCTTCGTCCTCTTAGTATTTTCTGCAAAGCCGACCAGTTCCGTATTCTACACTCAATTTATGAGATTTTGACACAAAAATAATCGAATTTGGTTCAGTAGATAGAGAGATATGATCGATTGAAGTTGGCCCATTTTCCAGCTGCTTGCTGTCTTAGTAAGAATTTGACACCACCTTCTTGCCAAACTTAACTTCGAGCCTTCACCTCCTTTGGCCAGCTCCTACTTTCTTATTTACATCATAATCTCCTTTTTAAAATACCAAAATAAGTAAATAAGTCAATCTAAAGCATTTAACCAACTTTACCTAAGTTTATAAAAGATATGAGCTTTTCATTCAATACGTAATGCACCTAAAATTTGCATAACTTGCTATTGATATTAACATACTTCAATTAACCTTCTAATATGCTTATTTCAATGGTTTACCTATCCCCTTATGAAGTTTAGACACATTGTAGCTCCAAATTCAATAGATTCCCAAATTCGATCACGACATCATTTAGTGCAACCTATAATTTTGCATATTTCAAAACATCATGAACGAGTGCTCAATGATAAAAGAGAATAGGGTTAGGGGCTTACAATTTACTACCCCCTTAAAAGGAATTTCGCCCTCGAAATTCAAAGCAAAGACAGAAAAGTTGTGGGTACTTTTCTTTCATTGTGTCTTCGCTTTCCCATGTTGCTTCCTCGACGTCGTGATTTCTCCACAAGACCTTTACCGATGGTATTGACTTGTTCCTAAGCACTGCTTCTTTCCGATCCAATGACTTGTAGAGGTTCTTCCTCATATGATAGATTCTCCTTAAGTTGTATTGGTTCTACCTTGAGCACATGTGATGGATCGAAATGTATTTCCTCAACATTGATACATGGAAAACATTATGTACCCGAGACAATTCTATCGGTAAAGCTAGTCTGAAAGTCGATGGCCCTACACGTTCCTGTAATCTCGTAAGGCCCTATATATCTCGCCTCGCTTTCCCCTTCCTTCCGAACCGCAAAATACTCTTCCATGGGGATAGTCTCAGAAAACTTTGTCTCCGATTTCAATTCTAAATCTCTTCTTCGTTTGTCAGCAGTAGCTCTTTTGTCTATCTTGTGTCTTTTTCTTGATCTTTCCCCGATAAATTTAACATTCTCCGAGGTAACTTGGACCAACTCCAGCCCTATCGCCTTCCTTTCTCCTACCTCCCCAAAGAAATAGGGGTTCTACATTTTCTTCCATATAATGCTTCGTGCGGTGCCATTCCGATGCTAGAATGATAACTATTATTGTATGCAAACTCCATCAATGATAGGTGAGTCTCCCACTTTCCTTTATATTGCAAAGACGCATGCTCAAGCATGTCTTCGAGGGTCCGAATGGTTCTTTCTCGATCGACCATCGATTTGTGGATGAAATGTCAGTACTAAAGTGCAACTTAGTTCCCAAGGCCTCTTGGAGACTCGGCGAAACTTGGAAGTAAATCTCGAATCCCTATCCGACACAATAGATACTGGGGCCTCGACATTGGCTTACAATCTGTCAACATATAATTTAGCAAGTTTATCCAGAGTAAAGTTACCTTGACGGGTAAAAATCGAGCGATCTTAGTCAACTGCATCTATTATCACCCAAATCCGTCATAACCACTCTCGGTTCGGGGAAGTCCAAATAAGAAATCCATCGTTACATGCTCCCACTTCCATTCGGTGTTGGGGAGTGGATTTAGAAGCCCTCCTCGTTTTCTCGCTGCCTTCGTGTTTCACCTTCCGACAAATTAGACATTTAGAGACATACTCTGCTATTTCTCGTTTCATTCCCGCCACCAATAATGGTTCTTTAAGGTCCGATACATTTTTGTACCTCCCGATGCATCGCATAGGTCGAACTATGTGCTTCTTCTAGTATCGCATTTCTCAAAGTTTCATCTTTAGATACACAAAATCTACCATACTTCATCAACGCTCCATCACGCCTTACTTCGTAATCCGCTCTCTGATTCAAGTTCACCTCTTCTATCAATTTCTTCAGGGTAGGGTCTTTAGCTTGACTTGTGATAACATCATTAATTAAGGTAGGTCTTACCTGAAAATGAGCTAACAAGTTCCCTTTGTCCCCAACATACACTTTTGCATTAGAACTCTTGAGTTCCTCAAATAGAGCCACTCTAACAGCATTAAATGAGCCCCTACTTGTAAGTTAGCCCTTCACGAGTTGCTCATAATCAAAACTATGTCAAATTATCGTTTTACCCATGTGAATACCTCTTACTCTTTAAGTACCACTGGTCATTTAATAAACAATTTGTTTATGGCACGACCATAAACAAAACCCTTCTCAGGCTAGTGAGAGAGCTGAGCCCCATTGTTCAAGACCCGAAGTCAACACTTAAGAGAACAACTCTTATACTTTTCCTAAAACTTGGAAGGAGTGAATTCCATCTCGCGGGGTTAAGTCTCCAACACCCTACTCGATTTTGTCTCTAAGAAGGTAGGCATATTGAGTCACCGACTCGGGCTACTCTCACCCATATTAGTCAAAGGACAACACCTTACGGACAGGAGTTCGTAACCCACTCAGGATTAAGGTCAAGTTACTAATGGTCATCTATGAATTATTAAACCTAAACAATTAACGGTGTTACAACAGTTGGTTAATAATTCTCAGTCTGATCTTGTACGAACTCATCGCATAGGATACCCCCACTCACATGTCTACTACATGAACGAATTAGATCAATTCGTTTGGATCATATACAAAGCGAGTCGTATCTACAATGGTTAGGGTTTCATGCCCTAAACTTGTGTAGTTTGTAAATGTTTGATGAAATCAATGAAGAGTTATTATTCATCATTTCTCGTGTTCTCGCATTTAAAACTTGAAATCCAACAAACTAAGCTCAAGGGTTATGATTATGAGAAATTGAATAGTGTGTAGTAGACAAATAGGAAGGATCGTGTTCAAGTGTGTAACCCAAATGGTTTATAGTATATGGATAAGGTTGGAAATCTCATCCTGATAACACTATGGGTGTGACCCATTTTGTATTTGATACAAACGAGGTGATCCTACTCGTTCATGTAGTTGACATGCAAGTGGGGGCATCATATGCGATGAGTTTGTACAAGACCGGACCGCGAATTATTAGCCTACTGATGTAACACCGTTAACAGATTAGGTCTAATAGTTTATAGATGACCATTAGTGACTCGACCTAAATCCTGAGCGGGTTACAAACTTCTGTTCGCGGGGGGTTGTCCTTATACTAGTATGCGTGAGAGTGGTCAAAGCTGCCAACTCCATATGCCTATCTTCTCAGGGAAAAAACCTCATGGTGAGCTGGGAACTTAACTTTACGAGATGGATTTTACTCGTTCCTGAGCTAGAGAAATTAGATCGGTTGTTCTCTTAAGGGCTAAATCTAGGTATTGAACAACAGAGCCCCATCCTTTCACTGGCCCGAGAGAGACTTTGTTTACGGTAGGACCATAAACAAGTTTTTCATTAGATGAACAGTGATACTTAAAAGCAAGAGGTAATCACAGGGGTAAAAGAATAATTTGACCCAACTGTGATTACGAACAACCTGTGAAGGGTCGACTTACGGGCATTGGTTAAATCAATGGACAAAACTTGTCCTACAGTGGGGAGAGTGCAACTATGAGTCCATAGTAGAGCGACTCGTAGTTGATGAATGTTGGTCAACCAGGTCAAAGAATTTGATCTGTTAACCTTACATCATTAGAACTCATGAACTGTAGGTCCATTAGGTCCCTCCGTTTGCTCAATGTGGATATATCAAGGGTATAAAGTTTTGGAGCGAACTTGAAGTGTTCAATTTTGTAAATAGCAGTTATATTGATCATATGTGATATAATCGATATAATATGTAGCTAATGTGAATATGATTCATAATAAACTACATAATATACTTAGATTAATTTCTAAATATTGTTTTAGTATGAAATTGTTTCAAATTAAATACTAGAGGAAATAATTGAATTGAGAGACAAGCAAAATTGAATATGATTAAATTTGTAAAGTATATGATACTTTATAATGCAATTATGCAAATATGATTTGCATAATAAAGTATGAGATACTTTATATTATGCAATTATGTAAATGTTATTTGCATAATGCATAATTTATGCATTTAGTGGGATAATTTATTCATTTAGTGGGATTTTGAGGTTGGTTGCTCATTTATGGAAATAGAGATTTCCATATCTCACAACAATTCTCTCAATTCTTCAATTCTCTCCCAAAGAGAAAATTCTCCCAAAAACTAAAGGGAACTTCCATCGTTCTCCATCTCCAATAGAACAATGGAGAAGACTTGCTGGAAGTGTTCGTGTTGATCATTGAGAACGAGGAATAAGTACGAGATTGGAGAAGGAGTACTAGAAGAAAGATTCTTCAAAGGTAAACTTTTCTTCTCCCTTATGCTTAACCTTACTTTTATGTTTTTGTGCATAATTCATAGTGTAATTGCGGGCAAAAGAGATTCCAACGTTTCTTCTACGGGATATGATCCCTTTAACTAGGATAAGGTACCCAATCTTATCCATATACGATAGACCCTTTACGTTATTACTTGAACATGATCCACCAGTATGTCCACTACATACGGTTCAAGTTACATAAATAACGTTGGATGTTTTTTTATTGGATTTAAGTTTAAGTGAGTCTATAAAACAAATAAAATAACTCTTATTTTATTAAATAAATTCTTATTAACTAATCCACGAGTTTAGGGCATAAATCCTAACACCAACAACACCTCAATATAAAAAGTAAAGTACAAACACTACAGGACTCGACAATCAATAGTCATGCAACTCAAGAGAAGGAAAGTGAGCCTAGATAAAGGATGGAATGTCTCCACAGCCTTATCAGGACGTCGTCGTCGCTAGTCGCCTCACGGTTTAGCCTTACCTACAACCAAAACAACAAAGTAGTAGGGTGAGTATAGACATACTCAGTAAGCAACCCACTCGCGTCGGAACTAAGCTATTAAGTTTCAAGCAACCGAGCACTTGCGTAGAACACATCTCGAGGCAGCCAAAAACACCTACTCACGTCCTGAATTTAACGCTTTTAGTTCTACCTCTGGCCCCATAACATGAGTTACCGAATGGCTGGAGAGAAACTGACTCTCTCTCACGCCCTAACAACAGGGATTCACCCCCAATGTCAATAGACCAAATGAAGGAGCACGTCCATGTTGAACAAATTTGTAACCATGCAAAACTGCAAGTGTACAATATCAAAGTTCTAATATAGTGATTTTGAGTTCCAAGTATCGTCTTCAGGAATGGTTTTATAGATTAATTTGAATACTCTCCTCTAATTTTATCTAAAGAAATCTTTTAGTTTTCAAGTGAGATAAAATTAAGAAATAAAAAGATGTAGAGAAACGCTTATGAGAAATACGTGAGGGAATTGATTTCACCAGTTGATTTATTATTTTAGCTCATAGATTTATCTTTGGTTGTGAAATTATAAGCAAGAAGGTAAAATTAATCAAAAGACTCTCTCGAGCTCAATTGATCTCAAGCAAAATTATAAACCTAAAGTCTCCATTTAGATTTTAGTAGCAAGCAAGGCATTAAGTAACTTCTTTTAATTGCTTCTTAAAGAACCATTCACTCTCATGCAAGGATTTACTAAAAGTCTTAGTAATCCTATTCTAGTTTAAAGATTATTTTCTCAAATAAAACTTAAACCAATCAAACATGCAATTCTTGGCCAGAAAAAAACAAGCTTTAAGCATAAACTACCAAAAATAATTTAACACAACAAAATCTAAATTAATTGCTAAAATAATAAAAACATGGCTACATCAATTCTTTAAATACGAATTTAGCTACTCATCATCACTAAAAACATGTTAAATTTGTGTTTAAGGTCCATAAATCAAACTACAAATCTAAGAGAAAAGGAAGAAAGAGCTCTAGTTGTCAGTGTCGGTCCTCGTGTCCAAGTCCCGTCACAATCTTGAGCCTCCACTATCGTATTTGGCCTCCCAAAATAGTATTACAGACCCCTCAATACTATAGAAATCGAATTTATGGTGAAATTTGTCTAAAAAATAGCTCTCCTTCGAATGACATCAAAAAGATGTATTTATAGGCCTCGAGACAGCGTTGACGTTGTCCTGCACATAAAGGAGCGTATTTTTATATTTTCGTAGCGTTGAGACGCTACCCCTGCGGCTAGACAACCCACTACAACCATTTTTGCCATATCTTTTTGCTCGGGTGTCTGAATGACCTTCGATTTGATGCGTTGGAACCGTGATTCAATGTAGAATCTCCCATAATAATTCTTATGCTCAAACTACATCTATAGTTTTTTGGATCTTCAATTAAGCATACAAAGACTCCAAACTGCACCAAAATAGTCTCGAACACTCTATTTTTGCTTTTCAAGCTTGGTTTTATGAAATTCACCATAAAATGGCATGAAAACACAGATTTTAAGTATAAAAACTATCTAAAATATAAGAAATAAGATAACATATTTGCATGCTATCAAATACCCTCACACTTAAGCTTTTGCTAGTCCCGAGCAAAACAAAACAAAACCATGAATAGATTTCTCCTATGCATAAATATAACTCGAGTCCCAGAGATTTAAGTAATAAAATTAGGCAATCAAAGGAAACATTTAAACCCGACTATTCACTAGGCATTTCAAAACATTTCCTAAGCATCCCTGCGTGTGTGTGTGATTAGCCCTCTTTCCTTTCATTTTTACTAGCTTGAAAAAACTTTATAAGATTCTCCATTCAACTTTCCCCTACACTGACTCTAAGTCCCAATTATTAAGTCTCCCTACACTCAAGACAGTAAAGACATTTTTCAACACTTAATTATATAAATTGGGTTATTTGACCCTCAACTTGCCTTTTTTTAATTTTATTTCAAAAACCCTAGCTTTCACACATCTACTGCAGGGACCCTTACCCAGAGCACCTGCTCAATGATTGGGCTAACTAATCACAATGAAGGTAGCTCTTTTTGTCCCTGATTCTTTTAAGCACACTTTGATTGAAACATACAGTTTTTTTTTAACATGCAAAATCAATATAGGCATTGCAATTCATATTAACATTTACATACTATCATGCAGATTGACTCTCAAATCAGCTCTCAAGCCTATCGAGGTGACATCAAATTTCCAAACATAATAACTATGTCATAAGCATTCAAAACTACAGGATCGAAGGCTATGTGCATAAATATTGCAAGGAAAATAAAAAAAATAAAATTTACTCAATTTCAGAGCATGCTCTCATATTTCATAGAGACCACAAAAACTTTTAATTAACTCTCATCTTAGGTTGTTCTAGTCATACTTATGCATAAGATCAACAAGACAATTCAGTAGTACATACTCAAGACTTTCTAAAAAAATTTAAAATTTAAGTACTCCCACCCCCAAACTTAAACTAAATATTGTCCTCAATGTATGCAACAATGCTCAAATACGAATAAACAGAGGTAAAGAAGTAAACAATACTGTCCTAAGTAATGGAGAACCCACTTTGCATGTCTTTTTTAGTCAGGTCAATAGATGCAAACTCTTACAGTACATGGGCAAAGGAACTAAGTAAAGACACTAACACAAAATGATAAGTAAATTAAAACAAAAGAAATAACAAGGGTAGAAAACTTGGGTTGCCTCCCAAGAAGCGTTTTTTTTAACGTCTTTAGCTAGACTGAATTCCTTGCTCTGTATCAAGGTGGTTTCTTCTTCTTGTTGGTTCTTGTCAGGTCCTCTCTCCTTTCTTGGACCGCCTGATCTAACGAGTCACTTAAGAGAATACAATTTCCATAGTCAACAGATAAAGAATTTTCTATTTCAATTTTTAAATAAGTGTTTATCTCATGATCAGTTTTCTGAGATGTAAAGATTTGAAATTCAACCTTCTCTTTTCTAAGTGTGCCATTGTGCATGCTTATATCTGCCTTACTTGTTTCCAGAAAAGGTCTTCCTAGGATGATTTGGATTTCTGCATTTTCCTCCATGTCCAGGACAATGAAGTCAACAGGGAATACAAACTTGTCCACCTTTACGAGGACATCCTCCACTATTTCCCGTGGATATGTGATAAACCTATCTGCCAGCTGCAGGAATACTGTTGTGGGTTTTACTTCCCCAAACTTAGTTTCTTGAATACAAAGTAAGACATTAAATTAATACTGACATCTAAATTAGATAAAACTTTAAAAGTAAAGTTGCTAATAGAGTAGGGAACAGTGTAACTCCCTGGATTTTTTAATATATGTGGCAACTTGCGCTGCACTCCTCAGATAAGTTTATTGTTTCATATTCATTAAGCTTCGGTTTGTTCGACATGATCTGTTTCATGAATTTCACATAGTTAGGTATTTGTTCCAATGCATCAGAAAAAGAAATAGTTATATTATGCCTTTTAAAAATATCTAAAAAAATTTTAAATTGAGAATTAGTGTTCTTCTTTTTAAAGCGTTGAGGATAAAAAATTAAATTAAATTAGGAATAAGAGAGATAGAAGTCTTAGTCATATTCTCCTAAGTAGTGTCATTGGATGCTTGTGATTTCCTTGTTGCCACCTCAGGAAGTGGACCCTTTTTCTGCTCATCCTTCTCTTTGTTCAGTTCCCTTCCACTCCTAAGTGTAATGACCTTGCAGGTTCCCTTGGTTTATCTCCGTGTCACTTAGAAACTTACCTTTCTGGAGACTATTAATCATGGTGCCCATTTGACTGATATGAGTTTCTAAGTTCTTGATGACAACTCCTTGATTGTTGATTGTACCACTCAGACTGACCAACACATTCTCTAACTAGTTCGCTCTATTCCTTGATTCTATCACAAATGAGTTTACCACATCTTCTAGTGACGGCTTCCTCTCAGCTTGGTATGAGGTGGGGGCATAACCTAGAGGAGGATTTAAAAAAAAATATTATTAGTATAAGAGAAATTTTCATGATTTCTTGGTAATGCGATGGAATATTGCTCTGAATCTTATTCCCTCCATGGTTAGCGCCCCTGTTGTTCAGGTAACGTGCTTGCTCCATATTGAATTATCCATTAGATTGGAAGCACTGAGGTGTAGCCATAGATGCTACTGATTAAGAAGTTCCCGATCCTGCAAATTTAGATAAAACATGAGTAAGAGATTGAAATAGTCCATATTAAGAAAGAAGAAGCAATTTTGGATCTTGAACACTTTAAGTTGATCAATTTTGCAATATAAAAAACATGCTCAAAGTTGGGAAAAACAGAGTATAGAAACACAACCTTTAAAACTCAAAATTGAAGCAATCAGAGGGCTTTATTTGAACAAAAACTAGTCGTGGATCACCTCTAGTGTCATCCTTACTATCTTCAGGCTTTGAAAAAGATTGTGGGATCTTTGATTGAGAGAATTTAAAGAGAGAAAGGTGAATGGTCTAAAACCGAGAAAATCAGAATTTTCTGCAAAATCCTCTTATCCATGGTGTTTCTTCCCTAATTAAAGCAAACCACAAGCCTCTTTAAGCTTGCAAAAGAAGACAACTCATAGATGAGAAGGGATGATGAAGAAGGAGGTGGTCAATTTTGGTGACTTTGAACTTGAAGAAGGTGAATCACCAAAATCATGAACTTGGTCATTTTTTTATTCAAAAATAAATTTTAATTCAAAATTAATATAAAATTAATTTTAAATTAAAATCAATTAATTAAACAACTTAATTTATTAATTTTAAATAATTATTTAATTTGATATTAAATATCAAATTAAATAATTGGGGCAATCCCGATTTTTTAAACTGATTGTTCGAACATGAATCTCTATTCATGTTTTAAATCGAACCAATATTTAAATCATATTTAAATGTGTCCACCTCTTTTTTATCATAATTTAATTCATAATTAAACTATGAAACGTTAAGTATATCGCATATAATTAACGCTTTCTCTCAAAATCGAATTTGAACAATTCAAATTCTTTTCTCTCAAATTGTTACAAGGCTTAGTCCGAGCTAGTAAGGAGAACCTAATGGACCTATAGATCATGAGCTCCAACGATACGAGATTTGAAAGAGTCTATATTAAGAAATCGGAAGCAATTTCGAATCTTGAACACTCTAAATTGATCAATTTTACAAAATAAAAAGCATGCTCAAATTTGAAAAAACAGAGAGTATGAACACATAACTTTCTAACTCAAATGGGACGCGTGTCTCCACATGAACGATTTAGGATCACATCGTTTGTACTCTACAAAGTAGGATACATCCATAGTGTCCCCAGGATAAGGTACCCAACCTTATCCTTATACTATAGATTGTTCTGGCTATAACTTGAACTTGATCCAATTTTATGTCAAACATAAAGTTCAAGTATTCATCCTATAGGCAAGGGTTCTTTATTGGGTTAGGGTTACACAATACACAATTCTCTTTATTTAAAAACACATTTACTGAATAAATCTCAATAATATCTTTATTGCAAAATAGAATATACATTCAATTTACAAAATCACGAGTTTTAGGACATAAAATCCAACAAACTCCCACTCAGACTAAAACGTTAGTGGAGTCAAACATGTTGAGCAAAGAAAAACTGGCCTACTACAACCCGTAGTCCTAGACTTTCTAGGTGTCCCTCAAACACTTTAGTCGTGAGGAGCTTTGTAAACAGATTAACAATTTTGTGCTCCGAAGTGATCTGCATGACAATCACGTCTCCTCGTTGCACAATCTCCCTGATGAGATGATATTTGCGCTCTATATGATTTCTTTGCTTATGGCTTCTAGGTTCTTTAGAATTTGCGACTGCACCACTATTATTACAATAAAGGGTGATAGGCAAATTCATATTTGGAACAACTTCCAAAGCAGTCAAGAACTTTCTAAGCCATACAACCTCCTTCGATGCTGACAATTCCTACTGCATAACAAATGTCGAGTCGAGTACATAGCATGACATACATTAGACTACCGACAACAAATGCATAGAGAATGCGTCTCATATCCTCAACTTCTTGAGGTGTCTTAGGACACTACTTCTTAGACAGATGAATTTCATGCCTGAAAGGTAATAATCCCTTCTTGGAATTCTGCATCTTATATCTAACCAACATCTTGTCAATATAAGATGCCTGAGACAGTGCTAGCATTTTGTTCTTGCGATTCCTAACAATTTAGATTCCAAGGACAAACTGAGCCTCTCCCAAATATTTCATTTGGAATTGGGTCGCTAGCCATTGCTTAACGCCACTCTGGAATCTTGCATCATTCCCAATGAGTAGGATATCGTCTACGTACAAGACTAAGAAAGCTACAGTAGTACTGACTATCATCTTGTAGACACAAGACTCGTCAATATTCTGTTCAAAGCCATAAGATTTGACCGCAAATCTTTTATTCCAGGATCTAGATGCTTGTTTCAATCCATAGATGGATCGTTTAAGGTTGCAAACCTTTTGCTCTTTACCTTGAACTATGAACCTCTCTTGTTGATCCATATAGATACTTTCTTCAAGATTGCCATTCAGAAAGGTTGTCTTAACATCCATTTGCCAAATTTTATAATCATAAAATGGGGCAATGGACAAGAGTATTCTAATCGACTCAAGCATGACAATAGGGGAGAAGGTTTCTTCATAGTCCACCCCTTCCTTTGGGTATAACCATTTGCCACAAGTCGAGCCTTAAAGGTTTGCACTTTACCGCCTTCTCGCTTTCTCTTATAGATCTACTTGCAACCGATGGGTCTTTCACCATCTGGTTGATCTACAAGTTCTTAGACTGAATTAAAGTACAATGACTCCATTTTGAGGTCCATGGTTTTAATCCACTGGTCCTTATCTATATCATTCATTGCCTGTTCATAGGTCAATGGATCCTCAATGCTATCATCAAGTATGATGACCTAGGTTTCAGTCAAACTCATGTAATGGTCGGGTTGTCTAACATCCCACCCACTACGTCGAGGCATTCTCAACTCTTAAGAAGGACCAGCTTGATCAACAACATTTGTTGATTTATCTGTAGCTTCCTTGGAAATTTCACTCAAGACAATCCTATTACGATGTTGGGATTTTTGTCCTAATCTTGTGTTTGTAATATATTGTTTGAAATTAATAAGAGTTATTCATTTCATCACTTTGTGTCTCGCAATATTTATAAACTTTTCCAATAAACTAAGCTCCAGGGTCATTGAATTTATGAGAGAACTAGAACTTGAACGGTGTGTAGTGGACACACAGGGAGGATCACGTTCGAGTTAATGACCCGAACGGTCTACAGTATATGGATAGGGTTGGAGATCTAATCCTGGATACACTGTGGATGTGGCCCGCTTTGTATTCGAGGTGATATGACTCGTTCATGTGGTTGACATGCGAGTGGGGGCATCCTGTGCAATGAGATTGTACAAGACCGAACCGTGAATTATTAGACCTACTGATGTAACACCGTTGACAATAAGGACTAATAACTTCGTAGATGACCATTAGTGACTCGACCTGAATCCTGAGCGTATTACGGACTCCTGCATGCGCGGGGTCCGCCCTTTGACTAGTACGGGTGAGGGTGGTCACAGTTACTCGCCCAATATGCCTATCTTCTCAGGGACAGAACCAAGTAGGGAGCCGGGAACTTAACTACGCGAGATGGAATCCACTCGCTTCCGCCTTTAGGGAAACTAGAGGGGTGTTCCCTTAAGTCTTTGTCTCTGTGGCTTGGACAACGGCACCCACCTTCTCACCGGCCCGAGAAGGGTATTGTGTATGGTTGGACCATCACAATATGTTGTTCATTAGAGGAGCAGTGGGGACTTAAGGATCAAGAGGTAGACACAGGGGTAAAACGGTAATTTGACTCAGCCGTGTCTACGAACAACAAGTGAAGGATCGACTCATGGGCATTGGTTATATCAGTGGACACGTAATATTCTGCACTGACGGGAGTGCAGCTACGGGCTATAGTGGAGTGTTACCGTAGCTAATGAATGTTGATTAACCGGGTCAAAGAGTTTGACAGTTAATCTCTGATCATTGGAGCCCGCCATCAGAGGTCCATTAGGTCCCTCGCTGGTTCCACCTGGGTTAAAAGAAGGGTTATTGTTTTGGTATGAAATTGAAGTGTTCAATTTCACTTTAAGGGCATTTATGTCATTTATATGAGATATGAATGATATAATATATAGTTTAATATGAATGAGATTCATAGTAAACTATAGGTTAGTCTAATTGTTGAATTAGGACTAATTGGAGAATTTGATTGAGAGAAATTAAATTGGATGTGATTCAATTTAATAAATCCACAATTATTGCAAATGAGATTTGCAATATGAGATATGAGATATCTTATATTATGTGGTTCAAATGAGATTTGCATAACCTATGGTTGTGGTATAGTGGTAATAATGAGGAGAAATTAACTATCTCATTCCACTATTTAAACCCTTTGCAAGAAGGGTTTGGTGATCATTCTCTCATTTTCTTGTTTTTCATCAAAGAAGAGAAGAAGAACTCTCTCAATTCTCTCTCAATTCTCCTCCCTCTCCAAAACTCTTACAAGATCCCACCATCTTCCCTTCTCCAAAAGAGAACAACCGAGAAGATCACTTGGTGGTATTCAAGATCATTTTGGTGGAAGTTTTTGTTGAGATCGAGTAGCCCGAAGAGTTCGTGGCCCGAGGAAGAATTTGCAGCGTTTGTCTACAACAAGTAAGTAAAATATATTCTTGCTGTAAATTTCTTCTTCTTTAAGCATATTTAGCCTAGATCTAAGTGTTAGATCAATTTTAACAAAACTATGTTGCATATTTATACCTCGACGATTCAATCGTCTTCCGCTGCGGGGGATTTCATTCCCTTCAAATGGTATCAGAGCCATTTCGATGGTTCTTCTTTTATGCACTGTTTTGTTAAAATTAGGTGGGTATTTTGCCATAATTTCATGAGATGATTGCTTGGTTTGCATTATGGATGTTTTCGGTTTCTGGCACTAGATTAGATTTATAATTATGTTGATGAGATCAATGTAAGGGCCCCGTTGTTTTTGGGCATTTTGTTGTAAATCGAGTCTGTAAGTCCGGGTCGTTCGTGGCAAGAGTTGCTGTGAAGAAATCGGAGCGGAAACAGGTGGAAACCGATGGAAGAACAGCAAAGTGTTTGTTGTTCTGTCGATAGCGTCTCAACGCTGCCCAACGGCGTCTCAACGCTGTTCTTGTGGGCGGTTAACAGTTGCTGGTGGTTTTTTCGCGAGAAGTGGGAGGTTTTTCACTTCATGGGCGGTTAGCAGTTGCTGGCGATTTTTTCGCGAGAAGTGGGAGGGTTTTCACTTCATGGGCGGTTAGTAGTTGCTGGTGGTTTTTCGCGAGAAGTGAGAGGTTTTTCACATCATGGGCGGTTATTTTGTAATTTTTATTTAATTTAATTATTTTATTAAATAATATTAATATAAATGTTATATTAATGTTATTTAATTAAATAATTGCCCATAGGTGCAAAAAAAAAAAAAAAACCGGTCCATTTTTGCTATTTAATTATTTTATGCATGAGATGTATATTTAATTAAATTCTATGTGCATAATGTATGTCATATAGATTTAAAATCCCACCTTAGGTTAAACATTTCATGCATCATATTTATATTATAAGAGTTATAATATATAGTATGCATGATAAGATTATATTATAAGAGTTATAATATAATGTATGCATGTTTTAATTTATTTAAATATAAGTGTTATATTTTTAAATTAAAAGCATGCTCATGCATTTAATTCATGTGATGAATTATATTATGTTATAGTATATAGTATTATTCATGTGATGGATGATCAAGCACTATAATATAGAAATGCATACAACCTAAGTTAATTATTAGTTTTAAAGTGTTTAGAACTTGAATAATTAGACTTAGGTTTTCTAATTTTCTAATAAGATTAGAAATTTAGGAAATCAAATATAACCTTTGAATGGAGACCGATAAGTAACTCTGTCTAAGGAAGGTTTTGTCTAAGGTCAGTATTTAAGTTTACGCTATGAACACCCCCCTACCTTGAAACCGACTCGGGAGTGAATTCGGTCCGAGAGATTCTTAGGTTATATTCTCGTGAGTGTCGTTAATTAAGTGTTAATTAATTTACTCACATAGACCTAAGTTAATAATGTGATTATAAACTTAGGTTAATACCATATAAGAGTTATATTGGTAGACTTAGGTAAATTTTAGCCAGGTTTATCTAGATCAATCCCTAATAAAAATTAAAGTGCCGAGTGGGAGGAAATATAGTGTATGAGATACATTTGAATTTCCAACCACAAATCTCCTTTAAGTCCGCACCGTGAGATCTATACTCGACCTCGTGGCGCATATGGGGAGCGTCCCCTTCCGGATGGCATTTGTATAGGTCAATATCATCGTGGATGGAGAGAGTACTTATAGTGAGTGGGAGCGGGACTTGTGAAAACGAGACCCACGATCTCTTCTTTCGATTCACACCGTGAGACGCCTATGATCCGCTCGCTAGTTTGGCTCGGACGCACAATCCCTTCCGGAGGGCTTGATCATGGGAGTCGAACACCGTGAATTCCCGAAAGGGATACAGTTTCCTGGTTGGTTTTCCTTCTTGGTTCACCCTTCGGTGGCTATTGTTTGGACGGATACTTGGAAACTTAAAGATTGAGGGTGACACTCACAGAATTCGTTAAGTGTTAATGAATTCGACCAAACAGCAGTAATTGGACGCCTAATGGAATAAGAGTTATTCGGGATTAGGGGTCGATCGAGAAAGTCTCGTCCTAGAGGAGGAGTGTTTTGTTCACCCCTTCTGTGGCGGGCCATTCTAAACCTTTAGGGTATCATTGCAAAATTTTGAATGACCTAGGGATCATGAAACATTTTTGCTAAAACATGATTGGTTTTCAAAAAGTTTTTTGCGAGACTAATACAAAGTTTTTCTTATATTTCAGCTAAAAATGTCTAGCGTTATAATAGCTTTACTCGCTTCAGATATATTAGTGGGAGATAATTACCAAAGTTGGAAAAACAACATCAATACAATTTTGGTACAGGACGACATAAAGTTCGTGCTTTCTGAGGAGTGTCCTCAGATGTCGTGCTCGACCGCGTCGCGAAGTGTTCGTGATGTGTATGATCGGTGGATCAGGGCCAATGAAAAGGCCAAGGTCTACATAATTGGCAGCATGTCTGATGTCTTGGCAAAGAAGGATGAGTTGATGGTTTCCGCTAAGGAGATCATGGAGTCCTTGCAGGAAATGTTTGGACAGCAGTCCTTTCAGGTCCGATATGACTCGCTCAAATACGTTTTCAACGCAGGGATGAAAGAAGGGTCGTCTGTCCGTGAACACGTTCTAGACATGATGACCCACTTCCATCTGGCCGAGATGAACAGGGCTTCGATCGACGAGTCGAGCCAGGTCAGTTTTATTTTGGAGACTCTTCCGAAGAGTTTCCTTCAGTTTCGTAGCAATGTTGTTATGAACAAAATAAGCTACACTCTGACTACCCTCCTCAATGAGATACAGAATTTCCAATCCTTGAACAGGGTCAAGGAATCTGAGGCAAATGTTGCCTACAGGTCTTATCACAGGGGTTCGACCTTTGGGACGAAACCTGTTGCTCCTTCACGCCTGAAAGGGAAGAAGAGGATGAAGAGGGGTAAAACTGACCGAGCTGCCACCCATAAGGCCAAGAAGGTCAAGGAGGTTGCAGAGAAAGGAAAGTGTTTCCACTGCAATGGGGGCGGATATTGGAAGAGAAATTGTCCCAAATTCCTGGCCGAGAGGAAGAATCAAGGTAAATGTGATTTACTTGTGACAGAAACATGTTTAGTGGAGAGTAGTGACTCTGCCTGGATATTGGATTCGGGTGCCACTAACCACGTTTGTTCTTCTTTTCAGGGAATTGATTCCTGGCAGCCGCTACGAGAGGGTGAGGTGACTCTACGGGTTGGATCCGGGGAGCTTGTCTCTTCTGCAGCGATTGGCACGGTGAAGCTGCATTTTGGCGGGAAGTACTTATTGTTGGACAATCTGTACATAGTTCCAAGGTTTACTAGAAACCTTGTTTCAATTTTCTGCCTAATAGAACATTGTATTTCAGTTTCTTTGAATTTAATAAAGCGTTTATTTCTTTTAAAGGGAATGTTATATGTTCAGCTTCACTCGAAAATAATCTGTATGTTTTGAAACCCAATTCGGTCAAAAGTGTTTTGAATACTGAGTTGTTTAAAACTGCAGAAACACGAACTAAGAAAGCAAAAGTTTCTCCAAAAGAAAATGCCCATCTTTGGCATCTTCGGTTAGGCCACATTAATCTCAATAGGATTGAGAAACTAGTGAAGAGTGGACTTCTAAATCAGTTGGAAGAAAACTCTTTGCCAGTGTGTGAGTCATGCCTTGAGGGCAAGATGACCAAACGTCCTTTTAGTGGAAAAGGATACAGAGCCAAAGAGTCTCTTGAGTTAGTACCTTCTGACCTCTGTGGTCCGATGAATGTTAAAGCTCGCGGCGGTTATGAGTACTTCGTGTCTTTCATAGACGATTACTCCAAATATGGGTATATTTACCTAATGCACATGAAGTCTGAAACTCTTGAAAAGTTCAAGGATTACAAGACTGAGGTTGAGAACCTCTTAGGTAAATCGCTTAAAACACTTCGATCGGATCGAGGTGGAGAGTACATGGACACCGAATTTCGTGGACTATATGATAGAACACGCATTACGCCCCAACTCTCAAAGACTGTATGCCACAAACGAATGGTGTATCGGAGAGAGAAACAGAACCTTGTTGGACATAGTTCGGTCGATGATGAGCTATGCTCGTCTCCCGATTCTTTTTGAAGTGCGCGGTGAGATCGCGGTTTATATTTTGAACAACGTTCCATCGAAGAGTGTTTGTGAAACACCTTTCGAGCTCTGGAGTGGACGTAAAGGCGCTTTACATCACTTCGTGGATTTGGGGATACCCACCCACGTGTTGATGTCAAACCCGAAAAAGTTGGAACCCCGTTCAAAATTGTGCCTATTCGTAGGTTACCCTAAAGAGACTAGGGGTGGTCTGTTTTACAATCCTAAGGAAAATAGGGTGCTTGTGTCGACAAACACCACTTTCCTAGAGGAAGATCACGTCAGGGATCATTTACCAAGGAGTAAAATTGTATTGAATGAAATGGATAGTTCATCGCCAAGAGAGTTCTTTGATGGGGCTAGTACGTCAACAAGTGTTGTTGATCCTAGCACGTCTAGTCAAATCCGTTCCCAAGAGTTGGGAATGCCTCGACGTAGTGGGAGGGTTGTGAGACTACCTGATCGCTACATGGGTTTAGCTGAAACCTCAGTTGTCGCTCCTGATGATGACAGTGAGGATCCATTGACCTATGATCAGGCAATGGTTGATGTTGACAAAGACGAGTGGATTAAAGCTATGGACCAGGAAATGGAGTCCATGTACTTCAATTCTGTATGGGAGCTTGTGGATCAACCGAATGGGGTAAAGCCTATTGGTTGCAAATGGATCTACAAGCGTAAACGTGGCGTAGATGGGAAGGTGCAGACCTTCAAAGCCCGACTAGTGGCAAAGGGTTTTACCCAGTTGAAGGGGGTGACTATGAGGAGACCTTTTCACCGTTGTCATAAAGTAAAGTCGATCAGATCCTTCGGCCATTGCCGCGTATTATGACTACGAGGTATGGCAGATGGACGTCAAGACAGCCTTTCTGAATGGCAAACTTGATGAGACCATCTACATGGACCAGCCCAAAGGGTTCATTGCCCAAGGCCAAGAGCAAAAAGTTTGCCGGCTTCATAGGTCTATTTATGGACTGAAACAGGCTTCGAGGTCTTGGAATATAAGATTTGATGAGGCGATGAAATCTTATGGTATTGATCAAAATGTCAACGAGCCTTGTGTCTACAAGAAAATTGTTGACAAAACTGTCGCATTTTTGGTATTGTACGTGGACGATATTCTTCTCATTGGGAATGAGGTAGAATTTCTTACTGACGTTAAAAAGTGGATAGCTTCGCAATTCCAAATGAAAGATTTAGGAGAAGCTCAGTATGTTCTAGGAATCCAGATAGTCCGGAACCGGAAGAACAGAACGCTAGCCTTGTCTCAAAGCGCCTTATATTGACAAGATGTTGTCTAGATATAAGATGCGAGAACTCCAAGAAGGGCTTGTCGCTTTCGGGCATGGGGTTCACTTGTCTAAAGATCAGTGTCCTAAGACTCCTCAAGATGTTGAGGATATGAGACGGATTCCATATGCTTCAGCTGTAGGGAGCCTCATGTATGCCATGTTGTGTACTAGGCCCGACGTCCATTATGCAAAGAGGAATTGTAAGTAGATATCACCCAATCCAGATTAGATCACCGGACAAATGGTAAAGGCAATCCTCAAGTATCTTAGGAGAACGAGGAACTACAACTTAGTGTATGGTAGTGGGGATTTGATCTTTACGGGATACACAGATTCTGATTTTTATACCGATAAGGATTCTAGGAAATCCACTTCGGGGTCAGCCTTTATTCTGAATGGAGGAGTTGTAGTATGGCGAAACATCAAGCAGGGATGCATCGCTGATTCCATTATGGAAGCGAGTATGTTGCGGCTTGTGAAGTCGCAAAGGAAGTCGTTTGGCTTAGGAAGTTCATGATGATTTGGAAGTTGTTCCAAACATGAACTTGCCGATCACACTGTTCTGTGATAACAGTGGTGCAGTAGCCAACTCACGTGAGCCTCGGAGCCATAAGAGAGGCAAACACATTGAGCGCAAGTATCATCTCGATACGGGAGATTGTGCACCGCGAGACGTGATTTGGTCACGCAGAGATAGCGTCGAGCACAACGTAGTGATCCATTTACAAAGCCCCTCACGGCTAAGGTGTTTGAGGGTCACCTAGAGAGTCTAGGTCTTGAGAGCTTCCCGACTATGGCAAGTGGGAGATGTGTAAACGGGTATTCAATGCCTAGTTTATTGTATTACTTCATTGTAATTTATTTACATTTCTGAAATGTATTTTCTCCACTAGCTTAGTCCAAGTGGGAGTTTGTTGGGATTTTTGTCCTAATCTCGTGTTTGTAATATATTGTTTGAAATTAATAAGAGTTATTCATTTCATCACTTTGTGTCTTGCAATATTTATAAACTTTTCCAATAAACTAAGCTCCGTGGTCATTGAATTTATGAGAAAACTAGAACTTGAACGGTGTGTAGTGGACACACAGGAGAGATCACGCTCGAGTTAATGTCCCGAACGGTCTACAAGATATATGGATAGGATTGGAGACCTAATCCTGGATACACTTGTGGATGCGACTGCTTTGTATTAGATACAGGACGAGGTGATCGACTCGTTCATGTGGTTGACATGTGAGTGGGGGCATCCTGCAATGAGATTGTACAAGACCGACTCCGTGAATTATTAGACCCTCTCGATGTAACACCGCTGATGTGAAGGACTAATAACTCGTGAGATGACCATTAGTGATTCGACACAATCTCGAGCGACACGGACTCCTGTCTCGGGGGTCCGTCCTTTGACTAGTACGGGTGAGGTGGTCACACGCTTACTCGCCCAATATGCCTATCTTCTCGTGGACGTAACCAAGTAGGGAGCTGGGAACTTAACTACGCGAGATGGAATTCACTGCGTTCCGCCTTTAGGGAAACTAGAGGGTTGTTCTCTTAAGTCTTTGTCTCCGTGGCTTGGACAACGGGCACCCACCTTCTCACCGCCCGAGAAGGGTGTTGTGTATGGTTGGACCATCACAATATGTTGTTCATTAGAGGAGCGGTGGGGACTTAAGGATCAAGAGGTAGCACGGTGGTAAAACGGTAATTTGACCAGTAGTGTCTCACTGAACAACCAAAGAAGGATCGACTCATGGGCATTGGTTATATCGGTGGACACGTAATATTCTACACCGACGGAGTGCGCCTACGGGCCATAGTGGAGTGTTACCGTAGTTAATGAATGTTGATTAACCAATCAAAGAGTTTGACAGTTAATCTCGGATCATTGGAGCCCGCCATCAGAGGTCCATTAGGTCCCTCGGTTGGCTCCACCTGGGTTAAAAGAAGGGTTATTGTTTTGGTATGGAATTGAAGTGTTCAATTTCACTTTAAGGGCATTTATGTCATTTATATGAGATATGAATGATATAATATATAGTTTAATGTGAATGAGATTCATAGTAAACTATAGGTTAGTCTAATTGTTGAATTAGGACTAATTGGAGAATTTGATTGAGAGAAATTAAATTGGATGTGATTCAATTTAATTAATCCACAATTATTGCAAATGAGATTTGCAATATGAGATATGAGATATCTTATATTATGTGGTTATGCAAATGAGATTTGCATAACCTATGGTTGTGGTATAGTTGTAATAATGAGGAGAAATTAACTACCTCATTCCACTATTTAAACCCTTTGCAAGAAGGGTTTGGTGATCATTCTCTCATTTTCTTGTTTTTCATCAAAGAAGAGAAGAAGAACTCTCTCAATTCTCTCTCAATTCTCCTCCCTCTCCAAAACTCTTACAAGATCCCACCATCTTCCTTTCTCCAAAAGAGAACAACCGAGAAGATCACTTGGTGGTGTTCAAGATCATTTTGGTGGAAGTTTTTGTTGAGATCGAGTAGCCCGAAGAGTTCGTGGCCCGAGGAAGAATTTGCAGCGTTTGTCTACAACAAGTAAGTAAAATATATTCTTGCTGTAAATTTCTTCTTCTTTAAGCATGTTTAGCTTAGATCTAAGTGTTAGATCAATTTTAACAAAACCATGTTGCATATTGATACCTCGACGATTCAATCGTCTTCCGCTGCGGGGGATTTCATTCCTTCATACGAGACTGTTGATCTCTCATGTGGTCTTCCTCTAAGAACGTGGCGTTTGTCGACACAAGCACCTTGTTCTCTTGAGGATCATAAAACAAACCACCTTTCGTATCCTTGGAGTATCTACGAATAGGCATAATTTTGAACAATGTTTCAGTTTCTTTGGACTGGACACCAACACATGTATCAGACATCCTTAAATCCTGAAGTAACGTAAACTACCTTTACACCCTTTCCATAACTCATAGGGTGTTTCTGAAACACTCTTAGAGGGAACCTTGTTCAAAATATATGCAACAACGTCTACTGCATATCTTCAAAACGAACTAGGCCGCAGAGCATAACTTATCATAGATTGAACCATGTCTAACAAGGTTTTTTATCTCCTTTGAGATACACCGTTCTGCTGAGGTGTACCGGGTGCTGAGAGTTGAGATACGATTCCATGTTCTATCATATAGTCTTGGAGTCTCAAATCCATATACTCTCCACCTCGACCTAACGAAGTGTTTTAATCGTTTTACCTAACGAGTTCTCAACCTCTGCCTTATACCCTTGAACTTTTCAAGGGTCTCGGACTTATGATGCATTAGGTAAAGATAGCCATACCTAGAATAATCATCAATGAAATTAATGAAATATTCATACCTTCCTCGTGCCTTGACATTCATTGGACCACAGAGATCCGAATGCATGAGTTCGAAGGGTTCTTTGGCCCTATAACCTTTTTCAGAAAAATGTCGTTTCGTCATTTTTCCCTCAAAACAAGACTCACATGGTGGTAAAAAGTTGTCCTTTAAATGAATTAGGAGACCACTCTTAACCAATCTCCCAATCCTATTGAGATTAATGAGGCCTAGTCTCAAGTGCTAGAGATAGGTACTTGGAGAAAGCTTCTGCCTTTTATTTTGAGTATCAACTATTTTAAACATCTCGGTGTTCAAAATAGATTTTATCTCTATTGGTCTTAACATATATAAGTTGTTTTCAAGTTTAGCAGAACATATTCGTACACCTCGTTTGCCAATGAACGCTTCATTATAATCAAAAGATACTTTATACATATCTTCAAGTAAACAAGAGATAAATACAAGATTTCTTTTGATTCTAGGAACCAAAAGTATATTTTCTAATCAAATGAATCTATCTCTAAATAATAACTTCACTGCTCCCACTGCTCTAGCTGAGACAACATCTCCCGTTCCAACCCTGAGAGTTATCTCACTATCAGCAAGCTGCCTCCAGGAACTAGTTTCCTGAAAAGAAGAACACACATGGTTAGTGGCTCTTGAATCTAGTATCCAGGTAGAATCATCATGTTTCAACAACAAGTAAATCATATTTACCTTGTTTTTCTTTCTCAACTTTCTTTTCCGCAAGGTACTTCGAGCAATTCCTTTTTCAGTGCCCGTCTTCACCACAATGGAAACATTTTCCTGTGGCTTTAACCTTGTGTATGAGAGCTTTTTCCTTCCTTTTATCCTTCTTCTTCTTCTGAATACCCTTATTTTTAGAAAAAGAAGGACTAGATTTAGTCCTGAGGACGATACTCTCAGGAACTTCCTTGAAGTGACAATATTTTCCTCCTTTTTTCCCTTTGATTTCATCAGGGACTCGAAAGTCTGGAGCTCGTAAAGTAGTCAGGTTATACTTTATCTTGTTCATCACCGAATTGGTGCAGAACTGCAGGAAACTCTTCGGAAGAGATTCCATTATAAAACTGACCTGATTGTTCTCATCTATGACAACCCCATTTACCTCTGCCACGTTGAAGTGGACCATCATATTAAGGACATGCTCCCTAATAGAAGTTCTCTCATTCATACGGGAGTTGTAAATTTACTTGAGAGCATCATAACGGACCGACGAGGATGGTTGTCCAAACATGGCCTGTAATAATCCCATGATCTCTTTTGCGGTGATCATGCCCTCATGTTTCTTAGACAACACATCAAATATGTTGGCTAAGATGTAGACCCGGGCCTTATCATTAGCCCTAGTCCTTTTGTCAAATGCATTCCGAACTGTTCGGGTTCCCGACGAGCTGGGAGGGGGAGGGCATGCCTCCGTCAAGACGAACCTTACATCATCAATCACAAGAATCTTATTCAAGTTTCATTTTCAAGTTCCAAAGTTATTGTCGTTAAGTTTGTCGGAGGCGAGTAATTGAATAAAAGAGCTCGACATGCTGAAAATAGAACATATTCCATTAGTGAATTGCTTTTAACCCATAACATGCATCCAATTAAGAATTTAGCAAAAGTAATAATGTAACCATACTCTCATTATTGTTTTTGCAACGATACTTCAGTGAGTCAGAGCAATCGCTACCGAGGGGCAGTTAATCACTCGTTCACCGAACCAAGACATTCTTGACTAAATGCTAATACCGGAATAACTCTTATTCCTATAGCATTCTAGTTATCGCTACTTTGGTTAAGAATTCACTAACACTTAGTAATTCTTGTAAGTGTGACCCATCATTTTCAGACTTTAGAGGTCAACCCCCAATAATGCTACCGATTTGGAAAGTCAAAGCTGAGAATGAACCTAAGAGACGCTATCCATTTCTGGAGTTTGAGTTGTTTTGAATCCCATGTTACATCCCTCCGAATGGATGGTGCTACTACGGGCAACCTGCAGGCACAACATGAGAATCTCATGGTCCAACCTAATGGAGGAGACCATTGGATGCGTTGACACACTTTCTTCTCCCATTTATTATAAATACTTGCTCCATTTACCTTGCTCTTGATTTATGCAAACACCATCCGAATGGAGATGCCCTATTGACATCAAGAGGCCGAGCATAAATCTCACAGTGTAAACTTCGCGGAGATCATAAGAGGAAATTGATATATCATATATACCTTTCACTCACACTAAGTATTTTAAACAATTTAGGTATACTTTTACTTAGGCATATTCCAACTAAAACAATATGATCTAAGTCTACCAATATAACAATTATACTGGAATTACCTAAGTCTATTAACCTTTTAATAAACCTAGGTCTATAAGTTTAATTTATTAATTTTTAATAAACGCCACTCACAAAAAATAATTTATAAACTCTGGATTAAATTCACTCACAGGTTGGTTCCCAGGTAGGGGTGTTTCATTTTCGTCAGCTTAAGTACCCACGCCTAGCCAGAACCTTCCTTAGACAGAGTCCCTCTTTAATCATAATTTATAAATTATTAGTTGCCTAATCTAATCTTATTAGAACTAGAGAACCTAAGGTTTAATTAATTCTAGTTCTAAAACCATTTTAAAACTAATTAATTAACCTTAAGTTACATGCATTTCTATGTTATAAAGTGTTTGATCATTCATCACATGAATAAACATGCATTTATAACAAACCCATCACATGAATAAATGCATAACAATTATATGTTTAATTTTTAATTAATATAACCCTTATATTAATTATAATTAAAACATATAATATTTGTTTCACAAATTAATATAACATTTATATTAATTCCTATGAAACCCCAATTCATGCGTCCTATATATTATAACACTTATAACATACTTTCAATGCATGGAACATGCTTCCTATGGTGGGATTTTAAAATCTATATGGCATACTTATGCACATACAATCAAGAAATTTAATTAAAACATACATTCGCAATGCATAATTAAAACACACTAAAGTGGACTGGTTTTGGTATCTAATGAAAGCAACCTAAATTATTAAAATAACAATCTAGAATTAATATCTAACCACTTCGAATTTTGGTCAAACAAGCTTGCAAATGTGTGAACCAGACCTTCAAAAGGTTGAACCGGGTTGTAAAAGAATGAATCGGGCCTCCAAATGGTGAAATGGGCCTCCCAAACAACAAAACTGGCCTCAAATTAGTCAGAATCGGTCTAACAAGACCCGAACCAGACCGAAACCAGGCTGAACAAGCCCAAAAACACTTGAACCGGTCAAAGTCAACTGAAATAGGGTTACTGACGTCACCACCATCTTCTTAAAATTGAAAATCAATTCGCGCGCTGTAACATACTGGAGCAGAAGAGAAATTGGAAACCAACCCCTGTTCTTCGTGTTTTCTGACCTTTCGTGCTTCTCTCTTCAAATTGAATGCCTTCCCTAGCTCCGATCGACTCGAAACTTTTACAGACGTTTCTTTACACATTAAATCTCAAACACACTTGAGAAATTAGAAAAAAAAATCACGAATTCATGCTCAATTTAAATGCCAAAACAAGAATACCACTTTAGACGCCCAGAAAAATTATATTTCAAAAAACATCCACCACAACTCAAAATAGAACAAATTGATTGCTCAAAATTGCTCTCATACCAATTAAAAGAGTCTATATTAAGAAAGCGAAAGTAATTTCGGATCTTGAATACTCTAAATTGATAAATTTTACAAAATAAAAAGCATGCTCAAATCTGGAAAAATAGAGAGTATGAACACATACCTTTCTAACTCAAAATTCTGCAAATCCGTGAGCTTTCTTTGAGCACAAACTAGTTGTGGACCACCTCTAGTGTCTTCCCTACTATCCTCAGACCTTGGAACAAATTGTGAGATCTTAGATTGAGAGAATTTGAAGAGAGATGGGAGACAAGTCTCAAAAACGTAAATTAGAAATTTTTTGATAAAATCTATTTAATCCATTGGTTTCTTCGTCAATTAAAACAAACCAAAAGCTTCTTCAAGCTAGGAGAAGATGAAATCATGAATATGATGAGGATTAAGCAAGAAGGAGGTGCTCAATTTGTGTGAATTTGAAAAAGAAAAGAGATGATTCACACTTTATGAATTTGGTCCAATTGAAATTTCAAAATTGAATTTGAATTTGAAATTAATTTTAATTCAAAATTAATATTAAATTTATTTTAAATTAAAATCAATTTATTAATTTAATTAATTAATTTAATATCAAATATCAAATTAAATAATTGGACCAGACTGTTCGAACATGAATCCTATTCATGTTATAAACCGAACTAATAGTTAAATCATATTTAAATACGTCCACCTCTTTTTTATCATAGTTTAATTCACAATTAACATAAGACACGTTAAGTATATCATATATAATTAACCTTTTCTCCCAAAACCGAATTTGAACAATTCAAATTCTTCTCTCAAATGTTACAAGGCTTAGTTCGAGCTAGTAAGGGGACCTAATGGACCTACATATCATGAGCTCCAACGATACGAGATTAACCGACCAAATTCTTTAGCCTAGCTAATCAACATTCGTTAACCACCAGGACACTCCACTAAAGTCCAGTGGTTGCACTCTCCTCACAGTAAATATATTTCTATCCACTCGATATAACCATGATTAGTAAGCTGATCCTTCACAGGTCGTTCGTAATTACAGCTGGGTCAAAGTTATCGTTTTACCCTTGTAATTACTTCTTGTTCCTTAAGTCCCACTAATCCTCTCATGAACAATTGGTTTGTTGTCAAATAAACAAACTGAATCCCTCTCGGGCCAATGAGAGGGGGTGGGCCCTCTATTCAAGACCTGGAGTCAACACTTAAGGGAACAACCTCTCTACTAATCCCTAAAGCGGGTAGGAGTGAATTCCATCTTGAAGAACTATGTTTCCAGCTATCTACCTGATCTTATCCCAGAAATGGAAGACTTATAGAGTCGGCAATCTCAGGCCAATCTCACCCATGCAAATATAAGGATAATCCAAATAAACAGGAGTTCATTGCACGCTAAGGATTAAGATCGAGTTACCTAAGTCATCGTATCAATATAGTCAGTTAAGACAGTAAACGGAGTTATAAAGTCTAAGTGACTATTTCTCGGACCAGTCTAATGCAAACTCATTGCATAGGACACCCCCACTCGCATGTCTCCACTTGAACGATTTAAGATCACATCGTTTGTACTTTACAAAGTGGGTCGCGTCCATAGTGTCCCCAGGATAAGGTACCCAACCCTATCCCTATACTATTGTGATGGAGATCGGATCTCCTTGAGCGGCGGAAACGTGTTTGGGATCGTAATTGCTTGATTGTTTTGGTTACAAATGCAAAAATCAGTACATTGACAAAACAGAACAAAGATGCTTATCTAATCCTAATTAGACATGGAGATATACATGCAAACATGCTTAAGTCTAACAATTAAACTAAAAGGGAGAAAGGGATTACCTTTGTAGTTTTTCCTCGAACAACAACTCCTTGCTCCTGGAAAATTCAGCAATACAACAACCCAAAACTTCTCTGTTTTTCTTCAACAGAACACTATCACTTGGAGAACTCTCTATTCTCTGAGTTCTACTTAGACCTCTCCTTTGTGGAAGGAGTTCCAACAATTGGAAGGTTGGGAATTCTTATGAGTGAAAGAGAGAGAATTCTTGCAGAGAGCACTCAATCGAATCAATTGATCGATCTGTGTCCTTCTCACCAGGAGAAAGACATCACAGTGGGTAACTCCCCACTCCCTATCGAGGAGGAGTTGGGGAGTTGTGGGAACGTGTCCTCCTGACACGTTCTCAATTAATATTATATTAATTAATCAAAACAGATAAGTTTACCCTTTAACCTATAGTTTAATGTACATCTCATGCACATTAGGATTTAACCTATAGTTTCCAAATATGAATCACATTCACATTTGAATTTAACATTTGAACTCTTTCAAATATTTAATTCTCTCACATAATTTAATATGAATCATATCCACATTAAATTTATAATCTATAGTTGAACTATATATTATATCGTATCAATATACATTAAGTTTATTCCCTTATGAATTTGAACATTTAAAATTCAAATGGTCTAAGAACCCTTTACGAGCTAAAAGGTGGACCTAATGGACCTACATATTAGAAGCTCCAACAATACTGTTGCGTAAAATTATGTTGCAATACCGCAGTGTACGGGTCAAGTTTTAGTATAGTGATTTATGAGTCCAAGTATCGTCCTCAGGAATGGGTTTCTAGATTTATTAATTATTAAGGTAATAATTCTCGATTTTAGCTAAAGAAACATAACATGGATAGTTGGTTGAAGTAAATACAAACAAGCAAACAAACATGTGGAGACACAAATTGATAGAATTAAAGGAAGTGATTTTACAAGTTAAAGACCTAACTAGCACATGCATTGAATCAATGAGATGAAATTATAAACAAGAAGTGAAATACTCAAGAAAATCTCTCGATTCTTAGTGAGCCTCACACATGCAATAAACTCATAGTCTCCATATGAACCTACAACATGCATGGCATTAAGCAACTTCTTTATGTGTTTCCCTAAGATTTCTAGGTCACTCTCGTGCCAGACTTCCAAGGGTTTTGACAATTTTGCTCTAATTCAAGCTTTATCTCTCGAGTCCACTTAAATCAACAAATTAACAAGTAAAGAACGAATTGCCAAAAATAACAACATAACATGTTTCAATACATCACAAGAAAGTCATAACAAGTAATTCAAATCCTAACTACTATGTTTAGCTACTCCAAATCACAAGAAAAACAAACTAAACAAGTAGAAACCGTCTTAGAACGCTATTACAAATTGAAAGAAAGAGAAATAAACTTAGGTGTCGATGCCGGTCCTTCGTCTCCGAGCTCCCGTCTTCGATCTCGAACCTCCACGAATGCTTTGGCTCCCAAAATCACTCTTTTCTCTCTTGTTACAAGGTGTATTTCGAATTTAGGGCAAAACTCTACCAAATTGTGCTCTCTTTTCTCAATTGCATAATGTTGTATTTATAGGCCTCAATGGGACAGCGTTGCAACGCTAGGGACAGCGTTGCAACGCTGTACCTTAAACGCGTGGTAAATATGGAAACTATCGGCAGCGTTGCAACGCTAAGAACAACGTTGCAACGCTGCTACCTTAACGCGCGTGCGCCTATCGATCTGGCGTTGCGACGCTGCAAGGCAGCGTTGCAACGCCCTGTGTGCGGCTTCTTATGCGTGCGACCTTATTGATATAGCGTTGCAACGCTATCGGCAGTGATCTTCAGAGTTGTTTGGCTGCACGTTCGGCGTTGCAACGCTCTGTATGGCGTTGCAACGCCATCACCTCGGGTCTTTAGCTTGGTTTGGTCTTTTCTCTTCCATTTGATGTTATTTTTGGCTCCAAATAGCCTCGTTTTGATCCCGAGTGATCCAATTTGTCTCTAATAGTTCTGTTTAAGCTCTGAACCTGAAATTGAATGAATTAAACACGTAAAAGCCTTGGAATCATTATAAAACTAGCAATTATTAAGCCTAAGGATAGCACATTTTGTGTGCTATCAAATACGAGATTGCTCAGTTAATCTCATTAACCTCCCAATCAACATTCGTTAACTGCGGGAACACTCCACTAAAGTCCCACTGTTGCACTCTTCTCACGACAGATATATTTCTGTGTCCACGGATATTGGCCAATAAAAGAAGTCAATCCTTCACAAATGTTCGTAACACAAGCTGGGTCAAATTATCGTTTTACCCCTTGGTTACATCTTACGCCTTAAGTACCAGTGTTCCTCTAATGAATAATTTGTTTGTGGTCCTACCAACAAACAGAGTCCCTCTCGGGCCAATGAGAGGGTCTTTGTTCAAGTCTCTACTTACCCTAGATGGCGAGAAGGAGTGAATTTCATCTTGTTAAGTTAAGTTCCCAGCCGCTCACTCGGTCTTGTCCGCAAGAAGGTAGGCATATTGAGTCGGCGAATCTGGCCATTCTCACCCATACTAGTCAAAGGACAATCCCTCGCGAACAGGAGTTCGTAACCTGCTCAGGATTGAGATCAAGTTGCCTAGGTCATCCTAGTGAAATAGAAACCTAACTAGTCAACGGAGTTACATCTAGAGGTTGCTATTTCGTGGTCAGGTCTTATATAATCTCATTACATATGATATCCCCACTCACATGTCATCTACACGAACACGATAGGATCACAGTGTTTGTATCAAATACAAAGTGGGCCACATCCATAGTTTTATGACGGTAAGGTACCCAAACCTTATCCTTAAACTATAGACCCTTTAGGCTGTATCTCGAACCGAGATCCTTTATATGTACACTACATTTAGTTAAAGATTCATTTAACAACCTTGGATGTTTAGTTTATTGGATTTAGGTTTAAACAAAGGCAAATTCGTAGATAACGAATAATAACTCTTTATTGAAATAATAACAATTTATTACATTAATTAGAACATAATTACAAACTACGAGTTTTAGGGCATAAACCCCGACATATTGATCATTCTAGGTATAACTTGAACTTGATCCACTTTTATGTCACACATAAAGTTCAAGTATACATCCTATAGCCAAGGGTTCTTTATTGGATTAGGGTTTCAAAATATACAATTCACTTTATACAATAAACACCTTTACTGAATAAATCTCAATAACAACTTTATTGTAAAATAGAACATACATTCAGTTTACAAAACCATGTATTTTAGGACATAAAATCCAACAAGATTTACCGACCAAACTCTTTAGCCTAGCTAATCAGCATTCGTTAACCACCGGGGCACTCCACTAAAGCCCAGTGGTTTCACTCTCTTCACTGTAGATATATTTTTGTCCACTCGATATAACCATGATTAGTAAGTTGATCCTTCATAGGTTGTTGGTAATTACAACTGGGTCAAATAAACTGTTTTACCCCTGTAATTACTTTTTGTTCTTTACTTAAACTCTAGTGGGGTACACCATAATCTAAGACAATGGTTACAGAGATAAAAATACAATAAACTAGGACCTCCATATACCCATTACATATCTTCCACTTGCCCTAGATTAGCCAATGTACATATCTCGTAGACCCAGACTTTCCATATGACCTTCGAACACTTTAGCTGTGAGAGTCTTTGTAAACGGATCAACAATATTGTGCTACGAAGCGATCTTCGTGACTGTCACATCTCCTCGTTGCACTATTTCTCATATAAGATGATACTTCCTCTCGATGTGCTTACCTCGCTAATGGCTGCGAGATTCCTTCGAATTGGCTACCGCACCAATGTTGTCACAGTATAAGGTGATGGGAAATTTCATATTTGGAACAACTTCCAAATCAGTACGGAATTTCCTTAGCCAAACAACCTCCTTAGCTGCTTCACAAGCAGCGACATACTCAGCCTCCATCGTTGAGTCAGCGATGCATCCTTGTTTGATGCTTCGCCATACTATAGCTCCCCCGTTAAGGGTGAAAACTGATCGCGATGTGGATTTCCGAGAATCCTTATCGGTCTGAAAATGAGAATCAATATATCCAGTAAGGATCAAATCCTTAGACCCATACACAAACGTATAGTCCCTCATTCTCCTAAGATACTTGAGGATATTTTTAACTACTGTCCAGTGGTCTAACCATGGATTGGATTGGTACCTACTGACTATTCCCACTGCATAACAAATGTCTGGCTTCATGCACAGCATAACATACATTATGCTACCTACTGAAGAGGCATAGGGAATACGTCTCATATCCTCAACTCCTTGAGGTGTCTTAGGACATTGTTCCTTAGATAGATGAACTCAATGCCTGAAGGGTAATAAGCCCCTCTTGGAATTTCGCATCGAATATCGGGACAACATTTTGTCGATATAAGACATTTGAGACAGAGCTAGCGATTTGTTCTTGCGATTCCTGAAGATCTGAATCCCAAGAACATTTTGCGCCTCTCCCAAATCTTTCATTTGGAATTGGGTCGCCAACCAATTTTTTATGTCAATTAGGTATCCTACATCATTCCCAATGAGTAGGATATCATCCACATAAAGTACTAAGAAAGTTACTTTGTCGTTAATGATCCTCTTATTAACACAAGGCTCATCAACGTTTTGGTCAAAGCCATAAGACTTGATCGCAGTATCAAATCTTATATTCCAAGATCTGGATGCTTGTTTCAACCCATAAATAGATCGATTAAGCTTGCAAACTTTTTTCTCCTTACCTTGGGTTATGAACCCTTCGGGCTGAGACATATAGATGCTCTCGTCAAGATTACCATTAAAAAATGCAGTCTTGACGTCCATTTGCAAAATTTCATAATCATAAAATGCGGCTATGGACAAGAATATCCTTATAGACTTCAACATAGCAACAGGGGGAAAAGTTTCTTCATATTCAACTCGTTCCATTTGGGTAAAAACCTTTGCTACAAGTCTGGCCTTAAAGGTTTGCACCTTTCCGACTGCATCTCTCTTTCTCTTATAGATCCATTTACACCCTATGGGTCTAACCCCTTCAGGTTTGTCTACAAGTTCCCATACTAAATTGAAGTCCATTGACTCCATTTCAAGGTTTATGGTTTTGATCCATTGGTTCTTGTCAACGTCATTCATTGCCTGTTTATAAGACAATGGATCTTCTACGCCGTCATCAGGTATGACGACTTGAGTTTCAGCTAAACTCAAGTAGCGGTCAGGTTGGGAAACAACCCTCCCACTGCATCGAGGCATTCCCAACGATTAAGAAGGACGAGACTGATGTGAGGTGCTCGCTCCTCCATCAACTCTTGACGAAGGTCCAGCTTGATCAACAACTCTTGTTGGTTCATTTGTAACTTCATTTAGTACTAATTTACTATGCGGTTTGTGGTTCCTCATGTGATCTTCCTCCAAGAATGTGGCGTTTGTCGATACAATCACCTTGTTTTCTTGTGGGTCGTAGAAAAGACCACCTCTCGTTTCTTTGGGATAGCCAACAAATTGGCATAATCTTGAACGAGGTTCCAATTTCTTTGGGTTTGTCGCTAGCACGTGTGTCGAACAACCCCAAATCCTAAAGTGTTGTAAACTAGGTTTACGCCCCTTCCACAATTCAAAAGGTGTTTCTGAAACACTCTTTGATAGAACAGTGTTCAAGATTTGAACTACAGTCTCTACTACGTATCCCCAAAACGACGCAGGCAATTGAGCATAGCTCATCATAGAACGAACCATGTCCAACAAGGTTCTATTTCTCCTTTCTAACACACCATTTTGTTGTGGTGTATTATGTGCTGAGAGTTGAGATTTGATTCCATGTTCTATCATATAGTCCTGGAATCTCAAATCCATATACTCTCCACCTGGATTGGATCGAAGTGTTTTAATGGTTTTCCCTAGTGCATTCTCTACTTCAGCCTTATACTCATTGAACTTTTCAAGAGCCTCAGACTTGTGATGCATTAGGTATTGATAACCATACCTCGAATAATCATCTATGAAGGAGATGAAATATTAGTACCCTCCTCGAGCTGTAACATTCACCGGACCCCAAATATCCGAATGTACAAGTTCTGAGGGCTCTATGGCTCTGTAACCTTTTCCAGTAAAAGGTCGCTTGGGCATTTTACCTTCCAAGCAAGACTCCCAAGGAGGTAAAGAATCATCTTCTAACTTGTTTAGAAGTCCATTCTTAGAGAGTCTCTCAATCCGGTTGATATTAATATGACCAAGCCTAAGATGCCATAGATAGGTATTATTATTTGCCTTTTACTTTGAGTATTAGCATTTTTAAACATCTCATGATTTAAAATTACTTTAGTCTGATTCGGTTTAAGTACATACAATCCATTTTTCAATTTAGCAGAACAAATATTGACACGCTCTTTTAAAATGAACGCTTCATTTAATAAAAAGGAAATACAATATCCAAGTTCTATTAAACAAGAGATAGAAATTAAGTTCCTCTTAATCTTAGGAACTATATACAAATTTTTTAATAAAATAAATCTATCTCTGAAAAACAGCTTGGCATCTTCCACTACACGAGCTGAGACGACGTCTCCCGTTCCGACCCTGAGCGTCATCTCACCCTCTTCGAGCTCCTTGAAGGAACTAGTTTCCTGAAACGAAGAGCAAACGTGATTAGTGGCTCCTGAATCAAGTATCCAGGTAAAATCATCATTTTCCACTAAACAAGTTTCAAGAACAAGTAAATCTAATTTACCTTTCTTCTCTTTGAGCTCAGCAAGGTATTTTGGGCAGTTTCCTTCCAGTGTCATCTTCCCTTTCCCTCTTATCTTCTTCTTTTGGGTCTTCTTAAGCCAAGAAGATGAACCACAGGACTTAGTCCCAGAGGATGAACCCTTCTGGAACCTTCTGGAATGGGCAAACAGATTTGTCTCTCCATCAGGCGGTCCCTTATTCTTCATAAGAGACTGGAAAGTTTGTAGTTTATTAAGGAGAGTAGTCAGGTTATACTCTATCTTGTTCATCACCGAATTGCTGCGGAATTGCAGGAAACTCTTCGGAAGAGATTCCAGGATGAACGAGACCTGACTTTGCTCGTCAATGACCACTTTGTTCATCTCAGCCACGTTGAAGTGGAGCATTAGATCGAGAACATGTTTTCTCAAGGATGTCCCCTCCTTCATACGGGAGTTATAAACGTATTTGAGGGATTTGTGTCGAAGCTGTCCAGACGGTTGTCCAAATATATCCTGCAACGAACTCATGATCTCACGAGCTGAGACCATGCCCTCGTGCTTTTTGGCTAGAACATCAGAAACACTAGCCAAAATGTAGACCTTGGCCTTATCATTGGCCTTGATCCAGCGGTCGTACACCTCCTTAACAGATTGAGGAGCGTTTTGAGCAGGGACCTGAGGACATTCCTCAGTCAGTACAAACCAAAGGTCGTCAACAACAAGAATTGTATTCAAGTTGGACTTCCAAGTAGTAAAGTTTTCACCAGTTAAACGATCGCTTTTTAGTAAGGCTATTATTGAGGACGACATGTTGAAAATCTAAAATAGTTCTAATTAGTTATGCCTTTTAACCCATTATAAAACGAATCATATTTAGCAAAATTTTTAAAGAACCCTAGTGTTTAAACTAAATCTAATGTTTAAATTAAACCTTTAATTTTGTAATGATATTTCAAGGGTTTAGAACAAAAGCCTCCGTCAGGCAGTCAGTCATTCCTCCCCTGAATTGAGACTTTCTCAACCAATTCTCACTACCAGAACATCTCATGTCCCAATGGTCCTTAGCTACCATTTGTTTGGTCAAGGACTTGTTAACTAGCTTAACTCATCCTGTAAATGTGACCCTACCATTTTCAGATCCAATAGGTCCGAGCCAACAGGCTACTATTAAGAAAGACAACTGTTGGTAAATTACCTAAGAGACCCTATCCATTTCTAGAGTTCGCGGTGTTCCGATCCCTATAGTCAGGCCCTCGTAGGGTTTGGCTGTTCTAGGACAACCTAGCAGGCGGACTATAAAAATCTCACGGTGCGACCAAATGGAGGAGACCGTAGGATACGTTGACACGCGCCCTACTCCCATTTACTATGGATACTTCACTCATTCACCTTGGTATTGAACCATGCAAACACATACCGTAGGGGGACACCCTATTGACGCCACGGAGCCGAGCATGGAACTCACGGTGTGAACTCTTGAGGACGTGATATTAAACTCGATGCGAACATCTCGTTTTCTCCAACTGAAGCTCCTAAGATTAGGGTATAGGTTTAACTTAGTCAGATTCTGGCTAAAAGAATCTATCTAAGTCTATGCCTATTATAACTGTTATAACTAGGTCTTTTAACATTATGTCTAGGTGAATAAACATTTTAATTACCTAGATATAAAATAGAACTAAGGTTAATTCAACTCAAGCTCTGGATCAGTTCCCAGGTAGGAGGTGTTCCGTTAACCGTTAGTTTAAGTACCACCAACCTTAGACAGAACTTCACCAGTAGAGTTCCCTTATAACCAAAGTCCTAATGTCCTACTATATTTTAAACTATTTAAAATACTATGTAAGACTAATTTCTAATCCCATTAGTAATTAAAACTTAGGTCTAAATTAATTTTAAACAATTTAAAACTAATTTAAATTTTAACCCAAGTTTCTATGTTTGCATGTATTTCTTTATTATAGGTTATGGTTTCTAAAACCCCTTTAATTTATAACTTTTATAAATTTAACAATTAACCTATGACAAAAAAACTATATTATAAAACCAATATTGGAATTATAAATAAAGTATTCAACTAATTGAATAAATAAATTACTTAAATAAAATAACATTTATTTTAAATTAAGTAATTACATGCTCCGTGCGATTTATTTTCCATTTAATCTAATTATAACAATTATAATTCATTACTCATGAAAAATAAATTAATCATGCATTTAAATCATATTCATATAACAATTATACAAATAAAATGCATGAACATGCTTATCCTAAGGTGGGAAAAAATCTAAATGACATTCATAAAGAAATATAGCTGTAAAACCGGAATAAATTGGCCCATAAAGTGCAAAATAATAAAATTACTCTAATTTTATTACATAAAACAAGTCCAATACGCCTTGAACCGGGCTTGAACCGCTCGAATCGGACCGAAAACCACTCAGCCGCCTTACCCGGTCTGCAGCTACTGGAAAATCATCACGGCGTTGCAACGCCCGCTTCGTCCGCGCGCAGCTTCTAGGGGTGGCTTTGCAATGCTTGGCGCGCGTTACAACGCGCCGCCCCTGAGCTCCCACGTCGATAGGGATGTTGGGCGTTGCGACGCCGTTCCTCAGCGTTGCAACGCCGATGAACGGCGTTGCAACGCTGCTGCTTTGCCAACAACTTTCCTATTCGAACACAACAGCTTCACTCTTCAAATTCTCCTTCGATTCTCAACCCAATTGCATGAACTGGTCCTGAACGACTCTTAACTCAATACAGACTCGATAATGCACTTAATTGCCCAAAACACATGGGCCTTTACATACAAAATGATCAAATCAAAAAGAGTAAACTATGGCCAAATATTCCTAAACTAGTTTTACAGCAAACCAAAATGAATTTCCCACCAAATCAAAACAAGCATTGCTATGATACCAATGATGGAGATCGGATCTCCTTGAGCTACAGAAATGTGTTTGGGATCGTAATTGCTTGATTGTTTTGATTAGAAATGCAAAAACCAGTACATTGACAAAACAAAACAAACATGTTTATCTAATTCTAATTAGACATGGAGATATACATGCGAACATGCTTAAGTCTAACAATTAAACTAAAAGGGAGAAAGAGATTACCTTTGTAGTTTTTCTCCGAACAACAACTCCTTGCTCCTGGAAAATTCAGCAATACAGCAACCCAAAAAACTTCTTTGTTTTTCTCCAACATAACGCTACCACTTGGAGAACCCTCTATTCTCTGAGTTCTACTTATACCTCTCCTTTGTGGGAAGAAGTTCCAACAATTGGAAGGTTGGGAATTCTTGTGAGTGAAAGAGAGAGAATTCTTGCAGAGAGCACTCAATCGAATCAATTGATCGATCTGTGTCCTTCTCACCAGGAGAAAGACATCACAATAGGTAGGGGGAGTTGGGGAGTAGTGGGAACGTGTCCTCCTGACACGTTACCAATTAATATTATATTAATTAATCAAAATATTAATTAATTAAATTAAATCACATTTAATTCAATTATAATATTAATTAAATATTTAAATCATATTTAATCATTTTACCCTTTAACTTATAGTTTAATGTACATCTCATGCACATTAGGATTTAACCTATAGTTTACAAATATGAATCACATTCACATTTGAATTTAACATTTGAACTCTATCAAATATTTAATTCTCTCACATAATTTAATATGAATCATATCCACATTAAATTTATAATATATAGTTCCAAAACTATATATTATATCATATCAATATACATTAAGTTTATTCCCTTATGAATTTGAACATTGAAAAATTCAAATGATCTAAGAACCCTTTACGAGCTAGAAGGTGGACTTAATGGACCTATAGATGAGAAGCTCCAACGATATGAGATTGCTCGGTTAATCTCATTAACCTCCCAATCAACATTCGTTAACTGCGGGAACACTCCACTAAAGTTCCACAGTTGTACTCTTCTCACTGCAGATATATTTATGTGTCCAAGGATATTGTGATGGAGATCTGATCCCCTTGAGCAACGGAAACGAGTTTGAAATCGTAATATGCAAGTTTTTTGGTTAAAATGCAAAATCCCATACATTGGCAAAACAGAACAAACATGGAAATTCTAATCTAATTAGGCATGAATAAATGCATACAAACATGCTTTAGAAAATTAGAACAAACTAGAAAAGAGATTCAAAATACCTTTGTAGTTTCGCAGAACAACAACTCCTTGCTCCAAAAGATATCACCAACTCAGCAACAGGGACTTCTCTACTTTCTCCAGCAAGACACTACCACTTGGATAACCCTCTATTCTTTTAGTTCTACTTAGACCTCTCCTTTGTGGGAAGGAGTTCCAACAATTGGAAGATGGGGAATTCTAAGAAAGTGAGAGAGAATTTTTCTTAAGTGTGTTTGCAAATTCACTCAATGGAAGAAGAACCATCGGTTGATCATCAACCCCCTTCTTCGTGTTAAGCTATCGATAGGGAGAAGGAGAGAGGTAGTGGGAACGTGTCTGGATGACACGTTCCCTCATTTTATTATTAAAAATAATAAAATCATAATAAAATCATATTTAATTATTAATTTAAATCATATTTAAATATAACAAATTAAATATTATATATTTAATTTGGATTAAATCACATTTAATCAATATGTCCCTCTACTCTATAGTTTTAATGCACATCTAATGCACATTAAATTTTAACCTATAGTTTTCAAATATGAATCACATTCACATTTGAATTTAACATTTGTACTCTTTCAAATATTTAATTCTCTCATATAATTTAATATGAATCATATTCACATTAAATTTATAATATATAGTTCCAAAACTATATATTATATCGTATCAATATACATAAAGTTTATTCCCTTGTAAATTTGAACATTTCAAATTCAAATGATCTAAGAACCCTTTACGAGTTAGAAGGTGGACCTAATGGACCTCTGGCATCGAAGCTCCAACGATACGAGATTGCTCTTGCTTAATCTCATTAACCTCCCAATCAACATTCGTTAACGAGAGAAACATTCCACTAAAGTCCCACACCGCACACTCTTCTCACTACTGATATATATTTACGTGTCCACAGATATTGACCAATAACAGCAAGTCAATCCTTCACAAATGTTCGTAACACCAGCTGGGTCAAATTATCGTTTTACCCCTGGGTTACATCTTGTACCTTAAGTACCAGTGCTCCTCTAAAGAACAATTTGTTTGTGGTCCTGCTAACAAACAGAGTCCCTCTCGGGCAATTGAGAGGGTCGGGCCCTTTGTTCAAGTCCTGGAGACACCACTTAAGGGAACATTCCTCTACTTGCCCTAGTAGGCGGGAAGGAGTGAATTCCATCTTGCCAAGTTAAGTTCCCAGTTGCTCACTCGGTCTTGTCCCTAAGAAGGTAGGCATATTAGGTCGGCGAATTTGGCCACTCTCACCAATACTAGTCAAAGGACAATCCCTCGCGAACAGGAGTTTGTAACCTAACTAGTCAACGGAGTTACAACTAAAGGTTGCTATTTCGTGGTTCGGTCTTATGTAATCTCATTACATAGGATATCCCCATCACATGTCATCTACACGAACACGTTAGGATCGCAGTGTTTGTATCAAATATAAAGTGGGCCACATCCATAGTTTTACCAGGGTAAGGTACCCAAACCTTATCCCCTAACTATAGACCCTTTAGGTTATATCTCGAACTGAGATCCTTTATATGTACACTACATTCAATTAAATATTCATTTAACAGCCTTGGATGTTTAGTTTATTGGATTTAGTGTTTAAAACAAAGGTAATGTCATAGATAAAGAACAATAACGCTTTATTGAAGTAATAACGATTTATTACGAATAATTAGAACAGAAATACAAATTACGAGTTTTAGGGCACAAACCCCAACAAACTACCACTTGAACTAAAACTCTAGTGGGGTACATCAAAATCTAAAACAATGGTTACAAGAGATAGAAATACAATAAACTAGAGCATTCATATACCCCATTACATATCTCCCACTTGCCCTCGATTAGCCTATGTACATGTCTCGTAGGCCTAGACTCTTCAGATGACTGTTGAACACTTTAGCCGTGGGAGTCTTTATAAATGGATCAGCAATATTGTGCTCCGAAGCGATCTTCGTGACTGTCACATCTCCTCGTTGCACTATTTCTCGTATCAGGTGATACTTCCTCTCGATGTGCCTGCCTCGCTTATGGCTGCGAGGTTCCTTCGAATTGGCTACCGCACCACTGTTGTCATAGTATAAGGTGATGGGAAATTCCCTATTTGGAACGACTTCCAAATCATTAAGGAATTTCCTTAGCCAAACAGCCTCCTTAGCTGCTTCACAAGCAACGACATACTCAACCTCTATCGTGGAGTCAGCGATGCATCCTTGCTTGATGCTTCGCCATACTATAGCTCCGCCGTTAAGGGTGAAAACTAATCCCGATGTGGATTTCTGAGAATCCTTATCGGTCTAAAAATCAGAATTATTGTATCCAGTAAGGATCAAATCCTTAGTCCCATACACAAGCGTATAGTCCCTCGTTCTCCTAAGATACTTGAGGATATTTTTAACTGTTGTCCAGTGGTCTAACCCTGGATTGGACTGGTACCTACTGACTATTCCCACTGCATAACAAATGTCTGCCCACGTGCACAACATAGCATACATTAAGCTACCTACTATAGAGGCATAGGGAATACGTCTCATATCCTCAACTTCTTGAGGTGTCTTAGGACACTGTTCCTTAGACAGATGAACTCCATGCCTGAAGGTCAACAAGCCCCTCTTGGAATTCTACATCGAATCTCAGGACAAAATTTTGTCGATATAAGACGCTTAAGACAGTGGTAGCGTTCTGTTCTTACGATTCCTAAAGATCTGAATCCCAAGAACATATTGCGCCTCTCCCAAATCTTTCATTTGAAATTGAGTCGCCAACCAATTCTTTATGTCAGTTAGGTATCCTACATCATTCCCAATGAGTAGGATATCATCCACATAAAGTACTAATAAAGCTACTTTGTCGTTGATGATCCTCTTGTAAACACAAGGCTCATCAACGTTTTGGTCAAAGCCATAAGATTTGATCGCAGGATCAAATCTTATATTCCAAGATCTGGATGCTTGTTTCAACCCATAAATGGATCGATTGAGCTTGCAAACTTTTTGCTTTTGACCTTGGGTTACGAACCCTTTGGGTTGAGACATATAGATGCTCTCGTCAAGATTACCATTCAAAAAGGCAGTCTTGACGTCCATTTGCCAAATTTCATAATCATAAAATGCGACTATAGACAAAAGTATCCTTATAGACTTCAGTATAGCAACAGGAGAAAAAGTTTCATCATAATCAACTCCTTCCCTTTGGGTAAAACCCTTTGCTACAAGTCTAGCCTTAAAGGTCTGTACCTTTCCGGTTGCATCTCTCTTTCTTTTATAGATCCATTTACACCCTATGGGTCTAACCCCTTCAGGTTGGTCTACAAGTTCCCATACTGAATTGAAGTCCATTGACTCCGTTTCAAGGTTCATGGCATTGATCCATTGGTCCTTGTCTACGTCATTCATTGCCTGTTTATAAGGCAATGGATATTCTACGCCGTCATCAGATATGACAACTTGAGTTTCAGCTAAACCCAAGTAGCGGTCAGGTTAGGAAACAACTCTCCCACTGCGTCGAGGCATTCCCAACTATTGAGAAGGACGAGACTGACTTGAGGTGTTGGCTCCTCCATCAACTCTTGATGATGGTCCAGCTTGATCAACAACTCTTGTAGGTTCATCTGTAGCTTCATTTAGCACTAATTTACTACGTGGTTTATGGTTTCTCATGTGATCTTCCTCCAAGAAAGTGTCGTTTGTCGATACAATCACCTTGTTTTCTTGTGGGTCGTAGAAAAGACCACCTCTCGTTTCTTTGGGATAGCCAACAAATTGGCACAATCTTGAACGAAGTTCCAGTTTCTTTGGGTTTGTCGCCAGCAAGTGTGCCGGACAACCCCAAATCCTGAAGTGTTGTAAACTAGGTTTACGCCCCTTCCACAACTCAAAAGGTGTTTCTGAAACACTCTTTGATGGAATAGTGTTCAAGATTTGAACTGCAGACTCTACTGCGTATCCCCAAAACGAGGCAGGCAATTGAGCATAGTTCATCATAGAACGAACCATGTCCAACAAGGTTCTATTTCTCCTTTCTGACACACTATTTTGTTGTGGTGTATTAGGTGCTGAGAGTTGAGATTTAATTCCATGTTCTATCATTTAGTCCTGGAATCTCAAATCCATATACTCTCCACCTCGATCGGATCGAAGTGTTTTAATGGTTTTTTCTAATGCATTCTCCACTTCAGCCTTATACTCTTTGAACATTTCAAAAGCCTCAGACTTATGATGCATTAGGTATAGATAACCATACCTCGAATAATCATCTATGAATGAGATGAAATACTCGTACCCTCCTCGAGCTTTAACATTCACTGGACCACAAAGATCCGAATGTACAAGTTATAAGGGCTCTAAGGCTCTGTAACCTTTTTCAGTAAAAGGTCGCTTGGTCATTTTACCTTCCAAGAAAGATTCGCAAGGAGGTAAAGAATCATCTTCTAACTTATTTAGAAGTCCATTCTTAGATAGTCTCTCAATTCGGTTGAGATTAATATGACCAAGTCTAAGATGCCATAGATAGGTATTATTATTTAGAGAAATTCTTTGCCTATTACTCTGAGTATTAGCATTTTTAAACATCTCATGATTTAAAATTGCTTTAGTTCTATTCGGTTTAAGTACATACAAGCCGTTTTCTAACTTAGCACAGCAAATATTGACACCTTTCTTTAAAATGAACGCTTCATTAAATGAAAAGTTAATACGGTAGCCAAGTTCAATTAAACAAGAGATAGAAATTAAGTTCCTCTTAATTTTAGGAACTATATACAGATTTTCTAAAAATAAAATTCTATCTCTAAAAAACAGCTTGGCATCTCCCACTGCACGAGCTGAAACAACGTCTCCCATTCCGATCCTGAGCATCATCTCACCCTCTTCGAGCTCCTTGAAGAAACTAGTTTCCAAAAACGAAGAGCAAACGTGATTAGTGGATCCTGAATCAAGTATCCAGGTAATATCATCATTTTCCACTAAACAAGTTTCAAGAACAAGTAAATCTAATTTACCTTTCTTCTCTTTGAGCTCAATGTCAGCAGTGGCAGAAGCTTTCCCTTTTCCTCCTTTCCTCTTCTTTCGAGTCTTATTAATCCCAGAAGATGAACCCATCTGGAACCTTTTGGAATGGGTAAACTGATTTGCCTCTCCATCTACCTGTCCCTTATTATCCATAAGAGACTGGTAAGTCTACAGTTCCTTTAGGAGGGAAGTCAGGTTATACTCTTTTTTGTTCATCTCCGCATTGCTACGGAATGGCAGGAAACTCTTTGGAAGAGATTCCAGAATGAAGAATACATGTCTTTGCTCATTTAAGACCGCTCCGTTCATTTCGGCCACGTTGAAGTGAACTATAAGATCGAGAACATGTTCTCTCACTGAAGTTCCCTCCTTCATGCGCGCGTTATAAACGTACTTGAGGGATTCGTGAAGAATTTGTTCAGACGGTTGTCCAGACAAATTCTGCAGATAACCCATGATCTCACGAGCTGAGACCATACCTTCCAATTTCCTGGCTAAAACATCAGATATCTCAGCCAAGATATAGGCCTTGGCCCAGCGGTCAAACGCATCCTTAACTGATTGAGGTGCGTTTTGAACAGGGATCTGAGGATATTCCTCAGTTAGTACGAACCGAAGGTCATCGACAACAAGAATCGCATCCAGGTTGGACTTCCACGTAGTAAAGTTTTCACCAATTAAACGATCGTGTTTTAATAAGGCTATAATCGAGGACGACATGCTGAAAATCCAAAATAGTTATAATTAGTTATTCCTTTTTAACCCATTATAAAACCAATCAAATTTAGCAAAATAATTAAAGAACCCTAGTGTTTAAACTAAATCCAATGTTTAAATTAAACCTTTAATTTTGCAACGATATTTCAAGGGTTTAGAACAAAAGCCTCCGTCGGGCGGTCAGTCATTCCTCCCCTGAATTGAGACTTTCTCAACCAATTCTCACTACCAGAACATCTCATGTCCCAATGGTCTTTAGCTACCGTTTGTTTGGTCAAGGACTTGTTAACTAGCTTAACTCATCCCGTAAATGTGACCCTACCATTTTCAGATCCAATAGGTCCGAGCCAACAGGCTACTATTAAGAAAGATAACTGTTAGCAAATTACCTAAGAGACCCTATCCATTTCTGGAGTTCACGATGTTCCGATCCCTATAGTCAGGCCCTCCGTAGGATTTGGCTGTTCCAGGACAACCTAGCAGGCGGACTATAGAAATCTCACGGTGCGACCTAGTAGAGGAGACTGTAGGATACGTTGACACGCGTCCTGCTCCCATTTACTATGGATACTTCCCTCATTCACCTTGGTATTGAGTCATGCAAACACATACCGTAGGGGGACACCCTATTGACGCCACGTAGTCGAGCATGGAACTCACGGTGTGAACTCTTGAGGACGTGAGAGTAAACTCGATGCAAACATCTCGTTTTCTCCCACTGAAGCTCCTAAGGCTAGGGTATAGATTTAACTTAGTCGGATTCTGGCTAAAAGAATCTATCTAAGTCTATGTCTATTATAACTAGGTCTTTTAACCTTATGTCTAGGTGAATAAACATTTTAATTACCTAGAGATAAAATAGAACTAAGGTTAATTCAACTCAAGTTCTGGATCAGTTCCCAGGTAGAAGGTTTTCCGTTAACCGTCAGCTTAAGTACCCCCAACCTTAAATAGAACTTCACCAGTAGAGTTCCCTTATAACCAAAGTCCTAATGTCTTACTATATTTTAAACTATTTAAAATACTACGTAAGACTAATTTCTAATCATATTAGAAATTAAAACTTAGGTCTAAATTAATTTTAAACAATTTAAAACTAATTTGAAATTTTAACCAACCCAAGTTCCTATGTTTGCATGCATTTCTTTATTATAGGTTATGGTTTCTAAAACCCTTTTAATTTATAACTTTTATAAAATTAATAAATAACCTATGATAAAGAAAGTATATTATAAAATCATTGTTGGAATTATAAAATAAATATTCAACTAATTGAATAATTAAATTACTTAAAATAAAATAAAATTTATTTTAAACTAAGTAATTAGATGCTCCATGCAATTTATTTTCCATATAATCTAATTATAACAATTATAATTAATTATTGATCGTTCTAGCTATAACTTGAACTTGATCCACTTTTATGTCACACATAAAGTTCAAGTATACATCCTATAGCCAAGGGTTCTTTATCGGATTAGGGTTTCAAAATATACAATTCACTTTATACAATAAACACCTTTACTGAATAAATCTCAATAACAACTTTATTGAAAAATAGAACATACATTCAGTTTACAAAACTACGAGTTTTAGGACATAAAATCCAATAAGATTAATCGACCAAACTCTTTAGCCTAGCTAATCAGCTTTCGTTTACCACCGGGACACTCCACTAAAGTCCAGTGGTTTCACTCTCTTCACTGTAGATATATTTCTGTCCACTCGATATAACAATGATTAGTAAGTTGATCCTTCACAGGTTGTTCGTAATTACAACTGAGTCAAATAAACTGTTTTACCCCTGTAATTACTTTTTGTTCTTTAAGTCCCGTGATCCTCTAATGAACAATTGGTTTGCGGACCAACCAACAAACTGAATCCCTCTCAGGCCAATGAGAGTGTGGGCCCATTGTTCAAGACCCGGAGTCAACACTTAAGGGAACAACCTCTCTACTAATCCCTAAAGCAGGTAGGAGAGAATTCCATCTCGCAAGACTATGTTCCCAGCTATTGACTCGGTCTTATCCCCAAAATGGGGGGCTTATTGAGTCACTCTCACCCATGCAAAACTAAGGATAATCCCGAATAAACAGGAGTTCATATTGTGTTCCCGAATAAACCCATGCAAATCTCGTTCCGTTCTTATGCAAACTCATTGTATAGGATGCCCCCACTCGCACGTCTTCACATGAACAATTCAGGATCACATCGTTTGTACTTTACAAAGTGGGCCACACCCATAGTGTTCCCAGGATATGACACCCAACTCTATCCCTATACTATAGATCGTTCTGGCTATTTACTCGAACTTGATCCACTTTTATGTCACACATAAAGTTTAAGTATACATCCTATAGTCAATGGTTCTTCATTTATTGGATTACGGTTACAAAATACTCAATTTACTTTATTCAATAACAACTTTATTGCAAAATAGAATGTACATTCAGCTTACAAACCACGAGTTTTAGGACATAAACCCCAACAGAGAATCTATCTGAGATTTAAGAGCACTTAACTCATATATTTCATAGAGTCCAATTATTGGTCTATGATGCTCTCGTTCATTGGGCAACTAGTAGCTGGCAGTTGACATTTCCTCTAACAAGGCTCGAGCTTCATTGACTATTTTGGCCATTATGGACCCTCCAACAGTTGCATCCAAGACAATTCTTGTACTTCCTGAAAGTCCATTGTAAAACAACTGAATCTGCAACCAATCTGGATATCCATGATGTGGGCATTTTCTCAATAACTCCTGGTAATGCTCCCAAGCCTCAAACAGTTGTTCTCCTTCATATTGCTTGAATATTCCAATCTCTACTCTCATATTGGCATCCTTAAAAGGTGGAAAGAATTTAGTCATAAATGTTTGGGTCAACTCCTCCCAAGAAGTGATCGATACTTCCAGGTTGAAAAGATCTCAACCAATCTTTAGCTCTATCCTGCAAAGAAAAAGGAAAAATACGTAAACGAATAGAATGAAAAGGAATACAATTTAACTTTACTATACCAAAAATTTCAAGAAAATTTTACAAATAAGAGTAAGGATCCTCTGTGACTAGTCCTTTAAATGCACTCTCCCTAACCATTTGAATAAGCCCCATTTTTCATTTCAAAATTATTAGCATTTATAGGGGGATTGGACTATTCCAGCTTGCTCAGCATTAAATACAGGCTGGAATACTCCCTGATAGGTTTTGGGTCATTATCCACTCCTTGATCTGCAATTGGAAAGTCAAGGGCTTTCTTATCTCTTAGAAATCTCCTACAAGTTCTCTCGATCTCTGGGTCAAAAGGTCTAAGGTTTGTACCCTTATCCTTTTGCATGCACCTCGCAATCACAGTAAATAAAAGAAAATGTAAGGAAAACAAAATAAATAAAAACAAAACATTAGGCTAAAATAAAAAATTTTCTCCTAGTATCAATAAATCTAAATAATCAACCATTCCCCGACAACGCCGCCAAAAACTTGTTGCACGAATTTGCAACCATGGAAACTGCAAGTGTACAGTTGTTGGGTTTTGTGCCCTAAAACTCGTAGTTTGTATTTTTGTTCTAATTTTTGTAATAAATTGTTATTACTTCAATAAAGCGTTATTGTTTATTATCTACGAAATTACCTTTGTTTTAACCCTAAATCCAATAAACTACACATCCAAGGTTGTTAAATGTATCTTTAACTGAATGTAGTGTACATATAAAGGATTTCGGTTCGAGATACAACCTAAAGGGTCTATAGTAAGGGGATAAGGTTTGGGTACCTTACCCTGGTAAAACTATGGATGTGACCCACTTTGTATATGATACAAACACTGTGATCCTAACGTGTTCGTGCAGATGACATGTGAGTGGGGATATCCTATGTAATGAGATTACATAAGACCGGACCACGAAATAGTAACCTCTAGATGTAACTCCATTGACTAGTTAGGTTTCTATTTCACTAGGATGACCTAGGCAACTTGATCTCAATCCTGAGCAGGTTATGAACTCCTGTTTGCGAGGGGTTGTCCTTTGACTTATGGGTGAGAGTGGCCTGATTCGCCGACTCAATATGCCTACCTTCTTGGGGACAAGACCGAATGAGTAGCTGGGACTTAGCCTAGCAAGATGGAATTCACTCCTTCCCGCCTACTAGGGTATGTAGAGGAATATTCCCTTAAGTTGCGTCTCCGGGACTTGAACAAAAGGCCCGACCCTCTCATTGGCTCGAGAGAGACTCTGTTTGTTGGTAGGACCACAAACAAATTGTTCATTAGAGGAGCACTGGTACTTAAGGTACAAGATGTAGCCTAGGGGTAAAACGATAATTTGACCCGGGTGGTGTTACGAACATTCGTGAAGGATTGACTTGCTGTTATTGGTCAATATCTGTGGACACAAAAATATATCTGCAGTGAGAAGAGTGCAGTTGCGGGACTTTAGTGGAGTGTTCCCGCAGTTAACAAATGTTGATTAGGAGGTTAATGAGATTAACCGAGTGATCTCGTATCGTTGGAGCTTCTGATATGTAGATCCATTAGGTCCACCTTCCAGCTCGTAAAGAGTTCTTAGATCATTTGAATTTGAAATGTTCAAATTCATTAGGGAATAAATTTAATGTATATAGATACGATATAATATATAGTTTTGGAACTATATATTATAAATTCAATGTGAATATGATTCATATTAAAGTATATGAGAGATGTAAATATTTGAAAGAGTTCAAATATTAAATTCAAATGTGAATGTGATTCATATTTGAAAACTATAGGTTAAAATTTAATGTACATTAGATGTGCATTAAAACTATAGATTAGAGGGATAATTGATTAAATATGATTTAATCTATATTAAATATATGATATTTAATTATGATTAATTAAATGTGATTTAATTAATTATATATATTATTATTTAATTCATAATTTTGATTATTTAATTAAATAAAAAAAAAGAGGGAACGTGTCAGGAGGACACGTTCCCATGTTCCCCAACTCCCTAATCGATGGGGAGTGGGGAGTTGCCCTCCATATTGTTCCTCTTCTCCTGGTGAGAAGAGGATAATCGATCGATTCTCTTATTGATTGAACTAGCTGAAGAAAAATTCTCTCTCTCTCTCAATTCCAAAATTCTTCCAATTGTTGGATTCCTTTTCTCAAAGGAATTGTTCTAAGCACTCAGAGAATAAGAGGTTCTCTCTTTTGGTGGTGTCCTGTTTGTAGAAGCAGAGAAGCTTGAGGTTCCTGTGTTGCTGTACAATTTGGAGCAAGGAGTTGCTGTTGAGGAAAACTACAAAGGTATTTTGAATCCCTTGTTTAGTTAAGTTTAATTGTTAAATACAACATGTTTGCAAGATTTATATCCATGTCTAATTAGATTAGAAAACATGTTTATCTCTGTTTATTTTTCAATGCACTGGTTTTTGCTTTTCAACCAAAAACGATCTTGCAATTACGATTCTAAACTCATTTCCGCTGCTCAAGGGGATTAGATCTCCATCAACAGTGTAAAGTTCTAATGTAGTGATTTTGAGTTCCAAGTATCGTCTTTAGGAATGGTTTTCTAGATTCATTGATTACTAGAATATTCACCTCTAATTTTATCGAAAGAAATCTTTTAGTTTTCAAATGAGATGAAATTAAGAAATAAAAGCATGTGGAGAAATGCTTATGAGAAAAACATTAGGGAATTTATTTCACAAGTTGATTTATTATTTTAGCTCATAGAATTAGCTTTGGTTGTGAAATTATAAGCAAGAAGGTAAAATTAATCAAAAGACACTCTTGAGATCAATTGATCTCAAGCAAAACTATAAACCCAAAGTCTCCATTTAGATTTTAATAGCAAGCAAGACATTAAGTAACTTCTTTTAATTGCTTCTTAAAGAACCTTTCACTCTCATGTAAGGATTTACTAAAAGCCTTAGTAATCCTATTCTAGTTTAAAGATTATATTCTCAAATAAAACATAAACCAATCAAACATGCAATTCTAATTTGCCAGAGAAAAACGAGCATTAAGCATAAACTACCAAAAATAATTCAACACAACCAAATCTAAATTAATTTCGAAAATAATAAAAATATGGCTACATCAATTCTCTAACTACGAATTTAGCTACTCATCATCACTAAAACATGCTAAATTCGTGTTTAAGGTCCATAAATCAAATGACAAATCTAAGGAGAAAAGGAAGAAAGAACTCTAGTTGTCAGTTTCGGTCCTCGTGTCCAAGACCTGAAGTCAGCTCTTAAGGGAACAACCTATCTAGTTACCCTAGTTTGGGAACGAGTCAATTCCTTCTTGCAAAGTTCAGTCCCTAGCTCCATACGAGGTTTCATCCCTGAGAAGGTAGGCTTATTGAGTCGGCAGTTGTGGTCGCTCTCACCCGTACTAGTCTAAGGATAAACCCCCGCAGATAAGAGTTAGCAACTCGCTCAGGATTCAGGTTGAGTCACTAATGGTCATCATTGAATTATTAGCCCTAATCTATCAACGACGGTACTAGAGTGTTCTAATAATTCTCGGTCCGATCTTGTACAATCTCATCGCACAGGATGCCCCACTCGCATGTCAACTACATGAACGAGCTGGATAGCTCATTTGTATCAAATACAAAGTGGGTCGCATCCATAGTGTTTCCAGGATGAGGTTCCCAACCTAATCCATGTACTATAGACCATCCGGGTCAACTACTTGAATTTGATCCTAGATTTGTGGTAACTACACACAGTTCAAGATCTCTTAAATGTGACCCTGGAGCTTAGTTTATTGGATTTAAGTTTGTAGTAATGAGAATACAAGATTTGAGGAAAAAATAATACTTTTATTTATTTTTTTGAATAATTAAAAATACACGAGTTTAGGGCATAAAAGACAACAAACTTCCACTTGACCTAAAGCTAGTGGAGTACTTAAAACATTACATTAATGCAAATACAATAAACTAGGGCATTGAATACCCTTTGATACAATACTCCCACTTGCCCTAGTTAGGTTCTAATGTGTAAACCTAGAGTTTCTAGGTGACTCTCAAACACCTTAGCCGTGAGAGTCTTTGTAAATAGATCAGCAACGTTGTGCTCCGAAGCTATCTTCGTGACGATCACGTCTCCTCGATGCACAATTTTTCGTATCAAGTGATACTTTCGTTCGATGTTTTTCCCCTCTTGTGACTACAAGGATCCCTCGAGTTGCCCACTGCAACACCGTTATCACAATAAAGGGCAATCGGGAGGTTCATATTTGGAACAACTTCCAAATCATACATGAACTTCCTAAGCCATACTGGCTCTTTAGCCGCTTCACAAGCTGCTACATACTCAACCTCCATAGTGGAGTCAGCGATGCATCCTTGCTTGATGCTCTGCCAGACTACTGCTCCTCCATTGAAAGTAAACATTGACCCTGATGTGGATTTCCTAGAATCCTTATCGGTCTTAAAGTCAGAGTTCGTGTATCACGTAAGGATCAAATCCTTAGCCCTATACACGAGCATATAGTCCCTCGTTCTCCTAAGTAACTTGAGGATTGCTTTTACCGCAGTCCAATGATCTAATCTTGGATTAGATTGATACCTACTAACAATCCCAACTGCATAACAGATTTCGGGCCTAGTACACAACATGACGTACATGAGGCTACCTACAGCTGATGCATAAGGGATTCGTTTCATGTCCCTAACTTCTTAAGGTGTCTTAGGACACTATTCCTTAGACAAATGAACCCTGTGCCTGAAAGACAATAAATCCTTTTGGAGTTCTGCATCTTATATCGAGGCAACATTTTGTCGATATAGGATGCTTGAGACAAGGCTAGTGTCTTGTTCTTACGGTTTCGGATGATCTGGATCCTGAGAACATACTACGCTTCTCTCAAATATTTCATTTGAAATTGCGTAGCTAGCCAGTTCTTAATGTCAATGAGGAATCCTACATCATTCCCAATGAGTAGGTTATCTTCAACGTATAACACTAGAAAAGTGACAGTACTGTTGATGATTTTCTTGTAGACACAAGGTTCATCAATATTTTGATAAAAGTCATAAGATTTGATAGCCTCACCAAACCTTATATTCCAAGACCTGGAGGCTTGTTTCAATCCATAAATAGATCGTTTAAGCCTGCAAACCTTTTGCTCATGGCCTTGTTCAATGAACCCTTTGGGTTAGTCCATGTAGATGTTTTCGTCAAGATTGTCGTTCAAAAAGGTTGTCTTGACATCCATTTGTCATACTTCATAGTCATAATATGTACCAATGGCAAGAAGGATCCAAATAGACTTGATCATGACAACATGAGAAAAGGTTTCCTCATGGTCAACCCCTTCTCGTTGGGTATGACCTTTTGCCACAAGTCTAGCTTTGAAGGTTTGTACCTTCCCATCTATACCTCATTTTCTCTTGTAGATCCATTTATAACCTATAGGTTTAACCCCATCAGGTTGATCCACAAGATCCCAAACGGAATTGAAGTACATAGACTCCATTTCCTGGTCCATGGCTTTAATCCATTCGTTTTTGTCAATGTCATCCATTGCTTTATCATAACACTATGGATCCTCATAGTCATCACTAGGTGTGACAACTTGGGTTTCAATCAACCCCTGTAACGGTCAGGCTGTGTAACAACCCTCTTACTACATCGAGGCACTCTCAACTCTTGAGATGGACAACTTTGACTAGGCGAGCTAGGGTCAACAACTTTTGTTGACTTCCTAGCAGCATCAGTAACATTTACTGTTGTACTGTCTAACTCATTTAACACAATTACTTTTGGGTTTGTGATCCCTAATGTGATCCTCTTCAAGGAAAGTGGTGTTTGTTGACACAAACATCCTATTTTCTTTAGGATCGAAAAATAGACCACCTCTCGTTTCTTTAGTGTAGCCCACAAAAAGGCATAATTTTGAACGAGGTTCCAATTTCTTCGGGTTTGTCACTAGCACATGGGATGGACATCTCCAAATTCTGAAATGACATAAACTACCTTTACGTCATTTCCAGAGTTAGTAAGGTGTTTCAGAAACACTTTTCAAAGGAACGTTGTTCAAAATGTATACTGCAGTCTCCACTACATAACCCCAAAACGAGTCAGGGAGATGAGCATAACTCATCATCGATCGAACCATGTCTAACAGGGTTCTGTTTCTCCTTTCCGATACACAATTTTTCTATGGCAAACCAAGGGCTGAGAGTTGGGACGTTATTCCATATTCTATCATATAGTCCTGGAATTCAAGGTCCATATACTCTCCACCTCGATCAATTCAAAGTGTTTTCATGGATTTACCTAAAAGGTTCTCAACCACAGTTTTAAATTCCTTGAACTTTTCAAGTGCCTCAGATTTGTGATGCATTAGGTAAATGTATTCATATGTTGAATAATCATCTATGAAAGAGATGAAATATTTATACCCACCTCGGGCTTTAACACCCATCAGACACAAAGATCTGAGTGTATAAACTCCAAAGTTTCTTTGGCTCTAAAACCTTTTCCACCAAAAGGCCATTTGGTCATTTTTCCTTCAAGGCATGATTCACATATTGGTAAAGGACTTTCTTCTAACTCGTTTAGAAGTTAGTTCTTCACTAATCTCTCAATCCTATTGAGATTTATATGACCTAACCTTAGATGCCAAAGATAGGAATTTTGTTTAGGAGAAACTTTTTACTTTTTATTAGTTCACGTATTTGTTGTTTTAACTAATTCAGTATTTAAAACCATTTTAACTGAATTAGGCCTTAAAACATACAAATTATTCTCAAGTAGAGCTACATATAATTCAATACATTTCAAAGAAATAAACGCTTTATTGAATTGAAATTAAATTGAAATATACTATTTGATAAGGCAAGAAATAGAAATAAGGTTTCTAGTAAACCCTGGAACTACATACACGTTATCTAATAACAGTGTTTTCTTGCCAAACAACAACTTTTCCGTGCCCACTGCTATAGCTGAGACAATATCCTCATTACCAACTCTGAGTGTTATCTCCCCATCCTACAGTTGCTGCCAGGAACTTATTCCCTGAAAAGAAGAACAAACGTGGTTAGTGGCCCCTAAATCCAATATCCAGGTAGAGTTATCACTCTCCACTAAACAGGTTTCAACACAAAGCAAATCATTTTTACCTTCATTATTGGCCAGGTAATTAGGGTAGTTATGCTTCCAGTGCCCATCTATGTTGTAGTAGAAACATTTTCCTTTCTATGCGGCAGCGCGGTCAGCTTGTTTCCCTTTGGCCACCTTTTTCATATTCTTCTTCTTCCCTTTCGGGCCTGAAGAAGACAAGGCTACAAATTTGGTCCCCGAGGATGAACCTCTGTGAAAAAAAAGTTGGGCAACATTTGCCTCACCCTTCTGTCGCCTGACTTTCATCAAAGATTGAAAGGTCCGAGCTCGTTGAGCAGGGTGGTTAGTGTGTAGCTAACCTTGTTAATGCAACGTTGCTATGGAATTGTAGGAAACTATCCGATAGAGTTTCTAGTATGAAGCTGACCTGACTCGACTCATCGATAGATGCTCCATTCATCTCTGCCATATTGAAGTGGAGCATCATGTCGAGAACATGTTCCCTGACAGACGCCTCGTCCTTCATTTTGACATTGAAAATGTGCTTGAGAGCATCGTGCCTGACCTGAAAGGACTGTTGCCCAAACATGTCCTGCAACGATGCCATGATCTCCTTTGCGGTGGCCATTTTCTCATGCTTCTTAACCATTATATCTGATATACTGACTAAGATGTAAACCTTGGCCTTGTCATTGGCCTTGGTCCATCAATCGAATGCGTCACGAACACTTCGTACCGCAGTCGGGCCTGACACCTAAGGACAGTCCTCAGTGAGTACGAACTTCAGGTCGTCCACAACTAAAATCGTGTTAATATTGTTTTTCTAGGTCTGGTAATTGTTTTCTCTGAGTTTTTCGGCAGCCAAAAGTGAAATAATAAAACTTGACATTTTTGCTAAAAAAGCAGAAAAAACTTGTATTATTTTCTCGCATAAACCTATATTTAATCCAATCATGTTTTAACAAAATTAATCTATGATCCCTAGGTCATTAATTTGCAATAATACCCCACAGGTTTAGAATGACCGCCACCGAAGGGTAGTGGAATCACTCCTCCTCTAGGGAGAAAGTCTCGACCAGGCCCTATTACCGGAACAACTCTTATTCCCTATAGGTTCTAGCTACCATTTTCGGTCTGGATTCATTAACTTGTAATGTATCCAGTGAGTGCCACCCTCTAACTTTAGATCCCAGAGTTCCGATCCAACAAAATCCGTCGAAGGGATGACTAAGTTAAAAAACAAACTAAGGCAACCCTATCCTTTTTGGGAGTTCGCTATGTTCTGACTCTTATGATCATGCCCTTCGAAGGGATTGTCTGGTCAAGGCCAAACTAGCAGGCGGATCACAAAATCTCACGGCGCAAACCAATAGAAGAGACTATGGGACCCGTTTGCACAAGTCTCGCTCTCACTCACTATAAGCATTCTCTCTATTCACATTGCTTTTGACCCATACAAACACCATCCGAAAGGGGACGCTCCCATTTATGCCACGAGTTCTAGTATGGATCTCACGGTGTGAACTTAACGGAGATACGTAGGTGGAAATTAATGTATCATATACACATATTTCCTCTCACTAAGTACTTTGGAATTAACAAGATGACCTAGATAATTCCAGCTATAATTTACCTAAGTCTACTAATATAACTATATTGAAGTTACCTAAGTCTATAAACCATTTATTAAACTTAGGTCTATGGTTTATTAACATTTTAATAAACGTCACTCACGATAAATATAACCTATGAATCTCCGGACCAAATTCCCTCCCAGGTCGGTTCCCAGGTAGGGGTGTTCAGTTTCCGTCAACTTAAATACTCCAACCTAGCCAGAACTTTCCTTAGACAGAACTGTTTATCGGTCAGCATTCATAAGTCATATTTTAATTCCTAATTCTAATCTTATTAGAATTAGATAACCTAAGTCTAATTAATAACAGGTTCTAAAACAATTTTAAAACTAGTAAATTAAACTTAGGTTACATGCATTTCTGAGTTATAGTGCTTGATCATTCATCACATGAATAAATTAAAGCATACAACATATTCATCACATGAAATAAATGCATGACTATGCTTTCAAAATAATTAACATAACTCTTTACATTAATTAAACATGCATACTATATAATATAACATCTTATATTATAAAAATGATGCATGAATATGCTTAACCTAAGGTGGGATTTTAATCTATATGGCATACATTATGCACATAATTATCACACAACAATTGCATAATTAAAATAGCAAAAATGGACCATAATTTGGCATCCTAAACATTAATTAAAATTAATATAATCAAATTATATTAATTAGAATTAATAAAAGAATAAAACGAAATTAATAAATAAAAAAGGGAAAATCATGCCAAAATTCACGCCCACTTCGCCATGTTACCGCGGAATGCTCGTGCCTCCTAGCCACTTATGCAGCGGCGTTGCAATATCGTGGTTGGTGTTGCAACGCCATGTTGCTCAACGCTCTCCTAGCGTCACGACGCCGAGCGACATTACAACGCTGCCCATGCAACAGGCCTCCATCCGCTTGTGCGGCGTTGCAACGTCGTGCTCTACACAACACAACAACCTCCATTTCTTTGTCCGTTTTCGCGCCATTTCTTCACAACAACTCTTTGCCACGACCGACACGGACTTACAGTCTCGATTTACAACATATTTTTCTCAAAACAACGGGCCCTTACATTGAACTTTTCAACGAAATTGTAAATCTAAAATGCAAAATTATGAAAACATCCATTTTGCAAACCATTACAATTTCTCCAAATTGAATGCAATACCCATCTAATTTTTTTGAATTTCTAGCACAATCAAGAGCAACAATGGCTCTGATACGAATTGAAGGGATCGAATCCCATGCATAAGCGAATGATCGTCGTTGTTCTTGATTATTTTACATAAAAATTACTCAAAGGCAGAAAATAAAGGCTAAACATACAAGTAGAAAGCATGATTGAAATAGGGGATTACCTTTAAAGACCAAACTCTTCGCGTAATCCTCTCGCGTCAACAATCTCTTCGTCCTCTACGATCGAATATTCGAACACCAACAAATAGCCTTCTCGGTTGTTCTCTAGGAGAGGGAGAGAAGTGGGATCTCTTTTTAGAGATTAGAGAGAGTGGAGAGAATTTGAGAGAGTAGTTTGTGTTTTTCAATTTGCAAAACCACACAAAAATGACTCAAGTGTAAAAAATGCATCCAAAATGATACTTTTATAAGCAAGGTGGGTGGAGACAAATTCTACACCCATTATGCCATCATTTCCACAATTTATGCATTATGAAAATTCAATTTGCATAATTGCATAATATAAGGTATCATATACCTTATCATGTAAATCATATTTACATAATGTGGAAAATTAAATTGAATCAAATTCAATTTCATGTCTCTCAAATTAATTTCTCAAATTATGCCTTAATTCCATAATTAGGCAATAATTAGGTTCATCATGAATCATATTCACATTGAACTATATATTATATCAATTATATCATATATAATTGACATAATTCCCTAAATTGAATCTGAACATTTCAAATTCATTCCAAAAATTATACCCTCATTCATTTCCATGCTGAGCAAACTGAGGGACCTAATGGACCTACAAATCATGAGCTCCAACGATACGAGATTAACAGATTAAACTCTTTGATCCCGTTAACCAACATTTGTTAACTACGAGTCATTCCACTATAGAATCGTAGTTGTACTCTCCTCACTTTAGGACAAGTTGTGTCCATTGATTTAACCAATACCCATGAGTTAACCCTTCACAGGTCGTTCGTAGTCACAGCTAGGTCAATTGGTCGTTTTACCCCTGTGAATACTTCTTGCTCCTTAAGCACCACTAATCCTCTAATGAACAACAAGTTTATGGTCCGACCATAAACAATATCCCTCTTTAGGCTAGCAAGAGGGAGTGGACCCGTTGTTCAAGACCTAGAGTTAGTCCTTAAGGGAACAACAGTCCTTAAGGGAACAACCTATCTAGTTACCCTAGTTTGGGAATGAGTTAATTCCTTCTTGTGAAGTTGAGTCCCCAACTCTCTACGAGGTTTCATCCCTGAGAAGGTAGGCTTATTGAGTCAACAATTGTGGCCACTCTCACCCGTACTAGTCTAAGGATAAACCGCCCGCAAACAGGAGTTCGCAACTCGCTCAGGATTCAGGTTGAGTCGTCACTAATGGTCATTATTAAATTATTAGCCCTAATCTATCAACGACGTTACTAAAGTGTTCTAACAATTCTCGGTCCGGTCTTGTACAATCTCATCGCACAGGATGCCCCCACTCGCATGTCAACTACATGAATGAGTTGAATCACCTCGTTTGTATCAAATACAAAGTGGGTCACATCCATAGTGTTTCCAGGATGAGGTTCCCAACCTAATCCATGTACTCTAGAGCATTCGGGTCAACTATTTGAACTTGATCCTAGATATGTGTCAACTTCACACAGTTCAAGATCTCCTAAATAGGACCCTAGAGCTTAGTTTATTGGATTTAAGTTTGTAATAGCGAGAATACAAGATTTGAGGAAAAAATAACACTTTTATTATTTCCTTGAATAATTACAAATACACGAGTTTAAGGCATAAATCTCAACCGATGTAGGATTCCTTACTGACATTAAAAATTGGCTAGATACGCAATTCCAAATGAAAGATTTGGGAGAAGCGCATTATGTTCTCAGAATCCAAATTGTCTAGAACCGTAAGAACAGGACACTAGCCTTGTCTCAGGCATCATATATCGACAAGATGTTGGCACGATATAAGGTGCAGAACTCCAAGAAAGGCTTGTTGCTTTTCAGGCACGGGGCTCATTTGTCTAAGGAGCAATGCCCTAAGATACCTCAAGAAGTTGAGGACATGAGACGGATCCCTTATGCAACAGTTGTAGGTAGCCTGATGTACTCCATGTTGTGTACAAGGCCCGACATCTGTTTTGCAGTTGGGATAGTCAGTAGGTACAAATTCAATCTAGGATTTCATCGTTGGACAACCGTTAAGGAAATCCTCAAGTATCTTAGGAGAACGAGGAACTACATGCTCGTGTATGAAACTAGGGATTTGATCCTTAAGGGATACACAAACTCTAACTTTCAGACCGATAAGGATTCTAGGAAATCCACATCGGGGTCAGTGTTTACTCTTAACGGAGGAGCTGTAGTTTGGCGAAGCCGATAACGCAACACACAAGCGCATGTGATCGAAGTAATATAAAACTGGAAGTATTTCAGAGTATCGAGCCCAAGGGAACGGATTTTAATAAAATTCATTGAGAAAACACAAATTATTAACAAATTGCAATTGAAAGGTAACCAAAAGTAACAAAAATAATTTTTGGGTGAGAAAGAGTCTAAATTAAGAAAGCGGAAACAATTTAGGATCTTGAACACTCTAAGTTGATCAATTTTGCAAAATAAAATGCATGCTCAAAGCTGGAAAAACTAGGAGTTAAGAAACTCACTTTTGAAAATCAAATTCTCTTCACCCAGTGGATGATTTATAACACGAACACTTTGTGGACCACCTTTAGAGTCTTCCCTACTATCCTCAGGCGTTGAAACGGATCGTGGGATCCTAGATTGAGAGAATTTGGAAGAAGAGTCCCCAAAGGTCACAAAATCGGAATTCTTTGAATTTCTCCAAACTTCTTCCAAATCACCTCAAATCACCATTAAATAAAGCTTCAATAAGCTCTACCAACGTGACAACTCAAGAGTGATGAGGATGGATTGAGGTGGAGGTGGCTAATTTTGGCCAATTTTGAAGATGAGGAGGATTGGGCAAGTTGGCAACTTGATTTTCATGAAAAGCATGAAAATCTTTCATTTTTCATTTAATTTTAATTCAAAAATTAGTTTAATTAATTAATTTTTAATTTAATTTAATATCAAATATTAAATTAAATAAATTGCCCGATCCCGATCGATTTTTCGAACATGATTCCTTATTCATGCTATAAACCGATCAAATATTTAAATCATATTTAAATATATCCACCTCATTTTAATCATAGTTAAATTCATAATTAAGCTATGACTTGTTAAATATATCACACATAATTAACGACTTCTCCCAAAATCAAATTTGAACAATTCAAATTCTTTTCTCTCAAAATGTTACAAGGCTTAGTCCGAGCTAGTAAGGGGGACCTAATGGACCTACAGATCATGAGCTCCAACGATACGAGATTAACCAACCAAACTCTTTAGCCCAACTAATCAACATTCGTTAACCACCGGGACACTCCACTAAAGCTCAGTGATTGCACCTCCTCATTGTAGATATATTTATGTCCACTCGATATAACCATGATTAGTAAGTCGATCCTTCACAGGTCGTTCGTAATTACAGCTGGGTCAAAATTACCGTTTTACCCTTGTAATTACCTCTTGTTCATTAAGTCCCACTGGTCCTCTAATGAACAATTGGTTTGTGGTCCAACCAACAAACCGAATCCCTCTCGGGCCACGAAGAGGGGTGGGCCCTTTGTTCAAGACCCGGAGTCAACACTTAATGGAACAACCTCTCTACTAATCCCTAAATCGGGTAGGAGTGAATTCTATCTTGCAGAACTATGTTCCCAACTATCTACCCAGACTTATCCCTAAAATGGGAGGCTTATTAAGTCGGCAATCTCGGACCACTCTCACCCATGCAAATCTAAGGATAATCCGAATAAACAGGAGTTCATAGAACGCTTAGAATTAAGATCGAGTTACCTAGGTCATCGTATGAATATAGTCAGTTAAGACAGTAAACGGAGTTATAAAGTCTAAATGACTATTTCGGGGTCCAGTCTTATGCAAACTCATTGCATCGGACGCCTCCACTCACATGTCTCCACATGAACGATTTAGGTTCACATCGTTTGTACTTTACAAAGTGGGCCACGTCCATAGTGTCCCCAGGATAAGGTACCCAAACCTATCCTTATAGTATAGACCGTTCTGGCTATAACTTGAACTTGATCCACTTTTATGCCATACATAAAGTTCAAGTATTCATCCTATAGCCAAGGGTTATTTATTGGGTTAGGGTTACACAATACACAATTCACTTTATTCGATAACACATAGAATAAATCTCAATAACATCTTTATTGCAAGATAGAATATACACTCAGTTTACAAAACCACGAGTTTTAGGACATAAAACCCAACAGGGTGATTTTGAACTAAACTTAGAAGGAATAAAAACAATGGAAAAGAATGCCCATGCCCCAAGACAGTGCAACTCTAATGTAATTGGGAGGACTGTAATTACAATACAAATGCATAGACTGCAACTGCAACGCTATTGCAGTACACTTGTGATTCTCAATAACTTCAACTGAGTAAACCGAGTTCTACTCCTATTCGACCTTCCCTGAAGTATCTTTAGGGGACTGAGAGATTAAATCTATACGTCTATGGCTAATCTAACTCAGGTGAATTGGCATACAACTCTAAGGTTTTGGAGTCTCGCCCGATGTCTAGGGTCAAAGTTTCAGGACTTATGCCTAAGCCTTTTCCTCTATTGCTTTTGTGACATTCGCTTCACTTAACCCTTTCCGTATTAAGCTTAAGCTCAATAAGCAACTTTAGATGGTCGACTAAAGTTACCCACACTAAATTCACCAAAAACAAACTCCATTTAAAAGTTAGTTGAATTGCTTTTGCTTTGGAGTTGTATGTCTTTCCACTAGGGCATTCGCATCTTGAATCCCTGAGGAAAATTAGTTCCTCATGAGAAAATGAATAAAATACAAAGAAATTAATTCAAGGGAGACCATTGAAACAAAACAAAAATAAATAATAATAATCTTCAACTTGTATCCAAAACCCAAATTCTCAATTTCTCAAACTTTATTATGTATTCAAGAATAAAAATGAAACTATGAAGTAAATGTGCAAAATATGATATAAAGTAAGAGAAATGAACAACAACTTAATTAAAACAAAATCTAAAAATAACTCAGTGATATTCCATTGCCAAAATTAAATGACAAAATAAAATCTAATGACCAATTTCTAATAAAAATCCTAAATAACTACTTGTTGAAATTGAAGTATACGAACTACATAGAAAAACTCATGACCTCATGTCAATCGAATAAGGTTGTTCATTACAACATACAATCTTCTTTGAAGTCGTATTGAAAGAGGATTAGAGGATTTAGGATTGAACAAGAATAGAGAAAATAAAAAGAAAAAGAAAACAAAATGTTGTTATCTTCGTAAATGAAAGAAAAAAAAACCCATAAACTAAATTTAACAAAAGCTTCTAGAATCGAGCTCTTTATTCAACACCACCAACATTCGTTGTGATGGGATTGAAGAAGAGCATCGAGATGAAAATTAGAAGAAAATACAGCAGCAACTAAGAAGAAAAAAATTACAGATATGGAAAAAAACAAAAACTGAAAAATGGAATTCTCCTCCAAAGACGATCTCCCATTTGACGGCTCCCTTCTCCAAAAAATATAGGGTTTACATGCTAGGGTTTCCATCTTGGTGGGTGAACTTGTCTTGCTGTATTTTTGTAGAAAATCAGAATAAAATCCCCGAAAATCACGGAATTCTCAGATTTCCTACGTATTCTCCGTTTTTCCAGATTTTTCAGAATTGAAATTTCATAACAATTACATGCTATGCAATTGCATAGCATTTGCACTCTGCCCAAAATTTGGGTTTTCATATTGCACTTCAACTTCAGCTCCATGTGCCGCTTCCAACTCTTTGACCCGTGATTGACGCTATTATATTAAGTTCTTAGTCTGACTCAAGTATGAAACTGCTATGCAATTGCATATCAATTGTGTTCCATTTGCATTCTGCATTCAAAACTGAAAAATATGAGATTTTGCTTTCATGTTTACTTATCTTCTCTCATACTTCAAGAATCTTTTACTCTTCCTCAATTCTATGTAATCGACTCCACTTTATCAACTTTTTACCTAAAGAGATAAAGAAAACATACAAGTATAACTAAGTTTAAAGGCTAAATATTATGAGAATTATCAGAAGCATCAAGAAAGGATGCATCGCGGACTCCACTATGGAGGTCGAATACGTAACTGCTTGTGAAGCAGCTAAGGAGGCAGTTTGACTAAGGAAGTTCATGATGGATTTGGAAGTTGTTCCAAATATGAACTTGTCAGCCACCCTTTATTGTGATAATAGTTGTGCAGTGGTCAACTCGATGGAACCTCGAAGTCACAAGTGGGGAAAACATATTGAACGAAAGTATCATCTGATACGGGAAATTGTGCATCAATGGGACGTGATCGTCACAAAGATAGCTTCGGAGCACAACGTTGTTGATCCATTTACAAAGGCTCTCATGACTAAGGTGTTTGAGGGTCACCTAGAACATCTAGGTCTATGAGTGATACCCTGACTAGGGCAAGTGGGAGTATGTTGTACAAGGGTATTCAATGCCCTAGTTTATTGTCCTTTATATTTATTAAATTTTGTTGTACTCCACTAGTTTTAGTTCAAGTGGGAGTTTGTTGGGGATTATGCCCTAAACTCGTGTAGTTTGTAATTATTTGATGTTATAAATAAGTTTTATTTTTCATCAAATCTTGTATTGCCGCAATTAAACTTAAAGCCAATAAACTAAGCTTCATGGTCATGTATATGAGATCTTGAACGGTGAGTAGTGGACACACAAGTAGGATCGTGTTCAAGTAAATGACCCAAATGGTCTATAGTACATGGATAAGGTTGGGAACCTCATCCTGGTAACACTATGGATGCGACCCATTTTGTGTTTGACACAAACGAGGCGATCCAGCTCATTCATGTAGTTGACATACGAGTGGGGGCATCCTGTGTAATGAGATTGTAAAAGACCAGACCGTAAATTATTAGCTTACTGTAGTAACACCGTCGACAGATTAGGACTAATAATTCGTAGATGACCATTAGTGACTCGACCTTAATCCTGAGCGAGTTACACACCCTGTTTACAGGGGTTTGTCCTTAGACTAGTATGGGTGAGAGTGGCCAGAGTTGCCGACTCAATATGCCTTCCTTCGCATGGACAGAAACTCGTAGGTAGCTGGGAACTTAACTCTGCAAGAAGGAATTCACTCATTCCCGAGCTAAGGAATTTAGATACGTTGTTCCCTTAAGAACTTAATCAAGGTCTTGAACAACGGGGCCCCACCCTCTCACTGGGCCAAGAGGGACGTTGTTTATGGTAGGACCATAAACTTGTTGTTCATAAGAGGATCAATGGTACTGTGACTAACGATAATTTGACCCAGCTGTGACTACGAACGACGTGTGAAGGGTTGACTCACGGGCATTCGTTATATCGATGGAAACAACTTGTCCTACAGTGAGGAGAGTGCAACTACGAGTATATAGTGGAGTGACTCGTAGTTAATGAATGTTGATTAACAGGATCAAAAAGTTTGATCAATTAATCTCGTATTATTGGAGCTCATGATCTGTAGGTCCATTAGGTCGCTCAGTTAGTTCAATATGGAAAATAAAGAGGGTATAAAGTTTTCGAATTAATTTGAAGTGTTCAAATTCATATAAAGGGATTTTATATGAATTATATGTGATATTATCGATATAATATATAGTTTAATGTGAATATCATTCATAATAAACTATACTATTGCCAAATTAGGGAATTATGACATAATTAGAGGAATTAATAATAAGAGATATAAAAATTGTATATGATTCAATTTAATTCCACACTATGCAAATATGATTTACAACATGATACGAGATTAACCGACCAAACTTTTTAGCCTAGCTAATCAACATTCGGTAACCACCATGACACTCTACTAAAGCCCAGTGGTTGCACTCTCCTCATTGAAGATATATTTTTGTCTACTTAATATAACCATGATTAGTAAGTCGATCCTTCACAGGTCGTTCGTATTTGCAGCAGGGTCAAATAACCATTTTACCCCTGTAATTATTTTTTGTTCCTTAACTCCCACTGATCCTCTAATGAACAATTAGTTTGTGGTCCAGCCAACAAACCGAATCCCTCTCGGGTCAATAAGAGCGGTGGACCCTTTGTTCAGGACCCGGAGTCAGCATTTAAGAGAACACCTCACTACTAATCCTTATTGTGGGTAGAAGTGAATTCCATCTTGTAGAACTATGTTCCCAGCTATCTACCCGGTCTTATCCTTGAAATGGGAGGCTTATTGAGTCGGCAATCTCGGGCTACTCTCACCCATGCAAATCTAAGGATAATCCGAATATACAGGAGTTCATAACACGCTTAGGATTAAGATGAGTTACCTAGGTCATCATATGAATATAGTCAGTTAAGACAGTAAACGAGGTTATGAAGTCTAAGTGACTATTTTGCGGTCCAGTTTTATGCAAACTCATTGCGTAGGACGCCACCACTCGTATGTCTCCATATGAATGATTTAGGATCACATCATTTGTACTTTACAACGTGGGTCGTGTCCATATTGTCTCCAAGATAAGGTACCTAGCCCTATCCTTATGCTATAGACCGTTCTGGCTATAACTTGAACCTTGTCCACTTTATGTCATACATAAAGTTCAAGTATCCATCCTATAGCCAAGGGATCTTTATTGGATTAGGGTTACACAATAAACAATTTACATTACTCAATAACACTTCTACTAATAAATTTCAATAACATCTTTATTGCAAAATAAAATGTACATTCAGTTTACAAAACCACGAGTTTTACGACCTAAAACCCGACAAACTCCCACTTAGACTAAAACGTCAGTGGAGTCAAACATGTTGAGTAAAAAAACTGCTACTTTACAACCCGTTGTCCTAGACTCTCTAGGTGTCCCTCAAACACTTTAGCCATGAGGGGCTTTGTAAACAACTCAACAATGTTGTGCTCCGAAGCGATCTACGTCATAATCACATCTTCTCGTTACACAATGTCCCTAATGAGAATTTGCGCTCTATATGCTTTCCGAGTTTATGGCTTCTACGTTCTTTAGAATTTGCCACTGCACCACTATTATCACAATAAAGGGTGATAGGCAAATTCATATTTGGAACAACTTTAAAATCAGTTAAGAACTTTCTAAGCTGCACAACCTCTTTTGCTGCTTCGCAAGTTGCAACGTACTCAACCTCCATGGTGGAGTCAGCAATACAACCTTACTTTATACTCCTCCAAACTATAGCTCATCCATTAAGAGTGAACACTGATCCAGATGTGGATTTCCTCGAATCTACATTAGTCTGGAAATTAGAGTCAGTGTATCCTAGAAGGACCAAATCCTTTGCACCATACACAAGCATATAGTCCCTCGTTCTCCTAAGATACTTGAGGATGTTCTTAACGATAGTCCAATGATCATATCCTAGATAGAACTGATACCTACTGACAATTCTCACTACATAACATATGTCGGGTCGAGTACATAGCATGACATACATCAGACTACCAACAATTGATGCATAGGGAATGCGTCTCATATCCTCAACTTCTTGAGATGTCTTAGGAGACTGTTCCTTAGACAGATGAATTCCATGCCTGAGAGGTAAAGACCCCTTCTTGGAATTCTGCATCTTATATCTAACCAACATCTTGTCGATATAAGATGCCTGAGATAGTGCTAGCATTTTGTTCTTGCAATTTCGAACAATTTGGATTCCAAGGACAAACTGTGTCTCTCCTAAATCTTTCATTTGGAATTGGGTCGTTAGCCATTGCTTAAGGCCAGTCAGGAATCCTGCATCATTCCCAATGAGCAGGATATCGTCCACGTATAAGACTAAGAAAGCTACAGTGGTATTGACTATGTTCTTGTAAACACAAGGCTCGTCAATATTTGGTTCAAAGCCATAAGATTTGATTGTAGTATCAAATCTTATATTCAGGATCGAGAAGCTTGTTTCAATCCATAGATGGATCATTTAAGCTTGCAAACCTTTTGCTTTTGACCCTGAATCATGAACCCCTTTGGTTGATCCATATAGATACTCTCTTCAAGATTGCCATTAAGAAAGGTTGTCTTGACATCCATTTGCCAAATTCCATAATCATAAAACGTGGCAATGGACAAGAGTATTCTAATGGACTTATGCATGGCAACAAGGGAGATGGTTTCTTCATAGTCCACCCCTTCCTGTTGGGTATAACCCTTTGCCACAAGTCGAGTCTTAAAGGTTTTCACCTTACCGACTTGATCTTGTTTTCTCTTATAGATCCACTTGCAACCTATAGGTCTTTCACCATCTTGTTGGTCTACAAGTTCCGATACTGAATTGAAATGCATTGACTCCATTTCAAGGTCCATGGCCTGTTTATAAGTCAATCGATCATCAACGCCATCATCAGGTATGACGACCTGGGTTTCAGTCAAACCCATGTAACGGTTGGGTTGTCTAACATCCCTCCCACTACATCGAGGCATTCTCAACTCTTGAGAAGGACAAGCTTGATCAACAACTTGTTGATTTATCTGCAGCTTCCCTGGAAATTTCACTCAAGACAATTCTGCTACGAGGTCGATGATCTATCATATTGTCTTCCTCTAAGAACGTGGCGTTTGTCGACACAAACACTTGTCCTCCTGAGGATCGTAAAACATACCATCTTTCGTTTCCTTGGAGTATCCTGCGAATAGGCATAATTTTGAACGATGTTCCAATTTCTTTGGATTGGACACCAGTACATATGTCTGACATCCCCAAATCCTAAAGTGACGTAAACAACCTTTATGGCCATTCCATAACTTCGAGGGAATCATGTTCAAAATATATACAATAACTTCTACTACATATCCCAAAACGAACTAGGCAGCTGAGCATAGCTCATCATGAATCGAACCATGTCTAACAGGGTTCTATTTCTCCTTTCATATACACTATTTTGTTGAGGTGTACCGGACGCTGAGAGTTGGGATACGATTCCATGTTCTATCATATAGTCGTGGAATCTCAAATCTATGTACTCTCAACCTCGATCTGATCAAAGTGTTTTAATCATTTTACCTAACGTGTTCTCAACCTCTGCCTTACACTCCTTGAACTTTTCAAGGGTGATATGAATCACCAGGGCATCAAATTGTTATTTTCTAATTTTTATATAATTCTATTATTTTTCCAATTTTATCCTTTTTATGACATTTTAAGTAAGGGTATTTTTGTCATTTGTCATGATATGACATTTAGGGTTTTGGGAAGCTATTTAAAGCTTGGCCATTAGGTTGTACAAGGGAGTTTTTGATGAATACAAATTTCGTGTGTTTAGTTGCAGAGCCACTTCAACACTCTTTTGCAATTTTTGAGTACAGGGTTGCAAGCCAGGAACATTCAGGTAGGTTTGATCAACTTGCTTGTGGAGTGTTCCATCCTTGAGTGAGGAACTAGTTTCCTTACCACTTGGTCTTCGATCATAAGGTAATCCACATCTAGTCCTTTTCCTTGGGATTGAATCGAATCGATTTGGGGGTTTTAGTGTTTGAGTATTAGGGGTTCACATAACCAAAGGGTTCCTAATTCCAATTCGCTAGGGTTTTCTTATCATTTGGTATCAGAGCTTTGGCTCAAGATCGGATCTATCCTTCTTTTTTTTTTTCATCTATATTCTTAATTTTTGTTTCCAAAATTCTTGTCTCGTTTATTTTAAAAAAAATACTTGCAATTTGATCCATGCGCTTCATCTTTCTAAACAAATAATTGTTTATGATCTATTCATGCATAATCTTTTGAAGCAATTATATTTTATTTGATCATATTTGGAGAAAACTTTAACCATAAGCCTTTTTATTCAAAATTCAGAGAGTAGATTCCAAAAGCATACCTACTTTCTTAGAAATTTGTTATTTGAGAATTTTTCTGCTGCACATCTACAGAATTGTTCTGAATTTGCCTATTTTTAGTTTAGTGTTCATGACTCCAAATCGATTGATTCCAGTACCTAAAGTGAATCAAATCGACTTAAGTTTGAAGAAAAAATACTGATTCTGGAAAAGGTTGAAGTAAAATAGAAGAAAAATTCGTTTGTGTTCATACTGTTCAAATCTGGAAAATCTGGAAAATCTTATCTATCTCATTTGAATAATTTTTACCGAGACCAAACGATCATATTTTAAGCCCAAATTTTATATACTCGTTCTTTTTCGGGTACAAACAATTCTCAAAAAATTTTGCGCAAAGAACCGGACCGAAAGATACTAAACTGGTCGAGCCAATTTGATTATACAGAAGCCCAATTTCATTTCTACAGCAGCTTTTCTTTCTTAGCTTTTTGTTATCAAAAATTCTTTCTTTTAAGCCCAATTTTTGTTCACGTGATTTTGATACATTTGAGTGTATTAAATTTTACTTAATTTTAAGAGCTCTAACTATTTTTACCAAATTTACCATTCTACCTCTGTCATAAACCATAGTCCCTATAGTTTTTGGCATTTTGATCAAAAAAGGTATTTTTGTTAATTAGGGTTATTTTGTGAATTTGTACATAAACTCTTGCTTGATTGCAGCGCTTATCTTAATTCCAAACACTTGCAAGTAGTTCAGTACTTAAAAATAAAATTGTTTAGTTGTTTGCTTTTCTTTGTTCATCTTACATAATTCCTTGAATCTTGAATCTTAAATTCTTGATTCTAGATATCTTGGTTATTTCATTTCTTAGTTTGTTGATCTTGAACATAAGGTTCTTGATTTCTAGTTTTCATTTTTTTTTATATTCTACTATTCTTTGCTTGAGTTTGACACTTTACAATCATTCTTGCTTGGTTTGTTTCTAACTTGCTTCTCTGATCTTGGTTGCAAAGTTTTGGCTCATCACCCTATCTTTTAGAGAAATTGAATATTTTGTGAGAGGGAGCTTCCAGTAAAGAGAGTAAACACGAGTGAACTCCATCTGCTGAGTGAAACATGTGAGGGAGTGATTTTGAGGTCCACTTTTCTTTTACTTGTTTTTATTTTGTAGCCATGTACCAAAAAAAGAGGCGTGTTGAAAATCGAAGTAGAGATGCAACACTTAAAGAGGCTATACAGGAAGAATTGGTTGAACTACGTCATTTGATGAGAAAGTATGCTACGTGTCACGGTAGCACCTCTTAGAGGGTCTCGACACGACCGTGCGACACTTGCTTTCGCTCACAAGCAAGTCAGCCAACTCAAATTCGGATCGCCGGCAGCACACAAGGCCTATATTGTAACCTCAACCCCCGTTCTTGAGAAAACAGTTTTAGAAAACGGGGTCAGAGAGAATTTGTGAAAATATTTTAGAAAGCATTTGGAAGCGTTTAGAAAGTCAGTTATACAGCTGATAAGCAATAATAAGAAAGTCACGCTTAACTAGCATATAACTCTTGGTAGGAAAAATTGATGAATGTTCGCATCCCCCTATAGTACATTCTAAGAATTTTGGCTATGACATCCTTGCACGTCATTTTGGCGAGGAGTCATATGCCCATGAAAATACAAGGAAAAGAAATAACAGCACTAAACGAAATGCATAACATGACAATATGATAAAATAGGATGGGGACGGTCATGCGGCCATGACAACACGCCTTGGACAAACATGACCGTGACATTCTCTCCCACTTAAATGGTTGACGTCCTCGTCAACCGACACTCTTCGAACGGGATGGCCCTGGGTCAGCAGTCTCCGTGTCTTCAACTCGATCCCAACGAACTTCTGTTCCCACGGCTTCCTTCCACTTCTGCAAGAACTGCTGCACCTTCTCATATGAGTCAGCATCTGACTCCGTCCCTTCAGCTAGGACTTCAAAGGAGTTCTTCAATTGGATTGGCGGGCTTGTCACATCGCTCGCCTTCGCACTATGACGCCATTGCGTCTTCTAAGCCCCAGGGTAGTTCGACCTCGACACTACAGGCTTCGTCACTGTGGCTTCAACTCTAGGGGGCATGTCTCTGACCGAGTCCCTCACCCTCGCGCCTTGGAACTCTTCGCGTGAACTCTTGCACCTGAACTGTTCTCTCCCTCCCTTGCCTCGGGGAGGTATACCCACGACCGCCACTTCTCTCGTAGCGATAGTTAGTTACTCGTGGCACTTCGCCACAACGCTCACTTGAGCCCGCCCTTAGCTATAGGGTCGATATAACCCTCACTCCACTAGGCTGCTTCAACTTCGCCTGCACAACAGCGGGGTTTCCTTCAGTGATTACCACACAATTCGCCAGGGGTACAGGTATGACTTTATGTTGAAGAAGGAACTCCATTCCCAACACAACATCAAAGTCATCCATCCTGACAACGACAAGGTCTACTCGACCACTTCAGTCTCCCATCTTGACTAAGACGCCCTTCGAAATTCCCGAAATAGGTAGGGCCACTGAATTCACAGCTTTCATCCTTCCCGGATCTCGGTTCCATGACAAGTTCAACCGCCTCGCTTCTGTCTCTAAGATGAAATTATGAGTGGCTCCCGAATCAACCATAGTTCTCTTGGTTGCTTTGTTGTTGACGTATGTGTCAACGTACATGAGGCCCTTACTGGATGGGCCCTTTGTCTCTCCCCCATTCTTCTGGAGAGCCGACAAGAACTTTAAGGTGCCAATGCACGGATTCTCTAAATCCTCTTCTTGTACGGACTCGACTTTCGTATCGTCTACTTCTTTTCCCTTCTTTGCCTCATAGGACGCTTGAAGGGCCTTAAGGGCTACTTTACTCGGGCAGTCACTCACTCGGTGAGGCTCGTCGCAAAGAACGCACTTCTGGTAGTAGTTGCTCCTGTTTTGTGGTCTCTGCCACGAATTTCCATTCCTTAGTGGGGACTTTCTGCCGTCCTTTCCTTAACTTCTAGGTTTATCCTCTCCCCCACTCTTGGGAGAGTTAGGCCGATAAGATCGATCGTCTCCCTGTGGGAGGTTTTGCCCGGTCTCGCCTCTTAAGACTGTTCACCACTACTGTCACCACTCAGGTCAAATAGTTGTTCTGCTGCCGCATATGCTTCGGTCATGTGTTGCACTCGTTGCTCGTACAACTTAGTCCTGGCCCACGGTTGTAATCCTTCGACAAAGCAAAAGATCTTGTCCTTCTCGCTCATATCTTGGATGTCTAACATCAACCCCGCAAACTGTTTGACATACTCGCGAATGGTCCATTTATGTCTCAGCTCTCGAAGCTTGTGCCTTGCTATTATCTCAACATTCTCGGGAAAGAACTGCGAGCGCAATTCCTATTTCAGCGTCTCCCATGTGTCAATGGTACATCTCCCTTCTTGGATGTCCATATAACGGGTCCTCCGCCATAACTTGGCATCCTCTTCAAGATGCATCGTTGCCAAGGTGACTCGTTCCTCTTCAGCCACCGTATCTATCGCCCGAAAGTATTGTTCCATATCAAAGATAAAGTTTTCAAGCACTTTGGCATCTCGAACCCCACAGAAGGGTTTCGATTCGGGAATCTTCTTCTTCTCCGACTTAGTTGTGCCCCAGGTGAGGCTTGACTTCCTATCGCAATCATGGTGAGGTTTAGTTTTGCGGCCATCTCACCCATTTCGCCCCTACATACCTTAAGGGCATCTCTCACATCGTCAGAAAGTTCGGCAACAATTTGATCCAACACTCTTTGGGAACTGTCCAGACCGTCGATACGTTCCTCAATTTGGGCAAGAGAGCCCGACGAGCTATCACCACGCTCGAAGCTTCCATATCGGTTGACTCTATCCTCGAGGATCTCAACCCTCCCCATCAATTCTTTGATGGGCATTCCATCGATGCGTCCAGCTATCGCATCTATCATGTCGGTCTTGGTTGCAATCTCTTCCAGACGAGATTCCAATAATCGGATACTGTCAGGGACCTCCGCTAAGAAGGGCAACTGCTCTTCGATCTCCGTCAATTGCTCTTTATCAGATTTATTCAACTGTTTTCCAGGCATGGTTGCTATGTCCTGCCTTTCTGTAGCCAACTAGTCTCTGATACCAACTGTCACGGTCGCACCTCTTAGAGGGTCTCGACACGACCGTGCGGCACTTGCTCTCGCTCACAAGCAAGTCAGCCAACTCAAATTCGGATTGCCGGTGGCACACAAGGCCTATATTGCAACCTCCACCTCCGTTCCTGAGAAAACGGTTTTAGAAAACATTTTAGAAAGCATTTGGAAGCGTTTCGAAAGTCAGTTATACAGCTGATAAGCAATAATAAGAAAGTCACGCTTAACTAGCATATAACTCTTGGTAGGGAGAATTGATGAATGTTCGCATCCCCCTATAGTACATTCTAAGAATTTTGGCTATGACACCCTTGCACGTCATTTTGGCGAGGAGTCATATGCCCATGAAAATACAAGGAAAAGAAATAACAACGCTAAACGAAATGCATAACATGACAATATGATAAAATAGGATGGGGGCGGTCATGCGGCCATGGGCAACACGCCTTGGACAAGCATGACCGTGACACTAGGGAACTCATCCAAGAATGGAGTTTATTTTATCAAGCCTCGAGAGAAAACTCCTGCCAAGAAGAACACGATCGACCCACCCAAGAAGAAGAATAAGTGCATCATCTAAAAGTACTAGAAGAAGATTTAAATATAAATACTTCTGAAGATGAAGAAAGAAGATCCACCGAGAATAATGAGATATGCATTACTTAGTCAAAATTAGAGAAAGAGAATGAGGAGGTAGGGACCTTAGAAGAAGAGAATGTGAAAAAAGAATTTGGAAGCAATACACAAAGTAGTGAAAATGAAGAAGAGGTCAAAAGAATGAGTCCAATTTTGGAAGTTTGTGAGGATAAAATTATCTCCTCAAATCGATTCATCTTGGAGCTTGTACACAAGAGAACTTGTTATCTCTTAGGTACACCTATTCTTAGTGTATTTACTACTGCTAATTTTGAATTTTTACAGGAAATTAATGCTCTAGTGAAGGAAACAATTTTTTCCACATGCGAAGTACAGAACAATGATGTTACTAAAGTTTACTGATGAACTCATCCTTGGTCGAATGTTTAAGAGGAATCCAAAGGGAGCTAGATCATTGACATCTCATGACTACAAGTTTGCTCTCCAAGGTGACAATTTAGATTCGAGGACGAAACCTTCAAAAGAAGGAGAGGATGATATGAATCACCAGGGCATCAAATTGTTATTTTCTAATTTTTATATAATTCTATTATTTTTTCAATTTTATCCTTTTTATGACATTTTAAGTACGGGTATTTTTGTCATTTGTCATGATATGACATTTAGGGTTTTGGGAAGCTATTTAAAGCTTGGCCATTAGGTTGTACAAGAGAGTTTTTGATGAATACAAATTTCGTGTGTTTAGTTGCAGAGCCACTTCAACACTCTTTTGCAATTTTTGAGTACAGGGTTGCATGCCAGGAACATTCAGGTAGGTTTGATCAACTTGCTTGTGGAGTGTTCCATCCTTGAGTGAGAAACTAGTTTCCTTACCTCTTGGTCTTCGATCATAAGGTAATCCACATCTAGTCCTTTTCCTTGGGATTGAATCGAATCGATTTGGGGGTTTTAGTGTATGAGTATTAGGGGTTCACATAACCAAAGGGTTCCTAATTCCAATTCGCTAGGGTTTTCTTATCAAAGGGTTTCTGACTTATGATGCATTAGGTAAAAATAGTCATACCTTGAATAATCATCAATAAAACTGATGAAATATTCATACCCTCATCGTGCTTTGACATTCATAGGACCACAGTGATCTGAATGCACGAATTTCAAGGATTCTTTGGCCTTATAAACTTTTTAAGAAAAAAGTCATTTAGTCATTTTTCCCTCAAGACAGTAGTCACATGGTCGTAGAGAGTTATTCTCTAATTGACTTAGGAGTCCACTGTTTACGAAACTCCCAATCTTATTGAGATTAATGTCCTAGTCTCAAGTGCCAAAGTAGGTACTATGAGAAAGCTTCTGCCTTTTATTTTGAATATCAGCAGTTTTAAACATCTCGGTGTTCAAAATAATTTTTGCTTTTATTAGTCTTAACACATATAAGTTGTTTTCAAGTTTAGTAGAACATACTCGTACACCTCTTTTGCAAATGAATGCTTCATTATGATCAAAAGATACTTTATACATATGTTAAAGCAAATAGGAGATAGATACAAGATTTCTTTTGATTCAAGGAACCCAAAGTACATTTTCTAATAAAATGAATCTATCTCTAAACAACAACTTCATCGCTCTCACTACTTTGGCCGAGACAACCTCTGTTGCTTCAACCCTGAAATTTATCTCTCCATCAACAAGTTGCTGCCAGGAACTAGTTTCCTGAAAAGAAAAACAAACATGGTTAGTGGCTCCTGAATCTAATATCCTGGTGGAATCATCATGTTGCACTAAACATGTTTCAACAAGAAGTAAATCATATTTACCTTGTCTTGCCTTCTTAGCTTTTTTTTCTGCAAGGTACTTTGGGCAGTTCCTTTTCCAGTGCCCATCTTCGCCACAGTAGAAACATTTTCCTTTATCTATAGCTTTAACCTTACGTATGGGAGCTTGCCCCTTCCCTTTATCCTTCTTCTTCTTCTGAATACCCTTATTCTTAGAAATAGAAGGACTGAACTTAGTCCTTGAGGATGATTCTTTTAGGAACTTCCTTAAGGTGACAACATTAGTCTCCTTCTTTTTTCCCTTTGATTTCATTAGGGACTTAACAGTTTGGAGCTCGTTCAGAAGAGTAGTTAGGTTATACTTTATCTTGTTCATCACAAATGCGAAACTACAGGAAACTCTTCGAAAAAGATTTCATTATAAAGCTAACCTGACTCTTTTCATCTATGACAACCCCGTTTACTTCAACCACATTGAAGTGGACCATCATGTTAAGGACATGTTCCCTAATAGAGGCTTCCTTCTCTATAAGGGAGTTGTAAACATATTTAAGAGCATCATAGCGGACCGATGAGGACGGTTGTCCAAACATGGCCTGCAATGATTCCATGATCTCCTTTGTGGTGACCATGCTCTCATGCTTCTTAGACAACACATCAAATATGTTGGCTAATATGTAGACTCGAGCCTTATCGTTAGCCCTAATACATCTATCATATGCATCCCGAACAATTAGAGTTGAAGACGAGCTGGGAGGGGGAGGACATTCCTCCGTTAAGACGAACCTCAGATCATCAACAACAAGAATCGTATTCAAGTTTGATTTCCAGGTTCTGTAGTTATTGCCATTAAATTTTCGGAGGCGAGTAACTGAATAAACGAGCTCGACATACTGAAAAAGAATTAATTTTATTACTGAATTGCTTGTAACCTATCCAATTAAGAATTTAGCAAAAGTAATAATGTACCCATAAACTTATTATTGTTTTTGCAAGGATACTTCAGTGAGTCAGTGATAGCTCTGCAACTAGAGCTATTAAGTGGACCAACTTTGAGAAAATAACTTCTAATTGGTTTGAGCATGTGCCTCTTTTGACTAGAAGTTGAGCTTTAAGAGTTTGAATTCTGTTGGGTAATGATGAAATCTATTTTGGTAGCATTGCAGGTAAAAATGGTGCTTGATTAATGCCATTGCGAGTTTGGCCAAGGAAAATGCTAGAGCATTCAAGTTAGAGTTGTAGCATGACAAATGTTGCAACATAATGAGCCTGATGCTGAAAGCTTGTGAGTCAAGTGCTGGAGCATCCATACAGGAGGGCACAAAGCAACAAATGCTGGAGCATTTTAGAATGATGCTACAACATAACAATTGTTGCAACAAAATCCTGTAGCATGCTAAAGCTCCAACTATGCTTGAAGCGTTTTGAAGAAAAGTGAAAGCATTTGGACACATGACAGCCACCTCAATTAATGAATCTGACAGTAATTCTTGAGTGGACCAATTATCAGTAGAGAAGTGGAACACCTTTGCCACCAAAGCCCTTCTTCCCAATGGAGGCTAGCTATTTAAGCAAACTATTCTTACTTGTTAAAAGTAAGGAAGAAAAGGGAAGAAAGGAGCTGATTTCGATAAGGACTTTCCTTGCCGAGAGAAGCTACCAAGGGAGTGGAGAAGAAGCTACCTCGAGCAGGAAGCCAACCTCACACTTGGGAGCTGCAAACCACTTTTGTTTTTTTTCTTTCCTTGTCTTAATCCTTTTTTAACAGTAAGTTTGTAGTAGAGTAGATTCTTATTTTCTTTTAGAAAATTTGTTTGTTGTTAGACCTTGCCATGTTTATAAAGTTTAATGCAATTTTACTTTCTTGTTTTTCCTTATTCATCATGAGCTAATTCTGTTAAGGGAAAGAATTAGAGGAGGCTTGTGAATGTGAGCTATCTGTGAAGGCTTGAGTTGCATTCATCCACTCTTCTAATCTTTGTGTGCTTAATACTAGCTTAGATCCGTTTGGCCAGCCGATTTAAGTTGTGTTTATTCTCAATTTGGGAAGAGGAGGAATAAGTTGAATTCACTGATTAGTATTAGTTCTGATTAGGGGTTAGCCCCCAAGATAATTGAGCACACTAGGTATAGTGACTCACCGAATGAATGCAAGGATGAATTTAATAACCAGACAAGTAATGGGAATTAGTTGTTATAGTTCAAGATCTCTAGGAAGAGTCTTTGAGAACTTGCATTGAGAGTTTGAGCAATCTATTTGTTGTAGCATTTAGTTTGTTTAAGCATAACCATCCCTTTAATTCAACCCTTGCCTTAGTATATTGTTGTTTAGTTTGTTGTTTATTCATTTGAAGCCTAGATATTAATTCTTCCCAAGTTATTGTCAGGTTTGAGTTATGTCTTTACTTTATGCAACTTAATCACTAGTTACCCTAAGTCTATTAAAAATGACTCATTACTTTAACTCTTCTAATATACAATTCCCTGTGGGATCGATACTTTTCTTATCACTTGCTGCAACAAGGTTGTGTATACTTGCACATTAAGGTGTTTTTAACTAAATTCATTGACACTCCTGACTTAGCATCATGTTTTTGGCGTCCTTGTCGGGGAATTGTTTCAAGAAGTTATTGCATTTGGGTTACTTTTAATAGAGTAGTGCTTGCAAGTGAACTGACTGAGTTGTTGCTTAATTACAGGTGAATTGGACTGAGTTGTGCATGAACGATCAACTAGGTTTGGAATTCATTCTTGATCTAGAAATTGAAAGAACCTTTAGAAGGAGATTGAGAGATTAGAGAAACACAATGGAAAATCTTCAATATCCAAGAGATCCTTTAGCTCAACCAGCTCAACAACCAGAATTGAGGCAAGCTGAGGCAGTCAATCAGGCTATGATCCCTACTAATGTTATACTTTTAGCAGATGACAGAGAAAGAGCCATCAGAACTTATGCCAATCCCCTGGTTGATGAGTTAAATTTAGGAATAGTAAGACCTGAAATAGAAGCTTCATCCTTTGAGTTGAAAGTAGTCATTTTTCAGATGTTGCAGTCCATAGGGTAGTACCATGGATTATCTGTTGAGGATCCACATGCACATCTGAGAGCCTTTTTGGGAGTGAGTGATTCTTTCATCATGCGTGGAGTACCCAAAGAAGGTTTGAGGCTTAATCCTTTTCCTTACTCTCTGAGAGATGGTGCCAAGGCATGGTTAGATTCTTTGCCACCAGGAGCTATTGACTCGTGGAATACATTGGCTCATAAGTTCCTTATTAAATACTTCCCTCCAACCAAGAATGCATGGCTAAGGAGTGATATAGTGTCATTTCAGCAGAATGAGGATGAGACAGTAAGTGAGGCTTGGGAGAGATTCAAAAATTTGGCCCTGGTAACACTATGGATGTGGCCCACTTTGTATATGATACAAACACTATGGTCCTAACGTGTTCGTGTAGATAACATGTGAGTGGGGATATCCTATGTAATGAGATTACATAAGACCGGACCGCAAAATAGTAACCACTAGGTGTAACTCCGTTGACTAGTTAGGTTTCTATTTCACTAGGATGACCTAGGCAACTTGATCTCAATCCTGAGCAGGTTCTGAACTCCTGTTCGCAAGGGATTGTTGTTTGACTAGTATGGGTGAGAGTGGCCAGATTCGCCGATTCAATATGCCTACCTTCTTGGGAACAAGACCGAGTGAGCGGTTGGGGAACTTAAGTGGTGTCTCCGGGACTTGAACAAAGGGTCTGACCCTCTCATTTGCCCGAGAGGGACTTCTGTTTGTTGGTAGGACCACAAACAAATTGTTCATTAGAGGAGCACTGGTACTTAAGGTACAAGATGTAACCCATGGGTAAAACGATAATTTGACCCAGCTGGTGTTACGGACATTCGTGAAGGATTGACTTGTCGTTATTGGTCAATATCTATGGACACAGAAAAATATTTGCAGTGAGAAGAGTGCAACTGTGGGACTTAAGTGAAGTGTTCCCGCAGCTAACGAATGTTGATTAGGAGGTTAATGAGATTAACCGAATAATCTCGTAACGTTGGAGCTTCTGATCTGTAGGTCCATTAAAACCACCTTCTAGCTCTTAAAGGGTTCTTAGATCGTTTGAATTTGAAATGCTCAAAATTCATTAGGGAATAAATTTAAGAATTATAATATAAAGTTTTGGAACTATATATTATATATTTAATGTGAATATGATTCATATTAAATATTTGAAAGAGTTCAAATATTAATCTAAATGTGAATGTGATTCATATTTAAGGACTATAGGTTAAAATATTAATGTAATGTGCATTAAAACTATAGATTAGAGGTGAGATAGATTAAATGTGATTTAATCTTATGATGTTAATTAAATATATGATATTTAGTTAAATTATTAGTTAAATATGATTTAATTAATTAATTTAATTATTAATTAATTAATAAAAGAAAACGTGTCAGGAGGACACGTTCCCTCCTTCCCCCACTAACTCCCAATCGATAGGGAGTGGGGAAGGACACCTCTTCCTTTAAGCTCTCTGTACAGAGAACTTGGTGATGATCGATGATTTTTTGTGCAATTGGCTGAATTGCTGGAAAAATCCTCTCTCCCAAAATTCCCTTGCTCTTCCAATTATTAGAGTCCTTCCCACCAAGGTTGGATCAAAAGAACTAAGAGATACAAAAGGTTCTCCATTTTGGTTGTGTTCTATTGAAAGAAGAGAACAGAGAAGTGTTCCTGTGTTGCTGTGCAATTGGAGCTAAAGTTTGGTGTGTTGCAAATTGAAACTACAAAGGTAATTAAATCTCTTCCTTTTAGTTTAATTATTAAATAGCATGTTTGCATGACTAATTTCCATGCCTAATTAGATTAGGAAATGTATGCTTATTCTCTGTTTTTACACAATGTACTGGTATTTGTGTTTAACAAAAATAAACAGGCAATTACGATTTTAAATCACGTTTTCGCTGCTCAAGAAGATCGGATCTCCATCAATTGGTATCAGAGCAATGCTTGTTTTGTTTTGGTTGAAACAAATTTGCATTGTATAGGTGGGAATTGCATATTGGTTTGTTGTAAAACTGTTTAGGAATTTTTTGGCCTTAGTTTAATTTGATTTGATCAAATTAAATGTAAATACCTCTGCATTTTGGGCAATTAAGTGCATAATCGAGTTTGTAATCGAGTTGTGAGTTGTTCGGGACCAGTTTCGTGCAATTCGGATGAGTATCGAAGGAGTAATTGGCGATTGAAGCTGTTGTGTTCAAAGGAAAATGTTGTTGCCGAAGCAACAACGTTGCAACGCTACCAGCAGCGTTGCAACACCATTCATCAGTGTTGCAACGTTGAGGAACGGTGTCGCAACGCCGAGGCTCCCTATCGATGAGAAAGTTCCAGGGGTCAGCAGCGTTGCAACGCTGCTCCGATGCCAGACGTGCACGATTGAAGCTGGCATTGCAACGCCGTGACGCCAACCTGAAGAGCAGACCGGTCTGGGCAGTTCGGTTAAGTTTTGGTCCGGTTCGAGCGATTTGAGCCTGGTTCAAGGAGTTTTGGACCGATTTTGTAATAAGATTAGTGTAATTTTATTATTTTTGCACTTAAGGGGCCAAATTTTTTCCGGTTTTACAACTATTTTTCTTTACGAATGTCATTTAGAATTCTTCCCATCTTAGGATAAACATGTTCATTCATTTTATTTGTATAATTGTTATATAAATTTGGTAGAAATGCATGATCTAATTTATTTTTCATAAGTATTTATTTATAATTGTTATAATTAGATAATATGAAAAATAAATTGTATGGAGCATGAAATTACTTAGTTTAAAATAAATGTTATTTTATTTAAGTAATTTAGTTATTCAATTAGTTGAATAATTTCTTTTATAGTTCCAATTTGAAATTAATTGTTGGTTTTATAATATAGTTCCTTGTCATAGGTTAATTATTAAAATTTATAAAAGTTATAAATTAAGGGGTTTTAGAAACCATAACCTATAACAAAGAATTGCATGCAAACATAGGAACTTGGGTTAAGCTAAATGAGTTTTAAATTGTTTAAAATTAATTTAGACCTAAGTTTTATTTTCTAATAGGATTAGAAGTTTTTCTTACATAGTATTTTAAATAGTTTAAAATATAGTAGGACAATAGGACTTTGGTTATAATGGAATTCTACCGGTGAAGGTCTGTCTAAGGTTGGGGGTACTTAAGCTGACGGTTAACGAAACACCTCCTACCTGCGAACTGACCTGGAGCTTGAGTTGAATTAACCATAGTCCTGTTTTAGATTTAGGTAATTAAAATGTTTATTCACCTAGACATAACGTTAAAAGACCTAGTTATAATAGTTATAATACACATAGACTTAGATAGATTCTTTTACCCAGAATCCGACTAAGTTAAACCTACACCCTAACCTTAGGAGCTTTAGTGGGAGAAAACGAGATGTTCGCATTGAGTTTACTCTCACGTCCTCAAGAGTTCACACCGTGAGTTCCATGCTAGGCTACGTGGCGTCAATAGGGTGTCCCCCTACGGTAAGTGTTTGCATGGTTCAATAACAAGGTGAATGAGGGACGTATCCATAGTAAATAAGAGCAGGACGAGTGTCAATATATCCTACGGTCTCCTCCATTAGGTCGCACCGTGAGATTTCTATAGTCCGCTTGCTAGGCTGTCCTGGAACAACCAATCCTTACGGAGGGCCTGACTATAGGGATCGGAACACCGCGAAATCTAGAAATGGATAGGGTCTCTTAGGTAATTTGTCAACAGTTGTCTTTCTTAATAGTAGCCTGTTGGCTCGGACCTATTGGATCTGAAAATGGTAGGGTCACATTTACGGGATAAGTTAAGCTAGTTAACAAGTCCTTGACCAAACAAACGGTAGCTAAGGATCATTGGGACATGAGATGTGTTCCTGTGTTGTTGTGCAATTGGAGCAAAAGTTTGTTGTGTTGCAAATTGAAACTACAAAGCTAATTAAATCTCTTCTTTTTAGTTTAATTATTAAATAGCATGTTTGTATGACTAATTTCTATGCGTAATTAGATTAGGAAATGTATGCTTATTCTCTGTTTTCACACAATGTACTGGTATTTGTGTTTAACTAAAATAAACAGGCAATTACGATTTTAAATCACGTTTCCGTTGCTCAAGGAGATCGGATCTTCATTGGTCTCCCTATAGGATGGTGTATGGCAAGGCTTGCCATTTGCCTCTTGAATTAGAGCATAAGGGTTTTTGGGCCTTAAAAGAGTTGAATCTAGACTTGACAGCAGCTGGAACCGTACGGATGTTGGAACTCAATGAATTAGAAGAGTTTAGGCACTTGACTTATGAAAATGTTAAACTCTATAAGGAGAAAACCAAGGCCTGACATGATAAAAGAATTTTCCAAAAATCCTCTGAGAAAGGGCAACATGTACTGCTTTACAACTCAAGGTTGAAATTCTTTCCAGGGAAGCTAAAATCCAAATGGTCTGGTCCATTTAGAGTGATTGAAGCATTTTCACATAGTGTTGGTCTTCTAAGAAATGATCAAGATGGCCGAGAATTCAAGGTGAATGGGCAAAGGCTAAAGCACTACTGGGGAGAAGAGTTCAAAAAGAAGATAGCCTCCAGTAGGTTGCTCTCGGATGGACTAGACATTTGAAAAACCTATTGAAATTAGGGAGTATTCTTTTCTTGAAAATTAAAAGCTCTCCCATGTGATACTCTCTTTTCATTTACTTTATCTGTTTCTAGTTTTTCCTTTTTGTTTACAAGGTTTTGTTAAGTTTCTTTGTTTTGTCTTTTCATTTAGCTTTTTGTGTGTTTCAAGGTAACAGGTCAGAAGAAAGTCTAAAGGGAGTCTGTCGTATGTGATCTTCTGGCAGACAATCTTTCCAACTTGGGAAGTTGTGGACAACATCTGCAAGGATAACATGCCTGCCATGCAAACATCAAACCAAAAAAGGAAGAAGACTCCTGCAAAAGGATTTGGGAAATCGTTTGGCAGCTACATTGAATGGTCTTATCAGTTTGACCAGAGGAAAGGTTGAGGAACCTATGAAGCAATTAAAGGGAATCAATGCACACTCTCATCCATACCCAACCAACTCTTTAAATAGAGGCTCGGTTGAAGGTTGGTGCATACCAAGAGCTCGAGAAAGCCTAAAGACAGTGAAAAGCAAAGTAATAGCAGTCTTCAGAAGCTAGAATGGTGCCTTCCAAGTCTAAAGGGAAGAGGAAAGTGATTGAGGAGTTCGTTGAGGAAGAAGTCCAAAAGTAAGTTGTTGCATAAGAGACTGAGAATTCTAGACACTCCCATTCCAGAAGAAAATCCAAATCCTCTAAATCCAAGGGCAAGAAGAAGGTGCTGGAAGAGCCCACTGAGGAAGAAACTGCCTATAATGGATCCACTGACCCTGAACAAGTGGTGCAGCCTGTGGTAGCGGCTCAATTGAAAGCTTCCAAGAAAAAAAGTAAGTAGCTAATGAAACCTTCCAAGCACTCATCTAGAGAAAGGTTCATCACTGATGCAATAAGGATTCCCTATGAACTAATCAAAGTAAGGGAAATGCTGCCTGAAAAAGGTTTTGCTCAAACCTATTCGACTCTTCCTCTCTTTATAAGGGCCAACATCATCAACCATCGTTGGGAGCAGTTCTGCCAATAACCAGAACAAGCTATAATCCCCATTGTCCAGGAGTTTTATTCAAACTTGGACCCAAATTGCACCTATCAAACCACTGTAAGAGGGAAAGTTGTCGACTGGACTCCTTCTACAATCAATGGACTATACAACCTTCAAGACACTCCTAATGGAATCTACAATGAGATTGAGGTAGCCATTCCAAACCCTTATTTGAATTATGCAGTCAAGGTGGTGGGAGTTTGAGGCACACAGTGGAGAGTATCTACAACAGGTGTTAGAAGCCTAGAAGCAGCTACTTGACAGATGAGGCCAATGTGTGGCTTGCATTTGTGATAAACAGGCTTTTACCCATATCTCATGACAGCATAGTCTCCAAGGATCGAGCTCTTCTAACTTTTGCAATATTGAAGGTTTTATGCATTGATGTAGGCAGGATCATTGCAAGGGAGATTTAAGCATGTGCCAAGAAGAAGGTGGGTAAGCTATTTTTCCCAAGCACCCTAACAAAATTATGTTTGATGGCAGGAGTGCCCTTTAAGCGAAATGAGGAAATGGTGAATGACCAAGTCACCATTAGTCTGAGCAACATTCAAAGGCTGAAAAGATGAGGTAGTAGAGGCCATGGGAGATTTGCCGTTGGGGTCAACAAAATGCTGGAACAACAATCTGAGCTGATGCAGCGATGGGATCACAATGAAGGGCAACAAAGAGCCTACTGGACATATGCTAAAACCAGGGACCACTCAGTTAGAGAAGCCATGTTGGCTAACTTCAGTAGTCCATACCCTCTTTTCCCTTATTTTTCAGATGTGGTGTTCTACGAAGTTATTAGTCCATACTGTTAACGGTGTTAAATCACTAGGTCTAATAATTCACGGTCCGGTCTTGTACAATCTCATTGTACAAGATGCCCCCACTCGCATGTCAACCACATGAACGAGTTAGATCACCTTGTTTGTATCATAATACAAAGCGGGTTGCATCCACAGCGTATCCAGGATTAGGTCTCCAACCCTATCCATATACTATAGACCGTTCGGGTCATTAACTCGAACGTGATCCTCCTTGTGTGTCCACTACACACCATTCAAGTTCTAGTTCTCTGAGTTCTAGTTCAAGTTTGTAAAATTTGCGAGACACAAAATGATGAAACAAATAACTTTAATTTACAAAGTAAACGAGATTAGGACATACATCCCAACAAAGAGGTTAGCCCCAACAATGCTACCGAATTGGAAAGTCAAAGCTGGGAATAGACCTAAGAGACCTTATCCATTTCTGGAATCTGAGTTATTCTGAATCCCATGTTACATCCCTCCAAATGGATGGTGTTACTTCGGGCAACCTGCAGGCGGAACATGGAAATCTCACGGTCCAATCTAATGGAGAAGACCGTAGGATGTGTTGACATACTTCCTTCTCCCACTTACTATAAATACCTTCTTCATTCACCTTACTCTTGATTTATGCAAATACCATCCGAATGGGGATGCCTTATTTGAAGGGAATCGAATCCCCTCGAGTAGTGAAAACGTGGTGAATAAAATCGTAATATGCTTGATTGTTTTGGTTTATTCCAAAAATCCATACATTGGAAAATAAATAGAGAGATAAGCAATTAACAGATTAAACATGGATTAAAGCAATTAACATGTTGTAAGTTTATGAAATAAGGAATCAGATATGACTTTTGTAATTTCAATCAACTGCAACTCTTTTCAATTCCAAGTTGTACAACACAACAACACAGTTTCTCTGTTCTTCCAACAGGACACAACAACTGTGTAAACCTTCTATGACTCTGAGTTCTACTTAGATCAATCCTTGGTGGGAAGGATTCCAACAAATTGGAAGAAGTAAAGGGAATATAGGTTGAGAGAGCTTTTGTGAGTTTTTGCCAAATCTCAAAATTGCCAAAAACGATTCCATCGATCAACACTCTCCTTCTCCTCCCATCCATACTTATCGATGGGAGTGGGAGAGATAGAGGAAAGTGGGAAAACGTGTCATTCACGCGTTCCCATATTTAATTAACTATTTAAATAAATAATATTAATTTAATAATATTAAATCATATTATATAAATAACCTTTTAATTAAATCACATCTAATTAATCCAATTAATTAACTCCTTAATTAACTAATTAAACATCATATGTTTAATTTGGTTATTTAATCACATTCCCTTATAACCTATAGTTTTAATGCACATCTTATGCACATTAAATTTTAACCTATAGTTTTAAATATGAATCTCATTCACATTTAATTAATATTTGAACTCTTTCATATATTCAATTCTCTCATATAATTTAATATGAATCATATTCAAATTAAAATTATAATATAAAGTTCCAAAACTTTATATTATAATGTATCTTTATACATTAATGTTTATTCCCTCATTGAATTTGAACATTCCAAATTCAAACGATCTAAGAACCCTTTACGAGCTAGAAGGTGAACCTAATGAACCTACATATCAGAAGCTCCAACGATACGAGACTATTCGCTTAATCTCATTAACCTCCTAATCAACATTCGTTAACTGTGGGAACACTCCACTAAAGTCTCGCAGTTGCACTCTTCTCACTGCAGATATATTTATGTGTCCACGGATATTGACCAATAACAGCATGTCAATCCTTCACGAATGTTCGTAACACCAGCTGGGTGAAATTATCGTTTTACCTCTAGGCTACATCTTTTTCCTCAAGTCCTAGTGCTCCTCTAATGAACAACCTGTTTGTGGTCCTACCAGCAAAAAGAAGTCCCTCTCGGGCCAATGAGAGGTCGGGCCCTTTGTTCAAGTCTCGAAGACACCACTTAAGGAGCATTCATCTACTTACTCTAAAAGGCGGGAAGGAGAGAATTCCTTCTTGCTAGGCAAGTCCCCAGTTGCTTGCTCGGTCTTGTCCCCAAGAAGGTAGGTTTATTGAGTCGGTGAATCTGGTCACTCTCACCCATACTAGTCAAAGGACAATCCCTCGCAAACAAGAGTTCGTAACCTGCTTAGGATTGAGATCAAGTTGCCTAGGTCATTCTATTGAAATAGAAACCTAACTAGTCAACGGAGTTACATCTAGTGGTTACTATTTCGCGGTCTGGTCTTCTGCAATCTCATTACATAGGATGTCGCCACTCACATGTCGTCTACACGAACACGTTAGGATCACTGTGTTTGTATCACATACAAAGTGGGGCATATCCATAGTATTACCAGGGTAAGGTACCCAAGTCTTATCCTCTTACTATAGACTCTTTAGGTTGTATCTCGAATTGAGATTCTTATATGTACATTACATTTAGTCCAAGAGACATATTACAGCCTTGTATGTTAGTTTATTTGATTTAGGGTTAATTTAATGCAATGTAGTAAATAATGAACAATAACTCTTTATTGACAATAATAACTTTTTATTAATTTAATTAGAACATTATTTACAAACTACGAGTTTTAGGGTATAAAACTCAACATTATTGACATCATGAGGTCGAGCATAAATGTCACGGTATAAACTTCACGGAGAGCGTAAGAGAAAATTGATATATGATATATACCTTTTCACTCCCACTAAGTATTTTAAACAGTTTGGGTATACTTTTGCTTAGGCATATTTCGGCTAAAAGAATATGATCTAAGTCTACCAATATAAGAATTATACTGGAATTACCTAAGTTTGTTAACCTTTTAATAAACCTAGGTCTATGAGCATGGGCGGATCTATATGTGGCCCCCCAAAAATTTTAAATTTAGTACCCTATAGTATGTAACCATTTGATTTAAAAAATAACAACATATACTTATAGTTTTGTGTAATGCATTTTAGGAGAAGAAACATTTTGTTCACCCAGTGGTAAAACACTCTATCTAATTCCATTAGTGCCCATGTTCAAATTCTACTGGTTTTTAATATATTTATTTCATTTATGTATAAGTTTATTCAAGCTTGCTAGTTTTATTAATTCTATAAAAAAAAATATTACATTCTTATCACATTCAATATATATTATTTTAATTTAACGATTTATTAGACACAAAATTGAATACGTTTAAAGTCTATAGGCCTATCATATACATTTAAAGTTTAAGAAACTATTAGAGTAAAGTTTAAACACTTATTATATACTTTTTAAAGTTTACAGATCTAATAGATTAGAACTTAAAAGTTTACGGACTAACTTGTAATTTAACTTATTTATCACAAAAATAAATGCATGCCAACTATATGTTTAATTTTTAATTAATATAATCTTTATTAACTAACATTCATTAACTATGAGTCATTCCACTATAAACTCGTAGTTACACTCTCCTCACTGTAGACTATGTTGATCAACTGATATAATAAATACTTATGACTCGATCCTTCACAGGTTGTTCGTAATCACATCTTGGTTCGTTTTACCCCTGTGAATAAATCTTGCTCCTTAAGCTCCACTAATCCTCTAATGAACAATCAGTCTATGGTCCTACCATAAACTTGATCCTTCTTAGGTCAGTAAGAAGGCGGGGCCCCATTGTTCAAGACTCGGATTCAGTTCTTAAGAGAACAACCTATCTGATTTCCTAATTCAGGAATGAGTGAATTCCATCTTACATAGTTAAGTTCCCAGCTACTTACAAAGTTATGTCCCTGAGAAGGTAGGCTTATTGAGTCGGCTACATGCCACTCTCACCCATACTAGTCTAAGGACAAACCTCGCAAGTAGGAGTCCGTAGCATGCTCAGGATTCAGGTCAAGTCACTAATGATCATCTATGAATTATTATATTTATCTTGATAACGGTGTTACACTAGTAGGTTAATAATTCGCGGTCTGGTCTTGTATAATCTCATCATACAGGATGCCCCCACTCGCATGTCTACCACATGAACGAGTTGGATTACCTCGTTTATACCAAATACAAAGTGGGTCACATCCACAGTGTTACCAATATAAGGTTCCCAACCCTATGCATATACCATAGACCTTTTAAGTTATACTTGAACAAGTTAATCCAACTTCTGTCTACTTCACAAATGTTGAAGATCTATTATTATAACCTTGGAACTTAGTTTATTGGATTTAGATTTATATTCGAGAATATAATAAATAACATCTTTATTTATAGGGCATAAATCCCAACAATCTCCCACTTGTCCTAAAGCTAGTGGAGTGCATAATGAACATTACAGTAATGTAAATACAATAAACTAGGGCACTGAATATGCTTTGTACAACATACTCCCACTTGCCCTAGTTAGGGTAAGATACGTAGTCCTAGACCTTTTAGGTGACTATCAAACACTTTAGCCGAGAGAGCCTTTGTAAATGGGTCAGTAGTATTGTGCTCCGAAGCTATCTTTGTGACGATCACATCTCCTTGATGCACTATCTCCCTGATTAGGTGATACTTTCGCTCAATGTGTTTACCCCTCTTGTGACTTCGGGGTTCTCTTGAATTTGCCAGAACACCACTATTATCACAATAAAGTGTGATTGGCAAACTCATGTTTGGAACAACTTCCAAATCCATCATGAATTTTCTTAGCCATACGACTTCTTTAGCTGCTTCACAAGCTGCTACATATTCAGCTTCCATAGTTGAATCTGTGATGCATCCTTGCTTGATGTTTCGTCAAACTATAACCCCTCCGTTAAGAGTGAAAACTGACCTCGACGTAGATTTCCTCGAGTCTTTGTTAGTTTTGAAGTCAGAATCTGTGTATCCTGTAAGGATCAAATCCTTAGCTCCATACACAAGCATCTAGTTCCTCGTTCTCCGAAGATACTTAAAGATTATCTTAACCACTGTTCAGTGTTCTGATCCTGGATTAGATTGATATCTACTGACAATTCCTACTGCAAAGCATATGTCTGGCCTAGTACACAACATTGCGTACATCAGGCTACCAACATCTGATGCATAAGGAATTCGTCTCATATCCTCAACTTCTTGAGGCGTCTTAGGACATTGTTCCTTAGACAAATGAAGTTCATGCCTGAAAGGTAATAAACCTTTTTGGAATCTTGTATCTTAAATCTTGACAACACTTTGTCGATATAAGATGTTTGAGACAATGCTAGAGTTTTTTTTCTTGCGATTCCTGACAATCTGGATTCCAAGAACAAACTGCGTCTCTCCCAAATCTTTCATTTTGAATTGCGTAGCTAGCCATTTCTTAATGTCAGTAAGATAACCTACATCATTCCCAATGAGTAGCATATCATCTACATATAAGACTAGGAAAGCGACAGAACTATTAACGATTTTCTTGTAGACACAAGGTTCATCATTATTTTGATCAAAACAATAAGATTTGACTGCCTCATTAAATCTTATATTCCAAGACCTAGAAGCTTGTTTCAGTCCATAGATGGACCTTTTAAGCTTGCAAACTTTTTGATCTAGTCCTGGTTGTATGAACCCTTTGGATTGGTCCATGTAGATGTTTTTGTCAAGATTTCCATTTAAGAATTTTGTCTTGACATCCATTTGTCATACCTCATAGTCATAATATGCGGCAATGGCAAGTAGAATACGGATAGACTTTACCATAGCAACAGATGAAAAAGTTTTCTCATAGTCCACCCCTTCAACCTGGGTATAATCCTTTGCTACTAGACTAGCCTTAAAAGTTTGCACTTTTCCATCTACACCACGTTTTCTCTTGTAGATTCACTTACAACCTAAAGGTTTTACCCCATCAGGTTTATCTACGAGATCCCAAACAGAATTGAAGTGCATAGACTCCATTTCTTGGTTCATGGCTATGACCCATTTGTCTTTTTCTTTGTCAACCATTGCTTGGTTATAAGTTAATGGATCCTCGCAATCATCATTTGATATGACAATTTTAGTTCCAGTTAAACCCATGTAACGGTCAGGTTGTGTTAAAATCCTCCCACTACGTCGAGGCACTCTCAACTCTTGAGGTGGACTTGACAAATTTGTATCAACAACCCTTGTTGATGTATTATCAGCAACTTTTGTTGTTGTTCCGTCTAATTCACTTGACACAACTTTACTTCTTGGTTGGTGATCCCTTATGTGGTCCTCCTCGAAGAAAGTGGCATTTGTCGACACAAGTACCTTATCTTCCTTATGATCATAGAATAACCCACCTCTCGTTTCTTTTGGGCGCCCGAAAAAAAGGCACAATTTTGAACATGATTCCAATTTCTTTTGATTTGTCACGAGCACATATGTAAGACATCCCCAAATTCTGAAATGACGTAAACTTCCTTTACGTCCTTTCCAGAGTTCAAATGGTGTTTCTAAAAGATTTTTTGATGGAACATTGTTCAAAATGTATACAGCAGTCTCTACTGCATATCCCTAGAACGAGTTAGGGAGATGAGTACAACTCATCATTGATCGAACCATGTCCAACAGGGTTCTATTTCTCCTTTGTGATACACCGTTTTGTTGAGGCGTACCAGGTGCTGAGAGTTGGGATATAATTCTATGTTCTATCATATAGTCTTGGAATTTTAAATTCATATACTCTCCACATCGATCTGATCGAAGTGTTTTAATTGTTTTACCTAATTGATTCTCAACTTCAGCCTTGAATTCCTTGAACTTTTCAAGTGCTTCAGATTTATGATGCATTAGGTAAATATGCCCAAATCTTGAATAATCATCTATAAAAGAGATGAAATATTCATAACCTCCTCGGCTTTAACATCCATTGGACCACAAAGGTTAAAATGTATAAGCTCAAGAGGTTCTTTGGCTCTATAACCTTTTCCACTGAAAGGTCTTTTAGTAATTTTTCCCTCTAAGCAGGACTCACATACTGGTGATGCATTTTCTTCTAACTCATTTTGAAGTCCAATTCTTACCAATCTCTCAATCCTATTGTGGTTAATGTGACCTAACCGAAGGTGCCAAAGTTGAGCATTTTCTTTAGGAGAAATCTTACGTTTCTTAGTTTGTGTGTTTGCAGCTTTAAATAATTCAGTGTTCAAAACCATTTTGATTGAATTAAGCCTTAAAACATATAACCCATTTTCTAATGAAGCTACACATATTTCAATACCATTCTTAAAGATAAAAGCTTTATTAGAAGAAAATGATATTGAAATACATTATTCTACTAGGCAATAAATTGAAATTAGGTTTCTAGTAAACCCTGGTATCACTAGTACATTGTTCAACAACATATGTTTCTTGCCAAACAATAGTTTCATGGTGCCCACTGCTACAGCTGAGACAACTTCCCCATTCCCAACACGGAGTGTTATCTCTCCTTCTTGTAGTTGCTGCCAAGAACTAATTCCCTAAAAAGAAGAACAGACATGATTAGTGGCTCCCGAATCCAATATCCAGGCAGAATTATCATCATCCACGAAACAAGCTTCTAAGCAAAGTAAATCATATTTACCTTCTTTCTTTTTTTCTACAATGTACTTCAGACAGTTCCGTTTCCAATGCCCGTCTTCATTGCAGTAGAAACATTTTCCTTTGTCTGCAACTTATTTGACCTTCTTGCCCTTCTGGGCGGTAGCTTTGTTAGTCTGTTTCCCCTTACCAACCTTCTTCATTTTCTTCTTCTTGCCTTTCAAGCTTGAGGAAGATGAAGCCACTGATTTTGTTCCAGAGGTTGAACCTCCGTGATTACTCCTACTGGCAACATTTGCCTTACCATTCGATCCCTTGATTTTCATCAGAGATTGGAAGGTTTGGAGTTCATTCAAAAGAGAGGTAAGGTTAAAAGTAAGCTTGTTCATAACAATGTTACTTCGAAACTGTAGAAAACTCTCTGTTAGAGTTTCTAATATAAAGCTGACCTGGCTCGATACGTTGATAGAAACATCATTCGACTCCACCGTGTTGATGTGAACCATCATATCGAGAATATGATCCCGAACAGATGATGCCTCCACCATTCTAGCGTTGAAGATGTACTTGAGGGCATTGTGCCTGACCTGAACAGACTGTTGTCCGAACATGCCCTACAACGGCTCCATGATTTCCTTGGCGGTCATCATGCCCTCATGCTTCTTGGCTAGTATGACTGACATACTTGCCAAGATGAAGACCTTGGCCTTGTCATTGGCCTTGATCCATCTATCGTATGAATCACGAACATTTCGTGACGCATTCGAGCTTGGCACCTGAGGACACTCCTCAGTAAGCACAAACTTTAGATCGTGCGCAACTAAGATGATATTAAGATTATTTTTTCAAGTCATCATATTTTCTCCGGTTTAATTTCTCAGTAGCCAATAAGAAAAGGATTGAGATATTCTTATTGTTGAAATACAAAATACTTGTATTAGTTTCTCGATAAACCTTTAATTAATCCAATAATTTTTAGCTAATTATCTAATGATTCTTAAGTCATTAATAATTCGCAATGATACTCCAAATGTTTAGAATGTATGACACCGAAGGGTAATCATAAACACTCCTACTCTGAATCAAAGCATTCTTGACCAAAACCTAATGCCAGAATAACTCTTATTCCTATAGGCTTTAGTTACCATTCTTCGGTCTGGATACTTTTAGCACTAATGTGTCCTGTGAGTGGAACCTTCTATCTTTGGATTCCAGAGTCCCTATCTTTGCTGACATTTTAATAATTTATAGACTCCAAGATTAATTCACTCCTAGGTCAATTCCCAGGTAGGGGTGTTCTGTTTCCGTCAGCTTAAATACCCTAGCCTAGACAGAACCTTCCTTAGACAAAGTTCCTCTTAATCATAGTGTATAAATTATTCGGTCTATAATTCTAATCTAATTAGAACTAGATAACATAAAGTTTATTAATTTCAAGTTCTAAACATTTTAAAACTAATAATTAACCTTAGGTGACATGCATACTATGTTATATTTGCTTGATCATCCATCACATGAATAATAAACATACATAGCATATTCATCTCATGAATCACAATGCATGTCAATGTTATCCAAAAATTAATATAACATCTTATATTAATAATTCATGCAAACTATATAATATAACACTTTATATTATAAATGATGCATGAAAATGCTTAACCTAAGGTGTGATTTTCTAAATAACATACATTATGCATGGATATAATTATACAACGATTTCATAAAATAAATAGCAGAATTAGACCATTTTTGATACCATAAAATTAATTTAAATTAATATAATCTAATTATATTAATTAAAATTAATTAAAATAAATAAATAAATATTTTATAATAAATTATAACAAAAATAAAACCGCGTTCGTTCTTCTTTGTTTGTGAAAGCGCTCATGCGATGATGCACGCGATGCTTGTCCGTTTACGCGCCCGCTTGGGCGCTTGGCAAAACGCCTTCAGCTCCAGCGTTGTGACGCCCGTGATAGAGTTCCAACGCTAATGCCTCTTCATCCAAGTGTTGTAACGCTGGTTGAAGCATTGCAACGTTGCGCCTCCTACAGCTTGAAAACAACCTCAACGGCGTTGCAACGCTGATGAACAGTGTTGCAACGTTGTATGCAAAACAACAAACTCCTTTTGTTGTTTTTGCTCGTTTTTTGCTCTGTTGTTCTCAGCAACCACTTTTCCTCGATCGACACGGACTTACAGACTTGATTTATAATTAAAATTATCCAAAACACCGGGCCCTTACATTGAACGATTCAATGAAAAATTACAAATCTAAGTGCCCAAAATGTAAACATCTAATTTGCAAACTTTCATTCATCTCATGAACAAAATATAATCTCACCTATGTTTTTTACAGATCTAGAACAAAAACAATAATACAATTGGCTATGATACCAATTGATGGGATCGAATCCCGTAGCGGAAGCGATTTGAATCGCGTGTTCTTGTAATGTGTTACGTTGATCAGATCAAAAGCATACATAAAACGATTAAGCATGTAAATTAGATATATGGACAGCAGTACTATTACCTTTGTAGACAAAAACAACACGTGCTCCTTTTGATCCTCTCGTTCTCACGATCTCAACGATCTCGCGTTCTCCACAAACTACGAAGTAATTTTTGATCCGCCCGCTAGATCTTCTCCGTTGTATGTCAAGGAGAGGGAATGTGGTGGAACCTCTTTTGGAGTTGGGAGGGATTTTGAGGAACCCAAGTTATTTTTAAGTCTTCCAACAAAACATTTGTCAAAAGAGTGCTAGGGTTGCCTTTTTTGAATTAGGTTAACAAATGTGCATCTCATGCACATATTTCTAGAGAAATAAGGTAGAAATGACCATCCTACCCCTATAGTGCTCTTATGATATATTTCTCATGGATTGAACCATATGTTATATCAATTATATCATATATAATTGATATATCCCTTTAAACATGAAATTGAACATTCAATTTCACTCCAAGCTATAAACCCTCCTTATTTCCATGTTGAGCCAACGGAGGGATCTAATGGATCTACAGATCATGAGCTCCAATGATACAAGATTAATCGATCAAACTCTTTGATTCGATTAACCAACATTGATTAACTATGAGTCATTCCACTATAGACTCGTAGTTGCACTCTTCTCACTGTAGACTATGTTGTATCTACTGATATAATCAATACTTATGAGTCGACCCTTCACAGGTTGTTCGTAATCACATTTGTGTCAAATTATCGTTTTGCCCCTGTGAATACTTCTTGCTCCTTAAGCTCCACTAATCCTCTAATGAGCAATCAGTCTAGGCGGGGCTCCATTGTTCAAGACTCGGATTCAGTTCTTAAGAGAACAACCTATCTGATTTCCTAATTCAGGAATGAGTGAATTCCATCTTGCATAGTTAAGTTCCTAGCTACTTACAAAGTTATGTCCCTGAGAAGGTATGCTTATTGCGTTGGCTACAAGCCACTCTCACCCATACTAGTCTAAGGACAATCCTCACGAGCAGGAGTCCGTAGCATGCTCAGGATTTAGGTCAAGTCACTAATGATCATTTATGAATTTTTATACCTATCTTGATAACGGTGTTACACTAGTAGGTTAATAATTCGCGGTTCAGTCTTATATAATCTCATTATACAGGATTCCCCGACTCGCATGTCTACCACATGAACGAGTTGGATTACCTCGTTTGTACCAAATACATAGCGGGTCGCATCCATGGTGTTACCAGTATAAGGTTCCCAACCCTATGCATATACCATAAACCTTTTAGGTTATACTTGAACAAGTTAATCCAACTTATGTCTACTACAAAAATGTTCAAGATCTATTATTATAACCTTGGAACTTAGTTTATTGGATTTAGATTTATATACGAGAATATAATAAATAACATCTTTATTTATTTGAAACAAAACTACACTTGTTTAGGGCATAAATCCCAACATTTAAGGACTCCATATTAATAAAACGGAAGCAATTAGGATCTTGAATACTCTAATTTGATCAATTTTACAAAATAAAATGCATGCTCAAAGCTGGAAAAACATAGAGTAAGAACACTTAACTTTGAAGATCAAATTCTCTTCACCCGGTGGACGATTTATAACACGAATACTTTGTGGACCATCTATAGTGTCTTTTCTACTAACCTCAGGCCTTGGAACGGATTGTGGGATCCCAGATTGAGAAAATTTGGAAGAAGAGTGCTCAAGGGTCAAAACCGAGAACAACTTGAATTTTCAGCATAATTCTTGCAAATCACCTCAAATCTCCTTTAAATAAAGCTTCATTAAGCTTTGAGGTGATGTCAACACATGATTGACAAGGATGATTGGAGAAAAAGGTGGTCAATTTTTGTAAATTTTGATTTTGAATCACCTTGGGTAAGTGGGCAAGTTGTGAGAAATGGACTGTAAGATTAAGTCTTGAATTTTCATTTAATTTTAATTAAAAATTAATTTTAAATTAAAATAAATTTTATTGATTAAATAATTTAAATTAATAAGTAATTTAATTAATTAATTTTGTAATTTAATTCCATATTAAATATTAAATTAAATAAATTGTGCAATCTCGATCGATTTTTCAAACCTAAATCCCTATTCATGTTATAAACTGATCTAATATTTAAATCATATTTAAATATTTTCACCTCTTCTTTATCATAGTTTAATTCATAATTAAACTATGATACGTTAACGCTTTCTCCCAAAATCGAATTTGAACAATTCAAATTCTTTTCTCTCAAAATGTTACAAGGCTTAGTCTCGAGCTAGTAAGAAGGACCTAATGGACCTACAACTCATGAGCTCCAACGATACGAGATTAATCGACCAAACTCTTTAGCCAAGTTAATTAACATTCTTTAACCACCGGGACACTCCACTAAAGCTCAGTGGTTGCACTCTTCTCACTGTAGATATATTTTTGTCCACTCGATATAACCATGATTAGTAAGTTGATCCTTCACAGGTCGTTCGTAATTACAGTTGGGTCAAATAACTGTTTTACCCCTGTAATTACTTCTTGTTCCTTAAGTCTCACGGATCCTCTAATGAACAATTAGTTTGTGATCCAGCCAACAAACTGAATCCCTCTCGGACCAATCAGAGGGGTGGACCCTTTGTTCAAGACCCGGAGTCAGCACTTAAGGGAACAACCTCTCTACTAATCCTTAAAGCGGGCAGAATTGAATTCCATCTTGCAGAACTATGTTCCCAACTATCTACCCGGTCTTATCCATGAAATGGGAGGCTTATTGAGTCGGCAATCTCGGGCATCTCTCACCCACACAAATCTAAGGATAATTCGAATGAACAGGAGTTCATAACACGCTCAGGATTAAGATCGAGTTACCTAGGTCATCGTATGAATATAGTCAGTTAAGACAGTAAACTGGGTTATAAAGTCTAAGTGACTATTTCGCGGTCCAGTCTTATGCAAACTCATTGCAAAGGATGCTCCTACTCACATGTCTCTATATAAACAATTTAGGATCACATCGTTTGTACTTTACAAAGTGGGTCGTGTCCATAATGTCTCCAGGATAAGGTATCGTGCCCTATCCCTATATTATAGACCGTTTTGGCTATAACTTGAAGCTTATCCACTTTGTCATACATAAAGTTCAAGTATTCATCCTCTAGCCAAGGTTTCTTTATTGGATTAGGGTTACACAATGCACAATTTACATTACTCAATAACACATTTACTGAATAAATTTCAATAACATCTTTATTGCAAAATAGAATGTACATTTAGTTTACAAAACCACGAGTTTTAGGACATAAAACCCAACAGGTATAAAGTTTTGGAATGAATTTGAAGTGTTCAAATTCATATAAACGGACTTTATGTCAATTACATGTGATATGATTGATATAATATATAGTTTAATGTGAATATGATTCATAATAAACTATACTATTACCTAATTAGGGAATTGTGGCATAATTAGAGGAATTAATGATGAGAGATGTAAAAAATTGAATATGATTCAATTTATTTCGACATTATGCAAATATGATTTGCATATTAAGGTATATGATACCTTATATTATTTAATTATGCAAATATGATTTGCATAATACATAGTTTGTGGAATTAGTGGGCTAAATGGGTGAAGAATTTATCTCCACCCTCACCTACTATAAAATCATCATTCTAGATGCATTTTGAAATGGAGTTATCTCATTTTTGGATTTGGAAAATTCAAGATTCCAAAATCTCTCTCAAATTCTCTCTACAATTCCTTTTCTCCAAAAAGGAATTCCACACTTCTCCCTCACCTAGAGAACAACCGAGAAGGCTCTTTGGAGGTGTTCCGTTTGGGATTGTGTAGTGATCTTCGAGAACGTGAGAATCAAAGGAGAGGATTGCAAAAAGAAGTGTTCTTCAAATGTATTTTCTTCATCCCTTAGAATGCTTAGCCTAGATTTGTGTTTTAAGTCAATTTATGTAACTTAATCGAGAGCAAATGTGATTCAATTCGCTTCTGCTACGGGATTTGATCCCTTCAGTCCTATATGCCCATAAAGCTTTATCAAGCCTAAAGGACCAATCCCTTATATGAGGCTTAATTACTTTTTCAAGGATACCTTTTATTTCCCTATTCGAAATTTCAGCCTGCCCATTATTATGAGGATGATATAGTGTTGAAATTTTTGTGCCTGACATTATATTTGGCAAGAAGAACACTCATAGCTTTGTTAACAAAGTGAGACCCTTCATCACTGATCAAGACTCTAAGAGTCCCAAATTTCGTGAATATATGTCTATGCAAAAATCTCATTACTTTTTTGGCATCATTGAATTGACAAGCCATGACTTCAACCCATGTGGAAACATAATCAACTGCAACCAAGATATACAAATTTCCTTTGGAGGGTGAAAAAGGTCTCATGAAGTCAATACCCCATACATCAAAGAGTTCAACTTCTAAGATGTATGTCAAGGGCATTTCATCCCTTCTTCCAATGTTTCCTTTCCTTTGGCATGCATCACAAGTCTCACTATAAATGTGGGCATCTCTGAAGACTGATTGCCAGAAATACCCTGACTGGAACACTTTTGCAGTCGTCCTTTGGCCTCCAAAATGGCCTTCATAAGGGGACGAATGACAATGTTCTATTATAAAGGGTATCTCACTATCTTCCACACATTTTCTTATGATTCCATCCACATAATGCTTGTATAGACAAGGATCATCCCATAAATAGGATTTCACATCATGCAAGAACCTTTTCAATTATTCCTTGGACAGGTCCTGAGGAAGGACATTGGTAGCTAAATAATTAGCGTAGTCAGCAAACCAACGAGGTTTGATTTCCTGGACACTAGCAATTAGAAGAAGTTGCTCGTCTGGAAAACAATCTTTAATATCAAGTTGCAAGGCTAAAGGTTGAGAGTTCCCAATCCTAGAGGTGATCAACAACCACATTCTAAGAGTATTTTTTATCTCTGATTTCCACATCGAATTCTTGCGAAAGAAATACCCATCTTATCAACCTAGGTTTAGCATCTTTCTTGGCTAGAAGGTACTTAATACAAGCATGATCTGTATAGACAACTACTTTGGTACCAATCAAGTAAGGTCTAAACTTTTCAAAAGTTAAAACTACTGCCAATAACTCTTTTTCTGTTGTAGTATAGTTGTTTCATTCAAGGTTTTACTTGCATAATAAATAGGATGGATCATTTTTCCATGTCTCTGACCCAACATTGCTCCCACAACATAATCGTTGGCATCACACATCAACTAAAATGGCAGCTGCCAATCTGGTGATGACATGATAGGGGTGCTCACTAGTGCAACCTTCAACACATTAAAATCATTGAGACAAATTCAAACTGTCTATTGATCTCCAATAAGGAACAAAGAGGTTTTGAGATCTTAGAGAAGTCTTTAATGAAACGTCGGTAGCACCCAGCATGTCCCAGGAAACTTCGTACTCCCTTAACATTTCCTAGAGGTTCTAACCTCTCCACTATCTCTATCTTTGCCTTATCAACTCCAATTCCTTCTTTCGACACATTGTGTCCTAACACAATTTCTTCCTTAACAATGAAGTGACATTTCTCCCAATTCAAAACTAGGTTAGTATCTTCACAACGTCGGAGCACTTTACCCAAGTTCACTAGACAAGCTTCAAATGAATTCTCAAAGACTGGAAAGTCATCCATGAAAACTTTCATGATGTCCTCCACAAGATCAAAGAAAATAGCCATCATGTTGCTCTGAAAAGTAGCAGTGGCAGTACATAGTCCAAATGGCATCATTCTGAAAGCGAAAGTACCATACGAGCAAGTGAAAGAGGTCTTTTCTTGGTCTTGAGGGGCAATGGTTATTTGATTATAACAACTGTATGTTGGGGTTTACCCTAAAACTCGTAGTTTGTAATTGTTGTTCTAATTATTGTAATAAAGAGTTATTATTTCAATAAAAAGTGATTGTTCGTTATTTAAGATGTTGCCCTTTATTTTAACCATAAATCCAATAAACTAAACATCCAAGGCTGTAAAATGACTTTTGAACTGAATGTAGTGTACATATAAAGGATCTCGGTTCGAGATACAACCTAAAGGGTCTATAGTAAGGAGATAAGGTTTGGGTACCTTACCCTTATAACACTATGGATGTGGCCCACTTTGTATATGATACAAACACTGTGATCCTAACGTGTTCGTGTAGATGACATGTGAGTGGGGATATCCTATGTAATGAGATTACATAAGACCAGACCGTGAAATAGTAACCACTAGATGTAAATCCGTTGACTAGCTAGGTTTTTATTTCACTACGATGACCTAGGCAACTTGATCTCAATCTTGAGCAGGTTACGAACTCCTGTTCGCGAGGGATTGTCCTTTGACTAGTATGGGTGAGAGTGGTCAGATTCGCCGACTGAGTATGCCTACCTTTTTTGGGACAAGACTGAGTGAGCGGCTGGGGACTTAACTTACCAAGATGGAATTCACTCCTTCCCGCCTACTATGGTAAGTAGATGAATGTTCCCTTAAGTGGTGTTTCCGGGACTTGAACAAAGGGCCCGACCCTCTCATTGGGCGATAGGGACTTATGTTTGTTGGTAGGACCACAAACAAATTGTTCATTAGAGGAGCACTGGTACTTAAGGTACAAGACGTAACCCAGGGGTAAAATGGTAATTTGACCCAGCTGGTGTTACAAACATTCGTGAAGGATTGACTTGCCGTTATTGGTTGATATCCGTAGACAGAAATATATCTGCAGTGAGAAGAGTGCAGTTGCGGGACTTTAGTGGAGTGTTCTCGCAGTTAACGAATGGTGATTAAGAGGTTAATAAGATTAACGGAATAATTTCGTATCTTTGGAGCTTTTGATCTGTAGGTCCATTAGGTCCACCTTCTAGCTCGTAAAGGGTTCTTGGATCGTTTGAATTTGAAATGTTCAAATTTATTAGGGAATAAATTTAATGTATATAGATACGATATAATATAAAGTTTTGGAACTTTATATAATAAATTTAATATGAATATGATTCATATTAAATTTTGTGAGAGAATTAAATATTTGAAAGAGTTCACTTTCAAATATTTAATTCAAGTATGAATGAGATTCATATTTAAAAACTATAGGTTAAAATTTAATATGCATTAGATGTGCATTAAAGCTATAGGTTAAGGGGTAAAATTATTAAATGAGATTTAATCATAATTAGTTATATGGTATTTAATTAAATATTATTTTATTAAAATAAATATTAATATAGTAAATTTGATTAATTATATTAATGTTGCGTAAAATGATATTGCAATTGTTGGGATTTTGTCCTAATCTCGTGTTTGTAAATTACTATTTGAAATTAATAAAGTGTTATTCATTTCATTATTATGTGTCTCGCATTTTATACAACTTTGACCAATAAACTAAGCTCCAGGGTCATTGATTACATGAGAGAACTAGAACTTGAACGGTGTGTAGTGGACACACAGTGAGGATCACGTTCGAGTAAATGACCCGAACGGTCTACAGTATATGGATAGGATAGGAGACCTAATCCTGGATACACTGTGGATGCGGCCCGCTTTGTATTAAGATACAAACGAGGTGATCTGACTTGTTCATGTGGTTGACATGCGAGTGGGGGCATCCAGTACAATGAGATTGTACAAGACCGGACCGTGAATTATTAGACCTACTAATGTAACATCGTTGACAGTAAGGACTAATAACTTCGTAGATGACCATTAGTGACTCAACCTGAATCCTGAGCGTGTTACGGACTCCTGTCTGCGGGGGTTTGTCCTTTGACTAGTACGTGTGAGGGTGGTCACAATTACTCGCCCAATATGCCTATCTTCTAAGGGACAGGACCAAGTAGGGAGCTGGGAACATAACTACGCGAGATGGAATTCACTCGTTCCCGCCTTTAGGGAAACTAGAAGGGTTGTTCCCTTAAGTGTTGTCTCCAGGGCTTGGACAACGGGCACCCACTCTCTCACTGGCACGAGAGAGGTGTTGTATATGGTCGGACCATAGAAACGTTGTTGTTCAGTAGAGGAGCAATGGGGACATAAGGAGCAAGAAGTAGACACAGAGGTAAAACGGTAATTTGACCCAACAGTGTGTACGAACAACCAGTGAACGGTCGACTCATGAGCATTGGTTATATCAGTGGACACGTAATATTCTGCACTGACGGGAGTGCTCCTACCGGCTTTAGTGGAGTATTACCGTAGCTAATGAAGGTTGATTAACCGGGTCAAAGAGTTTGATAGGTTAATCTCGGATCATGGGAGCTCGTCACTGTAGGTCCATTAGGTCCCTCGGTTGGCTCAATCTGGGTTAAAAGAAGGGTTAATGTTTTGGTGTGAATTGAAGTGTTCAATTTCACTTAAGGTTATTTATGTCATTTATATGAGATATGAATGATATAATATATAGTTTAATGTGAATAAGATTCATAATAAATTATAGGTTTTCCTAATTGTTGAATTATGGCTAATTGGAGAAATTAATTGAGAGAAATTAAATTGAATGTGATTCAATTTAATAAATCCACATTTATACAAATATGATTTGTAAGATGAGATATGTGATATCTTATATTATATGATTATGTAATTATGATTTGCATAACCTATGGTTATGGTAAAATGGTCATAATGTGGAGATTTTAACTCCATCATTTTCCATTATATAAACCCTTCTTGCAAGAAGGAAAGTGATCGATTCTCTCATTTTCGGAATTCTCACCAAAAAGAAGAGAAAGCTCTCCCTCATTTCTCTCTCAATTCATCTCCTCCTTCACCAAAACAAAAATTCCCACCAACTTCCTTCTTTCAAAAAAAGCATAACCGAGAAGCCATTTGTGGTGTTCTTGTTCGTGAGAAGAGTTCGAGCTTGTAGAGTCGAGGAGCACACGAAGAGTTCGTGAATCTGGAAAGGATTTTGAAGACGGTCTTCAACAAGTAAGTAATTTTTACTTACTATTTTTCTTCCTTTTTGTATGTTTAGCCTAAACTATTAGATAGTTGTTTTTAATAAAATTGAGTTGCAAAACGATACCACAGCGATTCGATCGTCTTCCGCTGCGCGGGGATTCTCATTCCCTTCAGCAATACCGCAAGTCTACGGGTCAAGTTGTAGTATAGTGTTTTAAAGTTCCAAGTATCGTCCTCAGGAATGGTTTTCTATATTAATTAGTTACCAAGATACTAATTCTCAATTTTAGCTAAAGTAACAAAACATGGATAGATGATAAAACAAAGATAAAAGATAAATAAACAAGTGGAGACATGAATATGATAGAATTGGAGGAGACTAACTTCACAAGTTGATAACTTATTTAACACATGCAATGAACGAACATGATGAATTTGTAAACAAGGAGTGAAAATACTCAAGAGAATCTCTCGACCCATAGACTCCTTATGAATTTTAAAAGCATTCACGACATTAAGCAACTTCTTTATGTGTTTCTCATACACTTCTAGGTCATTCTCATGCCAGACTTCTAAGAGTTTTGATAACCTTACTTTAATCTAAGCCTTTTCTCCTGAATCCAGTTAAACCAACAAGATTAAAGAATTGAAGAACGAATTGCCAAAAATAAATATCAAAACATAGTTCAATACATAAGCAAATAAGTCTTAAACAAGCAAATCAAATACTAACTATAACTTTTTAGCCACCCTAAATCATAATAAAACCAAACTAAAAGTGTAGAAACGTCTTAAAACGGGGTTACAATCGAAAAGAAAGAGGAAATAAACTTGTGTGTCGATGTTAGTCCCTCGTCCCCGAGCTCCCGTCACGATCTCGAATCTCCACGAATGCTTTAGCTCCCAAGGAATGCTCACTTTTCTCTTCTTACAGAGTGTATTTCGAAATTAGGGTGCAAAGACTATAAAATTCGGCTCTCTTTGCAAGAAGAAATCATGTTCTATTTATAAGGCTTCTCGGCACAGTGTTGCAATGCTAGGGACAGCGTTGCAACGTTGTTCCCTAAACGCGTAGCAAATATGGAAACTGTCGATGGCGTTGCAACGTTTAAGCCAGCGTTGCAACGCCGCTACCCTAAGCGTGCGCATGCTTATCGATATGGCGTTGCAACGCTAGTAAGCAGCGTTGCAACGCCCTCACCATGGCTCTTCACACTAGTCTTCTTATCGGGATAGCGTCGCGACGCTGCAAAGCAGCGTTGCAACGCTATCGGCATGATCCTTCAACGCATCAAAACAACAATCACGGCGTTGCAACGCCATCACCTCGGGTCTACTAGCTTGAAAGATCCTTTTACTTCTAATGGATGTTATTTTGATCTCTAAAAAGCCTCGATTCGATCCCGAGTGATCCATAATGTCTCCAAATGTCCTATTTAAGCTCTTAGCCTAAAATTCAATGATTAACACACTTAAAAGCCCTGAAATTATCATAAAACTACCAATAATTAAGCCTAAGGATAACACATTTTGTGTGCTATCAAACACCCTCAAATTTAAACTTTTGCTAGTCCCGAGAAAAAATAGAATTAGACATGGGATTTTTCTTATACATACATTTGATTCAGGCATCAAAGATTTAAAAAGAAATTTTGGCAATCACAGGAAACACTCAAACATAATAATTCAATGAGCAATTTAAAATTCTTCCTAAGTGTTCCTACGTGCGTGTGATTAGCCTATGTTCCCTTCATTTTTACTAAGCCCTGATCAACTATATTAGGTTCTCCATTCAACCCCCCTACACTGGTCATAATTACTAATCCTTGAGTCTCCCCACATTCAAGAAATAAATAACTCTACTCAGCACTTAATCACTTTTTATCACTTTTTTCTATTTTCTTCTTTTTTTTTTCTAAAGACACTAGCTTTCACACATCCACTGCAGGGACCCTTACCCAGAGCACTCGCTCAATGAGTGGCCTAACTGATCACAGTGAAGATAGCTCTTTTTGCCCTCACGAATTTTTTTTTTGTAACAAACAAACAACAAAACATACTACTCTTTCACATAGTGCAGATATTATATAGATCATGCATTTCATATTGTCATTCACCATATCTTGTAGTTAAACTCTTCGATCAGCTTTTAGACCTATCGAGGTGGATTAAACTTCTAACCCTAATAACTTTGTTATAAGCATTTCAAAACTAGAGGAACACAGGCTATGTGCATAATAGTGCAGGAAAAGCTCAAGAAGATTTTAAATTAACTAAAATTCATAATATGCTCTAAAGTTTCAGCAGAATCACAAAAATTTTCAATTAATTCTCATCCTAGGCTATCATAATCATACTTATGCATAAGATCAATATGTTGGGATGTATGCCCTAATCTCGTCTTGTTTGTAATATTACCTATTGAAATGAATAAGGGTTATTTCTTTCATCACTTTGTGTCTCGTATTTTTACAAATTTTGTCCAATAAACTAAGCTTCGGGGTCATTAAATTAATAAGAGAACAAGAACTTGAACGGTGTGTAGTGGATACACAGGGAGGATCACGTTCGAGTAAATGAACCGAACGGTCTACAGTATACGGATAGGGTTGGAGACCTAATCCTAGATACGTTGTGGATGCGACCCACTTTGTATGAGATACAAACGAGGTGATCTGACTCGTTCATGTGGTTGACATGCGAGTGGGGGTATCCTGTGCAATTGTTGGGTTTTATGTCCTAAAACTCGTGGTTTTGTAAACTGAATATATATTCTATTTTGCAATAAAGTTGTTATTGAAATTTATTCAGTAAAGGTGTTATTGGATATTGTGTATTGTGTAACCCTAATCCAATAAATAACCCTTGGCTATAGGATGAATACTTGAGATTTATGTGTGACATAAAATTGGATCAAGTTCAAGTTATAGCCAGAACGGTCTATAGTATAAGGATAGGGTTGTGTACCTTATCTTGGGGACACTATGGATGCGACCCACTTTGTAGAGTACAAACGATGTGATCATAAATCGTTCATGTGGAGACATGTGAATGGGGGCGCCCTATGCAATGAGTTTGCATAAGACTGGACCGCGAAATAGTCACTTAGACTTTATAACTCCGTTTACTGTCTTAACTGACTATATTCATACGATGACCTAGGTAACTCGATCTTAATCCTGAGCGTTCTATGGACTCCTGTTTGTTCAGATTATCCTTAGATTTGCATGGGTGAGAGTAGCTCGAGATTGCCGACTCAATAAGCCTCCCATTTCAGGGGTAAAATCGGGTAGATAGCTGGGAACATAGTTCTGCAAGATGGAATTCACTCCTACCCACTTTAGGGATTAGTAGAGAGGTTGTTCCCTTAAGTGTTGACTCCGGGTCTTGAACAAAGGGCCCACCTCTCTCATTGGCCCGAGAGAGATTCAGTTTGCTAGTTGGACCACAAACCAATTGTTCATTAGAGGATCAGTGGGACTTAAGGAACAAGAGATAATTACAGGGTAAAATGGTAATTTTGACCAGTGTAATAATCTGACGACTGTAAAGGATCGACTTACTAATCATGGTTATATCGAGTGGACAGAAATATATCTACAGTGAGGAGAGTGCAGCCACTGGGCTTTAGTGGTGTGCCCCGGTAGTTAACGAATGGTGATTAGCTAGGCTAAAGAGTTTGGTCGGTTAATCTCGTATCGTTGGAGCTCATGATCTGTAGTTCCATTAGGTCGTCCTTACTAGCTCGGACTAAGCCTTGTAACATTTTGAGAGAAAAGAATTTGAATTGTTCAAATTCGATTTTGGGAGAAATCATAATTATATGTGATATATTAATGAGTCATAACTTAATTATAAATTAAAGTATGATTAATAGGAGGTGGATATATTTAAATATGATTTAAATACTGGATCGATTTATAGCATGAATAAGGATTCATGTTAAGAAAATCGATCGGGATAGAGAAATTTATAATTTAATATTTGATATTAAATTAAATTATTAATTAATTTATTAAATTAATTTTTGAATGATTTAATTAATTAAATTAATTTTAATTTAAAATCAATTTAATATTGATTTTTGAATTAAAATTAAATAAAAATTAGTGGATTTTCATGGATTTTCATTAAAATCCAAATTGCAACTTGCCCAATCCCTCTCATCTTCAAAATTGGCCAAAATTGGCCACCTCCACCTCAATCCATCCTCATCACTGTTGAGATGTCACTCTAATGAAGTTTATTGAAGGTTTATATAATGGTGATCTGAGGTATGTTGATAGAATTTTGCAGAAAAAAAGGTATTCCCCAATTAGTGATCTTTGAGCTCTTTTCTTCAAAATTCTCTCAACCTAGGATCCCACAATCCGTTCTAAGGCCTGAGGATAGTAGGGAAGACTCTAACGGTTGTCCACGAAATGTTCGTGTTGAAAATCATCCACCGGGTGAAGAGAATTTGATCTTCAAAGTTGAGTTTTTTATCCCTCTGTTTTTCCAACTTTGAGCATTCATTTTATTTCACAAAATTGATCAACTTAGAGTGTTCAAGATCCAAAATTGCTTTCGTTTTCTTATTCTAGACTCTTTCAACAATGAGATTGTACAAGACCAGACCGTGAATTATTAGACCTACTGACGTAACACCGTTGACAGTAGGACTAATAACTTCATATATGACCATTAGTGACTCGACCTTAATCTTGAGCGTGTTACAGACTCCAGTCTGCGGGGGTCTGTCCTTTGACTAGTACAGGTGAGAGTGGTCACAGTTACTCGCCCAATATGCCTATCTTCTTAGAGACAGGACCACGTGGGGAGCTGGGAACTTGACTACGCGAGATGGAATTCACTCGTTCCCGACTTTAGGGAAACTAGAGGGGTTGTTCCCTTAAGTGTTGTCTCGAGGGCTTGGACAACGGTCGCCCACCCTCTCACTGGCCCGAGAGGGGTGTTGTATATGGTTGGATCATACATTAGAGGAGTAGTGGGGACTTAAGGAGTAAGAAGTAGACACAGAGGTAAAACGGTAATTTGACCCAACAATCTCTACGAACAGCCTGTGAAGGGTCGACTAATGGATATTGGTTATATCAATGGACACAACATGTCCTACAATAACGGGAGTGCAGCTACGGGCTTTAGTGGAGTATTACCGTAGCTAATGAATGTTGATTAACCGGTCAAAATGTTTGACAGGTTAGTCTCGGATCATTGGAGCTCGTCACCTGTAGGTCCATTAGGTCACTCGATTGGCTCAAACTAGATAAATAGAGGGTTTACAGTTTGGTGTGGATTTGAAGTGTGCAAATTCATTATAAGGGTATTTATGTCATTTATATCAGATATGATTGACATATTATATAGTTTAATGTGAATGAGATTCATAATAAACTATAGGTTAGCCTAATTGCTTAATTAAAGCTAATTTGGAGAAATTAAAGTGAATGTGATTTAATTTAAAATCCACAATTATACAAATGTGATTTGTATAATGAGTTATGAGATATCTTTAGATGTGGTTATGAAAATATGATTTGTATAACCCATGGTTGTGGTTAAATGGTAAATAGATGGAGATTTCAACTCCACCTATCATCATTATTTAAACTCCTTTGCAAGGAGTGGTATGCTTGTTGTTCATTTTTTTGGAATCTCACCAAAAACAACAAACAATTCTCTCTCAACTTTTCTCTCAATTCTCTCCTCCCTTTCACCAAAAAGAGTCCCACCTACTCTCCGTCTACCGAAAGAGAACAACCAGAAGCCCTTGTCGGAGGTGTCCGGTTCGTTGGTTTGTTTGAGGAGATCGAGTTCGTTGAGATCGTGAACACGAAGAGTTCGTGACCGGAGAAGGATTACGTGAAGAACGGTTCTTCAACATGTAAGTTTCTCTTACTATTTTTCCTTCTAAAAGTATGTTTAACCTAGTTTCTATAGGATAGAAATGGTTTTAAGAAAGTGTTTTTCACAACGATACCATGACGATTCAATCGTCCTTCCTTTGCGTGAGATTTTCATCCCTTCAATTGGTATCAGAGTCAGGTTTAGGCTTCTTCGTTGTGCATATGTTTATCTTAAAATTAGGTGGGTAATGCTTCAATTCATGAGATGAAATTGTTGGTTTTGCGAAATTAGATGTTTTCGGTTTTGGCACTAGTTTTAGATTTATTTTCGTTGATTAGATCAATGTAAAGACCCATGTTTTTAGGAAATTTTGAAAATAAATCGAGTCTTTAAGTCTGGGTCTTCGTCGGCAAGAGTTGCTGTGAAGAAATCGGAGCGGAAATGAGCGAAAAACGACGAAGAACATCAAAGGAGCATGTTGTTCTGTCAACGACGTCTCAACGTTGTTCTTCGGCGTCTCAACGTTGTTCGTGCGGGCGATGGTTGTGCTGCAAAGCAGCGTTGCAACGTCGAGGCGTGGAGCACGCGAGGTGCGTTGCTGAGCGCTGCAGCATTCCAACGCTGCCCACAGCGTTGCAATGCTGCGTACGTGATGGGCGGTTCCAGTGGCAGTTGCGCGAGGACGTGTGCGTGGAGAAGTAAAGGCTTCATGGGGGCAGTTTTTTAATTTATTTAATTTAATTTTTTATTTTTTAAAATGTATTTTATTTTTATTAAATTAAATTTATTAATTAATATTAATATAATAGTTATATTAATGTTAATTAATTCATTTAATTCCCCTAAGTGCCAAAATCGGTCCAATTTGTGCTATTTATTTATTTTATGCATAAGATGTATGAAATATTTAATTCTATGTGCATGATGTATGCCATATAGATTTAAAATCTCACTTTAGGTTAAATATTTCATGCATCATATTTATATTATAAGTGTTATAATATATAGTATGCATGATAGGTTATATTCTAAGAGTTATAATATAAGGTTAGCATGTTTTAATTTATTTAATATAAGAGTTATATTTCTTAGATTAAAAGTATGCTCATGCATTTAATTCATGTGATGAATCATGAATGTATGTTATAGTATAGTATTATTCATGTGATGAATGATCAACTACTATGACATAGAATGCATGTAACCTAAGTTAATTATTAGTTTTAAAATGTTTAGAACTTAAATAATTAGACTTAGGTTTTCTAGTTCTAATAAGATTAGGATTAGGAAATTAAATATGACCTTTGAATGGAGACTAATTAGTAGCTCTATCTAAGGAAGGTTCTGTCTAAGGCTGAGGTATTTAAGCTGACGTTTTGCGGAACACCCCTACCTGGGAACCGACCTGGGAGTGAATTTGGTAAGGAGATTCTTAGGTTATATTTTTCGTGAGTGTCGTTAATTAAAAGTTGATTAATTTACTCACATAGACCTAAGTTAATACTGTGATTATAAACTTAGGTCAATCAATATAAGAGTTATATTGATAGACTTAGGTAAATATTAGTCGATTTATCTAGGTCAATCCCGAATAATATATAAAGTGTTGAGTGGGAGGAAACAAGGTGTATAAGATACATTTGATTTTCCGACCACAAATCTCCGTTAAAATTCGCACCATGAGATCCATACTTTGCCTCGTGGCGCAAATGGGAGCGTCCCCATTCGGATGGTATTTGTATGGTCAATATCAACGTGGATGGAGAGAGTACTTAAAGTGAGTGGGCGCGGAACCTGTGAAAACGAGACCCACGGTCTCTTCTTTCGATTCACACCGTGAGACCCCTATGATGCGCCTACTTGTTTGGCCTGGACCAGACAATCCCTTCAGAGGGCCTTGATCATGGGAGTCGGAACATCGTGAATTCCCGAAAGGGATACAGTTTCCTTGTTGGTTTTCCTTCTTGGTTCACCCTTTGGTGGCTATAGTTTGGACGGATACTTGGAAACTTAAAAATTGAGGGTGACACTCACAGGATTCATTAATAGTTAATGGATTCAGACCGAAAAAATGGTAACTGGATGCCTAATGGAATAAGAGTTATTCTGGTATTAGGGTTTGGTCGAGAAAGTCTCGTCCCAGAGGAAGAGTATTTCTGTTCACCCTTCGGTGGCGGTCATTCTAAACCTTCGGGATATCATTGCAAATTTTAATGATCTAGGGATCATAGGATAAATTTTTGCTAAAACTTGATTGGATTTCAAAAAGTTTCTTGCGAGACTGACACAAAGTTTTTACTTGTTTTTCAGCAAAATGTCTAGCTCAATTCTAGATTTACTAGCTTCCGACAAATTAGTGGGAGATAATTTCAAAACTGGCAAATATAATATAAACACGATTCTAGTAACTGACGACCTTAAGTTCGTGCTCACTAAGAAGTGTCCTTAGTTGTCGGGCTCGACCTCATCACGAAGTTGTTGGGGTTTGTGCCCTAAAACTCGTAGTTTGTAATCTTGTTCTATTTTATGTAATAAAGTGTTATTATTTCAATAAAGAGTTATTGTTCGTTATCTACGACTTTGCCTTTATTTAAACCCTAAATCCAATAAACTAAACATCCAAGGCTGTTAAATGAATCTTTAACTGAATGTAGTGTACATATAAAGGATCTCGGTTCGAGATACAGCCTAAAGGGTCTATACTTAAGGGATAAGGTTTGGGTACCTTACCCTGGTAAAACTATGGATGTGACCCACTTTGTATTTGATACAAATACTGTGATCCTAACGTGTTCGTGTAGATGACATGTGAGTGGGGATATCCTATGTAATGAGATTACATAAGACCGGACCACGAAATAGCAACCTCTAGCTGTAACTCCGTTGACTAGTTAGGTTTCTATTTCACTAGGATGACCTAGGCAACTTGATCTCAATCCTGAGCAGGTTACAAACTCCTGTTCGGGAGGGATTGTCCTTTGACTAGTATGGGTGAGAGTGGCCAGATTCGCCGACTCAATATGCCTACCTTCTTGGGGACAAGACCGAGTGAGTGGCTGGGAACTTAACTTGGCAAGATGGAATTCACTCCTTCCCGCTTACTAGGGTAAGTAGAGGAATGTTCCCTTAAGTGGTGTCTCTGGCACTTGAACAAAGGGCTCGATCCTCTCATTGGCCCAAGAGGGATCTGTTTGTTGGTAGGACAACAAACAAATTGTTCATTAGAGGAGCACTGGTACTTAAGGTACAAGATGTAACCCAGGGGTAAAACGGTAATTTGACCCACCGTGTTATTCTGAACATTCGTGAAGGATTGACTTGCTTTGTTTTGGTCAATATCCATGGACATAGAAATATATCTGCAGTGAGAAGAGTGCAGCTGTGGGACTTTAGTGGAGTGTTCCCGCAGTTAACGAATGTTGATTGGGAGGTTAATGAGATTAACCCAGCAATCTCGTATCGTTTGAGCTTTTGATTTGTAGGTCCATTAGGTCCACCTTCTAGCTCGTATTGAATTTGAAATATTCAAATTCATTAGGGAATATATTTAATGTATATGGATACGATATAATATATAGTTTTGGAACTATATATACCTTCTAGCTCGTAAAGGGTTCTTAGATCATTTGAATTTGAAATGTTCAAATTCATAAGAGAATAAACTTAATGTATATTGATACGATATAATATATAGTTTTGGAACTATATATTTTAAATTTATTGTGGATATGATCCATACTAAATTACATGAGAGAATTAAATATTTGAAAGAGTTCAAATATTAAATTCAAATGTGAATGTGATTCATATTTGAAAACTATAGGTTAAATTTAATATGCATTAGATGTGCATTAAAACTATAGGATAAGGTGATAAATGATTAAATGTGATTTAATCTAAATTAAATATAAGATATTTAATTAATTAAATATGATTTTGAAGGGAATGAAAATCTCCGCGCAGCGGAAGACGATCGAATCGTCAAAGGTATCGTTACGCTATTAGAATTTTGTCAAAAGGATCTAACACTTAGATCTAAGTTAAACATATAAAAGTAGGAAGAAATTACAGCAAGAAGAAATCTACTTACTTGTTGTAGACAATCCTTCAAGATTTCGTCCTTGGTCACGAACACTTCGTGCTTCTCAACAAACGCTTCTCTGAAACAAAACCCGAACAAACACCACCAATTGGAACCTTGGTTGTTCTTCTTTTGGAAAGAAGGAGAATAGTGAGATTCTTTTGAGTTTTGGTGAGGAGAGAATTAGAGAGAAAAAGAAGACTCTTCTCTTTGGTGAAATCCAAAAAATGAGAGTGAAAGCATAATTTCCTTCTTGCAAGAAGGGATTAAATAGTGGAGTTAAAATCTCCACATTATCACCATTTTACCACAACCATAGGTTATGCAAATCATATTTGCATAACTATATAATATAAGATATCTCATATCTCATATTGCAAATCACATTTGCAATAATGGTGGATTAATTAAATTGAATCACATCAAATTTAATTTCTCTCAATTAATTTCTCCAATTAGCCATAATTCAACAATTAGGCTAACCTATAGTTTATTATGAATCTCATTCACATTAAACTATATATTATATCATTCATATCTCATATAAATGACAAAAATGCCTCTAAGTGAAATTGAACACTTCAATTTCATACCAAAACATTAACCCTTCTTTTAACCCAGATTGAGCAACCGAGGGACCTAATGGACCTACAGTGACGGGCTCCAATGATCTGAGATTAACCTATCAAACTCTTTGACCCGGTTAATCAACATTTACTAGCTACGGTAACACTCCACTATAGCCTGTAGTTGCACTCCCATCAGTGCAGAATATTACGTGTCCACTGATATAACCAATGCCCATGAGTCGACCCTTCACAGGTTGTTCGTAGACACAGCTGGGTCAAATTATCTTTTTACCCCTGTGTCTACCTCTTGTTCCTTAAGTCCTCACTACTCCTCTAATGAACAACACATTGTGATGGTCCAACCATACACAACACCCTTCTCGGGCCAGTGAGAAGGTGGGCGCCCGTTGTCCAAGCCCTGGAGACAACACTTAAGGGAACAACCTCTCTAGTTTCCCTAAAGGCAGGAACGAGTGAATTCCATCTCGCGTAGTTAAGTTCCCAGCTCCCTACTTGGTCTTGTCCCTGAGAAGATAGGCATATTGGGCGAGTAACAATGACCACCCTCAACCGTACTAGTGAAAGGACAGACCCCCGCAGACAGGAGTCCGTAACACGCTCAGGATTAAGGTCGAGTCACTAATGGTCATCTACGAAGTTATTAGTCCTCACTCACAACGGTGTTACATCGTTAGGTCTAATAATTCACGGTCCAGTCTTGTACAATCTCATTGCACAGGATGCCCCCACTCGCATGTCAACCACATGAACGAGTCAGATCACCTCGTTTGTATCTAATAGAAAGTGGGTCGCATCCACAGTGTATCTAGGATTAGGTCTCCAACCATATCCATATACTGTAGACCATTCGGGTCATTAACTCGAACATGATCCTCCCTATGTGTCCACTACACACCATTCAAGTTCTAGTTCTCTCATAAATTCAATGACCCTGGAGCTTAGTTTATTGGAAAAGTTTATAAATATTGCGACACACAAAGTAATGAAATAAATAACTCTTATTAATTTCAAATAGTAATTTACAAACACGAGATTAGGACAAAAATCCCAACAAACTCCTACTTGGACTAAGCTAGTGGAGAAAATACATTTCTGAAATGTACATAAATTACAATGAAGTAATACAATAAACTAGGGCATTGAATACCCATTTACATATCTCCCACTTGTCCTAGTCAGGAAGCACTCGAAGACCTAGACTCTCTAGGTGACCCTCAAACACCTTAGTCGTGAGGGGCTTTGTAAATGGATCAGCTACGTTGTGCTCCGACCCTATCTGTGTGACTGTCACGTCTCAGCGGTGCACAATCTCCCGTATCAAATGATACTTCCGCTCAATGTGTTCGCCTCTCTTATGGCTCCGAGACTCTCTAGAGTTGGCTACTGCACCATTGTTATCACAGAACAGTGTGATCGACAAGTTCATATTTGGAACAACTTCCAAATCCGTCATGAACTTCCGAAGCCAAATAGCTTCTTTTGCAGCTTCACAAGCCGCAACATACTCCGCTTCCATAGTGGAATAAGCGATACATCCCTACTTGATGCTTCGCCATACTACAGCTCCTCCATTCAGAATGAAGGTTGACCCCGAAGTGGATTTCCTAGAATCCTTATCGGTCTGAAAGTCAGAATCTGTATATCCCGTAAGGATCAAATCCCCACTACTATACACTAAGCTGTAGTTCCTTGTTCTCCTAAGATACTTGAGGATTGCCTTTATGGTTGTCCAATGATCTAATCCTGGATTGGATTGATACCTACTGACAATCCTTACTGCATAACAGATGTCGGGCCTAGTACACAGCATGGCATACATCAGGCTCCCTATAGCTGAATCATATGGGATCCGTCTCATATCCTCAACCTCTTGAGGAGTCTTAGGACACTCGATCCTTGAACAAGTGAACCCCATGCCCGAAAGGCGACAAGCCCTTCTTGGAGTTCTCGCATCTTATATCTAGACAACATTTTGTCAATATAAGACGCTTGAGACAAGGCTAGCGTTACTCGTTCTTCCTGTTCCGATCATGCTGGATACCTAGAACATACTGAGCTTCTACCAAATCTTTCATTTGGAATTGCGAAGCTAGCCACTTCTTAACGTCAGTAAGAAATTCTACCTCATTCCCAATGAGAAGAATATCGTCCACGTACAACACCAAAAATGCGACAGTTTTGTCAACGATTTTCTTGTAGACACGAGGCTTGTCGACATTTTGATCAAAGCCATAAGATTTGATCGCCTCATCAAATCTTATATTCCAAGACCTCGAAGCTCGCTTTGGTCCATAAATGGACCTATGAAGCCGGCAAACTTTTTGCTCTTGGCCTTGGGCAATGAACCCTTTGGGTTGGTCCATGTAGATGGTCTCATCAAATTTGCCATTCAGAAAGGCTGTCTTGACGTCCATCTACCATACCTCGTAGTCATAATACGCGGCAATGGCCAGAAGGATCCTGATCGACTTTACCATGGCAACAGGTGAAAAGGTCTCCTCATAGTCAACCCCTTCAACCTAGGTAAAACCCTTTGCCACTAGTCGGGCTTTGAAGGTTTGCACCTTCCCATCTACGCCACGTTTACGCTTGTAGATCCATTTGCAACCAATAGGTTTTACCCCATCCGGTTGATCCACAAGCTCCCATACAGAATTGAAGTACATAGACTCCATTTCCTGGTCCATAGCTTTAATCCACTCGTCTTTGTCAACATCAACCATTGTCTGATCATAGGTCGATGGATCCTCACATTCATCATCAGGAGTGACAACTGAGGTTTCAGCTAAACCCATGTAGCGATCAGGCTGTCTCACAACCCTCCCACTACGTCGAGGCATTCCCAACTCTTGGGAACGGATTTGACTAGACGTGCTAGGATCAACAACAATTGTTGACGTACTAGCCCCATCAGCAACTCTTGCTGATGAACTGTCCATTTTATTCAATACAATTTTACTCCTTGGTAAATGATCCCTGACGTGGTCTTTCTCTAGGAAAGTGGCGTTTATCGACACAAGCACCCTATTTTCCTTAGGATCGTAAAACAGACCACCCCTAGTCTCTTTAGGGTAACCTACGAATAGGCACAATTTCGAACGGAATTCCAACTTTTTTGGGTTTGTCACCAACACGTGGGCAGGGCATCCCCAAATCCTGAAGTGATGTAAACTGCCTTTACGTCCACTCCAGAGCTCGAAAGGTGTTTCACAAACACTCTTCGATGGAACGTTGTTCAAAATATAAACTGCAATCTCCACTGCGTACCCCCAAAAAGAATCAGGGAGACGAGCATACCTCATTATCGACTGAACCATGTCCAACAAGGTTCTGTTTCTCCTCTCCGATACACCATTCTGTTGTGGCATACCAGTCTTTGAGAGTTGGGACCCCGATTACATGTTCTATCATATAGTCCTCGAATTCGGTGTCCATGTACTCTCCACCTCGATCCGATCGAAGTGTTTTAAGCGATTTACCTAAGAGGTTCTCAACCTCAGTCTTGTACTCCTTGAACTTTTCAAGAGTTTCAGACTTCTTGTGCATTAGGTAAATATACCCATATCTGGAGTAATCATCTATGAAAGACACGAAGTACTCATAACCGCCCCGAGCTTTAACATTCATCGGACCACAGAGGTCAGAATGTACTAACTCAAGAGGCTCTTTGGCTCTATATCCTTTTCCACTAAAAGGACGTTTGGTCATCTTGCCCTCAAGGCATGACTCACACACCGATAAAAAGTTTTCTTCCAACTCGTTTAGAAGTCCACTCTTCACTAGTTTCTCAATCCTATTGAGATTAATGTGGCCTAACCGTAGATGCCAAAGATGGGCATTTTCTTTTGGAGAAACTTTTGCTTTCTTAGTTCGTGTTTCTGCAGTTTTAAACAATTCAGTATTCAAAACACTTTTGAACGAATTGGGTTTCAAAACATACAGATTATTTTCGAGTGAAGCTGAACAAATAACATTCCCTTTGAAAGAAATAAACGCTTTATTAAATTCAAAAGAAACTGAAATACAATGTTCAACTAAGTAGAAAATTGAAACAAGGTTTCTAGTAAACCCTGGAACTATGTACAAATTGTCCAACAATAAGTACTTCCCGGCAAAATGCAGCTTCACTGTGTCGATCGCAGCAGCAGAGACAAGCTTCCCGGATCCAACCCGTAGAGTCACCTCACCCTCTCGCAGCGGCTGCTAGGAATCAATCCCCTGAAAAGAAGAACAAACGTGGTTAGTGGCGCCCGAATCCAATATCCAGGCAGAGTCACTACTCTCCACTAAACATGTTTCAGTCGCAAGTAAATCACATTTACCTTGATTCTTCCTCTCGGCCAAGAATTTGGGACAGTTTCTCTTCCAGTGACCACCCCCATTGCAGTGGAAACACTTTCCTTTCTCTGCAACGTCCTTGACCTTCTTGCCCTTGTGGGCGGCAACACGGTCAGTTTTACCCCTCTTCATCCTCTTCTTCCCTTTCGGGCGTCAAGGAGCAACAGGTTTCGTCCCAGAGGTCGAACCCCTGTGATAAGACCTGTAGGCAACATTTGCTTCAGATTCCTTGACCCTGTTCAAGGATTGGAAATTTTGTAGCTCATTGAGGAGGGTAGTCAGAGTGTAGCTAATTTTGTTCATAACAAACATTGCTACTGGCCCAAGAAAACTCTTCGGAAGAGTCTCCAAAATAAAACTGACCTGGCTCGACTCATCGATCGAAGCCCCGTTCATCTCGGCCAGATTAAAGTGGGTCATCATGTCTAGAACGTGTTCACGGACAGACGACCCCTCTTTCATCCGTGTGTTGAAAACGTATTTGAGCGAGTCATGTCGGACCTGAAAGGTCTGTTGTCCAAACATTTCCTGCAAGGACTCCATGATCTCCTTAGCGGAAACCATCAGCTCATGCTTCTTTGCCAAGACATCAGACATGCTGACAATTATGTAGACCTTGGCCTTTTCATTGGCCCTGATCCACCGATCATACGCATCGCGAACACTTCGCGGCTTGCCGAGCCCAACATCCGAGGACACTCCTCAGATAGCACGAACTTTATGTCGTCCTGTACCAAAATTGTATTTATGTTGTTTTTCCAACTCTGGTAATTATCTCCCACTAACTTATCCGAAGCGAGTAAAGCTATTATAGCGCTAGACATTTTAGCTGAAAAATTAGAAAAACTTTGTATTAGTCTCGCAAAAAACTTTTTAAAAACCAATCATGTTTTACCAAAAAATGTTTCATGATCCCTAGGTCATTCAAAATTTTGCAATGATACCCTAAAGTTTTAGAATGACCGCCACCGAAGGGTGAGAAGAACACTCCTCCTCTAGGATGAGACTTTCTCGATCAGATCCTAATCCCAGAATAACTCTTATTCCATTAGGCGTCCAATTACCATTGTTCGGTCGAATTCATTAACACTTAACAAATTCTGTGAGTGTCACCCTCAATCTTTAAGTTTCCAAGTATCCGTCCAAACAATAGTCACCGAAGGGTGAACCAAGAAGGAAAACCAACCAGGAAACTGTATCCCTTTCGGGAATTCACGGTGTTTCGACTCCCATGATCAAGCCCTCCGAAGGGATTGTCTGGTCCAGGCCAAACTAGTAGGTAGATCATAGGCGTCCCAATTGCGCCACGAGGCTGAGTATAGATCTCACGGTGCGGACTTAACGGAGATTTGTGGTTGGAAATTCAAATGTATCTCATACACTTTATTTCCTCCCACTCAGCACTTTAATTTTTATTAGGGATTGACCTAGATAGACCGGCTAAAATTTACCTAAGTCTACCAATATAACTCTTATATGGTATTAACCTAAGTTTATAATCACATTATTAACTTAGGTCTATGTGAGAAAATTAATTAACACTTAATTAACGGCACTCACGAGAATATAATCTAAGAATCTCCTGACCGAATTCACTCCTGTGTCGGTTTTGTAGGGGGTGTTCATGGCGTCAACTTAAATACCCTGACCTTAGACAAAACCTTCCTTAGACAGAGTTACTTATCAGTCTCCATTCAAAGGTTATATTTGATTTCCAAAATTTCTAATCTCATTAGAAAATTAGAAAACCTAAGTCTAATTATTCAAGTTCTAAACACTTTAAAACTAATAATTAACTTAGGTTGCATGCATTTCTATGTTATAGTGCTTGATCATCCATCACATGAATAATACTATACTATAACATACATTCATCACATGAATTAAATGCATGAGCATGCTTTTAATTTAAAAATATAACACTTATATTTAAAATAAATTAAAGCATGCATACATTATATTATAACTCTTATAATATAATCCTATCATGCATACTATATATTATAACTCTTATAATATAAAAATGATGCATGAAATGTTTAACCTAAGCTGGGATTTTAAATCTATATGACATACATTATGCACATAGAAATTAATTAAAATATACATCTCATGCATAAAATAATTAATCAGCAAAAATGGACCGATTTTTTGCCACCTAGGGGCAATTATTTAATTAAATAACATTAATATAACATTTATATTAATATTATTTAATAAAATAATTAAATAAAATAAATAAATACATTTTAGAAATAATTAATTAATTAAAAAATACAAATAAACCGCCCACTTTAGTGAAAACACGTCCCACGTCTCGCGAAACTGCCCTCAACGTGTGCAGCGTTGCAACGCTGTCGCCTACAGCATTGAGTCGCGTTCTCAACGCCGTAGTTGTTGTAACTTACGCCAGCGTTACTGGTAACGCCGCTCTGCAGCAATGCCTCGCCCATAAGAAGAACAGCGTTGAGACGCCGTTGGGCAACGTCTCAACACTATCGACAGAACAACAAACACTTTGTTGTTCTTCCATCGATTTCTTGCCACGAACGACCAGGACTTACAGACTCGATTTACAACAAAATGACCAAAAACAACGGGCCCTTACATTAATCTCATCAACATAATTGTAAATCTAAACTAGTGCCAAAAACCGAAAATATCCATAATGCAAACCAAGCAATCATCTCATGAAATTATGGCAAAATACCCACCTAATTTTAACAAAACAGTGGATAAATGAAGAACCATCGAGATGGCTCTAATACCAATTGAAGGGAATGAGAATCCCACGCAGCGGAAGACGATTGAATCGTCGAGGTATCACTATGCAACTTGTGTTTATTAAAATTGATCTAACACTTAGATCTAGGCTAAACATGCTTGAAGAAGAAGAAATTTACAGCAAATAGAGTTTTTACTTACTTGTTGTAGACAATCTCAACAATTTCTTCCTCGAGTCACGAACTCTTCGTGCTACTTGATCTCAACGAAATCTTCCCACAAAACGAACTCAAACACGACCAAATGTCCTTCTCGGTTGTTCTTTTTTGGAGAAGGGAAGTTGGTGGGAACGTCTTTGTGTTTTGGAGAGGGAGGAGAAATGAGAGAGTAGAGAGAATTCTCTTTTCTTCTCTTTGGTGAAAAAACAAAAAATGAGAAGATTGCTCCCTAATCCCTTCTTGCAAAGGGTTTAAATAGTGGAATGAGGGAGTTAATATCTCCACATTATTACCACTTTACCACAACCATAGGTTATGCAAATCTCATTTGCATAACCACATAATATAAGATATCTCATATCTCATATTGCAAATCTCATTTGCAATAATTGTGGATTAATTAAATTGAATCACATCCAATTTAATTTCTCTCATTTAATTTCTCCAATTAGCCCTAATTCAACAATTAGGCTAACCTATAGTTTATTATGAATCTCATTCACATTAAACTATATATTATATCATTCATATCTCGTATAAATGACATAAATGCCCTTAAAGTGAAATTGAACACTTCAATTTCATACCAAAACATTAACCCTTCTTTTAACCTGTGGAGCCAACCGAGGGGACCTAATGGACCTACGGTGGACGGGCTCCAATGATCCGAGATTAACTCACAAAACTCTTTGACCCAAGTTAATTAACATTCATTAGCTACGGTAACACTCCACTATAGCGATGAGTCGCACTCCCGTCGCAAGGCGAGATATTACGTGTCCACCGATATAACCAATGCCTATGAGTCGACCCTTCACATGTTGTTCGTAGACACAGCTGGGTCAAATTACCGTTTTACCCCTGTATCTACCTCTTGTTCCTTATGTCCCCACTTTGCTCCTCTAATGAACAACATATTGTGATGGTCCAACCATACACAACACCCTTCTCGGGCGGTGAGAAGGTGGACGCCCGTTGTCCAAGCCCCGGAGACAACACTTAAGGGAACAACCCCTCTAGTTTCCTAAAGGCGAGGAACGAGTGAATTCCTTCTTGCGTAGTTAAGTTCCCAGCTCCTACTTGGTTCTCGTCACGAGAAGATAGGCATATTGGGCGAGTAATCGTGACCACCCTCACCCGTGCACTAGTCAAAGAATAGACCTCACGCATGCGGAGTCTAGTAACACGCTCGAGGATGCGGGTCGAGTCACTAATGGTCATCTACGGTTATTAGTCTCATCACAATCAGCGGTGTTACATCGTAGGTCTAATAAATCACGGTCCGGTCTTGTACAATCTCATTGCACAGGAAGCCCCTACTCGCATGTCAACCACAGGAACGAGTCAGATCACCTCGTTTGTATCTAATACAAAGCGGGTCGCATCAATAGTGTATCCAGGATTAGGTCTCCAACCCTATCCATATACTGTAGACCGTTCGGGTCATTTACTCGAACGTGATCCTCCCTTTGTGTCAACTACACACCGTTCAAGTTCTAGTTCTCTAAAAAAAAACAATGACCCTGGAGCTTAGTTTATTGGAAAAGTTTATAAATATTGCGAGTAACTCTTATTAATTTCAAACAATATGTTAAAAACACGAGATTAGTACAAAAATCCCAACACCTTAAGTACCAGTGCTCCTCTAATGAACAATTTGTTTGTGGTCCTACCAACAAACAGAGTCCCTCTCGGGCCAATGAGAGGGTCGGGCCCTTTGATCAAGTCCCGGAGACACCACTTAAGGGAACATTCCTCTACTTACCCTAGTAGGCGGGAAAAAGTGAATTCCGTCTTGCTAAGTTATGTTCCCAGCCGCTCACTCGGTCTTGTCCCCAAGAAGGTAGGCATATTAAGTCGGCGAATCTTGCCACTCTCACCCATACTAGTCAAAGGATAATCCCTCGCAAACAGGAGTTCGTAACCTGCTCAGGATTGAGATCATGTTGCCTAGGTCATCCTAGTGAAATAGAAACCTGACTAGTCAACGGAGTTACAGCTAGAGGTTACTATTTCGTGGTCCGGTCTTATGTAATCTCATTACATAGGATATGCCCAATCACATGTCATCTACACGAACACGTTAGGATCAAAGTGTTTGTATCAAATACAAAGTGGGCCACATCCATAATTTAACCAGGGTAAGGTACCCAAACCTTATCCCCTAACTATAGACCCTTTAGGCTGTATCTCGAACCGAGATCTTTTTTATGTACATTACATTCAGCTTAAAGATTCATTTAATGACCTTGGATGTTTAGTTTATTGGATTTAGGGTTTAACTAAAGGCAAACTCGTAGATAACGAACAATAACACTTTATTGAAATAATAACACTTTATTACATTAATTAGAACATAATTACAAACTACGAGTTTTAGGGCACAAATCCCAAGAAACTCCCACTTGAACTAAAACTCTAGTGGGGTACATCATAATCTAAAACAGTGGTTACAAGAGATAGAAATACAATAAACTAGGGCATCCATATACCCATTACATATCTACCACTTGCCCTAGATTAGCTTATGTACATAGCTCGTAGAGCCAGACTTTCCAGATGACCCTCGAACACTTTAGCCGTCAGAGTCTTTGTAAACGGATCAACAATATTATGCTCCGAAGCGATCTTCGTGATTGTCACATCTCCTCGTTGCACTATTTCTCGTATCAGTTGATACTTCCTCTCGATGTGCTTTCCTCGCTTATGGTTGCAAGGTTCCTTCGAATTGGCTACCGCACCACTGTTTTCACAGTATAAGGTGATGGGAGATTCCATATTTGGAACAACTTCCAAATCGGTAAGGAATTTCCTTAGCCAAAAAGCCTCCTTAGCTGCTTCACAAGCAGCGACATACTCAACTTCCATTGTGGAGTCAGCGATGCATCCTTCCTTGATGCTTTGCCATACTATGGCTCCCCCGTTAAGGGTGAAAACTGATCCCGATGTGGATTTCCGAGAATCCTTATCGGTCTGAAAATCAGAATCAGTGTATCCAGTAAGGATCAGATCCTTAGACGCATACACAAGCATATATTCCCTCGTTCTCCTTAGATACTTGAGGATATTTTTAACTGTTGTCCAGTGGTCTAACCCTGAATTGGACTGGTACCTACTGACTATTCCCACTTCATAACAAATGTCCTGCCTCGTGCATAGCATAGCATACATTAATCTCCCTCTTCAGAGAGGCATAGGGAATATGTTTCATATCCTCAACTTCTTGAGGTGTCTTGTGAAACTATTCCCTAGACAGATGAACTCCGTGCCTAAAGGGTAATAAGTCCTTCTTGGAATTCTGCATCGAATATCTGGACAATATTTTGTCGATATAAGACGCTTGAGACAGTGCTAGCGTTCTGTTCTTGCGATTCCTAAAGATCTGAATCCCAAGAACATATTGCGCCTCTCCCAAATCTTTCATTTGGAATTGGGTTGCCAGCCAATTCTTTATGTCAGTTAGGTATCCTCCATCATTCCCAATGAGTAGGATATGATCCACATAAAGTACTAACAAAGCTACTTTGTCGTTAACGGTCCTCTTGTAAACACAAGGCTCGTCAACGTTTTGGTCAAAACCGTAAGACTTGATCGCCGTATCAAATCTTATATTCCAAGATCTTGATGCTTGTTTCATTCCATAAATGGATCGATTAAGCTTGCAAACTTTTTTCTCCTGACCTTGGGCTATGAACCCTTCGCGCTGAGACATATAGATGCTCTCGTCAAGGTTACCATTCAAAAAGGCAGTCTTGACGTCCATTTGCCAAATTTAATAATCATAAAACGCGGCTATGGACAAGAGTATCCTTATAGACTTCAGCATAGCAACAGGGGAAAAAGTTTCTTCATAGTCAACTCCTTCCCTTTGGGTAAAATCCTTTGCTACAAGCCTAGCCTTAAAGGTATGTACCTTTCCGGTTGCATCTCTCTTTCTCTTATAGATCCATTTACACCCTATGGGTCTAACCCCCTTCAGGTTGGTCTACAAGTTCCCATACTGAATTGAAGTCCATTGACTCCATTTCAAGGTCCATGGCTTTGATCCATTGGTCCTTGTCTCGCATTCATTCATTGCTGCTTATAAGACAATGGATCTTCTACGCCATCATCGTATGACAACTTGAGTTTCAGCTAAACCCAAGTAGCGGTCAGGTTGGGAAACAACCTTCCCACTGTGCGAGGCATTCCCAACGATTGAAAAGGACGAGACTGACTTGAGGTGCTGACTCCTCCATCAACTCTTGATGAAGGTCCAGCTTGATCAACAACTCTTATTGGTTCATGTGTAGCTTCATTTAGTACTAATTTACTACGCGATTTATGGTTACTCATGTGATCTTCCTCCAAGAACGTGGTGTTTGTCGATACAATCACCTTGTTTTCTTGTGGATCGTAGAAAATACCACCTCTGGTTTTTTTGGGATAGCCAACAAATTGGTACAATCTTGAACGAGGTTCCAGTTTCTTTGGGTTTATCACGAGCACGCAGCTTGGACAACCCCAAATCCTCGAAGTGTTGTAAACTAGGTTTACGCCTTTCCAAAGTTCGTAAGGTGTTTCAAAACACTTTTGATGGAACACTATTCAAGATTTGGATCGCAGCTTCATCGCATATCCCCAAAACGAGGCAGGCAATTGAGCATAACTCATCATAGAACGAACCATGTCTAACAAGGTTTTATTTCTCCTTTCTGACACACCATTTTGTTGTGGTGTATTAGGTGCAGAGAGTTGAGATTTAATTCCATGTTCTATCATTTAGTCCTGGAATCTCAAATCCATGTACTCTCCACCTCGATCTGATCGAAGTGTTTTAATGGTTTTCCCTAATGCATTCTCTACTTCAGCCTTATACTCTTTGAACTTTTCAAGAGCTTCAGACTTGTGATGCATTAGGTATAGATAACCATACCTCGAATAATCATCTATGAAAGAGATGAAATATTCGTACTCTCCTCGAACTTTAACATTCACCAGACCACAAAGATCCGAATGCACAAGTTCTAGGGGCTCTACGGCTCTATAACCTTTTCCAGTAAAAGGTCGTTTGGTAATTTTACCTTCCAAGCAAGACTCGCAAGGCGGTAAAGAATCATCTTCTAACTTGTTTAGAAGTCCATTCTTAGAGAGTCTCTCAATCCGGTTGAGATTAATATGACCAAGTCTAAGATGCCACAGATAGGTATTATTATTTGGAGAAATTCTTTGCCTTTTATTTTGAGTGTTAGCATTCTTAAACATCTCATCATTTAAAATTGCTTTGGTTTTATTCGGTTTCAGTACGTACAAGCCATTTTTCAATTTAGCAGAACAAATATTGACACCCTCTTTCAAAATGAACGCTCCATTAATTGAAAAAGAAATACAATAACCAAGTTCTATTAAACAAGAAATAGAAATTAAGTTCCTTTTAAGCTTAGGAACTATATACAGATTTTTTAAAGAAAGAAATCTATCTCCGAAAAATAGCTTAGCATCTCCCACTACATAAGCTTAGACGACGTCTCCCGTTCCGACCCTGAGTGTCATCTCACCCTCTTCGAGCTCCTTAAAGGAACTAGTTTCCTGAAATGAAGAGCAAACGTGATTAGTGGCTCCTGAATCAAGTATCCAGGTAAAATCATCATTTTCCACTAAACAGGTTTCAAGAACAAGTAAATCTAATTTACCTTTCTTCTCTTAGAGCTCAATGTCTGCAGTGGCAGAAGCTTTCCCTTTGCCTCCTTTCCTCTTTTTCTGAGTCGAACCACAGGGCTTAGTCCCAGAGGATGAACCCTTCTGGAATCTTTTGGAATGGGCAAACAGATTTGCCTCTCCATCAGCCTGTTCCTTATTCTTAATAAGAGACTCGAAAGATTGTAGTTTATTTAGGAGGGAAGTCAGGTTATACTCCTTTTTGTTCAACTCCACATTTCTACGGAATGGCAGGAAACTCTTCGGAAGAGATTCCAGGATGAAGAATACCTGAATTTGCTCATCTATGACCGCCCCGTTCATTTCGGCCACGTTAAAGTGAACTATAAGATCGAGAACATGTTCTCTCACTGAAGTTCCCTCCTTCATGCGCGCGTTATAAACGTATTTGATGGATTTGTGCCGAATTTGTTCAGACGGTTGTCTAGACAAATTTTGTAGATATCCCATGATCTCACGAGCTGAGACCATACCCTGCAATCTCCTGGCTAAAACATCAGATATCCCAGCCAGGATATAGGCCTTGACTTTTTCATTAGCCTTGGCCCAACGGTCAAATGCATCCTTAACAGATTGAGGTGCGTCTTGAGCAGGAATCTGAGGACATTCCTCAGTTAGTACGAACCGAAGGTCGTCAACAATAAGGATCGCATCTAAGTTTGACTTCCACGTAGTAATGTTTTCACCAATTAAACATTCCTTTTTGAGTAAGGCTATGAATGAGGACGACATGCTGAAAATCCAAAATAGTTCTAATTAGTTATGCCTTTTAAACCCATTGCAAAAAAAATAATCAAATTTAGCAAAATTATTAAAGAACCCTAGTGTTTAAACTAAACCCATTGTTTAAGTTAAACCTTTAATTTTGCAACGATACTTCAAGGGCTTAGAACAAAAGCCTACGTCGGACGGTCAATCATTCCTCCCTTGAATTGAGACATTCTCAGCCAATTCTCACTACAAGAACATCTCATGTCCCAATGGTCCTTAGCTACCGTTTGTTTGGTCAAGGATTTGTTAACTACCTTAACTCATCCCGTAAATGTGACCCTACCATTTTTAGATCCAATAGGCCCGAGCCAACAAGCTACTATTAAGAAAGACAACTGCTGGCAAACAACCTAAGAGACCCTATCCATTTCTGGAGTTCACGGTGTTCCGATCCCTATAGTCAGGCCCTCCGTAGAGTTTGGCTGTTCCAGGACAACCTAGCAGGCGGACTATAGAAATCTCACGGTGCGACCTAATGAAGGAGACCGTAGGATACGTTAACACGCGTCCTGCTCCCATTTACTATGGATACTTCCCTCATTCACCTTGGTATTGAACCATGCAAACACATACCGTAGGGGGACGCCCTATTGACGCCACGTAGCCGAGCATAGAACTCACGGTGTGAACTCTTGAGGACGTGAGAGTAAACTCGATGCAAACATCTCGTTTTCTCCCACTGAAGTTCCTCAAATTAGGGTATGGTTTTAACTTAGTTGGATTCTGGCTAAAAGAATCTATCTAAATCTATGCCTATTATAATTGTTATAACTAGGTCTTAAAACCTTATGTCTAGGTGAATAAACATTTTAATTACCTAGAGATAAAACAGAACTAAGGTTAATTCAACTCAGTTTCAGTGTCGGTTCCTGTGTAGGAGATGTTCCAGTTAACTGTCACCTTAAGTACCCCACCTTTGTATGTAACTTCACCCCAGAGAGTTCCCTTATAACCAAAGTCCTATAGTCCTACTATATTTTAAACTATTTAAAATACTACGTAAGACTTATTTCTAATCCTATTAGAAATTGAAACTTAGGTCTAAATTAATTTTAAACGATTTTATAATTAAATTTAACCCAAGTTCCTATGTTTGCATGCATTTCTTTATTATAGGTTATGGTTTCTAAAACCCCTTTAATTTATAACTTTTATAAATTTTAATAATTAACCTATGATAAAGAAACTATATTATAAATCCAACAATCAATATTCAAATTGGAATTATAAAAGAAATTCAACTATTTGAATTATAAAATTACTTAAACAAAATAACATTTATTTTAAACTAAGTAATTTCATGCTCCATGCAATTTATTTTCCACATAATCTAATTATAACACTTATAATTAATTACTCATGAAAAAAATAAATTAGTCATGCATTCAACCATATTCATATAATATTTATATAAATAAAATGCATGAACATGGTTATCCTAAGGTGTGAATAATCTCAATGACATTCACATAGATAAATAACTGTAAAACTGGAATAATTTGGCCCCTAAAGTGCAAAAACAATAAATTACATTAATTTATTTCATGAAACCGGTCCAAAAACACCCTGAACCGGCCTTGAACCGCTCGAACTGGACCAAAACAATTGAACCAACCGAACCGGTCTGCAGCTGCTGAATGCCCCACGACGTTGCAACGCTGAGGCACGCGTTGCAACGCCCGCTTCGTCGTCTTGCACGCCTGGTATCGGGGTGGCGTTGCAACACTGAGGGACAGCATTGCAATGCCGCTGACCCCTTGATCGCCCGCGTCGATAGGGAACGCTAGCGTTGCGATGCTGTTCTTCAGCGTTGCAACGCTGCTGCTTCGGCAACAACTTTCTTCCACGAACACAACAACTTCAAACTTCAATTTCTCCTTCGATTCTCAACCGAAATGCATGAAAATGGTCCCGAACGACTCGTAACTCGATTAAAGACTCAATTTTGCACTTTTTGCCCAAAAAACGCTGGGGCCTTTACATCCAATTTGAACAAAATTCGAAGTAAACTAAGGCCAAAACATTCCTAAACACGTTTTACAGCAAACCAAATGCATTTCCCACCAAATCAATGCAATTTTGTTTCAAAACAAAACAATACAAGCATTGCTCCGATACCAATTGATGGAGATCTGATCTCCTTGAGCAGCGAAAACGTGTTTGGGATCTTAATTACTTGATTGTTTTGCTTAAAAATAAAAACCAATGCATTGACAAAAAGAACAGAACAAGCATGAAATCAAATCTAATCGAATTAGGCATGGATTAATTGTATACAAACATTCATAGAGTTTAACAATTAAACTAAGAATGAAAAGGAAATTATTACCTTTGTAGACTCACAGCAACTCCTTGCTCCAAGCAAATTCCAGTAACTTAGCAAGCTTTTGTTTCTCTGTTTTACAGAACACCACCAAAAGAGTAAACCCTCTATCCTCTGAGTGCGTAGATCTTTCCTTTTTGGGAAGGATTCCAACAGTTGGAAGAACTTTTGGGAATTCTAGAATTGAGAGTGAGAGAGAATTTTTCCTTCTGTCCAAGTGAAAAATGATCAATCGATCAATTAATAACCAACTCCCTTCTCCCTGTTAAACTGTCGATAGGGAGAAGGAGAGGGGTAGTGGGGAACGTGTCTGGATGACACGTTTCCTTATTTTATTATTATTATTATAATAATAATTAATAATAATAATTGAATAATAATTAAATCTAATTTAATTATTAATTTAAATCATATTTAAATAATAAAAATTAAATATCATATATTTAATTTGGATTAAATCTCATTTAATCATATTACTCCTTTAACCTATAGTTTTAATGTACATCCAGTGCACATTAAATTTTAACCTATAGTTTTCAAATGTGAATCACATTCACATTTAATATAATATTTGAACTCTTTCAAATATTCAATTCTCTCATATAATTTAATATGAATCACATTCACATTAAATTTTTAATATATAGTCCCAAAACTATATACTATATTGTATCAACATACATTAAGTTTCTTCCCTAATGAATTTGAATATTTCGAATTCAAATGATCTAAGAACCCTTTACGAGCTAGAAGGTGGACCTAATGGACCTCACGGATCGTAAGCTCCAACGATACGAGATTGCTCTTGCTAATCTCATTAACCTCCCAATCAACATTCGCTTCATGGGAACACTCCACTAAAGTCCCACACCGCACTCTTCTCTCACCGCAGATATATTTCGTGTCCATGGATATTGACCAATAACAACAAGTCAATCCTTCACGAATGTTCGTAACACCACCGGGTCAAATTACCGCTTTACCCCTAGGTTACATCTTGTGCCTTAAGTACCAAAGTGCTCGTCTAATGAACAATTTGTTTGTGGTCCTACCAACAAACAGAGTCCCTCTCGGGCCAATGAGAGGGTCGGGCCCTCTAATCAAGTCCCGAAGACACCACTTAAGGGAACATTCCTCTACTTACCCTAGTAGGCGGGAAAGAGTGAATTCCGTCTTTCTAAGTTAAGTTCCCAGCCGCTCACTCGGTCTTGTCCCCAAGAAGGTAGGCATATTGAGTCGGCGAATCTTGCCACTCTTACCCATACTAGTCAAAGGACAATCCCTCGCAAACAGGAGTTCGTAACTCTGCTCAGATTGAGATTAAGTCGCCTAGGTCATCCTAGTGAAATAGAAACTGACTAGTCAACTGAGTTACACAACTAGAGGTTACTATTTCGTGGTCCGGTCTTATGTAATCTCATTACATAGGATATCCCCACTCACATGTCATATACACGAACACGTTAGGATCATAGTGTTTGTATCAAATACAAAGTGGGCCACATCCATAGTTTAACTAGGGTAAGGTACCCAAACCTTATCCCCTAACTATAGATCCTTTAGGCTGTATCTCGAACCGAGATCCTTTTTATGTACATTACATTCAGTTAAAGATTCATTTAACAACCTTGGATGTTTAGTTTATTGGATTTAGGGTTTAACCAAGGGCAAACTCGTAGATAACGAACAATAACACTTTATTGAAATAATAACACTTTATTACATTAATTAGAACATAATTACAAACTACGAGTTTTAGGGCACAAATCCCAACTATATGTCGGGTCGAGTACATAGCATGGCATACATCAAACTACTGACAACAGATGCATAGGGAATGCGTCTCATATTCTCAACTTCTTGAGGTGTCTTAGAACACTGTTCCTTAGAAAAATGAATTCGATGCCTGAAAGGTAAGGAACCCTTCTTGGAATTCTGCATCTTATATCTAACCAATATCTTGTCAATATAAGATGCCTGAGACAATGCTAGCGTTTTGTTCTTGCAATTCCGAACAATTTGGATTCCAAGAACAAACTGAACCTCTCCCAAATCTTTTATATGGAATTGGGTCGCTAGTCATTGCTTAACACCAGTCAGGAATCCTGCATCATTCCCAATAAGCAAGATATCGTCAACGTATAAGACTAAGAAAGCTACAGTGGTATTGACTATCTTCTTGTAAACACAAGGCTCGTCAATATTCTGTTCAAAGCCATAAGATTTGATCGCAGTATCAAATCTTATATTCCAGGATCTAGAAGCTTGTTTCAATTCATAGATAGATCGTTTAAGCTTGCAAAACTTTTGCTCTTGACCTTGAACTATGAACCCCTCTGGTTGATCCATATAGATACTCTCTTCAAGATTGCCATTCCGAAAGGATGTCTTGACATCCATTTCCAAATTTCATAATCATAAAACATGGCAATGGACAAGAATATTCTAATGGATTTAAGCATGGCAACAAGGGAGAAGGTTTCTTCATAGTCCACCCCTTCCCTCTGGGTATAACCCTTTGCCACAAGTCGAGTCTTAAAGGTTTGCACCTTACTGATGGAGATCAGATCCTCTTGAGCAGCGAAAACGTGTTTTGGAATCGTAATTGCAAGTTTATTTTGGTTGAACACAAATACCAGTACATTGGTGTAAAAACAGAGATAAACATACATTCTAATCTAATTAGGCATGGATATAATCATGCAAACACATGTTGTAGAATATATCTAAACAAAAAGGGAATTCGCAATTACCTTTGAAGATTCCTAACAACAACTCCTTGCAACAACACAACAACCAAGAGAAAATCCTCTGTACTTCCTTTCCAACAGGACAATACCACTTGGAAAACCTCCTATGACTCTGAGTATCTACTTAGATCAACCTTGGTGGGAAAGTATTCCAACTTTTGGAAGAAGTGAAAAGAGAATTGGGAGAGAGAGAATTTTCCAAAGAGAGAAATTCTCCAATTGCACTGCATTCAACCATTGATCGATTTTCTTTCCCACTTCTATCCAACGAGAAGTTCAATGGGAGAGGAGAGCTTCCCCACTCCCTATCGATAGCGAGTGAGGTGGGAAGAGGGGAACGTGTCCTCCTGACACGTTTCCAATAATTAAATAAAATTTAATTAATTAATTAAATATCATATATTTAATTAATAATTAAGATCAAATCATATTTAATCTTTTTCTCCTCTAACCTATAGTTTGAATGCACATCTTATGCACATTGAATTATAACTTATAGTTTTCAAATATGAATCACATTCACATTTAAATTAATATTTGAACTCTTTCAAATATTTAATTCTCTCAAATAATTTAATATGAATCATATTCACATTAAATTTATAATATATAGTTCCAAAACTTTATATTATATCGTATCTATATACATCAAATTTATTCCCTAATGAATTTGAACATTTCAAATTCAAATGATCTAAGAATCCTTTACGAGCTAGAAGGTTAACTTAATGGACCTACAGATCAGAAGCTTCAACGATACGAGATTACTTGGTTAATCTCATTAAGAGATTACGTTGTTAATCTCATTAACCTCCTAATCAACATTCGTTAACTGCGGGAACACTCCACTAAAGTCCTGCAGCTGCACTCTTCTCACTGCAGATATATTTCCGTGTCCACGGATATTGACCAATAACAACAAGTCAATCTTTCACGAATGTTCGTTACACCAGCTGGGTCAAATTACCGTTTTACCCCTAGGTTACATCTTGTACCTTAAGTACCAGTGGTCCTCTAATGAACAATTTGTTTGTGGTCCTACCAACAAATAGAAGTCCCTCTCCGGTGAATAAGAGGGTCGGGCCCTTTGTTAAAGTTCCACAGACACGACTTAAGGGAACATTCATCTACTTACCCTAGTAGACGGGAAGGAGTGAATTCCATCTTGGTAGGCTAAGTCCCCAGCTGCTGACTCGGTCTTGACCCCAAGAAGGTAGGCATATTGAGTCGGCGAATCTGGCCACTCTCACCCATAAGAGTCAAAGGACAATCCCTTGCGAACTGGAGTTCGTAACCTGCTCAGGATTGAGATCAAGTTGCCTAGGTCATCCTAGTGAAATAGAAACCTAACTAGTCAACGGAGTTATGCCTAGTGGTTACTATTTCGCGGTCTAGTCTTATGTAATCTCATTACATAGGATATCCCCACTCACATGTCATCTACACGAACACGTTAGGATCATAGTGTTTGTATCATATACAAAGTGGGCCACATCCATAGTTTTACTAGAGTAAGGTATCCAAACCTTATCCCCTTACTATAGACCCTTTAAGCTGTATCTTGAACCGAGATCCTTTATATGTACACTACATTCAGTTAAAGATACATTTTACAACCTTGGATGTTTAGTTTATTGGACTTAGGGTTAATACAAAGGCAATATCGTGAATAATGAATCAATAACTCTTTATTGAAATAATAACACTTTATTACAATAATTGGAACATAATTACAAACTACGAGTTTTATGGCACAAACCCAACAAACTCCCACTTGAACTAAAACTCTAGTGGGGTACATCATAATTGAAAACAGTGGTTACAGAGATACAAATACAATATACTAGGGCATCCATATACCCCATTACATATCTCCCACTTGCCCTAGATTAGCATATGTACATATCTCGTAGACCTAGACTTACCAGATGACCCTCAAACACTTTAGCCGTGAGAGTCTTTGTAAACGGATCAACAATGTTGTGCTCCAAAGCGATCTTCGTGACTATCACATCTCCTCGTTGTACTATTTCTCCTATCAGGTGATACTTCCTCTCGATGTGCTTGCCTCATTTATGGCTGTGAGGTTCCTTTGAATTGGCTACCGCACCACTGTTGTCACAGTATAAGGTGATGGGAAATTCCATATTTGGAACAACTTCCAAATCAGTAAAGAATTTCCTTAGCCAAACAACCTCTTTATCTGCTTCACAAGCAGCGACATACTCAGCCTCCATCGTGGAGTCAGCGATGCATCCCTGCTTGATGCTTCGCCATACTATAACTCCCCCGTTATGGGTGAAAACTGATCCCGATGTGGATTTCCTAGCATCTCTATCGGTCTAAAAATCAGAATCAGTGTATCCAGTAAGGATTAAATCCTTAGTCCCATACACAAGTGTATAGTCCCTCGTTCTCCTAAGATACTTGAGGATATTTTTAACTACGGTCTAGTGGTCTAACCCTGGATTGGATTGGTACCTACTGACTATTCCCACTGCATAACAAATGTCTGGCCTCGTGCACAACATAACATACATTAAGCTACCTACTGCAGAGGCATAGGGAATACGTTTCATATCCTCAACTTCTTGAGGTGTCTTAGGACATTGTTCCTTAGACAGATGAACTCCATGCCTGAAGGGTAATAAGCCCCTCCTGGAATTCTGTATCGAATATCGGGCCAACATTTTGTCGATATAAGTTGTTTGAGACAGAGCTAGTGTTTTGTTCTTGCGATTCCTGAAAATCTGAATCCCAAGAACATACTACACCTCTCCCAAATCTTTCATTTGGAATTGGGTCGCCAACCAATTCTTTATGTCAGTAAGGTATCCTACATCATTCCCAATGAGCAGGATATCATCCACATAAAGCACTAAGAAAGCTACTTTGTTGTTGATGATCCTCTTGTAAACACAAGGCTCATCAACGTTTTGGTCAAAGCCATAAGACTTGATCGCAGTATCAAATCTTATGTTCCAAGATTTGGATGCTTGTTTCAACTCATAAATGGATCGATTGAGCTTGCAAGCTTTTTGCTCCTGACCTTGGGTTATGAACCCTTCGGGTTGAGACATATAGATGCTCTCGTCAAGATTACCATTCAAAAAGGCAGTTTTGACGTCCATTTGCAAAATCTCATAATCATAAAATGCGGCTATGGACAAGAGTATCCTGATAGACTTAAGCATAGCAACAGGGGAAGAAGTTTCCTCATAGTCAACTTCTTCTCTTTGGGTAAAACCCTTTGTTACAAGTCTAGCCTTAAAGATCTGTACCTTTCCGGATGCATCTCTCTTTCTCTTATAGATCCATTTACACCCTATGGGTCTTACCTCTTCAGGTTGGTCTACAAGTTCCCATACTGAATTGAAGTGCATTGACTCCATTTCAAGGTCCATGGCTTTGATCCATTGGACCTTGTCTACGTCATTCATTTCCTGTCTATAAGACAATGGATCTTCTATGCCGTCATCAGGTGTGGCGACTTGAGTTTCAGATAATCCAAGTAGCGATCAGGTTGGAAAACAACCCTCCCACTGCGTCGAGGCATTCCCAACGATTGAGAAGGACGAGACTGACTTGATGTGCTGGCTTCTTCATCAACTCTTGATGAAGGTCAAACTTGATCAACAACTCTTGTTGGTTCATCTGTAGCTTCATTTAGTACTAGTTTACTACGTAGTTTATGGTTCCTCATGTAATCTTCCTCCAAGAAAGTAACGTTTGTCGATACAATCACCCTGTTTTCTTATGGGTCGTAGAAAAGACCACCTCTCATTTCTTTGGGATAGCCAACAAATTGGCATAATCTTGAATGAGGTTCTAGTTTCTTTGGGTTTGTCACCAGCACGTGTGTCGGACAACCCCAAATCCTGAAGTTTTGTAAACTAGGTTTACGCCTCTTCCACAATTCAAAAGGTGTTTCTGAAACACTCTTTGATGGAACAGTGTTCAAGATTTGAATTGCAGTCTCTACTGCGTATCCCCAAAACGAGGCAGGCAATTGAGCATAACTCATCATAAAACGAACCATGTCCAACAAGGTTCCATTTATCCTTTCTAACACACCATTTTGCTATGGTGCATTAGGTGCTAAGAGTTGAGATTTAATTCCATGTTCTATCAAATAGTCCTGGAATCTCAAATCCATATACTCTCTACCTCGATCGGATCGAAATGTTTTAATGGTTTTCCCTAATGCATTCTCTACTTCAGCCTTATACTCTTTGAACTTTTCAAGAGCCTCAAACTTATGATGCATTAGGTATAGATAACCATACCTCGAATAATCATCTATGAAAGAGATGAAATATTCGTACCCTCCTCGAGGTTTAACATTCACCGGACCACAAAGATTCGAATGTATAAGTTCTAGGGGTTCTATGGCTCTATAACCTTTTCCAGTAAAAGGTCGCTTAGTCATTTTACCTTCCAAGCAAGATTCGCAAGGAGGTAAAGAATCATCTTCTAACTTGTTTAGAAGTCCATTCTTAGAGAGTATCTCAATCCGGTTGAGATATATATTTCCAAGTCTAAGATGCCAAAGATAGGTATTATTGTGAGAAATTCTTTGCCTTTTACTCTGAGTATTAGTAGTTTTATACATCTCATGATTCAATATTGCTTTAGTTTGATTCAGTTTAAGTACATACAAGACGTTTTCTAACTTAGCAGAACAAATATTGACACCTTTCATTAAAATGAACGCTTCATTGAAAGAAAAATTAATACAATAGCCAAGTTCAATTAAACCAGAGTTAGAAATTAAGTTCCTCTTAATCTTAGGAACTATATACATATTTTTCTAAAAAGATAAATCTATCTCTAAAAATAGTTTGGCATCTCCCAATGCACGAGCTGAGACGACGTCTCCCATTCCGACCCTGAGCGTCATCTCACCCTCTTCGAGCTCCTTGAAGGAACTAGTTTCCTTAAAAGAAGAGCAAACGTGATTAATGGCTCTTGAATCAAGTATCTAGGTAAAATCATAATTTTCCACTAAGCAAGTTTCAAGAACAAGTAAATTGAATTTACCTTTCTTCTCTTTGATCTCAGCAAGGTACTTTGGGAAGTTTCGCTTCCAGTGCCTGTCCATGTTATAGTGGAAACACTTTCCTTTGTCTGCAACCTTGGATTTTCCCTTGCCCTTATCAGCACCAGGTGCCTTCCCTTTCCCTCCTATCTTCTTTTTTTGGGTCTTCTTAAGCCCAGAAGATGAACCATAAGACTTAGTCCTAGAGGATGAACCCTTCTGGAATCTTCTGGAATGAGCAAACAGATTTGCTTCTCCATCAGCCTGTCCCTTATTCTTCATAAGAGACTGGAAAGTTTGTAGTTCATTAAGGAGAGTAGTCAGGTTATACTCTATCTTGTTCATCACCGCATTGCTGCGTGTTGCGTAAAATTTTATATTGCAATACCGCAGTGTACGGGTCAAGTTTTAGTATAGTGATTTATGAGTCCAAGTATCGTCCTCGGGAATGGGTTTCTAGATTAATTAAGTACTAAGATACTAATTCTCAAATTTAGCTAAAGCAACAAAACATGGATAGGTGTTTGACGAATAAGACAACAAAACAAACAAACATGTGGAGACACGAATTGATAGAATTAAAGGAAGTGATTTTACAAGTTAATAACCTAACTACACATGCATTGACCTCATGAGATGAATTTATAAACAAGAAGTAAATTACTCAAGAAAACCTCTCTGCCTCTTAGTGAGCCTCACACATGCAATAGAATTCATAGTCTCCATACGAACCTACAACATGCATGGCATTAAGTAACTTCTTTAAGTGTTTCCCTAAGAATTCTAGGTCACTCTCATGCCAGACTACTAAGGGTTTTGACAATTTTGCTCTAATTCAAGTTTTATCTCTCGAGTCCACTTGAATCAACAAATTAAGAAGTAAAGAACGAATTGCCAAAAATAAGGACAAAACATGCTTCAAAACATAGCAATAAAGTCACAACAAGTAAATCAAATCCAACTACAATGTTTAGCTACTCAAAATCACCATAAAAACAAACTAAACAAGTAGGAAACGCCTTAGAACGATGTTACAAATTGAAAGAAAGAGAAATAAACTTAGGTGTCGATGCTGGGTCCCTTCGCCTTCGAGTCCCCGTCTTCAATCTCGAACCTCCACGAATGCTTTGGCTCCCAAAATCACTCTTTTCTCTCTTCTTACAAGGTGTATTTCAATTTAGGGCAAAACTCTACCAAATTGTGCTCCCTTGCAATGAAATCATAAGGATATATTTATAGAAGGAATCGGTGCAAATTACAGTAACGCCGCACCTTGTAAGCGGCCGGCAATTAAGGAAATAATCGATGGTGTTGCAACGCCGAGGGCGCGCGTAACGCCGCTACCCTAACGCTACGCGCGCTCCCTTGTCGAAATGGCGTTGCGACGCGCATGGAAGCGCGTTAACGCCCCTATGCGCTTCTCGCGCGTGGCTTCTTATCGAGATAGCGTTGCAACGCCCTAAGGCAGCGTTGCAACGCTATCGCCTGGGGTCTTTAAAGCCTTTAAACAGTAAGCATGGCGTTGCAACGCCATTACCTCAGGTCATCATGCTTGGATTGGTTTTTTCTTCCAATTGATGTTATCTTTAGCTCCAAATAGTCCCGCTTTGATCCCGAGTGATCCAAATTGTCTCCAAGAGCTCCGCTTAAGCTTGTCACCCAAATTGAGTGAATTAAACACGTAAAAGCCCCAAATCATCATAAAACTAGCAATACTTAAGCCTAAGGATAGCACATTTTGTGTGCTATCAAACACCCCAAACTTAAACTTTTGCTAGTCCTTAGCAAAAACAGAGTTAAACATTAGATTGTTCTTAAACATACATTTGATTCAAGCCTCAAAGATTTAAGAGAAAATTTTGCAATCACAAGAAACACTTAAACATAACACTTCAACAAGTAATTTTAAAACTTTTCCTAAGTGTTCCTACGTGTGTGTGTGATTAGCCTATGTTCCCTTCATTTTTACTAAGCCCTGGATCAACTTCATTAGGTTCTCCATTCAACTTCCCCTACAATCGGTCTTAATTACTAATCTTTGAGCCTCTCCACATTCAAGAAATAAACAACTTTACTCAGCACTTAATCACTCTTTTGATGCCACTTTTTCTATTTTCTTCTCTCTCTTTTTTTTTTTTTTGCAAGGACACTAGCTTTCACACATCCACTACAGGGACCCTTACCCAGAGTACTCGCTCAATGAGTGGCCTAACTGATCACAGTGAAGGTAGCTCTTCTTGTCCTCACGATTTTTTCTTTAACAAACATAACAACAAAAACAGACGACAACCCTTATCGTTCACCCTATCTTGCAGTTTAACTCTCAAATCAGTTCTCAGACCTATCGAGGTAACATCAAAGTTTGAAACCTAATAACTTTGTTCTAAGCATTTCAAAACTACAGGAACAAAGGCTATGTGCATATAATGCAAAAAACACTCAAGAAAATTTTTAAATTAACTCAAATTCATGTCATGCTTTCAGGTTTCAGCATAATCACAAAGATTTTCAATTATATCTCCTCCTAGGCTATCATGATCATACTCATGTAAAGGAATAATCACCAATTCAGCACATACTCAGGACAGTTATAATAAATAAACCTTATATTCCAAGACCTTTTGATCAAAACCATAAGATTTGATCGCCTCATCAAACCTTATATTCCAAGACCTCGAAGCTTGTTTCAGTCCATAAATGGACATATGAAGTCGGCAAACCTTTTGCTCTTGGCCTTGGGCAATGAACCCTTTGGGCTGGTCCATGTAGATGGTTTCATCAAGTTTGCCATTCAGAAAGGTTGTCTTGACGTCCATCTTCCATACCTCGTAGTCATAATACGCGGCAATGGCCAGAAGGATCCTGATCGACTTTACCATGGCAACAGGTGAAAAGGTTTCCTCATAGTCAACCCTTTCAACCTGGGTAAAATCCTTTGCCACTAGTCGGGCTTTGAAGGTTTGCACCTTCCCATCTACGCCACGTTTACGCATGTAGATCCATTTGCAACCAATAGGTTTTACCCCATCCGGTTGATCCACAAGCTCCCATACAAAATTGAAGTACATAGACTCCATTTCCTAGTTCATTGCTTTAATCCACTCGTCTTTGACAACATCAACCATTGCCTGATCATAGGTCAATGGATCCTCACAGTGATCATCAAGAGCGACAACTGAGGTTTCAGCTAAATCCATGTAACGATCAGGCTGTCTCACAGCCCTCCCACTACGTCGAGGCATTCCCAACTCTTGGGAACGGATTTGACTAGACGTGCTAGGATCAACAACGCTTGTTGACGATTAGCCCCATCAAGAACTCTTGTTTGATGTAATCGCCCATTTCATTCAAAGACAATTTTACTCCTTGGTAAATGATCCTCATTTATGGTCTTCCTCTATGAAAGTGGCGTTTGTCGACACAAGCACCATATTTTCCTTAGGATCGTAAAATAGACCACCCCTAGTCTCTTTAGGTTAACTTACGAATAGGCATAATTTCGAACGGGGTTCCAACTTTTTTGGGTTTGACACCAACACGTGGGTCGAGCATCCCCAAATTCTAAAGTGATGTAAACTGCCTTTACGTCCACTCTAGAGCTTGAAAGGTATTTCACAAACACTCTTCGATGGAACGTTGTTCAAAATATAAACCGCAGTCTCCACTGCGTAACCCTAAAAAGAATCAGGGAGACGAGCATAACTCATCATCGACCTAACCATGTCCATCAAGGTTTTGTTTCTCCTCTCCGATACACCATTCTACTGTGGCATACCAGGTGCTGAGAGTTGGGACTTAATTTGTGTTCTATCATATAGTCCTGGAATTCAGTGTCCATGTACTCTCCACCTCGATCCGATCGAAGTGTTTTAAGCGATTTACCTAAGAGGTTCTCAACCTCAGTCTTGTACTCCTTGAACTTTTCAAGAGTTTCAGACTTTTTGTGCATCAGTTAAATATACTCATACCTCGAGTAATCGACTATAAAAGACACGAAGTATTCATAACCACCTCGAGCTTTAACATTCATCGTACCACAAAGGTCAGAATGTACTAACTCAAGGGGCTCGTTGGCTCTATATCCTTTTCCACTAAAAGGACATTTGGTCATCTTGCCCTGAAGGCATGACTCACACACCAGTAAAGAGTTTTCTTCCAACTCGTTTAGAAGTCCACTCTTCACTAGTTTCTCAATCCTATTGAGATTAATGTGGCCTAACCGTAGATGCCAAAGATGGGCATTTTCCTTAGGAGAAACTTTCGCTCTCTTAGTTCGTGTTTCTGCCGTTTTAAATAATTGAGTATTAAAAACACTTTTGACCGAATTAGGTTTTAAAACATACAAATTATGCTCAAGTGAAGCTGAACAAATAAGATTGCCTTTGAAAGAAATAAACGCTTTATTGGATTCAAAGGAAATAGATATACATTGTTCAATAAGGCAGGAAATGGAAATAAGGTTTCTAGTCAACCCTGGTACAATGTACAAATTATCTAATAATAAGTACTTTCCACCGAAATGTAGTTTCACCGCGCCAATCGCTGCAACAAAGACAAGCTCCCCGGATCCAACCCGTAGAGTCACCTCACTCTCTCGCAGCGGCTGCCAAGAATCAATCCCCTGAAAAGAAGAACAAACATGGTTAGTGGCGCCCGAATCTAATATCCAGGTAGAATAAGTACTCTCCACTAAACAGGTTTCTGTCACAAGTAAATCACATTTACCTTAATTCTTCCTCTCGGCTAGGAATTTGGACAGTTTCTCTTCCAGTGTCCGCCCCAATTGCAGTGGAAACACTTTCCTTTTTCTGCAACGTCCTTGACCTTCTTGCCCTTCTGAGCGGCAGCTTGGTTAGTTTTACCCCTCTTCATCCTCTTTTTCCCTTTCGGGCGTGAAGGAGCAACAGTTTAGTCCTGCAGGTCGAACCCCGTGATAAGACACCGAGGGCAATATTTGCCTCAGATTTCGGTGCCTTGACTCTGTTCAAGGACCGAAATTCTGTATCTCATTGAGGAGGGTAGTCAGAGTGTAGCTAATTTTGTTCATAACAAAGATTGCTACTGGTCAAGGAAACTCTTCGGAAGAGTCTCCAGAATAAAACTGACTTGGCTCGACTCGTCGATCGAAACTCCGTTCATTTCCGCTAGATTGAAGTGGGTCATCATGTCTAGAACATATTCACGAACAGACGACCCCTCTTTCATCCGTGCGTTGAAGACGTATTTGAGCGAGTCATGCCGGACTTGAAAAGACTGTTGTCCAAACCAACATTCATCTCATGAAATAAGGTAAATTACCAACCTATTTTAACAAAAAAAAAAACAGTGCATAACGAAGAACCATCGAAATGGCTCTGATAGCATTTAAAGGGAATGAAAATCCCCGCGCAGCAGAAGACGATCGAATCGTCAAAGGTGTCACACCCCCTCCCGAATCACATGCTAACTTAGCCCGGGAGACGGCATGAAGCCAACAGACATTGTTACCTCTTAACAATACCTGCTGACATTACTTTACTTGGAAACAAACTATGTTCGCATATGGAACACTTTAAACTTAACACAGCGGAATCTGGACATCTATAAGACGTACATGAGGAGAAACTCTTCTCAAGTCTCTCTTGGAAACTAAGATGAGCTAGAACATCGTAACCACAAACAAATTCAAACCACTAATTAAGCAACCACAACCTCTAAAGCACATACGACTATAACTACATAGTTTTCTTAAAATAATTTACGAGACATATGGACTTGCTAAACCACACCAACCACGCATAACATATCAAACATGAGAAGCTTCCAAAGCAGACTATAGCGAGTTATCGTGCACCGAGCTCGATCTCTACCAAAAAAAGTGGGAAAAAACACTAAAAGAATGAGCTATAAAGCTCAAGTGAGTGACTTGAGTTTAAAAGAAAGCTATTAACTCGTAAATCATATCACTGGCCATTTATGAGCATATGCATCCGTAATCAGCGTTAAAAGTAATCGTGTAATCATTATAGCTTTTCATGAAAACAAGCAAGACACCGTTAAAATCTCGTAAGGCATGTAAATGATATAAACTCTTTTTAAAACATGTCACAATCTACGTTGTGTAGGGCACGCCAAAGACACCAACGCTTATTCTACGATGTAGTGGGGCCCACCCAAAGACTCCCATCGCCTTTGTCGTAGTGGGGCCCGCCCAAAGACTCACGACAACACTGTTGTCACGAGAGTACACTCAACGCCGACAACAGAATAAGACCTCGTGTGCACACTGCAGACTACATAGCCTCGCTCAATATCTCGTAAGATCACATGAAAACATTTGAACATGCCAAATTATCTTTTCTTTCATAAAACTCAAGCTTACTTAGCTTGTTCATAAAACTGGAAATCTTTAAAACATACTTGCTAGTACATGCTTTCTTGAAATCATCACATTTTCATAAGTTTTGGCAACCATTGGACATATGCTCATGTATAAACTTTATAAAGACTTTTAGGCTCATCATGAACACTTTAAAAATTTCTAAGAAATCATGAATGCTCATAAACAAGTGTTCAAGAAAACAATAAACATCTAAACCATTTCGCTTTTAGCAAAACCTTGCATTTCATAAGCATAATACAAGCCTATAAACCATTTTCAAGGTTTGTTTTGTCACTCACAGTGTTAGAACTAAAGTCTTCACCCGTACACTCGACCTTTTGTTCTTGGCCTGTCAAACAAACCAAAACCATGTTTTAGAACCTCGAGCTCATGGTTTTAACTTTAAAACTACAAGAAAAAACACTCCAACAAAAATTCCAGCATTTAACAGATTTTATGCCCTGTATTCAGATACTCATAACTTCTTCATTACTTATCCAACAATAATGTACTTTATACCAAACTCTTCCTTTTTGAACCCTCTAAAACTCTTATGAAGACATGAAAATGAGATTCCCAATAGATTGGTTCAGAAATACCTCGAAAGCTTCTTTCCCCGGAACCAACTTCTGCTATTCCAGATTCGAATTTCTGCTGCAACCCGAAACTTGACCTGCTATTTACAACATCTTCCAGTCATTTTCTATTCACGATTTCTTCATGAAAGTTGTAGGAAATTCAATAATCTTTCCAACCATACCTAATAGAGCTTCTGATTCCAATTCTACAGGTCAGTACAACCAAAACATCAGAGACTTCTCGGATTTGACAGTAAATTCTGTGTTCTGACTTCCTCTTCATAAATCAGTAGCTTAGGGTCCGAATTTGCTCGAGCATCCTTCACGAATTTTGTTTCAATATGAGTTAACTTGCACGAAACAAAATTTCAGCTCTTACCTCTTTCTGTGGAGCTCGAGATGAACCAAATAGCAGAACATGGCAGAGTGATTACCTTGCTGTTCTACTAAATTGCTTGAGTTCTCTCCTCTCTCTCTTTAATTTCCAGCTGAAACCCTCTTCTTCTTCTTCCTTTAAGCTTCTCCCACGAACCTCAGCTCCTCTTTGATGAAAATGAGAAGAAAATTGAAGGTTCTTGGTTGTTTAAAAGAAAAACCAAGGTGGGGCCCACCTTCCACTTTCTTTTTTTTTCCTTTTCCTTTTCTTTTCTTTTCTTTTTCCTTCCTTTATCTTTTCATTTCTTACCTTTTCTTTGCAAAAAAAAAAGCAAACTTAGTATATTAAACATTTGTTTCATTTCCTTTTCTTCTTTTGTTTTAAAAGCAATCCAAACCAAATGGTTTAAACTTTCCTTCCTTGTTTTTCCTTTTGCCTTTCACTTCATTTCTTTCCTTTTAAAACATGGAAAACCAAGTTTTAAATAGTCATTTCTTCTTCCTTTTGTTGTTTGATAATAAGGAGGTTCCAAAGAAAGATCTCGGGTTTACAACCTACCTCCCCTTAAGAAATTTCGTCCTCGAAATTTAGTAGTTCTTAGGTGAAAATTATCTGATACTTCCTCCTCATTTAGTCTTCTAACTCTCGGGTTCCCTCCTCCACTCAGTGATGTCTCCAACGAACCTTCACGAGTGGGATCGCCTTGTTTCTTAAAACTTGTTCTTTCTCTGTCGAGGATTTGAACTGCATCCTCTGCACAGAACTCATGTCTTTTTTCAAATTTGAACGGGTTGTGCTTGTAGCACATGTGTCGATCTGGAATATACTTCTCAACATGAACACATGAAAAACATCATGTACTCAAGATAGTTTTGCTTGGCAATTCTAGTCTCAGAGGTCGCTGGCCCAACTTGTCCCGTTACTTGATAAGGACCAATATATCTGGAACTTAGCTTACCTTTCTTTCCAAAACTTGATCTCCAACTTGGAATTCTAAGTCTTTTCGCTGCTTAACTGCATAACTCTTCTGACGGTCTTTTGCTACCTTCAAATTCTCCTTGATTACCTTAATACTATCTCGTCGTAACTTTGTACCAACTTAGGACCGATTAGCTTCCGCTCTCCTAGTTCATTCCAATATACGAGCGTTCTACATGCTCTTTTATCCAGAGCCTCAAATGGTGCCATACCAATACTCGATCGTGTAGTTGTTATTGTAAGCAAGTTCCATAAGCGATAGGTGTGTATCCCACTCCCCTTAACTTGAAGAACACATGCTTTCAACATGTCTTTTAGGGTCTGGATGGTCCTCTCTGACTGACCATCTGTCTGGGAATGGAGCGCTGTACTAAAACTCAACTTTGTCCCCATAGCCTTCTTTAAACTAGGCCAAAACTTAGAAGTAAATCTCTGATCCCTATCTCAAAAACTATGGACACAGCACTCGTGATTGTTTCACAATTATGTCGACGCATAGCTTAGCTAGCCGATTAAGCGTAGACATCGCCAGAATCGTCGGTAAAAACCGTGTTGTCTTAGTGAGTCTATCCACCATTACCCAAGTACCATCATGTCCATTTGAAGTACGTGGTAATCTAAACAGAAAAAACCATAGTAATACGCTCCCATTCCATTCCGACACTAGCAATGGGTTAAGGAGTCCTTTTTTCTTCGTCTAATCGGTTTAACTTGGTCGGCAGATTAAACATCTATCACATAATCAACTATCTCCCGCTTCATCCCAGGTCACCAATAAGTCTCATTCAAGGTTTTACACATCTTGGTGCTTCTGGATGCATAAGCGTAGTGACGAATCGTGAGCTTCTTCTAGAATAGCATTCTTAAGCTCACTAACACTTAACGCATAGTCTTCCTTGTTTCTCTATGGCTCCGTCTGATCTCATTTTAAATTTTGCTTCTTGGCTTTATTTGGACTTTCTAAACATCTTTTGCAAGTTACTATTCTCTGATTGTCTTCTCACAATCTCTATTATGAGTGAAGGCCTGATCTGAAATTAAACTAAAAGACCCTCTGAATTCTCTGCAGTTACAACTGCCTTAGAATCCCTTAGAGTACTTAAAAATGTTGCTCGAATACCACACAAGGTATCCCTAGGAAGTCTTCACTTCCTGCTCAATGCATCTGCTACCACATTCACCTTACCAGGATGGTATTCTATGGTACAACCGTAATCTTTAATCTGTTCTAACTATCTTCTATGCCTCATAATAAACTTTCTTTGATCAAATATATACTTCAGACTCTTATGGTCCAGTGTAAAATATGACACCTCTCACCAAACAAGTAATGTTTCTAGATCTTCAGTGCTAGAACAATTGCTGCTAACTCAATATCGTGGGTAGGGTAATTACACTCATGTTTTTTTCAATTGCCTTAATGCATAAGCTATTACTTTACCCTCTTGCATGAGCACACAACCCAAACCCTGCCTCGAAGCATCACAGTAAATTACATACTCTTTTCCTGTTACAGGAAGTGTCAGAATAGGTGCTATAACTAATCTCTTTTTCAGCTCCTTAAAACTCTGTTCATACTTATCTGACCATTAAAACCTAGCATTCTTCCTTGTCAAAGTTGTTAAGGGTAATGTTAATTGTGAGAAATCCTCAACAAACCGTCTGTAGTATCCTGCCAAGCCTAGGAAACTACGTACCTCTGTCGTACTAGTTGGTCTTTCCCAGTTGACTACTGCTTTCACTTTATTTGGATGCACACAAACTTCTTTTCCTGAGACAACATGTCCCAAAAACACTACCTGATTCAACCAAAACTCACATTTGGTGAGTTTAGCGTCTAAATCATTTATCTCGTAGTGTTTGCAGAGTAATCCTCAAATGTTCCTCATGAGCTTTCCTGTCAACTGAGTAAACAAGTATATCATCAATAATCACTATTACAAGATATCCAAATACTGGTGGAAAACCTGTCCATGGGGTCCATGAAAACTGCTAGTGCATTGTCAAACCGAAAGGCATTACTAAACACTCGTAATGCTCGTACCTCATTATGAATAACGTCTTAGGAATGTCTCGATTCTCGACCTTTAACTTATGATATCCTCGATCTTAAATTAATCTTACAAAACATCGATGCACCTCTTAACTGGTCAAACAAGTCATTTATTCGTGTAAAAGGATACTTATTACGTATCGTGACTTTGTTTAATCGCTCATAATCAATGCATAATCTACGGGTACCATCTTTCTTTTCACGATAACATCGGAGCTCTCCAGGCGCGATACACTAGGTCTGATGTATCCCTTATCAACTAGTCCTTGTAACTGCATCTTTAGCTCCCTGATCTCCCTTGGAGTTATTCTATACGACGCTTGCGAAATAGGTGTTATTCATGATAACAGTTCAATGGTGAACTCAACTTCCCTATCAGGTGGCAATCCTGATAGATCTGCTAGAAAACAACAAAAACAAAAATCATTCATAACAAGAACATTTTCTTGTTTTAGCTTTTCTTCCTGCACCTCAACTACATGTGCAAGAAACGTCGTGCAACCTTTCCTTAATAACTTCTGAGCTTTGGATGCTGAAAACAAACTCATAGGGATAGTCTTTCTTTCATCCCATAAAACCACTTCAGCTAATCCTGGTTTCTTGAAAACAACTTCCTTTATATGGCAATCTCTAGAAGCATAATGAGTAAATAGTAAATCCATCTTTAAGATTGCTTCTCACACCTGCAAGTCTAGTGGAAGAAGATCCACTAACATATTGAGACCTTCTACTAAGACCTCACAAATCTGCATCACTGAATTGACTAGTAACACATCACCAACTAAGTGTATATAACTAACCTTTTACATAAAGGTTCTAGCTTCCCATTCAACTTAGTCAAGAACATACTAAAAACAAAGAAATGTGTAGCACCTTGTTCTATCAAGACAAGCACAGGTACATTTCAAATAGTAATTGTACCAATAATCATATCTGGTGCATCCTCAGCTTCTTGCTGAGTCATAACCTAGACCTTTCCGTGTTGCCTAGGCCTCCCTACAACTCTCTTTAGTCTAACACACCACTGGTGCCTTCTCTTGCAGCCTCACACAAACTCTAGGCCGCTCTCTCATGCTCGGGACTCAACTCCTAGTCCCTCTGTGCGGGCTGTCCATAGTCTGTGGACAATCCTCTTGACATGTCCTGGTTGTCAAGATCGGTAGCATGTACCAACACTCACAAGACAATGATCTTGATGATTCTTGCAATGAGATCACACATGGAGTTTTCCTTGTTATACGGGCATAGACTCTTGCCTCTTTGCGATCTTCTGCTGCTAATCAAACAAACTAATTAGGTTCTTTTTAGCTCACGCTCGATAGGCACTACCCACAATCATCCGCCTCGATGCAGCTACTTGGCTACTAGCTTGCTCCTTAAAGTCATATTGACTTGAAACATTTACTCCAAGTGTGAACCTCCGCCGCTCACGACCTTGAAATCGCTTGTTGTCGAAGCCTTCACAACTAGGCTTCACTCACCGACTTCTCCTCTGCTATACTCGCTCAACACGTAGAGCAATCTCTACCACCGAGAGAAGTCGGTCCACTTAGCATGGTATGGCGAATCGGGTATCTCGTGTCGTAACCCTCTTTCAATTCGTCGACACTGCCGCTCTTGGAAGCCACAATCACATCAACATACCGCGACAACTCGGTATATCTTTTCTCATACTCACCACCGGAAGTGTCTCTTGTTTTAGTTCTAAAAATTCATCCTCTTTGCCTCTCTGCATGCGTGCTAGGGTAATATTTATTTTTAAGTATACCTCTGAAAGTTTGCCGGTGTGAAGTACGTGCATCACTACAATCGGCTAACATCGATTTCCATCATTCTTCTACCTTCTTTAGCAAAAGCAAGAATGTGGCCAACTTAACATTTCGCTCCTCGAGAGCAACTCATAACATCAAAACATTTATCAAGCTTATTTAGCCAAACCTCGACTTCAATCGGATCTTTGGAACCTCAAACACTTGTGGCTCCTAATTCTTTTAGTTGATCTATTTTATATGTCTTATCTGGATTACTTAGCCCTGCTTCCCTATGGCTTACCTACTCTCCTGTGAGGAATTAACATGTTTGCTTAATTCGCCCGTATCTGAACTCTCCTGCACTAGATCTCCACCGGGATTGATCTTGGGTAGGATCCTGCGTCCCCGCCCCGATCTTGCATCGCATCGCCTCGCTAGTACGTGGTGGCATGACTTCTATAACATATTAACATACTAGACATGTAATGAGTACTCAACTCAAATGCACAATTCTAGACTTGTGTTCACATTCTAGTCTGATGGACTTACTCTTGTCCTTACTTGGACCATGCTCTACTAGTAGTTCTATTGAACTAACTCAATAACTTGCTATTTACTTTTGAGTTTCTTCTAGAGCTAACTTGCTCTGTCTCATTCCCATGGAGCTAATCGCTCGATACCAAGTGTCACACCTCCCGAATCACATGCTAACTTAGCCCTGGAGACGGCATGAAGCCAACAGACATTGTTACCTCTTAACAATACTGCGACATTACTTTACACGAAACAAACTATGTTCGCATATGGAACACTTTAAACTTAACACAGCGGAATCGGACATCTATAAGACGTACATGAGGAGAAACTCTTCTCAAGTCTCTCTTGGAAACTAAGATGAGCTAGAACATCGAAACCACAAACAGTCCAAACCACTAATTAAGCAACCACAACCTCTAAAGCACATACGACTATAACTACATAGTTTTCTTAAAATAATTTACAGACATATGGACTTGCTAAACCACACCAACCACATACAACATATCAAACATGAGAAGCTTCCAGTGAGACTATAGCGGTTTATCGTGCACCGGAGCTCGATCTCTACCGAAAAGTGGAAAAAACACTAAAAGAATGAGCTATAAAGCTCAGTGAGTGACTTGAGTTTAAAAGAAAGCTATTAACTCGTAAATCATATCACCTGGCCATTTATGAGCATATGCATCTGTAATCAAGCGTTAAAAGTAATCGTGTAATCATTATAGCTTTTCATGAAAACAAGCAAGACACCGCTAAAATCTCGTAAGGCATGTAAATGATATAAACTCTTTTTAAAACATGTCACAATCTACGTTGTGTAGGGCACGCCAAAGATACACCAACGTTTATTCTACGATGTAGTGGGGCCCGCCAAAGACTCCCATCGCCTTTGTCGAGTGGGGGGGCCCCCGGCACTCACGACGGCAATATTGTTGTCACGGAGTACACTCAACGTCGACAACGTAATAAGACTGTGTGCACTGCGGTACTACATAGCCTCGGGCTCAATATCTCGAAGATCACATGAAAACATTTGAACATGCCAGCTTATCTTTTTCTTTCATAAAACTCAAGCTTACTTAGCTTGTTCATAAAACTGGAAATCTTTAAAACATACTTGCTAGTACATGCTTTCTTGAAATCATCACATTTTCATAAGTTTTGGCAACCATTGGACATATGCTCATGTATAAACTTTATAAAGACTTTTAGGCTCATCATGAACACTTTAAAACATTTCTATGAAATCATGAATGCTCATAAACAAGTGTTCAAGAAAACAATAAACATCTAAACCATTTCGTTTCAAAAAACCTTGCATTTCATAAGCATAATACAAGCCTATAAACCATTTTCAAGGTTTGTTTTGTCACTCACAAATGTTAGAACTAAAGTCTTCACCCGTACACTCGACCTTTTGTTCTTGGCCTGTCAAACAAACCAAAACCATGTTTTAGAACCTCGAGCTCATGGTTTTAACTTTAAAACTACAAGAAAACACTCCAACAAAAATTCCAGCATTTAACAGATTTTATGCCCTGTATTCAGATACTCATAACTTCTTCATTACTTATCCAACAATAATGTACTTTATACCAAACTCTTCCTTTTTGAACCCTCTAAAACTCTTATGAAGACATGAAAATGAGATTCCCAATAGATTGGTTCAGAAATACCTCGAAAGCTTCTTTCCCCGGAACCAACTTCTGCTATTCCAGATTCGAATTTCTGCTGCAACCCGAAACTTGACCTTCTATTTACAACATCTTCCAGTCATTTTCTATTCACGATGTCTTCATGAACGTTATAGGAAATTCAATAAGCTTTCCAACCATACCTAATAGAGCTTCTGATTCCAATTCTACAGGTCAGTACAACCAAAACATCAGAGACTTCTCGGATTTGACAGTAAATTCTGTGTTCTGACTTCCTCTTCATAAATCAGTAGCTTAGGGTCCGAATTTGCTCGAGCATCCTTCACGAATTTTGTTTCAATATGAGTTAACTTGCACGAAACAAAATTTCAGCTCTTACCTCTTTCTGTGGAGCTCGAGATGAACCAAATAGCAGAACATGGCAGAGTGATTACCTTGCTGTTCTACTAAATTGCTTGAGTTCTCTCCCTCTCTTCTTTAATTTCCAGCTGAAACCCTCTTCTTCTTCTTCCTTTAAGCTTCTCCCACGAACCCTCAGCTCTTCTTTGATGAAAATGAGAAGAAAATTGAAGGTTCTTGGTTGTTTAAAAAGAAAAACCAAGGTGGGGGCCCACCTTCCACTTTCTTTCTTTTTTTCCTTTTCCTTTTCTTTTCTTTTCTTTTTCCTTCCTTTATCTTTTCATTTCTTACCTTTTCTTTGCAAAACAAAGCAAACTTAGTATATTAAACATTTGTTTCATTTCCTTTTCTTCTTTTGTTTTAAAAGCAATCCAAACCGAAATGGTTTAAACTTTCCTTCCTTGTTTTCCTTTTGCCTTTCACTTCATTTCTTTCCTTTTTAAAACATGGAAAACCAAGTTTTAAACATTCATTTCTTCTTCCTTTTTGTTGTTTGATAATAAGGAGGTTCCAAAGAAAGATCTCGGGTTTACAAAAGGTATCGTTACGCTACTAGAATTTTGTCAAAAGGATCTAACACTTAGATCTAAGTTAAACATATAAAAGTAGGAAGAAATTACAGCAAGAAGAAATCTACTTACTTGTTGTAGACAATCCTTCAAGATTTCGTCCTTGGTCATGAACACTTCGTGCTTCTCAACAAATGCTTCTCTGAAACAAAACCCGAACAAACACCACCACTTGGAACCTTGGTTGTTCTTCTTTTGGAAAGAAGGAGAATGGTGGGATTCTTTTGAGTTTTGGTGAGGAGAGAATTAGAGAGAAAAAGAAGACTCTTCTCTTTGGTGAAATCCAAAAAATGAGAGTGAAAGCATAATTTCCTTCTTGCAAGAAGGGATTAAATAGTGGAGTTAAAATCTCCACATTATCACCATTTTACCACAACCATAGGTTATGCAAATCATATTTGCATAACTATATAATATAAGATATCTCATATCTCATATTGCAAATCACATTTGCAATAATTGTGAATTAATTAAATTGAATCACATCAAATTTAATTTCTCTCAATTAATTTCTCCAATTAGCCCTAATTCAACAATTAGGCTAACCTATAGTTTATTATGAATCTCATTCACATTATACTATATATTATATTATTCATATCTCATATAAATGACATAAATGCCTCTAAGTGAAATTGAACACTTCAATTTCATACCAAAACATTAACCCTTCTTTTAACCCAGATTGAGCCAACCGAGAGACCTAATGGACCTACAATGACGGGCTCCAATGATCCGAGATTAACCTATCAAACTCTATGACCTGGTTAATCAACATTCATTAGCTACGGTAACACTCCACTATAGCCCGTAGTTGCACTCCGTCGGTCACGAATATTACGTGTCTCACCGATATAACCAATGCCCATGAGTCGACCCTTCACAGGTTGTTCGTAGACACGGCTGGGTCAAATTACCGTTTTACCCCTGTGTCTACCTCTTGTTCCTTAAGTCCCCACTGCTCCTCTAATAAACAATACATTGTGATGGTCCAACCATACACAACACTCTTCTCGGCCCAGTGAGAAGGTGAGCGTGTTGGGATTTGTGCCCTAAAACTCGTAGTTTGTAATTATGTTCTAATTAATGTAATAAAGTGTTATTATTTCAATAAAGTGTTATTGTTCGTTATCTACGAGTTTGCCTTCATTCAAACCCTAAATCAAATAAACTAAACATCCAAGGTTGTTAAATGAATCTCTAACTGAATGTAATGTACATAAAAAGGATCTCGGTTCGATATACAGCCTAAGGGGTCTATAGTTAAGGGATAAGGTTTGGGTACCTTACCCTGGTTAAACTATGGATGTGGCCCACTTTGCATTTGATGCAAACACAGTGATCCTAACGTGTTCGTGTAGATGACATGTGAGTGGGGATATCCTATGTAATGAGATTACATAAGACCAGATCACGAAATAGTAACCTATAACTGTAACTCCGTTGACTAGTTAGGTTTCTATTTCACTAGGATGACCTAGGCAACTTGATCTCAATTCTGATTAGGTTACGAACTCTTGTTCGCGAGGGATTGTCCTTTGACTAGTATGGGTGAGAGTGGCCAGATTTGCCGACTCAATATGCCTACCTTCTTGGGGACAAGACCGAGTGAGCGGCTGGGAACTTAACTTAGCAAGATGGAATTCACTCCTTCCCGCCTACTAGGGTAATAGAGGAATGTTCCCTTAAGTGGTGTCTCCGGGACTTGAACAAAGGGCCCGACCCTCTCAATGGCCCGAGAGGGACTCTGTTTGTTGGTAGGACCACAAACAAATTGTTCATTAGAGGAGCACTGGTACTTAAGGTACAAGATGTAACCTAGGGGTAAAACGGTAATTTGACCCAGCTGGTGTTACGAACATTCGTGAAGGATTGACTTGCTGTTATTGGTCAATATCCATGGACACAGAAATATATCTCAGATGAGAGAAGAGTGCAAATGTGGGACTTTAGTGGAGTGTTCCCGCAGTTAACGAATGTTGATTGGGAGGTTAATGAGATTAACCGAGCAATCTCGTATCGTTTGAGCTTCTGATTTGTAGGTCCATTAGGTCCACCTTCTAGCTCATAAAGGGTTCTTAGATCATTTGAATTTGAAATGTTCAAATTCATTAGGGAATATATTTAATGTATATGGATACGATATAATATATAGTTTTAGAACTATATATTATAAATTTAATGTGAATATGATTCATATTATATGAGAGAATTGAATTTTGAAAGAGTTCAAATATTAAATGTGAATGTGATTCACATTTGAAAACTAAGGTTAAAATTTAATGTGCACTGGATGTACATTAAAACTATAGGTTAAATGGGTAATATGATTAAATGAGATTTAATCCAAATTAAATATATGATATTTAATTTGTATTAAAATATGATTTAAATTAATAATTAAATTTCATTTAATTATTATTTAATTATTATTATTATTATTTTAATAATAAAATAAGGGAACGTGTCATCCAAACACGTTCCCACTACCCCCCTTCTTCTCCCTCTCGACAGTTTAACAGGGAGAAGAGGGTAGATGATCGAATGATCGATCAATTGATCTTTTGGCAATTTTTGGAGAATTGCTCACTCTCTCTCTCACACACTCTCATTCCCTTCTTTTTCCAATTATTGGATCCTTCCCACCAAGGAACATCTAAGAATTCAGAGATATGGAACGTACTCACTGTTGGTGGTGTTCTGTTAGAGAAAAATAGAGAACTTTGGAAGTTCCTGTGTTGCTGTTTTCTTTTGGAGCAAGGACTTGCTGTGCTGGAGAATTGGAAACTACAAAGGTAATTTCCTTTCCATTCTTTTTTAGTTTAATTGTTAAACTTGTAGCATGTTTGCATGTAAATCATCCATGCCTAATTAGATTAGAGTTAATTGCATGCTTGTTTTGTATATTTTGTCAATGTATGAGTTTTTATTTCAAGCAAAACAATCTTGCATATTACGATTCGAAATTCGTTTCCACTGCTCAAGGAGATCCGATCTCCATCAATTGATATCAAAGCAATACTTGATTTGTTTTGTTTTGAAACAAAATTGAATTGATTTGGTGGGAATTGCATATGGTTTGCTGTGAAACTTGTTTAGGAATTTTTTGACCTTAGTTTACTTTGGTTTTGATCAATTTGTATGTAAATGCCCCCGCGTTTTTGGGCAAAAAGTGCATTATTGAGTCTGGAATTGAGTTACGAGTCGTTCGGGACCAATTTCAAGCAATTCGGTTGAGAATCGAAGGAGAAAATGCATGTTGAAGCTGCTGTGTTTGTGGAAGAAAGTTGTTGCCGAAGCAGTAGCGTTGCAACGTTACCAGCAGCATTGCAACGCCGTTCATCAGCGTTGCAACGATGAAGAACGGCGTCGCAACACCAGCGTTCCCTATCGACGTGGGCGTTCAAGGGGTCAGCGGCGTTGCAACGCTGCCCCTCAGCGTTGCAACGCCATCTCGATAGCAGGCGCGCAAAAGGACAAAGCGGGCGTTACGCGCCGTGGGGCTTTCGGCCATTCTGCGCACTTCGGTACCGTTCGTTGGTTTTGGTCCGATTCGAGCAGTTCAAGGCGGGTTCAGGGTGTTTTTGGACCGGTTTCATGAAATAAAATTAATGTAATTTTATTTTTTACACTTTATGGGCCAAATTATTCCAGTTTTACAGCTATTTATCTTTATGAATGTCATTTAGATTTTTCCCACCTTAGGATAAACATGTACATGCATTTTATTTATATAAATGTTATATGAATATGATCGAATGCATGATTGATTTATTTTTCATGAGTAATTAATTATAATTGTTATGATTAGATTATATGGAAAATAAATTGCATGGAGCATGAAATTACTTAGTTTAAAATAAATGTTATTTTATTTAAGTAATTCTATAATTCAATTAGTTGAATTTCCTTTTATAATTCCAATTTGAATATTAATTGTTGGATTTATAATATAATTTCTTTATTATAGGTTAATAATTAAATTTATAAAAGTTATAAATTAAAGGGGTTTTAGAAACCATAACCTATAATAAATAAATGCATGCAAACATAGGAACTTGGTTTAAAATTTAAATTAGTTTTAAATCGTTTAAAATTAATTTAGACCTAAGTTTTAATTTCTAATAGGATTAGAAATTGGTCTTACGTAGTATTTTAAATAGTTTAAATTTCTACCGGTGAAGTTCTGTCTAAGGCTGGGGGTACTTAAGTTGACGGTTAACGGAACACCTCCTACTTGGGAACTGACCCGGAGCCTGAGTTGAATTAACCTTAGTTCTATTTTATCTCTAGGTAATTAAAATGTTTATTCACCTAGACATAAGGTTTTAAGACCTAGTTATAATAGTTATAATAGCCATAGACTTAGATAGATTCTTTTAGCCAGAATCCGACTAAGTTAAACCTATACCCGAATCTTAGAAACTTCAGTGGGAGAAAACGAGATGTTCGCATCGACTTTACTCTCATGTCCTCAAGAGTTCACACCGTGAGTTCCATGCTCGGCTACGTGGCGTCAATAGGGCGTCCCCCTACGGTATGTGTTTGCATGGTTCAATACCAAGGTGAATGAGGGAAGTATCCATAGTAAATGGGAGCAGGACGTGTGTCAACGTATCCTACGGTCTCCTCCATTAGGTCGCACCGTGAGATTTCTATAGTCCGCCTGCTAGGTTGTCCTGGAACAGCCAAACCCTATGGAGGGTCTGACTATAGGGATCGGAACACCGCGAACTCCAGAAATGGATAGGGTCTCTTAGGTTGTTTGCCAACAGTTGTCTTTCTTAATAGTAGCATGTTGGCTCAGGCCTATTGGATCTGAAAATGGTAGGGTCACATTTATGGGATGAGTTAAGCTAGTTAACAAGTCCTTGACCGAACAAACGGTAGCTAAGGACCATTGGCTGAGAAAGTCTCAATTAAAGGGAGGAATGACTGACCGCCCGACGGAGGCTTTTGTTCTAAACCCTTGAAGTATCGTTGCAAAATTAAAGGTTTAATTTAAACATTGGGTTTAGTTTAAACACTAGGGTTCTTTAACAATTTTGCTAAGTATGATTGATTTTACAATGGGTTAAAAGGCATAACTAATTAAAACTATTTTGGTTTTGAAAGATGTCGTCCTCGATAATAGCCTTACTTAAAAGCGATCGTTTAATCGGTGAAAATTTTACTACGTGGAAATCCAACTTTGAATACGATTACGGTTGTTGATGACCTACGGTTTGTATCGTCGAGAGGAATGTCCTCGTGTCCTACTAAATGCGCTCTCACTCTGTTGGAGGCGTACAAATCACCGGATCAAGGCCAATGATAAGGCTAAGGTCTACATTTTGGCTAGTGTTTCAAGTTACGGCCAAAAAGCGTGAGGCATGGTCTCGGCCGTGAGATCATGAGTTCGCTGCAGAAATGTTTGGACAACCATCCGACAGATTCGACACGAATCCCTCAAATACGTTTATAACTCCCGTATGAAGGAGGGTCGCGTCGGTGAGAGAACATGTTCTCGATCTGATGGTCCACTTTAACGTGGCTGAGATGAACGGAGCGGTCATTGACGAGCAAAGTCAGGTATCGTTCATTCTGGAATCTCTTCCGAAGAGTTTTCTGATATTCCGCAGCAATGCGGTGATGAACAAGATAAAGTATAACCTGACTACTCTCCTTAATGAACTACAAACTTTCCAATCTCTTATGAAGAATAAGGGACAAGTTGATGGAGAGGCAAATCTGTTTGCCCATTCCGAGAAAGGTTCCGAGAAGGTTCATCCTCCAGGACTAAGTCCTCAGAGCTCATCTTCTGGGCTTAAGAAGACCCAAAAGAAGAAAATAAGAGGGAAGGGAAGGCACTGCGCCACGACAAAGGCAAGGAAAAACCAAGGTTGCAGATAAAGGAAAATGTTTCCATCATGAACATGGATGGGCATTAGGCGAAATCGCCCAAAATATTTTGCTGAGCTCAAAGAGAAGAAAGGTAAATTAGATTTACTTATTCTTGAAACTTGTTTAGTGGAAAATGATGATTTAACCTGGATACTTGATTCGACCTGGATACTTGATTCAGTAGCCACTAATCACATTTGCTCTTCATGTGAGGAAACTAGTTCCTTCAAAGCGCTCGAAGAGGGTGAGATGACGCTTAGGGTTGGAACGGGAGACGTCGTCTCAGCTCGTGCAGTGGGAGATGCCAAGCTATTTTTCGGAGATAGATTTCTTTTATTAAAAAATCTGTATAAAGTTCCTGAGCTTAAAAGGAACTTAATTTCTATCTCTTGTTTAATAGAACTTGGATATTGTATTTCTTTTTCAATTAATGAAGCGTTCATTTTGAAAGAGGGTGTCAATATTTGTTCTGCTAAATTGAAAAATGGTTTGTACGTACTGAAACCGAATAAAACGAAAGCAATTTTAAATCATGAGATGTTTAAGAATGCTGACACTCAAAATAAAAGGCAAAGAATTTCTCCTAATAATAATACCTACCTATGGCATCTTAGACTTGGTCATATTAATCTCAACCGGATTGAGAGACTCTCTAAGAATAGACTTCTTAATAAGTTAGAAGATGATTCTTTACCTCCTTGCGAGTCTTTCTTGGAAGGTAAAATAACCAAGCGACTTTTTACAGGAAAAGGTTACAGAGCCATAGAACCGTTAGAACTTGTACATTCAGATCTTTGTGGTCCGGTGAATGTTAAAGCTCGAGGAGGGTACGAATATTCCATCTCTTTCATAGATGATTATTCGAGGTATGGTTATCTATATCTAATGCATCACAAGTCTGAGGCTCTTGAAAAGTTCAAAGAGTATAAGGCTAAAGTAGAGAATGCATTAGGGAAAACCATTAAAACACTTCGAACATTTCGAGGTGGAGAGTATATGGATTTGAGATTCCAGGACTATATGATAGAACATGGAATTAAATCTCAACTCTCAGCACCTAATACACCACAAAGAAAATGGTGTGTCGAAAAGGAGAAATAGAACCTTGTTGGACATGGTTCGTTTCTATCGAGCTATGCTCGGTTGCTGCCTCGGTTTGGGGATACGCAGTGAGAGATCTGCAGATTCAAATCTTGAATAGTTGTTCCGTCAAAAGTGTTTGAAAACACCTTTTGAATGTGGAAGGCGTAAACCTAGTTTACAACACTTCAGGATTTGGGGTTGTCCGACACACGTGCTTGTGACAAACCCAAAGAAGTTGGAACCTCGTTCAAAATTGTGCCAATTTGTTGGCTATCCCAAAGAAACGAGAGGTGGTCTTTTCTACGACCCACAAGAAAACAAGGTGATTGTGTCAACAAACGCCACGTTCTTAGAGGAAGATCACATGAGGAACCACAAACCGCGTAGTAAATTAGTACTAAATGAAGCTACTCATAAACCAACAAGAGTTGTTGATCAAGCTGGACCTTCATCAAGAGTTGATGGAAGAGCCAACACCTCAAGTCTGTCTCGTCCTTCTCAATCGTTGGGAATGCCTCGACGCAGTGGGAGGGTTGTTTCCCAACCTGACCGCTACTTGGGTTTAGCTGAAACTCAAGTTGTCATACTTGATGACGGCGTAGAAGATCCATTGTCTTATAAACAGGCAATGAATGACGTAGACAATGACCAATGGATCAAAGCCATGGACCTTGAAATGGAGTCAATGGACTTCAATTCAGTAGGGGAACTTGTAGACCAACCTAAAGGGGTTAGACCCATAGGGTGTAAATGGATCTATAAGAGAAAGAGAGATGCATCCGGAAAGGTACAGACCTTTAAGGCTAGACTTGTAGCAAAGGGTTTTACCCAAAGGGAAGGAGTTGACTATGAAGAAACTTTTTCCCCTGTTACTATGCTAAAGTCTATAAGGATACTCTTGTCCATAGCCGCATTCTTTGATTATGAAATTTGGCAAATGGACGTCAAGACTGCTTTTTTGAATGGTAATCTTGACGAGAGCATCTATATGTCTCAGCTCGAAGGGTTCATAGCCCAAGGTCAGGAGCAAAAAGTTTGCAAGCTCAATCGATCCATTTATGGGTTGAAACAAGCGTCAAGATCTTGGAATATAAGGTTTGATACTGCGATCAAGTCTTACGGCTTTGACCAAAACGTTGATGAGCCTTGTGTTTACAAGAGGTCATCAACGACAAAGTAGCTTTGTTAGTACTTTATGTGGATGATATCCTACTCATTGGGAATGATGTAGGATACCTTACGGACATAAAGAATTGGCTAGCGACCCAATTTCAAATGAAAGATTTGGGAGAGGCACAATATGTTCTTGGGATTCAGATCCTCAGGTATCGCAAGAACAGAACGCTAGCACTGTCTCAAGCGTCTTATATCGACAAAATATTGTCAAGATATTCGATGCAGAATTCCAAGAGGAGCTTATTACCCTTCAGGCAAGGAGTTCATCTGTCAAGGGAACAGTGTCCCAAGACACCTCAAGAAGTTGAGGATATAAGACATATTCCCTATGCCTCTACAGTAGGTAGCTTAATGTATGCTATGCTGTGCACGAGGCCGGACATTTGTTATGCAGTGGGAATAGTCAGCATTTAAAAATATCCTCAAGTGACTAAGGAGAACGAGGGACTATACGCTTGTGTATGGGTCTAAGGATTTGATCCTTCATGGATACACCGATTACGATTTTCAATGATAAGGATTCTCGAAATCCTCATCGGGATCAATTTTCACCCTTAACGGGGGAGCTATAGTATGGCGAAGCATCAAGCAAGGATGCATCGCTGACTCCACGATGGAGGCTAAGTATGTCGCTGCTTCTGAAGCAGCTAAAGAGGCTGTTTGGGCTAAGGAAATTCCTTACTGATTTGGAAGTTGTTTCAAATATGGAATCTCCCATCACCTTATACTGTGACAACAGTGGTGCGGTAACCAATTCGAAGGAACCTCGCAGCCATAAGCGAGGTAAGCACATCGAGAGGAAGTATCACCTGATACGGGAAATAGTGCAACGAAGAGATGTGACAGTCACGAAGATCACTTTGGAGCATAATATTGTTGATCCGTTTACAAAGAGTCTCACGGCTAAAGTGTTCGAGGGTCATCTGGAAAGTCTGGGTCTACGAGATATGTACATAGGCTAAATCTAGGGCAAGTGGGAGATATGTAATGGGGTATATGGATGCCCTAGTTTATTGTATTTATATCTCTGTAACCACTGTTTTAGATTTTGTTGAACCCCACTAGAGTTTTAATTCAAGTGGGAGTTTGTTGGGATTTGTGCCCTAAAACTCGTAGTTTGTAATTATGTTCTAATTAATGTAATAAAGTGTTATTATTTCAATAAAGTGTTATTGTTCGTTATCTACGAGTTTGCCTTCATTAAAACCCTAAATCCAATAAACTAAACATCCAAGGTTGTTAAATGAATCTCTAACTGAATGTAATGTACATAAAAAGGATCTCGGTTCGAGATACAACCTAAAGGGTCTATAGTTAGGGCATAAGGTTTGGGTACCTTACCCTGGTTAAACTATGGATGTGACCCACTTTGCATTTGATGCAAACACAGTGATCCTAACGTGTTCGTGTAGATGACATGTGAGTGGGGATATCCTATGTAATGAGATTACATAAGACCGGACCACGAAATAGTAACCTCTAGCTGTAACTCCGTTGACTAGTTAGGTTTCTATTTCACTAGGATGACCTAGGCAACTTGATCTCAATCCTGAGCAGGTTACGAACTCCTATTCGCGAGGGATTGTCCTTTGACTAGTATGGGTGAGAGTGGCCAGATTCGCCGACTCAATATGCCTACCTTCTTGGGGACAAGACCGAGTGAGCGACTGGGAACTTAACTTAGCAAGATGGAATTCACTCCTTCCCGCCTACTAGGATAAGTAGAGGAATGTTCCCTTAAGTGGTGTCTCCGGGACTTGAACAAAAGGCCCGACCCTCTCATTAGCCCGAGAGGGACTCTGTTTGTTGGTAGGACCACAAACAAATTGTTCGTTAGAGGAGCACTGGTACTTAAGATACAAGATGTAACCCAGGGGTAAAACGGTAATTTGACCTAACAGGTGTTACGAACATTCGTGAAGGATTGACTTGCTGTTATGGGTTACATATCCATGGACACAGAAATATATCTGCAGTGAGAAGAGTGCAGCTGTGGGACTTTAGTGGAGTGTTCCGCAGTTAACGAATGTTGATTGGGAGGTTAATGAGATTAACCGAGCAATCTCGTATCGTTTGAGCTTCTGATTTGTAGGTCCATTAGGTCCACCTTCTAGCTCGTAAAGGGTTCTTAGATCATTTGAATTTGAAATGTTCAAATTCATTAGGGAATATATTTAATGTATATGGATACGATATAATATATAGTTTTAGAACTATATATTATAAATTTAATGTGAATTGATTCATATTATATGAGAGAATTGAATTTTGAAAGAGTTCAAATATTAAATGTGAATGTGATTCACATTTGAAAACTATATGTTAAAATTTAATGTGCACTGATGTAAATTAAAACTATAGGTTAAAGGGGTAATATGATTAAATGAGATTTAATCCAAATTAAATATATGATATTTAATTTGTATTTAAATATGATTTAAATTAATAATTAAATTTGATTTAATTATTATTTAGTTATTATTATTATTTTAATAATAAAATAAGGGAACAAGTCATCCAGACACGTTCCCACTACCCCCCCTTCTTCTCCCTATCGACAGTTTAACAGGGAGAAGAGGGTAGATGATCGAATGATCGATCAATTGATCTTTTGGCAATTTTTGGAGAATTGCTCTCTCTCTCTCTCTCTCACTCTCATTTCCTTCTTTTTCCAATTGTTGGATCCTTCCCACCAAGGAAGATCTAAGAATTCAGAGATATAGAAGGTGCTCACTGTTGGTGGTGTTCTGTTAGAGAAAAATAGAGAACTTTGGAAGTTCCTGTGTTGCTGTTTTCTTTTGGAGCAAGGACTTGCTGTGCTTGAGAATTGGAAACTACAAAGGTAATTTCCATTTCATTCTTTTTTAGTTTAATTGTTAAACTTGTAGCATGTTTGCATGTAAATCATCCATGCCTAATTAGATTAGAGTTAATTGCATGCTTGTTCTGTATATTTTGTCAATGTATGAGTTTTTGTTTCAAGCAAAACAATCTTGCATATTACGATTCCAAATTCGTTTCCACTGCTCAAGGAGATCCGATCTCCATCAGGGCGCCCGTTGTCCAAGCCTTGGAGACAACACTTAAGGGAACAACCTCTCTAGTTTCCCTAAAGGCGGGAACGAGTGAATTCCATCTCGCGTAGTTAAGTTCCCAGCTCCCTACTTGGTCCTGTCACTGAGAAGATAGGCATTTTGGGCGATATCGTGACCACCCTCACCCATACTAGTCAAAGGACGGACTCTCGCATGAGCGGGGAGTTCGTAACACGCTCGTGATTCGTGTCGAGTCACTAATGGTCATCTACAAAGTTATTAGTCCCTTCACAATCTGCGGTGTTACATCGATAGGTCTAATAATTCACGATCCGGTCTTGTACAATCTCATAGCACAGGATACCCCCCTTCGCATGTCAACCACATGAACGAGTCAGATCACATCATTTGTATCTAATACAAAGCGGGCCACGACCACAGTGTATCCCGGATTAGGTCTCCAATCCTATCCATATACTGTAGACCGTTCGGGTCATTAACTCGAACGTGATTCTCCCTGTGTGTCCACTACACACCGTTCAAGTTCTAGTTCTCTCATAAATTCAATGACGCTGGAGCTTAGTTTATTGGAAAAGTTTGTAAATATTGCGAGACACAAAGTAATGAAATAAATAACTCTTATTAATTTCAAATAGTAATTTACAAACACGAGATTAGGACAAAAATCTCAACAGATTTAATTAATGATTAATTAGATTAATCATTTTTATTAATTTAATTGTTAAATTAATGGGAACGTGTCAGGAGGACACGTTCCCACTTCCCTCCAACATCGATAGGGAGTGGGGGAAGTTTGTCCTCTGAGGTGTTTTCTTCTCTAATTATTAGAGGGGATAAGTGCTTTTGAACAAGAATTCTCTCTCCCTCTCACTCTCTAGAATTCCCAAAACTCTCAAATTGTTGGAACCCTTCCCACCTAGGGTGATCTAAGAACTCAGAGATATAGAAGGTGTTCTCTATTGGTGGTGTTCTGCTGGAGAAAAACAGAGAAGCCCCTGTTGTGCTAAGTTGCTGAAATAGGAGCAAGGAGTTTCTGGAAATTGAAACACCAAAGGTAACTTCTTTCCTCTTTAGTTTAATTGTTAAAATTTAGCATGTTTGTATGCATTTATCCATGCCTAATTAGATTAGAAATTCCATGTTTGTTCTGTTTTGTGAATGTATGGGTTTTTACATGTCACACCCCGTCCCAGCTTACTTGCCTAACCTAGGAAGAGATGCAAAGACAAAGATAACCAAACCTCTTGTTGGCTTTCCTTGACTAACCCAAGACTTAACTTAAAACAAACGTAACACAACATGTTTGAACAAGCAAAATTAAGCACTGATATACACTTATATATGAAACACATTCACTTCCTTTACTATGTTCTTTAGATAATCATAAAGTTTCCATGTTTATTACAACTCATCTAATATGTTCTCACTACAAACCATATACAAAAGAAAGTGTATATACAAGGAGCTAAATGGCGTGGTGGCAAATAGGTCTTGTGAAGGCTAAGCCTTTGGAAACTCAAATGCTGCTACATGGGAAGAGTAGACATAAAGAAAAAACGTGAGCTAGGAAGCTCAAAGAGTGTCTATTATAAGTTCACAGTGAAGCATAGAAAAGAATGGCGGACTATAAGTAGAAAATAGCTTAACATAAACAAACCATGCTTCCAATTTACAGGTTAAAGTCACCACTTATGCATAACACACAACTCATAATGTAGTATTATATTGAGGGTAGATAGATCAATAATGTAGAAGCTCATAACAATAAAACACATGGCATGATACCACTTTTGAACCATAGAGGTGGTAGAGTTACATTTGTACCAATAAGGTTCATACCTCTCTCACGTGCATGTGGAATACCTTTGGCCCTTTGGTTTTCCCTAATACCTTCTCTATGTCCTTCAGTATTAAGGTAAGACCATTTACTACCCGAATACCTTCTCATTGTCCTTCAGTATCGGGAAATTATGATTCATTCCCCCCTAAATACCTTCTCGAATGTCCTTTAGTATTAGGGGTTAACTATGATCAAGGGCATAACTTGTTTACCATGGAAATCATGTCTTTATAACACATACAACAATTTCTTGACATTTTCATATTATCATCTAAACATGTTCCCAAGTGGATTTACACAAAACATTCTCTAAAGGAAAGCATACTTTCATAATTTAGTTTTCATACTTGGATTTATAGTTACAACTAATTCAAAGCATGCTTAGGCTCCATCATGAACCTTATGTTAGAAACTTCATGAAGCTATACATAAATAGTTCAAACAAGATTCAATGATCAACAAATATGTTTTTGAAGAAAAACATAGGCCAAGCATAGTTCTAAGATAGAGTCACTCACAGTATTAGAATTAGAACCTTGGCTTGTAAACTTGATCTATTGCTCTTGGCCTGTCAAACAAACCAACTCAACCATTAGAACCTCGAGCTCATGATTTTTAACCTTAAAACTTGCAAGAAAACACATTTTCAAATTTCCAGCATTTTCAGATTTTCTGCCCTGTTTTCAGACAGCTATAACTTCTTCATTACTTATCCAAATTTAATGTAATTTATACCAAACTCGTCTTTTTTGAACCCTCTAAAAATCATATGAAGACATGAAATTGAAATTCCAAACGGATTTGTTCAGAAATACCTCGAAATCTACTTTCCTCAAAACAGACTTCTGCTGTTTCTAAATTCGGATTTCCTGCTGCACAACAAATTTAATCTGATATTTAATACATCTTCTATACATTTTCTACTCACGATTTCTTCACGAAAGTTGTAGGAAATTCAATAAGCTTTCGAACCATACAAATTAGAGCTTCTAACTCCAAGTATGCAGATCAGAACAACCAAAACATCAGAGACTTCTCGAATTTGACAGCATACTTCTGTCTTCTGCCTTCCTCTTCAAAATAGTAGCATCAATTCCTTTCCTTATGCACCTTAGAAATAGGTCTAACTCAGTCCCATAACGCAATTCAGAATAACCATACACACAATTGGTTGTAAGGTATATAGAAATGGAAGAGAATCTCCTTCAATCTCTTGCTAGAAGTTTTTCCCTTTCACCTAAAATTACAGGTTCAACTTTCAGCTTGGGTTCCTCAAAATTTATCAACACAAACACCAAATATTTTTTGATAAACCTCAAGGACAACATCTTAGCTTACTTACCTCAAAATTTCAGCTTCTAATTCCTCCTCAAGAGCTCAAAACAGACTGATCTCCTCATACTGTTCTGCTACCCGAGAAACTTGAATACCCTTCACTGTTCTGCACTTTTCTCCTTTGTCCTCTTGGTATTTTCTGCAAAGCCGACCAGTTTCGTATTCTACGCTCAATTTCTGAGTTTTTGACTAAAAAATCATCGAATTTGGTTTAGTAGATAGAGAGATATGATCGATTGAAGTTGCCCCATTTTCCAGCTGCTTGCTGTCTTAGTAAGAATTTGACACCACCTTCTTGCCAAACTTAACTCCGAGCCTTCTCCTCCTTTGGCCAGCTCCTACTTTATTATTTACATCATAATCTCCTTTTTAAAACACCAAAATAAGTAAATAAGTCAATCTAAAGCATTTAACAAACTTTACCTAAGTTTATAAAAGATATGAGCTTTCATTCAATATGTAATGCACCTAAAATTTGCCTAATTTGCTAATGATATTAACATACTTCAATTAACCTTCTAATATGCTTATTTCAATGGTTTACCTATCCCCTTATGAAGTTTGGACATATTGTAGCTCTAAATTCAATAGATTCCCAAATTCGATCACGACATCATTTAGTGCAACCTATACGATTTTGCATATTTCAAAACATCATGAACGAGTGCTCAATGATAAAAGAGAATAGAGTTTAGGGCTTACATTACATTTCAACCAAAACAAACTTGCATATTACGATTCCAAACACGTTTTCGCTGCTCAAGGAGATCAGATCTCCATCAGAAGTGTTCGTGATGCGTACGATCAGTGGATCAAGGCCAATGAAAAGGCCAAGGTCTACATCATTGCCAGTTTATCTAAAGTCTTGGCAAAAAAGCATGAGTTGATGGTAACCGCTAAGGAGATCTTGGAGTCATTGCAGGAAATGTTTGGACAACAGTCCTTTCAGGTCCAACATGAATGAAAGAAGGGATGTCTGTCTGTGAACATGTTCTGGACATGATGACCCACTTTAATCTAGCGGAGATGCACGGGGCTTCGATCGATGAATCTAGCCAGGTCAGCTTTATTCTAGAGACTCTTCCGAAGAGTTTCCTTCAGTTTTTTAGCAATGCTGTTATGAACAAAATTAGCTACACTCTGACCACCCTTCTCAACGAGTTACAGAACTTCCAGTCCTTGATGAGGATCAAGACACCAGAAGTTGAGGCAAATGTTGCCTTCAGGTCCTTTCACAGGGGTTCGACCTCTGAGACAAACCTTGTGGCTCTTTCTCACCCGAAAGGGAAGAAGAAGAAGATGAAGAAGGGTAAAGTTGGTCGTGTTGCCGCCCAAAAGGGCAAAAAGGTTAAGGAAGTTGAAGATAAAGGAAAGTGTTTCCATTGCAATGGAGACGACCACTAGAAGCATAACTGCCCCAAGTTCCTTGCTGACAAGAAGAATCAAGGTAAATGTGATTTACTGGTTACAGAAACCTGTTTAGTGGAGAGTAATGACTCTGCCTGGATATAGGATTCGGGCGCCACTAACCATATTGGTTCTTCTGTTTAGGGAATTAGTTTCTGGCAGCAGCTGCGAGATGGTGTGATAACGCTACGGGTTGGATCCGGGGAAGTTGTCTTTGTTACAACGATCGGTACTGTGAAGCTTTATTTTGGCGGGAAGTACTTATTATTACAGTTTCTTTTGAATCTAATAAATCGTTTATTTCTTTCAAATGCAATTTACTTTGTTCTGCTTCATTTGAGTCTAACTTGTACATTTTGAAACCTAATTCGGTCAAAAGTGTTTTTAATACTGAATTGTTTAAAACGGAAGAAACACGAACTAAGAGAGTGAAAGTTTCTCCAAAAGAAAATGCTCATCTTTGGCATCTAAGGTTAGTCCACATCAATCTCAATAGGATTGACAAACTAGTGAAGAGTGGACTTCTAAGCGAGTTGGAAGAAAACTCTTTACCGGTGTGTGAGTCATACCTCGAAGGAAAAATGACCAAACGTCCTTTTAGTGGAAAAGAATATAGAGCCAAAGAGCCCCTTGAGCTTATACATTATGACCTCTATGGTCCGATGAGTGTTAAAGCACGAGGTGATTACGAATACTTTGTATCTTTCATAGATGACTATTCAACGTATGGGTATATTTACCTAATATATAGGAAGTCTGAAACTCTAGAAAAGTTCAAGGAGTACAAGACTGAGGTTGAGAACCTGTTAGGTAAAACCATTAAAACACTTTGATCGGATCGAGGTGGAGAGTAAATGGATACTGAATTCCAGGACTATATAATAGAACATGGAATTACGTCTCAACTCGGCAAAGACCGGTATGCCACAATGAGAATGGTGTATCGGTGGCGGAAAGCGAAACCCTCGTTGGACATGGTTCGATCGATGATGAGCTATGCCCGTCTCCCTGATTCTTTTTGGGGTTACGTAGTGGAGACTGCGATGTATATTTTGAACAACGTTCCGTCGAAGAGTGTTTGTGAAACACCTTTCGAACTCTAGAATGGACGTAAAGGCAGTTACACAATTTTAGAATTTGGGGATGCCCGACCCATGTGTTGGTGTCAAACCCGAAAAAGTTGGAACCCCATTCAAAATTGTGCCTATTTGTAGGTTACACAAAATATACTAGGGGTGGTCTGTTTTTCGATCCTAAGGAAAATAGGGTGCTTGTGTCGACAAACGCCATTTTCCTTGAGGAAGACCACGTCAGGGATCATTTACCTAGAAACAAAATCGTGTTAAACGAAATGGACAGTACATCAACAAGAGTTGCTGATGGGGCTAGTACGTCAACAAGTGTTGTTGATCCTAGCACGTCTAGTTAAGTGTGTTCTCAAGAGTTGAGAATGGCTCGACGTAGTGGGAGGGCTGTGAGACAGCCTGAACGTTACATGGGTTTAGCTGAAACCTAAGTCGTCACCCCTGATGATGACTGCGAGGATCTATTAACCTATGGTAAGGCAATGGCTGACGTTGACAAAGACGAATGGATTAAAGCTATGGACCAGGAAATGGAGTCGATGTACTTCTATTTCGTCTGGGAGCTTGTGGATCAACCTGATGGGGTAAAACCTATAGGTTGCAAATGGATCTACAAGCGTAAACGTAGATGGGAAGGTGCAAACCTTCAAAGCATGACTAGTGGCAAAGGGTTTTACCCAGGTTGAATGGGTTGACTATGAGGAAACCTTTTCACCTGTTACCATGGTAAAGTCGATCAGGATTCTTCTGGCCATTGCCGCATATTATGACTATGAGGTATGGCAGATGGATGTCAAAACCGTCTTTCTAAATGGCAACCTTGACGAGACCATCTACATGGACCAGCCCAAGGGGTTCATTGCCGAAGGCCAAGAACAAAAGGTTTGCTGGCTTCATAGGTCTATTTATGGACTTAAACAAGCCTCGAGGTCTTGGTATATAAGGTTTGATAAGGCGATCAAATCTTATGGCTTTGATCAGAATGTTGACGAGCCTTGTGTATACAAGAAAATCGTCAACAACACTGTCACATTTCCGATATTGTACGTGGATAATATCCTTCTCATTAGGAATGAGGTAGGATTTCTTACTGATGTAAAGAAACAGTTGACTTCGCAATTCCAAATGAAAGATTTGGGAGAAGCACAGTATGTTCTAGGTATCCAGATTGTCCGAAACCGGAAGAATAAAACGTTGGCCATGTCTTAGGCGTCTTATATTGACATGATGTTGTCTAGATATAAAATGCATAACTCCTAGAAGAGTTTGTTGCCTTTCAGGCATGGGGTTCACTTGTCTAAGGATTAATGTCCTAAGACTCCTCAAGAGGTTGAGGATATGAGATGAATCCCTTATGCTTCAGCCGTTGGGAGCCTCGTGTATGCCATGTTGTGTAATAGGCTCGACATCTGTTATGTAGTTGGGATTGTCAGTAGGTATCAATCCAATCTAGGATTAGATCACTGGACAGCCGTAAAGGCAATCCTCAAGTATCTTAGGAGAACAAGGAACTACAGCCTTGTGCATGGGAGTGAGGATTTGATCCTTACAGGATACACAGATTCTGACTTTCAGACCGATAAAGATTCTAGGAAATCCACTTCGAGGCCAACCTTCATTCTAAATGGAGGAGCTGTAGTATGGCGAAGCATCAAGCGGGGATGCATCGCTGATTCCACTATGGAAGTTGTGTACGTTGCGGCTTGTGAAGCTGCAAAGGAAGTTGTTTGGCTTAGGAAGTTCATAACGGATTTGGAAGTTATTCCAAATATGAACTTGTCGATCACGCAGTTTTGTGACAACAGTGGTGCTGTAGCCAACTCGAGAGAGCCTCAGAGTCACAAGAGGGGCAAACACATTGAGCGGAAGTATAACCTTATACGGGAGATTGTGCACCGCGGCGACGTGATAGTCACGCAAATAGCGTCGGAGCACAACGTTACTGATCCATTTACAAAGGCCCTCACGGCTAAGGTGTTTGAGGGTCACCAAGAGAGTCTAAGTCTTCGAGTGCTTCCAGACTAGGGCAAGTGGGAGTATTGTAACGGGTATTCAATGGCCTAGTTTATTGTAATTTATTGTACATTTGAGAAATGTATTATTTACTCCACTAGCTTACTCCAAGTGGGAGTTTGTTGGGATGTATGTCCTAATCTCGTCTTATTTGTAATATTACCTATTGAAATAAATAAGAGTTATTTCTTTCATCACTTTATGTCTCGCATTTTTAAAAACTTTGTTCAATAAACTAGGCTCCGGGGTCATTGAATTAATGAGAGAACAAGAACTTGAACGGTGTGTAGTGGACATACAGGGAGGATCACGTTCGAATAAATGACCCGAACGGTCTACAGTGTTCGGATGGGGTTGGAGGCCTAATTCTACATACGTTGTGGATGCGGCCCACTTTGTATTAGATACAAACGAGATGATTTGACTCGTTCATGTGGTTGACATACGAGTGGGGACATCCTGTGCAATGAGATTGTACAAGAGCGGACCGTGAATTATTAGACCTACTAATGTAACACCGTTGACAGTAGGACTAATAACTTCGTAAATGACCATTAGTGACTCGACCTTAATCCTGAGCATGTTACGGACTCCTGTGTGCGGGCGTCTATCCTTTGACTAGTACGGGTGAGGGTGGTCACAGTTACTCGCCCAATATGCCGATTTTCTCAGGGATAGGACCACAGGCGCCCACCCTCTCACTTGCCCGAGAGGGCTGTTGTATATGGTTGGACAATTACAATGTTGTTGTTCATTAGAGGAGCAGTGGGGACTTAAGGAGCAAGAAAAAGACACAGGAGTAAAACGATAATTTGACTCAGCAATCTCTATGAACAACCTGTGAAGGGTTGACTCATGGGTATTGGTTATATCAATGGACACAACTTGCCCTACAGTGACTGGAGTGCAGCTACGGGGTTTAGTGGAGTGTTACCGTAGCTAATGAATGTTGATTAACCGGGTCTAAGAGTTTGACAGGTTAGTCTCGGATCATTAGAGCTCGTCACCTGTAGGTCCATTAGTTCACTCTATTGTCTCAAACTGGATAAATAGAGGGTTTACAGTTTGGTGTGGATTTGAAGTGTTCAAATTCATTATAAGGGTATTTATGTCATTTATATGAGATATGATTGACATATTATATAGTTTAATCTGAATGGGGTTCCTAATAAACTATAGGTTAGCCTAATTGCTTAATTAGAGCTAATTTGAAGAAATTGGATTGAGAGAAATTAAATTGAACGTGATTCAATTTAAAATCCACAATTATTCAAATGTGATTTGTATAATGAGATATGAGATAGCTTATTAGATGTGGTTATATAAATATGATTTTCATAACCTATGGTTGTGGTTAAATGGTAAAGAGGTGGAGATTTCAACTCCACCTATCACCATTATTTAAACTCATTTGCAAGAAGGAGTGGTATGCTTGTTGTTCATTTTTTTGGAATCTCACCAAAAACAACTTACAATTTTCTCTCAACTTTTCTCTCAATTCTCTCCTCCCTTTCACCAAAAGAAGTCCCACCTACTCTCATTCTACCGAAAGAGAACAACCGAGAAGCCCTTTTCGGAGGTGTCTGGTTCGTTGGTTTGTTCGAGGAGATCGAGTTCGTTGAGATCTTGAACACAAAAAGTTCGTGACCGGAGAAGGATTATGTGAAGAACGGTTATTCAACAAGTAAGTTTCTCTTATTGTTTTTCCTTCTAACAGTATGTTTAACCTAGTTTCTATAGGATAGAAATGGTTTTAAGAAAGCGTTTTTCGCAACGATACCACGACGATTCAATCGTCCTTCCGCTACGTGGGATTTTCATTCCTTCACAATCAACAACTCAACATGTACTCAGGGCAGTCACAATAGAATCACAACTTTCCACCACCAAACTTAAACTAAACATTCCCCCCAATGTTTGCAAAATAAGCTCAAATCAAGTGAGAAAGGTAAGAGTGAACAATATTGTCCTGAGTAATGGAGATCATCATTTTTTTTTTTAATTTTTAGATTCCTTGGATAGCCAAGATACGTGAGTTGAATTTCCTCATAACGGGAGCATGGGTTTCAACGAGGGTTAGCATCAACGACAACCTAACAAAGCAAAACAAACAAACTAGTAAGTAAATTAAAAACTGACAAACAACCAAAACAAACAAAAAACAAAAAACAAAAAACAAAAATAACAAAAATATAAAGCTTTGGTTGCCTCCCAAGAAGCGCTTTCTTTAACGTGTTTAGATAGACTGTAACTTATGATTGACATCAAGGTACGTAAAATTGCTCGTATTTCTTTAGGCCCTTTTTGCTTGAATCGATATAACCTTCTAAGTCTAAAAGGCTATCTTGTTTTTCTTGGGCATCTGAAAGATAATTATTTTTGGTATTTTTGTGTATTGAAATAAAATAACAAAAATCAAAACAAGACTCGTGAGTATAAGACAAATGGTTATCAAGATTAAAGGAAATTTATGGAGATAAACGGAGAAAGGACTTTTCAGCCTCGAACTCTATCACCAAACTTTCCTCCGTGAAAGTGTTTGTATTACCATTGTCTACCTCACAAACCTATTTCTGGTGTGTTTCAGTCTCCTCCAACTCATCCTCACATCATATGAATATATCCTCCTAGGTTGCTCCTCCTTAGTGGCAAGAATGAGAAACTGTTCCTGTAAGGCTTTAAGGGATTTTACCAGTTGATCGAGATAATGAGTTCTTTCATGTATTATTTCCCAAAGTTCTACCACTTTAACTTCTAACCTATCCAACCTTTCTAATTCATCATGAACCAAATTTTTAATCCTCAACTCTAACATATATTCCATTAATAAATCCACAAGAGAAGAATTTTTTGTACGTTGGTCAGGGTACGAGAAATTTTGGTTCCAAGTGCCTATATGATTACCATCAAAATAATTTTCATCAATCATAGATTCAAAATGGTAAGGATTAGACAAATAGTATCCAGAAAGATCATGATGCACATATCTAGGGTCCTGGAAAGGGTAGTACATTGGTGGAGAATAAAAAACATGAAAAGTCATACTTTAAATCTCAACAATTCAAATCAAGACTTTTTCAAAAAAATCAACATAACCAAAACATGAGACAAAGACTAGGAAAACACATAAAACTAAATTAAGACAAATAAATAAACAAATAACAAACACACACAGAACAATTAAGGAAAGAAAACACAAAAGGGAAAACAAACTTTAGTCTAAAATCTCAAATTTTCTCCTAATATTAATTAATGTAAATAATCGTCATTCTCCGACAACGACACCAAAAACTTGTTGCGTAAAATGATATTGCAATATCGCAAGCGTACGAGTCAAGTTTTAGTATAGTGATTTAAAGTTCCAAGTATCGTCCTCAGGAATGGTTTTCTAGATTAATTAATTACCAAGGTACTAAATCTCAATTTTAGCTAAAGTAACAAAACATGGATAGATGATAAAACAAAGATAAAAGATAAATAAACAAGTGGAGACACGAATATGATAGAATTGGAGGAGATTGACTTCACAAGTTGATAACTTATTTAACACATGCAATGAACGAACATGATGAATTTGTAAACAATGAGTAAAAATACTCAAGAGAATCCCTCGACCCTTAGTGAGTCTCGCACACACGATAAATCGTAAGTCTCCTTATGAATTTTAAAAGCATACACGACATTAAGCAACTTCTTTATGTGTTTCCCATAGACTTCTAGGTCATTCTCATGCAAAACTTCTAAGAGTTTTGACAACTTTGCTCTAATCTAAGCTTTTTCTCTCGAATCTAGTTAAACCAACAAGATTAAAGAATTGAATAACGAGTTGCCAAAAATAAATATCAAAACATAGTTCCATACATAAGCAAATAAGTCTTAAACAAGAAAATCAAATTCTAACTATAACTTTTTAGCCACTCTAAATCACAATAAAACAAAACTAAAAGTGTAGAAACGTCTTAAAACGGTGTTACAATCGCAAAGAAAGAGGAAATAAACTTATGTGTCGAAGTCGGTCCCTCGTCCCCGAGCTCCCGTCACGATCTCGAACCTCCACGAATGCTTTGGCTTCCAAGGAATGCTCACTTATCTCTTCTTACAGAGTTTATTTCGAAATTAGGGTGCAAAGACTATAAAATTCGGCTTTCTTTGCAAGTAGAAGTCATGTTCTATTTATAAGGCTTCTCGGCACAGCATTGCAATGCTAGGGACAGTCGATGGCATTGCAACGCTGAGGGCAGCGTTGCAACGACGCTACCCTAAGCGTGTGCACCCTTATCGATCTGGCGTTGCAACGCTAGTAAGCAGCGTTGCAATGCCCTCACCACGACTCTTCACACTAGTATTCTTATCGAGATAGCATTGCGGCGCTGCAAAGCAACGTTGCAACGCTATCGGCATGATCCTTCAACAGATCAAAACAGCAATCACGGCGTTGCAACGCTCTGCATGGTGTTGCAACGCCATCACCTCGAGTCTACTAGCTTTAAATTATCCTTTTACTTCTAATGGATGTTATTTTGAGCTCCAAATAGCCTCAATTCGATCCCTAGTGATCCATAATGTCTCCAAATGTCCTGTTTAAGCTCTTAGCCTGAAATTCAATGATTAACACACATAAAAGCCCTGAAATTATCATAAAACTAGCAATAATTAAGCCTAAAGATAAAACATTTTGTGTGCTATCAATTCAATTTTAATTAATTAATTGGGAACGTGTCACGATTGTTGGGATTTGTGCCCTAAACTTGTGTAATTTTGATCAAATAAATAAAGAGTTATTTGTTTTGATAAAATTATATTCTTGCTTTATAAATCCAATCAACTAAGCTCCAAGGTTATAATGTATCTTGAACATCAGTGTAGTAGACACTATTTGGATTATGTTCAAGAGTATAACCTAAATGGTCTATGGTGTAAGAATAAGGTAGGAAACCTTATTCTGGTAACACCATGGATGCGGCTCACTTTGTAATTAGTACAAATGAGGTAGTCCAACTCATTCATGGGGTTGACATGCGAGTGGTGGCATCCTGTATGAAGAGTTCATACAAGATCGAACTGCAAATTATTAGTCAAACAAGTATAACGCCGTTAACAGGATAAGACTGATAATTTATAGATGGTCATTAGTGGCTCGACCTGAATCCTGAGCAAGTTAAGAACTCATGCTTATAGGGGTTTGTCCTTAGACTAGTATGGGTGAGAGTGGCCTGTAGCCGACTCAATAAGCCTACCTTCTCAGGGACAGAATCTCGTAGGTAGCTGGGGACTTAACTATGCAAGATGGAATTCACTCATTCCTACACTAAGGAATTAGATAGGTTGTTCTCTTAAGAACTGACTCCAGGTCTTGAACAACGGAACCCCGCCCTCTAAGAGGGTATGAGTCTATGGTAGACCTTAGACTTAGTATTCATTAGAGGATCAGTAGTGCTTAAGGAACAAAGAGGTAATCACAGGGGTAAAACAGTAATTTGACCCCACCGTGATTACGAACAACCTGTGAATGGTCGACTCATGGGCAACGATTATATCAGTGGACACAATATAATCTACAGTGAGGAGAGTGCAACTACAAGTCTATAGTGGAGTGACTTGTGGTTAATGAATATTGATTAACTGGATCAAAGAGTTTAATCAGTTAATCTCACATCATTGGAGCTCATGAACTGTAGGTCCATTAAGTACCTCCGTTGGCTCAACATGGTAATATTGAGGGTATAAAGTTAGGAATGAAATTGAAGCGTTCAATTTCACATATGAGGTGTTATATCAATTATATATGATATAATTGATATAATATATGATTTTAATGTGAATTAGATTCACATATAAACTATATACTAATGAGAGAATGAAGGAAGGATAGGATGGTAATTTCCATCCTATTTTCATATAAAAGGTTGCATGAGATTCAATTTGAAGGTGTAGCAAAAAGAATCAAAATCTTGGAAAACCCTAAATTGTAAGTGTTTTGTCTTGTTGGAAAAGTTCCACAAAACAAAAACACAACCTCTCTCACAACCATCTCACCTCATCCTAAAGGAACCCACCTACCTCCCTCACCTAGAGAACAACGGAGAAGATCCGGTGGTACTGTCCATGATCATTCAGGTTCGTGTTGCAGAGATCGTGATCGTAGGAGGAGGAGCACTTGAAGAAAGAGTTCTTCAAAGGTAATATCTTGTTGTCCATCTTGTAAGAAACATGCTTAATTTAAATCTAGTTCTTGTTTATGATATCCATGTAACAAAATTAAGAACACGCGATTAATAATCGCTTCCGCTGCGAGATTTGATTCCTTCAATTGGTATCAGAGCCCAATTGTGTTCTTAATTTTCATTCTTGATTTATCAAGAACGAGGTGGGATTTACTGTTTTTAATGAGATGAGTAAACGATTTGCAATTTAGACGTTTTCACTTTTAACACTTAGATTTACAATTTTTTCATTGAATCGTTCAATGTAAGGACCCGGTGTTTTTGGCAATTTTAATTGTAAATCGAGTCTGTAAGTCCGTGTCGATCAAGGCAAAGTGGTTGCTGAGAAGAACAGAACGAAAACGAGGCAAATTGGTGGAATTGACCTTATTGTCTGCGTGTAGCGTTGCAACGTTGTTCATTGGCGTTGCAACGCTACGCTTGCGGAAGGAGCATTAGAGGCAGCGTTGCAATGCCGAAGACGTTTCGCAGCGCGCTCCAACGTGCAGAAATGGACAAGCCGCAGCGTTGCAATGCCGAAGGCGTTTCAGGAGTTCTTCAACGGGCGAAAAACGAATTTTTATTATATATTAAATATAAAAAATGTTTTATATTTAATTATATTTATTTAATTTAATTTTAATTAATATAATTAGATTATATTAATTAAAATTAATTTTAGGTTGCCAAAATTGGTCTAATTTTGCTATTTAAATTGTGAAGTTGTTGTATAATTATTGTCATGCATAATGTATGCTTTTAATTTAGATATCCCACCTTAGGTTAAGCATTTCCATGCATCATTTATAATATAAAGTGTTATATTATATAGTTTGCATGAATAATTAATATAAGGTGTTATATTAATTTATTGACAACATTGATGATTATGCTATGTATGTTTTATTATTCATGAGATGAATGATCAAGCACTATGACATAGTATGCATGTCACCTAAGGTTAATTATTAGTTTTCAAATGTTTAGAACTTGGAAATAATAGACCTTAGGTTATCTAGTTCTAATTAGATTAGAATTAGGAACAAAGTAATTTATAACCAATGATTAAAAGAGGAACTCTGTCTAAGGAAGGTTCTGTCTAGATTGGGGTATTTAAACTGACAGAAACGGAACGCCCCTACCTGGGAACTGACCTGAGAGTGAAATTTAATCAGAGAGTTTATAAATTATAGTAGCGTCAGCGGGTTTATTAAGGGGTTAATAAATTAGAAATCCTAGACTTAATATAAAGAGTTATATTAGCAAACTTAGGGTAAAAATCATTATAAGAGTTATATTGATAAGTTTAGGTAAAACCATTAGCCGGGTTTAGCCTAAGTTAGATTCCTATAGATTTAAAGTATCTAGTGGGAGGAAAAGTGTATATGATACATATTTTTCCACCTACGTATCTCCGGGAAGTTCACACCGTGAGACTCATACTTAGCCTCGTGGCGCAAACGGGAGCGTCCCCCTTCGGATGGTGTTTGTAAGAGTCAATATCAGGGTGAATGGAGAGGGTACTTATAGTGAGTGGGAGCAGCTTTAGTGAAAACAAAACCTATGGTCTCTTCAGTCGGTTTACACCGTAAGATCACTATGGTCAGCCTGCTAGTTTTGCCTGGACCAGACAATCCCTTCGGAGGGCTTGATCATAGGGGATCGAACACAGTAGACACCCGAAAGGGATAAAGATTTCCTTAGTCTATTTTTCAATCTAGTCCTCCCTTCGGCGGATTTTATTGGATGGGGGCTCTGGGATCTAAAGACAGAGGGTTACACTCACAAGGTACATAGGAAGTGTATGTATCCAGACTAAATAATGGTAACTAAAGCCTATAGGAATAAGAGTTATTCCGGCATTAGGTTTTGGTCAAGAGTGTCTTGATCAAGAGAAGGAGTGTTTTTTATTACCCTTCGGTGTCATACATTCTAAACCTTTGGAGTATCATTGCAAATTATAAATGACCTAGGAATCATTTGATAATTAGCTAAAACATGATTGGATTAGACAATTATAGCAAGAAACTCATACAAGTTTTGTTTGTAAATTTTCAGCAAAATGTCTAGCTCTATAATTTCTTTATTGGGTGCGAAAACGTTAACCGAAAAGAATATGATGACGTGGAAAAACAAACTCAATACTATATTGGTAGTGGACGATCTGAAGTTTGTGTTAACTAAGGAGTGTGCTCAAGTGTCAGGCTCGAATGCTTCACGAAATGTTCGTGATGCATATGATCAATGGATCAAGGCAAATGATAAGGCCAAAGTCTATATGCTGGTAAGTATGTCTGACATATTAGCCAAGAAGCACGAGGGCATGATAACCGCTAAGGAAATCATGGATTCTGTGCAGGGTATGTTTGGAAAAAAGTCTACCCAGGTCCGACACAATGCCCTCAAGTATATATTCAACTCGAGGATGCCAGAGGGTTCATTTGTTCGGGATCATGTCCTGGATATGATGGTACACTTTAACATCGCGGAGTCGAATGGGGTTTCCATCGATGAATTGAGCAGGTCACCTTCTGAAGGGAATTGAAGTCCCCGCAGCGGAAGCGATTGTGAATCGCGCGCTCTTGATTTAGTTACAACAATTAATTCAAGAACATAAATCATAGATTAAGCATGCAAAACAGAATGGACAGCAAGTATTTACCTTTGAAGAACCTTTCTTCGAGTGCTCCTCTCTCCCACGGTCACGATCTCAGCAATACGAACTCGTATGAACACCGACACTACCACCGGATCTTCTCCGTTGTTCTCTAGGTGAGGGAGGAAGGTGGGTTCCCTTTAGGAATAGTGAGGTGTTTTGTGAGAGAGATGTTTGTTGTTTTGGAACTTTTCCAACAACAACAAAAAGGCTAGGAATCACTTAGAATGTCTTAACCTAGTTGCATCTTATGCAACCATATATATAGGGAAATGGGATGGAAATGACCATCCTACCCCTCCTTTAATCTCTCTTTAGTATATAGTTTATTTATGAATCTAATTCACATTAAAACTATATATTGTATCAATTATATCATATATAATTGATATAACTCCTCATGTATGAAATTGAACACTTCAATTTCACTTCTAACTTTATACCCTCAATGTTACCATATTGAGCCAACGGAGGGATCTAATGGACCTACAGATCATGAGCTCCAATGATATGAGATTAACTTATCAAATTCTTTGATCCAGTTAATCAATATTCATTAACTGCAAGTCACTCCACTATAGACTTGTAGCTGCACTCTCCTCACTGTAGATATTATTGTGTCCACTGACATAGTCATTACCCATGAGTCGACCCTTCACAGGTTGTTCGTAATCACAGCTGGGTCAAATTATCGTTTTACCCCTGTGATTACCTCTTTGCTTCCTTAAGCACCACTGATCCTCTAATGAACAACAAGTCTAAGGTCCTACCTTAGACTCATACCCTCATAGAGGGCGGGGCCCCGTTGTTCAAGACGTGGAGTCAGTTCTTAAGGGAAAAACCTATCTAATTCCTCAGTAGAGGAATGAGTGAATTCCATCTTGCATAGTTAAGTTCCCAGCTACCTACGAGGTTCTGTCCCTGAGAAGGTAGGCTTATTGAGTCGGCTACAGGCCACTCTCACCCATATTAGTCTAAGGACAAAGCCCTATAAGAAAGAGTTCTTAACTTGCTTAGGATTCAGGTCGAGTCACTAATGACCATCTATAAATTACTAGTCTTATCCTGTTAACGGTGTTATACTTGTTAGACTAATAATTGCGATCCAGTCTTGTATGAACTCTTCATACAGGATGCCCCCACTCGCATGTCAACTACATGAATGAGTTGGATTATCTCATTTGTACTAATTACAAAATGGGTCGCATCCATGGTGTTACCAGAATGAGGTTTCCAACCTTATTCTTATATCATAGACTATTTAGGTTATAATCTTGAAATCAACCCAAATAGTGTCTACTACACTGATTTCAAGATGAATGTTATAACCTTGGAGCTTAGTTTATTGGATTTATAAAAGCAAGACTGTAATCTTATCAAAACAAATAACACTTTATTTAATTGATCAAAAATTACACAAGTTCAGGGCATAAATCCCAACAGCTTCATTCTGGAAACCCTTCTAGATAGTTTCCTACAGTTTAGAAGTAATGTTGTTATGAACAAGCTTACTTTTAATCTTACCTCCCTTTTGAATGAACTCCAAACCTTTCAATCTTTGATGAAAATTCTGGGATCGAAAGGTGAGGCAAATATTGTCAGTGGCTTCATCTTCTTCTAACCTGAAAGGGAAGAAGAAGAACATGAAAAAGGTTGGTAAAGGGAAACGAGCTGACAAAGCTGCCGCCCAGAAGGGTAAAAAAGTCAAAGAAATTTCAGTCAAAGGAAAGTGTTTTCACTGCAACGAAGACAGGCATTGAAAACGGAACTGTCTGAAGTACATTACAGAAAAGAAAAAGGAAGGTAAATATGATTTACTTTGCTTAGAAGCTTGTTTAGTAGATAATGATAAAACTGCTTGGATACTTGATTCAGGCGCCACTAATCATGTTTGCTCTTCTTTTCAGGGAATTGATTCCTGGCAGCAGCTACAGAAAGGAGAGATAACGCTCCGGATTGGAAATGGAGAAGTCGTCTCAGCTGTAGCAGTAGGCATGAAGCTTTATTTTGGCAAGAAATATATGTTGTTAGACAATATATTAGTGATACCAAGGTTTACTAGAAACCTTATTTCAATTTCTTGTCTTATAGAACAATGTATTTCTGTTTCTTTCTCATTGAATAAAGTGTTTATTTTGAAGAAAGGTGTGGAAATATGTTCAGCTTCATTAGAAAATGGATTGTATGTTTTAAAGCCTAATTCAGTCAAAATGCTTTTGAACACTGAATTATTTAAAACTGCAAACACACAAACTAAGAAACATAAAATTTCTCCTAAAGAAAATGCTCATCTTTGGCATCTTAGATTTGGTCACATTAACCTCAATAGGATTGAGAGATTGGTAAATAATGGACTTCTAAATGAGTTAGAAGAAAATACTTTACCTGTATGTGAATCCTACCTAGAAGGCAAAATGACTAAAAGATCTTTTAGTGGAAAAGGTTATAGAGCCAAAGAACTTCTTGAGCTTATACATTCAGACCTTTGTGGTCCGATGAGTGTTAAAGCCAGAGGAGGTTATGAATATTTCATCTCTTTCATAGATGATTATTCTAGATTTGGGCATATTTACCTAATACAACATAATTATGAAGAACTTGAAAAGTTCAAGGAATTCAAAACTAAAGTTGAAAATCAATTAGGTAAAACAATTAAAACCCTTCGATCAGATCGAGGTGGAGAGTACATGGATTTAAAATTCCAGAACTATATGATAGAACATGGAATTACATCCCAACTCACGGCTCCCGGTACGCCACAACAAAATGGTGTATCGAAAAGGAGAAATAGAACCTTGTTGGACATGGTTCGATCAATGATGAGTTATGCTCATCTCCCTAGTTCCTTTTGGGGTTACGCAGTAGAGACTGTGGTACACATTTTGAATAATGTGCCATCAAAAGGTGTTTGAAACACCTTTTGAACTCTGAAAAGGACGTAAAGGTAGTTTATGTCATTTTAGAATTTGGGGTTGTCCAGCACATGTGCTTGTGACAAATCCAAAGAAGTTGGATTCACATTCAAAATTGTGCCTATTCGTATGCTACCCAAAAGAAACAAGAGGTGGTTTATTCTATGATCCTAAGGAAGATAAGGTTTTTGTGTCGACAAATTCCATTTTATTAGAGAAAGATCACATAAGGGACCACAAACCAAGAAGTAAAATTGTGTTGAGTGAGTTAGACGGAACAATAGCAAATGTTGCTAATAAAACTAGTACGTCAACAAAAGTTGTTGATACTAGCTTGTCTAGTCAAGAGAGTCCATCTCAAGAGTCGAGTATGCCTCGACGTAGTGGGAGGGTTATAACGCAACCTGACCGTTACATGAGTTTATCTGAAACCCAAGTTGTTATACCAGATGACGATTGTGAGGATCCATCGACTTATAATCAAGCGATGGTTGACAAAGACAAAGACAAATGGGTCATAGCCATGGAACAAGAAATGGAGTTTATGCACTTCAATTCTGTTTGAGATGTTGTAGATAAACCTGATGGGGTAAAACCTATAGGTTGTAAGTAGATCTACAAGAGAAAGCGTAGTGTAGTTGGGAAGGTGCAAACCTTTAAAGCTAGACTAGTAGCAAAGGGTTATACCCAGGTTGAAGAGGTTGACTATGAGGAAACCTTTTAACCTGTTGCTATGGTAAAGTTCGTATCCTACTTGCCATTCCCACATATTATGACTATGAGGTATGGCAAATCGATGTCAAGACAGCCTTTTTGAATGGCAATCTTGACGAAAACATCTACATGGACCAACCCAAAGGGTTCATTGAACCAGGACAAGAGCAAAAAGTTTTCATGCTTAAAAGGTCCATCTATGGACTGAAACAAGCCTCTAGGTCTTGGAATATAAGATTTGATGAGGTAATCAATTCTTTTGGTTTTGACCAGAATGATGATGAACCTTGTGTCTACAAGAAAATCATCAATAGTTCTGTCGCATTCCTAGTTCTATATGAGGATGATATCGTATTCATTGGGAATGATGTAGGATATCTTACTGACATTAAGAATTGACTAGCTACGCAATTCCATATGAAAGATTTGGGTGATGCACAATTTGTTCTTGGGATCCAGATTGTCTGGAACCACAAGAATAAAACATTAGCCTTGTCTCAAACATCTTACATAGACAAAGTGTTGTCAAGGTTTAAGATGCAAGACTCCAAAAAGGGCTTATTGCCTTTCAGATATGGAGTTCATTTGTCTAAGGAACAATGTCCTAAGACACCTCAAAGAGTTGAGGATATGAGACGGATTCCTTATGCATCAGCTGTTGGGAGCCTTATGTACGCCATGTTGTGTACTAGGCCAGACATCTGTTTTCCAATTGGAATGGTCAGTAGGTATCAATTCAATCAAGGACCTGAACACTAGACAACAATGAAAACAATTCTTAAGTATCTACGGAGAACAAGGAACTACATGCTTGTGTATGGGGCTAAGGATTTGATCCTTACAGGATACATGGATTCTGACTTTCAGACTGATAAAGATTCTCGAAAATCTACATCAGGGTCAATATTTACTATTAACGGAGGAGCTGTAGTATGGCGAAGCGTCAAGCAAGGATGCATCGTTGATTCCACCATGGAGGCCAAATATGTACCAGCTTGTTAAGTAGCTAAAGAGGTCGTTTGGTTAAGGAAATTCATGTTAAATTTGGAAGTTGTTCCAAATATGACTTTTCCCATCACGCTGTATTGCGATAGTAGTGGTGAAGTGGCAAGTTCAAGGGAAACTCGAAGTCACAAGAGGGGAAAGCAGATTGAGTGAAAATATCATCTCATCAGGTAGATCGGGCATCGAGGAGACGTGATTGTCACGAAGATAGCCTCAGAGCACAACGTTGTTGATCCTTTTACAAAGGCTCTCACGGCTAAAGTATTTGAGAGTCACCTAGAAGGTCTAGGTTTACAAGTCTTCCCCAACTAAGGCAAGTGGGATTATATTGTACAAAGGGTTTAAATGCCCTAGTTTATTGTATTTACATTATTGTAATGTTTTAATACTACACAAGCTTTAGGTCAAGTGGGAGATTGTTGTGATTTCTGCCCTAAACTTGTGTAATTTTGATCAAATAAATAAAGAGTTATTTCTTTTGATAAAATTATATTCTTGCTTTATAAATCCAATAAACTAAGTTCCAAGGTTATAATGTATCTGAAACATCAGTGTAGTAGACACTATTTGGATTATGTTCAAGAGTATAACCTAAATGGTCTATGGTATAAGAATAAGGTTGGAAACCTTATTCTGGTAACACCATGGATACGACCCACTTTGTCATTAGTACAAATGAGGTAATCCAACTCATTCATGTGGTTGACATGCGAGTGGGGGCATCCTGTATGAAGAGTTCATACAAGACCGGACTGCAAATTATTAGTCTAACCAATATAACGCCGTTAACAGGATAACACTGATAATTTATAGATGGTCATTAGTGACTCGACCTGAATCCTAAGCAAGTTAAGAACTCCTGCTTATCGGGGTTTGTCCTTAGATTAGTATGGGTGAGAGTGGCCTGTAGCCGACTCAATAAGCCTACCTTCTTAGGGACAGAACCTCGTAGGTAGCTGGGACTTAATTATGTAAGATGGAATTCACTCATTCTTACAGTAACGAATTAGATAGGTTGTTCCCTTAAGAACTGACTCCAGGTCTTGAACAACGGGGCCTCGCCCTCTAAGAGGGTATGAGTCTATGGTAGGACCTTAGACTTGTTGTTCATTAGAGGATCAGTAATGCTTAAGGAACAAAGAGGTAATCACAGGGGTAAAACGGTAATTTGTCCCTACCGTGATTACGAACAACCTGTGAAGGGTCGACTAATGGGTAATGATTATATCAGTGGACACAATATAATCTACAGTGAGGAGAGTGCAGCTACAAGTCTATAGTGGAGTGACTTGTGGTTAATGAATATTGATTAACTCGATCAAAGAGTTTGATCAGTTAATCTCACATCATTGAACTGTAGGTCCATTAGGTCACTCCGTTGGCTCAACATGGTAATATTGAGGGTATAAAGTTAGGAATGAAATTGAAGCATTCAATTTCACATATGACGTGTTATATCAATTATATATGATATAATTGATATAATATATGGTTTTAATGTAAATTAGATTCACATATAAACTATATACTAATGAGAGAATGAAGAAGAATAGGATGGTAATTTTCATCCTATCTCCTTATAAAATGTTGCATGAGAAGCAATTTGAAGGTGTAGCAAAATGAAGCAAAATCTTGGAAAACCCTAGATTGTAAGTGTTTTGTCTTGTTGGAAAAGTTCCATAAAACAAAAATACAACCTCTCTCACAACAATCTCACCTAATCCTAAAGGAACCCACCTTCCTCCCTCACCTAGAGACAATGGAGAAGATCCGGTGGTAGTGTCCATGATCGTTCGAGTTTGTGTTGCTGAGATCGTGATCGTGGGAAGAGGAGCACTTGAAGAAAGAGTTCTTCAAAGGTAATATCTTGTTGTCCATCTTGTAAGAAGCATGCTTAATTTAGATCTAGTCCTTGTTTATGATATCCATGTAACAAAATTTAGAACATGCGATTCACAATCGCTTTCGTTGCGGGATTCAATCCCTTCAATGATGACACGTTCCCATCACTCTCCAATCCCCTCTCAATAGGGAGTGGGGAGTTAACCTTTCTTTTGTACTTATTCTCCTGGTGAGAGGAGGTGATTGATGGATGATTTTATTCTGTGCATTTGTGAAATTGCAAAAAGAATTTTCTCTCTCTCTAATTCCCTTCCTTCTCTTCCAACTGTTGGAATCCTTCCCACCAAGGATTGGATCGAAAGAACTCAGAGGATAGAGGGTTTACACAGTGGTTGTGTCCTATTAGAAGAATAGAGGAATTTTGTTGTTGTTGTGTTGCTGTACACTTGGAGCAAAGAGTTGCTGTGAAACTACAAAGGTAACATACTGTTTTTCCTTATTAGTTTTAACTATTATTCATCATGTTTGCATGTTATAGATCCATGCTCAATTTAATTAGATTAAATGTTGTTCATCCTCTGTAATTTTACCAATGCATTGATATTTGGGTTAAACCAAAACATCCAAGTAATTGATCCATAAAATATGTTTCCGCTAATCAAGGGGATCAGATCTCCAACAATTGGTATCTGAACAATGCTTGTTTTGTTTTTGTTGAAACAAATTTGCATTGGTTAGGGGGGGATTGCATTTGGCTTGCTGTAAAACTAGTTTAGGAAAATTTTGGCCTTAGATTTATTTTTTATTAGATCAAATTAAATGTAAAGGCCCCTGCGTTTTAGGAAATTAAGTGCATAATCGAGTCTATAATATTGTTTTGAGTTGTTCGTGACAAGTTTGAAGCAATTCGGATGAGTATCGGGTGAGAAATTGGCAATTGAAGTCTGCTGCTGGAAGATTTAGCTCTACTGGCGAACCAGGCGGCGTTACCACGCTACCAGCCGTTGCAATGCCGTTCGTCGTCGGCGTTACACGCGCTACTCGATGTCGTCGCGCGCGTGCAGATGAGACGGCGTTGCAACGCTCTCCTCAGCAGCGTTACAACGCGCGCGATGATGACAACTGAAGGTGCGGATCGGTTCGTGCGGTTGGGTCGATTTTGGTCCGGTTCAAGCGATCTGAGCCCGGTTCAAGGAGTTTCGGAACGATTTTGTAATAAGATTAGTGTAATTTTTGTAATTTTACACTTTAGGGGCCAATTTTTTTCGGTTTTACGGCTATTTTCTTTATGAATGTTATTTAGAATATTTTCCACCTTAGGATAAGCATGTTCATGCATTTTTTTTATTTGTATAAGTGTTATATAAATATGGTAGAAATGCATGATTTATTTTATTATCATAAGTAATTAATTATAATTATTATAATAAGATTATATAGAAAATAAATTGCATGGAGCATGAAATTACTTAGTTTAAAATACATGTTATTTTATTTAAGTAATTTGCTTTATTCAATTAGTTGAATGTCTTTTATAATTCAGATTTGAAATAGTTTGTTGGTTTTATAATATAGTTCCATGTCATAGGTTAATTACTAAAATTTATAAAATTTATAAATAAAAGGGTTTTAGAAACCATAACCTATAACAAATAATTGCATGCAAACATAGGAACTTGGGTTAAATTAAATTAGTTTTAAATTATTTAAAATTAATTTAGACCTAAGTTTAATTTCTAATATGATTAGAAGTTAGTCTTACATAGTATTTTAATAATTTAAAATATAGTAGGACAATAGAACATTGGTTATAAGGGAACTCTATCGGTGATGTTCTGTCGAAGGTTGGGGGTACTTAAGCTGACGGTTAACGGAACAACTCCTACCTGGGAATTGACCTGGAACTTGAGTTGAATTAACCATAGTCCTATGTTATATCTAGGTAATTAAAATGTTTATTCACCTAGACATAAAGTTAAAATACCTAGTTATAATAGTTATAATAGGCATAGACTTAGATAGATTCTATTAGCCAGAATCCGACTAAGTTAAACCTATACCATAACCATAGAAGCTTCAGAGGGAGAAAACAAGGTGTTCGCATCGAGTTTACTCTCACGTCCTCAAGAGTTCACACCGTGAGTTCCATGCTCGGCTACGAGGCGTCAATAGGGTGTCCCCCTACAGTAAGTGTTTGCATGGTTCAATAACAAGGTGAATGAGGGAAGTATCCCTAGTAAATGGGAGCAGGGCGCGTGTCAACGTATCCAACGGGCTCCTCCATTAGGTCGCACCGTGAGATTTCAATATTCCGCCTGCTAGGTTGTCCTGGAACAGCCAATCCCTATGGAGGGCTTGACTATAGGGGTCGGAACACCGCGAACTCCAGAAATGGATAGGTCTCTTAGGTAATTTACCAACAGTTGTCTTTCTTAATAGTAGCATGTTGGCTCGGACCTATTGGATCTGAAAATGGTAGGGTCACATTTACGAAAACAGTTAAGTTAGTTAACGAGTCATTTACCAAACAAGCGGTAGCTAAGAATCATTGGGACATGAGATGTTCTGGTTGTGAGAATTAGCTGAGATAGTCTCAATTCAGGGAATGAGTGACTAACCACCCGACGGTGGCTTTAGTTTAAAACCCTTGAAGTAACGTTGCAAAATTAAAGGTTTAATTTAAACACTAGGGTTCTTTAATAAATTTTGCTAAAATTGATTAGTTTTTAATGGGTTAAAGGCATAATTAATTAGAAATGTTTTTGAAATTTCAGTATGTCGTCCTCTATAATAGCCTTATTCAAAAGTGAACGTTTAACTGGCGAAAATTATACTACGTGAAAGTTCAACCTGAATACGATTCTCGTTGTTGACGACTTTTGATTTGTACTGACTAAGGAATGTCCTCAGGTCCTTGCTCGAAACGCTCCTCAAACTGTTAAGGATGCATACGACCGTTGGATCAAGACCAATGATAAGGCCAAGGTCTACATTTTGGTCAGTGTTTCTGAAGTTCTGCCAAAAAGCACGAGGGCATGGTCTGAGCTCATGAGATCATGAGTTCGTTGTAGAATATGTTTGGACAACCGTCTGGGCAGCTTCTTCACGAATCCCTCAAGTACGTTTATAACTTCCGTTTGAAGGAGGGATCGTCAGTGAGAGAACATGTTCTCGGTCTGATGGTCCACTTAAACGTGGTTGAAATGAACGACGCAGTCATAGACGAGCAAAGTCAGGTGTCGTTCATCCTTGAATCTCTTCCCAAAAGTTTCCTGCGATTCCGCAGCAATGCGGTGATGAACAAGATAAAGTACAACATCACTACTTTCCTCAATGAACTGCAGACTTTACAGTCTTTTATGAAGAATAAGGGGCAGGCTGATGGAGAGGCAAATCTGTTTGCCCATTCCAGAAGGTTCCAGAAGGGTTCATCCTCTGGAACTAAGTCCTGTGGTCCATCTTCTAGGCTTAAGAAGTCCCAAAAGAAGAAGACCCAAAAGAAAAAGATAGGAGGGAAAGGGAAGACACCTGTTGCTGATAAGAGCAAGGGAAAGGCCAAGGTTGCAAACAAATGAAAGTGTTTCCACTGCAACATGGACGGGCACTGGAAGCGAAACTGTCCAAAGTACCTTGCTGAGCTCAAAGAGAAGAAAGGTAAATTTGATTTACTTGTTCTTGAAACTTGCTCAGTGGAAAATTATGATTTTACCTGGATACTTGATTCAGAAGCCACTAACCTATTGGAGTTTTTACCCTAAAACTCGTAGTTTGTAATTTTGTTCTAATTTTTGTAATAAGAGTTATTATTTCAATAAAGAGTTATTGTTCGTTATTTACGATATTACCATTGTTTTAACCCTAAATCCAATAAACTAAACATCAAAGGTTGTAAAATGTCTCTTGAACTGAATGTATTGTACATATAAAGGATCTCGGTTCGAGATACAACCTAAAGGGACTATAGAAAGTGGATAAGGTTTGGGTACCTTACCCTGGTAACACTATGGATGTGGCCCACTTTGTATATGATACAAACATTGTGATTCTAACGTGTTCGTGTCGATGACATGTGAGTGGGGATATCCTATGTAATGAGATTACATAAGACCGGACCACGAAATAGTAACCACTAGATGTAACTTCGTTGACTAGCTAGGTTTAAATTCACTAGGATGACCTAGGCAACTTGATCTCAATCCTGAGCAGGTTACAAACTCTTATTTGCGAGGGATTGTCCTTTGACTAGTATGGGTGAGAGTGCCCAGATTCGCCGACTCAATATGTCTACCTTCTTGGGGACAAGACCGAGTGAGCGGCGGGGGACTTAACTTAGCAAGATGGAATTCACTCCTTCTCGCCTACTAGGGTAAGTAGATGAATGTTCCTTTAAGTGGTGTCTCCGAGACTTGAACAAAGGGCCCGACCGTCTCATTGGCTCGAGAGGGACTTCTGTTTATTGGTAGAACCACAAACAAATTGTTTATTAAAGGAGCACTAGTACTTAAGGTACAACATGTAATGGGGCCCGCCCAATACTCACGACAACATTGTTGTCACGGAGTACACTCAAGGTCGACAACAGAATATGACCTGTGTGCACACGGTACCATAAAGCCTCGGGCTCAATATCTCAGTCATTTACTCATTCGAGTCTCAGAAAACACATAAAAATATTTGAACATGCCTGCTTATCTTTTCTTTCGTAAAATTCAAGCATACTCAGCTTGTTCATAAAAACTGGAAATCTTTAAATCATACTTGCTAGTGCATACTTGCTCGAAATCATAACATTTCCATAAATTTCAGAAATCAATAAACATATAATCATGTATAAGTTTCATCGGGAAATCTAGGCTCACATCGAGTACTTGGAAACATTTTAAGGAAAACATGAATGCTCATAAATATGTGTTCCAAAGGTAAACATAAAGCATTGAAACCCCTTTCAATCTAGCAAAACTAGCATTTCTTAAAGCATATTTCAAGCACATAGATCGTTTTCGAAGTTCGTTTTGTCACTCACAGTGTTAGAACTAGAACCTTGGCCCGTACACTCGACCTATTTCCTCTTGACCTTCCAAACAAACCAAAACCAAGCATTAGAACCTCGATCTCATGATTTCCAACCTTAAAATTACAAAAAACACACCATCTAATTTCCAGCATTTTACAGATTTCATACCCTGTCTGCAAACAATAATAACTTCTTCATTACATAGCCACCAAGAATGTATTTTATACCAAACTCTTCCTTTTTGAACCCTCTATAAATCATATGAAGAAATAAAATTGAGATTCCCAACGAATTTATTCGAAAATACCTCAAAATCGTCTTCCCTAAACAATAACCTTCTGTTGTTTCCAGATTCGATTTCCTGCTGCACCAAATATTGGACCTGACATTTTAAGCATCTTCCAGTCGAATTCTACTCACGAGTGCTCCATGAAAGTTGTAGGGAATTCAATACACTTTCCAACCATACCTATTAGAGCTTCTGATTCCAAATCTACAGATCAGCACGACCCAAACACCAGAGGCTTCTCGGATTTGATAGCAAAATCTGTCCTCTGCCTTCCTCTTCACAAATCAGTAACTTATGATCAGAATTGGCTCGAGCTTCCTTCAAGAATTTTGTTCAAATTTGAGTTAAATTTCAAGAAAATCAAACCTTAACTCTTTCCTCTTCTTGTAGAGCTCGAAATAACTTACACATCAGAACTGGATTTGTCGACTCATGGGCAATGACTATATCAGTGGACACAATAATATCTATAGTGAGGAGAGTGCAGCTACAAGTCTATAGTGGAGTGACTTGTAGTTAATGAATATTGATTAACTGGATCAAAGAGTTTGATCAGTTAATCTCACATCATTGGAGCTCATGATCTGTAGGTCCATTAGATCCCTCTGTTGGCTCAACATGGTAATATTGAGGGTATAAAGTTAGGAGTGAAATTGAAGTGTTCAATTTCATACATGAGGAGTTATATCAATTATATATGATATAATTGATATAATATATAGTTTTAATGTGATTTAGACTATATACTAAAGAGAGATTAAAGGAGGGGTAGGATGGTCATTTCCATCCCAATTCTCTATATATATGGTTGCATGAGATGCAACAAGGTTAAGGGTTTTTTCATAGAATCACTAGCCTCCTTGTTGTGTTGTTGGAAGAGTTCCAAATCACACATCTCTCTCAAAATACCTCACATCTCCTAAAGGGAACTCACATTCCTCCCTCACCTAGAGAACAACGGAGAAGATCCGGTGGTCGTGTCTTCGCACGTTGGAGTTCTTGTTGCTGAGATCGTGACCGTGGAGAGATGAGCACTTGAAGAAAGGTTCTTCAAAGGTAACTTCTTGTTGTCCAAACTCTTATTTTATGCTTAATCCATGTTTTATATTCTTGAAATTTCCATTGTAACTAAATCAAGAGCGCGCGATTCGCAATCGCTTCCGCTGCAGGGACTTCGATTCCCTTCAATTGGTATCAGAGCCCAATTGCGTTCTTGATTTATATTCTGGATTTTTCAAGAACAAGGTGGGATTTACTGTTTTTGTGCATGAGATGTATGAATGGTTTTTGCGAAATTAGATGTTTTCAATTTTGGCACTTAGATTTACAATTTCATTGAAATGTTCAATGTAAGGGCCCGTGTTTTGGGCAAATTTAATTGTAAATCGTTCATGTAAGTCCGGTGTCGATCGAGGCAAACCGGTTGCTGAGAATATCGGAGCGAAAACGAGGAAGGAATGGAGATTCCTATGGTTGTTCTGTGAATAGCGTTGCAACGCTGCCTTCAGCGTTGCAATGCCACTGTGGCATGCGCGCGGCTGGAGAAGACAAAAGCGTTGCAACGCTCGGTAGAAAACGAAAAATGCAGCGTTGCAGCAGCGCGCCGCCATCGCAGCTGCAACGCAGGCCGCTTTTCACGCGAGGAACAAATGCGAGCGAAACGGATTTTATTAATATATTTAATTATAAAAATGTTTTATATTTAATATATTTAATACATTTAATATAATTAGATTATATTAATTAAAATTATTTCTAGGGTGCCAAAATTGGTCTAGTTTTTGCTATTTTAATTATCCAATTGTTGTGTAATTATTGCCATGCATTGTGTATGCTTATATTTTAGAAATCCCACCTTAGGTTAAGCATTTTCATGCATCATTTATAATATAAGGAGTTATATTATATAGTTTGCATGATTAATTAATATAAGGTTGTTATATTAATTTTTGGACAGCATTGACATGCATTATATTTTATGAGATGAATATGTTATGTATGTTTTATTATTCATGTGATGAATGATCAAGCACTATAACATAGTATGCATGTCACCTAAGGTTAATTATTAGTTTTAAAGTGTTTAGAACTTGGAAATAATATACCTTAGGTTATCTAGTTCTAATTAGATTAGAATTAGGAACCAAGTAATTTATAAGTTATGATTAAAGAAGAAGAACTCGTCTAAGGAAAGTTACATCTAGGTGAGTATTTAAGTTGACTGAAACGGAACACCCCTACCTGGGAACTGATCTGGGAGTGAAATTTAATAAAAGAGTCTTATAAATTACAGTAGCGTCAGCGGGTTTATTAAGGGGTTAATAAACTAGAAATCCTAGGTTTAATATAAGGAGTTATATTAACAAACTTAGGATAAAATCAATATAAGAGTTATATTGATTATCAATATAAGAGTTATGTTGATAGAGTTAGGTAAAATCATTAGCCGGGTTTTAGCCTAAGAAAGATTCCTATAGACTTAAAGTATTCAGTGGGAGGAAAACGTGTATGAGATACATATTTTTTTCACCTACGCTATCTCCGGGAAGTTCACACCGTGAGACTCCTACTTGGCCTCGTGGCGCACACGGGAGCGTCCCCCTTCGCATGGTGTTTGTATGAGTCAATACCAAGGTGAATGGAGAGGGTACTTATAGTGAGTGGGAATAGGTTTAGTGAAAACAAAACCTACGGTCTCTTTTGTCGGTTTACACCGTTAGACCACTATGGTCAGCCTGCTAGTTTGGCCTGGACCAGACAATCCCTCCAGAGGGCTTGATCATAGGGGATCTAACACAGTAGACACCCGAAAGGGATAAAGATTTCCTTAGACTATTTTCCAATCTAGTCCTCCCTTCGGCGGATTTTATTAGATCGAGACTCTGGGATCTAAAGACAAAGGGTTACACTCACGGGGTACATAAGTTGTGTATGTATCTAGACCGAAAAATGGTAACTAAAACCTATAGGAATAAGAGTTATTCTGGTGTTAGGTTTTGGTTAAGAGTGTCTTGATCCAGATGAGGAGTATTTTTTATTACCCTTCGGTGTCATACACTCTAAACTTTTGGAGTATCATTGCAAATTATAAATGGCCTAGGAATCATTTGATAATTAGCTAAAACATGATTGGATTAGAGTTATAACAAGAAACTCATACAAGTTTGTTTGTAAATTTTCAGCAAAAATGTCTAGCTCTATGATTTCCTTATTGGGTGCGAAAAAGTTAACCGGAGAGAACATAGTGACATGGAGGGATGGACTCAACATAATCTTGGTTACACATGATCTTAAGTTCGTTCTCAATGAGGAGTGTCCTCAATTTCCTGCTCAAAATGCATCTCAAGCTGTTGAGGATGCGTATGACCGCTGGATTAATGTCAACGAAAAGGCGAAAGCCTATATCCTGGCTAGCATACCTGATGCTTTAGCCAGGAGGCTGGAGGGTAAGGTCTCAGCTCGAGAGATCATGGATTTTGTGCTAAATTTGTCTACACAACCGTCCAAACAAATTCGGCATGAAGCCCTAAAGTTCGTTTATAACGCACGTATGAAGGAAGGAACATCGGTGAGAGAACATGTTCTCAATCTGATTACCCACTTCAATATAGCGGAATTAAATAGAGTGGTCATAGACGAGAAATATCAAATTTTATTCATCCTAGAATCTCTTTCGAAGAGTTTTCAGCGATTCCGTAGCAATGCAGCGATGAACAACATAGAGTATGATCTGACTTCTCTGCTACATGAGCTGCAGAATTATAAGTTTCTTATGGATGATAAGAGACAACAAAATGGAGAGGCAAATTTGTTTGCTCATTCCAAAAGTTCTCAGGAGGATTCATCCTCTGGGACTAAGAACTGCAACCATGCTTCTGGACTTAAGAAGATATAGAAGAAGAGGAAAAGGAGCAGATAAAGAGCAACTGTCTGGCAAAGAAAAGTTGTTATTTGATAACATGTAACTTAAGGGTTTATTAGAAACCTTATTTCTTGCCTTAAATAACATTGTACATCTTTTACTTTTCAATTAAATAAAGTGTTTATTTCATTAGAAAAGTATTGTACTATGTGTTCCTCTTCTTGAGAATCATTTGCAAATGGTTTAATTCAGTTAAAATAGTTTTAACAAGTGAATTTTACAAAATTGCAAGTACATGAACTAATTTCTCCTAAAATGCTCATCTTTGGCGTCTAAGATTGGGTCACATTAATCTCAATAGGATTGAGAGATTGGTAAAGAACGGAATTCTAAACGAGTTAGAAGAAAATTCCTTGCCAGTATGTGAATCCTGCCTAGAAGGCAAGATGACTAAAAGACCTTTTAGTGGAAAAGGTTATAGAGCCAAAGATCCTCTAAAGCTTATACATTCAGACCTTTGTGGTCCGATGAATGTTAAAGCCAGGGAAGGATATGAATATTTCATCTCTTTTATAGATGATTATTCCAGATATGGGCATATTTACCTAATGCACCACAAGTCTGAAGCACTTGAAAAGTTCAAGGAATTCAAGGTTGAGGTTGAAAATCAATTAGGTAAAAAAGTTAAAACACTTCGATCAGATCGAGGTGGAGAGTACATGGATTTAAAATTCCAGAACTATATGATAGAACATGGAATTACATCCCAACTTTCAGCTCCCGGCACACCACAGCAAAACGGTGTATCGGAAAGGAGAAACATAACCTTGTTGGACATGGTTCGATCAATGATGAGTTATGCTCATCTCCCTAGTTCCTTTTGGGGTTATGCAGTGGAGACTGCAGTATACATATTGAATAGTGTGCCCTCCAAAAGTGTTTCTGAAACACCTATTGAACTCTGGAAATGACGTAAAGGTAGTTTATGTCATTTCAGAATATGGGGTTGTCCAGCACATATGCTTGTGACAAATCCAAAGAAGTTGGATTCACGTTCAAAGTTGTGCCTATTCGTAGGATACCCAAAAGAAACAAGATGTGGTTTATTCTATGATCCTAAGGAAGATAAGGTCTTTGTGTCGACAAATGCCATTTTCTTGGAGGAGGACCACATAAGGGACCACAAACCAAAAAGTAAGGTAGTGTTGAGTGAGTTAGACGGAACAATAGCAAAGGTTGCTAATAAGAACACTAGTACGTCAACAAGAGTTGTTGATACTAGTTTGTCTAGTCAAGAGGGTCCATCTCAAGAGTTGAGTATGTCTTGACGTAGTGGGAGGGTTGTGATACAGCCTGACCGTTACATGGGTTTAGCTGAAACCCAAGTTGTTATACCAAATCACAACTGTGAGGATCCATTGACTTACAATCAAGCAATGGTTGACATTGACAAAGACAAATGGGTCATAGCCATGAACCAAGAAATGGAGTCTATGCACTTCAATTCTGTTTGGGATCTTGTAGATAAGCCTGATGGGGTAAAATCTATAGGTTGTAAGTGGATCTACAAGAGAAAACATGGTGTAGATGGGAAGATGCAAACCTTTAAAGCTAGACTAGTAGCAAAGGGTTATACCCAGGTTGAAGGGGTTGACTTTGAGGAAACCTTTTCACCTGTTGCTATCGTAAAGTATATTCGTATCCTTCTTGCCATTGCCGCATATTATGACTATGAGGTATGGCAAATGGATGTCAAGACAGCCTTTTTGAATGGCAATCTTGAGGAAACCATCTACATGGACCAACCCAAAGGGTTCATTGAACCAGGACAAGAGGAAAAGGTTTGCAGGCTTAAAAGGTCGATTTATGGACTGAAACAAGCCTCTAGGTCCTGGAATATAAGATTTGATGAGGCTATCAGATCTTATGGTTTTGACCAAAATGATGATGAACCTTGTGTCTACAAGAAAATCATCAATAGTTCTGTCGCTTTCCTAATTCTCTATGTGGATGATATCCTACTCATTGGGAATGATGTAGGTTATCTTACTGACATCAAGGAATGGCTAGCAACGCAATTCAAAATGAAAGATTTGGGTGATGCGTAGTTTGTTCTTAGAATCCAGATTGTCCGGAACCGCAAGAATAGAACACTAGCCTTGTCTCAAGCATCATACATAGACAAAGTGTTGTCAAGGTTTAAGATGCAAGATTCCAAAAAGGGCTTGTTGCCTTTTAGACATGGATGATATCCTACTCATTCGGAGAACAAGGAACTACATGCTTGTGTATGGGGCTAAGGATTTGATCCTTACAGGATACACGGATTCTGACTTTCAGACTGATAAAGATTCTCGAAAATCTACATCGTGTCGGTTTTTCACTCTTAACGGAGGAGTTGTAGTATGGCGAAGCGAGCGTCAAGCAAGGATGCATCGATTCCACCATGGAGGCGAATATGTAGCAGCTTTTGAAGCAGCTAAGGAGGCCGTTTGGTTAAGGAAATTTATGCTAAATTTAGAAGTTATTCCAAATATGACTTTGCCCGTCACGCTGTATTGCGATAATAGTGGTGCAGTGAAAAATTCGAGGGAACCCCGAAGTCACAAGAGGGGAAAGCACATAGAGCGGAAGTATCATCACATCCGGGAGATCGTGCACAGAGGAGACGTGATTGTCACGAAGATAGCCTCAGAGCACAACATTGTTGATCCTTTTACAAAGGCTCTCACGGCTAAAGTATTTGAGAGTCACCTAGAAGGTCTAAGTTTACAAATCTTCCCCAACTAGGGCAAGTGGGAGTATTTTGTACAAAGGGTTTAAATGCCCTAGTTTATTGTATTTACATTAATGTAATGTTTAGTACTCCACAAGCTTTAGGTCAAGTGGGAGATTGTTGGGATTTATGCCCTAAACTTGTGTAATCTTGATCAATTAAATAAAGGGTTGTTTGTTTTGATAAGATTACAGTCTTGCTTTTAATTAAATCCAATAAACTAAACTCCAAGGTTATAACGTTTATCTTGAAATCAGTTTAGTGGACACTATTTCGGTTGAATTCAAGATTATAACCTAAATAGTCTATGGTATAAGAATAAGGTTGGAAACCTCATTCTGGTAACACCATGGATGTGGCCCACTTTGTAATTAGTACAAATGAGGTAATCCAACTCATTCATGTAGTTGACATGTGAGTGGGGGCATCCTGTATTAAGAGTTCATACAAGACTGGATCTCAAATTATTAGTCTAACCAGTATAACACCGTTAACAAGATAAGACTAGTAATTTATAGATGGTCATTAGTGACTTGACCTGAATCCTGAGTAAGTTAAGAACTCCTGCTTATAGGGGTTTGTCCTTAGACTACTATGGGTGAGAGTGGCACATGTGCCGACTCAATAAGCCTACCTTCTCGTGGACAGAACCTTGTAGGTAGGTGGGAACTTAACGTGCAAGATGGAATTCACTCATTCCTCTCTCGAGGAATTAGATAGGTTGTTCCTCTTAAGAACCGACTCAGTGTCTTGAACAACGGGACCCCGCCTCTACGAGGTATGAGTGAGTCTAAGGTAGGATCTTAGACTTGTAGTTCATTAGAGGATCAGTGGTGCTTAAGGAGCAAAGAGGTAATCACAGGGGTAAAATGGTAATTTGACCCAGTTGTGATTACGAACAACCTATGAAGGGTCGACTCATGGGCAATGACTATATCAGTGGACACAATAATATCTACAATGAGGAGAGTGCAACTACAAGTCTATAGTGGAGTGACTTGTAGTTAATGAATATTGATTAAGCTGGATCAAAGAGTTTGATCGATTAATCTCACATCATTGGAGCTCATGATCCGTAGGTCCATTAGATCCTCCGTTGGCTCAACATGGTAATATTGAGGGTATAAAGTTAGGGGTGAAATTGAAGTGTTCAATTTCATACATGAGGAGTTATATCAATTATATATGATATAATTGATATAATATATAGTTTTAATGTGATTTAGACTATATACTAAAGAGAGATTAAAGGAGGGGTAGGATGGTCATTTCCATCCCAATTCTCTATATATATGGTTGCATGACATGCAACTAGGTTAAGGGTTTTTTCATAGAATCACTAGCCTCCTTGTTGTGTTGTTGGAAGACTTCCAAAACACACATCTCTCTCAAAATACCTCACATCTCCTAAAGGGAACCCACATTCCTCCCTCACCTAGAGAACAACGGAGAAAATCCGGTGGTCGTGTCTTCGCACGTTGGAGTTCTTGTTGATGAGATCGTGACCGTGGAGAGAGGAGCACTTGAAGAAAGGTTCTTAAAAGGTAACTTCTTGCTGTCCAAACTCTTATTTTATGCTTAATCCATGTTTTATATTCTTGAAATTTCCATTGTAACTAAAACAAGAGCGCGCGATTCGCAATCGCTTCCGCTGCGGGGACTTCGATTCCCTTCACTTGCAACACATGAGTCAGATCTGGAATACACTTCCTCAACATGGACACATGAAAAACATCATGTACTCGATCTCGCTTCACTGCAACTCCAATCAGAGGGTCACGCCCAACTCGTCCTGTTACTTGATAAGGACCAATATATCTAGGACTTAGCTTACCTTTCTTGCCAAAGCGAAGGACACCTCTCCACGGAGATAACTTCAAAAAAATTTGATCTCCGACCTGGAATTCTAAGTCTTTTCGTCGCTTATCTGCGTAACTCTTTTGACGGTCTTGAGCTACCTTCAAATTCTCCCTGATTTCTTTAATATTATCCGTCGTAACTTGCACCAACTCAGGACCGATAAGCTTTCGCTCTCCTACTTCATTCCAACATATGGGTGTTCTACACCGTCTTCCATATAGAGCCTCAAATGGCGCCATGCCAATATTCGATTGATAACTGTTATTGTAAGCGAATTCCATAAGTGATAGGTGTGTTTCCCAACTTCCCTTAAATTGAAGGACACATGCTCTCAACATGTACTCTAGGGTCTGGATGGTTCTCTCTAACTGACCATCTGTCTGAGGATGGAATGTTGTACTAAAATTCAACTTTGTCCCCATAGCTTTTTGTAAGCTAGGCCAAAACTTAGAAGTAAATCTCGAGTATCTATCAGAAACTATGGACACTGGCACTCCGTATTGGCTCACAATTCTATCGATGTATAGCTTAGCAAGCTGATCAAGTGTAGACGTCGCTTTCATCGGTATAAATCGTGTTGTCTTAGTGAGTCTATCCACTATTACCCAAATACCATCATGTCCACTTGAAGTACGTGGTAATCCAAACAGAAAATCCATAGTGATATGCTCCCATTTCCATTCCAGCACTGGCAGTGGGTTAAGGAGTCCTCCTGGCCTCTGTCTAACTGGGTTAACCTGCTGGCAGATCAAACATCTATCAACATAGTCAACTATCTCCTGCTTCATCCCAGGCCACCAATAAGTCCCTTTCAATGTTTTGTACATCTTGGTGCTTCCTGGATGCATAGCGTAAGCTGAACTGTGAGCTTCCTCTAAAATAACATCTTTAAGCTCCCTAAAACTTGGAACACATAGTCTTCCCTGCCTCTCTATGGCTCTGTTTGATCTCATCTTAAACTCTGCTTTTGGGTCCTGTTTGGACTTCCCAAACATTTTCTGCAAGTTACTATCCTCTAGTTGTCTTCTCACAATCTTTGTTATAAGTGAAGACCTGACATGGAATTGAGCTAAGAGGCCCCCTGAATTCTCTGCACTCACAACTGCCTTAGAATCCCTTAGAGTACATAGAAATGTCGCTCGAATACCACACAAGGCGTCCCTAGGAAGTCTTGACTTCCTGCTTAATGCATCTGCTACCACATTCGCCTTACCTGGATGGTATTCTATGGTACAATCATAATCTTTAATCACTTCTAACCATCTTCTCTGTCTCATATTCAACTCCCTCTGATCAAAGATATCTTTCAAACTCTTATGATCTGTAAAAATGTGACACCTCTCATCAAACAAATAATGCCTCCAGATCTTCAATGCTAAAACAACTGCTGCTAACTCAAGATCATGGGTAGGGTAATTACATTCGTGCTTTTTCAATTGCCTTGACGCATAAGCTGTTACTTTTCCTTCTTGCATGAGCACACACCCTAAACCTTGCCTAGAAACGTCACAGTAAATCACATACCCTTTCCCCGTTACAGGAAGTGTTAAAATAGGTGATGTAACTAATCTCTTTAACAGCTCTTGAAAACTCTGTTCACACTTATCTGACCATTCAAACTTAGCATTCTTCCTTGCCAAAGTTGTTAAAGGTAATGCTAATCGTGAGAAATCCTCAACAAATCGTCTGTAGTATCCTGCCAAGCCTAGGAAACTACGTACCTCTATCGCACTAACTGGTCTCTCCCAGTTGACCACAACTTTCACTTTATTCGGATCCACACTAACTCCATTTGCTGAGACAACATGCCCCAAAAACACTACCTGATTCAACCAAAACTCACATTTGGTGAATTTAGCGTACAATTGTTTATCACGTAGTGTTTGCAGAATAATCCTCAGATGTTCCTCATGAGCTTTCCTGTCAACCGAATAAACTAGTATATCATCGATAAATACTATCACAAACTGATCCAAATACTGGTGGAAAATCCTGTTAATGAGGTCCATGAAAACTGCTGGTGCATTCGTCAAACCGAATGGCATTACTAAAAACTCATAATGCCCGTACCTCGTTCTGAATGTTGTCTTAGGATTATCTGATTCCCTTACCTTTAATTGATGGTATCATGATCTTAAATCAATCTTAGAAAACACTGATGCTCCTCGTAACTAGTCATACAAGTCATCTATTCGGGGTAAAGGATACTTGTTACGTATCGTGACTTTGTTTAACTATCTATAATCAATGCACTATCTTAGGGTACCATCTTTCTTCTTTACGAATAACACTGGAGCTCCCCAAGGCGATACACTAGGTCTGATGTATCCCTTATCAACTAGTTCTTGTAACTGCATCTTCAGCTCCCTGAGCTCGCTTGGAGCCATTCTATACGGCGCTTGCGAAATAGGTGTTGTTCCTGGTATCAATTCAATAGTGAACTCAACTTCCCTATCAGGCGGCAACCCTGACAGATCTGCTGGAAAAAAATCAAGAAATTCGTTCACAACCATAACATTTTCTGGTTTTAGCTTTTCCTCTTGCACCTCCACTACGTGTGCGAGAAACGCCATGCAACCTTTCCTCAATAACTTCTCAGCTTTTAATGCTGAAATCAAACTCGTAGGAATAATCTTCCTTTCACCCCTGAAAACCACTTCAACCAATCTTGGTTTCCTGAAAACAACTTCCTTTCTAGGGCAATCCATGGAAGCATAATGAGTAAATAAGAAATCCATCCCAAAGATTGCATCTAACACCTGCAACTCCAGTGGAAGAAGATCCACTAACATATTGAGACCTTCTACTAAGACCTCACAATTCCGCAACACTGCATCGACTAGTAAAGCATCACCAACTGGAGTGTATTTAACTAATCTCTCAAATAAAGGCTCTAGCTTCCTATTCAGCTTAGATAGGAACATACTGGAAACAAAGGAATGCGTAGCACCTGGATCTATTAAAACACGTGCAGGTACATTACAAATAGAAATCGTACCAGTAATCACATCTGGTGCATCCTCCACCTCTTGCTGAGTCATAGCGTAGACCTTTCCCTGTTGCCTAGGTCTCCCTACAACTCCCTTCTGTCTAGAACCACTGGTGCTCTCTCCTGCAGCTACTGGAACTCTCAGCTGCTCAACTGTCTGGGACCCAACTCCCTGGTCCCTCGGCGCGGCTGTTCTCAGTTGTGGACAATCTCTCTTGAAATGTCCTGGTTGTCCACACTGGTAACACACACCGACACCAACTAGGCATTGGCTTCGATGATTCTTACCACAATTTGCACATGGAGTTCTCCTTGCGACACTGGCAACAGACTCCTGCACTGTCTTTGGTCTTGTTGCCGATCTGGCAGATTGACTGGGTGCTCTTTGACTCTGCCTCTGATAGGCACCTCCCACATTCATCTGCCTCGATGCCTGGTCGCCAGCTCGATTCTTAAAGTCTTGACGACTTGAAACATTCACTCTAGGTGTGAATCTTCGCTGCTCACGACCCTGAAAACTGCTCGCTGTTGAAGGCCCTCGAGTAGGCTCCACCATTGATTGTGCCTCTGATATACTCTGCTCAACACGTAGAGCAGTCTCTACCAGCTGGAAAAAATCAGTCCACTTAGCAATGGTTGTGACTAGGGTACGTATCTCAAGACGTAATCCCCTTTCAAATCTTCGACACCTGTCACTCTCAGATGCCACAATTACTTCAGCATACCGCGACAACTCAGTATATTTTCTCACGTATTCAGCCACGGAAAGTGATTGTTGCTTCAGTTCTAAAAATTCATCCTTCTTTGCCTCACGATACGTGCTAGGGTAATATTTGTCCTCGAATATGCTTCTAAAAGTTTGCCAATCTAACGTACGTGCATCACAGCGCCTAGCTAGTATTGACTTCCACCATCCCTCTGCTTCCTTCTCTAGCAAGAATGTGGCTAACTTGACTTTTCGCTCCTCAGGGCAACTCATCACATCAAAACATTTTTCAAGTATATTCAACCAAACCTCGGCATCAGCAGGATCTATGGAGCCCTCAAACACTGTGGCTCCTAGTTTCTTCAGACGTTCTATTCCATACGTCTTTTCTGGATCAGTTGGCCCTGCTCTCTCTGGCCTGCCTACCTCCTGTGAGGAACTGGCATATTGCTCATTCCTGGCCTTAGTTAGGACTCTCGGGGCACTAGATCCCCTCCCAGATTGGCCTTGGGTAGAATCCTGCGTCCCGCCTTGATCCTGCCTGCATCTTCTGCTAGTACGTGGTGGCATGACTCCTATAACATATCAACATATTAGACATACTATGGATACTTAACTCAAATACACAGTACTAAACTTCTATTCATATTTTAGCCCTAAGTGGACTTACTCTTATCATTTCTTGGACCATACTCTATTAGTTCGATCTGAACTAACTCAATAACTTCCTATGACCTTTTTAGTTTCTTCTCAGAGCTAACTTGCCCTGTGTCATTCCCATAGAGCTAAATGCTCTGATACCAAGTTGACACACCCCCTCCCGTACTACCTGCTAACTTAGCCCGGAAGACGGCATGAAGTCAACGGACATTGTTTACCTCTTAACAATACTTGTTGACCCTGTTTCACCTGATAAACGTATTATGCTCGCATATGGAACACTTTAACATAACACAGCGGAAACTTGACAACTACCAAACACACATAAAGAGAAACTCTTATTAAGTCTCTCTTCGAAACTAAAACGACAAGAGCATCAGAACCACAAATAGGCCAAACCATTGTTTATACAACCTCTAATGTACAAACAACTATAACTACATAGTCCTCTCAAGATAATCTACAACATATAAGGACTTGCTATACAACTCAGCCACGTACAAAATATCAAACTTATGGAGCTTCCAGCAGACTATGGCAGGATATCAGGTACCAGGAGCTCGATCTCTACCTGAAAAGTTTAAACACATTGAAAAAATGAGCTATGAAGCTCAGTGAGTGACTGAGTTTAAAATCTATAACTCGTAAAATATTTCACCTGAAAACTTATGAGCATATGTATTTGTAGTCAAGCGTTAAAAGAAAATATGGAATCATAATAGATTTTCAGGAAACCAGCAAGTATGTCGTTAAAATCTCGTAAGGCATATAAATGATATAAACCCTTTTAAAACATGTCACAATCCACGTTGTGCAGGGCACGCCCAGTACAACCAACGTTTACTCTACGATGTCAGCACTCCCATCGTCTTTGTCGTAGTGGGGCCCACCCAACACTCACGACAGCATTGTTGTCACGGAGTACACTCAACGTCGACAACAGAATATGACCTGCGTGCACACGGTACCATAAAGCCTCGGGCTCAATATTTGAATATGTCTGCTTATCTTTTCTTTCGTAAAACTCAAGCATACTCAACTTTTTCATAAAAACTGGAAATCTTTAAATCAAACATGCTAGTGCATACTTGCTCGAAATCATAACATTTGCATAAATTTCAGAAATCAATAAACATATGATCATGTATAAGTTTCATTGGGAAATTTAGGCTCACATCGAGCACTTGGAAACATTTTAAGGAAAACATGAATGCTCATAAATATGTGTTCCAAAGGTAAACATAAAGCATTGAAACCCCTTTCAATCTAGCAAAACTAGCATTTCTTAAAGCATATTTTAAGCACATAGATCGTTTTCGAAGTTCGTTTTGTCACTCACAGTGTTAGAACTAGAACCTTGGCCCGTACACTCGACCTATTTCCTCTTGGCCTGTCAAACAAATCAAAACCAAGCATTAGAACCTCGAGCTCATGATTTCCAACCTTAAAATTACAAAAAACACACCATCTAAATTCAAGCATTTTACAGATTTCATACCCTGTCTTCAAACAATCATACCTTGTTCATTACTAGCCAAAAAGGATGTACTGTATACCAAACTCTTCCTTTTTGAACCCTCTAAAAATCATATGAAGAAATGAAATTGCTCCATGAAAGTTGTAGGGAATTCAATACGCTTTCCAACCATACCTATTAGAGCTTCTGATTCCAAATCTACAGATCAGCACGACCCAAACACCAGAGGCTTCTCGGATTTGACAGCAAAATTTGTCCTCTGCCTTCCTCTTCACAAATCAGTAACTTATGATCAGAATTGGCTCGATCTTCCTTCACGAATTTTGTTCAAATTTGAGTTAAATTTCAAGAAAATCAAACCTTAACTCTTTCCTCTTCTTGTAGAGCTCGAAATAACTTATACATCAGAACTGGACTGAAATGAGTGAAGAATTTCCATGGAACCTTGAACTGAACATTTCTCCTTTCTTCTTTAATCTCAAAACCAAAACTTTCTTTCCTTCTTCTTCCTTCCGTTCTCCCCCTCGAAGCCCTTCTTTTCTGTGTTGAAAATGAAAGCAAAATGGGATCTAAATGGACTTAAAATGGTTTTAAAAAAAAAACAAACGATGGTGGACTTTTGACCAACATTCACTTTCTTTTCTTTTTTAAAAATCATTTCCATTCACTTCCTTCATTTTCTTTTCTTTTTTTTTTAAACAATTTTCTTTTACTTTTCTTTTCTTTTACTTTTACTTTTACAAAAAAACAAAACCAAACCAAGATATATTAAATTTTCCTTTCTTGTGTCCTTTATTGTTTGTTTTTTTAGGGAAATTCCAAAAAAAGATCTCGGGTTTACATTTATATTATTATTAAATTAATTAAGGGAACGTGTCAGGATGACACGTTCCCACTATCCCTCTTCGTCTCCCTATCGATAGATAAACAGGGAGAGGGGGTAAGTGAGGAGCTGATCGATCATTTCCATTTTGGCAATTTGTGGAATTTCTCTCAAATTCTCTCTCTCTAAAATACTCCCTTCCTCTCCAAAAGTTGGAAAACCTTTCCACCAAGGTTGATCAAAAGAACTCAGAGGATAGAAGGTTTTCCTCGTGGTGTTATCTCTGTGGAGAAGAAAGAACAGAGGAGTTTCTCTTTGTTGTTGTGTTGTTGTGTTCTTGGAGCAAGGAGTTGCTGCTGAAAAACTACAAGGGTAATTTTCAATTTCCTTTAGTTTTAATTATTTTTACACAGCATGTTTGCATGTTTTAGTTCCAAGCTCTAATTAGATTAGAATTGTTGCTTATTCTCTGTATTTTACCAATGTATTGGTATTTGTGTTAAACAAAAACAACTAAGTAAATCATTCTTTAATCACTTTTCCGCTGCTCAAGGGGATCAGATCCCCATCATAACCATGTTTGCTCTTCGTTACAGGAAACTAGTTCCTTCAAGGAACTCAAAGAGGGTGAGATAACGCTCAGGGTCGGAATGGGAGACGTCGTCTCAGCTCGTGCAGTGGGGATGCCAAGCTATTTTTTAGAGAAAGATTTATATTTTTAGAAAATCTGTACATAGTTCCCAAGATTAAGAGGAACTTGATTTCTATCTCTTGCTTAATTGAACTTGGCTATTGTATTACCTTTTCAATTAATGAAGTGTTCATTTCAAAGAAACCTGTCAATATTTGTTCTGCTAAGTTACAAAACGGCTAGTATGTACTTAAACCGAATCAAACTAAGCCAATTTTAAATCATGAGATGTTTAAAACTGCAAATACTCAAAGTAAAAGGCAAAGAATTTCTTCAAATAATACTACCATCTTTGGCATCTTAGACTTGGTCATATAAATCTCAACCGGATTGAGAGACTATCAAAGAATGGACTTCTAAATAAGTTAGAAGATGATTCTTTACCTCCTTGCGAATCATGCTTGGAAGGTAAAATGACTAAGGGACCTTTTTCTGGAAAAGATTATAGAGCCAAAGAACCCTTGGAGTTTATACATTCGGATCTTTGTGGTCCGGTGAATGTTAAAGCTCGAGGAGGATACGAATATTTCATCTCTTTCATAGATGATTATTCGAGGTATGGTTATCTATACCTAATGCATCATAAGTCTGAGGCTCTTGAAGAGTTCAAAGAGTATAAGGTTGAAGTAGAGAATGCATTAGGGAAAACCATCAAGACGCTTCGATCCGATCGAGGTGGAGAGTATATGGATCTAAGATTCCAGGACTATTTGATAGAACATGAAATCGAATCTCAACTCTCGGCACCTAATACACCTCAACAGTATGGTGTATCTTAAAGGAGAAATAGAACCTTGTTAGACATGGTTCGATCTATGATGAGCTATGCTCAATTTCCTGCCTCGTTTTGGGGTTACGCAGTAGAGACTGCAGGTCAAATCTTGAACACTGTTCCATCAAAGAGTGTTTCAGAAACATCTTTTGAGTTATGGAAGGGGCGTAAACCTAGTTTACAACACTTCAGGATTTGGGGTTGTCCGACACATGTGCTGGTGACAACCCCGAAGAAATTGGAACCTCGTTCAAAATTATGTCAATTTGTTGGCTATCCCAAAGAAACGAGAGGTGGTCTTTTCTACGACGCACAAGAAAACAAGTTGATTGTATCAACAAACGTCACTTTCTTGGAGGAAGATCACATAAGGAACCACAAACCGCGTAGTAAGTTAGTATTAAATGAAGCTACAAATGAGTCAATAAGAGTTGTTGATCAAGTTGGACCTTTATCATGGGTTGATAAAGAAGCCGACACATAGAGTCGGTCTCGTACTTCTCAATCGTTGGGAATGCCTCGACGCAGTGTGAGGGTTGTTTCCCAACCTGACCGCTACTTGGGTTTAGCTGAAACTAAAGTTGTCATACCTGATGACGGTGTAGAGGATCCATTGTCCTATAAACAGGCAATGAATGACGTAGATAAGGACCAATGGATCAAAGCCATGGACCTAGAAATGGAGTCAATGTACTTCAATTCAGTTTGGGAACTTGTAGACCAACTTGAAGGGGTAAGACCCATAGGGTGCAAGTGGAACCATAAGAGAAAGAGAGATGCAACCGAAAAAGTACAGACCTTTAACGACAGACTTGTAGCAAAAGGTTTTACCTAAAGGGAATGAGTTGACTATGAGGAAACATTTTTCCCTCTTGCTATGCTTAAGTCTATAAGGATACTCTTGTCCATGGCCATTTTTTATGATTATGAAATTTGGCAAATGGACATCAAGACTACCTTTTTGAATGGTAATCTTGAGGAGAGCATCTATATGTCTCAGCCCGAAGGGTTCATAACTCAAGGTCATGAGCAAAACGTTTGCAAGCTCAATCGATCCATTTATGGGTTGAAACAAGCATCCAGATCTTAGAACATCAGATTTGATACTGCGATCAAGTCTTATGGCTTTGACCAAAACATTTATGCGTCTTGTGTTTACAAGAGGATCATCAACGAAAAAGTAGGTTTCTTAGTACTTTATGTGGATGATATCCTACTCATTGGAAATGATGTAGGATACCTTACTGACATAAAGAAATGGTTGGCGACCCAATTCCAAATGAAATATTTGGGAGGGGCGCAGTATGTTCTTGGGATTCAAATTTTCAGGGATCGCAAGAACAGAACGTTAGCTCTGTTTCAAGCATCTTATGTCGACAAAATGTTGGCTCGATATTCGATGCAGAATTTCAATAGGGGTTTATTATCCTTCATGCATGGAATTCATTTCATCTTATATCGACAAAATGTTGGCCCGATATTCGATGCAGAATTTCAATAGGGGTTTATTACCCTTCATGCATGGAATTCATTTGTCTAAGGAACAGTCTCCTAAGACACCTCAAGAAGTTGAGGATATCACACGTATTCCATATGCTACTGCAGTAGGTAGCTTAATGTATGTTATGTTCTGCACGAGGCCAGACATTTGTTATGTAGTGAGAATAGTCAGTAGGTACCAATCCAATCCAGGGTTAGACTACTGGACCGCAATTAAAAATATCCTCAGATATCTTTGGAGAACGAGGGACTATACACCAGATTTGATCCTTACTGGATACACTGATTCTGATTTTCAGACCGATAAGGATTCTAGGAAATCCACATCGGTATCAGTTTTCACCCTTAACGGGGGAGCTATAGTACGACGAAGCATCAAGCAAGGATGCATCGTTGACTCCACGATGGAGGCTGAGTATGTCGCTACTTATGAAGAAACTAAAGAGATTTTTTGGCTAAGGAAATTATTTACTGATTTGGAAGTTGTTCCAAATATGGAATTTCTCATCACCTTATACTGTGACAACAGTGGTGTGGTAGCCAATTCAAAGGAACCACACAGTCATAAGCGAGGCAAGCACATCGAGAGGAAGTATCACCTGATACGAGAAATAGTGCAACGAGGAGATGTGATAGTCACGAAGATCGCTTCGTAGCACAACATTGTTGATCCGTTTACAAAGACTCTCACGGCTAAAGTGTTCGAGGGTCATCTGGAAAGTCTAGGTCTACGAGATATGTACATATGCTAATCTAGGGCAACTGGGAGATATGTAATGGGTATATGGATGCCCTAGTTTATTGTATTTGTATCTCTCTAACTACTATTTTAGATTGTAATGTACCCCACTAGAGTTTTATTTCAATACAGAGTTATTGCTCGTTATTTACGATATTGCCCTTTAATTTAACCCTAAATCCAATAAACTAAACATCCAAGGCTGTAAAATGTCTCTTGAACTGAATGTAGTGTACATATAAAGGATCTCGGTTCGCGATACAGCCTAAAGGGTCTATAGTAAGGGGATAAAGTTTGGGTACCTTACCCTGGTAACATTATGGATGTGGCCTTCTTTGCATATGATACAAACACTGTGATCTTAACGCGTTCGTGTAGATGACATGTGAGTGGGGATATCCTATGAAATGAGATTACATAAGACCGAACCACGAAATAGTAACCACTAGATGTAACTCCGTTGACTAGCTAGGTTTCTATTTCACTAGAATGACCTAGGAAACTTGATCTCAATCCTGAGTAGGTTACGAACTCCTGTTTACGAGGGATTGTCCTTTGACTAGTATGGGTGAGAGTGGCCAGATTCGCCAACTCAATATGTCTACCTTCTTGGGGAAAAGATTGAGTGAGCGGTTGGGGACTTAACTTAGCGAGATGGAATTCATTCCTTCCCGCCTACTAGGGTAAGTAGATGAATGTTCCCTTAAGTGGTGTCTCCTGGACTTCAACAAAGGGCTCGACCCTCTCATTGGCCCGAGAGGGACTTCTGTTTGTTGGTAGGACCACAAACAAATTGTTCATTAGAGGAGCACTGATACTTAAGATATAAGACGTAACCCAGGGGTAAAATGGTAATTTGACCCAACTGGTGTTACGAACATTCGTGAAGGATTGACTTGTCGTTATTGGTGGATATTCGTGAACACATAAATATATTTGTAGTGAGAAGAGTGCAGCTGCGGGACTTTAGTGGAGTGTTCCCGCAGTTAACGAATGGTGATTAGGAGGTTAATGAGATTAACCGGATAATTTCGTATCCTTGGAGCTTCTGATCTGTAGGTCCATTAGGTCCACCTTCTAGCTCGTAAAGGGTTTTTAGATCGTTTGAATTTGAAATATTTAAATTCATTAGGGAATAAATTTAATGTATACATACGATATAATATAAAGTTTTGGAACTTTATATTATAAATTTAATGTGAATATGACTCATATTAAATTTTGTGAGAGAATTAAATATTTGAAAGAGTTCAAATATTAATTTAAGTATGAATGAGATTCATATTAAAAACTATAGGTTAAAATTTAATGTGCATTAGATGAGCATTAAAACTAGGTTAAGAGGTAAAATGATTAAATGAGATTTAATCACAATTAATTATATGGTATTTAATTAAATATGATTTAATTAAAATAAATATTAATATAATTAATTTGATTAATTATATTAAATATTAATCAATTAATTGTTAATTAATTAATTGGGAACGTGTCACGATGACACGTTCCCATCACTCCCCAATCCCCTCTCGATAGGGAGTGGGGAGATTCCCTTTCTTTTGTACTTCTTCTCCTGGTGAGAGGAGGTGATTGATCGATGATTCTATTCTGTGCATTTGTGAAATTGCAAAAAGAATTCTCTCTCTCTCTAATTCCTTTCCTTCTCTTTAAACTGTTGGAATCCTTCCCACCAAGGATTGGATCGAAAGAACTCAGAGGATAGAGGGTTTACACAGTGGTTGTGTCTTGTTGGAAGAACAGAGGAATTTTGTTGTTGTTGTGTTGTTGTACACCTGGAGCAAATAGTTGTTGTGAAACTACAAAGGTAACATACTGTTTTTCCTTATTACTTTTAACTATTATTCATCATGTTTGCATGTTGTAGATCCATGCTCAATTTAATTAGATTAAATGTTGCTCATCCTCTGTAATTTTACCAATGTATTGGTATTTGTGTTAAACCAAAACAACCAAGTAATTGATCCATAAAATACGTTTTTGCTGCTCAAGGAGATCAGATTTCCATCACTGTAACCATCTAAAAAGCAATAGAAAGCTTGACTGGCAAATTTGTCCAACATTTGGATAATGAATGGCAGAGGGAAGTGATCTTTTTTGGTGGCTTTGTTTAGCCTCCTATAATCCATACACACCGTCCATCCACTGATTATTCTGGTGGGAATTATCTCATTCGTTTCGTTGGTTATCATCGGCATTCCTCCCTTTTTAGGGACGCACTAAATTGGACTAACCCAACTGCTATCAGAAATATGGTAAATAATTCATGATCCAACCACTTAATGATCTCTTGCTTCACCACTTCTTTCATGGTAGGGTTCAATCTCTTTTGTTGTTCAACTGACTTGAAGTTACCTTCCTCTAAAATGATCTTATGCATGCAATAGGAGGGACTAATTCCTCTTATATCAGCTAACGTCCAACCTATGGCTCTCTTGTGTTGCTTAAGCATGTCAAGCAACAACTCTTCTTCTTTAGGTGGCAAGTCTGCTGCTATAATGATGGGAAGAGTCTCTTTGTCTCCCAATAAAGCATATTTAAGATGTTGAGGTAATTGATAATCTCATTTATGACAATTATTTTTCCTTTAAAACTTAGTTATAATTGTATGTTTTCTTCATTTCTTTAGGTAAAAGTGGATAAACTGGAGTCAATTGCATATAATTACGGAAGAGACAAAGATTCTTGAAGAATGGGAGAAAATAAGCAAAAATGAAAGAAAAATCTCATATTTTTTAGTTTTGAATGTAGGAACGCAAACTGACACAATTGCACAGCACGCAGCAACAGGTAACTGCTACGCAAACCGACGCAATTGCCTAGCACGCAGATTTGGAAAATGCAGAAAAATGCAGACAGTTCGAAAATTCCGTGATTTTTGAGATTTTATTTTGATTTTCTCCACAACTTCAACAAGATAAGTCGACCCAGCATGATGGAAACCGTAGCATGTAAACCCTATATATTTTGGGGGAGGGAGCCGTCAAAAAGAGAGCTCGTCTTAGGAGGAGATTCCACTTTTCTGTTTTGGGTTTTCTTTCAATTCTGTATTTTTTTCTTCTTAGTTTCTATTGTAGCTTCTTCTACTTCTCAGTTCACTTCTCTTCTTCAATCTCATAATAATGAGAGTTAGAAGTGGTATTGAAGAAAGAACTCGATTTCGACAAAGGATTTCCTTGTAGTTTTTGGGTTGTTCTTCTTTATAGGTCTTGTTGTACTAGTTGCACACTTCCAGCTTTTAAACATTTACAATTCTGTTTCGTTTTCATTAATATTAGATCCAGTATTCTGTATTCCTCCCATTCGGTAATCTTATATTTCACAACCGTGGCTTATCATTTCAATCAAAGTTGGTTTTTCTGTTGATTTCCTTGTTCTGCAACGTTATCTTTAGTTTAACGATCAAAGTGGCTCACTCGGTTCATGCTTAACAGTGGTAGACCGAGAGAGGAAGCTTAAGATGTTATCTTCGCAAGCTAAGTTTGATTTGTCTTTTACTGTTTTATTTATGAGGAGCTAACTTCCCTTAGGGATTCGGAATGTGAATGCCCTAAGGGAAGACAACAAAGCTACAAAGCAAGAGCAATCCAGTTAGACCTCCAAGGAGGTTTACTTTTGATAATTTTTTTGCGAAGAGCCTTAGTTGGCCATCTAAGGTTACCTATCAAGCTTGAGTTCGACACCGAAAGGATTGAACTGAAGTGGAGTTCCCAAAAGTAATAGAGTAAAGGGGCTTAGACATAAAACCCGAACTTTGACTCTAGGCATAGGGCAAGACTCCAAAACCACAAAGCCATGGGCATGAACACCTGAGATAGATTGACCATAGACATATAGGTTCAATCACTCAACCTCCTAACGATACTTGAAAGAAGGTCAAATGGGAGTAGGGTTCGGTTTACTTCGTTTGGAAGGTTTGACCGAATCACATCGCTTAGCATCCGATCGCTGACGCAGTGCTACGCAATTGCATAACTACGCGATAGTCCGGAACCGAAAGAACAGAACGCTAGCCATGTCTCCGACATCTTACACAGACAAGATGTTGTCTAGGTATAAGATGCAGAACTCGAAGAAGGGCTTATTACCTTTCAGGCATGGAGTTCACCTGTCTAAGGATCAATGTCCTAAGACTCCTCAAGAGGTTGAGGATATGCAACGAATTCCCTATGCTTCAGTTGTAGGGAGTTTGATGTATGCCATGTTGTGTACTAGGCCCGACATCTGTTATGCAGTTGAGATTGTTAATAGGTATCAATCCAATCGAGGATTAGACCGTTGGGCAATCGTAAAGGCAATCCTCAAGTATCTTAGGAGAACGAGGAACTACAGTCTTGTGTATGGGAGTGGGAATTTGATCCTTATGGGATACACAAACTCTAACTTTCAAACCGATAAGGATTCTAAGAAATCCACTTCGGGGTAAGCCTTCATTCTGAATGGAGGAGTTGTAGTTTGGCGAAGCATCAAGTAGGGATGCATCGCTGATTCCATGATGGAAGTCGAGTATGTTACGGCTTGTGAAGCTACAAAGTAAGTTGTTTGGCTTAGGAAGTTTATGTTGGATTTGGAAGTTGTTCAAAATATGAACTTGCCCATGGCCCTGTTTTGTGACAACAGTGGTGCAGTAGCCAACTCGAGAGAACCTTGGAGTTATAAGAGGGCAAACACATTGAGCGTAAGTATCACCTGATAAGGGAGATTGTGCACCGCGGAGACGTGACAGTCACACAGTTAGCTTCGGAGCACAACGTTGTTGATCCATTTACAAAGGCCCTCACGGCTAAGGTGTTTGAGGGTCACCTAGAGAGTCTAGGTCTTCGAATGCTTCCTGACTAGGGCAAGTGGGAGTATTGTAAAGGGGTATTCAATGCCCTAGTTTATTGGATTACTTTATTGTATTACTGTACATTTGAGAAATGTATTATGTACTCCACTAGCTTAGTTCAAGTGAGAGTTTGTTGGGGTGTATGCCCAAATCTCGTGTAGTTTGTAATATTCAAAGTTGAAATAAATAAGAGTTATTTTTTCAATATTTTGTGTCTCGCATATTTCATAAACTTAATCCAATCAACTAAACTCCAGGGTCATTGTATTATGAGGGAACTAAGAACTTGAACGGTGTATAGTGGACACACGGGGAGGATCATGTTCGAGTTAATGACCCGAACGGTCTACAGTATGTGGATAGGGTTGGAGACCTAATCCTAGATACACTGTGGATGCAGTCCATTTTGTATTGTATACAAACGAGGTGATCCAGCTCGTTCATATGGTTGACATGCGAGTGGGGGCATCTTGTGCAATGAGATTGTACCAGACTGGACCGTGAATTATTAGACTTACTGATGTAACACCGTTAACAGTATAGAGCTAATAAATTCGTTGATGACCGTTAGTGACTCAACCTTAATCTTGAGCGTGTTACGAACTCCTGTCTGCAGGGGTCTGCCTTTGACTAGTACAGGTGAGAGTGGCCACTGTTGCTCGCCCAATATGCCTATCTTATAAGAGACAGGACCACGTGGCGAGCTGGGAACTTGACTACGCAAGATGTAATTCACTCGTTCTCGAATTAGGAAAACTAGAGGGTTGTTCCCTTAAGTGTTGTCTTTAGGGCTTGAAAAATGGGGCCCTACTCTCTCACTGGCCCGAGAGGGTTGTTGTTTATGGTTGGACCATACAACGTTGTTGTTCATTAGAGGAGCAGTGGACTTAAGGTGCAAGAGGTAGACACAGGGGTAAAACGATAATTTGACCCAGCAGTGTCTACGAACAACCTATGAAGGGTCCACTCATGGGTAATGGTTATATCGATGGACACAACTTGTCCTACAATGATGAGAGTGCAGCTACAGGCTTTAGTGGAGTGTTACCGTAGCTAATGAATGTTGAATAACTGGGTCAAAGAGTTTGACAGGTTAGTCTCGGATCATTGGAGCTCGTCATCTGTAGGTCCATTAGGTCCCTTGGTTGGCTCAAATTGGACAAATTGAGGGTTTACAGTTTGGTGTGAATTTGAAGTGTTCAAATTCATTATTTTGGTATTTATGTCATTTATATGTGATATAGATGACATAATATATAGTTTGATGTGAATGAGATTCATAATAAACTATAATATAGCCTAATTGATTAATTAGTGCTACATTGGAGAAATTGAATTGAGAGAAATTAAATTGAATGTGATTCAATTTAAAATTCCACAATTATGCAAATGAGATTTGTATAATAAGGTATGAGATACCTTATATTATGTGATATGCAAATATGATTTGCATATCATATAGTTGTGGTAAAATGGTGAATTGGTGGAGATTTTAACTCCACCAAACACCATTATAAAAAGGTGCAATCAAAGGCATTTGGTAAGGATTTTGCCATTTTTTGGATTTTCATCCAAAGAGAGCAAACACCATTCTCTCATTCTCTCTCAATTCTCTCTAACTCGTCTCCTCACCCAAAACCAAAGGAAATCCCAAATACTCTCCCTCAACCTCTCGAGAACTACCGAGGAGACATTTTGGAAGTGTCTCGCTGTTCGGTTCGAGGATCAAGTCCGTAGAGATCGTCGGTTCGAGAGAGATCGTGACCAAAGGAGGAAAGTTTTGAAGAAGAGTTCTTCAACAAGTAAGTTTTTTCTTCTCTATTTGCATGTTTAGCCTAGGAATCTATGAGATAGGTTCGATTTTAAGACACGTTTTACACAGAGAAACAACGACGTTTCACAACGTCTTCCGCTGCAGGAATTCTAAATCCGTTCAATTGGTATCAGAGCCAATCGTTGCTCTTCGTTGTGTATTCTGTGATTTCTTAAAATTAGGTGGGTTGCATTAATTTTCATGAGATGAATGTTAATGGTTTTAATTTTTTGATGTTTTCGATTTTTAACACTTAGTTAGATTTACATTAAAGTTGATGAGATCAATGTAAAGGCCCGTAGTTTTGGGCATTTTTTAATATAAATCAAGTCTGTAAGTCCGTGTCGTTCGTGGCAAGGGTTTCCATGAAGAAAACGGAGCGGAAACAGGCGATTTCGTTGAAAAACAGCAAGGGTTGTTTGCTGGAAATTCATCAGCGTCGCGTAATATTTATGGATATGCAATACCGCAGTGTACGGGTCAAGTTTTAGTATAGTGATTTATGAGTCCAAGTATCGTCCTCGGGAATAGGTTTCTAGATTAATTAATTACTAAGGTACTAATTCTCAATTTTAGCTAAAGAAACATAACATAGATAGTTGGTTGAAAGTAAAGACAAGCAATCAAACAAACATGTGGAGACACGAATTGATAGAATTCAGGGAAGTGATTATACAAGTTAATGACTCAACTAACACATGCAATGAACCAATGAGATGAATTTATAAACAAGAAGTAAAATACTCAAGAAAATCTCTCGATTCTTAGTGAGCCTCACACATGCAATAACTCCATAGTCTCCATATGAACCTACGACATGCATGGCATTTAAGCAACTTCTTTATGTGTTTTCCTAAGATTTCTAAGTCATTCTCATGCCTGATTTCTAAGGATTTTGACAATTTTGCTCTAATTCAAGCTTTATCTCTCGAGTCCACTTAAACCAACAAATTAAGAAGTAAAGAACGAATTGCCAAAAATAAGGACAAAACATGCTTCAATACATATCAAGAAAGTCATAACAAGTAAATCAAATCCTAACTACAATGTCTAGCTACTCTAAATCACATGAAAATCAAACTAAGCAAGTAGAAAATGTCTTAGAACGCTATTACAAATTGAAAGAAAAAGAAATTAAACTTATGTGTCGATGCCGGTCCTTCGTCTCCGAGCTCCCGTCTTCGATCTCGAACCTCCACGAGTGCTTTGGCACCCAAAAACGCTCTTTTCTCTCTTCTTACAAAGTGTATTTCGAAATTAGGGTGGATTGTCTATCAATTTCGGCTCCCCTTGTAATGAAATCATAAGGATATATTTATAGATGGAATCGGTGCAGCGTTGCAACGTTGTACCCTAGGCGACTGGTAAATAAGGAAACAGTCGGTTTCGTTGCAACGCTGAGGACAGTGTTGCAACGCCGCTACCCTAACGCGCGCGCTCCTTATCGAAATGGTGTTGCGACGCTACAAGGCAGCGTTGCAACGCCCGTTGTGCGGTCCTTCATGCGCATCTTCTTATCGAGATAGCGTTGCAACGCTGCAAGGCTGCGTTGCAACGCTATCGGTAGTGGTCTTCAACGCCTTTAAACAGTACGCTCGGCGTTGCAACGCTATGGACAGCGTTGCAACGCCATCACTTCGGGTCATTATGCTTGGATTGATCCTTTCTCTTTCAATTGGTATTATTTCAGCTCCAAATAGCCTCGTTTCGATCCCGAGTGATCCAATTTGTCTTCAATAGTTCTGTTTACGCTCTTATCCTTAAATTGAATAAATTAAACACGTAAAAGCCCTGAAATCATCATAAAACTAGCAATAATTAAGCCTTAGGATAACACATTTTGTGTGCTATCAGGGACCCACGGTCTCTTCTTTCGATTCACACCGTGAGACGCCTATGATCCGCCTGCTAGTTTGGCCTGGACCAGACAATCCCTACGGAGGGCCTTGATCATGGGAGTCGAAACACCGTGAATTCCCAAAAGGGATACGATTTCCTCGTTGGTTTTCCTTCGTAGTCTTCCCTATGGCGGATAGTGTTTGGACGGATACTTGAAAATATAAAGATTGAGGGTGACACTCACAGGATTCATTAAGAGTTAATGGATTCAGATTGAAAAATGGTAACTAAATGCCTAATGGAATAAGAATTATTCTAGTATTAGGGTCTAGTCGAGAAAGTCTCGTCCTAGAGAAGGAGTGGCTTTGTCTACCCTATGGTGGCGATTATTCTAAACCTTTGGGGTATCATTGCAATTTTTAATTGACCCAGGGTTCATAGGATAAAAATTTGCTAAAACCTGATTGGATTTTCAAAGTTTTTGCGAGACTAATACAAAGTTTTTTGTTTTTCAGCAAAAAAATGTCAAACACTTTTAATGCTCCTTCAGCTTTCGATAAGTTAGTCGGCGATAATTTTCAAACGTGGAAAAATAATATTAACACAATTTTGGTAAATGACGACCTAAAGTTCGCACTCACTGAGGAGGGTCCTCAGGTGCCCGGTACAACAGTCCTATTCAACGATCTACAAACCTTCCAGCCTTTGGTTCAAATCAAGGGACGGGAAGCTGAGGCAAGTGTTTCCTTTAGACCTTTGCACAGGGGTTCGACCTCTGGGAAAAAGTTTGTAGATTCTTCAGGCCCGAAAGGGAAGAAGGAAAAGTTGAAGGAGGTTAGGGTTGACCGCGCTGCCGCCCTAAAGGGCAAAGAGATCAAGGAAGTTGCAAGAAAGTGTTTCTACTGCAACGGGGACGATCACCTGAAATGGAGTTGTCCCAAGTTCCTTGATGAAAAGAAGAAGGCAGGTAAATGTGATTTACTTGTTACAGAAACTTGTTTAGTGGAGAGTAATGACTCTGTCTGGATATTGGATTCAGGCGCCACTAACCATGTTTGCTCTTTTTTTTCAAGGATTAAATTCCTGGCAGCGGCTCCAAAAGGGTGAGATAACACTCAGGGTTGGATCCAGAGAAGTTGTCTCAAATTGCGAAGAATTGGCACAATGTGAAGTCGTTTCTTTGGCGGGAAGTACTTATTATTGGATAATATGTACATAGTTCCAGGGTTTACTAGAAACCTAGTTTATATTTCCTGCCTATTAGAACAAAATATTTCTGTTTCTTTCAAGAGTAATAAATAGTTTATTTCTCGAAATGGAAATTTGTTATGTATTGCTTCGCTTGAGAGTAATTTGTATGTTGTAAACCCTAATTCGGTCAAAAGTGTTTTGAATACTGAATTGTTTAAAACAGCAGAAACGCGAACTAAGAAAGTAAAAGTTTCTCCAAAAGAAAGTGTCCATCTTTGGCATCTAAGGTTAGGCCACATAAATCTCAATAGAATTGAGAGACTAGTGAAGAGTGGACTTCTAAGCGAGTTGGAAGAAAACTCTTTACCGGTTTGTGAGTCATCCTTGAAGACAAAATGACCAAACGTCCTTTTAGTGGAAAAGGATATAGAGCCAAAGAGCCTCTTGAGCTTATACATTCTGACCTCGTATGTGGTCCGATGAATGTTAAAGCACGAGGAGGTTACGAATACTTTGTATCTTTCATAGATGACTATTCAAGGTATGGGTACATTTACCTAATGCATAGGAACTCTGAAACTCTTGAAATGTTCAAGGAGTTCAAGACTAAGGTTGAGAACCTGTTAGGTAAAACGATTAAAACACTTCGATCGGATCGAGGTGAAAGTATATGGACACTGAATTCCAGGACTATATGATAGAACATGGAATTACGTCCCAACTCTCAGCACCTGGTATGCCATAGTATAATGGTGTATCGGAGAGGAGAAAAAGAACCCTGTTGGACATGGTTCGGTCGATGATGAGCTATGCTCGTCTCCCTCATTCTTTTTGGGGTTACGCAGTGGAGAATGTGGTATGTACTTTTAACACAGTTCTGTCGAAGAGTGTTTGTGAAACACACTCTAACATGGTCGTAAAACCATTTTACGTCATTTCAAAATTTGGGGATGCCCGGCCCATGTGTTGGTGTCAAACCCGAAAAAGTTGGAACCCCATTCAAAGTTATGTCTCTTTGTAGGCTACCCAAAAGAGACTAGGGGTGGTCTGTTTTACGATCCTAAGGATAATAGGGTGCTTGTGTCGACAAGCGTCACATTCCTAATTTAAATTAAGAGTGAGTTACATAAATAAGCCAAACAAGTCCATTAAATTTCAAAAATGTCCAAAAAATTTATATTTTACAATCATGGTCTGTCTGTTATAAATGAGATATTTCGTCTTTCCTTTTTAACCTTGTTTCATGACAATTGTATTAAATAAAAAAATATTTCGTATTTATGAATTTGAAAAAATATGTAAACTGTACATAGTTCTTCCCTAATATTAACCATTTCTTTTATCAACAAATTGAGAAAAATCATGTCTAACCGCTAAAACTCTTCGTCGATTTGGGGGGGAAATCATCGACAACCTAGGGTTTCTTCTCGTTTCATTTTTATTTCATACCATAGAAGATAAAAAAAATGTTAGTTGAAGAATCATTCAAATTGAAGTGAGTGAATTTATTTTTAGTTTTCATATGTTGAATTATTTCATACCATTGGAATCGATATATTATATTAAGTGGTTTTCTTCTGGTTTTAGTAAGTTTCAAACTATTGCATGTTCAAAAGATTTTTTATAGATCTAGGTTTCAAACATTTTGTTTTCTAGTGTTGTTGATTTTTAATGATTGAATGATTATGAGATTGGTTGTAAATGTCTGTTGTTTTCTAATGTTGTTGATTTTTAATGATTGAATGATTATGAGATTGGTTGTAAATGTCTGAAATCGTATTTGAGTATCTGCATTTGAACGAAGTATTAGGAGTTTTTTAACTGATTTCGTACTATTGCATGTTTTTGGGTTTGTTAACTGTAACATCACTTTGTTAATGACAATATTTGGGTATGAAAGTAATTCCTTAGGGTATGATAAATATGGTTATATGTACGAATGTTAAAATATCACCATTCTTGAGAATCAATTTTTGTTGGTATGAATCTTATTCGTTTTTCATTGATTTGATGTATATTGTGTATGAAATTAATGTTTTAGGATATGCAGAACATGTTCTAATTAAATAAGTTGAAAACAGAATGCTTCTTACTTTTAAAGAAATCAAATTAATGTTTTAGGATATGCAGAACATGTTCTAATTAAATAAGTTGAAAACAAAATGCTTCTTACTTTTAAAGAAATCTTAAGGGATATAAATCTTGTATTAAATGGTATGACAAAAAATATTGCGTATGATATGATTTGTATTTAACTATACTCATAAAAGTTCATATACATGTGTGAAATATCTTTACCATGTATTATATTTGAATGCGAGTATGCAGAACGACATATTTATACGATATATATTTCATATTGGTATTTAAATACTTGATCTATAATATTTTGTGTATGAAAAGTTAATATAACTTGAAGTACATTGTCCAATATCACTGATAGACTATGCCTATTGTCTACAACTAATGAAAAATAATTTGATAAACCATTGAAGATAATGTTAAAAAACCAACAAACATCTCGTTCATCTAACAATTTCATACCTCTACCTATAAATGATTGAACTCTAATATTGTAAACCCAAGATCTTTCTTTGGAACCTCCTTTTTATCAAACAACAAAAGAAAGGAAGAAATGAATGCTTAAAACTTGGTTTTCCTTGTTTTAAAAAGAAAAGTAATGAAGTGAAAGGCAAAAGAAAAACAAGGAAGGAAAAACATAAACCATTTTGGCTTGGTTGCTCTAGGAATAATGAAGGAAAGAAAATGAAACAAATGTAAATCATGTTAAGTTTTGTTTTGAAAAGAAAAGAAAAGAAAAGAAAAGAAAGGAAAAGGAAAAGAAAAAAATGAAAAGGAAAAAATGAAAAAGGGAAAAGGGAAGTGGATGGTGGGACCCCACCAAATTTTCTTTTAAAACCATGTATCCTTCGATCTTCTTCTTCATTTATCAAAAGGAAAGCAAGGGTTTTCATGAGAGAAGCAGAAAGGAAGAGGAAGAAGGGGTTTTGGTGCTGGAATTGCAGAAGAGAGGGAGGAGAACTCAAAGATTACTTGTGTAGCAGCAAGGTGAACAACTCAGACCAGTTCTGCTATTTTGTTCATCACGAGCTCCACAGAAAGAGGTAAGAGTTGAAATTTTGTTTCATGAAAGTTAACTCATATTGGAACAAAATTCGTGAAGGAAGCTCGAGCAAATTCGGATCTTAAGCTACTGATTTGTGAAGAGGAAGACAGAAGACAGAATTTGCTGTCAAATCCGAGAAGTCTCTGGTGTTTTGGTTGTACTGGTCTGTAGAGTTGGAATCAGAAGCTCTATTAGGTATGGTTGGAAAGCTTATTGAATTTTCTACAACTTTCATGAAGAAATCGTGAAGAGAAAATGATTGGAAGATGTTGTAAATAGCAGGTCAAGTTTCGGGTTGCAGCAGAAATTCGAATCTGGAATAGCAGAAGTTAGTTCCTGGGAAAGAAGCTTTCGAGGTATTTCTGAATCAATCTATTGGGAATTTCAATTTCATGTCTTCACATGATTTTTAGAGGATTCAAAAAGGAAGAGTTTGGTATAAATTTCACCCTGTTTGGCTAAGTAATGAAGAAGTTATGGCTGTCTGAATATAGGGCATAAAATCTGTTAAATGCTGGAATTTTTGTTGGAGTATTTTCTTGTAGTTTTAAGGTTAAAAACCATGAGCTCGAGGTTCTAAAACATGGTTTTGGTTTGTTTGACAGGCCAAGAACAAAAGGTCGAGTGTACGGGTCAAGACTCTAGTTCTAACACTGTGAGTGACAAAACGAACCTTGAAAATGGTTTATAGGCTTGTATTATGTTTATGAAAATGCAAGGTTTTACTAAAACGAAATGGTTTGAATGCTTAATGTTTTCCTTGAAACACATGTTTATGAGTATTCATATTTTCTAAGAAATGATTTCAAGTGCTCGTTGTGAGCCTAAATGTCTTGAAGGAATTTATACATGAGCATATGTCTAATGATTGCCAAAACTTATGGAAATGTTATGATTTCAAGCAAGCATGTACTAGCAAGTATGTTTTAAAGATTTCTAGTTTTATGAACAAATGTTAAGTAAGCTTGAGTTTTATGAAAAAAAAAAGATAAAGTGGCATGCTCAAATGTTTTCATGTGATCTTACGAGATATTGAGCCCGAGGCTATATAGTACTGCAGCACACAGTGTCTTATTCTGTTGTCGACATTGAATGTACTCGTGATGACCAGCCACTGCCGTGAGTGAGTCTTTGGGGCGGCCCCACTACGACAAAGACGATGGGAGTCTTTGGGCGGCCCCACTACATCGTAGAATAAACATTGTGTATCAAGGCGTGCTTACACAACGTGATTGTGACATGTTTTAAAAAGAGTTTATATCATTTACATGCCTTACGAGATTTTAACGGTATACTTGCTGGTTTTCATGAAAAGCTATTATGATTACACAGTTACGTTTAACATTTGATTACAGATGCATATGCCCATAGATGGCCAGGTGATATGATTTACGAGTTAATAGCTTTCTTTTAAACTCAAGTCACTCACCGAGCTTTATAGCTCATTCTTTCGATGTTTTCCCACTTTTCGTGTAGAGATCGAGCTCCCTGCGGTGCGATAACTCGCCATAATCTGCTGGAAGCTTCTCATGTTTGATATGTTGTACGTGGTTGGTGTGGTTTAGCAAATCCATATGTTTGTAAATTATTTTAAGAGAACTATGCAGTTATAGTCGTATGTGCTTTAGAGGTTGTGGTTGTTTAATTAGTGGTTTGGACTGCTTGTGGTTACGATGTTCTTGCTCGTTTTAGTTTCCAAGAGAGACTTAAGAAGAGTTTCTCCTCATGTACGTCTTATAGATGTCCAGCTTCCATTGTGTTAAGTTTAAGTGTTCCATATCGAACATAGTTTGTTTTCGTGTAAAGTAGTGTCGCAGTATTGTTAAGAGGTAACAATGTCTGTTGGCTTCATGCCGTCTCCCAGGCTAAGTTAGCAAGTGGTTTGGGAGGGGGTGTGACAAATATTAACATATATATTAGGGTATATTCATAATTACCTAAAATTGATAACTTTATCATTACAACATCCATTAAGTTTTGAATGAGCATTCCAACTTAAATAATTATCTCAGATATTTCATAGTCAATATAATTGGCCCTCTCGTTCCAATTACCATCATATCAAATGCATATTGAAATATACTTAGTACCTAACATATAAATCCGATGTATAAAAAAAATTAATGCAACAATAAAGAACTGATAAAAATACATTAGAATGAGCAAAATGTGAAAACAATGAACAAAATGAAAAAAAAAATACTTACTCATATTCAGAAAACAATGGTCAACAAACAAGTTTTGTTGTAAAATGATGAAAATGATTAACAATGTGGTTTCCAGAACAGTATGAAATGTGAAGAAATGGAGTGTGGAATGTTAATGAATACGGCAAACTAGCAAGACTAACAAATGGTTTGCAGATTTCATGGAGGTAACAAGAAAATATTTATAGAATATTAATAGAATGTTGAAACTAAATATATATATGGAAAATTATGAAGCAATTGAAATGATATTTTGGACTTACCAAATATTGATTTTTTATTGGTATCTATTATTAAATAATTCATTTATTATGGATTTACCTTCCTAAATTAGAAATTGTATCATTAATAACTAATAAATTAAATGCATTAATTTAATTGTATTAAATTAATTAATGAAAGGGTATTTTGGTAAGATAAAATTCGTAAATAATGAGCAAAAAGGCTCATATGTAAATTTAGAAAAATTGAGACAATTTTTAAATTTGAATGTCTTAACAAAGACATTTGTTGGAATTACTCTTAAATTAATGATAAAAATAAAATTGCGACTAATTATGAATGTATTCTAAAATTAAATTAAAATACATGAAAAATTGGCAAATTAAATAATGTCACATGTCTAATATTAAAAATTGATTTGACTAAATTTAAATAAGGGTTGACTACAGGAATAGCATATTTTAGTTTTCGCTTTTTAAAATAGCCGCACGCTTTTAACTTTTTAAAAATGACCAATTTATTTTTGAAAATTTAAAATAAAAATTAATAAAAAGACCAAACTAGCCTTAACCAATTTATTAATTTAGATTCCTAGATTATAGGGTAGTTATTTTTAATTTGATTTTAAAAATGTAAAATAAATCACATCAAATATATAATCTAAACAAACACATATCATAAAATTTAAAAATAAGATTTCAAAATAAAAATTGAAATAATTTAAATAAAAGAAATCACATCGTACTAATTTAAACCAAATAAATACACAGAAATTAAAAATTAATTTTGTAACAAAATTTAACGAAGAGAGAGAAAATAATCAACTAGTAGTTGAACATGCACATTATCTCTCTGCCCCGTAAAAGAGTAGAAACAGTTAAAAAAACTAAAATATTTTTACCTTTTACCGAAGATTCGAGGCTTTCGTTAGGGTTTCTTCTCTCCTTCCTTCCTCTGAGTTGGCGAGGGGTTCGGCGGAATCATTGATCTAAATTCCTTCTCCCTTCCTTGCTTTAAACAAAAAGGAGCATTCAGAAGGATTCTCCCTCTTTTGAAAGAGTTGAAGTCGAGCTCAGGCTACTGCAATAAAGAAGGTAAGGAATATTGTTTCTTTCTTACTGTCGTTAGTAAAATAGTATGCTACATATAAAAGAAAAGTTCAAAATTGATTGTTGCCTACTATGAATGGTAGGAAAAACGCAGAAACGAAGGAAAAACGAAAAAAGTAGGGCTTCCCTAGAGATAAAATCACTCGGATTTCAAGGTAACTATATCGATTTGATTTCATATATGACCCAAGAATCTCGGGATATGCAGGGTAACAAAAATTTGAATATTGCGAAATAAGATTCTTTCTTCTATAGTTTAAATTATAAGTTTGATTTATATACGAAACTATCTAAACAAACACTTTAAGGTATGGTTAAAGGCACGAGGTCAAGTAATCGCTTACGTGACTCAGGAACAAAAGTTGGAAAGAAGAAAAAAGACTTGGGATCCCGTAACCGTAAATAGTGAAGAAGTAGTTAAATCTGATCGTTTTCTTTTGCATAATTAACTTATTTTTCTATTTAGTTGTTTGAGTAACATGTGCAATTAAAAGCTAAAACTTATGAATCATAAACCTTAACTTTTTGATAAATGTCATTGAATGAATACAAAACTACTTCTTTAAATTCTGAATGTACACGGAATCCACGAGTTGTCAATCATAAATCCTAAATGAATTACAATCTACTTCTTTAAATTTACAAGAATTACAATCTACTTCCTTAAATTTTGAATGTACACATGTAAATTACAACGTAAATAAACACTTAAACAACTAACTAAAAAAATTACAACTTACTTCTGTAACTAAATTAAATGGAAATTACAAAGTAAATAAATCACTAACAAACTCGATACTATAAGAACTAATGCATCCAAAACTAGAACATGATAGACAATATAACTATACCATAATTATATCAGTTCCAACGTACATAATCACAAGCATTGAACAAGGGATTTGACGGTCCTAAATTCAAAACTGTTTTTCAATGCAAGGAAGTAAATAGTTTTCTTCAAATCATCTTTACTTTGAAATACAAAATTTTCCTCAAGAGACAAATCATACAAAAAAAGGATCAATGTTAAAATTAAAATCAACACCCTTCTTGTTGATATGACCCATATTTGTATCTCCACTGTAATTAGATATAATATAATGGAGTAATCAAATTCAGACACTTCTAAATAATCAACAACAACATGGACATTATTAGATACACCATCAGATATAGTAGAGTGTGTAGCTACGAATAGAATCGAAAAACTGGGAAAAACTATAATCCAAAGGAATGAGAACAGACGGCACTTTAAAATTATTGTATCGGTTGGATTCATCCCAAATTCAATCATGCAATACACTTAGAGATAACAACGTTATTGTAACCTTAAAAAAAAAACACTTACCATCTACAAAATCAAAAAAAGATGGAAAAGAAGACAAAATATCAATAAACAGAGAGAAAAATTAAAAAAAAAAAAACCAATCGAGATAGAAAGAATCAATTGAGATATGAACTATGGAACTAATCGCCGAGAAAGAAAAGAAAATCGAGATGGTGATCAAAAACCAACTAATGAAGAAATCGAAAATGCAGAAATCAAACAAAAAAAGAAGAGGGAATAACATCAAAATCGATAAAGATCATGTTATGAACATAATCGAGAAAATGGGATAGAAAGTTAATCAAAAAAAATAGGAAAAAATGATTCAAACAATAGAATCAAAATCAAATCTAAATGATTTTAAATTTTTTAAAAAAAATAACTGCAATGTAGATTTTTTAAAAAGATATTAGATACCGTTTAAAAAAGAATGAGAGAACAATAATTTTTTAAAACAAAAAAAAAAACTGAAAGAGCAAATCCGAAATTAAACATAAACGTTGGAACATGTGCATATCACATTTTGACCAAAATTAAAAACCCACAAAATATGCCTATTTTAAACAATTATGAAATGTTTTTGGCTATTCCTAACATTTTTCCTTTAAATAATCCAAGCTTATTAAAAAAATGGATTGGATTATGCCCAAATAATGTTAAGCCCAAAAGTTTGGCCCAAAGTCCACTAGGCCCAAGGCTACTATATACAAGGTTCATCATACCCTATAAATAAAAGAGGTCACCCTCCATTTGAAAACATTCAGAAGTTTGAAAACATTCAGAAGAGTCAGAATCTATAACATCCAACAAGAGAGTTCAAAATCTTCTAGAATCATAATTCAGAAGCTTTAGTCAGAGAATTCAGAAGATCCAAATATTTAGAATTTAGAAGATTCAACAACACTTCAACAAATTGATCGTCTTTTCATCATCTACAAATCGAAAATTCAATCTATATTTGTCTGAGAATAAGCTCACCAGCCATCAAATCAAAGTTCACATTCTGAAAGAAAGCATAAGAAGATTATACATTAGAAACTAATACCACTTCAACATTTAATAAAATCAAGTTCATTTCCACAACATTAAATTTCTCCGAAAATCCCGTGGGAACATTACCCATTACAATTCTCCTGATAATAATAAAAAATTATGTTTGTAGCAAGGTTTAAAATGTCGATGTCGATGGAAATATCGACAATTTCATTGAAATGTCGATGGAAATATCGATAAAATGTCGATATCGATAGATATTTCTGGAAAAATTTAAAAATAAAAAATTTAAAAAATATATTTAAATTTAAAAAATAAACCTTCTACACTTTTTAAATGAGTTAAAATACTTGTTATAATATTATATTCATATTATATTACATTTTGTTACTATTTTCTTTAATATTTCATCAATTTTGTACGATATAATGGAAATGTTGATTCACCCATGATGTCGATGTCGAACCCATGGACATGTGGAAATATCGATGTAAATGTCGACATGTCGACGGAAATTTAATACCATACGCACTTTGAATGGTAAATTTTGCCCTTTTCACTTGGTTTTCAATTTGCATCTCTTTGTTAATGCTTTAAATGAGCCTTTGTATAGCTAAAATTTGAAGTTTGCTAATTTTGTACAATTCTAAAGGATATATTACATATTTTGAAATGGTAAAATTCGACCGGAATGAATCTATTTGTAAAGATATACTTTTATTATAGGCTTTTTGTAATACATACGAACTTTCGAGTCTTTTTATTAAACGAATTCAACCGCAACAGTAGGCTAAATTTCAATTTTGCTATTTCTGTAAATTTGCAAACCAACTGCTGTATATAGGTATAAATAAAGTTAAAAATATTTTTTTTATTGTAATGAAAGTAATGCACTCTTTCATATCTATTTGGTTTTTAGTTTTTGATTTATGAAAATTAAGCCTATAAATATTATATCTATTTATAAATTTTTATATTTTTTTATCTACTTTTTACTTATGTTTTCAAAAATCAAGTTAAGTTTTGAAAACTAAAAAAAGTAATTTTTTAAAAAAAGTGTTTTTATTTTTTGAAATTTGGCTACAAACTCAAATGGTTCATGAAAAAAAGATGGAAATCATTGTAGAGAAGATAAAGAAAAATTGTGGAAAAACAAGCATAATTTTCAAAAACCAAATATTATCAAACAGGTGCTTATTTCTTAAATAAATTTATAATGATTTAGGCTCGTTTGATAACCATTTGATTTGTAGTTCTTGATTTTTGAAAATTGGGTTTGTTTCCTCCTAATTTCTCTAGAATGACTTTCGTCCTCCCTAAAATGGTCTTCATCTTTTTTTAAGGAAATATAGTCAAATTCTAAAAACAAAAACAAGTTTTTGAAAACTATTTTTTTTAGTTTTCAAAATATACCTAAAAAGTAGATAACAAAACAAGTAACACCAAAGATTAAAGTAATAATTATAGACTTAATTTTCCAAAACAAAAAAAAATAAATGATTATTAAACACGACGTTAGTTTATGTATTCTTAATTTTGTTAGTTTAGACATTTCTACTTTAAAATTTGTAATAATTAAGTTCATATTGTGAAAAAAAAAATTATTAAAATTTAAAGAAATTTCCTATATGTGTAGACCAATAAAGACTAGCTCAATAATTATATAATAAAATGAATGATAATTTTGAGAGTAGATATTAAATTGCTACAAATTTTAACCTATAGAGATTAAATTGTTATAAATTTTATAAAGTAAAAAGATGGAATAGTTAGAAAGATTGAACTTGTGACTTAAGGGAAGACTTATAACCTATTAATCACTATACCAGAAAGCTTTTTTTTTTTTATTTAATTTGACTTTTTCTATACATATTATTAAAGGTAAAAATTTAAATGATAAATCTGCCCCTCGTTAGAAAAGAAAATAAAAGGACTAAATTGTTAGTTATTTAGTATTTTTTTTTTTAACACACATGTATATAGGTGTACATTTTTGAAATAGAAGAGTAGTGAGTTGTATAATGTATAGTGTGTGTGAGGTAGATAAAAGGAATTAATATTGTCTGATATGTGTGTCCCCTTAACACTAAATTAAAAGCATTCCATAAGACCAACATCATGTTTTCTTCTGCCCCTCTTCTTTAATGCTCTTTACCCGTAGGCCCCTCAATTTCTTCCCCATCTTTTTTTTTTTTTTTTTTTTTTTTTTTTTTTTTTTACATCTTCTTCTTCTTCATCATCATCATCATAATAATTCTTTTCACGTGAAATTTTCTACTCAAATAATATCGTTACACATTCAATCCAGATTAATTATAAGTTCCATTATCAACTTGGTTTCAATAATTTCAACATAATTTTATCGATTCGGTCAATGTTTTTTTAAAATTATTCAATTCCCAAATCTCCTATAGTTTCCTTTCCTTTCTTCATGCACCTTAGTTTAAGGTTTAATTATAAATTATGTTTTTATAGATTAGGTAAATCTCACCCTTCATTTTTAAATTACTATTTTCTTTTACCTATAATATAGCCAATTAACATAGTTTTTCAAATTGAAAACTGCTATGTGAAAAAACTACCACCTTGGGATTAAATTTAAGCTTTTGAAACCATAACAACTCAATTGAAATTAAATTCAAATTCTATGAACCAAATTGAAACTAGACTCAAATTATATAGAGAGTAAACTAAAATTTTTGAAACTATAGGGACCAAATTAAAATTTTATAACTATGTCTCCATGAGGGCTAAAATTGAAACTTTATAAAACCATAATCACCAAATTGAAACTTCACACAGGTTGGAAAAATTTATAATTTAATCTTATATTTAATTTTAGTTTAATCCTAATAGTTGGTTAAACTTTACCTGAGTCATCTTTAAATTATTTTTCCTTTTTCTTAAAAGCTGATACACTCAGCCAAATAAAAACACATTAACTCATATTGCCACCTAAATGCATTCAATAAGAAGTAATGTCTTGCAATGATAATGATAATTTCTCAAGTTTTATCAACCTATTGAGATTAAATTGAAATTTTTAGAATTATTAAAACTTGATCCAAACATAGATTTTTAAAATTATAGGTACAAAATTAAAATTAAACCCAAAACATAAGAATTAAATTGATAATTTAACTTTAATTATATTATATCTCACTTAAAAAATACTCTCTTGAAGAAATGTGAAGAATTCCCCCCATAAAAAAAAAAGATGGACAATGGAATAGCTCTTGTGCTGACTCCTCTTCTTTTTTTTTTTTTAAGGATAAGATTTCATTGTTCAAGTGTTCTAGAGAGATCTTATATATTCATTTTTTTTAAATTAGGTTTTGTTTTATTTTTGTAATATTATAAAAAGAAAGGATATAATTATTGTCTCTCTATCTTTTCTCAATGAATTAAAAATTAGGTAAGGGTTATTAATAAATTTGGTTGAAGGTGGTCAATGGAGGCACAAGAGGAGCATGAAGATAGAAAAATACACAGCAAAAGCCATTCATAATTTAATGCTTGATGTGTGACATTGCATGAAATTTCATATATTAAAATGTCCAAAAAGAATTAATTCAAAGCAATCATTCTTTACTTGTGGGCTATTGTAATGTCATGTGCTGTCTTGGTCTTGTAAATAAAAGCTTTTTAACTTATTATAAATACTTCATCAAATTATCACTTCTTTATAATTAATGCTATAATTATACAAAATATAATATTGGCCCCTTCTTCATGGATTTGGTTTTAGTTTTAACTCTTTCAATTCCACTCTCTTGTATAATTTGTTTCACTTTTTCATAAATATTTTAAAATTTTCAATTCTATCTCTCTCTCTATATATATTCTGCAATTAAGAATAAATTAATAATTGAGAAATTTTAAAAAAATAATGGTAGATTTAAACTTTTTTAAATATTAGAAGCAAAGTTCAAAGAAAAACGTTTGAAGGGAATTTTATATAATTTGAAGGTTAAAATACCATTTTGGTCCATGTATTTTGAGAATTGTTCCATTTTGGTCCTTGTACTTTCAAATGTCTAATTTTAGTCTATGTATTCTCAATAAACCTTAAAATTGGTTCTTATGATATGTTTGAAGTTAATTTTTATCAAAAGTAGTTACAAAATAATAAGAATTTTAATACAAGAAAATGCACAATATGAACATACTTTCAAAATTGGTAAGAAAAAAGCTAATGAAGACTATTTTTTTAAAAAAAAAAATAACAATAAATTAATGGTAACGACCAATTTTAAGTTTAATTGAAAGTACATGGACTAAAATTAGACATTTGAAAGTATAGGGACCAAAATGAAACAATTCTCAAAGTACAGGACCAAAATGGTATTTTAACTTAATTTGAATCATAATTCAATAAAAATTAAAGAAATGTTTGTTATTTTTTATTTTTATTTTTTAATAATAAAATGTTTATTCTTTTGATTGTTCTTTGATGTGGCCATCCCTTTGTGGGTTCTTCCTTTTGATAACAAAAGAACATTCCCTTGTAAAAAAGAAGTGCATATCCCAACACAACAAACCCAAAAAGAAAAAGTTTTTCTTTTTGGTCTTTATTGACATCCACCCTTTTCCAATATTTTAGGCATCTTTTAAATTATATTACTTTTTCAAAAATTGTTCTTTTAATTTTGTAATTTTTGTTTCTCATAATTTATTAACATTTAAAAAAGTTGAAGAAGGGCAAAATTCCAAAGCTAATCTATCTGCATCCTGCACTTCTTTTTAAATCATACATCTTTAAACTTTAGAAAACTTTATTTTCTTATAACTATTGGCAATGTTAATAAGAAAAGCTAACAAAAATTGGTCTTCACGCCTAATTTAATGGTTAATTTTTTTGGAAAAAAATATTTTATATTAGTCTTCCCTTAATAAATTTTAAAAAATATTCACATTAATTATGTCTTTTTTTAATAAAAATATTATTATTATTTTACCATATTGAATAAAAGTTAATATCATAAACTAACCATAAGAACTAACTAAATTTGACCTTTGAAAGTACATAAGTCCAAAATGGAACTAGTTATAAAAATTAAAATGATATTTTGTCCTTTAAAAAAATCAAAAGATGAATTAAGAGTAACATCCTTCAACTTTAATTCTACGTGAGTGTCATCTCAAACATTTCAATTTTGCATTCATATTAACCAAAAAATAAAAAAACTCAGAGTACGGTATCTAAATTAAATATAAATATTTACATTTTTCAGAAGAAAAATGATGCGCTGAGATATTTGTAGGTAAATTAAAATGCAAAAGTATCGTACAACTTCAACTTACTCTCATTAAAAAGGCTCAGTTATATAAATTTCCTTTGATTTAATTACATGGTTGGTTTTTGTTGTTGTCAAATTTTGGACAGGAGAATGCACCTGACCTCCACGTGACAACGACGGTAAATTTGTAATTTTGGGGAGAACGCAACTCGCAAGACAAGGAAAACTTGGACACCGGTGTGGTGTAGGCCACACCGAACTCAGATCTTAAGTCGAGAGAGTTTCAAGAGAATTTTTAGAGTTGTAGGGAGTTTTGATGGCGAGGAATCAACTTACCTCGCCTCCCATCCTCGAGAGAGCTTAAATAACTCCTCCCTAGGATTTTTCGTGGGTTTCTGTTGCTTAATGGGAAAAGGAAAGGTCGAAAGTGGGCTGGAACTAGACCTACAAATCAAATGAGACCGATGCAAGGGCAGTGGCGAGCCTTGCATGCAGTCGGCCTCGGCCGCCGAGGTCGAGCCGACCACTGACTGCTTAGTAGAGTCCCAAGCCCGGTCTCTCTGCCCAGCTTGTTGGGCCAAGGTAGAGCCCAATTTGGGGCTCTACCACGAGCCCGAGGCCGACCACGTGTTTTGGCCAAAGTCCAAGCATGCTCTCTCGTCTCTTTTTGCCTAGGGTCAGTCCCTGTTCGATTTCGGTTCATTTGGACTTCATATTGGGCTTCTTTCCTCGTTCGACCTTTCGTTTAGCCCTTTAACCAGTCCGTTCATTGTTGATCCAATTTCACCCATAACATTAGCCCCCACTTCCTAGTTAGGATTCTAAATTAAGAGCATATGAAGTAATTGTATGGAGTCTGACTTGGGAGTAGCCTACTAAGCTTTTTTGGAGTCATTGTCGATCTTTCGAGGTGTGTCTCGAATTCTCTCTGGTTATTGTTGTCCATCATAATGAGGGTATTCAGTCTTCTAGAATGTCAATTCCTCTTAAATTCTTCTCTGGATTCACGATCTATATCGTTTTCCTAGAGAGAATGTGTAGTTTTGAGGTGGTTTTCAAATACGTAACTTCAGGCAGCTTTGTAGCTTCAAGCTTTTCATAAGCATTTCTGGACTAATGTCACCTTATCTCAAGTCGATACCGAGAGAGGATAAGAGAAAATGAGCAAGAAAGTGGGAATTGAGGGTTGGGCAATGGCCTAGATTGGTTAGCCTCGGCCTTAGCCGACCTGGTCGTCCTCGGTCGGTCTGGTCGTTCTCGGCCGATTTAGTCAACTTCGACCGGTATGGTCGTCCTTGGTCGGTCTGGTTAGCCTCGGTCGGTCTTGCCGCTCAAACCCTTATGCGCGTCGTTTTGTCAACTATGAACAAGTTCTCCTCAGCCTCTGCATCTTATTTTGGTGATCTTGGAATTTTCTCAGCGAATCAGCTTGATCTCTGCTTCTTAATTTTCTACTTCTCAGACTTAGCTCGGATTTTTAGGATGCTCAGATTAATTAATCAAGTCCCTCTTACGGACCTAACTAATTTTCTGGGCTTGTTCAATGGGGACCCATCGTGAGATTTTTCTCAGATTTTTGGGTTGCCAAGATCAGTTAACCGAACCCTTTTGTGGTTCAATCAACCTTTTGGGCCGCTTCCTCTGCACCTAAGTGCTCAAGAGTTTTGCGTATTTCGTGCTTCGTTCGCACGACATAATCTGTCGTATGTAGAGTAGGCTCCAGATTTTGACTTTAATTCTGATGATTGATCTTGTCTTCCTCGTTTTTTCTTGTGATTGAATGCTGGAAAAAGCTCAACTATAACCACGAGAGTATGTTCTAATGACAGTGGTTAGCCTCGACTAGGGTGGTCAGCCTCGCCCAAGGTGGTCGGCCTCAGCTAAAGAGGTGGTCGTCCTCGGCTGATGGTGGTCGACCTTGACCATATAAGGTCAGCCTCGGCCAAGGTGGTCGACTTCGACTAAAGAGGTGGTCGGCCTCGGCTACATGAGTTCAACCTTAACCATGTGATTAGTCTCCCTTTTCCAGCCCCCTATCTCGTTTGTTTTTTCTAGCTCATGATTATGTTGCTTCTATTCCCTAGATATCTAGTATGGTTGGTCTCGACCTATGGTGGTCGGCCTCGCCTGTGGTGGTCGGCCTCGGCCTGTGGTGGTCGGCCTTGGCCTCTCCTTGTCGACCTCGACTCTGTTCATGATTATGTTGCTTCTATTCTCCAGATATCTAGTATGGTTGGTCTCGGCCTGTGGTGGTCAATCTAGCCTGTGCTGGTCGGCCTCGCCTGTGCTGGTCGGCCTCGCTTGTGTTGGTCGGTCTCGCCTGTGGTGGTCGGCCTCGCTTGTGGTGGTCGATCTCGCCTGTGGTGGTCGGCCTCGCTTGTGGTGGTCGGCCTCGCCTGTGCTGGTCGGCCTCGGCCTGTGTTGGGCGGCCTTGGCCTCTCCTTATCGACATTGACTCTGCTAGAATTGATCTTTTAGGTTTGTCATGTATGGGCCTGTGCTGGGCGGCCTTGGCCTCTCCTTGTCGACCTTGACTCTGCTAGAATTGATCTTTTAGGTTTGTCATGTATGGGCCTGTGGTGGTCGGCCTTGGCCTCTCCTTGTCGACCTCGACTCTGATAGAATTGATCTTTTAGGTTTGTAATGTATGTCTTCCATTTTTTGTTTGCTAGAGATGCATATCTCCTATGTAGCTTCTGCCTTTTGTTTAATAGAGAGGCATATCTCCTATGTAGCTTCTGCTTTTTGTTCAACAGAGAGGCATATCTCCTATGTAGCTTCTGCCTTTTGTTTAATAGAGAAGCATATCTCCAATGTAGCCCCCTACTCAAGTGAGAGTTTTTGTTGAACTCATGCTTGAGTGATACCACTTGTAGCTTGAAGAAGATAAGTTTATTGCTAATAGAACTTCAATCTTACATGAATTGATGGAATTAACAAAATTAAATCAACCTTAAGGAAATATAAGCAAAAAGAAGCCCCTACCAAAGGAGAATATTGAGTGTAGGAAGGTCTATTTTGCTTGAGTACAAATTTATTTTTCATAACTTGTATCAATTAAGTAATGACTAACCTAGTCTATAACATGATACTTTTGAAATTGAATTTAAATAATTTAAACTCTAACAAATATAAATTGATCAAAAACAAAAAGATAAACTATTTTTATAAGAAGATTAAGGTTGGCCTCGACCTCGACCTTGGCCTTCAATGAGGTCTTGACCTATTTTTGGCATGCAGATTAGTGTATTCCCTCAAGAAACCATTTTGGATTAAAACCTCAATTTCGTCCTTTAGCTGGAAACAGTCTCGAGTCATATGACCATGATCTTCATTGTAAAGACAATATTTTTGTTTATCCCTCTTGTTTGATCCTGTTTTCATCTTTTCAGGTTGCTTCAATAAGTTTGAATGGCGTACCTCCATTAAAATATGTTCAATGGGAATTGATGTTGGGGTGTACTTTTCAAACTTTCTGGACGGGTAACCAAATCGAAGTGGTCTCTGGTTGTCTATCTTCTGTCTCTTGGCTTCTTGATGTAATGTTTCACTTGATCTTTTTTCAAGCAAATCAGTCTTAGTCTTTTTGTTCGTATGGAGTAATTCTTCTGCACGCATGTACTTTTGAGCTCGAGTGATGAGCTCCACATACGATGCAGGTTTTCTTTTTCCCAATGATCGTATGAGTTTTCGATCTCTCAGTCCATTAACTATGGCCATTAATGCAGCTCCATCAGTGCAATCTTCAACGCCTAAGACTTCACTATTGAACCGAGCAATATATTCTCGCAGAGTTTCTTTGGATCCTTGCTTAATGGAGAGTAGATGAGTTGTTGGCTTGCATTGATTTCTTCCTCATAAGAACTGTGTCACGAATGCTCGAGTCAATTCCTTGAACGAACCTATAGATCCTCTGTTTATGTTGCGAAACCAATCTCTTGGTGGTCCTTCTAGAGTGAATGAGAAGGCTCTGCATCTGATTACGTCGTCCACTCCATGAAGCTCCATCCACGATCTATACATATCTAGATGCACCATAGGGTCTCTGTTTCCATCATAGGGTTTGATTTTTGGAACTTTGAATGTGGGAGGTAGTTTTACATTCATGATTTCATCAGTAAAAGGTGGATTTATCTGCCCTATTAAAGTTTCAATGTCAAACCCTATGTCACTCACCTGGTGTAAATTACCTCGTACGTGGTCTAATTCTCTTTGAATCTTCAATAATTCTGCCTTCCATGGTGTATTTCTTGATTCATCTTTGACTCTAGAGCTGGCCTCGGCTTCAAGATCGGCCTCGGTCTCAAGGTCGGCCTCGGCTTCAAGGTCGGCCTCGGCCTCAACCTCGACCCTCTGTTGCTTTTTTCACTCGATGACGCTTCTTAGATCTGTCGCTTCGATACTTGGAGAATTGCTCGCCTCGACTTCGGCCAAGGTTCTCTGTCGCTTCTTATCCTCGATTACGCTTCTTAAATCTGTTCCTTCTTCGTATTGATCAAAGGTTAGGGTTTTATTTTTGCCTCGACCTCAGCTCTGTTCCCTACCTTGACTTTTCGATCTCATGCACATGACGAATTTCGACTCTGTTTTTGCTTCAACAAGTAAGTCGACCTCGGTCACGAACTGCTCAGCCTCGGCCTGAATCAGGTCGGCCTCGGCCTCGATATGAGGTCGAGGAGGCTTGTCTTCCTACGATCGTCGCAAACGATGGTCTTGATCAAAATTGTGTTTCTTCTCGTTCCAGTGCTTGTTTCCCAGAATTCTGCTCATCTTTCGTAGGATAGACCTAAACACAAGGGTTTCCCAAGCAAGCGTTATCGTTCCCCACGATGGCAGCGCCAATTGTTTGTTGCCAAATTTTGGATAGGAGAATGCACCTGACCTTCACGTGACAACGACGGTAAATTTGTAATTCTTGGGGGAAGAACGCAGCCTGCAAGACACGAAAAACCTGGACACCGGTGTGGTGTAGGCCACACCGACTCCGATGCTTAAGTCAGAGAGAGTTTCAAGAGAATTTTAGAGTTGTAGGGAGTTTTGATGGCAGGAATCAACTTACCTCGCTCTCCCATCCTCAGAGAACTTAAATAACTCCTCCCTAGGATTTTTCGTGGGTTTCCGTAGCTTAATGGGAAAAGGAAAGGTCGGAAGTGGGCTGGAACCAGACCTACAAATCAAATGAGACCGATGCAAGGGCCGAAGTGAGCCTTGCATCTGGTCGACCTCGACCGAGGCCGAGGCCGACCACGGGCTTGGGTCGAGTCCCAAGCCCGGGTCTCCCTTTTGGCTTGTTGGGCTAAGGTAGAGCCCAATTTGGGGCTCTACCACCTGGTCGGCCGAGGTCGACCACGTGTTTGGGCCAAAACCCAAGCACGCCCTCTCGTCCCTTTTCGCCTCGGGTCAGTCCTTGTTCGATTTCGGTTCATTTGGACTTCATATTGGGCTTCTTTCCTCGTTCGGCCTTTCGTTTAGCCCTTTAACCAGCTCGTTCATTGTTGATCCAATTTCACCCATAACGGTTTCAATTTTTTCATTGATGATTTAAAATGTACAATTGTATCCCTAATTCTTTCAATTTGTTAGGAAAGAATGAAAAAAAGATAAAAACTTATGTCGGTGAATTTCTGATAGAGGCAAAACTAAAATCATGTACATAGCATAGATGTGGAGAAAAAACTAAAACCAAAAAAATTATACAATATGCAACTAATGTTAATGTTAAGGGATAACGGATCCTCCACATATCTCCACATTCGTATGATATTTTCCACTTTGGGCATATGTCCTCATAGCTTTGCTTTTAGTTTCACCCAAAAGGTCTCATACCAATTGAGATAATTGTCCTCACTTATATACCGATGACCAATATCTTCTCTAGCCAATGTGAGACTTTTGTTTGCATTCTAACAACTAACTCATGTTGTTAATTTCAGTTGTTAATTTCAATTGTCAATCACATTTTTTAAAGTTTTATTTATGTAGTTGACATTTACATAGACATTGACATTTCAGACTTTATATATATATTATTCATTTAGATAGATTTATTAACATTATTAAATGTTTAAGCCAGTTCTTATTTTCAATCATACTATTTAAAAGTATTACTTAAAAGTTAAGGTTGAGTGGAGATCCAAACTTCTCCCCTCACTTTTGCTTACTTTCAAAAAAAAAAAAAATCGTACTATTTTATTCCCTTAAATTTACATTTGAAAATGTTATTTGTCTTTGCTATTAATTTTTTTTTATATTTATATATATATAAAGCATTTACATTAGAAAATGTTATTTGCCTTTGCTATTAATTTTTTTTTATATTTATATATATAAACCATTAAAGTAAAACTCTAACATTGGCACCCCCTTCTATTCATTTCTAACATTGGCACCCCCTTCTATTCATTTCTGCGTGATAAGTAGATGTCTATAGTAGACAAGGTTTTGAAATCATGTATAAAATTCAAATTGTATTCAAATTTTGTTAAGTAATTAATAGAAAAATATATAGTAAAGACCCCAAAAAAATGTTTTATGCAAAATTTGGAAATTAAAATGGTACTTAAAAGTTAAGAAACTGTTGGATAACTATTTGATTTTTGGTTTTTTGAAAATTATACTTGTTTCCTCGATCTCATCTTTCTCAAGTTAACACGTGGATTTTTAACTAAAATTAAAAAAAAAAACAAAAAAAAGTACTTCAATTAGGTTGGATTTGATAAAACAATTTTATTTTTTGTTTTTGAAAATTAATCTTTTAAACAATATTACTCTCATCTATGAATTTCATTGATTTTTTTATCTATTTTGACAAGTGCTTTTAAAATTCAAATTAGAATTTAAATTTTTTTTTAGAATTTTTTTTTTTTTAAAAATTTGGCTAAGAATTCAAATCTTTCATCAAAAAAGATGAAAACCATTATAAGAAAATGGTGAGAAAACAAGCTTGATCTTCAAAAACAAAAATGTTTATCAAACTAGGTCTTAGTTTTCAAAATTTGACTTGAATTTTAAGAAAAAACTGTACGAATTAGTAGATAACAAAACAAACAAACTCATAGGTGAAAGTAAATATTTGTTAGCTTGATTTTCAAAAATCAAAGGGTTATAAGTATAATAATGAAATACAATATAATCAAAATAGAAATTAGACGTTAGACACGGGAGAGAGAGGTTCCATTTTGGAACGAAACAATGATATTAAATTAAAAATCTTTATAAATACAGATAGGGTGAGTTCGTTTTGAAAGAAAACAACGGCATGAAATTAGGATTTGGAAAAAGGAAAATAAAAAATGGGATATTTAATATAAAAGTTCATGTATAAAAAGGTGAATTTAATGGTTATAAATATCTAAGGGGGAAGTTTCACAATTAGGGTTTTAGAAATAGATAAAAAAAAGCAAGTCAAACGACAAAAGGTAGACAAGGGTAGAAAGAGGGGTAGGCAGCTACATAACAAAAGAGATATTATAATTAATCATATTTAAAATCATATCATACACGTGTAAGAGGGACGAGACAAAGCGTAAACATAACTCAACTAATTAAATCTTTGATTTAGAAGTCAGAAATTCAAATTTCCTACAACCGAATTCCAACTCCATATATTAATGAATTAAAAAATACATATACAATCTTAAGTATGAAGGTTGCTGATATTAAGAGAACCCAAAAAGTCTTGGAATGCACACAAACAAACATATGTATATGCATGCAATTTACCATAACACTAATTCACATGAGAAAAATATACATATACATATACAGCTTCCCAAATTTCAGTTTTCATTTTTTATTATTTTTTAATTTCATTTCTTCATTTCAATCCTATACATGCCATAACTATAACTATATTATCTCCGAGCTCAAACTTATAACTTGTTAGAAGAAGATGAAATATTTTAAATATAGATTCAACTTTAAAGATGGAAGAGAATAGATGTCTAGTGACATAAAATTAAGGTTAATTAAAGAATCCAATGAATAAAGCAATCAAGTGCCTAGGATTCAGTGCAATAACTCTTAGATTTAAACATATCCCAACACCAATAATAATACCTTCATCATTCATCATTAGCCAATAATTAATAAGAACAACAATAGTAATAGTAATAGTAATAGTAATAATAATAAGAAGAGTAATTAATATAATTATATATATAATTTGAATGGATGGATCTGAGTTAAAAGAAAAAAACGAAATGAAGTAGAAAAGATTTAATTTAAGGGAGTGGGAGAATGGGAAGGGGAAATGGTTTCCTTCTTGGCAAGATTGTGCTTGTTGTTATGCATCCAAACCTTAAGAACTCTCCTCTTTACTCCAATCTCTTGACAGAATTGCTGCACCACACTCTCCTCTTGCTTCTGAATCTTCCATCCAACTTTCTCTGCAAACCTCAGCATCTTCTCCTTCTGCTCCGCCGTGAACTTCGTTCGGAAACGCTTCTTATTCATCATCATTTGCCCTGAATACGACCTATTCCCGGTGCCCGCCTCCTCCTGCTCCTCCGACTCTGAGTGCCCGCCACCGACCATGTTGTATGACATTATCATGTGGTGAGGTTGTGCTCTGGATGATAGGAACGTTGCCCCTGCTGCAGTCGGGTAGGCGAATGCAGTGGCTTCTGGTGGGGCGATCATGTTCTTCCCACCGACGAGGAGCTTGCGACCAAGGCGCGAGGGGTGGTGGAGCCAATCGTAAGGCTCCCCGTCGATCTCTTTTCGATGGAAGTTTCTATGACAATTGCAGGCGGAGCATGTGAGGGCTTCAATAGAGCCTTCTTCTCCACTTGGCATGAACTCACCGCAGCCATCCGTGGCATTGCCTCCCATGGAGGCTGCGTGGTTTTTGAGACACTCTTTGTATTTGACATGTTTTTTGTTGTTGTTGTTGTTATTGTTATGGTGGTGGTGGAGATTCGCTTCCATTTGAGAGGTTGGGAGTGGACTACCACCATTGACTGTAGTTGTAGCGGCAATGATGTGGTTGCGAGTGGAGGAGGAGTCATGGTGGTGGTGGTGGATGAGATGGTCGTGGTCGTGGCCGGCGTAACGACTATTTAAAGGGATTGGAATAGGGATGGGAATGGGAATGGGAGGATCTTGAGTAGTCAGCTCCATTATTAATAATAATAATAATAATAAGGAGTTGAAGAAAGGTAAGGGAGAGATATGTATATGTATATATGTAAATGAAAATGAAAATGAAAATGCTGGACTATAATTGAATTGGATTAAAGTTGGGAAAGGGTTTTTATTTGGGAGAAGAAGAAAGAAATGAGAAAGATGGTAGTAGAGAGTTGTTACATTGCATATTGTTAAGAAGAAAGAAGAAAGAAGAAAGAGATCAGATCAGATGAATAAAAAAAAAAGAGAGTTAAAAATGGAGATCAAAGGGAAGGAAGAGAGAGTTATGGTTATGAAGATAGGGTGAAGACACTACTAAATAAGTAGTAAGAGTTTATAGTTATACAAACAAAAAAAAACCAGGGACCAACGAAAGCTCTAGCGATAAGGGCCCCACCACACCTCTCACAATTTTTTTTTTTTTTTTTTTTTTTAAAAAAGAAAAGTTCTTTTAACCGACAAAAGTGAAGAGAACACAACACAACATTAGACACAGATGTTATATATATATAAAAATTTTAGGAAATAAATTGAAAAAAGAAAATAAGAAAGAAGAAGAAGAAGGGGTGGGAGTGGGAGTGGGGTTATGAAGAATGAAGATTGGTTGGTTTGCAAACAAAATGAGACATGAAGTTTACGCTACTCTATTCTTTGTCAGAACTCAAAACAGAGAGAGAAATTAGCAGGATTTCTTTTTCTTCTTTTTTTTTTTTGTTAATTATAAATGTTACTTTGGAAGGAAAACTCAGACATACATGTCTTCCTCTTCCACCACTGCAACTCATTTAATGCCTTTTTTTTTCTATTTCAATTTCAAAATTACAATTACATGAACCACCCACCTTCCCTCCCTTCACTGCTTCACTTAAACACTCCATTTCATTTTCTGGATCTTCTCTTCCTCTACTGGAAAAAACCTCTCACTATTATAGAAAATTAATTAAGATTTTTTTTTAAAAAAAATAACAAATTAAGGAATACAAGAATTTACGTGGAACAACTTTAAACCGACAGAAAAAACTACGGACATAAAGAAACTCCATTGTGTGAAAAATTATTACAATCACACACAAAATTGTCTCTCCAACCCCAATTATAAAGAAACACTCTCTCCAATTTTTATACCGCTCAGTTAACTAGGATTAGTATACCAAACTTAAAATATTTCGAATTGGGATACATTGAAATCAAAGTCATAGACTCTTAGGAGCTCGCCACTTTCTTGCACTTTTTTTTTTTTATGTACGACAATTCCACTTTTAACATATTACCAAAAACCTTATATTCACCTTATAAATACTATTTCTATTTATAGATTTTTTTTTTCCTTTCCACCTTTAAAAACGTTTTCAAAATATCTAACCTAATTTTACAAACTTAAAAAAAAAAAAGTAATTTTTTTAATAAAGGGGAAAAGCATGCTAAAGAAAGTGTGAGGAAGTATAATTTTTTAAAAACAGAAAATTTTTACTATTAGAAGGGGTACAAGATTTTAAAGTTATCACTTATCTGTCTCAAACCCCAAGAATTTTAGAAATGAAAGACTATATATATATATATATAAGGTTTGAAAGTAAATTTAATTGTGTCAACACCATATTTAGCCAAAAAGCAAATGGGGCTTTATGTTATGATAAATATCAACTATTCAAGTTGAAGGTAAGTATATACCTCATCATGATTTTTTTTTTTTAGTGCTTTTATGTAAGAAGATTATTACATTAAGATTCAAAATGGCTTTATTCTTTTATTATCCATGGGTTGGCTTTTTTATAATATATATATTCCAGCTCCAAAGCAAAGAGAGTGTTAAGTAGATATATAAATAGGGCATGCAGGCATTTGAAAGGGTTTGTTTTTTGTGTCTTTATTGTTTGCAAAATTTGTTTGTTTTTTATGTGTGAATAGAATAGTAACCTCTGTTTTCTCTTTTTGTTGCTTTTGATCTCTCCATGCATAAGCATCAGTATGAGATTAAATCAATGGCTAGCTCTCATCTGACTTTGTTTTTTTAAATCACCAAGAAAATTAAAAGCTTAAAATAATAGTTACAGAACTTTTTAGACCACCTACTCTAATACCATCTTAAATCACCTATCAAACTTAAAATTTAAGTCCACATAATTTGGAGTAAATTTAATTATATCAAGATAATCTAATATGTACTGAGACAGAAATTGTAGGATGAATTTTCAATTGATTGATTAAGAGAGAGAGAGTATGGGCCACAGGAATAAAGGGTGTGGATGACATATCATGTAATGTTGCAGACCTAATCACACTTTTCAAGATGTGTTTCAGAGCTCATTTTTTTTTTTTTTAAAAAAAACCTTTTCCTCTCTTCTCTTCTCTTCTCTTTGGCTTCTCCTTCACATCATCGCTCCCCATTCAATCCTATTCACTCACCCTCCCCCACCATATTATATATTCATATTTTTCTGCTTCAAGTTTCATTAATCTTTTTTTTTTTTCATTTCATAATTGTATAATATAAAAGGGATAATATACTCCACTGAATAAATTTTTCTACCCTTCACCACTATTCAATGGTTGACAACAACGAGAGAATTTTTTTTTTTACTTTTCTCTCTCTTTATCGTATGTTGGTAAGTATTATCTATATAAAATTATATACCTATACACAATTATATGATCATAAAGGAAATAGTGAATGGATGAGTGGAATAAATGCACTCGGTAAGTAACATTTTTGTAAGTTTAATAATATGTGGGGATGAGATTCAAATATCTGGCCTCTTAATTGAAGATTTTAATTAAATAAACTGTGCTTCAGTGTTGGCGCAAGTAGCTCATTTTAATGGAGTTAGAATTAATATATATATATATATATATATATATGTATATATTTATTGCATAAGAGTGTGCATAGATCAAATTAAATTAAGAAATGTCTTAAGTCATGGTTTCTCATAAACATACATATAGATGGATGTGTTGCAAATAAACTAAAGCTAATTTGTCAACAAGAGTATAGCTCATGAGTTCGAATCCCCCATTTCAATTATTGTTGTACTAAAAAAAACTAACGCTAATTTAAACCTAACTACCACTATAAAGTGAATGTCTACGGTTGGGTTTTGTGTGGACACAAAATAAAAGGCCAATGGGCCAAGACCCATTTGGATATTAGGTTTTTGTAAACACACACACACATATATATATATGATGTTTTGTGTGTAGCCGTATATAGAGAGGGAAAAACTGGGTGTGACCAAAATAGCATTTGTGAGAGAAAAAGAGTTTTTTCTCTTGTGGGGTTGAAGGTTTTTCTTGATGTTTATCCCAAGCTATCGGGTTGTGGTACTTGGAAGTCAATAGTCATTGTTGGGCTATTGAGGGTTAGTTTGTGGCGCCAGTTTTGAGAACTTTTGTAATCTCCCATTATAGTAGAACCTGCAGTTACAGAAGACTGGACGTAGTCCCAAGTTTGGGGCAAACCAGTATAAATTTCGGTGTCGTTCTCTTTTCTTTATCTTGTTATATTTAATATTTTTGTGACTCTAGTTTATTGGTTGACTTATCCTGTGGAAGGGGAGATTTAATATTGTAATAATTTTATTGTGATTATTATTATCAATATTTTTCTCCCAACAAGTGGTATCAGAGCTTTTGGTTCAAGAGTCATGGGATACGTGGAGCCAACAAGTTTTGATGGAGTCATGAAGTTTAATGGGGACAATTTTGAATATTGGAAGATGATGGTCAAAAACCACTTGACTGTTAAAAAGCTGGGTAAGGCTTTGAAAAAGATACCAGAAGGAATGAAAGATGGAGATTGGGAGACTCTTAATGAAGAAGCAGTTGTTGCAATCAGAATGTGTCTATCGATGGACGTAGCCAATCAGGTAGCCAATGAGACAACTGCGATTGAGTTAATGAAAGCGCTTGCAAACAGGTATGAAAAACCCTGCACAAATAATAAGATCTATCTGCTTAGGAAGTTTTTCAATATGCGTATGGCTGAGGATGTTTCTGTGAATTCCTATATAAATGAGGTAACCACTTTGATAAATCAATTGAAATCAGTTAGAATAGAGTTCACTGATGAAGTAAATGTTATTCTGTTATTAACCTCTTTGCCTGATAGTTTGGAAACCATGAAGACAACAATGTGTAATTCAGTAGGTAAAAATACTCTACACTTTTCTAGTGTTTGTAATTTAGTCATAGCTGAGGAAATTCTTAGAAAAGATAGTAGTAAGGAATCTACTATAGGATCTGCTCTGGTTATGACTAAGGGAAAAGAGAAGATTAATGAGGAAAATACATCGAGTAGCAGCAGGAAGAAGTGGAATAATAGGAATAAAGAGATAAAATGTTTTTACTGTCACAAGAAATGTCACTTTAAGAGTCAGTGTAGAAAATTGAAAGAGGATCTAGAGAGGAGACAAAATCAAGAGGCAAATGTAGTGCTAGATGCATGTGTCTGTGTTGGGAGTGACACAGAGAGTAGTAATAGCTCATCTGAGTGGATTTTAGACAGCGCAGCTACTATTCACATAACTTCAGATAGGAGTTTGTTCACATCCTTCACAGGAGGCCGCCATGGTTTAGTGAGGATGGGAAATGGTGAAATATCCAAGACCAATGGGATTGGAGAGGTTAGTCCGGAGGCGAATGTGAGAATAATTTGAGTGCTGCGAGATGTCGATTTGTGCCCGATGTCAAGATGAATCTTATCTCTCTTGGCAAGTTGGCGATGATGGCTACATTTGTGAGTTTGGCGAAGCTTGCGTGTAAACTCAGTCGATCCTGGTAGTGGCGATTGGCCATAGAAATCTACATTGTACAGATGTCGGTTAAATGTTGCCAAGAATAGTTTGAAGAGACAGTGGAGGCCAGTTAAAGCTGCAGATGGTTATAGTAGAGGTACAGTTGAGCCAGTAGCAATGATAGCCAAGTTTGATCAGTCAGATCAAAATCCTTCAGTTCATGAACAATTGGGAAGTCCAAGAGAAAGTTGATGATGGCTATCATGAACCCCAATTGTCGAGACGGACGATTGAATTGAAGAAGTCGCCTAGGCGAGTGGAGGCATCAAAGTGGAAGGCCAGAGCAGTTGCTAAGGTCAAAGGTAAAGTTTCTAAATTGGCAGCAAGCTTGAATAGAGGATTCAAGCCCTTCTCAGAGTGTATCTTCTTCGAGAACAATGGTTCAAGGTTGAAGAAAATGTTAGTTGGTACCACTTAGCTGAAGTGGGAGTACGTGTCTGTCTTTTTTCGTCTGGGAGACAGATCCACGTAGTGAGCCCATACCTCGAGGCAAGCACAGATGCACTACAGTTATGTTCTGATGGTTGCCTGTTTTTATGAGTTTGTTGTGTTTTCAGTTTTTTTTTTTAGCCTTGGAGTTTGCCAAGAAGATCAGAAATAACAGTTGTAGTGGGAGTTGTGCCTTGGAGTTTACCAAGGTGATCAAAGTTTTGTTGCAGTGTGAGGCAAGATTGAAGTTTTGTCTCCAAGTGGGAGATTGTTGGGTTTTGTGTGGAGACAAAATAAAAGGCCAATGAGCCAAGGCCTATTTGGATATTAGGTTTTTGTAAACACACACACACACATATATATATATATATATATATGATGTTTTGTGTGTAGCCACCAATATAGAGAGGGAAAAACTGGGTGTGACCAAAATAGCATTTGTGAGAGAAAAAAAGTTTTTTCTCTTGTGGGGTTGAAGGTTTTTCTTGATGTTTATCCCAAGCTATCGGGTTGTGATACTTGGAAGTCAATAGTCATTGTTGGGCTATTGAGGGTTAGTTTGTGGCGCCATTTTTGAGAACTTTTGTAATCTCCCATTATAGTAGAACTTGCAGTTGCAGAAGACTGGACGTAGTCCCAAGTTTGAGGTGAACCGGTATAAATTCCGGTGTCGTTCTCTTTTCCCTATCTCGTTATATTTAATATTTTTGTGACTCTAGTTTATTGGTTGACTTATCCTGTGGAAGTAGAGATTTAATATTATAATAATTTTATTGTGATTATTATTATCATATATTTTTTCTCCCAACATCTACCTCATCTACATATGGAACTCACATCTCTATCCAATGTCATGTTATTGCAAGAGAGAGATTTATGAGAGAGTTCCGTTCCAACTAAATAACCTAATACACAAATGAAAGTTAATTAATTAGCCCCCGTTTGATAACTTTTTAGATTTCGTTTGATAATCATATTTGTTTTTTAGTTTTTTTTTTTTTTGAAAATTGTACTTGTTTTCTTACTATTTTCTACAATGGTTTTCATCTTTCCTATAATCATTCTAACCTTTCTTAAGAAAACACTTGAATTTTTAGCTAAATTTCAAAAACAAAAATAAATTCTTGGAAACTACTTTTTTTTAGTTTTCAAATTTTGGCTTGGTTTTGAAAACACAAACTAAAAAATAGATAAGTGTTGGGATATATGTCATAATCTCGTCTAGTTTGTAAATTTAACATTTGAAATTAATAAGAGTTATTTATTTCATCACTTTGTGTCTCGCAAATTTTAAAAACTTTGTCCAATAAACTAAGCTTCAGGGTCATTGAATAAATGAGAGAACTAGAACTTGAACGGTGTGTAGTGGACACACAGGGAGGATCACGTTCGAGTTAATGACCCGAACGGTCTATAATATATGGATGGAGTTGGAGACCTAATCCTGGATACACTATGGATGCGACTCGGTTTGTATTAGATACAAACGAGGTGATCTGACTCGTTCATGTGGTTGACATGCGAGTGGGGGCATCCTGTGCAATGAGATTGTACAAGACCGAACGGTGAATTATTAGACCTACTGATGTAACACCGTTGACAGTATGGACTAATAACTTCGTAGATGACCATTAGTGATTCGACCTGAATCCTGAGCGTGTTACGGACTCTTGTCTGCGGGAGTCTGTCCTTTGACTAGTACGGGTGAGGGTGGTCACAGTTACTCGCCCAATATGTTTATCTTCTCAGGGTTAGGACCAAGTAGGGATCTGGGAACTTAACTATGCGAGATGGAATTCATTCGTTCCCGCCTTTAGGAAAACGAGAGGGATTGTTCCCTTAAGTGCTGTCTCCAGGGCTTGGACAACGGGCGCCCACCTTCTCACTTGTCTAAAAAGGTTGTTGTGTATGGTTAGATCATTACAACGTTGTTGTTCATTAGAGGAGCAGTGGGGACTTAAGGAGCAAGAAGTAGACACAGGGGTAAAATGGTAATTTGATCCAGTAGTGTCTACGAACAACCTGTGAAGGGTCGACTCATGGGCATTGGTTATATCAGTGGACACAACTTGTCTTACAATGACGGGAGTGCAGCTACGGGTTTTAGTGGAGTGTTACCATAGGTAATGAATGTTGATTAACCGGGTCAAAGAGTTTGACAGGTTAATCTCGGATCATTGGAGCTTGTCACTGTAGGTCCATTAGATTCTTCGGTTGGCTCAAACTGGATTAATAGAAGGTTTACATTTTTGGTGTGAATTTGAAGTGTTCAAGTTCACTAAAGGGTAATTATGTCATTTATATGAGATATGAATGACATATTATATAGTTTAATGTGAATGAGATTTATAATAAACTATAGGTTAGCCTAATTGTTGAATTAGGGCTAACTTGGAGAAATTAGATTGAGAGAAATTAAATTTAATGTAATTCAATTTAAAAATCCACAATAATACAAATGTGATTTGTAAAATGAGATATGAGATATCTTATTATATGTGGTTATGCAAATATGATTTGCATAACCTATGGTTGTGGTAAAATGGTAAATAGGTGGAGATTTCAACTCCACCTATCACCATTATATAAACCCCTTTGCAAGAAGGGTTCATTAAGGTTTTGCTCATTTTTGGATTTCTCACCAAAAGAAGCAATCAACTTCTCTCTCAAAGCTCTCTCACAAATTCTCCTCCCTAAACCAAAGGATCCCACCATCCTCCTTCTACCTAAGGTAGAACAACCGAGTAACCAAGTGGAGGTGTCCAGTTCGTTGTTCGTGTGAGGAGATCGAGATCGTTGAGAAGAACACGAAGAGTTCGTGATCATCAGAAGAAGGAAATTTGAAGTTGGTCTTCAACAAGTAAGTACTACTAACTTGTTTTTTCCTTCTAGTTTGCATGTTTAACCTATTACTATTACATAGTTTAATTTTAACCAAAAAAAAAATGAAATGCACAACGATACCACGACGATTCGATCGTCTTCCGCTGCGCGGGGATTCTTATTTCCTTCAATAAGAATACATGGAAAATCATAGGTGGAAGTAGTATTTATATGCTTAATTTTCAAAAACCAAATAGTTATTAAATGGGGTCTTAGTTTTTTTGTTTTTAGTTTTTTAAAATTAAGCATATAAATACTACTCTCACCTAAGGTGCTTTGTTATCTACATTTTACCTATATTTTCAAAAACTAAGCTATGTTTTGAAAACTAAAAAAAGTAGTTTTCAAAAACTTAATTTTGTTTTTAGAATTTAGATAAGAATTCAAATGTTTCTTGATGGGAGATGAAAACTATTGTAGAGAAATTGAGAAAAAACAAACTTAAATTTTCAAAAACCAAAAATCAAATGGTTGTCAAACATAATTTTAGATATTTTTTTCTAGTTAGTATCGTTGATGCAACCTCCGGATGTAAATCCTACCTATAGTATTATATCCAAACTACATACATATGGAGAGATAGGGGTGAGCAAAACAAGACCGAAAATCTATCCGACCAACCGAACCGACCTCGGTCGGTCGATTTGGGGAGAAAGCCCTAAACCGACCAAAACCGACCAAAATTTTAAAAAAATAAAAAAATATATAAATATATAATAATAATAATAATAATAATAATAATAGAAACAGTAAATGCAATAGAAAACTGTAAATATAATAATAATAATAATAATAATAATAATAATAATAATAGAAAACATTAAAAGAAATAAAAACTATAAATATTTTTGCATATTTTTTTTTGTTAAATAATCAAATAACAAAAAATAGTAAATAATAAAAAATAAATAATTAAAAATTTTTAAAAATTTTTAAAAATAAATAAATAAACCGACCAAATCAAGCCACCGAATCAAGAATCCGACGGTTGGTTTAGTTTAGTCGATTTAAGGCCAAAAAAATTGAAAAGAAAGGGGTCGACTGAACCGACCGATCGGTCGGTTCAGGGTTGTTGGGATCGAAAACCGACCCCGACCGACCAATGATCACCCCTATGGAGAAACATGAAAGTGGAGGTGTGTTGTGCAAACAAATTCAATTTTGACTACATATGTACGTCGTTTCTTTGTAATTCCATAAACAAACATAAATATATTGATTTAATCTCCCCAACAAAAATTTTATTACTTGGTTAGAATGTCAAATTCTTATAAATTTGACGTTTTAAAAATTTCAAGGAAGTCACTGTCGAGAATAAAACCTAAAATATGACAAAAGATAAGTGTCAAGGTGTATACTTTCTTTGACATTTTTTAAACATCAGGGATATTAAACTATTGATATGTCTAAACCGTCATGTGTATAAATACTTATTATGTATCATATTTGTTAAAACTTGATGTTTTTTATGCATTAAATATATTTTTTATTTTGACACTAAGGAAATGTTAATTTAATTAGTTATTGACGTATTTCGCTTGCCCTCTTCGTATTGTGTTTTTTTTTTCAACCCTAGTTATTATTTTCTACTATCTTGAATTTTGTCTTTTGTTCCAACAATTTAATATCTTGAAGAATACAAAATTTTATCAATCATTCACTCAAATATTGACCAATAATATTAACAAGGTTCTTCAAAATTACCAAACTATCAATCATATGGATAATTTCAAAATTCTAAGAATGATCAACCTCATATGTGACCAATTCAAAAATCACGAGAACTATTAATCTCATATAAACAATTTAATAATTATAAGAACTATCAACTTTATATGAACAATTTCAAAATTACAAAAATTATTATCCGCATAAAATATGTATACGGTCACATATAATTTCCATAACACTGATAATTGTCATGTACAATAGAGCAAGGCTTTATTATTGAATAATAGTGGAATGAGTATGGAACTTAAGGTCGGATGAACGGAAAGTGGGAGTGAGGAAGGTCCAAATAACTACTCCTATTTTATTGATGTGATTTGAGTTCGTTATTCTCTTAATCCCCTATTTTATTTTATTAATATAATTTGAGTTTGTTATTCTCTTTAATCCTAAGTGACTTATAAATGTTTTATTTATAAAGCTAATTTTATGCTTTTAGATAAATTGAGAGCGACTCATTTAGTATATAATAATATGCTTACAATTTTAAAGACTTGACGGAGGCAAAAACATAATATTATTTATAATAGAAATTTACACTATGCCCACATAGAAAGTAGATATATGTGAACTTGAATAATCACTCTTTAATTTTCCTAGAAGAGGAATTTAATTTACAAAGTTGGACTATGAGCACTTGTTCACCAGAGAGAACGAGACTTAAGGAATAAGAATACAAATTAAAACTATCATGTAAAATGAACTTTAAACTCATCTATAATTATGAGCTACTAATGAACGGTCAACTTACATTTTTTTAGCTACTAATGAACGGTCAACTTACATTTTTTTTTTGTTTTTTTGAAAGAAAGACCAAAGCAACAGAGAAACACTTAGCCCACAAGGGACCCACCAAGGAGGCAACCCATAGGCAACAAATCGGAGACCCAAGGTGGGTACTCGCCAAAACCGACCCTAATAGTGTCAGGAGAAGAGGGGGAGCACAAGCTCCTCCAAAATCACCAAACTTACATACGCTTCTAGCAATATTATGAGCTAAGAAGTTTTTTGACTTAGGGCACTTAACAAATTTTACAACTGAGAGCAACTAGCAAAACTATTAATAGCTCCAACAAAATTGCTAAGCTCAGAAAGGTCTTCAACATCCCCATTCAAGCACTTTATCACCTCGCTCGAATCTGACTCCACTATCAGCATCTTGCGGTGAACGACTTCACAACTATTAAACACTTCCAATCCCTCAAGAATTGCTTTTGCTTCCAACACTTTAATAGGCCATCTTCTTTTAATTTGTTTCCCTCCTGCACAAATCAGAGATCCATTAGAGTCACGGATAACCCAACCACTACCTCCAATATTTGCATTATCCTTCCAGGAAGCGTCACAGTTTAGCTTCCAATAGTTCGGATCTGGTGGGGTCCACTCTGCATGACTCTCGCAGTTCTCCGATCTTGCCAAAGGGGTGTTATGCTTCTCCGTCAAGAAGAGCTCCTCCTTTGCGAGCGAGATATCTCTAATGACTTTCTCTTTATCTGCATCCGAAACCAAACAATTATTAGAAGATATAAAATTTCTGACGCTCCAAACCTTCCAGATAATAATGATAGCCAATTCCAACTCATCCACAGATAAATTTTTAGTCATCCAATCCCAATAAGTCGAAGGCTTCCAGGCCAAATTGTGCTCTTTGAACAACCTAGTCATTCCAGGGAGGAAAAAAAGCCAAATTCTTTTTAAGAAACGACAATCCCAAAAGACATGAGAAGTATTCTCTCTAAAACACCTGCACAGACAACAAACAGGGTTAAAATCGATACCTCTTTTAATAATGTACGCCTTTGGTTCCAATCTCATCCTCCTGGGTAACCTAGGTTCCATTAGGGTCAACCAGCTTATCAATAGAGTTCTTTTTATGCCTTTGGTTGGCTTTGTGATGGAACCACTTTGTATTTTTATCCCCCCATTTGAGCCAATCTTCCCTAGATCTGATCTTCCAGTATTTTTCTTCCTCCAAAAGCAGTTCCTCCAACTCATTTTCAGCTTTAATAAGCTCAGCGTGATTAGACGGGTTAGGGAGATTTGAAAGGAGAAGGATCCGCTCCTCTTTCCTTCTGATAGCCTCTTTTAAGGAACCTTTAAGCCTACGCCTATCCCAGGATTTCAATTTTTGGATGCAGGAGGTAAGATTTTCCTTTAGACCATTCGGAGTGTTGCACTCTCTGGACAACCAATGAGCTCTAATCAGGTCCCTAGCTTCCTCATTACCAATCCAGTTTTCTTCAAAACGAGTTATGTTAACCTTTTTTTTGGATCTAATGGGAGTATCATCAAAACATAAGTGAGCAAGAATGGGTTTGTGGTCAGACGAATGAAAAGAAAGATGAGTGATACTGACCTTGTTGACCCGGTTCATCATGCTATGGTTTAAAAAGTACCTGTCGAGGCGCTCTTTTGTTGCGTCAATACTTCTGCTCTTACTCCACGTGAATTTATCTCCCCTGTACCCCGCATCAGCCAACTTGCATATAAAAATGCACTCGCCGAAAGAATCCATAGGCTTCTTGCTCTTGGGAGCTCCACCTTTTTTTCTTCAGCCGAAAGGGGCTCATTAAAGTCTCCTCCCACCAGCCAGGGGAGGTCAAAAAGCCCGCTCAGACGATCAAGAAGGAGCCAGGAGTCTGATCTTTTTTCCACAGAAGGATCACCATAGAAGCCCGTAAATCTCCACTCCTCTTTCCCATCTTTAATAATAGAATTGATGTGCGCCTTTGAGTAAGAGACGATCGAGAGTTGAATGGTATCCTTCCATAACATCATAAGGCCTCCACTTCTACCCAACCTTGGAACCTCGAAAACATTGTCAAAACCCAAATAATTTTTGGCTCTGATAGCATAGCCATTGTCACATAAAGTTTCAAGAAGGAAAACTATATTCGGGGAATGCTTCTGCACCTCAAAGCGAAGCTCTCGGAGCGTCCGAGGATTCTCCAGACCTCAGACGTTCCAACACAGGACAATCATTATGCCCGGTGGGGCTGGAACCCAGCCTCCGCCGATCTCCCCAGGTTTGCTACACTGTCGTCTCCTTGTTGCTTCTTATTTGACTTCTCCACTTCCCTAATATCAAGTTCGTGCTTGCTTCCCAGAAACTTGACTTCATGTGATCCCCCTGCCGAACAGTGGGATTTATCCCTGGCGATCTTCTTCCATCTTCTATTGTTGGTCTGAGTGTCGGATCCCTCCAACTTCCTAGCGCCCAGATGTAACTCGTTTTCGACTTGCTCACATCTCAAGGATCTGTCGGTATGGACAATACTTCCTTCTTTGATAACTTTTCTATCAATCCCACTACCCTCATTACTATTAATAATAGGCCCAAAATTTACCTCGGTGACCTCCACTTCTATCGGCAGTGGGCCTTGCCTCGTATCAGTAGTTAGTCCAGATGGGTCCCTTACGCTAGCCCCCCGATTGGTACCACAATTTAGGGCCTCAACTAGAGTGGTTGGACCCCTTCCCCTCGACCCCAAATTCGACCCACCTTCTTCCAGCCCACACTCTAGACCATTGTAAGACAAAGGCCGGCCAGCAAATTTTCCTTTCTTTGACGCGTCAATCTCCGCAGAATGGGTCCCCCCACCACTTGCAAACGTTAGCTCAAGGCCACGTGGATCTGATGTGCCGGCCTTGTCCTGACCCGTCGCATCCATTATCTCATCACCCTGAAAATCGCCCGTTGAGGTTTTCTTTTGTTCGTTGGCACCTTCTCCGGCCACGGGAACCGGATCCTTCTCACCTCCTAGCCCTAATCTTTGATCTTTTTTTTCCTCCTTTTTCCTAACTTGTTCGATCTGGGCTGCCTCCGCGCCATCCTCTGCGTTTTCATCTCCCCTTTGGTCCTCTCTTTGGCGGAAAGGAACTCGTCTCCCTCGTACCCTCCCATGGCCCGTATTCCTTTCTTCTCTGAGTTTTTCTGCCACTTCCCCTCCCCCTCGAACATTACATATATTGGTTATATCCCTAAATAAATACATTAATAAGAAATCTAAAATTTGTAGGATAAACTTAAGACCAAATGAGTATGACTTGAGTAATTAAAGGAAAAAAATGAATATGAATGGTTAAAATTAAATGGATTCGATTCATGATGAATTGATTTGAAAATATTTATTTGAGAAATAAATATTCGTACTATTTGAAAACATTTATTTGAGAAATAAATATTGGCATTAGAGAAGAAAGTCAAATAAGGAAAAAAATGAATATGAATGGTTAAAATTAAATGGATTCGATTCCTGATGAGTTAATTTGAAAATATTTATTTGAGAAATAAATATTGGTATTATTTGAAAATATTTATTTGGGAAATAAATATTGGTATTAAAGAAGAAAGTCGAAAATACGATGGCGTTATATCTGCTGGATTCAGCGAGCTAGGGTCCAAAGAAACTCCGATGAGAGTTAATTAACATATTTATCCTCACTCCTTAGGAGTGATCATCGATCGATCGAGGTCGGTTTTACCCCAACCGACTCGAACCATCAATTTAATTTGTCGGTTTGGTTTGGTTTATATATATATAATATATAATATTATTAAATATATATAATAATATATATATTTAATTATTTTTTAATTATTTATAATTTATAATTATTAATTAATTATCTATTTATTTATTTAATAAAAAATATGTAACCTTTTTACGGTTTTCTCTTTTCTGGTTTATTATTATTATTATTATTATTATATTTTTTAATTATTTATATTTTTTATAATTAATTATTTATTTAATAAAAAAATATGTAAAATTTTTACAGTTTTCTCATTTCTGTTATTATTATTATTACTATTATAATTATTATATATTATTTAATTTTCGATCGGTTTGGTCGATTCAGGATTTTTGCCCTAAACCGACCGACCGACCGGTTGATTTCGCCAAGGAAAAAACTGACACCGATCGACGCCTTCACTAAACTGATCGACCGAGGTCGGTTCGGTTGTTTTGATCAGTCGTGTCAGTTTGTTGTCTTTTTTTGTTCAACTCTATCATTCCTATAGGATTCTGCCAAGTGTTTCTTTCTGTTACAATTTGATTTTTTAGACTAAGAACAACAATAAAATTACTAAGCCAAACCAAAGTCCAACAAGCTAGAGTCCTCATTGAGAAGAGAGAGAACATCAACTAGAAGCCATCTTTTTAGATTCAAGAATTCTCTGAAGAAGATGCTAAAACAACTAAATTGTGAGCCGTTTTGTTCTCCTCTCTAGGAATATTACAAAAAATAATAGAGTCCACATCCAAAAGAAAGGGAGAGAATATCCTCAACAAAAAAAATATAAACTTTAATTAGGTCAGAAAAGGAGCCATTCAACAAGTTAATGACTTCTCTCAAGTCAGACTCAGTTGCCATAGAAGAGATTCGATTCGAACTCCAAGCAAAGACCTCCTTAAGGCCTTTCGCAATGGCGAGAGCTTCCAACACCTTGATGGGCCATTTGTAAGAAATGTGTTTGCATCCACCCACAAGTCTATTACCATTGCTATCTTTGAGCACCCAGTCAATTGTTGGGGTGTATGCCCTAAACTCGTGTAGTTTGTATACATTTGATGTTTATAAATAAAAGGTATTTTTCTATCAAATTTTGTATTCTCTCAATTTAAACTTAATCCAATAAACTAAGCTCCAGGATCATAAATATGAGATCTTGAACGGTGTGTATTGGACACACAGGTAGGATTACGTTCGAGTAAATGACCCGAATGGTGATCTGTAGTACACGGATAAGGTTGGGAACCTCTTCCTGACAACATTATGGATGCGACCGACTTTGTATTTGATACAAACGAGGCGATCCAACTCGTTCATGTAGTTGACATGTGAGTGGGGCATCATGTGCAATGAAATTGTACAAAACCGAACCATGAATTATTAAACTACTAATGTAACACTGTAAACAGATTAGGACTAATAATTCGTAGATAACCATTAGTGACTCGACCTCAATCCTGAGCGGGTTATGGACTCCTGTCTGTGGGGGTCTGTCCTTTGACTAGCACGGGTGAGAGTGGCCAGAGTTTCCGACTCAATAAGCCTACCTTTTCAGGGGTAGAACCACGTGGGTAACTGGGAACTTAACTATGTTGTTGGGGTGTATGCCTTAAACTCGTGTCGTTTGTAACATTTGATGAATATAAATAAAAGTTATTTTTCCATCAAACCTTGTATCTCGCATTTCAAACTTAATCTAATAAACTAAGCTCCAGGGTCACACATAGAGTTTGAATGGTGTGTAGTGGACAGACATGATGGGATAGAATCTCGCAGCTGAAGCGATGCGAATCGCATTGGCCAGTTATGTTACCCAAAAATTACTTAAAATTGAACTACATCACATGCATTCTAGGTTAAGCACAAGGAGAAAGGAAAAGTTACAACGATAAATACCTCTTGAACAAACCTTTTCTTCTCGTTTTCCTCCTCCCGTGTCACGATCTCTACGATCTCCACGAATTGACACCACCACTAAGCCTTCTCAGTTGTTCTCCAGCGGTGGATAAGGGAGAATAGGTGGGATTCCCTTTGGAGTTTTGGGTGTTGAGAGATGAGAGAATTTGAGAGGCTTCTCTTTGGTGGAAAACCAAAAAAATGAGAGAATGAACTATGTGATGCTTCTAAAAGCATCAATATATAGTGGTATGTGGTGGAGAAAAATTCTCCACCTATTTACCACATAACCACAACTATATAATATGAAAATTATATTTGCATAATTATATAGTATAAGGTATCACATACCTTATTATACAAATCTCATTTGCATAATGTGAAATTAAAATTGAATCACATTCAATTTTATTTCTCTCAAATAAATTTCTCAAATCTAAGCCTTAATTTCATAATTAGGTTATACTATAGTTTAATATGTATTTCATTCACATCAAACTATATATTATATCAATTATATCTCATATAAATGACATAAATACCCTTTATATGAATTTGAACACTTCAAATTCACCCCAAACTTTATACCCTCATTGAATCCAAAATTGAGTCAACCAAGGGACCTAATGGACCTACAGATCATGAGCTCCAATGATCCGAGATTAACTGACCAAACTCTTTGATCCGTAGTTGTACTCTTCTCACTGTAGGACAAGTTGTGTCCATCGATATAATGATACCAATGAGTCGACCCTTCACAGGTCGTTCGTAGTCATAGTTGGGTCAAATTATTGGTCTACCCTTGTGCCTACCTGTTGCACCTTAAGTACCATTGATCCTCAAGTGAACAACTTGTTTATGGTCCTACCATAAACAATGTCTCTCTCGAGCCAGTGAGAGGGTGGGGCCCCGTTGTTCAAGCCCGAGATTCAACACTTAAGGGAACAACCCATCTAGTTTCCCTAACTCGAGAACGAGTGAATTTCATCTTGCGTAGTCAAGTTTCCAGCTACCCACGTGGTTCTGCCCCTGAGAAGATAGGTATATTGAGCGAGCAACACAGATCACTCTCACCCGTGCTAGTCAAAGCACAGACCCCTGCAGACAGGAGTTCATAATACGCTCAGGATTAAGGTCGAGTCACTAATGGTCATCTACAATTTTATTAGTCCTAAACTGTTAACGGTGTTACATCAGTTGGTCTAATAATTCACGGTCCGATCTTGTACAATCTCATTACACATGATGCCCCCACTCGCATGTCAACTACATGAATGAGCTGGATCGCTTTGTTTGCACCCAATACAAAGTGGGTCGCATCCACAGTGTCACCAGGATAAGGTTCCAACTTTATCCATATACTGTAGACCATACGAATATTGATGGAAACAACTTGTTCAATTTTATTCCACATTATGCAAATATGATTTGCGTATTAAGGTATTTGATACCTTATATTATACAAATATGATTTGTATAATATATGGTTGTGGAAGTAGTGGGCTAAATGGATGGAGATTTTCTCTCCACCCTCATCCACTATAAATAAGTGCCTACTGAAGCATTTGGTAAGCACTTGATCTCATTTTTGGAATTTGAGACCTTAAAGGCAAAAGCTCTCTCAAGAATTCTCTTTCCCAAAGAATCCCACCATTCTCCCTCTTCCTTGAGAACAACCGAGAAGGCATTTTGGAAGTGTTCGGTTCGTGGGTTCGGGATCGTGAGATCATTGAGATCGTGGGAGGGATTACAAGAAGAAGTCAGTTCTTCAAAGGTAATTAACTTTCATTCCCTTTAATGCTTAACCTAGAAAAGCATGTGATGTATGTTTTTTGAGTTAATTTTGTAATACGATCGGGGCAAGGCAATTCGTTTTGCTTCCGCTGTGGGATTCCATCCCTTCAATTGGTATTAGAGCCAATCTTACTTTCGATTGCGTTATGAATTTCTCAAAATTATAGGTGGGTATGCTTACATTTCATGAGATGAATGTGGGTTTCCAAGTTGAATGTTTACACTTTTTGGCACCATAGATTTACATTTCGTTTCATTGAAGAGTCAATGTAAGGACTCGTGTTTTGGGCATTTTATTATGTAAATCAAGTTTGTAAGTCCGTGTCGTTCATGGAAAGGAGGTTGGTGTGAAGAATAGAGAAAAAATGAGCCAAAACAGAAGGAGTTTTGTTCTGTATAAAGCATGGCGTTGAGACGCTATGCAACAACGTCTCAACGCCAAGCGTGTGGGTGGTGGCTTGCTGCAAGTATAGCGTCTCAACGCCGCGCGCGTTGCATCGTGAGGCGCGCGATCGTGAGCACAACGTTTAGACACTGGTCACGACGTCTCAACGTCGTGCATAGTGGAGGCTGAAGACACACGTTTTCCAGCGTTGTGAGACGTGACCACCAGTTGTAAATCAATTTTAATTTGTATTTTTTGTTTATTTTATTAATTAGTATTAATTATAATTAATATATATGATATATTGATTATGATTAATTTAATTAATGTTTTAGTGTGCCAAAAGTGGTTCAATTTTGTTATTTTTATTTATGCAATTATTGTATGAATATTATGTGTATAAAGTATGCCATATAGTTTTAAAATCACATCTTAGGTTAAGCATAATCATGCATAATTTTATAATATAAGTGTTATATTATATAGTTTGCATGATTTAATTAATACAAGTGTTATATTAATTATTATGAAAGCATTGGCATGCATTTATTCATGTGATGATTATGTTATGTATGTTTAATTATTCATGTGATGAATGATCAAGCACTATAACATATAACATAGAAATGCATGTAACTTGAGTTAATTAATTAGTTTTAAAATGGTTTTAGAACATGGAAATTAATTAGACTTAGGTTCCTAATTCTAATAAGTTTAGAATTAGGAATCCAATGTGATTTATAAACTATGATTAAAGAGTAACTCTGTCTAAGGAAGGTTCTGGCTAGGTTGGGGTATTTAAGCTGACGGAAACGGAACAACCCTACTTGGGAACCGACCTGGGAGTGAATTTAATCCAGAGTTTATAAATCATATTTCGTGAGTGGCATTTATTAAGAGTTAATAAATAAACTCATACAAACCTAAGTTTAATAAATAGTTTATAGACTTAGGTAATTCCAATATAAAAGTTATATTGGTAGACTTAGGTAAATTATAGTCGGTTTATCTAGGTTAATCCCTTTAACATAAAGTACTTAGTGCTAGAAAATGAAGTGTATATGATACATTAAATTTTCACATATGCATCTCTTTAAGTTCACACCGTGAGATCTATACTCAAATGAGAGCGTCCCTCTTCGGGTGGTGTTTGTATGGATCAAAATCAAGGTGAATGGAGAGAGTACTTATAGTGAGTGGGAGTGAGACTTGTGTCAACGAGTCCTACGGTCTCTTTTATCAATTCACACCGTGAGACACCTATGATCCGCCTGCAAGTTTGGCCTGGACCAGACAATCCCTTCAGAGGGCTTGATCCAAGGGGTCAGAACACCGTGAATTCTCGAAAGGGATAATGTTGCCTTAGTTTATTTTTCAACTTAGTCCTCCCTTCGGCAGATTTTGTTGGATGGGAACTCTGGAATCTAAAGATAAAGGGTTACACTCACGGTTCCCATTAAGAGTTAATGAATCCAAACTGAAAAATGGTAACTATAGGACTATAGGAATAACAGTTATTCTGGAATTAGGGTCTGGTCGAGATAGTCTCGTCCTAGAGCAGGAGTGATTCGAATACCCTTCGGTGGTGGTCATTCTAAACCTTTGGGGTATCATTGAAATTTTAAATGACCCAGGGATCATAAATTAATTTTTCTAAAACCTGATTAGATTTCTTAATAAACGTTTTTGCGAGAAACTAATACAAGAATTTTATGTTTTCAACAAAATGTCAAGTTCTGTTATTGCACTCTTATCCCTCGACAAATTAAATGGTGATAACTACCAAACCTGAAAAAACAATATTAATACGATTTTTGTAGTCGACTACTTGAAGTTCGCACTCACTGAGGAATCTCCTTAGGTGTCGAGCTCGACCACGACATGAAGTATTCGTGACTCGTACGATAGGTGGATCAAAGCCAATGACAAGGCCAAGGTATACATCATAGCCAGTTTATTTGAAATTTTGGCTAAGAAGCATGAGAACATGGCCACCGCTAAGGAGATCATGGCATCGTTGCAGGACATGTTTGGACAACAGTCCTTTCAGGTTCGACATGATGCTCTAAAGCACATTTTCAACGCTAGGATGAGACAGGGAACGTCTGTTCGAAAACATATTCTCGATATGATGATCCACTTTAATCTGGCAGAGATGAATGAGGCTTCTATCGATGAGTCGAGACAGGTAAGCTTCATCATGGAAACTCTTCCGAAGAGTTTCCTGCAATTTCGTAGTAATGTTGTTAGGAACAAAATTAGTTATAACTTGACCACCCTTCCAAACGAGCTACATACCTTCCAGTCTCTGATGAGAGTCAAGGGACAAGAGGGTGAGTTAAATGTTGCCTACAAGTCCTTCTATAAGGGTTCGACCTCGGAGACCAAATCTGTTGCTCGTCATCTTCAGGCCCGAAAAGGAAGAAGAAGAAAATGAAGAAGGATGGTAAGGCGAAACAAGCTGACTTCGCTTCCTCCCTTAGGTCAAGGAAGTTGCAGATAAAGGAAAGTGTTTCTACTGCAACACTGACGGGCACTAGAAACGGAACTGCCCTAAATTCCTGGTCGACTAGAATAATGAAGGTAAATTTGTTCTTCTTTTTAGGGAATTAGTTTCTGGCAGCAGCTGCAGAAAAGGGAGATAGCACTCAGAGTCAATATTGGGGAGGTTGTCTCAGCCGTAACAGTGGGCACAGAGAGCTGTTGTTCGGCAAGAAGCGGTTGTTATTGGATAACATGTACATAGTACCATGATTTACTTGAAACCTCATTTCCGTTTCGTGTCTTGTTGAACAATGTATTTCAATTTATTTTTAATTAAATAAAGCCTTTATTTCTTTGAAATGTATTGATATTTGACAACTTTACTTGAGAATAATTTGTATGATTTAAGGTCTAATCCAATTAAAATGGTTTTAAATATTGAATTATTTAAAACAACAAAAATGCAAACTAAAAGACAAAAGGTTTCTCCTAAAGAAAATGCCCATCTTTGACATCTACGGTTAGGTCATATTAATCTCAATAGGATTTAGAGACTTGTGAAGAACGAACTTTTAAACGAGTTAGTAGAAAGTTCTTTACCAGTATGTGAATCATGCCTTGAAGAAAAAATGACCAAAAAACCTTTTAGTGGAAAAGGTTACAAAGCCAAAGAACCTTTGGAGCTTATACACTTTGACTTTTGTGGTCTGATGAGTGTTAAAGTCAAATGATGCTATGAATACTTCATCTCTTTTATAAATGATTATTCAAGATATGGGTATGCTTACCTAATGCACCACAAGTCTTAAACACTTGAAAAGTTCAAGGAGTTTAAGATTGAGGTTAAAAATCAATTAGATAAATCGATCAAAACACTTCGATCTGATCGGGGTGGAGAGTATATGGACCTTAAATTTCAGGACTATATGATTGAACATGGAATTACATCCCAACTTTAAGCACCTAGTATGCCACAACAAAATGGTGTTTTAGAGGGGAGAAATAGAACCCTGTTGGACATGGTTCGGTCGATGATGAGTTATGCTCATCTCCCTGACTCGTTTTCGGGTTATGCAGTGGAGACTGCAGTATACATTTTGAACAACGTTCCATCAAACAGTGTTTTTGAAACACCTTTCAAACTCTGGAAAGGGCGTCAAGGCAGTTTACGTCATTTAAGAATTTGGGGATGTCCAACCCATGTACTAGTGATAAACCCCAAGAAATTGGAATCTCTTTCAAAATTGTGCCTCTTTGTAGGTTACCCTAAGGAAGCGAGAGGTGGTTTGTTTTTCGATCCTAAGGAAAATAGGGGCTTGTGTCGACAAACGCCACTTTCCTTGAGGAGGATCACATCAGGGATCACAAACCAAAAAGAAAAATTGTGTTGAATGAAATGGACAGTTCATCAGCAAGAGTTGTTGATGGTGCTAGTACGTCAACAAGAGTTGTTGACCCTAGCTCGTAAAGTCAAGTGCGTCCTTCTCAAGAGTTGAGAATGCCTCGATGTAGTGGGAGGGTTGTTAACCAGCCTGACCATTACATCGGTTTGACAGAAACCCAAGTTGTCATACCTGATGACTATGAGGATCTGTTGACTTATGATGAAGCAATGGATGATATAGACAAATACGAATGGATTAAAGCCAAGGACCAAGAAATAGAGTTTATGTGCTTAAATTTTGTTTGGGATCTTGTGGATCAACCTGATGGGGTAAAACCTATAGGTTGTAAATGGATCTACAAGAGAAAACGTGGTGTAGATGGGAAAGTACAAACCTTCAAAGCTAGACTCGTAGCAAAGGGTTATACCCAGCGAGAAGGGGTAGACTATGAAAAATTTTTTTCTCCTGTTGCCATGATAAAGTCTATCAAGATCCTTTTGGTCATTGCTCCATATTATGACTATGAAGTATGAAAGATGGATGTCAAACGACCCTCTTGAATGGAAATCTTGATGAAAACATCTACATGTACGTCAAAGGGTTCGTTGAACAAGGTCAGGAGCAAAAGGTTTGCAGGCTTAAAAAGTCTATCTATGGACTGAAACAAGCCTCGGGGTCTTGGAATATAAGGTTTGATGAGGCTATCCAATCTTATGCCTTTAATCAAAGTGTTGATGAGCCTTGTGTCTACAAGAAAATCATCAACAACACTGTTGCATTTCTAGTATTGTATGTGGATGATATCCTACTCATTGGGAATGATGTAAGATTCTACACTGATGTTAAGGAATGGTTAGCTACACAATTCCAAATGAAATATTTAGAAGCAGCGTAGTATGTTCTCGGTATCCAGATTGTCTGAAACCGTAAGAACAAGACGCTAGCCTTGTCTTAGGCATCTTATATCGACAAGATGTTGGTACGATATAAGATGCAGAACTCCAAAAAGGGCTTGTTGCCTGGGTTCATCTGTCTAAGGAGCAATGTCTTAAGACACCTCAAGAAGTTGAGGATATGAGACGGATCCCTTATGCATCAGTTGTAGGTAGCCTGATGTACACCATGTTGTGTACTAGGTCTGACATCTGTTATGAAGTTGAGATTTCCAGTAGGTATCAATCTAATGCAAAATGTGATCATTGGACAACCATTAAGGTGATCCTCAAGTATCTTAGGAGAACGAGGGACTACATGTTTGTGTATGGAACTAAGGATTTGATCCTAACGGGATACACAGACTCTGACTTTCAGAATGATAAGGATTCTAGGAAATCCACATCGGGGGTCTGTGTTTACTCTTAACGGAGGAGTTGTAGTTTGGCAAAACATCAAGCAGGGATGCAACGCGGATTCCACGATGGAGGTCGAATACGTAGCAGCTTGTGAAGCAACTAAGGGGGCAGTTTGACTTAGGAATTTCATAATGGATTTGGAAGTTGTTCCAAACATGAACTTTTAGTCACCCTTTATTGTGATAACAATGGTTTCGTGGCCAACTCGATGGAACCTCGAAGTCATAAGAGGGAAAAGCGTATCGAACGGAAGTATAACCTGATACGGGAGATTGTGCATCACGGAGACGTGATCGTCACGAAGATAGCTTCGGAGCACAACGTTGTTGATCCGTTTACAAAGGCTCTCATGATGAAGGTGTTTGAGGGTCACCTAGAGAGTCTAAGTCTACGAGTTATTTCCTGACTAGGAAAAGTGAGAGTATTTTGTACAAAGGGTATTCAATGCCATAGTTTATTGTATTAACATTTTTGAAATGTCATTGTACTCCACTAGCTTTAGTTTAAGTGGGAGTTTGTTGGGTGTATGCCCTAAACTCGTGTAGTTTGTATACATTTGATGTTTATAAATAAAAGTTATTTTTCTACCAAATCTTGTATTCTCACAATTTAAACTTAATCCAATAAACTAAGCTTTAGGGTCATAAATATGAGATCTTGAATGGTGTGTAATGGACACACAGGTAGGATCCTGGAAACACTATGAATGCGACCTACTTTGTATTTGATACAAACGAGGTGATCCTGAAGGGAATGAGAATTCCCGTGTAGCGGAAGACGATCGAATCGTCGTGGTATTGTTATACAATTCGTTTTGTTAAAATCAAACTATCTAATAGTAATAGGCTAAACATGCAAAATAGAAGGAAAAACAACAAGGAAGAATCACTTACTTGTTGAAGACCGTTTTCAAATTTCCTTCCTCCAATCACGAACTCTTCGTGTTCCTCTCAACAATCTCGAACTCCTCGAACGATCCCAACGAACAGACACCTCCACTCGATTTCTCGGTTGTTCTACTTTAGGTAGAAGGAGAATTGTGGGATTCTGTATTTTTGGTGAGGGGAGGAGAATTTGAGAAAGAGATTTTGTTTGAGAGAGAATTGATTTGCTTTTTGGAGAGAAAATCCAAAAATGAGCAAATGCTTAATGAACCCTTCTTGCAAAGGGGTTTACATAATAGTGATAGGTGGAGTTGAAATCTCCACCTATTTACCATTTTACCATAACCATAGGTTATGCAAATCATATTTGCATAACCACATGTAATAAGATATCTCATATCTCATTTTACAAATCACATTTGTATTATTGTGGATTTTTAAATTGAATCACATTCAATTTAATTTCTCTCAATCAAATTTCTCCAATTCAGCCTAAATTCAACAATTAGGCTAACCTATAGTTTATTATGAATCTCATTCACATTAAACTATATAATATATCATTCATATCTCATATAAAATGACATAATTACCCTTTAGTGAACTTGAATACTTCAAATTCACACAAAAAATGTAAACCTTCTATTAATCCAGTTTGAGCCAACCGAGGGACCTTATGGACCTACAGTGACGAGCTCCAATGATCCAAGACTAACCTGTCAAACTCTTTGACGCGGTTAATCAACATTCATTAGTTACGGTAACACTCCAATAAATCCCGTAGTTGCACTCCCGTCAATGTAAGACAAGATGTGTCCACTGATATAACTAATGCCCATGAGTCGACCCTTGACAGGTTGTTCGTAGACACTGTTGGGTCAAATTACCGTTTTACTCTTGTGTCTACTTCTTGCTCCTTAAGTCCCACTGCTCCTCTAATGAACAACAACGTTGTAATGGTCCAACCATACACAGCACCCCTCTCGTGCCAGTGAGAGGGTGGGCACCCGCTGTCCAAGTCCTGGAGATAGCACTTAAGGGAACAACCTCTCTAGTTTCCCTAAAGGCGGGAACGAGTGAAATCCATCTTGCGTAGTTAAGTTCTCAGCTCCCTACTTGGTCCTGTCCCTGAGAAGATAGGCATATTGGGCGAGTAACTGTGACCACCCTCACCCGTACTAGTCAAAGGACAGACTCCCACAGACAGGAGTCCGTAACACGCACATGATTCAGGTCGAGTTACTAATGGTCATCTACGAAGTTATTAGTCCCATATTGTTAACGGTGTTGCATCAGTAGGTCTAATAATTCACGGTCCGGTCTTGTACGATCTCATTGTACAAGATGCCCCCACTCGCATGTTAACCACATGAACGAGTCAGATCACCTCGTTTGTATCTAATACAAAGCGGGTCGAATCGACAGCGTATCCAAGATTAGGTCTCCAACTCTATCCATGTACTGTAGATCGTTCGGGTCATTAACTTGAACGTGATCCTCCCTGTGTGTCCACTACACACCGTTCAAGTTCTAGTTCTCTCATATATTCAATGACCCTGGAGCTTAGTTTATTGGACAAAATTTGTAAAATTTGCGAGACACAAAATGATGAAATAAATAACTCTTATTAATTTCAAATGTTAAATTTACAAACAAAATGAGATTAGGACATCCATCCCAACAAGAGGAGCTTGATGTTCTGTCGACAACGTTGAGACGATGATTATCAGCAAGAGTTGTTGATGGGGCTAGTACGTCAACAAGTGTTGTTGATCCTAGCACGTCAAGTCAAGTCCGTTCCCAAGAGTTGGGAATGCCTCGACGTAGTGGGAGGGTTGTGAGACGACCAAACGTTACATGGGTTTAGCGAGAACCCAAGTCGCCGATCCCGATGATGATCGTGAGGATCCATTGACCTATGATCAGGCTATGGCTGATGTTGTCAAGGATGAATGGATTAAAGCTATGGACCAGGAAATGGAGTCGATGTACTTCAATTATGTATGGGAGCTTGTGGATCAACCGGATGGGGTAAAACCTATTGGTTGCAGATGAATCTACAAGTATAAACGTGGCGTAGATGGGAAGATGCAGACCTTCAAAACACGACTAGTGGCAAAGGGTTTTACCCAGGTCGAAGGGATTGACTATGAGGAAACTTTTTCGCATGTTGCCATGGTAAAGTCGATCAGGATCCTTCGGGCCATTGCCGCATATTATGACTACGAGGTATGACAGATGGATGTCAAAACTGCCTTTCTGAATGGCAACCTTGACGAAACCATCTACATGGACCAGCGCAAAGGGTTCATTGCCCAAGGCCAAGAGCAAAAGGTTTGTCGGCTTCATAGGTCTATTTATGGATTGAAACATGCCTCAAGGTCTTGGAATATAAGGTTTGATGAGGCAATCAAATCTTATGGCTTTGATCAGAATGTTGACGAGCCTTGTGTCTACAAGAAAATCGTTTACAAGACTGTCGCATTTCTGATATTATACGTGGATGATATTCTTCTCATTGGGAATGAGGTAGAATTTCTTACTGGCGTAAAGAAATGGCTAGCTTCGCAATTCCAAATGAAAGATTTGGGAGAAGCTCAGTATGTTCTATGTATCCAGATAGTCCGGAACCGGAAGAATAGAACGCTGGCCATGTCTCAAGCGTCTTATATTGACAAGATGTTATCTAGATATAAGATGCAGAACTCCAAGAAGAGCTTGTTGCCTTTCAGGCACGAGGTTCACCTGTCTAAGGATCAATGTCCTAAGACTCTTCAAGAGGTTGAGGTTATGAGATGGATCCCCTATGCTTCAGCTGTAGGGAGCCTGATGTATGTTATGTTGTGTACTAGGCCCGACATCTGTTATGCAGTAGGGATTGTTAGTAGGTATCAATCCAATCCAGGATTAGATCACTGGACAAGCGTAAAGGCAATCCTCAAGTATCTTAGATGAACGAGGAACTACAGCTTAGTGTATGACATTGGAGATTTGATCCTTAAGGGATACACGGATTCTGACTTTCAGACCGATAAGGATTCTAGGAAATCCACTTCGGGGTCAGCCTTCATTCTGAATGGAGGAGCTGTAGTATGGCGAAGCATCAAACAGGGATGTATCGCCGATTCCATTATGGAAGCAGAGTACGTTGCGGCTTGTGAAGCTGCTCACGCAGATAGCGTGACAGTCACGCAGATAGCGTCGGAGCACAACGTAGCTGATCTATTTACAAAGCCCCTCACGGCTAAGGTGTTTGAGGGTCACCAAGAGAGTCTAGGTCTTCGAGTACTTCCGGACTAGGGCAAGTGGGAGATATGTAAACGGGTATTCAATGTCCTAGTTTATTGTATTACTTCGTTGTAATTTATGTACATTTCAGAAATGTATTTCCTCCACTAGCTTAGTCCAAGTGGGAGTTTGTTGGGATGTTTTGTCCTAATCTCGTGTTTGTAAATTACTATTTGAAATTAATAAAGAGTTATTCATTTCATTATTTAGTGTCTCACATTTTATACAAACTTTGACCAATAAACTAAGCTCCAGGGTCATTGAATATTTGAGAGAATTAGAACTTGAACGGTGTGTAGTGGACACACAGGGAGGATCACGTCCGAGTAAATGACCTGAATGGTCTACAGTATATAGATGGGGTTGGAGACCTAATCCTAGATACACTGTGGATGCGGCCCGCTTTGTATTAAAATACAAACGAGGTGATCTGACTCGTTCATGTGGTTGACATGCGAGTGGGGGCATCCTGTACAATGAGATTGTACAAGACCGGACCGTGAATTATTAGACCTCACGATGTAACACCGCTGTGATGAGGACTAATAACTTCGTGAGATGACCATTAGTGACTCGACACGAATCCCGAGCGTGTTACGGACTCCCTCACTGGGCCTGTCCTTTGACTAGTACGGGTGAGGGTGGTCACAGTTACTCGCCCAATATGCCTACCTTCTCAGGGACAAAATCAAGTAGGGAGCTGGGAACTTAACTACGCGAGATGAAATTCATTCGTTCCCGCCTTTAGGGAAACTAGAGGGGTTGTTCCCTTAAGTGATGTCTTCATGGCTTGGACAACGGGCGCCCACTCTCTAACTTGCACGAGAGAGTTGTTGTGTATGGTCGGACCATTACAACGTTGTTGTCCATTAAAGGAGCAGTGGGGACTTAAGGAGCAAGAAGTAGACACAGGGGTAAAACGGTAATTTGACCCAACAGTGTCTATGAACAACCTGTGAAGGGTCGACTCATGGGCATGGGTTATATCAGTGGACACGTAATATTCTGCACTGACGGGAGTGCAGCTACGGGATTTAGTTGAGTGTTACCGTAGCTAATGAAGGTTGATTAACCGGGTCAAAGAGTTTGATAGGTTAATCTCGGATCATTGGAGCTCGTCACTGTAGGTCCATTAGGTCCCTCGGGTGGCTCAAACTGGGTTAAAAGAAGGGTTAATGTTTTGGTGTGAATTGAAGTGTTCAATTTCACTTAAGGGCATTTATGTCATTTATATGAGATATGAATGATATAATATATAGTTTAATGTGAATGAGATTCATAATAAACTATAGGTTAGCCTAATTGTTGAATTAGGACTAATTGGAGAAATTAATTGAGAGAAATTAAGTTGAATGTGATTCAATTTAATAAATCCACATTATTGCAAATGTGATTTGTAAGATGAGATATGGGATATCTTATATTATATGGTTATGCAAATATGATTTGCATAACCTATGGTTGTGGTAAAATGGTAATAATGTGGAGATTCTAACTCCAACATTTTCCATTATTTAAACCCTTCTTGCAAGAAGGAAATCATTTCGAAAAATTTGTTGGCGCATTGTGTTGGAATCGAAACCACAGGTTTCAAAACCCCAGGGTTTCTTGGTTGAATCATAAACACTTGGACTTGCGAAAAAATAGTGTTTGGAGCGCGAGGTTGTGTTAGGTTGTGTTGCGTAAAAAGATGTTTTGGGGTGCGCTTTTGTCTTTGGAATGGGTTGCATAAAACAGTGGTTGGGGTGCAGTGTTGTAATGGGTTAGGTGTGTGTGCGATGTTTTTTCTAAAATAAATACTTAATATTTTTTAAATCTAGTAATTTTGTCTTCTTACTTTATTTTTTTAACTTCATAACTACATAATTACCTATCGACAATTTATCTAATGTATCTAATTTAAGTTTATAATACTTTGTAGGAGTATATATTATATTTATAATCCACTTCACTCATGATGACATAAAGTAAAACAACTAACTATATGTTGTAATGTGTAATGTAAGAACTGTGGCGCCAATGATAAAGTAAAACAATCGATGCATAGAAATATGTTGGTTAAAGATAACATGTTACGCTGACTGAAATAAATAATAAAAAAGTAGAGATAGTTGTCCAATGAAGTTCAGCTAAACATAAAATTCTAAAAAAGTCATAGAGAGTGGTAGATAGAAATAGAATTAGGTTCCCGGTGCTTTCCTAGAACTTCCACATTAAATCATACTTCCAATTTGGGGTGGTTCATGCAAAGAAAGAGTTCAACATCATACTATTCGAGAGAAGCGTTTTTGCAACAACCATGCAGTCCTGCCTTGTCATCCCTGAGATTGCCTTCAATTTTGCATATAGCTCGTTCACTCGAGCTACTAATATTATATTAATAATATTTACAACCAAAAGTATTATCCACCACAATGTATGTAGTGCATATATACAAAATCTAATCTCTCTCTCTCTCTATATATGTGTGTGTTTAATTCAACAATCGTCAATTCCCATTCCAATTCATCCATATATGGTTTGCGAGATGTTCCCTCCATTCAGTCCAGACATCTGTTGTCTCTACAAATCCAACGTTGTTTGTGTTCATCCCAGTTGAATCGGAGTCACTTGTGTGTGCCTCCTCGAATGTGGGATCTGAGTCCATCTTTCGTATAATTAAGTAGTGCGACAAACAACATACAGTTATAGTCCTACACTAGACTTCTACTGGGTAAATAGACTTTCCTCTTAGTATCGCCCATCGACCCTTCAGCATACCTAATGCTCTCTCAATGACATTTCGAGCGGATGAATGTCTCATGTTGAACAACTCTTTCGGATTGGCGGTGGTTGGGGCATCAAAGTATCAAGTTATTTGGGTGGTCGAGTCGCAGGGGCGATCGTTAAATTAATCTATAGAGTTTTCATTGTAGTTATCGATGGAGGTAATCGTCGCGATGGACAGGTCGTCGGTGTGGTCGTTGAAGTTTTCGTTACCGGTAGTGATCAGGCAGTCATCAGAGTTGCCATTAGAGTTAGTCGGTCGCCGATGTGGTCGTCGAAATTATCATCGGAGTTGGTCGTGGGGTCACCGGTGTGGTCGTCGGAATTGTCATCGAAGTTGGTCGGGATCGCCGGTATGGTCGTCGGAATTTTCATCGGAGGTTGGTTGGGGTTGTCGGTGTGGTTGTCGGAATTGTCACCGGAGTTGGTCGGGGTCACCGGTGTGGTCGTGGAAATTGTCATCGGAGTTGGTCGGGGTCGCCGTTGTGGTCGTCGAAATTATCATCGGAGTTGGTCGGGGGGTCGCCGGTGTGGTCGTCGAAATTGTCATCGGAGTTGGTCGGGGGGTCGCCGGTGTGGTCGTCAAAATTGTCATCAGAGTTTGTCGGGGTCGCTGGTGTGGTCGTCAGAATTGTCATCGGAGTTGGTTGGGGTCACCGGTGTGGTCGTTGGAATTGTTATCGGAGTTGGTCGGGGTTGTCGGAATTGTCATCGGAGTTGGTCGGGATCGCTGGTGTGGTCGTCGAAATTGTCATCGGAGTTGGTCGGGGTCGCAGGTGTGGTCGTCGAAATTGTCATCGGAGTTGGTCGGTCGCGGCATGCGGTCGTCGAATTTTTCATCGAGTTGGTCGAGTCGTCGGTGTGATTATCGAAGTTTTCATCAGAGTTGGTTGAGTTGCCAGTGTAATCGTCAGAGTTGTCGTTGTTGGTGGTCGTTTGAGTTGTCATCGGAGTTGGTCGGGTCACCGGTGTAGTCGTCGGAGTTGTTGTCGAAGTTGTCATCGGAATTGTTGTTGAAGTGGTCATCAAAAATAAAAAACGACAAATAGAAGTAGAAAACATGGTACAAAACCCATGAGGTTGTGTTTCAAAACCCATGGGGTTGTGTTTTCAAAACCAACCCTTTGTACCAAACATGGTGTTGGGTTTGAAACCCAACACCACCCTAACCCAAACCAATGGGCCAAACACCCCCTTCATTCTCTCATTTTTTCGAATTCTCACAAAAAAGAAGAGAAAGTTGTCTCTCATTTCTCTCTCAATTCCTCTCCTCCTTCACCAAAACAAAAGTTCCCACCAGCTTCATTCTTCCAAAAGAAGCATAACCGAGAGGCCATTGGTGGTTTTCTTGTTCGTGAGAACAGTTCGAGTTTGTAGAGATCAAGGAGCACACGAAGAGTTCGTGAATCTGGAAAGGATTTTGAAGAGGGTCTTCAACAAGTAAGTATCTTTTACTTGCTGTTTTTCTTTCCTTTTTATATGTTTAGCCTAAACTATTAGATAGTTGATTTTAGTGAAATCGAGTAGCATAACGATACACGACAATTCGATCGTCTTCCGCTGCGCTGGGATTTTCATTCCCTTCAGGGGTTCCCTTGAATTTGCCACGACACCACTGTTATCACAATACAGCGTGATGGGCAAACTCATATTTGGAACAACTTTCAAATTTAACATGAATTTCCTTAACCAAACGACTCTTTAGCTGCTTCACAAGCTGCTACATATTTGACCTCCATGGTGGAATCAGCGATGCATCCCTACTTGACGTTTCGCCATACTACAGGTCCTCCGTTAAGAGTAAATACTGACCCTGATGTAGATTTCTGAGAATCTTTATCAGTCTAAAAGTCAGAATTCGTGTATCCTGTAAGGATCAAATCCTTAGCCCCATACACAAGCATGTAGTTCCTTGTTCTCCGTAGATACTTAAGGATTGTTTTAACCGTTGTCCAGTGTTCAGGTCCTGGATTGGATTACTACCTACTGACCATTCCAACTGCAAAACAGATGTATGGCCTAGTACACAACATGGCGCATATCAGCTCCCAACAAATGATGCATAAGGAATCTGGTCTCATATCCTCAACTCCTTGAGGTGTCTTGGGGCACTGTTCCTTAGACAAATGAACTCCATATCTAAAAGGCAATAAATCCTTTTTGGAGTCTTGGATCTTAAACCTCAACAACACTTTGTCGATGTAAGATGTCTGAGACAGGGCTAGTGTTTTATTCTTGCGGTTCCGGACAATCTGGATCCCAAGAACAAACTGCGCTTCACCCAAATCTTTCATTTGGAATTATGTAGCTAGCCAATTCTTAATGCCAGTAAGATATCCTACATCATTCCCAATGAGTGGATATCATCCACATATAGAACTAGGAACGCGACAGAACTATTGATGATTCTCTTGTAGACACAAGGTTCATCATCATTCTGATCAAAACCAAAAGATTTGATTGCCTCATCAAATCTTATATTCCAGGACCTAAAGGCTTGTTTCAGTCCATAGATTGACCTTTTAAGCCTGCAAACCTTTTGCTCTTGTCCTGGTTTAATGAACCCTTTGGGTTGGTCCATGTAGATGTTCTCATCAAGATTGCCATTTAAAAAGGTTGTCTTGACATCAATTTGCCATACCTCATAGTCATAATATGCGGCAATGACAAGTAGGATACAGATAGACTTTACGATAACAACAGGTGAAAAGGTTTCCTCATAGTCAACCCCTTCAACCTGGGTATAACCCTTTGCTACTAGTCTAGCTTTAAAGGTTTGCATCTTTCTATCTACACCACGCTTTCTCTTGTAGATCCACTTACAACCTATAGGTTTTACCCCATCAGGTTTATCTACAAGATCCCAAACAGAATTGAAATACATAGACTCCATTTCTTGGTCCATGGCTATGACACATTTGTCTTTGTATTTGTCAACCATTGCTTGATTATAAGTCGATGGATCCTCACAGTCGTCATCTATTATAACAACTTGGGTTTCAGATAAACTCATGTAACGGTCAAGTTGTGTTATAACCCTCCCACTACGTCGAGGCATACTCAACTCTTGAGATGAGTTCTCTAGACTAGACAAGCTAGTATCAACAACTTTTGTTGACGTACTAGTTTTATTAGCAACCTTTGCTATTGTTCCGTCTAACTCACTTAACACAACTTTACTTCTTGGTTTGTGGTCCCTTATGTGGTCCTCCTCTAAGAAAGTGGCATTTGTCGACACAAAAACCTTAACTTCCTTAGGATCATAGAATAAACCACCTCTTGTTTCTTTTGGGTAGCCTACGAATAGGCACAATTTTGAACGTGAATCCAAGTTCTTTGGATTTGTCAGAAGCACATGTGATGGACAACCCCAAATTCTGAAATGACATAAACTACCTTTATGTCCTTTCCAGAGTTCAAAAGATGTTTCAGAAACACTTTTTGATGGCACATTGTTCAAAATGTATCCCGCAGTCTCTACTGCATAACCCCAAAAGGAATTAGGGAGATGAGCATAACTCATCATTAATCGAACCGTATCCAACAAAGTTCTATTTCTCCTTTCCAATACACCGTTTTGTTGTGGCGTACCGAGAGCCGAGAGTTGGGATGTAATTCCATGTTCTATCACATAGTTATGGAATTTTAAATCCATGTACTCTCCACCTCGATTTGATCAAAGTGTTTTAATTGTTTTACCTAATTGATTTTCAATTTCAGTCTTGAATTCCTTGAACTTTTCAAGTGCTTCAAACTTATGATGCATTAGGTAAATATGCCCAAATCTAGAATAATCATCTATAAAGGAGATGAAATATTCATAATCTCTTTTGGCTTTAACACTCATTGGACCACAAAGGTCTGAATGTATATGCTCAAGAGGTTCTTTGGCTCTATAACATTTTCCACTAAAAGGTCTTTTAGTCATTTTGTCTTCTAGGTAGGATTCAGATACAGGTAAAGCATTTTCTTCTAACTCATTTAGAAGTCCATTTTTTTACCAATCTCTCAATCCTATTGAGGTTAATGTGACCCAATCTAATATGCCAAAAATGAGCATTTTCTTTAGGAGAAATCAGTTCGTGTATTTGCTATTTTGAATAATTCAGTGTTTAAAACTATTTTAACTGAATTAAACCATTGCAAATAATTCTCAAGAAAAGCAACACATAGTTCAATACTTTTCCAAAGAAATAAACTCTTTATTCAATTGAAAAGAAATTGAAGTACAATGTTTGCTAAGGCAAGAAATAGAAATACGGTTTCTAATAAACCCTGAAACTACATGTATGTTATCAAATAACAGTTTTTCCTTACCAGACGATTGCTCTTTATTTGCTCCTTTTCTTTTTCTTTTGTATCTTCTTAAGTTCACAAGTATGACTGCAGTTCTTAGTTCCAGAGGGTGAATCCTTCTGAGAACTTTTGGAATGGGCAAACAGATTTGCCTCTCCATTCTGTTGTCTCTTATCATCCATAAGAAACTGATAATTCTGCAGCTCATTTAGCAGAGAAGTCAGATCATACTCTATGTTGTTCATCGCTGCATTGCTGCGGAATTGCAGAAAACTCTTCGGAAGAGATTCTAGGATGAACGAAACCTTATTTTTCTCATCTATGACCACCCCGTTTAATTCCGCTTTGTTGAAGTGAACCATCAGATTGAGAACATGTTCTCTTACTGACGTTCCCTCCTCCATGTGCGCGTTGTAAACGTACTTTAGGGTTTCATGTCGAATTTGTTTGGACGGTTGTCTAGACAAATTTAGCACAAAATCCACGATCTCACGAGCTGAGACCTTGCCCTCCAGCCTCCTGGCTAAAACATCAGGTATGCTAGCCAGGATATAGGCTTTTGCCTTTTCATTGGCATTGATCCAACGGTCATACGCATCCTCAACAAATTGAGGTGTATTTTAAGCAGGGAATTGAGAACACTCCTCATTGAGAACGAACTTAAGATCATGTGCAACTAAGATTATGTTGAGTCTATTCCTCCAAGTCATTATGTTCTCTCCGGTTAATTTTTCCGCACCCAATAAGGAAATTATAGAGCTAGACATTTTGCTGAAAATTTACAAAAAAAAAAAACTTGTATAAGCTTCTTGCTATAATTGTCTAATCCAATTATCTTTTAGCTAATTATTAAATGATTCCTAGGTCATTTATAATTTGCAATGATACTCCAAAGGTTTAGAATGTATGACACCGAAGGGTAATCAAAAACACTCCTCCTCTGGATCAACACACTCTTGACCAAAACCTAATGCCAGAATAACTCTTATTCCTATAGGTTTTAGTTACCATTATTCGGTCAGGATACATACATTTCTTATGTACCTTGTGAGTGTAACCCTCTGTCTTTAGACCCCAGAGTCCTCATCCAACAAAATCCGCCGAAGGGAGGACTAGGTTGAAAAACAGACTAAGAAAATCTTTATCCCTTTCGGGTGTCTATTGTGTTCGATCCCCTATGATTAAGCCCTCCGAAGGGATTGTCTGGTCCAGGCCAAACTAGCAGGCTAACCATAGTGATCTTATGGTGTAAACCGACAGAAGACACCATAGGTTTTGTTTTCACTAAACCTGCTCCCACTCACTATAAGTACCTTCTCTATTCACCTTGATATTGACTCATACAAACATCATCCGAAGGGGGGCGCTCCCATTTGCGCCACGAGGCCAAGTATGAGTCTCACGGTGTGAACTTCCCGGAGAAAACGTAGGTGGAACAATATGTATCGTATACACTTTTCCTCCTACTGGATACTTTAACTCTATAGGAAATTTACTTAGGCTAAACCCGGCTAATGGTTTTACCTAAACTTATCAATATAACTCTTATATTGACTTTATCCTAAGTTTGCTAATATAACTCTTTATATTAAGCCTAGGATTTCTAGTTTATTAACCCCTTAATAAACCCGCTGACGCTACTATAATTTATAAACTCTCTGATTAAAATTCACTCCCAAGTCAGTTCCCAGGTAGGGGTGTTCCGTTTCCGTTAGCTTAAATACCCCAACCTAGACAGAACTTTCCTTAGACAGAGTTCCTCTTTTAATCATTGTTTATAAATTACTTGGTTCCTAATTCTAATCTAATTAGAACTAGATAACCTAAGGTCTATTAATTCTAAGTTCTAAACATTTTAAAACTAATAATTAACCTTATGTGACATGCATACTATGTCATAGTGTTTGATCATTCATCTCATGAATAATAAAACATACATAGCATAATCATCTCATGAATTATAATGCATGCTAATGCTGTCCAAAAATTAATATAACCCCTTATATTATTCATACATGCAAACTATATAATATAACACTTTATATTATAAATGATGCATGTAAATGCTTAACCTAAGGTGGGATATCTAAAATAAAAGCATACATTATGCATGACAATAATTATACAACAATTGCATAATTTAAATAGCAAAATTAGACCAATTTTGGCACCCTAAAATTAATTTTAATTAATATAATCTAATTATATTATCTAAAATAAAATAAATTAAATATAAATTAAATATAAAACGTTTTATATTTAATATATAATAAAATTACGTCTTTCGCCCGTTTGAAAACTGTTGAAACGCCTTTGGCGTTGCAACGCTGCAATTTGTTCGTTTCTGACCGTTGAAGCGCGCTGCGAAACGCTTTCGGCCTTCAGCGTTGAGACGCTCGTGCTGGCGTTGCAACGCCATCGCCTGATCGTCCAAGCGTTGAGATGCTGGGAGGAGCGTTGCAACGCTGCGTCTCCTTGCAGCCTGAATTCCACCAACGCGGCGTTTCAACGCCAATGAACAGCGTTGCAACGCTGCACGCAGACAACAAGATGTTCTCCACCATTTTGCTTCATTTTCGCTCCGTTCTTCTCAAGAACCACTTTGTCTCGATCAACACGGACTTACAGACTCGATTTACAATTAAAATTGCCCAAAACACCAGGCCCTTACAGTGAACGATTCAATGAAAAATTGTAAATCTAAGTGCCAAAATTGAAAACATCTAATTTGCAAACCGTTCATTCATCACATGAAAACAGTAAATCCCACATATGATCTTGATAAATCTAGAACAAAATAAAGAATACAACTGGGCTCGGATACCAATTGAAGGGATCGAATCCCGCAGCAGAAGCGATTGTGAATCGCGTGTTCTTAATTTTGTTTCACATATTTCAATCAAGAACATTCTAAATACGATTAAGCATGCTATATAATAGGGACAACAAGAGATTACTTTTGAAGAACTCTTTCTTCAAGTGCTCCTTCTCACACGGTCACGATCTCAGCAACTCGAACCCGAACGTATGAAGTTTCCACCACTAGATCTTTTATGTTGTTCTCTAGGAGAAGGAGGAAGGTGGATTCCTTTTAGGATGAGATGTGGAGGTTGTGAGAGATGTTATGTGTGGAATCTTTCCAACAACACAACAATATGATAATCTAGGGTTTCCAAGGATTAGTCTCAAACTTGCATCTCATGCAACTATTTATTGGGAAATAGGATGGAAATTACCATCATATCCCTCCTTCATTCTCTCATTAGCATATAGTGAATATGTGAATCTAATTCACATTAAAACTATATATTATATCAATTATATCACATATAACTGATATAACACCTCATATATGAAATTGAACACTTCAATTTCATTCCTAACTTTATACCCTCAATATTACCATGTTGAGCCAACGGAGAGACCTAATGGACCTACAGTTCATGAGCTCCAATGATGTGAGATTAACTGATCAAACTCTTTGATCCAGTTAATCAATAATCATTAACTACAAGTCACTCCACTATAGACTTGTAGCTGCACTCTCCTCACTGTAGATTATATTCTGTATATTGATATAATCATTACCCATGAGTCGACTCTTCACAGGTTGTTCGTGATCACAACTGAGTCAATTTACCGTTTTACCCCTGTGATTACCTCTTTGTTCCTTAAGCACCACTGATCCTCTAATGAACAACAAGTCTATGGTCCTATCACAGACTCATACCCTCTTAAGTCAGTTTAGAGGGCAGGGCCCCGTTGTTCATGACCTGGACTCAGTTCTTAAGGGAACAACCTATCTAATTCCTTAGTGTAGGAATGAGTGAATTCCATCTTGCATAGTTAAGTCCCCAGCTACCTACGAGGTTTTGTCCCTGAGAAGGTAGGCTTATTGAGTCGGCTACAGGCCACTCTCACCCATACTAGTCTAAGGACAAACCTCTATAAGCAGAAGTTCTTAACTTGCTCAGGATTAAGGTCGAGTCACTAATGACTAGGGGTGTACAAGTAACCCGGTAACCCGACCAACCCGGACTACCCAACCCAAACCGTAAGGGTTGGGTAGGGTTAGATTTTTTTTCGGTTTGGGTTGGGTTAGAAATTTGGAGAACCGAAAAGTTTGGGTCGGTTCTCGGGTTAGGCCTTTTAGGCTCGGGTTGACCCAACCCAACCCAACCCAATTCAAATTTTATATTTTTTTAATTTTATTTTAATTAAATATATACTTATAAATGAATTATTTGTCAATTTCTTATGTTTTCTTCTAGACTTCTAACAAAATGTTAAGATGTTATGGATTTTGAAGTTTGATATTTGAATTTTATGTGATTTTAGTTATTAATTCAAGAAAAAATATTTTAAATAATTAAAAAAATAAAAAAGTTAACCCGGTGACCCAACCCAACCCAACCCGAAAATATTAGGTTGGGTTGGGTTGGGTTACTCTCATGAATAGGGTTGGTTGGGTTGAAGGAATGACCAACTCGAATTTTCGGGTTGGTCCAAAAATCTCCCTCAACCCAACCCAACCCGACTTATGTACACCCCTACTAATGACCATCTATAAATTATCAGTCTTATCCTGTTAACGGTGTTATACTGACCAGAATCAACAAGGGTTCGTAGAACGAAGGGAGTGTACAATCAAGGCGCAGCCCCACTTTTTGTTCAGAATGAGGAGATCTCGAATGGGGTTCTTCACGAAGTTCGAAAGAAAGGAATAAAAAGAGTTTCTCCATGGCCTCCTCGTTTTGAGACATTATGGCTTTGGGGTCGACCCCGGTAACAAAGAAGGAATCCATAAAAACTTGGGATGGTTAGACTAATAATTTGTAGTCCGGTCTTTTATGAACTCTTCATACAGGATGCCCCCACTCGCATGTCAACCACATGAATGAGTTGGATTACCTCATTTTGTACTAATTACAAAGTGGGCCGCATCCATGGTGTTATCAGAATAAGGTTTCCAACCTTATTCTTATACCATAGACCATTTAGGTTATACTCTTGAACATAATCCAAATCGTGTCTACTACACTGATGTTCAAGATGCATTATAACCTTGGAGCTTAGTTTATTGGATTTATAAATCAAGAATATAATTTTATCAAAAGCAAATAACTCTTTATTTATTTGATCAAAATTACATAAGTTTAGGGCAAAAATCCCAATACATTAGTGACTCGACCTCAATCTTGCGCGGGTTACGGACTCTTGTCTGTGGGGGTCTGTCCTTTGACTAGCACGGGTGAGAGTGGCCAGAGTTGCCGACTCAATAAGTCTACCTTCTCAGTGGCAAAACCATGTGGGTAGCTAGGAACTTAACTATGCAAGAAGGAATTCACTCGTTCCCGAGTTAGGGAATTTAGATGGGTTGTTTCTTTAAGAGTTGTATCCAGGTCTTGAACAACGAAGCCCCACCTTCTCACTTGCCCGAGAGGGACGTTATTTATGGTAGGACCATAAACAGGTTGTTCATTAGAGGATCAGTGGTACTTAAGGTGCAAGAGGTAGTCATAGGGGTAAAACGGTAATTTGACCCAGTTGTGACTACGAACGACCTGTGAAGAGTTGACTCATAGGCATTGGTTATATCGATAGACACAACTTGTCCTGCAGTGAGGAAAGTGCAACTACGAATCTATAGTGGAGTGACTCGTAGTTAATGAATGTTGATTAACGGGATCAAAGAGTTTGATTAGTTAATCTCGAATCATTGGAGTTCACGATCTGTAGGTCCATTAGGTCCCTCGGTTAGCTCAAATATGAAATTAATGAGGTATAAAGTTTTGGAAAGAATTTGAAGTGTTCAAATTCATATAAAGGAATTTTATGTCAATTATATGTGATATAATTGATATATTATATAGTTTGATGTGAATGTGATTCATAATGAACTATATTATTTCCTAATTATGAAATTATGGCATAATTAGAGAAATTAACATTGAGAGATATGAAAATTGAATATGATTCAATTTTATTCCACATTATGCAAATATGATTTACATATTAAGGTATTTGATACCTTATATTATACAAATATGATTTGTATAATATATGGTTGTGGAAGTAGTGGGCTAAATGGGTGGAGATTTTCTCTCCACCCCCATCCACTATAAATAAGTGCCTAATGAGGCATTTGGTAAGCACTTGATCTCATTTTTGGAATTTGAGACCTCAAAAGCAAACACTCTCTCAAGAATTCTCTCCACATTCCCTTTTCTAAAGAATCCCACCATTCTCCACCTTCCTTGAGAACAATCGAGAAGGAATTTTGGAAGTGTCCAGTTCGTGGGTTCGGGATCGTGAGATTGTTGGGAACATTGAGATGCGGGAGGGATTACAAGAAGAAGTCGATTCTTCAAAGGTAATTAACTTCCATTCCCTTTAATGTTTAACCTAGCAAAGCATGTGAAGTATGTTTTTTGAGTTAATTTTGTAACACGATCAGGGCAAGGTGATTCGTTTTGCTACCGCTATGGGATTCCATCCCTTCATCAATTGCGCCCCTATTGAGGTTGGACCACGTTGCATCAGCGAATAGAATCCAAGCATTTGACACATAGGATCTGACCTTCCAAAAGACTGGATCCGAGCTTAATTTATGAAGGATTGAACCTGCACCTCCCACGCATCTTAATCGCCCTTGAAAAGGACTCCAGTCGACCCTCAATAGCTTGGACTGTGAATGAAAACTTTTGGTTCCTGTGATACTATAAACTCTCGATGATCGATAGGAAGACCGCCAGCTCATCCTTATGAGACGTCTTCTTAGCAAAATCTCAGTAGTCGCATGGACTCCAGGAGCTACTGTTCAACAAAAAGAACTCAATCTTAAAAGGGAGAAAACGATCACAGACTCTCTTAGAAACTTTCATTCTCACATAATATGGGTTGTCGTTTCATCATTTGACCTGAAAAAATACACAACAAAACAGTATGGGCCCCTTTCACATGAAAATTTGTAGCAATAGGAATAATATCATTTAGAATACTCAAGCAAGTAATTTTAAGACTAGGCATGACATTCACGTTCTAGAACTCATTCTACAAACTATGTAACGCCTCTGCATTAGATTGCGAGGTCGTATGAGAAAGAGAAAGGGAGAAACCAAGGTGATAAACACTTTTAACCATATACTTTCCTTTCTTATCAGGATGCCAAATTATCTCATTATTTCTATCCGGGTCTCCAAGAGGGATGTTTAGGATGTCAATCGCGACCATAGGAGAAAATGCTTTGTTCACCAGTGATTCATCCTATCCACTATCGCTTTTAATAAGATCCACCGCTCGTTTATCTTTGAAAGAATCATCAACACTATATGGTCTGAAGTTACCCACAGAGGGAATCCAAGGATCCCAAAAATAGAGACATGACAACCATTCTCAATTTTCCCTCTATAACCCTTCCTAAAGAGATTTCTACCCCATAAGATACTCCTCCAAGTAAGAGATGGGTTTGGGCTTAACTTGGCATTAAATAAATCACCATCTATGAAATATCTGCCCTTAAGAACCTTCGCAAGGAGGCTAGAGGTATTTTGTACTAGGGTTCAACTGTGTTTTGCAAGCATAACTTGGTTAAAATCTTTGAAGTCTGTGAGACCAAGGCCCCCCTGCATTTTGCTTTTACACAGACACAACTCCTCTTATGGATTTGTTTTGTGGAATATGAGGAGCTCCACCAGAATCTAGTTTTTTAGAAATTGTAATAGGTAACAAAAAGATATTAGGATATTTACAAATTTAGTCATGATTTTTATAGATTTGCAAACATAGCAAAGTTTTTTAAATCAGATTTTTATTTTTTTTTTTTATTATTTCAATTTTACTCTAACTGGTGTATCAGTAGGTATATAAGCAGTTGATACTTTACATTTGGTATATCAATAGTATATTAGTAGTATATCTTATATACTTTACATTTTGTATATCAACCAACATATATATACTTAAAACAAAATATATTAATAATATATTACTGAAAAATATACTACTGAAACACTTCTTTTTAGGTATATCAGCTAAATGGTATCTACGATATACTTCATTGATATGATTCATCACTTCATGTGACAAATAACTATTAATAAAATAAAAAATTAAAATAAAGTATATCAATCATATATCTAGTAATCATATACGATTGTCGTATTTCATATTAGGTATATCAGCGAAATGATATACCTAAAATGAGAATATTAGTATCATATCATTAATGTATTGACTAAAAACTAGTGCATCAACAAAGAAGTAATGACTAAAATCCATTAATAAAGTCGAGAACTATTAAGGATCCCACATTGGAAAAAATACATGGGTTACTCCTCTCATTACCAATTAGTTTTTAGATGGAACCTCATGTAATCTAATATGGTATTCAGTGTACATTAAGCCCGAGCGGGTATTCAATCCAAAAATTGAGATCCAATTCAAGAATGGTGAATCCAAAAAGGCACCATCTTGAGCAGGCATGTTGAGGATCCCACATTAGAAAAATGCATATGTTACTCCTCTCATTATCAATTGGTTTTGAGATGTAACCTCATGTAATCTAATAAGAACTAAAATCAAGTATATCAATAGTATATCATTGATATTCTTCATATTATGTATATCTCATATATGAATTACTGGTATATATACGCTTAATATACTTCATATCAGTATTATGAATTACCAATTACTGTTGATATATTTTATATTAAGAATGAATTTCATTGCTATATCTAAATAAAGTATATTAGTAGTATATCGTTGATATACTTCATATTAAGTATAAATGATATAATGAATTTAAATTACTATTATACTCTTCAAATACTATTAATATATTGAATATTATAAATTTCATTTCATTGATATACCTTAGTAGTATATCACTGATATACTTCATATTAGACATTTCAACAATACACCATTGATAGATGGTTGATATGCTTCATATTGCAAAAAACCACGAGATTAAAAAGAATTAAATAAAGGGTCATTTTGGACTTTTCACAGATTTTATTTGAGATGGACGACCTTTTTTGCTATATTTGCCAAGTGATAAAGAAAAGACATACTTATAATTGGGCCAAATTTTTTGGTTGTTGTTGCAACTGCTCTTTGTTTTTATTATTTTAGTATTTGGTAAGAACACTAAAAGAGTTTATTTCTTAATATTTATAAATGGAAATATCTGAACATCTGAGCTCTTAATCGAGAGTAGCAAGTGTCTAAATCTATATAAATTAGCTTGGGTATTAATCCCTCACAAGATTAATATACAAAATGAGATATTCTCTCTATTATTGTTTTTAAGTATTGGACACAATTTGTAGGGTTTACATAAATCTGGTTGAGTTGGGTTGGGAAATTTTTTTGGACCAACCTGAAAATTCAGGTTGTTCATTCCTTCAACCCAACCAATCCTATTCATGAGAGTAATCCAACCTAACCCAACCAAATATTTTCGGGTTGGGTTGTCAGGTTATTTTTTATTTTTATAAATTTTTTAATTATTTAAAATATTTTTTCTTCAATTAATAACTAAAAATTACATAAAATTCAAATATCAAAATTCAAAATTCATAACATCTTAATCTTAATATTTGTTAGAAGTCTAGAAGAAAAATATCAAAAATTGACCAATAATTCATTTATAAGTATATATATGTAATTAAAATAAAATTAAAAAAATATAAATTTTGGGTTGGGTTGGGTCAACCCGAGCCTAAAAAGTCCAACCTCAGAATCAACCGGACTTTTCGGTTCTCCAAACTTTTAACCCAACCCAAACCGAAAAAAAAATCTAACCCAACCCAACCCAACCCTTACAATTTGGGTCGGGTAGTCTGGATTACTTGGGTTACCGGGTTATTTGTACACCCCCTAACAATTTGATTAAAAATTAGGTTTAATTTAGAGCATGAATAAGGTCATGAAACATCCATGGAAGGCTTAGTAACGTTAGGTTAGTTGGCCATCCAAAAAATTTGAGGAAAATTGTTCTAAGGATTTGACATATGGAGTCTTGAATATCTTAGCACTCTTTGATGCCTTTAGAGGGAAAAAATAATACTTGCAATTAATTTTCATTCCAAAAGTTCGAATTTTGCAAAGAAAACTCCCTCTTTTTCTCTAATTTTTGACCCTGTTCTATCTCAAAACCAACTGATAAATGAAAGAATTAAGAAAAATTCTCTCTTTATAATAATATGTTGCTTTTTTTCCTGTCTATTTTGATTGAAATGACTTCAATATAACTTAAATGATGATACATAAGTTTTTTCTTTTAAATATGTTTAAAAATTTTACATTTTTTTGTTGCATGATGAATGGTTCATCTTAATAGCACAATACATAGAAAAACTAGAATAATGACCCTAATGACACATAATTCAAAAGAATAAATTATATGCCACAATCAGTTAAAAAATATAATAAAGATCAAACATTTCAAACTATATCATGAAGTTAATCATAAAACATGACGTGATTTCAGTAAAGTAATAGAAAGAAAACATGTGTAATTCAACGTTGTATTTTTATTAATTTGAATGTAGTGGATTACAATCTCTAATGTTTCTCCCCTGATTCTTTTTCTCTCTCAACTGTAATTTGTCTGAGAGGTTTACAACTTATTCTCGGACGTAGATTTGATTCGAGGGATACACAGCTTGTTCTCGAATGTTAATTTATATCGAGGGTTTTGCAGCTTGTTCTCGAACGTAGACTTGTCTCGAGGGCTTTGCACCTTGTTCTCGAGTATAGGGTTGGAAGAGTATTTGGTCTTCATATTGTAGTTTGTTGAAACTCTTCAACTTGTTGCTTGTTGAAGATCTTCGGCTTGTAGTTTGTTGAAGGTGTTGGCTTGTAGCTTGTTGAAGCTTTTCATTTTGTAGCTTGTTGAAGGTTTTTAACATGTAGCTTGCTGAAGGTTTTCGGCTTGCAGCGTGTTTAAAATCTTCGGCTTGTAGCGTGTTGAAAATCTTCGACTTGTAGCTTATTGAAGGTTTTCGCAGAGTGTCTAACACCTAAGGACTTCAGGGAGCATCCAACACCTAAGTAATTTGCTCTTAATTCTCTCTGACTTCTCTTGAGAGTGAAATTTCTGAACCATTAGAATGAAGGGGAACCTCTCTATTTTTGGATCCAACCACCTGAACCTGGACTTTGTTGGCTTTGGGTCTAACCATTTGGATTTCGAATTTATTTAACTTTAACCCAGGTTACATATAACCCAATTTGACCAAATTAAACTTTAAATTTTTAGAATTTATCAATTTTGTTTTCAAATTAAATTTGGGACATATGTCAATTTTTGGTCCTAAATTTAATTATTTATAATTTCGTCATTAACTTGAAATAATGACGTGGCAATTAGAGATTGACCAAAATTTCTATGTCAACAACATGTCTAAAATCTCTTTATATATATAATTTTTATTATTTTAAATACATATTAAGTAATTACACAACAAACTCAAATTACAATTGAATAGGTAAACTATAGAAAATAATTAAGTCAACCAAACTCACATGTGTGATAGGCAAAGAGAAAAAAGAAAAGTATGACTCATTTAATTAGTTTAAAACTATGAAGTAGGATTCTCTAAGCCAAAAATTGTGTGTAATTTAATTTCTCTGTCTATAGTCTTTACAATTGTGGTTTTATTAAAATTTCATTGGTTGTTATGGTGGGAAACTATCCCATCACACATGGTAGTTTTTATTTCAAATCAAAGTGCCATAAAGATCCAAGAATTGTGAGTCTTTTGAGAAACAAGTGAAATTTGAATATATATACTCAATTAACATAAATTTAATCACAACATGTGGGTCCCCACTTTGATTTAAGCACTAAAATCTTACTTCTTTTTTTTTTTTTTTTTAAGACCATTGCATGCTTTTGCATAAATATGATTTGAGGAGAAATACAATCATTTAACCAATTAAAAAGCAAAACAAAACAAAAGGTGAAAAAGTTTGATTTAACATTTGAGACAAATATATGATTAAGTTTTATAGTTGTGTCTTTCTGATCCTTTTTCTCTCTTCATTCAATTCAACAAAGGGATGAGAAGTAAAGAGATGATAGAAAGTTGATTATTCTTCTAATAAGTGGAGTCATAATTTGGGTAAAGCCAAAGGAATATATTATTAATATATATACATATATATATGTTTATATATGAAAAGATTTACTATATATATTATATTGTTTTGTTGGTCTACTGAATCTTATTATTCTTATCTTTCATAATAATCAAGGTGTTGTGTCTTTCTCACATCCACAATTTTCTTTTAAAGATACCAACTTTCCTATAATATAATCTCTCTCTATCACCAAATTCTCTCTAAGGAAATCACATTTATTTATTTATTTATTTAGTATATCAACAATTGGAGATGGAGATTCGAATTCATGAGTTCTTGGTCATGAGTTATACTTGATTTCAGTTGAGTTATGTTCTTGTTGGCGAAATCACATTTACTTTTCCTCCATCATTCATTACTCTTTATTTCTGGTTATGTGTGCAACAAAAACAATATAATCTTAATTCTTTCTCCATTTACTAATATAATTTATCTCAAAAGAGTATAATCTTGTTCCAACAAAATTATATTAAGATTTAAGATTTGGGATTTGTAAACAATGACTTCAAAGATATATATATATATATATAATAACCTTTTAACTTTTTTGACAAAAATATAATCTTAGTTTATAAGAAAAATTGCAAAAAAATCACTATTTAAACTATGGAGAGATTGTTACAATCATCCCATTAAAATATCAACAATTTGATCAACCATTCCCTTAAACTTAAGAAAGTTTACAAGTTTCTTAAATATTGAAAAATGAACCAACCATCCTAAAATTTAAAAGATTATTTTTACAATCAAACCCTTAAATTCTAGAATTGTTATAATTTAACTCGATTTTTATGGTAACTATTAAAAAGTATGAATTCAAATCAATGTTGATCAATGTTGTCATCTCAATTTAAGAAAAGAAAAATTGAAGTTAAGAATTTTAGTTTGATTGGAATAACATTTATAGCTCAAGGGCATGATTAGTATATTTTGCAACCAACAATTTTGTAACTTCAAGGAGCTGATGGATCAAATTCAAAACATGAGAGTATGATTGCAAAATCTATAATTTAGAGGTGTTTTTGGCAATTTTTCCTAGTTCATAATTAAAACTGTTTGAAACAAACTTCAAACAAACCCTACTAAGATATACCTTGAATTCCCATATCTCTGATATTATAAAATAAAAATATATGATTTGATTTGCTTGAGAGATACTCAAAAGCATGGTTGAAGAGTGACCACCACCATAATTAACACAAAAATAGGGAAAGGATACAGTACAAAAAAAAAATATCATTCTTGCTAATTCCATACTCAATCTTCAAACACTTTATCTTTTACCTTTTTTAAAAAAAAATTAAAAAATTAATCTTTTATCTTTTAGAGTGCTTGTGGCCATTTGGTTTCCTTGAGTTTGAAATGTTCAGAGAAGGAAATAATTAATCTGCCAATTTCCTCTTTCCCACAGCTAAAGTTTGGTGAGAGGACCAGAGATTGCCTCTGACTATCATTAAACACAAACTCATTTTCTTTTCTATTTCAAATGTTTTCAAACCCCACTTCTTTTTTTTTCTTTTCCCTTTTTTCTTTTTTTTTTTCTTTTTTTTTTTTAATGCCTTTATATACACATAACATCACACACAAATATTAAAGCTTGCATGCCTTGAACAAAGCACAAATGTGTGGTTCAAATATGTGGTCCATCATATTTCTAACTTCATCAAAACTCCCTCTTTTGGACTTCAAAACCTTGCAAACGAAAACGTTTACGCCATATCCTCCTATCCAATATATGATATTATCTACTTTAAGTCTATATTTGAAAGGTCTCGCATCAATATAGATATCTTATAATTTACCTCAAACAAAGATAAATTAAAGTACATCAAATTTTTATGCATTTTTATTTTGCAACCAGAGGCTTCATCACCCTAATGATCGACATTTATTAGTATGATTCTTATTTATATGATGTTGTATACTTTTGACCATTTAAGACTATGAGTTTATTTGAGACTCTAAAAGAAAAACTCCCACGTGATCATCAAAGATGTTTTATTCGTAAGATTTTACTCACTTAGAACTAACATGGGATTTTGACCCTATTTTTAACGAATGATTTTAGGAGGAAATTAGCATCAAGTAGAAGTAGAATAATGGCTAGGAATGGTACCAAAGAAAAAGGAAGGAAAAGCTTTTTTTTTTTTTTTTTTTTTTTTTTTTTTTTTTTTTTGGATCAGTAGAAAGCTGACTAGAAATACGTATGTACATGGCATGCAATGAAAGTGAAAAAAAAGAAAGAAAGAAAGAAAGAAAGAATATAATTAATTAATTAAATAACAGAATCGATTTTAGTGATTGGGACAAAGGGATAGAATGTGCTTTTTATGAATTAAGAAAAGCAAATGAAAAATGCATTATTCCATTGGATTTGTGAAAGCAAATAAAAAAGCAAAAAGAAAGAGGGGAATGCATAGAGGGAACATTCTGTTGGCCTTTTGTTTTGTCAGCATTTGAATATATAATATAATATATATATATATATATGTATATATAAGTATAGGCCACGTGAGTGCATCCAATTAGCTCAACCTAACTCTCCACTCTTTGAGATTCAAAGCATGCAAATGGCCCATTATTACTCATTTCTAAAGTTAAAAAAAAAAAAAAAAAGACTATCTTTTCCTTTTACCCATTTTGCCTTTAGTATATATTCTCAAATCATCTCTCTTAACCCTTTTTCTTCATATGCAAGAACACATAATATGAAGAATGAAGCTTTGTGCATGTACCAAGTTTCTAACTATGTCTTCTAATGATGTTGCCACTTCTTCCATGAAGAATTGAACAATCAATCTACCCATTTCTTTAAGGCTGAGTTTGAAATTTCTTTTGAAATAGTGAAAAAAAAATTCTAAACAATTAATTAAAGTAGGCCCCGTTTCATAACCATTTTGTTTTTCGTTTTTAGTTTTTGAAAGTTAAGCTTATTTTCACCTAATTCTACAATGGAGATCATCTCTCTTAAGTAAGCATTTGAACTCTTAGTCAAATTCTAAAAACAAAATCAAGTTTTTGAAAGCTACTTTTTTTAGTTTTTAAAAGTTGGTTTGGTTTTTGAAAACAAAAGTACAAAGTAGATAAGAAGACATATAAACTCATATGTAGAAATAGTATTTTTAGGTTTAGATTTCAAAAACTAAAAACAAAAAACAAAATGGTTATCAAACGGGGCCGTAACTTTTCAAATTATTTATAGTATTTGGTTACATAGTCAAAGATGATTTGAAGGTTCTAAAAAAAGTACTTTTGAAAGAGTGTTCTACTTTGAAACATTTTTTTTAAAAGTCGTCATAAACTCATTTAATATGCGTGTAACAATAGATTTTCAGCCCTTCTACATCCAAAATATTAGATTATTAAGAAAAAGAACCTTGTATTATTCTACATGCCTCTCAATCAATTTATGACTACTCCCATAACTGTAAATAAATTCATACCATAATTTGTATCTTTACATCAAATCATTGAAAGCCACTTGGTATTCGGTTTTGTTTTCTAAACGTGGACATCAGTAGAGCATTATAATTATTGATTTTTGTGATTTTTTTTTTAAATAGAAAGAATATTAAAGGAGATTGTTATTCAACCAACCTTATCTTTAAATGTAGAATATTATAAATCTTGATTTCTATGGATATATATATATATTCCTGAAGTGCCACTTTGTTGGCAAGAAAAGAAGAAAACTCCTGGTATTACTTTTCTTCACAAATATTTTCAAGCATGATCAATCAAGTATCATCATCTACTTAACTGTTGGGTTTTATATATAAGCCTGAAAGCAATTCTTAAATAAAAGAAATCTCAATGGAACTATATACAATAGATCCAATTCAGGCATCCAGACAAAAGGATACTATAGTATACCTAAACAAAAATCTACTTCACAGTAAAATATTACATTAATTTTAAAAACAAAAATCCCCCTGGGGTATGGTGATATCAGTGTAGAAACTCTAATCTACATCAGAATCTCTGAGTCCATATTCATTTTTACAACAAAAAGCTTCAGCCTTTAAAATACAGTTTCCTGAATTCATCATTGGTTTTTGGTCTTTCATCATCTTGTTCTGAGGTTTTTGGTTTATCTGCTGTCCAACCAAGTGCTCTAACATTTCTAGGCACTGCAAACGTGTTCTTTCCCTTAAGCTCGACATTTATCCCTCCGTGCTTCCTCTCCGCAGGTGGTTGCTCATTGGCTTTCCGAGGCTCCTTTGCAGAACTTCTTGACTCGAATCTCTTGCCTCCACCCGCTCGATCCATAGCATGGCCTCCTACAAATGAAAGTAATCAGAGACAGACTTGATAATACATTATGACAATAATAAAGCTAATGAGAGACGACACAACAGTATCTCAGATTCTCAATCGACCCAAGCTTTTTTAGTTTAGTTGTGATCTAACTAACATTTTAGAACCACATACTAGTATGTTCAAAGTTATCTACATGGCATTCCCTATGATTTCCACTAACAGTATACAGATTATATCATGAAAAAGCTGAAAATTTCCTATGACAATATCCCAGATTTCCAAATGTGGCAATAGAATTCTAGCTGGCAAAAAAATGAGTTCTGACCATAAGACTGGTAGATGATGCATTTCATGTAGTGGTTAATCAATCTTCATTCATAGCAGAATACATCCAAACTCTTTATTTGAGTAAATATGAACAAAAAAAAATCGTCCAAATAGAAAAGTTATGAACATGAAATAAAAAAAAGAAAAATATAAAAGAAAAAGAAAAAGAAAAGTTATGAACATATAATCTGCAAAAAGTGCGTCAGATTAAACTTTCAAACTTGATGACAGTGCATTCTCTTACCAATCCAAACAAGTGAAATATACAAATCCTAATGCAACCAAGCCTTAATACGAAACAGCACTAAAAACACATTTTCAGAAGCTAAAAGTAGGTCAACTGATAGCAAATAAACCACTTATACAAAACAATAAACATAATTCAGGGCAGATGTTTTACTCTAATATTTTCATGGTTTACTTATTGAAAGATTCATTCTTATATCCTGGTCTGAGTTTTAAGTGATTCTCGTGTAAATAAAGCATGTATTTCTGAGCAGAGAAACAGATGTAAAAATAAAGCATGTAGATAGTAGCATCTCGACAAAGTCTAATTTAAGAGCCCGGGTTGTTACATAATAACATCTACTCTAAGTCTAGATTAATATGATGCTAAGTCATGACCTCTAGTGATTTCAAAGCTGATATAGAGTATTATAGAATAATACTGTAATTTCCTTTTAGTTGAATATTTTGGTGGTACATGAATTTTATTTGGTAGTTGTTTTAATTCCCTCTAAACAGGCGATTGACTTCGTATTCCCACATCATTAATATCAATTTCATTTGTGAATAAAGATTTCCCTTCGAGCGTTTAGGTTCCACCATTTCAGTATTAGACCAATCACCTAGGTCAACCATGCCTGCCACTAATAGATGCTTAAAATTTCTTGTTGATGCAAATCACAAGAGTGAGCTTTATGATGCTATACTCAACATTCAATAGTGCATACTAATGTACAAGAGGATACTTGTTAGAGAGTACCCTCGTTCAAAGAAGAAATGAACGAATGAAAGTACCCAAAATTTTCCAGAAGGAAGATTTATTATCCAAGAACCATGTTTGAAGTTTTGGGTCTTTTAGTCGGTGCATTTCTGGGTTAAGTGGAGCAGATGCTATCAAGCTTTGTAAATCTTTCAGCAGACCGTTGTCATTTGAAATGTGTAAGGTAGCTTTTTTCAGTTCAGCAACATGTGAGAGTGGGGATCAAAACTTCTGCCTTTTGGTCGATGATATAATGTTTTAACCAGTTGAAATATGCTCGTGTTACCCTACATGGTAGCTTTTTAGTTTTTCCTTTTCAAGCTGGTTCAGTTCAGAGTTTGTGTAATCTTTTCCAATTATTGTTGGGTGGTAGTTGTTGGTACTCATGTAATTTTTCATTTCATCCATGAAAAATTCTGTTTCCTTTAAAATTTTACTATATTGTAGATTTGATGGGCTGAAAACAGCATTTTCGATTGGAATTCTTTTTTCTTTTTGATAAGAAACAATTTCATTAATGTATAAAATAACAAAAAGGGATGGATAATCAATGATGATAACAAAAGGCTTTCTCGATTAAAAGGGAGGCATAAGTATAGGAAGCAAAGAGGATATTTTTTTTTTATTGAAATTTTTTCAATAAGAACATTCTCAACTCCATTATGTTTAAACCCGGGGCCAAGTTATTTTTTTAAGGTGGGTACTGATGTAGAGTATTATAGAATAATATTGCAATTTCTTTTTAGTTGAATATTTTGTTGTTAAATAAGTTTTAGATAGTAGTTGTTCTAATTCTCTATAAATAAAGATTCTAGCTTTGTATTCACACACCATTAATAGAAATTCTATTTGTTACTAAAGATTTCCCTTTCGGGTTTTCTGGGCTGTTTAGGCTACAACAAAAACCCATATTTAACTATTGACGACCATACCCATATTTGACTATTGATGAGAGCATGTTCCTGGTAAAATAGATAGAAGATTTCAAATAGCAAAAAGGTGAACACGCATATATTTCCTAAATAACTTGTGTTTTCCTGTTTTTCTTCTGAGAAAAGCGTTCATACTTCCATATGCTACTCCCACCCTTTCCGAGTAATTTGAAGGCATCAATCTTTAGATTTTTAGACTTATTTACCAAGCGTACCACATTTTGTTAGGTTGCTCTAAGTGTACTCGAATGGATGTTATCTAATTTTCATCTTCATTTTTTTTGTGTGTTATACCTTTCTTAGGATCCGACCGTGCAATGCTTATCTTTTTTCCAAGCAACAACTGCTTGTTTTTTGCAACTGCAGCATCAAGATGGGCATCATCAGAGAAATCTACATATGCTAGTCCCTACAAATAAGGAATTCAATCCATCATTACCACACAAAATCAAGCCATCAGTTTACAACCTTGTAAGGATGCTGAAGCTCAATCAAAATACTCTTAGAAATGCACATAAACATGTTAATGCACTTATCAATATAACAGAAATACATCAAATTAAATCCAAAAATTAGTATAATTACAGGCTTAGCAGGGAAAGCTGAAAAAGAGTATAAGAATTCAAATTCCAAGCAACAAAATAGTTCACATTAAGCAGAGAAAGAAGAGTAACAAAATAGTTCACGTCAATAGTTCATCCTGGATGTTTGTATGAGCTATACTTCCTCCATGAGAGGAATGTTTACTATGAATTCATTTGTTATCTTTCACATTTAAAGCTGTTTTTTGTTTTTTTCCACTGTATAGTGAAGTCCTCTATTGGCTTGTTAGAAAGATCACATTTTCTTGGGGAAAAAAGAGTAATCACTCATTTTCCAAGTTCCAACTGTAAATCAGATTTTCCCATGTCATTAACGATTTCTTCAGAATCGATCATTCAAAATTTGCCTCGGACTCCGTAAAAGAAGGTGAATAAGTATTGGGTGACTCTTCATCTTCCAAAACAGATTGAACAAAACATCAAGCAGATCGGGTTTAGGACCAAACATTACCATAGCCACAAAAGTTTTATCCCTATTAATTTTAAGACCATGAGACAATTTAAAAATACTAGGGAGTTATTCTTTAAATGGATCACAATATTCCCAAGGTCTTGAAATACAATCTTACTGAAATGATATTCTTAAAAACTTTAGCCTTGCTTGTTTTACAAATATGGAGACTAACATGTTATCACAAAATTTGAGAAGCCCATGGTGGAATATTACGAGGTTCAACGCCATTTGAAAACTTTTCTTCGATTAACGTACGGAATGGGGAGAAAGGGCATACTGATTTCTAAAAGGACATAAGATGCTGGAAACTAGATGAGATAGGAATATTTTCAGTAAAACCACTCTTTAAAGAGCCCCCGGGATCCCTCATTGGCTAAAGCCCGTGGTCTCTGAGTAAACATCTACCTAAAGGTTGCATGTTCGAACCTTCAAATGAGTTTAATAAAGAAAACTCTGGATGTCTCTAAACTTTAGGCCTTGGAAAGGATCTCTAAGTAACACCTACCTAGAGGTTGCATGTTCGAATCTTCAAGTGAGCTTAAAAAATAAAACCCTTGATGTCTATAAAGTCTGGACCTTGGAGCAGGGTCAGGCTTTTCAAAAAGAAAAACCACTCTTTAAAGAGCTCATTGTTGCTTCCTCCCTACCTATTCTTTGTAAACGCTTTGTGGAAGTCACGGAGCTCGAGAAAAGTGAATATTATAATTTGGCTATCATTTTAGAAGTCTAAACATGATTAGAAGAGTTCAAAAAGATGCCCATATTGGCGCATGTTATGTATAAAAACTGGGAACACCTTAACCATCTATAGTTTCATTCTATGAAGCACAGACACTTCAAATTTGGCTAAGTGTTAGTGTCGGACATGCATACGTCCGAACATGCTTTGGACACGTGTCCAATTTTGTTTTTTAAATATTGGACATGTTGGGACACATTGGGACATGCTGAAATTTAAAAATGATTATGTGCCCAACTTAAAAGTCGGCCCAAATAAGCCTTTATGTGAAAAATAATATAAATAAATAAAATCTACGTTTGCCCTCCCCTCATCCATTCCCACGAAGACCACAAAGAAGAGAAGACCCATCCTCGCCGGCAGCCACGATTTGACCACAGCTTGCTCGCAGCCGGCTCCCATCCACAATCCGGCGATTTCAATTTTCCGCTAGCCGTCTGCCATTACTTTGTGCGCCGCCGTCGCCAGTCAACTCTTCTGTCGACTGTTCTGCTTTTCAAAATGGTATGTATTTTTTTTTCTTCCTTTCCTTAAAACTTAAACTAAACTAGTATCAAACTCGGTGAATTCTTATTCCATCATTGCTAACATTGTTATTCACTAAAATTATAACTATAAGTTTATAATTTTATTAGGAAGGAAAAAGGATGGCATCTTCAACCTCTAGCCCCTGTCCTTCATCAAATCCTTCCATAGAATCCTCCTCCTCTAGTCTTGAAGATGATTCAAAACCTCTATGGCAATATGTGACTAAAATTCAAAAATTGAGTGATGGGGGTAGAAATTTTACATGGCAATGCAATTTTTGTCATGCCACAAAGCATTTGTAGAGAAGCATCGCTTGCTCGCTATTTTCGCATTTCAGAATCGCTCTATCAGCTTGAAAAAGGTTGATTGTACAAAAAGCACGGGTATATTGTTGTAGGGCTCTAGTAAATCCTATACCAATCATCATGAGACGCCATGTCTATCTGATTACGAGATCTTGCATTAGTCCCATTGGGAAGGGGTTCCGTTGTATCGCCCGGGCCAATTGTCCTTCATTTGTCCCTCATTTAGGGCATCTTTATAAGAAAAGGCGCCTTTATGAGTGTGGGTAGAGGGAAAAAGCTTCCTCGGTCTGGATTTATAAACATGTGTCTTGTTCTGTGGGCTAGGTGGATAGTTAGATATAAGAGTTAAGAAGGCACGCAAACCCCTTCTTTCTTCACCCACTGGGACTATTATGTTATTTAAACCCCCATTTTTGTTGAGCTTTGCTACTTTAGTTAAAATCCCTTTTCGATTTGATGTCTTTTCCACCCAAATGGTATGTTCATCACAATGGAGTTCTTTGAAGAAGTGTTGATTCAGTGATGCGTGTTGGAGATCGGTGAAACAACGCACTAACCAAGGTATTGAAGATCGTTGTATGGAGATGAAGAAGGTGCAATTCTTGGTGGACTCAGAAATTTTCATCTCCTCTCCCCTATACATGTGGTCAAGTTCAATTGTGTAGTGTTTCCGTTCAATCATGACAGAGCTTGGGATAATGGGCAATGCCATCGGTAGAGTCATCGGCGCACTGTAGGGTCATGGTTGGTGTTAGAGGTGAGGGAGAGGGATGAGATAGGGTAGCGGCTGGGTATGAGGGAGAGAGAGCATTTTGAAAGTGAGAGATTGTTAAATTAGTTCTTTCAAAATTTAGTGCTAAAATAAGTTTAATTTAAAATGACACGGTTCAGGTGGTAAATGGTAATTATCCGTTCATAACAATTAACATCTAATAATGGGCCAATGATTACACAAATAGATAATTCAATGAAATAGAAGGACAATACGAATAAATATACAAACACTTGATTTCCCTGAAAGTGACCTAGTTTGAAGTCCAAGGGATGCCTCAATTTATTTATTACTTAAATTGACAATATGACTCAAAGAAGGAGAAGAGGAAACTAAGAAATCAAAAACCCCACCAAACGAAACCCATCCAACTTCCAACATTTCTGCCTAAGTCTCAGCATTTTGGATATTCCATGAAAGACATCTATGCCCTTCCAAACATACAAATATACATAACCAATTCCCGATAATCCTCTATCAAAATTGCAGCAAGCATTCTGAATTCTCAAAAAAAATCACAGCATGCCATTAGTAAGAACTTGTTGTCATCAAGTACTATAACAAGACAATACATGAAAGGAAATATGGGGAGAAAAGAAGAGATTGGACCCGTGATTTTCCAGTAAACTTATCGTGCAATATCCGAATTGCAACAACTCCACCAACATCTTGGAAGAAGTCCCGCAAGTGTTCATAAGTAGCCTGCCAGAGTCGTAATGAAGCAACGTAAATTATGTGCTCATCCATGAAAATGCAGAGAATGAATTAAAATCAGGTAGGCACTTTCCAAAACAACTTGCCTTGTGATTGAGGTTGGAGATGAATGCAGTGCATTGGTCACTATACACTTTCCCTTTTTCCTGGATAGAATCTTTCATTTGTTGGTCACTCGTATCATCAAGTTTTTTAGCTTTTGCTTGGCTGTCTCCTGTTTGGTCATCTAACTTTTGCAATTGAGCTTTACCCTTTTCATTAACCTTCTTCGGTCCATGTGCAGCGTCTTTTAGTCTCTTAGCAGGAGACTCTACATGGGCTGCATCACCACCCAATTTTCGCTTACCATGATCACTCTGCTTAGCAGTATTTTCTGACTCGTCTATCTGTAACTTATACGATTTTAACTCTTCCAGACGAGGATTAACCTAAGATCAAGAAATCAACCACCAGAATGTATTAGTGGTTCATTGAAGAAATGAACATGATAGAATTGCTCATAAGGATATATTAGTAAATAGTTAGGGAATTTGTTAGGATATTTGGTATATAGAAGGAGTGGGTTAGGGGGAAGGTAGGCATTAATTCAGTGAATCTTGGTTTAGGGCTTGAGTGAGAGTGCTCAAGAAAGGGGAGGGACCAAGTTCCTTAGATTACTTGGTTCATTTTACTGTTTTGTTATATTCATATTTCAATATATTTGGGTTCTATCAAAACACCCGCATAATTGGTAGTTTCATAAAATAACAATGGGAGCTCTTGCAGAAATACTTTTAATCCTCTAGATAATGTAATTTTCAACAAGATAAATTAGTTGGTTACTGGGCATTAAAATTCTTGTGTGCTCAACTTCTATTTTTTATTTCCATATCAACCAAAAATAAATAAAAAATTAATTCTAGCCCAAGAACATGGTGTTACGAAATCCAAAATAACGTTTCTTCGTCCAATGAGAAACTGGAACATCCAATTAAGATTGTGAAAGAACAAAGGCAGGATCTAACTGTTACATATACTTCATTTTCATGGATCAAATATCAACAGAACTGGCAAATTGCAAAAGAAATGTACCTTTCGAGCAGCATGATCAAAATCTTCAAGACTACCAAATTCCCTCTCAAAACGCAACCAAGAATGGCAAATATCCTGAACAATTATTTTTTAGAAATGGAAGGTATCATCTAATCAAAAATATATTGAATAATGTGTAAAGGATTCATTCCAAATGAAAGCTTTCTAAATTTTACACAAAAAAAAAAGTGCATTAATATTGGCACAATATAATAATTTTGTTCCTCGATAGAAGTGCATTTTTCTATCTTTTTATCTATACATAAAAAGTTTGTTTCCTGTTAAAAAAGAATATAAAAGTTATTAACATTTACATAATAATTTTTGTAATGGACAACCAAAGTTTCATTGAGAAAAAATGAAAGAATATGAGGGCATACGAAAAAAGAAGCCCACAAAAGGAGGAAAACTAAAGAAAGGACCTCTAAACAAGTAAAATAAAACCTAACAGATAATTACCAGACGGCTTAGACACCAAATAAAAATAAAAATATTAAAAGAGGAGCAATATATGCATGTTAAAAATACTAAACATCCCATAGTTTTTAGAGGTTAATACTGTGATACATTAGTATCTATCCAATTGACGACAGGTATGTAACTTGCAACAAAAACTAGAAGAGGAAAAAGAATCTCAATAGAGATTACGCCACCAAGTAGAAGAAATTTTACCTCTGAACCACTCCCTGGAAATCTTTTGCTGTAACATCTCTTATATATGGATCTGGCATTATTTATATGGTTTGACTCGATTTCCATAGCAATATAACCCTCCCATGCTGGCAATAACGAGCCACTGAGAACGGAAAAGAAACAGAAAAACAAATGACTTCCAAAAAAGGAAAAAGAAAAAAATTGTTTCATAATGGGGTCGCATGGAAGCAAGAAAGTGTGTTTCATAAAGCCAATGAGGAAAACCAGATCTTAAGAAGACTTTCCCAAACTCCACGGGCAGCAACTAAATCTTTTCCCAAGTTTATCTCTAAACGGGCCCAATAAGCATACAAACGCAAGAAACCTTCTGAACTCTTTAGGTGTGGTGACAAGTAATCTGATGCACGCTATAAATGAAATCATTAAGTGTTAGTATTCAAAAACTCAAAAAAAAGTGTTAGTATTCAAGTGAAGGCCTAACTAAATAGATTTATTAAAAGAAGCAGAACTATCCTTCATCATCTTCATCACTCATTGCACTTATGTGGTATGGTAAGAGTTAACAACCTCAGAAGAATTAAACTAGGGTAAGAATAATGATCAGCCGAAAGAATTCTGCCTTCTGTATGAAAATTTGGGATGGATGATAGTTCCACCATCATCTCATATTTTTTATTTAAAAAAATAAAATTTTAAAAAATATATATTGATTAGAAAAAAAATGTATAGAGAACATACACAAGGATAAGCGATCTGATAGGGAATCAAATAGCAAAAGCCTTGGAAATTGTATTGGAATTCTTTTTTTTTTTTTATGAATGAAAGAACAAAAGGTCATACCATTAAACCAGGTGCGCCCTGCCCCAAAGAGTACTAACTACGGGGAAAAAAGGCCACAAGCAAATCTTTAGAAAATAATACATAGTTATATCATATATGACCAAAGAGGGGTTAAAAGTTGCCAAATCACAAATATCCTTCCCAAAACTTCTAAAATCTGGAGGTTTCTCTATTTCTTTCCAATCAGACATTCAACACTGCAGAGAAAACGTGGGTCCTAAAATGGAGTGCCGTAGGCCAAAACAACTTTATCATTGTGCAGATGCTCAAATCTGGAACCATAGGTATGCCAAAATCCACCACAAATAACCTCACACCTCAGCAGTAAAAGTGCAAAGATGCAGAAAGTGGTTTAAATCCTCAACAGCACATTTACACAGAATACATAAATTAGGATAAAGGATAAAAATAGAGGCTCTATAACTAAAATCTAAAATACTAATCCTCCCTAGAGCAGCCATGAAGGAAAAGAATTAGATTTTCTTCAAGACATTGAACTTTCAAAGTTTGGAGAAGAAAGGAGGGAGCGAGGAGTTGAAATAGCTACAAAGATTTGCAAGTGAAAACATTAGAAGTATCAATAGTCCACACCCAACAATCTCTCGGACTCAAACATAGTAATTTAAATAATGGAAACAAGGAAAGATATGTGATCAATCTCTCTATTGAAATAAACTCTATGAAAACCAAACTCAGAAAAAAGACCACCTGTAGACAATTTTCGGTTTTCCCATACTTACTGTAAATACTAGTTGTGTATTAGTGTGCCCTATTTATGTTTATAATTATGTTATCTTTATGTTTTAGTTTTTCTATACTAGTGGATGGTCTTTCTCATATATAAGTATACACTGACAATTATAATGTTCTTTTCCTTCACAAAAAATCAAGTTGGTATACTTCTCCTTTTCCTTCTTCTCCATTGTACTTCGGATTTCCCTCCAATAATTTTTAGAGTCTTCTAATTTAAAGATAATAATAGTAATAACTTCTTGGTTAAAATACCATTTTGATCCCTGTACTTTGGGTCTTGTTCCATTTTGGTCCTTGTACATTCAAGGAAGCTTAAAATTGGTCCTAGTTTATTGTTAATTTTTCTTAAAAAAAATATTAGTCTCTATTAGTTTTGCCACAATAAATTTTAGAAATATGTTCACATTGTGTCTTTTCTTGTATTAAAATTATTGTTATTATTTAACCACTTTTGATAAAAACTAACTTCAAACTTCTCATAGGGACCAATTTTAAGCTTTATTGAAAGTACAAGGACTAACCTTAGACACTTGAAAGTTCAATGACCAAAATGGAACAAAATCCAAAGTACAAGGACGAAATGGTATTTTAACCTAACTTTTAAAAGAAAAAAAAAAATCTAGTTTTTACAAATGCAAACAATTAATAAAAAAAAAATGTCCCAGGTATGAGACATTTTCAGAGACCATTTGACCCACGATTTAAAGCATTAGTCAAATAAGAAGTTGACGGTAAACTCAATGATCGAGGATGCCCTCCCCATTCCCAACCCATTTGCCAATTTGTAGAATAAGAGTTGAGATCAAGGAATCCTCCCACCTCAATATTTAGCTTTAAAATATCAATAAATATATTTAAATTATATAATTTTATATGACAAAATGATATCTATATGATTTACTAATTTAAAAAATTACATTTTAAATATTTAATATTTTTATTAATATTTAGTAGAAATGTTAATTAAGTATTATTTGGTTATTCAAAAAATTCAAGGAATAATGTACTCCCTGTCCTCATCCCTTGAAAAGAATAAGAGGAAATTTCCTCCATCCCCAACCCTAACCGTATTCTAAATAGGGATTCCTCACCCCATTTGGAGTAGGATTCCACAGAGAAATTTGTTGCCATCCCTACTCTATTGAAATTTTAAAAAAACTGATATTAACAACGCAGTTGATATGGGGGGGAGACATTCAATATAAGCAAACTGGTAATCAAAAGTTACACAGGAGATGGAATCCAAGAACATGGAAAAAAGATGGAAAACCTGAAAGGTCTCTTTAATCAACGAATATTCCAATACACCCTCTAGCTCAATAGCAGATGAAATTCTTCGCCTCAAGCCATCAATTCGTGTAAGAAACAAATCCATGTACTACAAGGTCAAATATGCAATATTAGCAAACTGAAATGAAATTTTAAAATCTTAATTCTCATTTCTGAATTCATCTCAGGCAGAACTTTTTTGAGAATGCTAATTTTAATTTGACTTTTGCTTTTTAACTTGACTTGAGAATGCTAATTAATAATAGTGATATAAGTTGGGAACCTTTTGTATTGTATTTTATTTATTCAATGAAATCATTTTTTTATCAAATAAAAGATAATTATAATATAAGATCATTCCCTTAAGGAAGTACTGCAGACCTACTATATAGGAACCAGTATAGATTGCATTAGGAGAACAAGAACAACTAGGCATATATCCAAAAAATAAATAAATAAATAAATAACACTATATACCTCTTCCAAGGTTGAGAATGAGCACTGCATGGATTTCTCAAAGACCTGTTATAGTGCATCAATAAAAATAATTCCGATCTCAAGTCGAGTAGAAATAAAACTTAATATATTATCAGTACGTCTCTGTAGTCTGTACACAAAACGGAAAATACAAAAATAAATAAATACAAAAATAAGGTACAAACTTCAGCGGTAAGAGGCCATCAATCCTTTTTTTACAACGAAACTTTTCATTGAACAAATGAAAAGAGACTATTGCTCGAGGATACAAATCCCACGAGGAAGTGAAAGGGCCCAGAACCAAACAAAAACAAAAGGAAAACAAGAACAAGAAACTGAAAGGAAGCTCCCACAAAAAACAAGAAATTGAGCAAACAAAAACTTGCAACGAAAGAGCCTTTAGAAATAAAACACCACACGGAAGACGGCCCACTGAAATCTGCACAAATGGCCAACAGACAAAGAAAGCAACAGAAAATCCAGCTCTAACAGAATAAACCAACAACAAGCTTTCAAGAACCCTGAGGAATAGACCAAACAAGAAACAATAGCCAAAACCCCTATGAAATCAGGAAAAATGAGAGCCTTGGAGAAGAAGCTGTTGAACAATAAGCCTTGGAGAAGGAGCTGCAAAATTATGCCTGAACACTGTTTCCATCAAAAATCATGGGAGGAATTTCACGAAACTCAAGGACACAAGCTTGAATAAGAGATACAAATTTGCTAGGCACTGAGGATGGAGGATGAGGAAACTTTTTTTTAAAAACAAGAAACAACACTTTCATTGAAGAAATGAAAAGAGATTAATGCTCAGAATTACAATAGTAAGGTAGGAATAAATGCTAGAACATAGAACTACAAAGCAAAAATAACCAAACTTTCAAGGACCAAAAATCAACGGATGCCAATTTAAACAAATATCAAATATAGAAAATCCAACTTGCTTTGGAAAGAGTACGCCACGAAGAAGCCTTCAAATGAATAGACTCGAATCGCAACACCCAATCCCCAAACTTGCCTTCAAACGTTTTTTGGTTTCTCTCAAACCAGATCTCAGATAAAATAACCTTTACCGCGTTTCTCCATAACAAGACCGCCTTGGGGCACAACTGTGGCCCTATTACAAGCTGAACGACGTTATTCAATACGAAGTTAGAGAAAACCCAGCTAACATTGAAAATAATGAAAAGCTTTTGTTGGTTATTTCAGATTTTTTCCTTTTTTGGCTCAATAGTATATTTGTACTTAATGTAATATATTGGGAGGGAGGCAGGTGAAGTTTTCAGCGGTTGGATGAGACTATTCATGAGGAGGTTTGTTCAGAGTTTGAAGAAAGGGGAATTGTCGAGGTGGGAAATTTTTCGGTTGAGTTTAACGAAGAAAGAGGGAATCAGTTAATTCCTAGTTTCGAAGCTTTTGGTTCTATTGAATAAGAATGAAGAGCAACCGGTGGAGAGCCAAAAGGTTAATGAAAGTTCGTTATGCATTAATTGTCGTCAGGGTAATGAATCATTGGTGTTTTCTCACAGCTTTTTAACTCCTATCCAGTTCTGATGCAAAGAACAGAAGGATATCCAAGGTTTTGATTCGGAAGTAGATTCGGAAATCAACATCAGTAGTGAGAAACTTGAAGTTTTGGGGTTTTCAGAACATTTCAAAAAAGATGTTGAGGAAACTCGACCATTTAACCTTTTAGCTTTGTTTCAAGAGGAAGAGGTTGTTATTCAGTCTGCTTTGGTCAAAATTCCAGAAAAATTCTCCTCGCAAATCCTGTCAGTGGTCTTGTCCTTCATGAAATTCAAATTTGAAAGTCCTTTTAAGCCATTGCATTGAAGTTTTTGTTGTTAGCTTGTGATTGTTAGTAAGAAGATAATATCATGGAATACACCATTTGCATAGGTGGAATCGTTATAACTTGTCAAGGGAGGGAGGTTGATGCTTTGTAACTCAGTTTTGTCAAGCATTCCTTTTTATTATTTATCTCTATTTATTTTGATAGATAAAAATTTGAAAGTTTTTTAATAAGAAACTTCAAAAGAGATATATTCAACAAAAAGGAGACAAACAGCCTAGAGGCCTAGAGAAGAGAAATCCCCGGCCAAAAAACTATCTCGAAAGAGCCTGCCAATCACTAATAATCATCAGCGGACTGTAATTTACAAAAGACCTTTTTGTGTAAGGAAATCCACCAAGAAGCCATATTATGTACATAGTTACAAAAGGAATTAACGCTTAAAGACTTATCTTCAAACACCCTCGCATTTCTCTACTTCCACAAAAGCCACAAGGTTGCTCTGAAAGTCGAGCTAGCTATCACTTTTGCTTTACCCTTCAAATTCCACGCATTTAGACCTTCAATCAGCCAGTAATCTATCTCTCTCGGGCAACAAAGAGAGATACCAAGCAACCCCATAACAAAGCTCCAAGATGAATGAGCAAAATCACAATGAATGAACAGGTGATCAAGAGGTTCTCCCTCTTTGAGGCAAAGTCTACAACCCGAGGGAGAAAGAGACCACTCACTGAACTTCTTTTGTAGTCTATCATCCGTATTTAAGCTGCGGAACGCCAGAGACAAAAGAAAAACTTTTACTTTCTTCAGACTTCTATGGTTCCAAAATAGACCTGATAGCATCAAGTTAATCTTGGGGGCTCGATTAGAGAGTAAAATTTGAAAGGAAGGTAGCAAGCCTTCTCATTTGGTTAGATGGACTGCAACCTCAAGGTTGCAATCAGAGCTCGATTTCGGGGATGTTATGTATAGATCTATGGCTTTGTTTTTTTTTTTTTTTTTTGAGAAGGCAACAAAGATTTCATTGATATAATGAAAGGAGAATAACGCTCCAAGTACAATCTTACAACGAAAAAAGAACAATCAGAAGAAACAAAAATACACAAAGAGAATACAATATAACTCCAAAAAGACCAAAACAAAGCAAAAACCCAAGAAACATAGGGAAACCTCAAAAAGTACCAACAAAGCAACAACAACAATTGGCAGCCGAAGCGAAAGAAACATCAAGGAACCAAGGAAGCCACACCGTATCAATACAAAACCAAACAACTAAAGAACTAACTCAATAACCAACTGAACCCCACCAAGACAACCCGCTCAAAGAAACCGACCAAAAAACTACCTCAATAACCAACCAACAAACGCACAAAACAAACCCAAGCACTGGCCAACTGCAAAACAAATGAACTGTTGAGGACAATCACCAAAACAAACATACAAGCTCCAAAAAGACTTGATACTTAAATTCAAATTAAAGCCAACTTTGATTCCTGAAGCATCACCCCAACCGAACAAAATCTTCGTACCAACCAACTTAGAAACGTCCCCCCAAACCCTCATGTTCTACAAGAGAAAAATCAATGAGTCAAAGCAATCTCAGAAGTAGGGTTAATTCCTCTCAACTGCAAACCAATAGCTTTGATTAACGATTCAAATCTACTTAGTTTAGGAGGCACGACTGAATCTGCAAGAGGTGCCAAACAATCCATAGTTCCCTTAACAGCTATCAGGCTACTTTCAGGCTAATCAGGAGAATTAAAAAGTCCATCTAAATTAATTATTTTTTTTTATGAGAAACATGTGAACAGAGAATTAATGAACGGAGAATTATCCCTCGAACTAACAACCAAATGCAGCGCATGCTTTGAGGATTCCCCTTCTGAACTACTTAGACTTACAATAGAATCCACCTCCCAATCCTCCGGACCATTCAAACAAGCAAAGTCAAACTTTTTAATAACAGGGTCCCTTGGTTGCAAGCAAACTCGACAAAAATGCACACCTAAATTACCAATATTGTGTTTTTCAATATTAACAACCTACTCCTTAACAGTTGAAGAGATCAGTGTTTTTAAAGGCTCAAAGCGCACTAAGGCGCAATAGCCCTCTGGAGCCTAGGCGCGGCCTTTTTTTCTAAGGCGCACTATATATATAAAAAAAATATAAAATATATATGTATACATACACAATAAGAAAAAACCCTTCATGGAAAGAAATTAAGTTTTAACCAAGAAAAATAGGTAAAAGAAATAAGGTTCAGGTATTAGTCTTTGAACATAGAGTCAATACTCCATTAAAAAACATGAAACAATACAACACTAATAAACAATATAAGATCAAAAGCCTTAAATATCAATCTCATCTTCACTAAATAGATTTTCTTCTTCAACCCCATTCTCTCCATCATTGGACTTATAGCCATTTGTATCTTCTTCATCAGTCTCATAGTCATCCAAGTTAACAGGGGGGGGTGTGGGTTGTGGATCTCGTGGCAATGGTTGTGTGGAGGATGAACATGAAGCATTATTCTTGGTTCTTGATTTAACTCTAGAATAATAGGCAGGTTCTTTTGCTCCGGAGGTCGTAAGTTTTACTTTTAAAATTGGAAAAAAAAATTGAAAAAGCCCCAGAGGCGCACGCCTTCCTACATGCGCCTCGCCTCGAAGAGGCGATGCGCTTAAGGTGGGCCTTGCGCCTAAGCGCGCCTGAATGGGCTTTTTAAAACAATGGAAGAGATCCCTCCGTTTAATTCTGAACCCTCACTCGAGATCAGAAATTTAGTAACCGATTCTTCAAAGTTTTCACCATGGAAAAGAGAAGGGTTGTTGGCCCTATGAACATATCTTTCACCTTGCTCCTTTTTCGAGTATAATATTTAGAATAAGTTGCACAAAAATTATTTCTGACCTATTTCACCGAATCAACTGCAGAGCAAGCCCCATCCCCGCAAGCCTCTAGAATAACCCCAATTGTCTCTTCGAATTCACATCCATTCAAATTACCGACCAAGGGGTCCTTACCAATCTCAACAAACTGATCATCTCCCCCCATTAAAGCCTCCACTGAATCACCTGCCACCCCTGGATTTAAACAAATCTGTGAGGAAGAGAGATCGACAGCAGGGGTAGAGGATTGGTTAAAACCAATCTCATCATTCATAACCAGAAAAATCCGAGCCACATCTACTGGATTTGAGACATCCTTTAAAACCAAGGAGCCTAATAACAAGGGAGGAGGATCCACACACTCCATATCGCCAAAATTCAAAGAAAACTCACCAAGAATCGGATCAACCACATTAATTGACGCCGAGAGAAACCCACATAAGTTCTGAGCCACCATAATTCTAGCCCCCGAAAGATCGAGAAAGTTCAAGGTATCTAAAGAAATATCCACCAATCCCCCAAAGTGCAAGCCAATTGCTTCGAAAACCTCCCTTTTTCATAGCTTTAAAGGCAAGTTCTTAACCTCTAACCAACCTCCATACCCCCCAATTACTTCTGACAAACTATGAAGTTTATCCGACCACCTCTCAACTTTCAAATGGAGATTACTAATCACTTGTCATTTGCCAATGTCAGAAAAAGAAGCCCCCACCCACACTACTATCAACTAGGAGAAGGGTTTTATCAACCATGAACGGATTGATTTGAAACTCCATCCGAAAATGAGCCTCCAACCCTTTCTTGACAATCGACCAAGGGATGTGTGCGAACAAACGAGTCACCACCAGGATTCTTGAAAAGTCAATATTCACTACCTCACCAGACTTTCGAACCCAATGCCTTCCCACCAGATTGGAAAAGGAACCCTGCAGCAGCCGATCCTTCCCACCAATCAAAGCTTCCTCATTGCTTCCTTTAACAGGAAGTCGCTTCCCCTTAGAACAAACAACACCTTCCACAACACAACCAAGACCAGGAAAACAAGACTTCGTAGCACCAGCACCCTCCAAAGCGTCAATGAAGTCGCCAAGAATATCCTTGAAGACTTTCCAACCGTTCAAAAACCTACCCAGAGGAACACGAAAAGACTTCTTGCCGCTCGAGGGAGGCCACACAATTCCAACCGCATCCCAGCCTACATAAGAATGCACCTTGAATAACCCCAAAGTTGCAGCATCATCCCTGAATTTCCTTCGAACAAAGTAAGAAGAAGAATTTGCAGCAATCGCCGCTAAGGATTCCAGAAACCGTCGAACCTGAACCAAGAACAACGAGACCACCGAATCATTTAAACCATCTTGAAGAAGGACACTTGATTCATCCCTCCAAATCCTAAATGGATTATTGTTGATGCTACAGGTATGACAAACCATTGGACCGTATAGGAGGCGAACCATTATGAACCAAAACAGATGTCCAACCAAAACTGAAGCGACAACAAAACCTGACACAGATCGGAGAGGGTGACTCTGCTCGGCGGAACTGAATGTCAAGAAGGACGCGAGAGGCGACTTGGGAAGAGGGACGCGAAGGAAGAGGGGTGATTCAGGAAGAGAGACGCGAAGGAAGAGTGACCCTCATGCTTTGTGGAGGAAAGTGGGGATGGAGTTTTATAAAGGGCCCTCATGCTTTGTGGAGGAAAGTGATAAAAAGTATATATGACATCTCGAAAAATGATTGGAGCACTTTGGGAAAGGTTGGTTTCAGCCTTTGGAGCCCTTGGATGAGCATTTCCAGTTTTTGGAAGAAGGTTGTTCTTTGTTTGAGGGTTGGAAACAGGTTTCTGTTTGGGAAAGACAATTCTGCAGCTTTATTCTTATCTGTGAAGCCTATTGAGTTGGTTGTTGAGTTCTGGGATTTGGAAACTTCTTGAAACTTGGTTGAAAGGAACATAATTCAGACATGTAAACTTTAATGGCTTAGGGAAGGAGAGGAGAAAGCAATCTTATCAGAATTCTTGAAGGAGAGAATTCAAAGATTTTTTGAAGATAACATGGGTCTTCTTCAGTTCGCTTGCAGTCAGCTTACTTAAAAGGGTAATTCTTTTACTGGTTTTTCTTCTCAAAGATATATGTTATAATTGGCAGGATTTTATTTTCCCTATGCAGTTTTACTATTTTTTCTTCTCTTTGATTATCTTCTCACTCCTTCGGGAGTTTGTATCTTGAGCAATAGTTTCTTTTCATATCTTGTTCAAAAAACACAAAAGGCAAAAACCAAACAAGACTAAATTACTTTTCATTGCTCTCAATTATTTTTCCAATAAAAGCAAGGCGAACTTCTGGAGCTTCAGCACAAACAATGTCGACAGCATTAAGCAAATTATTTTTGGCCAAGACCAATTAGGGAATATTTGCTTGTAGCAAAATGTAAAATAATCATCTTGTCATATGAAATCAGACCAAGAAATACTTAACGAAACTGCTCCATAGAAAGGGTATGGTTGTCAATGCTTACAGAAGCAATTTCGACCTCAGAAGCACGAGCACGTTCCAAAGCAAGCAAATACCAGGCCCAAAGATCACCTATCCATGGACAATTCCTAGTTGCCCTGGAGTAAACATTCCTCACAATATTGCCCACCTGAAAACCCAAACCTCATGTATAATTATATCTTAAGATATATCCATAATTCATAGAAAACTGGAAGGGAGAAACCTTCAAAGTTTTGTCCATGTAACGAGTATAATCAAGCCAAAGATCAACCGACACTGGAAAATCAGCAACTGCACGCTCAAACAGAACTTGGACCCTTGCTGGATCTCCAGCCGATTCTTCAAATTTCAGGTAAATCTGCAAGGAAAAAAAATTAAAGAACTCTATTCAAAACTGGCAAGGTGAAGCTTTTATGAGGGATTAAACTCCAAGAAAGTCTGCTAGGCATAATAAAATGTAAATGCAACATACGATGTACTGGTGAAGTCTTTCAGTATCAGTTAAATCCTGTTTTGATATTTGTTCTTCCAATTGAACACGGGCATTATACATATCCAGTGCTCTTTGATAAGCTGAGGCGACTTGAGAAGGAAGCCCATCCAAGTCATTAGATTTCACATCAAGAATGCAACCTTGCTTCACTTCCATCTCCCATGCCTTATAGGCCTCAAGTGTTGAATTCATGTTAGATAGAGGAAGTGACAACTGACGATGGAAAATGCTCCGGATTAGCTGAACTTGTTTATCCTTCGCCTACAGAAAAATATGCAGCTCTGACCATGAGTACAACTTATATCCAAATTAAAATTATTTTTTTTGATCGACAATAGAAAGAAAAATATTAATGAGAAAATGAGAAACTTGCCATACATGAGCTTCTAGCCTAAATGTATTCAAGGAACAAGGATCAACAATAGATTTTTGGTTGCTTTTACTGTTTCCAATTAGGGTGCAAATACAAAACTTTCAACAGATTTCTACTTAGAGAGTTAGTGACAATTCACTGTGGTTGAAATGCAAAACAAACAAGGGAAAGAGAGGTAGGTAAGTTGGTGCACTCTCCAGGACCTGTGCTAACAGCCTATTTCTTTTTCATTCGTTTCTCTGATGCAACGAGAATTTAATTCAATATAACAATTCTCATTTGAGCATGTTGCTAACAACCATATCAGTTCCAAAAATAAATAACCAATGAAAGATCTTTGACTGGTTTATGGTTTCTTAGGCTTCCCATTGAAACTGGCAAGCCCAGTAACATATTCAGATATGCCGGGGGCTTAATTCTTCCATTGATCAAAGTCAATAGAAGTCTCTAATTGGGATGGATGTAGTATCCCAATTTACAGGGAGGGACGTAGTGTTCCAAATTCACAAGATTAGCAATATGAAACCAGTCAGGGGGGCTAATTCAAGATTTTTTTGGGTTGATCTTTGACTGGTTTTGTGGTTTCTTAGGCTCAGGCTCAAATCAGCATTTCCTAGGTTTTACATGGTGGCAGTTTCAAACGATTTCCTCATCTCCCAACGCTGGTCAGCCTACCCAGGTTGTTATGATCTCAAATTTAGAAGAAATTTCACTGAGCTGAAGATTGAGGAGTAAACTTCCCCTCTTTGCTTGTTCATGAGTTGTTTTGAATAAGATACGAAACTTTTCATTGATAAAATGAAAAGAGACTACTGCTCATGATACAAACTCCAGGAGGAGTGAAAGAAGAAAAACTAATTAAAAAAACAAGTAAAAATTACGTAGGAAAGATAAAAACATGCCAATTAAAACAAATATCCTGTGAAGAAAAACCAGCAAAAGATTTAGAAAGAGTGCACTACGAAGAAGCCTTTAAACATGTTGATTCAAAACGATTTGATGGAGGTAAGGACTTGTCTTCAAAAATTCTCTGATCTCCTTCCATCAAAAGTTCTAATAATAAAATTTTAACCCCATTGATCCATAATAGTTTCAGTCTTGAAGCAAATAAAGGACCATTATGAAGCTGTCGTGTGCCACTGAAGTTTGCATTTCTGAATCAAGTTTCTCTCTTCCACCATATACAGAGCCATTAAGGCACCTTTAATCTAAGCTCACAAACTTAATTCTTATTCTGATAAATGAGCTAAATCTAATTTATAATAAAATTGCTCAATTTCCTTCAACATCTGCTTTTCACTCCTTTTCCTTGTTTCATAATCATTGAACCAAACTTTTAATGCAGATTTTACGTTTCGCCAATCGTACAATCAATCTTCAGCAAGAGAGTTTTCTATAATCTCACATAATCACTTAAATTCAACCAAGAATTCAAAAAAAAAGGGAGATGGACCCCAAGAAAATCCGACAGCCTCAAACATTATAGAAAAATGATCAAAAGATGCACGAACCCGCCTTGAAACTCCCACCCGGGATCATCCCACTCCTTATTGACAAAAATCTGTCAATTAATGATTGACTACTATCATCTTCTCCCACCCAAAACAAACTAAACTTACCATTAGATAAAGGAATCCCCATCAACCCAATCTCTTCAATGATATTATTAAAATTCCTCACACCTTTGGTATATCTACTAATTGGAAAGCGCTCATAGACCCACTTTGTTACATTAAAACCACCTCAAATACATCCAGGCTCGTCAAAATAGCAAAAAAGAGATCTCAATTCACTCCAAAAATGTCTTCTTTCCATGTAATTATTTGGACTGTATATATTTGAAATCCAGCAAACTTTATTTTGTTGAGAAGATGTCCTAACCGAAAGAGAATATCCTCCTTTTAACACCTCTACTACATTAACTCTACTTTCATTCCACATAATTAACAACCCACCTAATCTACCAAAAGATTCCACATGAACCCCATTGATCTCCCGAGAACTCCAAAGATATTTCACAATGCTCCCTTTTAGATTCTTCTCCCAAACCTCTTGTGATCCAAGAAATAATCTTCATGAAGGACTTTAAGAGAAAGCAGTACACCCCTGCTACTGATTATTAACTTCAAATTCAATCAAATGAGATGACAGAATTTCCTTGAAATGCAGGCCACTGGCTTTGATGAGTTCTGAAAATTTGTCTAAATTATCTGAAGCAATCAGAGCCAAAATCTTACTTTCATCAACAAACTTCTTATCCGAGATGTCACATGTGGGGTTTTTTTTTTTGTTTTTGTGTGTGTGTGTGTGGGTGGGTGGGTGGTGGTGGTGGTGGGGGGGGGGAGGGCCGCCTAGCGAGGTGTGGTCCCTGGCTAGGTTTTATGTTAATTTTTGGGCGTCAGTGATGCGTTTGTTTTGTAACTATTTGTTAGGCCTTAACCAACGCCTAAAGAGAGATTTAGAACCTAACAAGACCCCACACATTCTCCAGAGATCTCTCGAGCCCTCTAAACATTTTGTTGTTCCTCTCCAACTAAATGCCCCATAAATCACACACACCCTTGCGGACCCCAAAAACTAACCCTTCGCGCAAAAGGGCGGGTGAAAAAGGAACTCTTCGACAACTTAATACACCTCTCGATCTAGCACCGTGTAAACCGAACTCCTAAAAAAAGTTATCCCACAACGAACTAGCAAAAACACAAGTCCCAAAAAGGTGGTCTAAGTCCTCAGTCACGCCTCCGCAATGGATGCAAGACAGACCAACAACCTAGGTGAAAACCTCGAAACACAATCCAACGTGTTAATTCTTCTATGTAGGATCTGTCAAGTAAAAAACTTCACCTTCTTGCGGATTACAACCTTCCATAATATGAAAATGACCAAATGATAGGACACAACGACGCCCTATTGACTAAATAGTTGTGGCATTTTGCCTTGAAGGCTTATTTTTGTGGCATAGGGTTACTGCAAGTATAATCCTCATTCTTTTGAGTGGACTTCAAGTTGGGAAACAAAAGGCATGCCATAACTCCTTGGAATGCAAGCTTGTTTGGGTTCCCCTATTTTTGTGTGTGCTTGTATTCTTTCATTTTTCTTTGAAAGTTTGATTTTTCATAGTAAAAAAAAATGTTCCGTGGAGAATGGGTTCAATACTTATTTTTATGGGAGGACGTGTGGTTGGGTGATAGGCCTTTTTGTTCTAGGTTTCCTCGTCTATATCATTTATCTTCTATGAGGATGTGCTATGCCGCATCCATTCTTCCTTCTCAAGGTAACCCCTTGTTTTCTTTTGGTTTCCTATCATTCTTTGTTCGATTGAGAAACGCTCGAGTTTGTGGCCCACCTTTCTTGGTTAAGTAATGTCACTATTGATCCAAGGGGTGGGGATTCTCATTTTTTGAGTTCATGATCCTTCCTCCATGTATACCTCTTTTTTTCATTGTGGCAGGTTAAAATTCCAAAGAATATCAAATTCTTTGTCCAGCAGGTTTTGCTTGGGAGGGTGAACACCATGCACTGCATTTTAAGTAGCATTCATCCTTTGTGGTGAAGCGCATTGGTGCATTTTCAGTAAGAGTGTGCCTCAAGACCTGAATCATATCCTATTGAGCTGTCAGTTTGCCCAATCATATGAGATTGCTTTTTTCAAAGGTTCAATGTTTGCTCAGTTCATGGAAGCTCATTGCTAGAAGAAACTTTAAAGGTGGTGGAATTTAAGGAATTAAAACTTATTTTACCTTCTCTTGATTCTATCGTATTTCACAATCAAGAAGATACTAAATTTTGTAAGATTGATCCCTCTGGCATATTTTTGACTCATTCATTTGTGTAATTAATTCTTCTCTTCCCCCATGCACTATTTCAAGCTTTATGGAAGTTCAAAAGTCAAAATCAGATTAAGTGTCTTATTTGGATATTATTTCACGGAGGGCTAAATACTTCAGATTTGTTGCTGAGAAAACTTCCTAATTCTAAGTTGCATCCTTCAGTTTGTGTTCTCTGTTGGCAGATCAAAACCATCCACCTTTTCTTTGCTCTTACGGCCATTGCTGGTATCTATTATTCAGCTTTTTTCCTGTCAAATGGGTGTTCGAATCAAATTCTCATGCCAACTTATTTCAGATTTTTGCCAGTCCATCCCTGTTCCAACAACCCATATTCTTTGGGTTAATGTAGTCACCAAAGCAATTATCCCTAAATTTTGGCTGAAGTGCAACCCGAAATTTTCTTAAGACAAATTTTTAGCTTGATAGGTTTGATTTAACTTGGCCAAGATATAATCTTCCTATGGGAGCTCTTTAACGTCCTTGTTTGATCATTACTCTTTCAAGGATATTTATTTTCATGGGTATCCCCTTGTTAGGTTCTTTTTATTTTTGCTTTTTTTTATGATAAATCAAGCTTTATTGAGGAAAACGAATGAATATACAAGAGCATACAAAAAAACCAGTCCCACAAAAGAAGTTGCAGTGACGAACGTGAACTGACCAAGGTGAATCGCGAAGGGGTGTGAAGGGATGTGGACGGCCAAGTGAATTATGAATGTTTGGTGTCTGTCTAGTAACCTACAAGAAGTAGGGTGCCCATTTAAGTGTGGCGGCTAAGGTTTCAGCGGCGAAGAAGGTGGCAGCTAGGGTTTTCTACTCTAATACCAACTTGAATTTTAGGAAGAAATAACTTTATTAAACTTCTTCTCTATATTCTGAATCAAATAGGTCTTCTTATATAGAAGAAAGATCATCTACCAATAAGGAAAAAAATATTACAAATATCAATAATAAATATAAACACAAAATACACAACTAATATTTACAAAAGTATTAAGGAAACCCAACCGCCCAAACCCTAAGCAATAATGGACTCCAATCTAAAAGACTAAGACCTCCAAGCAGAACAGGGTTCTCATCAATCGAAATTGGCACCAAAAGAGAGTATAGATAATGACACTTTTATACACAAGTTAGCTCCTTGGTTGACAGCAAATGGCCTTTGCCTCATGGCCATCCCCTCTAGATCGAAGAAAGGTAAAACACCAGCAAAGACCACTAAATTGATCAGAGAAGTCAGAAATCTCACCTCCTCGGTTAACTATGACAAGAGTTCCAGCAAACTTGTCACCCACGGGTCGCCTCCCTCTAAATGATTATTCTATCTTGGAATGTGAGGGGACTGGGCTCTAGAAATAAAAAAGCTTTGATAAAAGATTTCCTCCAACAATTAAATGCCACCATTGTTATTTTACAAGAGACAGAGAAATTCCATTGATAGAAGATTTATCAAAACTCTATGGAGCTCTTGTAATATCGCTTGGGCGACTTTAGATGCCTTTGACAATTCGGGAGGTATTTGATAATGTGGAACGACCCAAACATAAACGTGTTAGAAGTCATCAAAGGTACACATTCTCTTACACTACACTTATCTCTTACGGGTGGTTACAAATGCTAGTTAACAGGTATTTATGGTCCTTCGAAAGCTTCTCTCCGACAACCCCTTTGGGAGGAGTTATATGACCTTTCACACCTGTGTACAGATCATTGGATCCTTGGGGGAGACTTTAATGTGGTAAGATGGTCCTTTGAAAAATCCTCTGGTAAAGCCAACACCAAAAGCATGAATCTCTTCAACAAGTTTATCTCTGAATTTGTTCTCATAGGTCCTCCCCTCTCAAATGGGCAATACACTTGGTCAAATTTACGTGAACAACCAGAAATGTCCCTCAATAGATCGATTTCTTTTAACAGGTCCTTGTATAGACAAATTTAACAGTGCTTGGGTTAAAAGGATTCCTCGAATCATATCAGATCACTATCCCATCCTTTTGACTCTTGGGAGCAGAAATGGGGACCAGGATGCTTCAAGTTCGAAAAACATGTGGTTGGGTCATCATTCTTTTGAACCTCTCCTCAGGCAATGGTGGAACAATAACTTTTTACAGGGTTGGCCGGGACATGGGTTTATCCAAAAACTCAAAGAATTAAAAGGAGTGGTGAAATCATGGAATGTGTCCCCATTGGGTTGTACCAAAGCTAGAAGGGCCGACCTGATAAATGAACTAAGCCGAATTGATGATTTGGAAGGCTCTAACTCTCATGTTTCCATCCATACACATAGACGTCTAGATATTAAAGTTGAGCTTCTGGATCTATCTTTCAAAGATGAAGTCGCTTGGCGGCAAAAATGTCGAACACGTTGGACTTTAGAGGGTGATGAAAACAGTTTATTCTTCCACAGAATTATGTCAGCAAACACCATTGTGGAAATTCTTTCTCGAAATGGTGTTAGTCTAGTTGATGATAAGCAAATTGAGGATGAATTCCTTGATTTTTATGCAAACCTCTATACAAGGGCACCAGGTCAGAGAACCCTCCCTATAGTTGATTCATGGAACCCAATTACTTCATCCCAAGCTATTTCTCTTGAAAACCCCTTCACGGAAGATGAAATCAAGCAAGCTGTTGTGGACCTTGGCTCTAATAAATCTCCTGGCCCCGACGGTTTTACTACGGAATTCTTTAAAAAACATTAGAACATTCTCAAATACGATATAAAAAGAGTGTTCCAAAAAATTTTTGAGAACGGTATCATCAATGCAAGCCTCAACGAAACCTACATTTGTCTTATTCCAAAGAAGACTGATGCAAAAATGGTGGGGGACTTCAGACCCATAAGCCTCACCACCTATATCTAAAAAGTGGTGGTCAGAGCTCTCTCAGAAAGACTTAAAAAGGTTCTTCCTGACACTATCACTGAAAATCAATTTGTTTTTGTAGCAGACAGACAGATTATCAATGTGTCCCTTATTGCAAATGAGCTCATTGAGGAGTACTTGAAGAATAAAAAGCAAGGGGTGGTGATCAAGCTTGACATTGAAAAAGCTTTTGATATGGTGGATTGGGAATTCCTTGACAATATCCTTATTGTTAAAGGTTTTGGCTAAAGGGGGAGAAGATGGATCCATGGTTGTATCTCCTCAACAAATTTCTCAATTATCATAAATGGAAGGTCACGTGGCAAATTCTGAGCCACTCGAGGGCTTCGGCAAGGCGATCCCCTTACACCTTTCCTTTTTGTAATTACTATTGATTGTCTTAGCAGAATGCTCTCACAGGAGGCGCAAAGAGGCCATATCGAAAGGCTTGAGATTCGAGGAGGAAAACTCGTCATAAACCACCTCCTTTTTGCAGATGATACTATTTTGTTCTCTTCCCATGAGAAGGAAAAGATCAAAGCCCTTTTTGCCACTATCAAAAGGTTTGAGGAAGCTTCTGGCTTACGCATAAATCACCACAAATCTGAATTCATTGGTATCTGTATAGATGCCATCGTAGAAGACCTTGCAAAAGGTCTATGGATGCAAGAAAGCTTCTTGGCCAGCCAGCTATTTAGGATCGCCCTTAAATGGCGAAGTACACACTAAACCCCTTTGGAATCCCATCATTGAGAAGATTTTTTTTAGATATAAGAAACAATTTCATTGATGAATGAAATGGAGGAAACTCCAAACACCAAAAGGTGCATTACAAGAAACACTGCCAATTATAAATGAAAAAAGAGGAGTTGTACAAGCTAATGGGATAAATATCCTTACACCAAAGAAAAACATTTAGAAGAATATTATCCATAAAGCGATCAAAAGTAGAAGAACTATCCTTGAAAAGTCGGCCATTTCTCTCAATCCATAGGTTCCAAAGAAAGACTCGAACAAGAGCCAACCAAATAGTTTTCCTGATGCCCTTGAAAGGATGCCCCACCAAAACGGAGGATAGGAAGTCAAAGATATTAATCGGAAGCAGCAATGACCAACCAAAAGCATTCAAAATCTTCCACCAAAAATTTAAAGAAAAAGGACAATGCACAAAAAGATGACCCGCATGTTCCAAGTTCAATTTACACATAAGACACCAAGATGGGGGCAAGTTCATGTAAGGCATTCGTTTTTTAAGGCGATCAACATGATAATGACTTTCTAAACTGAGCTCCCAGATAAAGATTTTAATCTTTTTTGGGTAAGAATCCTTCCAAATGACTGAGTAAGTATCCTTTCGCCTCACATTATCACAAGCCAGCAAATCAGCAGTGAGAGATCTCATAGAGAAAAAATCAGAAGGCTCTAATAACCATGCCCAGGAATCCACTCTATTCAATAAACGAACAGAAGATAATAAATGAGATAGAGATGCCCATTCATCAATTTCTAAATTTGTTAAATTACGTCGAAGATGCAGGTCCCAAGACAACTCCGTCAAATTTCACATATTAGCTACAGTTAGATCAGAGTTCAAAGCCAATCTAAAAAGTCGTGGAAAAGCATGGGCAATAGGTCTACAACTAAGCCAATGGTCCTTCTAAAAAACTGTGGAGCATCCATTCCCAACACATCGTATAGAACGTCGAAGCACCAAATCACGCAAGAGGCAAATAGATCTCCATGGTGATTTGTGTTTAGTATTCATAATGATCGGGGCGATCAAGCGGAGGCGAGAGAACAATAATATTTAGCTACAATAAATTTCCGCCAGAAGGAGTCAGGTTCAAGCATGAATCTCCAAATCCATTTAGCCAACAAAGCCGAGTTTCGATGTGCAAAGTTACCAAGCCCAAGACCACCCATGAGGTTAGGAAGCTGAACAATTGCCCATTTCACATTATGTACTCCGCCATCACCTTTAGCCCCTTCCCAGAAAAAATCCCGTATAATTTTATTTAGCATTGAAATGATTCTCGACGGAAGTTTGAAAAGAGACATGTAGTATATAGGCATGCTAGAGAGTGTGGCCTGAATAAGGGTATGTCGGCCGCCCTTGGAAATAAAGCATATTTCCAATTATGAAGCTTCTGTTTCAAATGCTCTATAATAGGTTGCCAAAAAGAAACCGTTCGTGAATTACCTCCCAAAGGCAAACCCAGATAGGTACTTGGCCAAAATCCTTGTTTACAACCAAAGATTGTCAGTAACCTGTCCATCTCAGGTTGATCAATATGTATGTCAATCATCTCACTCTTTGCCAAATTAACCTTTAAGCCAGAAGCCCTCTCAAAAATCTTTATCAGTTCATAAAGACGTCGCAAGGCAGAATGATCAGAAGTTGAAAAAAGTAACGTATCATCCGCAAATTGCAAATGGGTTAAGGCAAAAGATGAGTTACCAATAGGGTGAGAAGATATACTACCTGATCTAGCACCATGGTCTAAAAGGCGGCTCAAACAATCAGACACCAAAATAAAGAGAAACGGGGATAAAGGGTCACCTTGTCGAATGCCACGAGATGGAATAATTTTCCCACGAGGTCGACCATTAACAATGATAGAATCGTTAACACTCGTAAGACAACCCCGAATCCACTTCCTCCAAGTTACCCCAAAACCTTTAACCTCCAGCACTGCATCAACAAAGTCCCAGTCAACTGTATCAAACGCCTTCTCAAGGTCAAGTTTTATAATTACTCCTTTAATATTTCGAATGCTCCAATCATCAATTAGTTCATTTGCCATTAGAGACGCATCGAGAATCTGACGATTAGCCACAAAAGCAAGCTGATTTTCTGCTATTGTTGATGGCAAAACAGATTTCAACCGATTAGATAAGACACGCGCAATAATTTTGTAAACACAAGAGATAAGACTTATAGGGCGGAACTCAGTCACAGATTTTGATGCAAACTTCTTTGGTATTAAACAAATATAGGTTTCATCCAAGGAAACATTAATGATGCCAGATGAATAAAAGTCCTGAACCAGTCTCATAATGTCGGATTTAAGGATATCCCAAAAGAATCTAAAGAACTCAGCTGTAAAGCCATCCGGTCCAGGAGATTTATTGGAACCCAAAGAAGAAACAGCCTGAAAAACTTCCCCCTCTGTAAAATCCACTTCAAGAGCCAATGCTTGTTGAGAGGAGATAACACTCCAATCAACATTAGTGGGCAGAAACCGAGAGTTACCATCTCTGGTATACAATTTTGAGAAGAAATCAATAAACTCATATTCAATATCCTTTGCAGAAGTGAGACTAACACCTTTTCTTGACAAAATTTCAGTAATCGAACTCTTCCTCTTCCTCGCAGCCAGATCCGATGAAAGAAATGAGGATTTTCGTCACCTTCTTTAAGCCATTTCAACTTGCATCTTTGGCACCAATAAACATGGTCTTGTGCACTCAACGATTCAATTTGATCACGTAAAAGATCCCATCATTGAGAAGATAAAAAGGCGCCTTGGAAATTGGCATTCTTCTTTAATCTCCAAAGGAGGTAGACTTACATTGCTCCTAGCCACTCTATCCAATCTCCCTACCTATTACCTTTCCCTCTTCAAAATCCCAACTACAATTGCCAAAACTATTGAAAAAATCTACATAAAATTTCTATGGAAAGGCAACAAACAGGCTAAAGGCTTCCACTCCATTAATTGGCAAACGGTCAAGCTTCCTCTTGAAGAAGGTGGCCTCGGTATACCCGATTTGGTTGCTAAGAACAATTGTTTCCTAGCTAAATGGATTTGGAGATTTCGTATAAAGCAACAGGCTCTTTGGCGTAGAGTTATAGAGGCAAAATATGGAACCACCCATTTTGATCTCTACCCTAGCACAAAGCTGTTAAATCACCATCGTGGCCCTTGGAATCACATTATGGGACAACAAAGGCTGATTTTGGAAAACATAACTTGTATCATTGGAAATGGCAAACAGACCTCATTTTGGCATGACAGATGGATTGGAACCTCTCCCCTCAAGGTTGCCTTCCCTCTACTCTATGCCCTTACACAAAAAAGGTTTGTTTCCATACATGAAATGCTTAGTATTGATGGTTCATCTTGGGATTTTGGTCTTCCTCGTAATTTGAAGGACAATGAATTTGAAGAATGGGTTCACCTAACAAATGTCCTCACGCTCCCGAGGAGTACTACAGCTGCGGACAATTGGAAATGTGAAAGAGTCTATATTAATAAAACGGAAGCAATTTAGGATCTTAAACACTCTAAGTTGATCAATTTTACAAAATAAAAAGCATGCTCAAATCTGGAATTCGAAAACAGAGAATAAGTACTCATACCTTTGTAGCTCAAATTCTCCTAATCCGTGGGCAATTTCTTGTGACAAATACTTTGTAGACAACCTCTAGTGTCTTCCCTACTATCCTCAGGCCTTGGAACAGATTGTGGGATCTTTGATAGAGAGAATTTGAAGAGAGATGGGAGAAAGGTCTAAAAACGTAAATCATAAAAAATTATGATAAATCCCCCTTAATCCATTGGTTTCTTCTTCAATTAAAGCAAACAAAAAGTTTCTCCAAGCTAGGAGAAGAGGACAGCATGAAGATGATGAGGATTTAGTAAAAAGGAGGTGCTCAAATTGTGTGAATTTGAAAAAGAAAAGAGATGATTCACACTTTATCTTTGGTCCAATTGAAAATCTAAAATTCAATTTGAATTTCCATTTAATTTAAATTAAAATCAATTTATTAATTTAATTAATTAAATAATTTAATTAATTAATTTTAAATAATTATTTAATTTAATATCAAGTATCAAATTAAATAATTGGACCAATTCTGATTCCTTAAATCGATCGTTCGAACATGAATCCCTATTCATGTTATAAACCGAACCAATATTTAAATCATATTTAAATACGTTCATCTCTTCTTTATCATAGTTTAATTCATAATTAATCTATGACATGTTAAGTATATCACATATAATTAACGTTTTCTCCCAAAACCGAATTTGAACAATTCAAATTCTTTTCTCTCAAATGTTACAAGGCTTAGTCCGAGCTAGTAAGGGGACCTAATGGACCTACAGATCATGAGCTCCAACGATACGAGATTAACCGGCCGAACTCTTTAGCCTAGCTAATCAACATTCGTTAACCACTGGGACACTCCACTAAAGCCCAATGGCTGCACTCTCCTCACTGTAGATATATTTCTGTTCACTCGATATAACCATGATTAGTAAGTTGATCATTCACAGGTCGTTCGTAATTACAGCTGGGTCAAAAATACCATTTTACCCCTGTAATTACTTTTTGTTCCTTAAGTCCCACTGATCCTCTAATGAACAATTGGTTTGTGGTCTAACCGACAAACCGAATCCCTCTCGGGTCAATGAAAGGGGTGGGCCCTTTGTTCAAGACTCGGAGTCAGCAAGTAAGGAAACAACCTCTCTACTAATCCCTAAAACGGGTAGGAGTGAATTCCATCTTGCAGAACTATGTTCCCAGCTATCTACCCAGTCTTATCCCTGAAATGGGAGGCTTATTGAGTCGGCAATCTCAGGTCACTCTCACCAATGCAAATCTAAGGATAATCCGAATAAAAAGGAGTTCATGGCACGCTCAGGATTAAGATCGAGTTACCTAGGTCATCGTATGAATATAGTCAGTTAAGACAGTAAATGGAGTTATAAAGTCTAAGTGACTATTTCTCGGTCCAGTCTTATGCAAACTCATTGCATAGGATGCCCCCACTAGCATGTACCCACATAAACGATTCAGGATCACATCGTTCGTACTTTACAAAGTAGGTCGCGTCCATAATGTCCCCAGGATAAGGTACCCAACCCTATCCTTATACTATAGACCATTCTGGCTATAACTTGAACCTGATCCACTTTTATGTCACACATAAAGTTCAAGTATACATCCTATAGCCATGGGTTCTTTATTGGATTAGGGTTTCAAAATATACAATACACTTTATTCAATAACACCTTTATTTGAATAAATCTCAATAACAACTTTATTGCAAAATAGAATATACATTCAGTTTACAAAACTACGAGTTTTAGGACATAAAACCCAACAAAATGGTCTTTAGACAATAGTGGAATCTTCACTATTAAGTCCCTCAACCAAAAATTAGCCACCAGAAGCGATCTATCCAAAAAACAACTCTACAAACACCTATGGAAGGGGCCTATTCCCAAGAAAATCCAGTTCTTTTTATGGGAAGTATGTCATGATGGAATTAACACCGCGGATGTCCTCATGAAAAAGGCCCCTTGAATCGTTTCATCTCCAAATTGGTGTGTACTATGTAAAAAGAGCAACGAGACAGCAAGGCACATCTTCACTACATGCTCTTATACAACGAGTATTTGGGAAAAAATCCTTCATGCTTCTAGATTGCAACTTGTCTTCCCGGAAATTTGATTGCTATCCTTGAATATTTACTACTTGGCCACCCATACACCCAAGGAAAGGCTTGTCTTTGGGACAACATTGTGAAAGCTCTTCTTTGGTCCATTTGGCTTGAAAGAAACAACTAATCTTCCATGACAAGGCCAGAGACTCCCACCTAGTTATGGAACATCTTTTTTTTTTTGGCTTTATCCTGGTGTAAATTCACTCTCTTTGTTTGTGATTATAGTCCCTCTTCCCTCATTAACACATGGGAAAGTCTTTTGTAAATGGGCTCTTTGCCTTTTTGTACATTTCATACTATCAATGAAATGATCCTATTGCTTCTCATCAAAAAAAAAAAAGACTAAGACCTAACTAATAATTTTTTTTAAAACAAGAAACAAGAACTTTTCATTGAAGGAATGAAACGAGACTAACGCTCAAACTTACAAAGAAAATGAGCAAAAAGTAGGAATAAAACAAGAGAAACAAATTAAAACTGAAAAATAAAAGCATGCCAAGATAAACTAATATGTTTTTGACAAGGCAACAAAGATTTCATTGAAATAATGAAAGGAGACTAACACTCCAAGTACAAATCTTACAACGAAAAAAGAACAATGAGACCAATAACAAAGCAAAGACCCAAGAGAACATGAAAAATTCCAACAAAACAACATCGACAAATGACAGCCGAAGCGAAAGAAACAAGAAGGAACCAAAGAAGCCACACTTAATCACAACAAAACCAAACAATAAAGAACTAACCCAAAAACTAACCGAATCCTACCAAGACAAACCGCTCAAAAAAACCGACCAAAGAACTACCTCAACAACCAACCAACAAAAGCACAAAATAAAACACCCAAGCACTGGTCAACTGCAAATCGAACGAACTACTGAGGACAAAAACCCACACAAACACACAAGCTCCAAAAAGACTTGATACTTAAAATCAAAATAAAACCAACTTTAATTCCTGAAGCAACACCTCAATCGAACATAATCTTTAGACCAACCAACTTAGAAACACCCCCCCAAACCAACCCCCTTTGAGAGAGAATTCAATGAGTCAAAGCAACCTCAGAAGTAGGGTTAATTCCTCTAAACTACAAACCACTAGCTTTGATTAACGATTCAAATCTACTTAGTTCAGGAGGCACGACTGGATCTGCAAGAGGTGCCAAACAAACCTTTTCCACCAACTTTGGACTACTTGGGGAATCAAACAAACTAGCCAGATTGATAATAGGTGGATCCACCCTCAAATCTTTAGATAAGGAGAAGCAATTGGATCCTAACTTTGGGTTGCTCAAACTAACCACCAAATCCACCACTGAGTCAAGATCAGCCAAAGGGGAGAATCCACCAACATCTTTAGGAGTTGGCATAGAATGCTGAAAAGAAGCTTTAATGAAAGAGACTCCCTTAGGACCAACCTGACATTCCTCATTGGTAAAGGAAGGAATGCTTGAAACCTCTTTGGCAAAAGCTCTAGCACTAGGCAGAGGAGAAATTCATGGCTACAAGCTACACTCCGGACGCTCCAGGAAATCAGGTAAAGCGCTCTCCTGCTCCACAAGCTTCACTGCGCTAACTTTTCCTTTCCTTGAATAAAACTTTCCGCAGAATGCCTCCTTCACTCCCGTAACAAGAGTAGCCAACGAGGAAGAAGAAAGCCTCTGAACAGGTAAGACTATCGCATCACCAGCCAAGCAAGCCCCAGTCCCACAACCCTCTACTAAAGCCCCAACTGACAAAACGGTTGCATATCCATCCAAGCCATGAAACAAATTAACCTCCCCTAACTCAACCAACGGATCATCCCTCCCCATGTCGACCTTCACTAAACCTCCCACCAAATCCCCAGAGGGCGCCCCAACCACTGGATTCAGACAAACCTGTGAGGAAAAGAAATCAACAACAGGGGAAGAGTACAGGTTAAAACCAATCTCATCATCCATAACCGCAGAGATACGAGCCAGATCCAGTGAATTTGAAACATCCTTTAATGCCAAGGAACCCGATAACAAAGGAGGAGGATCCACACACTCCACATCACCAAACTTCAACGAAAACTCACCCAGAAGTGGATCAACCACAATTATTGAAGCCGGGAGGAAGCCACACAAATTCAGAGCCACCTTGATTTTAGCCCTTGAAAGATCAAGAAGATTCATGGTCTCCAAAGAAATATCCACCAAACCCCCAAGTTGCAAACCAATTGCTTCAAAAACCTCCCTTTTCCAGAGCTTCAAAGGCAAATTCCTTACTGTTAACCAACCACCATACCCCCCAATTACATCCGGTAAACCATGTAGACGATCCGACCATCTCTCGATTTTCAAATGGAGATTACTAATCACTTGTCATTTCCCAAATAGAAAAGTCACTCGCAATACCATCAACCAAAAGAATGGTTTTGTCAGCCATGAACGGATTGATTTGAAACACCACTCGAAAATGAGCCTCCAACCCTTTCTTGACAGTCGACCAAGGAATATGGCAAACAGACGAGTCACCACAAGGATCTGTGAGAAGTCCACCTCAACAACCTCTCCAGACTTTCGGACCCACCGCCTTAACACTGGAGTTGAAACACTACCCTGCAGCGAGCAACCCCCAAATCATCCCCGCCACGGCCTTTAATAAGAAGTCGCACCCCTTTAAAACTACTAATTCCATCCCCAACCAACTACAGAGAAGAAATACCCACACCACAAGTTTCTGACGCCCCCGAACCCTCTAAAGAAGTGATGAAGTCACCAAGCATATCCTTAAAAACTTTCCAACCATTCAAAAACCTCCCCAGAGGGACGCGAAAAGATTTCTTACCACCCGAAGGGGGCCACACAACACCAACCACATCCCAATCTGCGTGTGAGCGCACCTTGAATAATCCCAAAGTTGTTGCATCATTTCTGAATTTCCTTCGAACAAAGTAAGATGAAGACTTTGAAACAATCGCCGAGAAGGACTCCAAAAACCATCGGACATGAGCCAAGGACAACGAGACCACCGAACCACTACTGCCATCTTGAAGAAAGACGAACGAAACATCCCTCCAAATCCTAAACAGACTGTTGTCGATGCTACAAGAATGAAAACTCATTGGAGTGCTCGGGAGACAAAACGACTTTAGCCAAAACAGACTTCCAGCGAAAACCTAAACAACCAAAACAACTTCAGTCGGAAGTAAGGAAGAGGAATGGGACGAGAGACCTTGTCCAATGCCTCGTCAAAGGATGGAGACCACTGGCAAGCAGAACCAATTTTCGGGAATCACCGAAACAGAGCCAGAAAACCGGAAAAAACGCCTATCTTGACCGGGTAGTTACCAGAACCCATCGCAAAAACGAAACAATCAAAACACCAGAGAGGAAGCCCGAAAAACGGAAGAGAAAGCACGTAGGATGCCCGACTAAAACCCACCGGAGGGGAAGTCCGACCAACAAAGTTATCGCAGAAGGCGAACGAACAAAGCTTCAAGGACGAAAAAATGAAAGAACCCAGCCGAAACTTGACGGGAGTGCTCTGCAGCAGCCGGAATATCAAAATCAGGTCGTCGGACACAATCTAGCATAGTCAGAACTAGCCGGAGAGAGTAACCTAGGACGCCAGAGACGAGAAAAGCAAAAGAAATCGATCGGAAGTCGAAAGGACAAGCACGGGGAAGAGAGAAGAGATAATTAATTGGGGCTCTTCGCCAACTAGATAAACTAATATCTAAAATGGAGAATCCTTCAAAAGACTTGGAGAGGGCACACCAGAGAGAAACCTTCAGAATAATAGAGTCAAAATGAGATGCCCAGTCCATAAACTTGTCTTCAAAGCTCCTCTAATTTCTTTCAAACCAAATCTCTTAAAAAAAATTGCCTTCACAACATTATTCCAAAGAAGAGAAGTTTTTGGAATTCAAAAACGGCTCAATCAATAAGGCAAGAAACATTTTCCTTAAAAATGTTGGAGAAGACCCAACTGACATTATATATCTAGAAAAGCTTGAACCAACACTTCAGGGAAAAATCACATTGAAAAACAAGTGAAACATCAAGCAAATTGATGGTTGCAGTTGAAAAAGGGTCATTTTCCTTTGTTAAACCTCGAAAGTATTCAAACTGCCATTCAACAAAATCAACATAAAGATGCTAATCCTTTTCTGACTCTTTGACTTCCAAACCGCATTAAAGAATAGCTTATCCATAGATAAGCCAATAGATTTAACAGAAAAAACCCCAGAAGAATCAATACTCCACAATCTAGAATATGCAACCAAGGAAGGCTTTAAACCATCCAAAAGCATCAGCGAACTCTGAAATTCAACCATCTCTTCTTCTTTCAACAATCTTCTGAAGAACAAGTTCCACAAGCTAGTCTGAGAATCCCAAAATTCTGACACCCAACCCACCTAATTAGATGAAATCATAAAGAGCAAAGGAAACCTCATTTTCAAGGGAGAACCCCCCACCCAACAGTCCTCCCAAAATCTGACTCTCATCCCACTTCCTAACCTGAATCGTGTAAGATTTACAACTTGAGACCAAAGCCTCGAAATACTCGTCTAAGGACTTCTAAGACTCCAATGTTGAGCTCTAGAAGAATCTCACTCTCCAATGGACGTCCCATGAAGACTTGCAATTATCCTTCTCCAAAGAGATGAGGGTTCACAACCAAATCTCCAACTCCATTTAGCCAAAAGTGCTTATTTTTTAAATTAAGCACATCAAGGCCTAGCCACCTGCAAATTGACATTGAGAGACCATTCTCCATCTTACCAAATGATTGATCCAGACCTACCCCATTCTCCATCAAGGCCTACCCCATTACTTCCTTCCCAAAAGAAATTTTTAATTAGTTTCTCCAATTGTAGAGAAACAGATGTTGCCAAGTATTCCTCTAGACCTAACTAATAATTGCAAAAAGATTGAGAGATTAATGCCCAAAAAGAGAAGACTCATTCATACCTCCTACATGACTTCTCGATCCCTCTAAAAATCCTACTATTCCTCGCCCTTCGGGAATTGTATGCTTTTTTCAGTCACTTCAATGAAAGGTTTCGTATCTTATTCTTAAAAAGAATAAAATTGGAAATTACAACTTGGTGGTGGTGAAGGCCCTCCAACATCCTCCCTCTCATGATAGGGGTCGAATTTTGTGGCAAGGCAAGCTACTTTTGAGCCTTTGGATTAAAAGGAACAATAGAGTTTTTAGGGATTTGAAGAGAACTTGAAAGGAGGTGTGGTCGCTCGTTAGGTTTAATACTTTTATTTGGGATTTCCAAGGATTTTGTAATTACCCACTAAAGCTTATTATTTTGAACCAGATCCTCCTTTTTTGAATAATTAGCTTTTTGGCTCCTCTGGGGGCTATCTTTATGTAATGTCACCCTTGCTTGTCCTTTTGTATCCTTTCATTTCCTTTCGATGAAAGTTCGGTTTCTCATCAAGAAGATCATTCTTTGGATGGAGCTTCTATTGTTATGCAGCCATTGTGGGATTAGCATTTCATTTATCAATTTTTTTTTAGTATATCAACATTTGGGGGTGGGGGATTCAAACTCATGAGCTCTTGGTCATAAGTCTTACTTGATGCCAGTTGAGCTATGCTCTTGTTGGCGCATTTCATTTATCAATGAAATCTCTATGTTTCTTTCGCAAAAAAAATTGTTATGCAGCCACCCTTTCAAGAGAAAAGCAAACAAACTATGGGTCAAAACAAGTTGATACTTAGGAGAATTTAGTTGAAAAGGAATAATGTGCTTTCAATGGGAAGGCAAAATAGCCTCGAAGGGGCAGCCCCATTGGCAAAATTTTGTATGTCCCAGGTCATTTTCAAGCATCATTGTATTTGAACTGCTATATAATTACTTTTATAGTACAAAATTTAAATTCATTTGGAGAATTCAAATCTTCATGCTATATATTCCACAAAATGTAGCATATGACACATATATATAGCTCTGAGCCATATAACTCAGTTACATCATAAATGAGATGAGACCTCATAGAAGATGACCACAAACATAAAAAAAAAATAGGAAAGAGGTTCTGACCTGAGTATCAGTTTCATCAATGCTTTGATATATGGCTTTCTCAAATTCTCTATATGCTTCCCATAATTTTTCAGCCTCAGTAAAATGCAAACCAGCTGCTGTGAGAGCACGTTCAAATAAATCTCTAGTCTTTTTAATTCCAGAAGTTGCACGATCTCGCACCAATGGATCATATTCTTGAACAAAATTTAGGTACTCACACCAAAGAGAAACCGACTGCATAACATAGTGAAAAGTTAACCACCTCACGTGATCATGAGCTACAAAACAAAACCTGAAAACATCATGGCACTCTACAACATCAAAATATCATCATCCTCGATAAAAGATAATTACAAAGCAAACCATTGTCCTCGAACTTGAAAAGGATTTGTTTTGTGTATTGAAAGTAGAAACTCATGCAGAAAACTGAGTTTCATAGCCAACCATCTTGATTTTCAAAGCAACTAATTAAAAGTCAAAAAGTAAAAATAACAGTTTGAACTGAAAAGTTCAAGATACAATTTGTTAAATTTGACAGTATATGAAATTTCTTGAATTATAATATGGGTTCCAGATACATGTAGGAAGAAAAGGACATCTGTGGTGAAACAATTGGGTTGCAATAGATGCAAAACTGGCAATATGCTAACATTCTTTAGCCTAACAGGTAACATCTCTCGTAAAGCCAAGAGCTAATCTCCAAATGACACGGCAATACAAACCAGATAATCAAACACCCCTCGCTCATATAGCCTCTCAATTGCAGCAAGAGCCTCTGGTCTGCAAAGGCAACGGGCAAAACGAGAGCAAAATCAATCAATGTTAAATAACCAACTACAAGCAAGAGAAGGGTTAACAGAAATCCAAAATCCTCTTACTTCTTCCATCAAATTGCACAAGGCACAATGAAATAAAGAAACGGCACATCTAAAAAGGAACAAATCGACGAGATTACCCAGTGCTGATAGATGCTTCGTCCTTGGCCCATTCCTGCCACATTGGAGGGGTTAAAGGGAATATCTCACTCATTGCTTCCCTTGCTTTCCTCAGGTTGTCGATGTCACCAATTTTCCTCAAAAGCTTTATATACTGAAGAAGTGGCGATGAGCAAGCATCAAAATCAAGTAACGAGTTCGTCAAAAGCACGCGTAAACTTAGTGTATGCAGAAATGCGGGGAAGAAATGATGAGAAGAAGTATTAAAGAAAGAAGAGCAAAATTACTTGGACATGAGCATCGTAGTTGGAAGGGTTGGTGGAGAGCTCAGATTGAAGGGTCTGGAGTTGGAGCTTTTGGTCGGATTCGTCGTCTTCAGAATCGGAGTCGGAGGAAAAAGAATCGGAGGCGGGGGAGGTGGGGTTCTGAGGAAGGTCGGGCATTGTTTCATCTCCATTAACCATATTTCCTTCGTCTGAATTGGTTGGAAGTGAAACTTCAGCGTTGGATTCAATGGTTTCGTCCATGGCGTCGGACCTAGACGGGGAAAGGAACACTCTGCTCTAGCCCAAGGACCGGAAGTGAAGCACTGTCGCCGCGGTCTGCCGTAACAGGTTTTGAAAAAATGGTTTTTTTTTCTTCCGCTAAATCGTAGAAAATACTCATCCAACTTCGCACTTTATTTCAAAAATATCCTTAAATTTTTTAAATTTTCATTAATATCCTTAAATTTTAAAAAAATAAAAATATCCCTACAGAATTAGAACCCGTTAGTTTTTTATTTCAAAAACACTCTTGAACTTTCAAAATTTTCATTAATACTTTTAAACTAAAAAAAAAAATTACAAATTTTTAAACTAACAAAAAAAAAAATCACAAATACTCTTGTGATTAATATATGAACAGAAGATGTTAGTACCTTATCTTAAAATACTTATAAACTTTCAAATTTATATTAACACCTTTAGGAGTTGTTTGGTGTGCTATTTTGAAATCAGAAACTCTCGGGTTCTGGAACCTTGGAGTTTCTTCGTTGGAATCAGAAATCTTGTGTGTTGGGATGCTGAGGTTGTGTCGGGTTGGTTTGGTGAAACCTGTGTTTGGAAAGCCGGATTTGGTTTGATTGTGTTTGTTTAGGTTGTATTTTTATAACAATTTTTTAGGATGTTTTTTTCTATATCCAATTTTTTTACTTGATAATTGTTTGTTGAATTGCATATCAATATTTTAACCAATTATGTGGATCAACTGTTTCAATAATAGTTAAATATGGATGTGTAGTTTGCACAAATATATTAATATATAATTCACTTAATTCATTATAATGTAAAATTAAATAATATTAGTAAGGACACAACATTTAAATAATTAATACTATATTTCATAAAATATTCAGAAAATTATTTTAGAAATTAAAAAAATTTGAAATCTATTTAATAAATTAGAGAATCTAAAATTCTATTTTATAAAATATTCAAAAACCTATTTTTGAAACTCTATTGTAGAGATTAAAAAAATTAGAAGTCTATCTAAGATATTAGAGAAAATTTTATTTCACAAAATATTCATACACCTATTTTTGGAACTCTATTTTATAAATTAAAATATTGGAGGTTTATTTAAGAACTTATAGAATTTAAATAAAATTGTTCACTGTATTTTAAAACATATTTCAAGGATAAATGAGTTATAAAATTTGAATTCTCATTTCCAACATGAATTGGACTAAGCAGGATCAAATAGGATGCAAGTTTTATAAATTAAAATATTAGAAACTATATTTTGTACAGTATTTTGAAACTTATTCAACATATAATGAACTAAAAAAATTGTTAGTAACCATTTTTATTTAATTTTAACCTTTTAAAAAATTGACTATGTGGTTGGGTCGTTAGGTTGTTAGTTGTCAGTGGACGTCGATGGTGATTGCACAGTTGTTAGGTCGTCGTGGGTCGTTGGAATGGTCATCAGGGTGGGCATGTCGTCGAAGTGGTTGTTTGGTGGTTATGACAGTAGTTGTCAAGTGGTCGAGTCGCTGGAGTCGTTGCTAGAGCGGTAAATATGATGGTTGGGTTGTTGGATGGTCATCGAGTGATCGTCAACAATGATTTCGGGTGGTTGAGTTGTCAGGTTGGGATGATCGTCGAAGTAGTCATCGAAGTGATCAGGTTGATAGGGTGGTTGGTCATTGAAGTGGTCACTAGGTGGTCATCGACAGTGGTTGCTAGGTGGTCAAATTTTTTAGGTGGTTGTCAACTATGGTTGTCAGGTTGTCGAAGTGGTCTTCAACTATGGTTATGGGTTGTTTAGTAGTCGAAGTGGTTGTCAGATGGTCGTTGTCGGTGGTTCGAACCAGTCGGGTTCAGTGGTTGGGGCATCGAAGTATCAAGTTGTTAGGATGGTCGAGTTGCAGGGGTGATCGTTAAATTAATTTATAGAGTTTTCATCGTAGTTATCGATGGAGGTAATCGTCATGATGGTTGGGTCGTCAGTGTGGTCATTAAAGTTTTTGTTATCGGTATGATCGGTCGGTCGTCGGAGTTGTCATTAGAGTTAGTCGGGTCGTTGTGTGGTCGTCGGAATTGTCATCGAAGTTGGTCGGGTCGCTAGTGTAATCATCGGAGTTGTCGTTGGTGGTGGCCATCGAAGTTGTCATCGGAGTTGATCGGGTCACCAAAGTAGTCGTCAAAGTTGTTGTCGAAGTTGTCATCTGAGTTGTTGTCGAAGTTGTCATCGGAGTTGTTGTCGAAGTGGTCGTCGAAAATGAAAAACGACAAATGGAAGTGGAAAACATGGTACAAAACCCACAAGGTTGCATTGTAGTAACCCATGAGTTTGGATTTTGAAACCCCTTGTACCAAACATGGTTTTGGGTTGGAACCCAAAAACCACCCAAACCCAAAACCATGTGTCAAACACCTTTTAACTTTTAAAAAAGCAAAAGTTACAAAATGTTATTATCATTAGTACATGAATGACAATTGTTTATATACACCGTATTACCTCTCTCCTCTATTTATGTTCTTTCTTGATTTGATTCAATCTATACTCTTAACACTTCTTTATTTTTCCTTTCTTTTTCAATACCCTCTTACTCTATTCTTCCATTTTTCAATTTCTAAAACTTCTCTTATTTCTCTTATCTTCTTAAATATTAGAACTTTAAATAAACAAGAGCAACTCTCTCATTTCTGAGCATGCCCAAACATAAAATGTTAGAAATTTTAACACCCAAATAGTTAATGTGTTTGAAGTTATATTGAGTTGGAAAATAACCAATTTGAAAATAACTCATACAGATATCCTCATTTTTTCATATAGATACTCTCATTTTTACTTCATTTATCCAATTTTTAATCATGGGCTACCTTCTTAACTGACTACAACAAATTAACTAATTTGAACTGCAAAAAAAAGTTTAATAAAATCTTCATATTCTATAAATTTAAGGGCAAAATACATTTTTGGTCCCTCAGTTTTGCGTTTGGTTCCTTTTTAGTCCCTCAGTTTTCAAACTCAACAATTTAGCCCTTGAGTTTTGAATTTAGTTGCACTGTTAGTCCTTCCACCCAATTTTCCGTTAACTAGTAACAGATTGATGAAGTGGCACTTATTTTTATTTAAAAATATTTATTATTATTATTATTTATTTTTATTAAAGATTTTTTTTCATTTTTTTCTTCTCTCCCCCTTCTCTATCGTCTTCTTCTTCGTGTCTTCATCTCCCCCTTCTGCTTGAACTTTAGATATAGACCATGACAAAAAAGTTACAGATACATGGCTTCTTCTTCGTCTCTCTGTCTTCATCTCCCTTCTCTTCACTTCCAGTTCTATCCATGGCAAAACATCAATTACCTCGTCTCTGCTTCGCTCACCAGAGATCATCATCTCAAGAGCCTGCAAACGAAATCAGGCAGATCCCTCGAGAAAATCTTTGTGTTCCCTCATAGCTATGGAGCTTATTCAATCTTTTTCACCTTCGGAACTCCTCCACATAAATTGTCGTTCGTCTTTGATACTGGAAGTAACCTCATTTGGTTCCCCTGCACCGCCGCTTATCTTTGTTCCAATTGCTCGTTTCCGAACTCAGATACTATGAGAATTCTGAAATTTATCCCCAATTTGTCTTCCTCTGTGAACATCATCGGTTGCCAAAATCCAAAATGTGCTTGGATTTTTTGCCTTAATTTCAAGTCCAAGTGTAAAAAGTGTAACCCTAAATCGAGAAATTGTTCCAATTCTTGTCCTGGTTATGGAATTCAGTACGGCTCCGACGCAACCACCAGATTTCTCTTCTCTGAAACTCTCGATTTCCTGGGGAATCGAGTGAGTGATTTTCTCGTCGGTTGTTCCGTCTTGTCCATTCATCACTTGTCGACATTGTCGGATTCGACCGCAGTCCCGAATCGTTGCCTCGTTTCTCGTCGGTGAGTAGCCCTAGAGTCACCCTCCATTTTGCAAAGAGGAAGGACGAAGAAGAAGAAGAAGAAGGGAAGAAGACGATAGAGAAGGGGGGAGAGAAAAGAAAAAAAATATGTAATAAAAATAACAATAAAAATAATAAATATTTTTTAAATTAAAAAAATAAGTGTCATGTCATCAATCTGTTATTAGTTAACGGAAAATTGGATGGAATGACTAACGGTGCAACTAAATTCAAAACTTAGGGGTTAAATTGTTGAGTTTGAAAACTGAGGGACCAAAAGGGAACCAAACGCAAAACTGAGGGACCAAAAATGTATTTTGCCCTAAATTTAATTATTAATATGTTTTCTTTTTTCCCTCACACTAGATGTCCTATCACTCAAACCCTCAACATGTGTCTCTTTTTGTGTATTAAACTCAAATATACTAGCTTAAATCATACCACCTTTGTTAAATTCAAAGCCCTAAGGTCCTTTGGTGATTTTATTATTCTCATTTTTTTAATTAGCCTATAGAGCTTAATTGAATTAGGTAGTTTTAGAATTGAAAAATGGAACAAGAGAATAAATAGGATATTGAAAAATAAGGGAAAAATAAAGATCCTTCACAATAGTAGTTGTCCTTAATAACCATCAATTTTATATTTGAAATTTGTATGCTCTCAATAATAGTTAGATATAGATTTAAAACATGTTTTGTAAAGGCTTTAACCGCATAGCTATACTCATGTTAGCCACTATAAATGAATTGAATTTATAAATATAACTATAACTATAAGAGCTCTCTTTTTAAAAAGAAAACTATAAAAACTCATTTAATCCTTCACAAAGGGGTACTAGGTTCCGATTTTCGATTGTTGGGATATATGCCCTAAACTTGTGTAATTTTAGTCAAATGAATAAAGAGTTATTTGATTTGATAGAATTATCTTCTCGCCTTATAAATCCAATAAACTAAGCTTCAAGGTTATAATGAATCTATCTAAGTCTATGCCTATTATAACTATTATAACTAGGTTTTTTTAGCTTGTGTCTAGGTTAATAAACATTTTAATAACCTAGATGTATTGCATGCTAATAAGACTATAGTTAATTCAACTCATGTTCCAGGTCAGTTCTCAAGTAGGAGGTGTTCTGTTAACCGTCAGCTTAAGTACCCCCAACCTTAGACAGACCATCACCGATAGAGTTCCCTTATAACCAAAGTCCTATTTAGTCCTACTATACTTTAAACTATTTTTTTTAAAAAAAAACTATGTAAGACTAATTTCTAATACTGTTAGAAATTAAACTTAGATCTAATTAATTTTAACACATTTTAAAATTAACTCCATCCTACCCAAGTTCCTATGTTTGCCTGCATCTCTTTGTTCTAGGTTAAGGTTTCTAAAACTAATTTATAACTTTTATAAATTTTAATAATTAACCTATGACATGGAACTATACAGTATTTTCAACAATCATATTCTAATTGGAAAAATAAACGTCATTCAACTATTTGAATGACGTTTTACCGTATAACTTTTATAAATTTTAATAATTAACCTTCAACTATACGGTAACTGCGGGACTTTAGTGGAGTGTTCCCAGTTGCACCTTTCTAATTGGAAAAATAAACGTCATTCAACTATACGGTAATTTGACCCAGTTGCACTTTTCTCACGAATGTCCGTAACGCCAACTGGGTCAAATTACCGTTTTACCCCTGAGTTACATTTTTTATCTTAAGTCCCAGTGTTCCTCTAATGAACAACCTGTTTGTGGTTCTACCAACAAACAGAAGTCCCTCTCGGGCCAATGAGAGGGTCAGACCCTTTGTTCAAGTTCCGGAGACACCACTTAAGGGAACATTCATTTACTTACCCTAATAGGCGGGAATGAGTGAATTCCTTCTTGCTAGGTTAAGTCCCCAACTGCCTACTTGGTCTTGTCCCCAAAGAAGGTAGGCTTATTGAGTCGGCGACTCGGGCCACTTTCACCCATACTAGTCAAAGGACAATCTCTCACAAATAGGAGTTCGTAACCTGCTCAGGATTGAGATCAAGTTGCCTAGGTCATCCTATTGAAATAGAAACCTAACTAGTCAACGGAATTACATCTAGTGGTTATTATTTCGTGGTCCAGTCTTATGCAATCTTATTACATAGGATATACACACTCACATGTCATCTACACAAACACGTTAGGATCACTGTGTTTGTATCATATACAAAGTGAGTCATATCCATAGTATTACTAGGGTAAGGTACCCAAGCCTTATCCCCTTACTATAGACCCTTTAGGTTGTATCTCGAACTGAGATCCTTATATGTCTCATACATTCAGTTCAAGAGACATGCAACAACCTTTGATGTTAGTTTATTGGATTTAGGGTTAAGTTAAGGCAATATAGAAAATAATGATAAACAATAACTCTTTATTGATTTAAATAAAACATTATTTACAAACTATGAGTTTTAGGGCATAAAACCCAACACATTCTCATGCATACTATCATTGTTAGGATAAGAAGACACAGATACATGTTTGTTGCATAACGTACCAGATGACTCATTGACTTCTTTGATCATAGGAAAACCGTGTTCAAAGAACTCTGCATCTCTATACTTGCAAATTTAATTATCACTCAAACATATAAATCTATAAGCAGAACTATTATGAGTGTAACTAATAAACACACAATCACAGGTTTAAATCCAACAGTAAGTTTTTTAAATTTCGGATATGCTACTTTAGCTAAATACCCTCACACTTTTAAGTAACTTAGGTTTGGTGAATAACCTTTCCAAAAGTTCGTATAGTGTCTTATCTGACTTTTTGTGTGGAATCCTATTGAGAATAAAACATGCAGAAAGTACAACTTCCCCCACATGTTATTACGTAATCCAGAATTCAGTAACATATCATTCACCATTTCTTTTAATGTTCTATTTTTACGTTCAACTATGTCATTTTGTTCAAGAGAATATGGTGCAGTAAATTCATGAATAATACCATTTAATTCACAAAACTCATTGAGAGTGTTATCACTATATTCACCACCCCTGTCAGTTCTTAACCTTTTTATATTTCTATCCAATTGATTTTCCATTTCAACTTTGTACTTCAAAAACATACTCGTAGCTTCATCTTTTGATTTTAACATATAATTTTTTGCATATCTATAAAAATCATCAACAAATGAAATATAGTATTTTTTTCATCCTCTACTGGTGACATTTTTGCAATGAGCCAAATAAGAATTAATTAATTCAAGTAATTATGTACATCTAGTTGTGACATGTTTAAAGGGTTTTTGGCAAATTTTGCTTCTACACATATTGAACATTTACTATTTTCATGTGATTTAAATGCTCTAATAAGATTTAAAGTTTTAAGCTTTTTAATCGATGCAAAATTTGTAGGACCGTATGGCAACACTAGAGGGGGGTGAATAGGGTTGTCTACCAACTTTTTGATTTATTAAAAAATTAATATCAACACTTTTTAGGCACTTTTTGTTTTTACACAATGAGAAGTTTAAGAAACTTGCCTTCAATCAATTTTAATACAACAAACTTTAAACAGAAAGTAATTCAATGATAGAAAGATTGCAGACAAAACAATTCAAAGAACCAAATCCTAAATCATGCAATCTAAAAAAAATGCTAGAGCAGAAAGTAAAAGTGCAGAAATTAAAAAGTTAAGGAAAAGAGGACACCAAAAATTTTATAGTGGTTCGGCAAATTGCCTACTCCACTCCCCAAGCTTCTCTTGGGTATTTCACTAAATTCGATCCTCTTGCGGGTGAGAACCAAACCGTCACGACCCTTTTTTTCCTAGGCTATAGAGAAACCCAAATCCTTTTTCTGGTTTAGGATTAAACCAATTGAATTTTCACACAATCCAAGGTGTACCCACACCTTAATACAATATTCCCGAAAGAAAGAAAATTGAACAAAAGAAAAGATTGCTTCAAAAAGCAAGATTACACAAATTTTGGATCACGCTTCAATTCCAAAATTCTCACAACAATTGCAGGATTTGCCGGTTCAGAGGATGGTGAGAATTCTTGAAGATTAGAGCCTTTTTGGAGACTTTTTGATGGTTATTTGGTTGCTGGGAAATTTTTCAAAAAGTGAGTGAAAGATGATGTTTTTAAGGTTAAAAAGGATTTTGAACAAATGGAAGATAAGTCATTGGATTTAGGTCAAAAAGGATGGATGGTTGTGATTGAATGGTTGAATTTTGGAAAGATTTAAGTCCATAATTGGAGAGAAGGGAGGAGAAAATATTCTTCTCCAAAATGTCCATGTGTGACATTCTTTCCTTTTTCTTTTTAATTCATTTGAATTTCAAAAACTTGAATTTTTGAAACCTTCTCGCCACATGTACGCTTTTTATTCGTCCACATATGTCACGTCAACCACCATCGTCAGCTACCACGTCATCGCCACATCAGTCATCGCCACGTCAGCACAGTGCCACGTGTCAGTGCTTTATTAGTTTCCCTTTCAAACTTCTTTTGCTCATATCTCCTTCGTTTGAGCTCCGATTTGAGCGATTCAAATTGTCTTGTACTCGTCTCTTCGAGCTCTACAAGATAGACCCTTTGAAATACTAAAAAAGATTAGTACAAAAATTTGAGTTTGTTATCATCAAAATATTTAGTTTGATTGAAGCCTTAAAGTTAACAAAATTCACATGTCCTAGTCTACCATGCCATACATCAACAATATAAGCAAAACGAGAATTACTTTCATTCATTGAAGTAGAAACAAACACAGTATTAAGAACAAAAAGCCTATTAGCCAAATACCCCTTACCAACAAAGTCACCATTTTTGGTGAGGATAACCTTGTCAGCCTCAAGGACAATCCTAAGTCTAGCTCTGTTTAACAGACTTCCAGAGAACAAATTCCTATGCAATGAAGGAACATACAGAACGTCACTCAATGATAAACTTTTTCCAGATGTAAGTGTTAAGAGAACCTACCTTTTCCAAGTACTCCAGTTGTGGCAGAAATTTCCCATAAACACACATTCGACATCGGCTGAATCCTGGTAGTCATGGAAGAGTTCTTGATTCAAACAAAAGTGTTTTGAAGCTCTAGTGTCGAGGATCCAATCAAATTTGTTTTCCACTAGATTGGCTTCCTCGACCATAGCATCAATGATGTCTTCTTTCTCAACAAAGTTGATTTGTGGAATAGATTTTTTATTTGACTTTCCTTTCCTTTGATTGCACTGATAGGATTTATACCTAGGTTTTCCGCAGACATAAAAAATCAACTTAAACTTTTCAATATTTCCATCGGAAGTCTTGGGTTGATTTCCTTTCTTTTGTTGTGTTCTGTCTTTAGCAACCTGTTTACCCTTATTTCTAAACTTGTCTTTAGCTGCAACAGAGGATTCAACAAGATTAACATTAGCAGAATTCGAGGGCTGACAATTCAACTTATCTTTTAGTCTGTTAGCCTCTTCTTTGAACATATGACTGATCAATTCTTGCAAGGTCAAATCCTTTTTCTTATGTTCAGATGGTTTCGGTAGTCACTCCATGAGGGAGGAAACTTTTCCAACAACACATTTGCTTGAAGAATCTCACACATCTTCATTCCCTCGAATAACACGTTATCCACCAGATTCTCGTATTCGCGAACTTGCTCCATTACTGGTTTTTCGTCGAGCATATGGAATTGTAGCCATTTGCCGACGCCATATTTTCTTCTGTCTGCATCATCTCTGTTGGGGTGCCCGAAACTCGTGTCGTTTGTAACAGTTTTTATATTGATAAATAAAAGTTATTTTTTCAATAAACCTTGTATCTCACATTTTAAACTTAATCCAATAAACTAAGCTCTAGGGTCATACTTATTTATGAACTCTTGAACGGTGTATAGTGAACACACATGTAGGATCATGTTCGAGTTATGACCCGAATGGTCTACACTATATGGATAGGGTTGGAAACCTCATCCTGGCAACACTGTGGATGTGGTCCACTTTGTATTGGATACAAACGAGGCGATCCAACTCGTTCATGTAATTGACATGCGAGTGGGGACATCCTGTGCAATGAGATTGTACAAGACCGAACCATGAATTATTAGAGCAACTGATGTAATACCGTTAACAGTTTAGGACTAATAAATTTGTAGACGACCATTAGTGACTCGATCTTAATCCTGAGCATGTTACAGACTCTTGCTTGCGGGAGCTTGTCCTTTGACTAGTACATGTGAGAGTGGCATGTGTTGCTTGCTCAATATGTCTACCTACTCAAGGGCAGAACAACGTGGGTGGCTGGGAACTTGACTACGCAAGAAGCAATTCACTCATTCCCGAACTAGGAAAACTGAGGGGTTGTTCCCTTAAGTGCCGACTCCAGGGCTTGAACAACGGGGCCCCACCCTCTCACTGGCCCGAGAGGAACGTTGTTTATGGTAGGACTATAAACAAAGGTGTTCATTAGAGGATTAGTGGGACTTAAGGAGCAAGAGGTAGATACATGGGTAAAACGGTAATTTGACCCTGCTGTGACTATGAACAACCTGTAAAGGGTCGACTCATAGATATTGGTTATATCGATGGACACAACTTGTCCTATAGTGAGGAAAGTGCAACTATGGGTTTATAGTGGAGTGACCCCGTAGTTAATGAATGTTAATTAACAAGATCAAAGAGTTTGATGTCCATTAGGTACCTTGGTTGACTCAATTATGGATTCAATGAGGGTATACAGTAGAGTGAATTTGAAGTGTTCAAATTCATATAAAGGGTATTTATGTCATTTATATGAGATATAATTGACATAATGTATAGTTTGATGTGAATGAGATTCATATTAAACTACACTATAGCCTAATTATGGAATTAAGGCTTATGTTGGAGAAATTGATTAGAGAGAAATAAAATTGAATGTGATTCAATTTTAAATTCCACATTATGCAAATGAGATTTGTATTATAAGGTATGTGATACCTTATACTATATAATTATGCAAATATGATTTGCATATTATATGGTTGTGGTTAAGTGGTAAATAGGTGGAGAATTTGTCTCCACCACATGTCACTATATATTGATGCTTTGAGAAGCATCTTATAGTTCATTCTCTCATTTTTTGGATTTCCACCAAAGAGAACTCTCTCAATTCTCTCTACCCAATCCAAAGGGAATCCCACCTATTCTCCCTCATTCGCCAGAGAACAATCGAGAAACCCTTTTGGAGGTGTCTTCGTTTGTGGCTAGAGATCGGGAGATCGTTGATCGTTGAGATTGAGTGAGATCGTTGAGATCGAGTGAGATCGTTGAGATCGTGATCCCGGGAGAAGGAAAACGAGAAGAAAGGTTCTTCAAGAGGTATGTATCTGCTGTAACATTTCCTTCTTTCTCATGCTTAATCTAGTCTACAAATGTTGTATGCAATTTTAAGTTAATTTTGTGTAACACAACGCGATAATGTGATCCATATCGCTTCCACTGCGGGATTCCATCCCATCAATTGGTATCAGAGGCCAATCTTTGCTTACCGTTGTGTTTTATAAAATTCTTAAAATTAGGTGCGTAGCCTTTAATTCATGTGATGAATGTTCAAGATTTTGCAATTGAATGTTTCATTTTTGGCACCTTATACTAGATTTACGATTATGTTGAAAAGTTAAATGTAAGGGCCTAGTGTTTTGGGCAATTTTGATTGTAAATCGAGTCTGTAAGTCTGTGTCGATCGTGGCAAGAAGTTGTTGTGAAGAACGAGCCGAAAACGAGCCAAGAACAGAAGTGTTCTGTTCTGTACAGAGCACAACGTTGCAACGTTGTGCTGCGGAAGGAGGCTTGTTGCAGGCGTGGCGTTGAGACGCTAGGTGCAACGTCTCAATGTCGCGTGCGTTGCGACACTTGCAAGGCGTTGAGTGGCACGTTGTTGCAACGCCGTGCGTCATGGACGAGGAAGATGTGCGCGAAACCGCAGGAACGTGGCAGATTGCATAGTGGGAGCAGCTTTTAACCGAAATAAATGTATTTTTTTATTTATATTTTGTATTTTTTGGTTAAGTTTTATTAATTAAGATTAATTATAATTAATATATGTGATATATTGGTTATAATTAATTTAATTAATGTATTTAGGGGTGCCAAAAATGGTTCAATTTGCTATTTATTTTTATGCATTTGATGTATGAATTTATATGCATATTGTATGACATATAGATTTAAAATCCTACCTTAGATTAAGCATTTCATACATCATTTTATATTATAAGAGTTATAATATATAATATGCATGGTTAATTAATATAAGTGTTATATTAATTAAATTAAAAGCATTGACATGCATTTAATTCATGTGATGAATGTATGTTATATAGTTTATTATTCATGTGATGAATGATCAAGCACTATAACATAGAAATGCATGTAACCTAAGTTAATTAATTAGTTTTAAATGGTTTAGAACTTGATTTAATTAGATTTAGGTTTTCTAGTTCTAATAAGATTAGAATTAGGAAACAATATGATTTATGAATGGGACCGATTAGTAACTCTGACTAAGGAAGGTTCTGTCTAAGGCTCGGGTATTTAAGCTGACGGTTAACGGAACACCCCTACCTAGGAACCGACCTGGGAGTGAATTTGGTCTGGAGATTCATAAATTATATTACGTGAGTGGCGCTTATTAAGGGTTAATAAATTAAACTCACATAGATCTAAGTTAATAAGTTGTTATAGACTTAGGTTAATCCAATATAAGTGTTATATTGGTAGACTTAGGTAAATATAACCAGTTTATCTAGGTCAATCCTGTTAAACTAAAGTGCTGACTGGGAGGAAATATAGTGTATGTGATATATTTAATTTTCACCCATAAATCTCCTTAAAGTTCACACCGTGAGATCCATACTCGGCCTCGTGGTGCAAATGGGAGCGTCCCCCTTCGGATGGTGTTTGTATGGGTCAAAATTTAAGGTGAACGGAGAGAGTACTTATAGTGAGTGAGAGCGGGACTCGTGTCAACGGGACCGACGGTCTCTTCTATCGATTCACTCCGTGAGGCATCTATGATCCACCTGCTAGTTTGGCCTGGTGATAACGCCACACGTAAGCGCACGTGATCAAAGTAATATAAAACTGGAGTATTCCAGAGTATCGAGCCCAAGGGAACGGTTTTAATAAAATTGATGGAGAAAACACAAATTGTTGACAAATTGCAATTAAAAGGTAACCAAAAGTAACACAAATGATTTTTGGGTGATTTTTAACTAAAATAAAAAAGAATGAAAACAATGGAAAAGTAAGAGATTCAAGAATGTGCATGCCACTTAATTGGAAAGACAACGCAACTCTAACGCAATTGCCTTGAACTGCAACTACATTGCAATTGCATGGGACTGCAATTGTAACACAACTGCAAGTTCAATAGTGATTCAGACTAGCCTTCAAATGGGGTAAACCGAGTTCTACTCCTATTCGATCATCTTTGAGGTTTCTTTAGGAGATTGAGTGATTAAGCCTATATGTCTATGGTAAATCTATCTCAGGTGAATTTGCATACAACTCTAAGGTTTTGGATTCTCGCCCTATGTCTAGGGCCGAAGTTTCATGACTTATGTCTAAGTCTTTTCCTCCATTGATTTTGTGACACCCGCTTCACTTAACCCTTTCGGTATTAAGCTTAAGCTCAACAAGCAACTTTAGATGGCCGACTAAAGTTACCCACATTAAATTCACCAAAAGCAAACTTCATTAAAAGTTAGTTGAATTGCTTTTGCTTTGGAGTTTTATGTCTTTCTTCTAGGGCATTCACATCTTGAATCCCTAAGGAAAATTAGCTAATTATAGGAAAATTGAAAAAACAAAGTCTTAAAGTAATAGAACACATAATTGAATTTAAAAGGTAAAAAAAAAAAAAAATCCAAAATATAATAAAAGCCAAACTTAAAGATACATAAACTAGAAGAACTTGAGTAAAAAGAAAATAATAAAATAAATTAGGAATCTTATTGAAATAAACAAATACAATGTCGAGATTTAATGAACTTTAACAACTCGTTCGCATTATAAAAAAAAAACTAAAATATTAAAACTACTGCAGCAACTAAATCCCTAAAATTGAACCAAATAACTTAAAAAAAATGCAAAAATAAATTATCCCTAAAATTGAACCAAATAACTTAAAAAAAATGCAAAAATAAATTCTAAAACAAAAGACAAATAAAAGCCTTTCTTACTTCTCTTTCAATCGACTTAATCTATCTTTTCTCAAAGAGAATCGAGTATTTACTTCCTTTAACTTTCATTGAGGAAGGATTGAATTTTTTGAAGTTTAATTGACTGAAAAAATAAAAAAAAACAGCAACTCTTAATCTTGAAAACAACAGAAAATACCGCTAAAAACAACAGAAAAATACAACAGAAAACAACAGAAAAATACAGTGAAAAAACGTGAAAACATCAACACTTGAGGCTGAAAACGGCTGGAGAACGATGTCATTTCTTGTGGATTCTCCTCCCTATTTATAGAGAATGTGAGCTAGGGTTTCCTTCTTGAAAGATGCACAATTATGGCATCAATCATAGCTAAAATCATTGAGACAAAATCCCACAAAATTCCAATATTTTTGGTAGAGTTGTAGATTTTCCTTAAAACTTCAAATATGTTGCAATCCTTGATTTCCTGCATAAAAACATCAAGTTTGATTTTTATATTCTTTTGTTGTCCACTTACTTAATTTAAATATTTTCCAACATTTATGTCAATACACTCAACCATATTCTAATTTTCATCTAATTGATAAAAATTACAAGAATAACTAAATTTAAAGGCTAAATAATTTTCATAAATGAGAATTATCACACCCTCAAACTTGAGTTATTGCTTGTCCTCAAACAATATCAAGATAAACACAATCCAAACCGATTCTAAGAATAGTTTTTGAAAAATACGCTTCTCAGGAGAGATCTCATGCTCATAACACTTTAACTTTACATGAATGCTTCTACTACATGCAACTTTCATGCTTTCCTTGCCTAAACAAAATACCTTCCTCTCATAACCTCATCTTGAATTCATACTACCTATTACCCTTAGTCAAGTTTCACTTAGCTGCTAAACAAGCTATTTTACACACCTTTCTCAACTAACAATGACCCCCAAACTTGTTTTTCACTGCTAGAATGATTTTTTTTTCTTTTTTTTTTCAAGCGGGGACCTTTTTGTCATTTGTGCCTTCGCTCTACCTTATTAACACTTTTTGGTGAAGGTATCTAGCCACGAGCACTTATCACATCAAGGTCGTTTTTACATACTTACTTCCTTATGTTAACCTTTCATGCAAAGGAAATCATGGGTATCATGACCACCCCTGGTACTTAGTTAACTTTTGGAAGGAGGAGTACCCCATTTTTTTCTTTTTTGTAAAATCCTAGCAGCTGTTACAACAACATAAAATTACAACAACATAAAACTACAACAATAGTATTACAACTGTAGTGTTATAACAACATACTATTACTCGAGTAATATTACATATATTACATGACTCACCCCCAAACTTAAACGGGTCAATGTCCTCATTGACTGAGTATAGCGCGAGAGGTAAGAGTTTACAAAACATCTAAGCTAGACTCTCCTAAGGGATTCAATGTACAAACTTAGGTGGGTTGAGACTTGGGTATTTTATAAAGACAACGAATCATTAAGTTGTTTGTTTGGGAAGTATAAACGTAATAATTCTAAGTATTTAATGAACTGAGCATACTCTAAACTTTCATCATGAAGGGTATTCAAGAATAACAATATTTAAAGAAATCTCATTAAGTTTTTATTATTATTTATTATTTTTTTAAACATACTTGGCGCATGTAAAAAGAAGAGATCAAACCTAGTTGATACTGAAGTAGGTCAAACAACTTGAAAGTTAATCGAGACAACATGATAAAATGCAAGTAATAAGGACAAACAACAATCTACACTATTATAGGCTTAAGAGACAGAGTTTCAAGTTCAAAGAACAACTTCCCTTATCATTAGAGGATCAATCATCATATTTCATTTACAATGCTCCTCTTGTTCTGGAAACTTTATTCGTGTTATGCAATTGCCTTCCATTTGTGTGGGATAGTTTCTCTACTTGCAATCGCATTCCATTTGCAATCTTGTCCTTTGATTTCGCCTCATTCTTCGTAAGTGTCATTACCTCGCAATTTCGATTCTATTCTTTGTCATTTGATTTCCTTCTCCTTTTCATCTTCACTCAAAAGTAAATGGTCAAAAAGTTCATGCAATCTTGAAAAGGGTTTCTCTTTTTCTTTTTCTTTTTTTTTTGCCTTATTTCTTTCGAATTTTTGAAGTTCTTAGGCAAATTCCCAGGTAGATCCCCGGTAGAGGTGTTCCCTAGACGGTTAACTTAAGTATCTCAACCTAGACAGGATCCATCCTTAGACAGAATTTGCCCAATAATTTCTCAATTAAAAGAAATAACGATTTTTTATTTTTTATTTTATTTTATTTTTTGTGTTTTGTTTTTATAAAAAATAATAATAACAAAAAAAAAAAAAAAACTTATCCTATTCCAGTAGATAGACCGCAACCATGTTCCTTCATTTTGCACCTTGGTCTTGATGATGGACGAGATTTGAGCCTTAGTTGAGGTACTTTCATCACAATGGGTCTTGCTTGCTCAAGAGATTTATATGTTCCTTTGGAAGTAGAGATTGCAATTTGTATGACATCCTGCTAATTGTCATCCATCATGCTTTCCTTTTTGCACTATTCTTCATTTAGCCTTTCCTGCATGCTGCAATAAGTGAAAGTTGGGCATTCTAGTACCGAAAGCTCCTTGGATGTCATTGGCTGTGGAATTGAAATTGCATAGCTCGCTGCCACTTCCTTGGGTGGTTCATTCTCTTCGAGAGGTGGTTCTTCTTTAATCTTTGTTCTCTCTTCTGGCTCCTCACTGCTTTCAAGTGTTGGGATGCATTGTGCTTCTATTAGGAGTTCAGGGTCTTCATGTTCAATTTCAGCTCTTAGTGTCACCACCTCACATTGTTGTTTTTCTTCTTGTTTTGAAGTCTCTATATTTTCAAACAAGATTCCTTGATACCTGTCCTGCAATTCATTTGCAACTTGTTCTACCTAGATCTCCAAATTGCGTAAAGATGTGGCTTGGTTTGGCATCGCAACATCGTTCTTTGCCCTGTATTCCCTCACAAGTTCTTTAATGCTAGGCTCTTTTGGAATCATCTTCCCTGGTTGGAAACACTGGTATCGATGTTGATTTGCAAATCTGGGTAGAAGTCCATAATATAAAGAATCAGGATTATAAGGACAATTATCAAATATATGACTTCCTTTACAGTAAATACAAGAAATAGAAGGAATAAGGTTAGCAGGAGTTATGGAATTTCTCATCATTAAATTTTTCATCATATAGCTCAATGATGAAACTTGTGCACACAATGCTGCCATGATGTCTACTTCCATCTTGTGATTATCTCAAGCAATTGTATTTCCTCAACCTACAAAAGAATAGAAACATGAACTGGTTTTTTTAGAAAGATTGCAACTGCAAATGCAATTGCAATCAAATTGCAATCTGCTCACAATTTGTGTGTCTAAATAAATTTTATTGAAAATGTCGTTCTCCGACAACAACGCCAAAAACTTGATAACGCCACACGCAAGCGCACGTGATCGAAGTAATATAAAACTTGAGTATTCCAGAGTATCGAGCCCAAGGGAACGATTTTAATAAAATTGATGGATAAAACACAAATTGTTGACAAATTGCAATTGAAAGGTAACAAAAAGAAACACAAATCATCTTTGGGTGATTTTTAACTAAAATAAAAAAGAATGAAAACAATGGAAAAGTAAGAGATTCAAGGATGCGCATGCCACTTAATTGGAAAGACAACACAACTCTAACACAATTGTCTTGAACTGCAACTGCATGGGACTGCAATTGTAACACAACTGCAAGTTCAATAGTGATTTAGACTAGCCTTCAAATGGGGTAAACCGAGTTTTACTTCTATTCGATCCTCTTTGAGGTTTCTTTAGGAGACTGAGTGATTAAGCCTATATGTCTATAGTTAATCTATCTCAGGTGAATTTGCATACAACTCTACGGTTTTGGAGTCTCGCCCTATGTCTAGGGTCGAAGATTCAGGACTTATGTCTAAGCCTTTTCCTCCATTGCTTTTGTGACATCCACTTCACTTAACCCTTTCAGTGTTAAGCTTAAGCTCAACAAGAAACTTTAGATGGCTGACTAAAGTTACCCACATTAAATTCACCAAAAGCAAACTCCATTAAAAGTTAGTTGAATTGCTTTTGCTTTGGAGCTTTATGTCTTTCCTCTAGGGCATTCACATCTTGAATCCCTAAGGAAAATTAGCTCATTATAGGAAAATTGAAAAACAAAGTCTTAAAGTAATAGAAACACATAATTGAATTTAAAAGGTAAAAAAAAATTCCAAAATATAATAACGAAAATAAATTAAGCCAAACTTAAAGATACATAAACTAGAAGAACTTGAGTAAAAAGAAAATAATAAAATAAATTAGGAATCTTATTGAAATAAACAAACACAATGCCAAGATTTAATGATCTTTAACAACACGTTCGAATTATAAAAAAATAACTAAAAGATAAAACTACTGCAACAACTAAATCCCTAAAATTGAACCAAATAACTTAGACAAATGCAAAAATAAATTCTAAAACAAAAGACAAATAAAAGCCTTTCTTAGTTCTCTTTCAATCGACTTAATCCATCTTTTCTTAAAGAGAATCGAGTCTTTACTTCCTTCAACTTTCGTTGAAGAAGGATTGAATTTTTTGAAGTTTAATCGGCTGAAAAAATAAAAAAAAACAGCAACTCCTAATCTTGAAAACAACATAAAATACCGCTGAAAACAACAGAAAATTATAGCAGAAAACAACAGAAAAATACAACAGAAAACATGAAAACAGTAACACTTGGGACTGAAAACGACTGGAAAACGATGCCCCTTCTTGTGGATTCTCCTCTCCCATTTATGGAGAATGTGGGCTAGGGTTTTCTTCTTGAAAGATGCACAATTATGCCATCAATCATAGCTAAAATCATGGAGACAAGATCCCACAAAATTCCAATATTTTTGGTAGAGTTGTAGATTTTCCTTAAAACTTCAAATATGTTGCAATCCTTGATTTCCTGCATAAAAACATCAAGTAAGTTTTATTTTTATATTCTTTTGCTTTATTTTGTCCACTTACTTAATTTAAATATTTTCCAACATTTATGTCAATACACTCAACCATTTTCTAATTTTCATCCAATTATATTGATAAAAATTACAAGAATAACTAAATTTAAAGGCTAAATAATTCTCATAAATGAGAATTATCACCTGGACCAGACAAACCCTTCGGAGGGCCTTGATCATGGGGGTCGGAACACCGTGAATACCCGAAAGGGATAGAGTTGCCTTAGTTTATCTTTCAACTTAGTCCTCCCTTCGACGGGTTTTGTTGGATGGAAACTCTGGAATCTGAATATAGAGGTTTACACTCACGAGGATCATTAAGGGTTAATGAGTCATGATCGAAAAATGGTAACTGGATGCCTATAGGAATAAGAGTTATTCTAGAATTAGGGTATGATCGAAATAGTTTCGTCCTAGAGGAGGAGTGATCTTATCTACCCTTCAGTAGCGGTCGTTCTAAACCTTTGGGGTATCATTGCAATTTTAAATGACCTAGGGATCATAGATTAAATTTTCTAAAAAATGATTGGATTTTTACAAAAGGTTTTGCCAGAAACTAACACAAGGTTTTTATTATTTCAGTAAAAATGTCGAGTTCGACAATCACCCTTTTAGCCTCGGATAAATTAATTGGTGACAATTACCATTCGTGGAAAAAAATATCAATACAATCCTGGTAAAGGATGACCTAAAGTTTGCGCTCACTGAGGATTGTCCTCAGGTACCGAGCTCGACTGCGACACGAAGTGTTCGTGACGCATACGATAGGTGGATCAGGGCCAATGAAAAGGCCAAGGTCTATATCTTAGCCAGCTTATCTGAAGTTTTGGCTAAGAAGCACAAGAGCATGGCCACCGCTAAGGAGATCATGGATTCACTGCAGGAAATGTTTGGATAAGAGTCCTTTCAGGTCCGACACGATGTTCTCAAGTACATCTTCAATGCGCGGATGAAAGAGGGAACTTCTGTCAAGGAACATGTTCTCGACATGATGGTCCATTTTAATCTGATAGAGATGAATGGTGCATCTATCGATGAGTCGAGCCAGGTCAGCTTCATCTTGGAGACTCTTCCGAAGAGTTTCCTTCTGTTTTGTAGCAACGCTGTTATGAACAAGCTAAGCTACACCCTTACCACCCTTCTTTACCAATCTCTGATGAAAGTCAAAGGACAGGAAGGTGAGACAGATGTTGCCTACCAGTCTTTTCACAGAGGTTCGACCTCGGGGAACAAACCTGTAACTTCGTCCTCTTCATGCCCGAAAGAGAAGAAGAAGAAGATGAAAAAAGCTGGAAAGGGGAAATGAGTTGACCATGCTGCCAACCACAAGGGCAAAAAGGTCAAGGAGGTTGCAGAAAAGGAAAAATGTTTCCACTGCAACACTGATGAACATTGGAAAGGAACTGCCCCAAATACATGGTCGACAAAAAGAATGAAGGTAAATATGATTTACTCTGCATTGAAACTTGTTTAGTGGAGAGTGATGACTCTACCTGGATACTAGATTCAGGCGTCACTAATCATGTTTGTTCTTCTTTTCAGGGAATTAGTTCCTAGCAGCAGCTGCAGGAAGGGGAGATAACACTTAGAGTTGTACTGGAGAGATTGTCTCAACCATAGCAATGGGCACGGTAGAGCTGTTGTTTGGTAAGAAACGTTTGTTATGAGATAACATGTACATAGTACCAGGGTTTACTATAAACCTTATTTATGTTTCCTTTCTTATTAAACAGTGTAATGCAATTTCTTTTTCAATGAATAAAGTGTTTATTTCAAAAAAAGGTGTTGAAATTTGCACAACTCTCCTTGAGAATAATTTGTATGTTTTAAGGCCTAATTCAATTAAAATAGTTTTAAACACTGAGTTATTTATAACAACAAATATGCGAACTAAAAAGCAAAAAGTTTCTCCTAAAGAAAATGCTCATCTTTGGCATCTAAGGTTGGGTCACATAAATCTCAATAAGATTGAGAGACTTGAAAAGAACAGACTTCTAAATGAGTTAGAAGAAAGTTCTTTACCTGTATGTGAATCATGCCTTTAAGGCAAAATGACCAAAATACCTTTTTCTGGAAAAGGTTATAGAGCTAAAGAGTCTTTGGAGCTTATACATTCAGACCTTTGTGGTCCGATGAGTGTTAAAGCCAGAGGAGGTTATGAATATTTCATCTCTTTTATAGATGATTATTCAAGACATGAGTATATTTACCTAATGCATAACAAGTCTGAAGCACTTGAAAAGTTCAAGGAGTTTAAGACTGAGGTTGAGAACCTATTAGGTAAATCGATCAAAACACTTCGATCTGATCGAGGTGGAGAGTACGTGAACCTTAAATTCCAGGACTATATGATAGAAAATGGAATAACGTCCCAACTCTCAACACCTGGTATGCCACAACAAAATAGTGTATTAGAAAGGAGAAACATAACCCTGTTAGACATGGTTCGGTGATGATGAGTTATGCTCGTCTCCCTGACTTGTTTTGGGGTTATGCAGTGGAGACTGCAGTTTATATTTTGAACAATGTTCATTCGAAGAGTGTTTCTGAAACACCTTTCAAACTCTAGAGAGGACGTAAAGGTAGTTTACGTCATTTCAGAATTTGGGGATGTCCAACCCATGTGCTAATGACAAACCCAAAGAAACTGGAACCTCGTTCAAAATTATGCCTATTTTTAGGCTACCCTAAGGAAACGAGAGGTGGTAAGTTTTATGATCCTAAGAAGAATAGGGTGTTTGTGTCGACAAACACCACTTTTCTAGAGGAAGATCACATCAGGGACCATAAACCAAGAAGTAAGATCGTGTTAAATGAATTAGACAATACATCAACAAAGGTTGTTGATGTGGCTATCACGTCAACAAGAATTGTTGACACTAGTACGTCAAGTCAAAAACATCCATCTCAAGAGTTGAGAGTGCATCAACGTAGTGGGAGGGTTGTTACACAACCTGACCGTTATATTGATTTAATTGAAACCCAAGTTGTCATAACTGGTGACGACTGTGAGGATCCATTGACTTTTAATCAAGCAATGGATGATGTAGACTAGGACGAATGGATTAAAGCCATGGACCAGAAAATAGAGTCTATGTACTTCAATTTCGTTTGGGATCTTGTGGATCAACCTGATGGGGTGAAACCTATAGGTTGAAAATGGATCTACAAGACAAAACAAGGTGTAGATGGGAAGGTTCAAACCTTCAAAGCTACACTCGTGGCAAAGGGTTATACCCAACGAGAAGGGGTGGACTACGGGGAAACCTTTTCTCCTGTTGCCATGATTAAGTCTATCAGAATCCTACTGGCCATTGTTGCATATTATGACTATGAGGTATGGCAGATGTGTTGGTTTCAAAAAACTAATTGCACAACAAAAGCCAATTGGGAATCGAATCGTATTTTAATTTGGTTTCCAAAATATCAGTACATTGGCAAATTAGATAAACACAACATAATGAAATTCTACAATTAAGAAATTCAATGTATAAATCGCAGTATTGAATACTTACTTTTGTAGAACCAACTTTCACTTTCTACAAAATCTTATGAACTTCCAGCAAGTTCTGCCAATGCCAATTGGGACCAAGAACATGACACTACCATAGAGAAAACTTCTTATTCTTTGGATTCTTGGATTAAAGTTTGTGGGAACCTATCTTGGTTTTGATTTTTGGGAAAAATTACAGAGAGAATAATGGGAGAGGTTAGAGATCAACAACGATGAAAACCATCAATCAACCTCCTTCTCCCAACTCCCTCTGCATTTATCGATAGAGTGAGGGAGAAGAAGAAGGAGAATGGATTAAATATATTTAATTAAATATATTTTACATAACCTATAGTTTTAATTAATTTGATTAAATCATATTTAATTAATTTGATTAAATCATATTTAATTAAGTTAATTAAACTTACAAATTAATTAATTCTCTAATTAATTAATTTATGAATTAAACATCATATATTTAATTCAGGTTATTTATGATTAAATCATATTTAATCACTCTCCCTTAACCTATAGTTTTAATGTACGTCTTGTGTGCATTAAATTTTAATTAGTATTTAATATGAATCTTATTCACATTAAATTAATATTTGAACTGTTTCAAATATTTAATTCTCTCCTAAATTTTACTTTGGATCATATTCAAAGTTAAATTTATATAATAAAAGTTTAATGTACATAAAAACTTTATATTATAATGTATCTTCATACATTAAACTAATTCCCAAAGTGAATTTGAACATTTCAAATTCTAATCAAGATCTAGCAATCTAAGAACCTTTTACGAGCTAGGAAGTGGACCTAATGGACTTACAAATCAGAATCTCCAACGATACAAGATTAATAAGTTAATCTCATTAACTGTTTAATCAACATTCGTTAACTACAGGTATACTCCATTAAAGACCCGCAGTTGCACTCTTCTCACTGCAGATATCTTTCTGTGTCCATGGATAATGACCAATAACAGCAAGTCGATCATTCACGAGTGTTCGTAACACCAACTGGGTCAAATTACCGTTTTACTCCTGGGTTACATCTTAGACCTTCAGTACCAATGCTCCTCTAATGAACAACCTGTTTATGGTCCTACCTTTAAACAGAAGTCCCTCTCGGGTCAGTGAGAGGGTCGGACCCTTTGTTCAAGTCCCAGAGACACTACTTAAGGAAACACTCATCTTCTTACCCTAAAGTAGGGAAGGAGTGAATTCCATCTTGCTAGGTTAAATCCCCAGCTGCTTGCGCGATTTTGTCCCCAAGAAGGTAGGCTTATTGAGTCGGCGTCTCAGGCCACTCTCACTCATACCAGTCAAAGGACAATCCCTTACAAACAGGAGTTCGTAACCTTCTCAAGATTGAGATCAAGTTACCCAGGTCATCCTATTGAAATAGAAACCTAACTAGTCAACAGAGTTACATCTATTGGTTACTATTTCACGGTCCAGTCTTATGTGATCTCATCACATAGGATATCCTCACTCACATGTCGTTGACACAAACACGTTGGATCAATGTTTTTGTATCATATACAAAGTGGGCCATATCCATAGTGTCACCAGGATAAGGTACCCAACCCATCCCTATACTATAGACTCTCTAGACTGTTTCTCGAACCGTGATCCTCATATATCTTCTACATACAGTTCAAGAGACATACTACAACCTAGGATGTTCGTTTATTGTATTTTGGGTTAATTTAAGGCAATATATAGAAGTTCTCAAACAATTTAATGAATGAAAATCAATAACGCTTTATTGAATTAAAATTAACAAAAATTACAAACTACAAGTTTTAGTACATAAAACCCAACAAGATGGATGTAAAGAAAGCCTTCTTGAATGACAACCTTGACGAAAACATCTACATGGACCAACCCAATGGGTTCATTGAACAAGGCCAAGAGCAAAAGGTTTGTGGGCTTAAACGGTTTATTTATGGACTGAAACAAGCCTTTAGGTCTTGGAATATAAGGTTTGATGAAGCTATCAAATCTTATGGCTTTGATCAAAGTGTTGAAGAAAATCATCAACAGTACTGTTGTTTTTCTAGTGTTGTATGTGGATGACATCCTACTCATTGGGAATGATGTAGGATTTCTCACTGACATTAAGAACTGGCAAGCTACGCAATTCTAAATTAAATATTTGGGAGAGACATAATATGTTCTCGAAATCCCAGATTGTCTGAACTGTAAACCCGAGATCTCTCTTTGAAATTTTCTTACAAAAAAAAATAAAAGAAAAGAAGAAAGGATTTTTTTAAAAGTATTTGGTCTTCTTTGTTTTTAAAAAAAAGAAAAGAAAAATGAAGAAGGAGACAAAGGGAGGAATAAAAAAAAAAGAAAAAGGTAAAAGGTAAAAGGCAACACCTCCACCGCATGGTTTCCTTTAAAATCATTTTAAAATCATTTTAAACTCATTTCCATCTTATTTTTCACAAACTAAGCAGAGGGTTTCGTAGGGGAGAACTGAAAGAAGAATAAGAGAATGATTTTTTTGGTTTTGAGGTTGAAGAAGGAAGGAGAAAGGTTCAATTCAATGTTCCATGTCAATTCTATGATCAATCCAAATAAGTTCTGATGTTTAGATTGTTTTGAGCTCCACAAGAAGAGGTAAGAGTTAAGGTTTGATTTTCTTGAAAGTTAACTCAAATTTAAACAAAATTCGTGAAGGAATCTCGAGCAAATTCTGACCATAAGTTACTGATTTGTGAAGAGGAAGGCAGAGGAGAGATTTTGCTGTTAATTCCGAGAAGCCTCTGGTTTTTGGGTCGTGCTGATCGGTAGGGTTCGAATCAGAAACTGTAATAGGTATGGTTGGAAATCTTATTAAATTTCCTACAACTTTCATGATGAACTCGTGAGTAGAAAATGATTGGAAAATGTTTTAAATTTCAGGTTAAATTCAGGGTAGAGTAGAAAATCGAATCTGGAAGTAGCAGAAGGTTGTTTTTAAGGAAGCTTCTTTCGAGGTATTTTCGAACAAAACCGTTAGGAATTTCAATTTTATTCCTTCTGATGAGTTTTAGAGGGTTCAAAAAGAAAGAGTTTGGTATATAGTACATCCTTTTTGGCTAAGTAATGAAGAAATTATGAGAGCATGAAGTCAGGGCATGAAATGTGTAAAATGCTAGAAAATTAAATGTTGTGTTTTTTTGTAATTCTAAGGTTGAAATTGTTGAGCTCGAGGTTATAATACTTAGATTTGGTTTGTTTGACAGGCCAAGAGGAAATAGGTCGAGTGTACGGGCCAGGGTTCTAGTTCTAACACGGTGAGTGACAAAACGAACTTCGAAAATGATCTATATGCTTGAATTATGCTTGAAGAAATACAAGTTTTGCTAGAATGGAAGAGTTTCAATGCTTCATGTTTCCTTTGAACACATACTTAAGAGCATTCATGTTTTCCTAGAAATATTTTCAAGTGCTCATTGTGAGCCTAGATTTCCCGATGAAATTTATATGAGAGCATATGTTTATTGATTTCTAGAATTTAGTGAAAATGTTAAGATTTCAAGCAAGCATGTACTAGCAAGTATTATTTAAAGATTTCCAGTTTTCATGAACAAGCTGAGTAAGCTTGAGTTTTACGAAAGAAAAGATAAGCAAACATGTTTAAGTATTTTTATGTGTTTTTCTGAGACTTGAATGAGTAAATAGCTGAGATATTGAGCCCGAGGCTATATAGTACCGTGTGCACACAGGTCATTTTCTATTGTCGACGTTGAGTGTACTCCGTGACAACAATGCTGTCGTGAGTGCTGGGCGGACCCCACTACATCGTAGAGTAAACGTTGGTTGTACTGCGCATGCCGTACACAACGTAGATTGTCAAATGTTCTATGAGGGTTAAAGTTAATGATATGCCTTACGAGATTTTAATGACATACTTGCTGGTTTTCTGAAAAGCTATTATGGTTACACGTTTATATTTAATGCTTGATTACAGATGCATTGCTCATAAATGGTCAGGTGATATGATTTACGAGTTAATAGTTTTTAAACTCAGTCATTCACTGAGCTTCATAGCTCATTCTTTCAGTGTTTTCCTACTTTTCAGGTAGAGATCGAGCTCTCAGCGCCTCATATCCTGCCATAGTCTGCTGAAAGCTTCACAAGCTTAATATTTTGTACGTGGGTGGGGTTGTATAGCAAGTCCATATGTAATGTAGTTATGTTTGTGTGTGCTTTAGAGGTTGTGACAGTATAAACCATGGCTTAAATGTTTTCGGCTGTGTTGCTCATACCATTTCAGTTTTCAAAAGAGTCTTAAGTAGAGTTACTCATTACGTAGGTTTCGTAATTGTCAATATTCCGTTGTGTTTATGTTTAAAGTGTTCCATATGCAGGTATAATAAGTTTATCAGGTATAACAGGGTCAATAGGTATTGTTAAGAGGTAAACAATGTCTGTTGGCTTCACGCCGTCTTCCGGGCTAAGTTAGCAGGTAGTTCGGGAGGGGGTGACACGAACCGTAAGAATAAGGCCTTATCTCAGACATCATATATCGACAAGATGTTGGCACGATATAAGATGCATAACTCCAAGAAGGGTTTGTTGTCTTTCAGGCATGAGGTTCATCTGTCTAAGGAACAAAGTCCTAAGACGCCTCAAAAGGTTGAGGATATGAGACAGATCCCTTATGCATCTGCTATAGGTAGCCTGATGTACGCAATGTTGTGTATTAAGCCCGACATCTGTTATGTAGTTGAGATTGTCAGTAGGTACCAATCCAATCCAGGATTTGATCACTAGACAACGGTTAAGGCAATCCTCAAGTATCTTAGGAGAACGAGGGACTACATGCTTGTGTATGAAACTAAGGATTTAATTCTTATGGGATACACATACCATGACTTTTAGACTGATAAGGATTCTAGGAAATCCACGTTGGGGTCAGTGTTTACTCTTAATGGAGGAGCTGTGGTTTGGCGAAGCATCAAGCAAGCATGCATCGCAGACTCCACGATGGAGGTCAAATATGTAGCAGCTTGTGAAGCAACTAAAGAGGCAGTTTGGCTAAGAAAGTTCATGACAGATTTGGAAGTTATTCCAAATATGAACTTGCATGCCATCCTTTATTGTGAAAATAGTGGTGTAGTGGCCAATTCGAGGGAACTTAGAAGTCATAAGAGGGGAAAACACATCAAGAGGAAGTAACACCTGATACGAGTAATTGTGCATCTAGGGGACGTGATCGTCACAAAGATTTCTTTGGAGCACAACGTTGCTGATCCATTTACAAATGCTCTCACGGCTAAGGTGTTTGAGGGTCACCTAGAAAGTCTAGGTCTACGTATAATACCCTGACTAGGGCAAGTGTGAGTATGTTGTAAAGGATATTCAATGCCCTAGTTTATTGTATTCACATTGGTGTAATGTTTCTTTGTACTCCACTAGCTTTAGGTCAAGTGGGAATTTGTTGGGATTTATGCCCTAAACTTGTGTAGTTTGTAATTATTTGATGGTTATAAATAAAGTGTTATTTTTCCTCAAATCTTGTAATCTCTCAATTAAAACTTAAATCCAATAAACTAAGCTCCAAGGTCATGTTTATGAGACCTTGCACAATGTGTAGTGGATACAGGTAGGATCATGCTAAAGTAAATGACCCAAATGGTCTATTGTACATGGATAGGGATGGGAACCTCATCTTGGTAACACTATGGATGCTGCCCACTTTGTGTTTGAGACAAACGAGGTGATCTAACTCGTTCATGTAGTTGACATGCGAGTAGGGGCATCCTGTGTGATGAGATTGTACAAGACCGAACCGAGAATTATTAGACTATTGTAATAACATGGTCAACAGATTAGGACTACTAATTCGTAGATGACCATTAGTGACTCGACCTGAATCTTGAGCGAGTTATGAACTCTTATCTTCGGGAGTTTGTCCTTAGACAAGTATGGGTGAGAATGACCAGAGTTGTCACCTACCTTCTCAGGGATGAAACCTCGTAGAGAGCTGGAAACTTAACTCCACAAGAAGGAATTCACTCGTTCCTAAGCTAGGGAAATTCGATAGGTTGTTCCCGTAAGGACTGAATCGAGGTCTTGAACAACGGGGCCCACCCTCTCACTGGCCCGAGAGGGACGTTGTTTATGGTAGGACCATAAACTTGTTGTTCATTAGAGGATCAGTGGTACTTAAGGAGCAAGAGGTGGTCACAGGGGTAAAACGGTAATTTGACCCAGTTGTGACTACGAACGACGTGTGAAGGGTTCACTCATAGGTATTGGTTATATCGATGGACATAACTTGTATTACAGTGAGGAAAATGCAACCACGATCTTTAGTGGAGTGACTCGTAGTTAATGAATGTTGAATAACGAGATCAAAGAGTTTGATAAGTTAATATCGTATCATCAGAGCTCATGATCTATAGGTCCATTAGGTCCCTCGGTTGGCTCATTATGGAAATAAAGAGCGTATAAAGTTCTGGAATGAATTTGAAGTGTTCAAATTCATATAAGGGACTTATATCAATTATATATGATGTTAAGGGCAAATTTTGCTAGGTCACAAACCAAAGACCCAAGTTATCCAAAGAAATTTGAAGCCCAGTTCAAGCCCGAAGGGAGTGTTAGGAACGAGAAGGGACGGATGGGTAAGGCCCAAAAATGACCAACCTAATAAGGTCAACCAAAGTCAAGGCCTCTTGTGGGTCGACCCTATAGGGTTGGCCGAAGAGCGAAGGCCAACCGACCCCATAGGGTCGGTCGAAGAGCGAAGGTCGGCCGACCCCATAGGGCCGACTCCATAGGGTCGGACGAGGACTCTTGTGGACCGACCGAAGAGCGAAGGGATCACGGTCACAAAGCGAAAGGCAGGCTCCCATCGAAGGAGCCGAGACAAGTATTGTCTTTTCATAAGGATCACGGTCATACCACAACGAATTGCTTTTATCTTAGAGAAGCAATAAAGTCCCTGATTCAGCAGGGGCATCTGAAGGAGTATGTCGGAGAAAAGAGTACTCAAGATAAATCCTCACAGAGTAAGAAGGGTCAGACTCCTACACCCACTCGAGAAATTCGAACCATCTTCGGAGGTCCAGCTGGAGGGGAGTCTGGAAGGAAGCGAAAAGCGAGAGGTGAGGAAAGTCGAGATTAACCCAAAAGTGTTGGCACCCTCAATAGTGGAAGAGTCAGTATCAGGGTCGAAGATCCTACTAGGAGATCAAAGACTTGGTCGAACCCAGAGGTAGGAGTAATCAATGTGATAGACCGGCGGAACCACTTGAGTTAGTCCAATCGTTGGAGACTCGAAAAGTCAGTATTGGTACGCGATTGGAAGGGTTTATAAAAAGTCACTGAAATAGTCCGACTTGGTACTTTCGAGTTAGCTACTCTAGGGAAGCAACTACCTTACCCTTAGAGTACTTGATGATCTACTACTAACAAGGAGTTGTTTCTTTTCAATAATAATGGAAAGGTTATGTGCTTTTTTGCTTTAAAGTTTTGTGCTCCTTTATCATCGGTTATTAAATTCATGTTAATTTCTTTGTAAAATTACTTGAATTGGGGGCAAGTGGTAAGCTACTAAACCTTGAGGCAAATTTTGAGGTCAAAACTCAAACATTAATTCAACACAAAATGTGCAAAGTAGCAAAGTTTCAATTAAGTTCATGAGTCAAACAAAACGCCAAACAACAAATCAAGAAGCGGAAAGTTAACAAAGAAAGCAAGTCTAAGCGTCAGGAACATCCCTAAAAAAATGGTCCATATTGACGAACTCATCCATGGTGGCACCGGAGTCAGAAAGGTAGTTCCTCTGGGTAGCCTCCATAAGCTCCTTGTATTTCATCCCAAGGAAGTCAAAGTCTATCTCAGGATGGCAGGCCTTAGCAGTTTTCATAAACCACTGGACCCCAGCCTGCATAGCTTCGTCCTCTAGCTCATAATATTCGGTGGTTTCCTTGAAAGCTTTGGACAAGAACTTGGCATCATGCATGTCATGTTGGCAACCCTCCAATTGGTTTCGAAGATCAACCAATTTTGATTCAGTAAGAGTGAGCTTGTTCTGAGATTCCTTAAGATTGGCTATGAGTGCAGTCAAAGAGTCTTCTGATCGCTGAAGTTGGACCATGAGTTGGTCAAAGCTAGCCTTAGAAACGTAGTTTTCAAGGTCAACTTTTGGAATATAATTTTATTGGTAGTAACTCAACTCGGAGGACAATCGCTGAAGGCTTGTCATCAAGTCAGCATAGCCTTGTATGAAACGGGTCCAAAAATTAAGTAGAGTAACCAAAGTACAAACTAAATTTCAAAAAACCAGTCAAGTACCTCTAAAAGATGTCGCAGACCGTGCAAGCCCCTTGGCAAGGGTTGGTCACGCCCACCGGGTGATACCTATTCGAAATGCGAGTCCAGGAAGCGAATACATCTGCCAGAGCGACTCCTTCATCAAGCGACAATTGGAAGAGACCATCGTAACAGGTTAGAGGGGAAGACTATCTAGAAGAACTTCCCCCTCCAGACACTGAAGGAGGAAGAATAAGACCAAAGCTAGAACGGTGAGGAGAGGTCCGAATACACTGGCGTTGGTGGGGTCGCTCTTGAGAGCTACCACACCCACTCTCGTTGGCCTCCCCTCCGCAGTAAGCCTCGACAGGTGCAGTGTGTCCAAGGCTGGACACGTCAAAATCGAGGTTGGCCAGGTCGTCACCAAAGGACCATGGGCAAGATTTCCGTCAGTAGGAGCTAAGTCATCAACCATGACAGGCTCAGTGTCAGATGATTTAGTAGATTGATGCAGTGCCTGTTGCTGTTGTCGATGCACTTGAAGCACAGATATACGCCGACGTGGAGCCATACTTGCAAAATATTGCGAAGATATAGATATGTCTATGAAAGAGAGAACAAAAGTTGAGAGTCACTAACCAGGAAGGAGATGGTGATCAACTAAGGCTTGTTGAGAAACAAATAAAGAATTTTTTCGATGGTGATCGAGAATGGAAGTCGCGGCTCCGTAAAAGGCAGAAGACACTAAGTTGGATTTGTTTTCCTTTTACCTGAAAAATGCAGAAGAAAATGTCACATTCGAGATGCATAGGATGGGTGGTTTCGACCAAGCAAGGGAAGGAAAACGTACCCCACACCCTGAACTCGGTCGGAACAGAGGAAGTAGAAGTTTGGTCGGGACAAGCCAACCAGTGCCCGCTTACAAAAAACCAATCAAACTGTCAATCCTTGTTAGATGATGGAGTTTTTATGATGGCTTTTGTTTTATAACGGGGACTGATGTAATAAGTCAACTAAATGTCAGGATGTCTGTTAAGACCATGCAAAGACATAAAATCTCTGATGGTCATAGAGTTTGCACTGATCAGACGCTCCCACAGAATGAAACACCCAAAAATCACGCTCCACCCGTTGGGAACGATTTGAGCAGGAGCAAGATCCACATATGTTAGAAAATCTTAAAGGAGAGGGATAAGGGGTTGTCGGACTCCATACTTGAACATGGTAGTCTAGAATGCCACTTCCCCAGGAGGAGGACTCTCCGCCTTTTCACTCGGAAGAGGCATTCGCATCCTAACCGAGCTAGGGACTTGGTAGATTTTCCTAAGTTCGTCTAGTACGCCTTGAGAGAAAAAGGATTGAGAACGAAGGCGACCCGAACTACCTCCTAAGCTTCTCCTATTGTTTTGACGAGGTAACCCACGGGTAAGTCGACTAGGAGCCACCTCTAACTCGTAGTCTGAGGAGGTATCAGAACTAAAACCTTCAACATTCCTTGTAACATATTCTATGAAATAAAAAGTGTGAAGTTTTTGGAGGTTACCTCGATTAAGAGAAAATAATAACCAAAGTGGTGATGGATGGCAAGGAAGGGTAAACACCACCCTTATATAGAAAAAATGACACATAAATAGAGGCAACTGCTTTAAACATTGGTAAACACTGACGGACACGCTAACAATGGAACGAAGGTGGCAACCTATGTGGGTACCCACGGCGGGACCAACGAGAGTATCTAGGTATGGACTGAAGGCTAGACATCGGTTGAAACTGAGGTAAGGTCTTCGACAACTATGCACGATGGTTAGGACGACAACTTTAGTAGATGATTGATCCAAGGAACTCTCGATTTCTGACCTACAAAAAGGAATACTTCAAGCGACACTCAAGAATCCAACAAGGAACACACCCAGGGGGAGATACTGTAAAAAATCGAGAGTAGGGCAACTGTTATGGGCAAATTTCGCTAGGTCCAAAACCAAAGGCCCAAGTTATCCAAAGAAATCTGAAGCCCAGTTCAAGCCCGAAGGGAGGCTTAGGAACGAGAAGGGACAAATGTGTAAGGTGATGGGATCGAATCCTTTGTTACATGGATTACAATCAAGAACAATTCTAACTGGATTAAGCATGCATTTCTACAAGATGGACAACAAGATATTACCTTTGAAGAACTTTTCTTCAAGTGCTCATTCTCCCACGTTCACGATCTCAGCAACACGAACCCGAACGATCACCGACACTACCACCGGATCTTCTCCGTTGTTCTCTAGGTGAGGGAGGAATGTGGGTTCCCTTTAGGTGAGGTGAGATGTTTGTGAGTTTGTAGTTGGAACTCTTTCCAATACAAAATGAGAGAATGCTAGGGTTTTGTTGAAAAGCCTTTTTTTTTTCAAATTGCATCTCATGCAACTATATATAGGAAATAAGATAGAAATTACCATCCTATCCCTCATTCATTCTCTCATTAGTATATGGTTTATATGTGAATCTAATCCACATTAAAACCATATATTATATCAATTATATCACATATAACTGATATAACACCTCATATATGAAATTGAACACTTCAATTTCATTCCTAACTTTATACCCTCAATATAACCATGTTGAGCCAACGTAGGGACCTAATGGACCTACAGTTCGTGAGCTCCAATGATATGAGATTAACTGACCAAACTCTTTGATTTAGTTAATTAATATTCATTAACCACATGTCAGTCCACTATAGACTTGTAGTTGCACTCTTCTCACTGTAGATTATATTGTGATATAATCATTACCCATGAGTCGACCCTTCACAGGTTGTTCGTAATCACAGCTGAGTCAAATTTTCTTTTTACCCTTGTGATTACCTCTTTGTTTCTTAAGCACCACTGATCCTCTAATGAACAACAAGTCTAAGGTCCTACCATAGACTCATACCCTCATAGTGGGCGGGGCTCCGTTGTTCAAGACCTGAAATCAGTTCTTAAGGGAACAACCTATCTAATTCCTTAGTGTAGGAATGAGTGAATTCCATCTTGTACAGTTAAGTCCCCAGCTACCTATGAGGTTCTGTCCCTGAGAAGGTAGGCTTATTGAGTTGGCTACAGGCCACTCTCACCCATACTAGTCTAAGGACAAACCCCTATAAGCAGGAGTTCTTAACTTACTCAGGATTCAAGTGGAGTCACTAATGACCATCTATAAATTATCAGTCTTATCCTGTTAACGGTGTTACACTGGTTAGACTAATAATTTGCAGTGCGGTCTTGTATGAACTCTTCATAAAGGATGCCCCCACACGCATGTCAACCACATGAATGAGTTGGATTACCTCATTTGTACTAATTACAAAGTGGGCCGCATCCATGGGGTTACCAGAATAAGGTTTCCAACCTTATTCTTATACCATAGACCATTTAGGTTATATTCTTGAACACAATCCAAATAGTGTCCACTACACTGATGTTCAAGATATATTATAACCTTGGAGCTTAGTTTATTGGATTTATAAAGCAAGAATATAACTTTATCAAAAACAAATAACTCTTTATTTATTTGATCAAAATTACACAAGTTTAGGGCACAAATCCCAACAATCTCCCACTTGACCTAAAGCTTGTGGAGTACTAAAACATTACAGTAATGTAAATACAATAAACTAGGGCATTTAAACCCTTTTGTACAGAATACTCCCACTTGCCCTAGTTGGAGAAGACTTGTAAACCTAGACCTTCTAGGTGACTCTCAAATACTTTAGCCGTGAGAGCTTTTGTAAAAGGATCAGCAACGTTGTGCTCTGAGGCTATCTTCGTGACAATCACGTCTCCTCGATGCACGATCTTCCGAATGAGATGATATTTCTGCTCAATGTGCTTTCCCCTCATATGACTTCGAGGTTCCCTTGAATTTGCCACTGCACCACTGTTATCGCAATACAACGTGATGGACAAAGTCATATTTGAAATAACTTCAAAATTTAGCATGAATTTCCTTAACCAAACGACCTCTTTTGCTACTTCACAAGCTGCTACATATTCGACCTCCATGGTGGAATCAACAATGCATCCCTACTTGACGGTTCGCCATACTACAACTCCTCCGTTATGAGTGAATACTGACCCTGATGTAGATTTCCTTTATCAGTCTGAAAGTCAGAATTCGTGTATTCTGTAAGGATCAAATCCTTAGCCCCATACACAAGCATGTAGTTCCTTGTTCTCCGTAGATACTTAAGGATTGTTTTAACCGCTGTCCAGTGTTCAAGTCTTGGATTGGATTGATACCTATTGACCATTCCAACTGCAAAACAGATGTCTGGCCTAGTACACAACATGGCGTACATCAGGCTTCCAACAGCTGATGCGTAAGGAATCCGTCTCATATCCTCAACTACTTGAGGTGTCTTAGGACACTGTTCCTTAGACAAATGAACTCCATGTCTAAAAGGCAATAAACCCTTTTTGGAGTCTTGCATCTTAAACCTCAACAACACCTTGTCGATGTAAGATGTCTGAGACAGGGCTAGTGTTTTATTCTTGCGATTCCGGACAATCTGGATCCCAAGAACAAACTGCGCTTCACCCAAATCTTTCATTTGGAATTGCGTAGCTAGCCAATTCTTAATGTCAGTAAGATACCTTACCTCATTCCCAATGAGTAGGATATCATCCACATATGGAACTAGGAATGCGACAAAACTATTGATGATTTTCTTGTAGACATAAGGTTCATCATCATTTTGGTCAAAACCAAAAGATTTGATTGCCTCATTAAATCTTATGTTCCAGGACCTAGAGGCTTGTTTCAGTCCATAAATTGACCTTTTAAGCCTGCAAACTTTTTGCTCTTGTCCTGGTTCAATGAACCCTTTGGGTTGGTCCATGTAGATGTTTTCCTCAATATTGCCATTCAAAAAGGTTGTCTTGACATCCATTTGTCATACCTCATAGTCATAATATGCGGCAATGGCAAGTAGGATACAGATAGACTTTACCATAGTAACAGGTGAAAAGGTTTCCTCATAGTCAACCCCTTCAACCTGGGTATAACCCTTTGCTACTAGTCTAGCTTTAAAGGTTTGCACCTTCCCATCTACATCACGTTTTCTCTTATAGATCCACTTACAACCTATAGGTTTTACCCCATCCGGTTTGTCTACAAGATCCCAAACAGAATTAAAGTGCATAGACTCCATTTCTTGGTCCATGGCTATGACCCATTTGTCTTTGTCTTTGTCAACCATCGCTTGATTATAAGTCGATGGATCCTCACAGTCGTCATATGGTATAACAACTTGGGTTTTAGATAAACCCATGTAACGGTCAGGTTGTGTTAAAATCCTCCCACTACGTCGAAGCATACTCAACTCTTGAGATGGACTCTCTTGACTAGACAAGCTAGTATCAACAACTTTTGTTGATGTACTAGTTTTATTAGAAACCTTTGCTATTGTTCCGTCTAACTCACTCAACACAATTTTACTTCTTGATTTGTGGTCCCTTATGTGGTCCTCCTCTAAGAAAGTGGCATTTGTCGACACAAAAACCTTATCTTCCTTAGGATCATAGAATAAACCACCTCTTGTTTCTTTTGGGTACCCTACGAATAGGCACAATTTTGAACGTGAATCCAACTTCTTTGGATTTGTCACAAGCACATGTGCTGGACAACCCCAAATTCTGAAATGACATAAACTACCTTTACGTCCTTTCCAGAGTTCAAATTGTGTTTCAGAAACACTTTTTGATGGCACATTGTTCAAAATGTATACCGCAGTAGAGACTGCTTAACCCCAAAAGGAACTAGGGAGATGAACATAACTCATCATTGATCGAACCATGTCCAACAAGTTTCTATTTCTCCTTTCCAATACACCATTTTGCTATGGCGTACTGGGAGCTGAGAGTTGGGATGTAATTCCATGTTCTATCATATAGTTCTGGAATTTTAAATCCATGTACTCTCCACCTCGATCTGATCGAAGTCATCCCCTTCAACCTGGGTAAAACCCTTTGCCACTAGTCGAGCTTTGAAGGTCTGCACCTTCCCATCTACGCCACGTTTACGCTTGTAGATCCATTTGCAACCAATAGGTTTTACCCCATCCAGTTGATCCACAAGCTCCCATACAGAATTGAAGTACATAGACTCCATTTCCTGGTGCATAGCTTTAATCCATTCGTCTTTGTCAACATCAACCATTGCCTGATCATAGGTCAATGGATCCTCACAGTCATCATCAGGAGCGACAAGCGAGGTTTCAAATTTAAACCCATGTAGCGATCAGGCTGTCTCACAGCCCTCCCACTACGTTGAGGCATTCCCAACTCTTGGGAACAGATTTGACTAGACGTGTTAGGATCAACAACACTTGTTGACGTACTAGCCCCATCAACAACTCTTGCTGATGTACTGTCCATTTCATTTAATACAATTTTACTCCTTGGTAAATGATCCCTGACGTGGTCTTCCTTTAGGAAAGTGGCGTTTGTCGACACAAGCACCCTATTTTCCCTAGGATCGTAAAATAGACCACCTCTAGTCTCTTTGGGGTAACCTACGATTAGGCACAATTTGAACGGGGTTCCAACTTTTTCGGGTTTGACACCAACACATGGGTCGGGCATCCCCAAATCTTGAAGTGATGTAAACTGCCTTTACGTCCACTCCAGAGCTCGAAAGGTGTTTCACAAACACTCTTCGATGGAACATTGTTCAAAATATAAACCGCAGTCTCCACTGCGTACCCCCAAAAAGAATCAGGGAGACGAGCATAGCTCATCATCGACCGAACCATGTCCAACAAGGTTCTGTTTCTCCTCTCTGATACACCATTCTGCTGTGGCATACCAGGCGCTGAGAGTTGGGACGTAATTTCGTGTTCTACCATATAGTCCTAGAATTCAGTGCCATGTACTCTCCACCTCGATCCGATCGAAGTGTTTTAAGCGATTTACCTAAGAGGTTCTCAACCTCAGTCTTGTACTCCTTGAACTTTTCAAGAGTTTCATACCTCTTATGCATTAGGTAAATATACCCATATCTAGAGTAATCGTCTATGAAAGACACAAAATACTCATAACCGCCCCGAGCTTTAACATTCATCGGACCACAGAGGTCAGAATGTACTAACTCAAGAGGCTCTTTGACTCTATATCCTTTTCCACTAAAAGGACGTTTGGTCATTTTGCCCTCAAGGCATGACTCACACACCGGCAAAGAGTTTTCTTCCAACTCGTTTAGAAGTCCACTCTTCACTAGTTTCTCAATCCTATTGAGATTAATGTGGCCTAACCGAAGATGCCAAAGATGGGCATTTTCTTTTGGAGAAACTTTTGCTTTCTTAGTTCGTGTTTCTGCAGTTTTAAATAATTCAGTATTCAAAACACATTTGATCGAATTGGGTTTCAAAACATACAGATTATTTTCAAGTGAAGCTGAACAAATAACATTCCCTTTGAAAGAAATAAACGCTTTATTAAATTCAAAAAAGACTGAAATACAGTGTTCAATTAAGCAGGAAATTGAAACAAGGTTTCTAGTAAACCCTAGAACTATGTACAGATTGTCCAACAATAAGTACTTCATGAAAGTGCGACTTCACGTGCTTGATCATTGCAGCAGAGACAAGCTCCCGGATCCAACTCGTAGAATCACCTCACCCTCTCGCAGCAGTGCGAATCAATCCTCGAAAAAGAACAAACGTGGGTTAGTGGCGCGCCGAATCCAATATCCAGCAGAGTCACTACTCTCCTCTAAACACGTTTCATCATAAGTAAATCACATTTACCTTGATTCTTCCTCTCGGACAGAATTTGGGACGATTTTTCTTCCAAAGGACCGCCCCATTGTAGTGGAAAAACTTTCCTTTCTCTGCGCAACCTCCTTGACCTTCTTCCCTTGTGAGGCGGCAACACGGTCGGTTTTACCCCTCTTCATCTTCTTCTTCCCTTTCGGGCGTGAAGGAGCAACGAGTTTCGTCGGGTCGAACCCCGTGATAAGACTCATGAGGCAACATCCGCCTCGATTCCTTGACCACTGTTCATAGATTGAAAATTCTGTAGCTCATTGAGGAGGGTATTCAGAGTGTAGCTAATTTTGTTCATAACAGCATTGCTACGAAACTGAAGGAAACTCTTTGGAAGAGTCTCCAAAATAAAACTGACCTGGCTCGACTCGTCGATCGAAGCCCCGTTCATCTCAGCCAGATGAAAGTGGGTCATCATGTCTAGAACGTGTTCACGAACAGACGACCCCTCTTTCATCCGTGCGTTGAAAACGTATTTGAGCGAAGTCATGCGGACTGAAAGGATCATTGTCCCAAACATTTCTGCGCAAGGATTCCATGATCTCTTTAGCGGAAACCATCAGCTCATGCTTCTTTGCCAAGACATCAGACATGTTGGCAATTATGTAGACCTTGGCCTTTTCATTGGCCCTGATCCAGCGATCGTACGCATCGCGAACACTTCGCGACGCGGTCGAGCCCGGCATTTGAGGACACTCCTCAGATAGCACGAACTTTATGTCGTCTTGTACCAAATTGTATTAATGTTGTTTTTCCAACTCTAGTAATTATCTCCCACTAACTTATCCGAAGCGAGTAAAGCTATTATTACGCTAGACATTTTTAGCTGAAAAATAAGGAAAACTTTGTATTAGTCTCGCAAAAAACTTTTGAAAACCAATCACGTTTTAGCAAAAATTGTTTCATGATCCCTAGGTCATTCAAAATTTTGCAATGATACCCTAAAGGTTTAGAATGACCGCCACCGAAGGGTGAACAGAACACTCCTCCTCTAGGACGAGATTTTCTCGATCAGACCCTAATGACAGAATAACTCTTATTCCATTAGGCGTCCAATTACCATTATTCGGTCGAATTCATTAACACTTAACGAATTTTGTGAGTGTCACCCTCAATCTTTAAGTTTCCAAGTATCCGTCCAAACAATAGCCACCGAAGGGTGAACCAAGAAGGAAAACCAACCAGGAAACTGTATCCCTTTTGGAAATTCACGGTGTTCCGACTCCCATGATCAAGCCCTCCGAAGGGATTGTCTGGTCCAGGCCAAACTAGCAGGCAAATCATAGGGGTCTCACGGTGTGAATCGAAAGAAGAGACCGTGGGTCTCATTTTCACAAGTCCCGCTCCCACTCACTATAAGTACTCTCTCCATCCACGATGATATTGACCTATACAAATGCCATCCGAAGGGGGACGCTTCCATTTGTGCCACGAGGCCGAGTATAGATCTCACGGTGTGGACTTAAAGGAGATTTGTGGTTGGAAATTCAAATGTATCTCATACACTATATTTCCTCCCACTTAACACTTTAATTTTAATAGGGATTGACCTAGATAAACCAACTAAAATTTACCTAAGTCTACCAATATAACTATTATATGGTATTAACCTAAGTTTATAATCACATTATTAACTTAGGTCTATGTGCGTTAATTAATTAACACTTAATTAACGGCACTCACGAGAATATAACCTAAGAATCTCCAGACCGAATTCACTCCCAGGTCGTTTCCAGGTAGGGGTGTTTCGCAAGCGTCAACTTAAATACCCCAACCTTAGACAAAACCTTCTTTAGACAGAGTTACATATTAGTCTCCATTCAAAGGTCATATTTGATTTCCTAATTTCTAATCTTATTAGAAAATTAGAAAACCTAAGTCTAATTATTCAAGTTCTAAACACTTTAAAACTAATAATTAACTTAGGTTGCATGCATTTCTATGTTATAGTGCTTGATCATCCATCACATGAATAATACTATACTATAACATATATTCATCACATGAATTAAATGCATGGGCATGCTTTTAATTTAAAATATAACACTTATAGTTAAATAAATTAAAACATGCATACATTATATTATAACTCTTATAATATAATCCTATCATGCATACTATATATTATAACTCTTATAATATAAAAATGATGCATGAAATGTTTAACCTAAGGTGGGATTTTAAATCTATATGACATACATTATGCGCATAGAAATTAATTAAAATATACATCTCATGCATAAAATAATTAAATAGCAATAATGGACCGATTTTTGGCACCTAGGGGCAATTATTTAATTAAATAACATTAATATAATATTTATATTAATATTATTTAATAAAATAATAAAATAAAATAAATAAATACATTTTATAAAACAAAAAATAATAAAAAATACAAATAAACCGCCCACTACTCCAAAAAACATTCCACGTCTCGCGAAATTGAAGCCAGCAACTGCCCCTCAACGTGTGCAACGTTGCAACGCTGTCGCCTACAGCGTTGAGCCGCGTTCTCAACGCCAACGACGTTGCAACGCTGCTTTGCAGCAAAGCCTCCGCCCGCGAGAACAGCGTTGAGACGCTGTTGGGCAACGTCTCAACGCCATCGACGGAACATCAAACACCTTGCTGTTCTTCCATCCATTTCTGCCTATTTTCGCTCCGATTTCTTCACAGCAACTCTTGCCACGAACGACCCGGACTTATAGACTCGATTTACAACAAAATGCCCAAAAACAACGGGCCCTTATATTGATCTCATCAACATAATTGTAAATCTAATCTAGTGCCAAAAATCGAAAACATCCATAATGCAAACCAAGCAATCATCTCATGAAATTATGGCAAAATACCCACCTAATTTTAACAAAACAATGCATAAATGAAGAACCATCGAGATGGCTTTGATACCAAAGGAAGGGAATGAGAATCCCATGCAGCGGAAGACGATTGAATCGTCGAGGTATCATTATGCAACATGATTTTGTTAAAATTGATCTAACAATTAGACCTAGGCTAAACATGCTTAAAGAAGAAAAAATTACAAAGCAGAAGAGTTCTTACTTACTTGTTGTAGACAATTACAACAATTTCTTCTTCTGTCACGAAAATCTTCGTGCTACTCGATCTCTACGGATTTTTCTCGCAAAATGATCTTGAACACCACCAAGCGATCTTCTCGGTTGTTCTCTTTTGGAGAAGGGATGTTGGTGGAAATTTGTAAGAGTTTTGGAGAGGGAGGAGAATTGAGAGAGTAGAGGGAATTCTCTTTTCTTCTCTTTGGTGAAAAACAAAAAAATGAGAAGATTAATCACCAATCCCTTCTTGCAAAGGGTTTAAATAGTGGAATGAGAGAGTTAATATCTCCACATTATTACCACTTTACCACAACTATAGGTTATGCAAATCTCATTTTCATAACCACATAATATAAGATATCTCATATCTCATATTGCAAATCTCATTTGCAATAATTGTGGATTAATTAAATGGAATCACATCCAATTTAATTTCTCTCATTTAATTTCTCCAATTAGCCCTAATTCAACAATTAGGCTAACCTATAGTTTATTATGAATCTCATTCACATTAAACTATATATTATATCATTCATATCTCATATAAATGACATAAATGCCCTTAAAGTGAAATTGAACACTTCAATTTCATACCAAAACATTAACCCTTCTTTTAACCCAGGTGGAGCCAACCGAGGGACCTAATGGACCTACAGTGACGGGCTCCCATGATCCGAGATTAACCTGTCAAACTCTTTGACTCGGTTAACCAACATTCATTTGCTACGGTAACACTCCACTATAGCCCGTAGCTGCACTCCCGTCAGTGCAGAATATTACGTGTCCACTGATATAACCAATACCCATGAGTCGACCCTTCACAAAGTTGTTCGTGAGACACTACTGGGTCAAATTCTTGCTTTACCTCTATGTCTACCTCTTGTTCCTTAAGTCCCCACTGCTCCTCTAATGAACAACATATTGTGATGGTCCAACCATACACAACACCCTTCTCGGGCCAGTGAGAAGGTGGGCGCCCGTTGTCCAAGCGCTGGAGACAACACTCAAGGGAATAACCCCTCTAGTTTCCCTAAAGGCGAGAACGAGTGAATTCCATCTCGCGTAGCTAAGTTCCCAGCTCCCTACTTGGTTCTGTCCCTAAGAAGATAGGCATATTGGGCGAGTAACTGTGACCACCCTCACCCGTACTAGTCAAAGAACGGACCCTCGCAGATGTGGAGTCCGTAACACGCTCGTGATTCGTGTCGAGTCACTAATGGTCATCTAGTTATTAGTCCTTGCTGTCAACGAAGTTACATCAGTAGGTCTAATAAATCACGGTCCGGTCTTGTACAATCGCATTGCACAGGATGCCCCCACTCGCATGTCAACCACATGAACGAGTCAGATCAACTCGTTTATATCTAATACAAAGCGGGCGCATCCACGGTGTATCCGAGATTAGGTCTCCAACCCTATCCATATCATCAGAGACCGTTTGGGTCATTAACTCGACGTGATCCTCCCCGTGTGTCCACTACACACCGTTCAAGCTCTAGTTCTCTCATAAATTCAATGACCTGGAGCTTAGTTTATTGGAAAAGTTTATAAATATTGCGAGACACATAGTGATGAAATGAATAACTCTTATTAATTTCAAACAATATATTACAAACACGAGATTAGGACAAAAATCCCAACAATCCAAACATATTCTCCAACGAACTCATGATCTCACGAGCTGAGACCATGCCCTCGTGCTTTTTGGCTAGAACTTCAGAAATACTAGCCAAAATGTAGACCTTGGCCTTATCATTGACCTTGATCCAATGGTCGTACATATCCTTTATAGATTGAGGAGCGTTTCGAGCAGGGACCTGAGGACATTCCTCAGTAAGTACAAACCGAAGGTTGTCAACAACAAGAATCATATTCAGGTTGGACTTCCACATAGTATAGTTTTCACAAGTTAAACGTTCGCTTTTGAGTAAGGCTATAATTGAGGACGACATGCTGAAATTCCAAAAGTAGTTCTAATTAGTTATGCCTTTAACCCATTATAAACCAATCAATTTTAGCAAAATTATTAAAGAACCCTAGTGTTTAAATTAAACCTTTAATTTTGAAACGATACTTCAAGGGTTTAGAACAAAAGCCACCGTCGGGTAGTCAGTCACTCCTCCCCTTAATTGAGACTATCTCAACCAATTCTCACTACCAGAACATCTCATGTCCCAATGATCCTTAGCTTCCGTTTGTTTGGTCAAGGACTTGTTAACTAGCTTAACTTATCCCGTAAATGTGACCTTACCATTTTCAGATCCAATAGGTCCGAGCCAACAGGCTACTATTAAGAAAGACAACTGTTGGCAAATTACCTAAGAGATCCTATCCATTTCTGGAGTTCGCGGTGTTCTGATCCCTATAGTCAGGCCCTCCGTAGGGATTGGTTATTCCAGGACAACCTAGTAGGCGGACTATAGAAATCTCACAGTGCGACCTAATGGAGGAGACCGTAAGATACATTGACACGCGTCCTGCTCCCATTTACTATGGATACTTCCCTCATTCACCTTGGTATTGAACCATGCAAACACTTACCGTAGGGGGACACCCTGTTGACGCCACGTAGCCGAGCATGGAACTCACAGTGTGAACTCTTGAGGGCGTAAGAGTAAACTCGATGCAAATATCTCGTTTTCTCCCACTGAAGCTCCTAAGGTTAGGGTGTAGGTTTAACTTAGTCGGATTCTGGCTAAAAGAATCTATCTAAGTCTATGCCTATTATAACTAGGTCTTTTAACCTTACGTTTAGGTGAATAAACCTTTTAATTACCTAGATATAAAATAGGATTATGGTTAATTCAACTCAAGCTCTGGGTCAGTTCCGAGGTAGGAGGTGTTCCGTTAACCGTCAGGTTAAGTACCCCCAACCTTAGACAAAACTTCACCGGTAGATTTCCTTTATAACCAAAGTTCTATTGTCCTACTATATTTTAAACTATTTAAAATACTATGTAAGACAAACTTCTAATCCTATTAGAAAATAAAACTTAGGTCTAAATTAATTTTAAACAATTTTAAACAAATTTAATTTAACCCAAGTTCCTATGTTTGCATGCAATTCTTTGTTATAGGTTATGGTTTCTAAAACCTCTTAATTTATAACTTTTATAAATTTTGATAATTAACCTATGACAAGGAACTGTATTATAAAACCAACAATTAGTTTCAAATTGGAATTATAAAAGAAATTATTAAACTAATTGAATAACTAAATTACTTAAATAAAATAACATTTATTTTAAACTAAGTAATTTCATGCTCCATGCAATTTCTTTTCCATATTATCTAATTATAACAATTATAAATAAATACTTATGAAAAATAAATTAGATCATGCATTTCTACCATATTTATATAACAATTAGACAAATAAAATGCATGAACACGCTTATCTTAAGGTGGGAAAAATTCTAAATGACATTCATAAAGAAAAATAGCTGTAAAACTGGAAAAATTTGGCCCATAAAGTGCAAAAATAATAAAATTACACTAATCTTATTACAAAACTGGTCCAAAACTCCTTGAACCGTGTTGGGATATATGTCCTAATCTCGTTTAGTTTGTAATTTTACCATTTGAAATTAATAAGAGTTATTTATTTCATCACTTTATGTCTCGAAAATTTTACAAACTTGTCCAATAAACTAAGCTCCAGGGTCATTGAATATATGAGAGAACTAGAACTTGAACGGTGTGTAGTGGACACATTCAGAGAATCACGTTCGAGTTAATGACCCGAACGGTCTGCAGTATATGGATAGGGTTGGAGACCTAATCCTGGATACGCTGTGGATGCGACCCGCTTTGTATTAGATACAAACGAGGTGATCTGACTCGTTCATGTGGTTGACATGCGAGTGAGGCATCCTGTGCAATGAGATTGTACAAGATCGGACCGTGAATTATTAGACATATTGATGTAACACCGTTAACAGTATGGACTAATAACTTCGTAGATGACCATTAGTGACTCGACCTGAATCCTGAGTGTGTTACGGACTCCTGTCTGCGGGGGGGTCTGTCCTTTTACTAGTACGGGTGAGGGTGGTCACAGTTACTCGCCCAATATGCCTATCTTCTCAGGGAAAGGACCACATGGGGAGCTGGGAACTTAACTACGCGAGATGGAATTCACTCGTTCCTGCCTTTAGGGAAACTAGAGGGGTTGTTCCCTTAAGTGCTGTCTCCAGGGCTTGGACAACGGGCACCCACCCTCTTACTGGCCCGAGAGGGGTGTTATGTATGGTTGGACCATTACAACGTTGTTGCTCATTAGAGGAGCAATGAGGACTTAAGGAGCAAGAAGTAGACACAGGGGTAAAACGGTAATTTGTCCCAACAGTGTCTACGAAAGAGTTCAAATATTATATTAAATGTGAATGTGATTCACATTTGAAAACTATATGTTAAAATTTAATGTGCACTGGATGTACATTAAAACTTTAGGTTAAAGGAGTAATATGATTAAATGAGATTTAATCCAAATTAAATATATGATATTTAATTTGTATTATTTAAATATGATTTAAAATTAATAATTAAATATGATTTAATTATTATTATTATTATTATTATTATTAATTTAATAATAAAATAAGAGAACGTGTCAGATGACACGTTCCCACTACCCCTCATTCTTCTCCCTATCGACAGTTTAACAGGGAGAAGAGGGTTGATGTTCTTAGTTTTTTATTTGTTCAAGATTTTGGAGAATTGCTGTGAAAACTCTCTCTGACTCTCCCATTCCGAATCCTATCCAAAAGTCGGAATCCTTCCCACCAAGGAAAGATCTAAGCACTCAGAGATATAGAGAGTTTTCCTCGTGGTGTTGTCCAACTGAAGAAAACAGAGAAGTTTCTTAGGTGTTGATATATTGCTGAACACTGGAGCAAGAAGTTGCTGTACTGGAGACTTAGAAACTACAAAGGTAATATTCTTCTTCTCCATTTTAGTTTAATGTTAGACATATGTATGTTTGTATGCAATTAATCCATGCCTAATTAGATTAAAGTTAATTATATGCTTGTTCTGTATATTTGTCAATGTACTGGTTTTTTGCTTCAACTTAAATAATCAAGCAATTACGATCCCAAAACCACGTTTCCGCTGCTCAAGGAGATCAGATCTCCATCAATTGGTATCAGAGCAATGCTTGATTTGTTTTGATTGAAACAAAATTGCATTGATTTTGGTGGGAATTGCATAAGGTTTGCTGTGAAACTTGTTTATGAATTTTTTGGCCTTAGTTTACTTTGATTTTGATCAATTTGTATGTAAAGGCCCCTGCATTTTTGGGCAAAAAGTGCATTATTGAGTCTGTAAATGAGTTACGAGTCGTTCGGGACCAATTTCAAGCAATTCGGTGGAGAATCGAGGGAGAAATTGCAAATTGAAGCTGCTGTGTTCGTGGAAGAAAGCTGCTGCCGAAGCAGCAGCGTTGCAACGCACCAGCAACGTTGCATCGCCGTTCATCAGCATTGCAACGCTGAAGAACGGCGTCGAAACGCCAGCGTCCCCTATCGACGCGGGCGTTCAAGAGGTCAGCGGCGTTGCAACGCTGCCCCTCAGCGTTGCAACGTCATCCCGATAGCAGGCGCGCATAAGACAAAGAGGGCGTTGCAACGCTAGCATCAGTGTTGCAAAGTCGTGAGGCATTTCCAGCAGTTGCAGACCGATTCAGCTGGTTTGTTGGTTTTGGTCCGGTTCGAGCGGTTCAAGGCCGGTTCATAGTGTTTTTGGACCGGTTTCATGAAATAAAATTAATGTAATTTTATTTTTTGCACTTTAGGGGCCAAATTATTCTCAGTTTCTGACTATTTATCTTTATGAATGTCATTTAGATTTTTCCCACCTTAGGATAAGCATGTTCATGCATTTTATTTATATAAATGTTATATGAACATGATCGATGCATGATTAATTTATTTTTCATGAGTAATTAATTATAATTGTTATGATTAGATTATATGGAAAATAAATTGCATGGAACATGAAATTACTTAGTTTAAATAAATGTTATTTTATTTAAGTAATTTTATAATTCAATTAGTTGAATTTCCTTTTATAATTCCAATTTGAATAATGATTGTTGGATTTATAATATAGTTTCTTTCATAGGTTAATTATTGAATTTATAAAAGTTATAAATTAAAAGGGTTTTAGAAACCATAACCTATAATAAAGAAATGCATGCAAACATAGGAACTTGGGTTAAAATTTTAATTAGTTTTAAATCGTTTAATATTAATTTAGACCTAAGTTTTAATTTCTAATAGGATTAGACATTAGTCTTACATAGTATTTTAAATAGTTTAAAATCTAGTAGGACGTTGGAACTTTGGTTATAAGGAACTCTACTGGGTGAAGTTACTCGTCTAAGGTCAGGGTACTTACTTAAGTGTGACAGTTATCTTAACACCTCCTACCTGAACCGACCATGCAACCTGAGTTGAATTAACCTTAGTTCTATTCTATCTCTAGGTAATTAAAATGTTTATTCACCTAGACATAAGGTTTTAAAACCTAGTTATAATAGTTATAATAGGCATAGACTTAGATAGATTCTTTTAGCGTAATCCGACTAAGTTAAACCTATACCCTAGTCTTAGGAGCTTGGTGGGAGAGAAAGCGAGATGTTCGCATTGAGTTTACTCTCACGTCCTCAAGTTCACACCGTGAGTTCCATGCTCTCGGCTACGTGGCGTCAATAGGCGTCCCCTACGGTATGTGTTTGCATGGTTCAATACCAAGGTGAATGAGGAAGTATCCATAGTAAATGGGAGCGAACGCAGCGTGTCAACGATCCTACGGTCTCCTCCATTAGGTCGCACCGTGAGATTTCTATAGTCCGCCTACTAGGTTGTCCTGGAACAGCCAAACCCTACGGAGGGCCTGACTATAGGGATCGGAACACCGCGAACTCCAGAAATGGATAAGGTCTCTTATGTTATTTGCTAACAGTTGTCTTTCTTAATAGTAGCCTGTTGGCTCGGGCCTATTGGATCTGAAAATGGTAGGGTCACATTTACAGGATGAGTTAAGCTAGTTAACAAGTCCTTGACCAAACAAACGGTAGCTAATGACCATTGGGGCATGAGATGTTCTGGTAGTGGGAATTGGCTGAGAAAGTCTCAATTCAAGGGAGGAATGACTGACCGCCCGACGGAGGCTTTTGTTCTAAACCTTTGAAGTATCGTTGCAAAATTAAAGGTTTAATTTCAACATTGGGTTTAGTTTAAACAATAGGGTTCTTTAATAATTTTGCTAAATATGATTGGTTTATACAATGGGTTAAAAGGCATAACTAATTAGAACTATTTTGGTTTTCAGCATGTCGTCCTCAATAATAGCCTTACTTAAAAGCGGCCGTTTAACTGGTGAGAATTTTACTACCTGGAAATTCAACCTGAATACGATTCTTGTTGTTGATGACCTACGGTTTGTCTTGACCGAGAAATGTCCTCAAATCCTGCCGTAACGCCTCCTCAATCATTGGGAGGCGTGCGGCCGCTGGATCAAGGGGCAATGATAAGGCCAAGGTCTACATTTTGGCTAGTGTTTACGAGTTACGCCAAAAGCACGAGGGCATGGTCTCATTTCGTGAGATCATGAGTTCGCTGCAGAAATGTTTGGACAACCGTCTGGATAGATTCGACACGAATCCCTCAAATACGTTTATAACTCTCGTATGAAGGAGGGATCATCCGTGAGAGAACACGTTCTCGATCTGATGGTCCACTTCAACGTGGCTGAGATGAATGGAGCGGTCATTGACGAGCAAAGTCGGTATCGTTCATCCCGGAATCTCTTCCAAGAGTTTCTGCAATTCCACGACAATGCGGTGATGAACAAGATTGAATATAACCTGACCACTCTCCTTAATGAATTACAGACTTTCCAGTCTCTTATGAAGAATAAGGGACAGGCTGATGGAGAGGCAAATGTGTTTGTCCATTCCAGAAGGTTCCAGAAGGGTTCATCCTCTGGGACTAAGTCCTGTGGTTTATCTTCTGGGCTTAAGAAGACCCAAAAGAAGAAAATAGGAGGGAAAGGGAAGGCACTGCACGTTGACAAAGGCAAGGGAAAAGCCAAGGTTGCGAGATAAAGGAAAATGTTTCCACTTTGAACGTGGATGGGCATTAGGCGAAAACGCCCAAAATGCCTTCTGAGCTCAAAGAGAAGAAAGGTAAATTAGATTTACTTATTCTTGAAACTTGTTTTGTGAAAAATGATGATTTGACTTGGATACTTGATTCAGGAGCCACTAATCACGTTTGCTCGTCATTTCAGGAAACTAGTTCCTTCAAGGAGCTCGAAGAGGTGAGATGGCGCCGAGGTCGGAGCGGAGAGGCGTCGTCTCGGCAGGCAAAGCGATGGGAGATGCCAAGTCATTTTTTCGGAGATAGATTTCTTTTATTAAAAAATCTGTATATAGTTCCTACGCTTAAAAGGAACTTAGTTTCTATCTCTTGTTTAATAGAACTTGGATATTGTATTTCTTTTTCAATTAATGAAGCGTTCATTTTGAAAGAAGGTGTCAATATATCTTCTACTAAATTGAAAAATGGCTTGTACGTACTGAAACCGAATAAAACCAAAGCAATTTTAAATCATGAGATGTTTAAAAATGCTAGTACTCAAAATAAAAGGCAAAGAATTTCTCCAAATAATAATACCTATCTATGGCATCTTAGACTTGGTCATATTAATCTCAACCGGATTGAGAGACTCTCTAAGAATGGACTTCTAAATAAGTTAGAGGATGATTCTTTACCTCCTTGCGAATTATGCTTGGAGGTCAAAATGACCAAGCGACCTTTTACTGGAAAAGGTTACAGAGCCGTAGAGCCCCTAGAACTTGTGCATTCGGATCTTTGTGGTCCAGTGAATGTCAAAGCTCGATGAGGGTACAAATATTTCATCTCTTTCATAGATGATTATTCGAGGTATGGTTATCTATATCTAATGTATCACAAGTCTAAAGCTCTTGAAAAGTTCAAAGAGTATAAGGCTGAAGTAGAGAATGCATTAGAGAAAACCATTAAAACACTTCGATCCGATTGAGGTGGTGAGTATATGGATTTGAGATTCCAGAACTATTTGATAGAACATGGAATTAAGTCTCAACTCACTGCACCTAATACACCACATCAAAATGGTGTGTCAGAAAGAAGAAATAGAACCTTGTTAGACATGGTTCGTTCTATGATGAGCTATGCTCAATTGCCTGCCTCGTTTTGGGGATACGCACTAGAGACTGCAGTTCAAATCTTGAACAGTGTTCCATCAAAAAGTGTTTCAGAAACACCTTTTGAACTGTGGAAGGGGCGTAAACCTAGTTTACAACACTTCAGATGCTGGGTTGTCAAGCACACGCGTGCTCGTGACAAACCCAAAGAAACTGGAACCTCGTTCAAGATTGTGCCAATTTGTTGGCTATCCCAAAGAAACGAGAGGTGGTCTTTTCTACAACCCACAAGAAAATAAGGTGATTGTATCGACAAACACCACGTTCTTGGAGGAAGATCACATGAGGAACCACAAACCGCGTAGTAAATTATTACTAAATGAAGCTACACATGAACCAACAAGAGTTGTTGATCAAGCTGGACCTTCATCAAGAGTTGATGGAAGAGCCAAAACCTCAAGTCAGTCTCGTCCTTCTCAATCGTTGGGAATGCCTCGACGCAGTGGGAGGGTTGTTTCCCAACCAGACCGCTACATGGGTTTAGCTGAAACTCAAGTTGTCATACCTGATGACGGCGTAAAAGATCCATTGTCTTATAAACAAGCAATGAATGACGTAGACAAGGACCAATGGATCAAAGCCATGAACCTTGAAATGGAGTCAATGGACTTCAATTCAGTATGAGAACTTGTAGACCAACCTGAAGGGGTTAGACCCATAGGGTGTAAATGGATCTATAAGAGAAAAAGAGATGCAGCCGGAAAGGTACAAACCTTTAAGGCTAGGCTTGTAGCAAAGGGTTTTACCCAAAGGGAAGAAGTTGACTATGAAGAAACTTTTTCCCCTGTTGCTATGTTGAAGTCTATAAGGATACTCTTGTCCATAGCCACATTTTATGATTATGAAATTTTGCAAATGGACGTCAAGACTGCCTTTTTTAATGGTAATCTTGACGAGAGCATCTATACGTCTCAACCCGAAGGGTTCATAACCCAAGGTCAGGAGAAAAAAGTTTGCAAGCTTAATCGATCCATTTATGGGGTGAAACAAGCCTCAAGATCTTGGAATATAAGATTTGATACTGCGATCAAGTCTTACGGCTTTGACCAAAACGTTGATGAGCCTTGTGTTTACAAAAGGATCATCAACGACAAAGTAGCTTTGTTAGTACTTTATGTGGATGATATCCTACTCATTGGGAATGATGTAGGATACCTTACTGACATAAAGAATTGGCTGACGACCCAATTCCAAATGAAATATTTGGGAGAGGCGCAATATGTTCTTGGGATTCAGATCTTCAGGAATCGCAAGAATAGAACGCTAACACTGTCTCAAGCGTCTTATATCGACAAAATGTTGTCCAGATATTCGATGCAGAATTCCAAGAGGGGCTTATTACCCTTCAGGCACGGAGTTCATCTGTCTAGGGAACAGTGTCCCAAGACACCTTAAGAAGTTGGGGATATGAGACATATTCCCTATGCCTCTGCAGTAGGTAGCTTAATGTATTTTATGCTGTGCATGAGGCCGGACATTTGTTATGCAGTGGGAATAGTCAGTAGGTACCAGTCCAATCCAGGGTTAGACCACTGGACAACAGCTAAAAATATCCTCAAGTATCTAAGGAGAACGAGGGACTATATGCTTATGTATGGGTCTAAGGATTTGATCCTTACTGGATACACTCATTCTGATTTTCAGACCGATAAGGATTCTCAGAAATCCACATCGGGATCAGTTTTCACTCTTAACGGGGGAGCTATAGTATGGCGAAACATCAAGTAAGGATGCATCGCTGACTCCACAATGGAGGTTGAGTATGTTGCTGCTTGTGAAGCAGCTAAAGAGGTTGTTTGGCTAAGGAAATTCCTTACTTATTTGGAAGTTGTTCCAAACATGGAATTTCCCATCACCTTATACTGTGACAACAGTGGTGATGTAGCCAATTCGAAGGAACCTCGCAGTCATAAGCAAGGTAAGCACATCGAGAGGAAGTATCACCTAATACGAGAAATAGTGCAACGAGGAGATGTGACAGTCACGGAGATTGCTTCGGAGCACAATATTGTTGATCCGTTTACAAAGACTCTCACGGCTAAAGTGTTCGAGGGTCATCTGGAAAGCCTGGGTCTACGAGATATGTACATAGGCTAATCTAGGGTAAGTGGGAGATATGTAATGGGGTATATGGATGCCCTAGTTTATTGTATTTATATCTCTGTAACCACTGTTTTAGATTATGTTGTACCCCACTAGGGTTTTAGTGCAAGTGGGAGTTTGTTGGGATTTGGGCCCTAAAACTCGTAGTTTGTAATTATGTTCTAATTATTGTAATAAAGTGTTATTATTCGTTATCTACGAGTTTGCCTTTATTTAAACCCTAAATCCAATAAACTAAACATCCAAGGTTGTTAAATGAATCTCTAACTGAATGTAATGTACATAAAAAGGATCTTGGTTTGAGATACAACCTAAAGGGTCTATAGTTAGGGGATAAGGTTTGGGTACCTTACCCTGGTTAAACTATGGATGTGGCCCACTTTGTATTTGATACAAACACTATGATCCTAACGTGTTCGTGTAGAAGACATGTGAGTGGGGATATCCTATGTAATGAGATTACATAAGACCGGACCACGAAATAGTAATCTCTAGCTGTAACTCCTTCCCGCCTACTAGGGTAAGTAGAGGAATGTTCCCTTAAGTGATGTCTCCGGGACTTGAACAAAGGGCCCGACCCTCTCATTGAACTGATGGGACTCTGTTTGTTGGTAGGACCACAAACAAATTGTTCATTAGAGGAGCACTGGTACTTAAGGCACAAGATGTAACCCAGGGATAAAACGGTAATTTGATCCAGCTGGTGTTACGAACATTCGTGAAGGATTGACTTGCCGTTATTGGTCAATATCCATGGACACAGAAATATATCTGCAGTGAGAAGAGTGCAGCTGTGGGACTTTAGTGGAGTGTTCCCGCAGTTAACGAATGTTGATTGGGAGGTTAATGAGATTAACCAAGCAATCTCGTATCGTTGGAGCTTCTGATCTTTAGGTCCATTAGGTCCACCTTCTAGCTCGTAAAGGGTTCTTATATCATTTGAATTTGAAATGTTCAAATTCATTAGAAAATATATTTAATGTATTTAGATACGATATAATATATAGTTTTGGAACTATATATTATAAATTTAATGTGAATATGATTCATTATATGAGAGAATTTAATATTTGAAAGATATTTGAAAGAGTTCAAATATTATATTAAATGTGAATGTGATTCACATTTGAAAACTATAGGTTAAAATTTAATGTGCACTGGATGTACATTAAAACTATAGGTTAAAGGGGTAATATGATTAAATAAGATTTAATCCAAATTAAATATATGATATTTAATTTGTATTATTTAAATATGATTTAAAATTAATAATTAAATTTGATTTAATTATTATTATTATTATTAATTTAATAATAAAATAAGGGAACGTGTCATCCAGACACGTTTTCACTACCCCTCTTTCTTCTCCCTATTGACAGTTTAACAGGGAACAAGGTTGATGTTCGATAGATCAATTTTTTGTTCAAGCAATTGGGGAATTGCTGTGAAAACTCTCTTTGACTCTCCCATTCCCAATCCTATCCAAAAGTTGGAATCCTTCCCACCAAGGAAAGATCTAAGCACTCAGAGACATAGCGGGTTTTCCTCGTGGTGTTGTCCAACTGAAGAAAACAGAGAAGTTTCTTGGGTGTTGATGTATTGTTCAGCACTGAAGCAAGGAGTTGCTGTACTGGAGACTTAGAAACTACAAAGGTAATATTCTTCTTGTCCATTTTAGTTTAATGTTAGACATATGTATGTTTGTATGCAATTCATCCATGCCTAATTAGATTAGAGTTAATTATATGCTTGTTCTGTATATTTGTCATTGTACTGGTTTTTTGCTTCAATTTAAACAATCAACCAATTACGATCCCAAAACCACATTTCCGCTGCTCAAGGAGTTCTGATCTCCATCAACGCGAGAGATCAGATCTCCTTGTTAAACTATGGGTGTGGCCCACTTTGTATTTAATACAAACACTTTAATCCTAACGTGTTCGTGTAGAAGACATGTGAGTGGGGATATCCTATATAATGAGATTACATAAGACCGGACCACAAAATAGTAATCTCTAACTGTAACTCCGTTGACTAGTTAGGTTTCTATTTCACTAGGATGACCTGGGCAACTTGATCTCAATCCTGAGCATGTTATGAACTCCTGTTCGCGAGGGATTGTGCTTTGACTAGTATGGGTGAGAGTTGGCCTGATTCGCCGACTCAATATGCCTACCTTCTTGGGGACAAGACCGAGTGAGCGACTGGAAACTTAACTTAGCAAGATGGAATTCACTTCTTCCCGCTTACTAGGGTAAGTAGAGGAATGTTCCCTTAAGTGGTGTCTCCGGGACTTGAACAAAGGGTCTGACCCTCTCATTGGCCCGAGAGAGACTCTGTTTGTTGGTAGGACCACAAACAAATTGTTAATTAGAGGAGCACTAATACTTAAGGTACAAGATGTAACCCAGGGGTAAAACGGTACATTCGTGAAGGATTGACTTGCTGTTATTGGTCAATATCCGTGGACACATAAATATATCTATAGTGAGAAGAGTGCAGCTGCGAGACATTAGTGGAGTGTTCATTCAGTTAACAAATGGTGATTAGGAGGTTAATGAGATTAACCGAGTAATCTCGTATAGTTGGAGCTTCTGATTTGTAGGTCTATTAGGTCTACCTTTTAGCTCGTAAAGGGTTCTTATATCGTTTGAATTTGAAATGTTCAAATTCATTAGGGAATAAATTTAATGTATATAGATACGATACCATATAAAGTTTTGAAACTATATATTATAAATTTAATGTGAATATGATTCATATTAAATTATATGAGAGAATTATATCAAGCCGAACTGCAGAAATATAAAGGGTTTTCCTCTTTTGGATAAGATTGGGAATGGGAGAGTGAACTGCCCAAAAGTTGGAATCCTATAAAGGGTTTTCCTTCAGTTGGACAACACCACGAGGAAAACCCTTTATATCTCTCACTCTCTCATATTAAATTTAATGTGAATATGATTCATATCAAACCGAACTGCCCAAAAGAAATCTGCATCTTCAGGTGGCGTCATGGCGTTGCAATTCTGAAGGGAGCGTTGGAACGCCAACTTCATTCGCACGCGCGCCTGGCATCGGGGTAACATTGCAACGCTGCTGGCCCCTGGAACTTCCGCATCGATAGGGAGCCTCGGCGTTGCGACGTCGTTCCTCAGCATTGCAACGCTGATGAGCGACGTTGCAATGCTGCTGGTAGCGTTACAACGTTGTTGCTTCGGCAACAACAATTTCCTTCGAACACAACAACTTCATTTGCCAATTTCTCCTTCGATACTAATCCAAATAGCACGGAACTGATCTCGAACGACTCATAACACGATCACAGACTCGATTATGCACTTAATTGCCCAAAGCGCAAGGGCCTTTACTTTTAATTTGATCAAATCAAAGTAAACTAAGGCCAAAAAATTCCTAAAAAGTTTTACAGCAAACCAAAATGCAATTCCCACCTAACCAATGCAAATTTGTTTCAACAAAAACAAAACAAACCTGTCTCTGATACCAATTGATGGAGATCCAATCTCCTTGAGCAGCGAAAACGTGATTTAAAATCGTAATTGCTTGTTTATTTTGATTAAACACAAATAACAGTACATTGGAAAAAATACAGAGACTAAGCATACATTTCCTAATCTAATTAGGCATGAAACTAATCATGCAAACATGCTGTGTAAAACATTAAACTAAAAGGGAATTAGAAATATTACCTTTGTAGTTTTTTCAACAGCAACTCTTGCTCCAATTGGACAACAACACAGCAACAAGAAGTCTTCTCTGTTTTTATAGAACACCACCATTTGGAAAACCTCCTATATCTATGAGTTCTTTTGATCCAAGCTTTTGTGGGAATGCCTCCAACAATCTGGATGGGAGAGAGAATTTTTTAGAGAGTTTTTAAAAGGAAAATGGTCGATCAGTTTTCTCACTGATCCCATCTCCTTGTTTATCTGTCGATAGGGAGAGGTAGAGAGATAGTGGGAACGTGTCATCCTGACACGTTCCCTTAATTAATTTAATTATAATATAAATTAATTAATTTAATTAATAATTAAATCATATTTAATTATAAATTAATATTAATATTAATTAAATCACATTTAACCAAAATTAAATTAAATATCATATATTTAATTATGATTAAATCATATTTAATTAAATTTTCCCCTAATGTATAGTTTTCAAATATGAATCACATTCACATTTAAATTTAACATTTGAACTCTTTCAAATATATAATTCTCTCATATAATTTAATATGAATCATATTCACATTAAATTATAATATATAGTTCCAAAACTTTATATTATATCGTATCTATATACATTAAATTTATTCCCTAATGAATTTGAACATTTCAAATTCAAACGATCTAAGAACCCTTTACGAGCTAAAAGGTGGACCTAATGGACCTATAAATCAGAAACTCCAACGATACGAGATTACTCAGTTAATCTCATTAATCTCCTAATCACCATTCGTTAACTGCAGGAACACTCCACTAAAGTCCCGCAGCTGCACTCTTCTCACTGTAGATATATTTCTGTGTCCACGGATATTGACCAATAACAGCAAGTCAATCCTTCACGAATGTTCGTAACACCAGCTGAGTAAAATTACCGTTTTACCCCTGGGTTACATCTTGTACCTTAAGTACCAGTGCTCCTCTAATGAACAATTTGTTTGTGGTCCTACCAACAAACAGAAGTCCCTCTCTGAGAGGGTTGTGCCCTTTGTTCAAGTCCTGAAAACACCACTTAAGGGAACATTCATCTACTTTCCCTAGTAGTCGGGAAGGAGTGAATTCCATCTTGCTAGGCTAAGTCCCCAGCTGCTCACTCGATCTTGTGCCCAAGAAGGTAGGAATATTGAGTCGGCGAATCTGGCCACTCTCACCAATACTAGTCAAAGGACAATCCCTCGCAAACAGGAGTTCGTAACCCGCTCAGGATTGAGATCAAGTTGCCTAGGTCATCCTAGTGAAATAGAAACCTAGCTAGTCAACGGAGTTAAATCTAGTGATTACTATTTCGCGGTCCGGTCTTATGCAATCTCATTACATAGGATATCCCCACTCACATGTCATCTACACGAACACGTTAGGATCACAGTGTTTGTATCATATACAAAGTGAGTCACATCCATAGTTTTACCAGGGTAAGGTACCCAAAGCTTATCCCCTTACTATAGACCCTTTAGGCGGTATCTCGAACCGAGATCCTTTATATGTACATTACATTCAGTTAAAGATACATTTTATAGCCTTGGATGTTTAGTTTATTAAATTTAGGGCTAAAACAGGGGCAATATCGTAAATAACGAACAATAACTCTTTATTGAAATAATAACACTTTATTACAATAATTAGAACAAAAAAATACAAACTAGGAGTTTTAGGGCACAAACTCCAACAATATCGACAAGATGTTGGTCTGATATTCGATGCAGAATTCCAAAAGGGGTTTATTATCCTTTAGGCATGGAATTCATTTGTCTAAGGAACAGTGTCCTAAGACACACCTCAAGAAATTGATGATATGAGACGTATTCTCTATGCCTCGACAGTAGGTAGCCTAATGTATGCTATGCTATGCACGAGGCCAAACATTTGTTATGTTGTGGGAATAGTAAGTAGGTACCAGTCCAATCAAGGGTTAGACCACTGGACCACAGTTAATAATATCCTCAAGTATCTAAGAAGAACGAAGGGCTATACGCTTGTGTATGGGTCTAAGGTTTGATCCTTATGGGATACACTGATTCTGATTTTCAGACCGATAACGATTCTAGGAAATTCACATCGGGATCAGTTTTTACCCTTAACGGGAGAGCTATAATGTGGCGTAGCATAAAGCAAGAATGCATTGCCGACTCCCCTATGGAGGCAAAATATGTAGCTTATTGTGAAGCAGCTAAAGAGGTTGTTTGACTAAGAAAATTCTTGGCTGATTTGGAAGTCGTTCCAAATATGGAATTTTCCATCACCTTATACTGTGACAAGAGTGGTGCAGTAGCCAATTCAAAGGAACCTCGTAGCCACAAGCGAGGGAAGCACATTAAGAGGAAGTATCATCTCATTCGGGAGATAGTACAACGAGGAGATGTGATAGTCACGAAGATCGTTTTGGAGCACAATATTGTTGATCCATTTACAAAGACTCTCACGGCTAAAGTGTTCGAGGGTCATCTGGAGAGTCTAGGTCTACGTGACATGTTGATAGCACACAAAATGTGCTATCTTTAGGCTTAATTATTGCTAGTTTTGTAATTATTTCAGAGCTTTTACGTGTTTAAATTACTCAATTTTAGGTTAAGAGCACAAACAAGACAATTGGAGACATTTTGGATCACTCGGGATCGAAACAAGGCTATTTGGAGCTTAAAATAACATCAATTGGAAGAGAAAGGATCAATCCAAGCATGATGACCCGAAGTGATGGCGTTGCAACGCCGTGATTGCTGTTTGGAGGCAAGGCGATAGCATTGCAACGCTGCCTTGCAGCGTCGCAACACTATCTCGATAAGGAAGCATATATGAAGGATCGCACATAGAGCGTTACAACGCTGCCTTGCAGCGTCGCAATGCCACATCGATAGAAAGCCTCGCGCGTTAGGGTAGCGGCGTTGCAACGCTGCCCTCAGCGTTGCAACGCCATCGAGACATTCCATATATGGCTAGCCGCCTAGGGTACAGCGTTGCAACACTGTCCCTAGCGTTGCAACGCTGTACCGTTGAAGCCTATAAATACATCCTTACATTCTCTTGCAAAGGGAGCCGAATTTGGTAGAATTTCCACCCTAATTTCGAAATACACTTGTAAGAAGAGAGAAAAAGAGCGTTTTTGGAGCCAAAGCATTCGTGGAGGTTCGAGATCGAAGACGGGAGCTCGGAGACGAAGGACCGACATCAACACATAAGTTTAATTTCCTTTTCTTTCAGATTGTAACTCCGTTTGAGACGTTTTCTACTTGTTTAGCTTTGTTTTCATGTGATTTAGAGTAGCTAGACAGTGTAGTTAGGATTTGATTTACTTGTTAAGACTTTCTTACAATGAATTGAAGCATGTTTTGTTCTTATTTTTGGCAATGCATTCTTAACGCTTAATTTGTTGGTTTAAGTGGATTCGAGAGATAAAGCTTGAATTAGAGTAAAAATTGTCAAAACCTTTAGAAATCTGGCATGAGAATGACCTAGAAATCTTAGGAAAACACATAAAAAAGTTGCTTAAAGCCATGCATGTCGTAGGTTCATATGGAGACTATGGAGTTTATTGCATGTGTGAGGCTCACTAAGAATCGAGAGGTTTTCTTGAGTATTTTACTTCTTGTTTATAACTTCATCTCTTGGTTCAATGCATGTGTTACGTTAGTTAAGTTATTAACTTGTAAAATCACTTTCCTCAAATCTATCAATTCGTGTCTCCACATGTGAGTCTATTGTTTGTCTTTACTTTCGACCATCTATCGATGTATGTTTCTTTAGCTAAAATTGAGAATTAATATCTTGGTAATTAATTAATCTAGAAACCCATTCCCGAGGACGATACTTGAACTCTTAAATCACTATACTAAAACTTGACCCGTACACAGCAGTATTGCAATATCATATAATTTTACGCAACACATGTACATAGGATAATCTAGGGCAAGTGGGAGATATGTAATGGGTATATGGATGCCCTAGTTTATTGTATTTTTGTATCTCTGTAACCACTGTCTTAGATTCTAATGTACCCCACTAGAGTTTTAGTTCAAGTGGGAGTTTGTTGGGTTTTACGCCCTAAAACTCGCGTTATTGTTATCAATAAAGAGTTATTGTTTATCATTAGTTTATATTGCCTTAAGTTAACTCTAAATCCAATAAACTAACATCCAAGGTTGTTGCATATCTCTTGAACTAAATGTAGTGGACATATAAGGATCTCAGTTCGAGATACAACCAAAAGGGTCTATAGTAGAGGGATAATGCTTGGGTACCTCACCCTGGTAATACTATGGATATGGCCCAGTTTGTATTTGATACAAACACAGTGATCCAAACGTGTTCGTGTAGACGACATGTGAGGGGGGATATCCTATGTGATGAGATCGCAGAAGACTGGACCACGAAATAGTAATCACTAGACGTAACTCCGTTGACTAGTTAGGTTTCTATTTCAATAAGATGACCTAGGCAACTTGATCTCAATCCTGAGCAGTTTACGAACTCCTGTTTGCGAGGGATTGTCCTTTGACTAGCATGGGTGAGAGTGGCCCGAGACGCCGACTCAATATGCATACCTTTTTGGGGACAAGACCGAGCAGGCAACTGGGGACTTAACCTAGAAAGAAGGAATTCACTCCTTCTTGCCTTTAGAGTAAGTAGATGAATGTTCTCTTAAGTGGTGTCTCCGGGACTTGAACAAAGCGCTGAACCCACTTATTGGCCCGAGAGGGACTTCTCTTTATTTGTTGGACCATAAATAGGTTGTTCATTAGATGAGCACTGGGACTTAAGGTAAAATATGTAACCCAGGGGTAAAACTGTAATTTGACCCAACTGGTGTTATGAACATTCAGAAGGATTGACTTGCTGTTATTGGTCGATATCCGTGTGTTGGGATGTATGTCCTCATCTCGTGTAGTTTGTAATATTCCAAGTTGTACATGAATAAGAGTTATTTATTTCAACATTGTGTAATAAATAAGAGTTATTTATTTAAACTTTGTGTCTCGCATTTTTCATAAACTTAATCCAATAAACTAAGCTCCAGGGTCATTGCATTATGAGAGAAGTAAGAACTTGAACGGTGTGTAGTGGACACACAGGGAGGATCACGTTCGAGTTAATGACCCAAACGGTCTACAGTATATGGATAGGATTAGATCACTGGACAACCGTAAAGGCAATCCTCAAGTATCTTAGGAGAACGAGGAACTACAGCCTTGTGTATGGGAGTGGGGATTTGATCCTTACGGGATACACAAATTCGATTTTGATCGATAAGGATTCTAGGAAATCCACTTGGGTCGCTTTTCATTCTGAATGGAGGAGTTGTAGTGTGGCGAAGCATCAAGCAGGGATGCATCGCTGATTCCACAATGAAAGCCGAGTATGTTGCGGCTTGTGAAGCTGCAAAGGAAGCTGTTTGGCTCAGGAAGTTCATGACGGATTTGGAAGTTGTTCCAAATATGAACTTGCCAATCACACTGTTTTGTGACAACAGTGGTGCAGTAGCCAACTCGAGAGAACCTCGGAGTCATAAAAGGGGCAAGCATATAGAGCGTAAGTATCACTTGATACGGAAGATTGTGCACCGTGGAGACGTGACAGTCACACAGATAGCTTCGGAGCGCAACGTTGCTGATCCATTTACAAAGGCCCTCACGGCTAAGGTGTTTGAGGTCACCTGAAGAGTCTAGGTCTTGAGTGCTTCTTCCCGACTAGGGCAAGTGGGAGTATTGTAAAGGGGTATTCAATGCCCTAGTTTATTGTATTACTTTATTGTATTACTTTACTGTACATTTGAGAAATGTATCATGTACTCCACTAGCTTAGTCCAAGTGGGAGTTTGTTGGGATGTATGTCCTCATCTCATGTAGTTTGTAATATTCCAAGTTGTAAATGAATAAGAGTTATTTATTTCAACTTTGTGTAATAAATAAGAGTTATTTATTTAAACTTTGTGTCTCGCATTTTTCATAAACTTAATCCAATAAACTAAACTCCAGGGTCATTGCATTATGAGAGAAGTAAGAACTTGAACGGTGTGTAGTGGACACACAGGGTGAATCACGTTCGAGTTAATGACCCAAACGGTCTACAGTATATGGATAGGGTTGGAGACCTAATCCTGGATACACTGTGGATGTGGCCCGCTTTGTATTAGATTCAAACGAGGTGATCTGACTCGTTCATGTGGTTGACATGCGAGTGGGGGCATCCTGTGCAATGAGATTGTACAAGACCGGACCGTGAATTATTAGACTTATTGATGTAACACTGTTAACAGTATAGAGCTAATAAATTCGTAGATGACCATTAGTGACTCGACCTTAATCTTGAGCGTGTTACGGAATCCTGTCTGCGGGGGTCTGTCCTTTGACTAGTACGGGTGAGGGTGGCCACTATTGTTCGCCCAATATGCCTATCTTGTCAGGGGCAGGACCACGTGGGGAGCTGAAAATTTGACTACGCAAGAAGGAATTCACTCGTTCCTGACTTAGGGAAACTAGAGGGGTTGTTCCCTTAAGTGTTGTCTCCAGGGCTTGAACAATGGGGCCCCACTCTCTCATTGGCCTGAGAGGGTTGTTGTTTATGGTTGGACCATGCAACATAGTTGTTCATTAGAGGAGTAGTGGGACTTAAGGAGCAAGAGGTAGAAATAGGGGTAAAACGGTAATTTGACCCAGCTGTGACTACGAACAACCTGTGAAGGGTCGACTCATGGGTATTGGTTATATCGATGGACACAACTTGTCCTACAGTGATGAGAGTGCAGCTACGGGCTTTAGTGGAGTGTTATCGTAGCTAATGAATGTTGAATAACCGGATCAAAGAGTTTGACAGGTTAGTCTCGGATCATTGGAGCTCATCACGTGTAGGCCCATTAGGTCCCTCGGTTGGCTCAAATTGGACAAATTGAGGTTTTACAGTTTGGTGTGAATTTGAAGTGTTCAAATTCATTATTTGGGTATTTATGTCATTTATATGAGATATAGATGACATAATATATAGTTTGATGTGAATGAGATTCATAATAAACTATAGTATAGTCTAATTGATTAATTAGTGCTAATTGGAGAAATTGTATTGAGAGAAATTAAATTGAATGTGATTCAATTTATAATTCCACATTTATGCAAATGAGATTTGTATAATAAGGTATGAGATACCTTATATTATATAATATGCAAATGTGATTTGTATATTATATGGTTGTGGTAAAATTGTGATTTGGTGGAGGTTTTAACTCCATCACACAATAGTATTTAAAGGCTTTGCAAGAAACCTTTGGTATGCATTTTGCCATTTTTTGGATTTTCATCCAAAGAGAGTAAAAAGGCTTTCTCTCATTCTCTCTCAATTCTCTCTAAAACTTCTCCTCACCCAAAACCAATGGGAGTCCCACCTACTCTCCCTCAACTTCCCGAGAACAACCGAGAAGACCCTTTGGAGGTGTCTATCTTTTCGGATCGTGGTTCGTGTTCGAGGAGATCGTTGGATCGAGAGAGATCGTGACCGGAGGAGAAAAGTTTTGAAGAAGAGTTCTTCAACAAGTAAGTATCTTATAGTTCCTTAATGTTTTCTTCTCCTATTTTGCATGTCTAGCCTAGGATCTATGAGATAGATTCAATTTTAACACACGTTTTACATAACGGATCAACGACGTTTCACAACGTCTTCCGCTGCGGGAATTCAAAATCCCTTCAATTGGTATCAGAGCCAACGTTGCTCTTCATTGTGTATTCTGTGAATTCTTAAAATTAGGTGGGTAGCATTAATTTACATGAGATGAATGTTAATGGTTTGCAATTTTGGATGTTTTCGGTTTTTGGCACTTTTTAGATTTACATTAAAGTTGATGAGATCAATGTAAGGGCCCATTGTTTTTGGGCATTTTTTTAATGTAAATCGAGTCTGTAAGTCCGTGTCGTTCGTGGCAAGAGTTGTCTTGAAGAAAACGGAGCATAAACGGGTGATTTCGGTGAAAAAACAAAGAAAATTTGTGTTCTTTGAAGTTCATCAGTATTTCTTTGGAGCCTGCTGCGATCGCGGCGTTAACGCTTAGCGGTGGCGTTGCAACGCCACATCGTTGAGAACGCTGGGCGCGACGCTATATGTTATAGCGTTACAACGCAATAACAACGTTGCAACGCCTGGCGTAGTGGTGCATGGAGCGCGAGATTTGCGGGAGGCGTGGTCGTGGGCGGCAGTTTGATCCTTCGGTTGTTCAAGTGCCGTTTTATTTCTTTTTATTATTTATTTATTTGTCAAATTGATTTTTAAATGTATTTTATTTAATTATTTTATGCATGAGATGTATGATTTAATTATTTCTATGTGCATAGAGTATGCCATATAGATTTAAAATCCCACCTTAGGTTAAACATTTCATGCATCATATTTATATTATAAGAGTTATAATATATAGTATGCATGATAGGATTATATTATAAGAGTTGTAATATAATGTTTGCATGATTTAATTTATTTAATATAAGTGTTATATTTTTAAATTAAAAGCATGCTCATGCATTTAATTCATGTGATGAATGTATGTTATAGTATAGTATTATTCATGTGATGAATGATCAAGCACTATAACATAGAAATGCATGTAACCTAAGTTAATTATTAGTTTTAAAATGTTTAGAACTTGAATAATTGGACTTAGGTTTTCTAATTCTAATAAGATTAGAATTACGAAATCAAATATGACCTTTGAATGGAGACTGATAAGTAACTCTGTCTAAGGAAGGTTTTTGTCTAAGGTCAGGGGTATTTAAGTTGACGCTTGCAGAACACTTTATCTCGAAACCCGACACAGGAATGAATTCGGTCCGGAGATTTTTAGGTTATATTCTCGTGAGTGCCGTTAATTAAGAGTTAATTAATTTACTCACATAGACCTAAGTTAATAATGTGATTATAGACTTAGGCTAACCCAATATAAGAGTTATATTGGTAGACTTTGGTAAATTTTAGTCGGTTTATCTAGGTCAACCCCGATTATTTTAAAGTGCTGAGTGGGAGGAAATTAAGTGTATGAGATACATTTAATTTTCCATCCACAAATCTCTGTAAAGTTCGCACCGTGAGATCCATGCTCGGCCTCGTGGCGCAAATGGGAGCGTTCCCCTACAGGTTGCATATGTATGGGTCAATATCAACGTGAATGGAGAGAGTACTTATAGTGAGTGGGAGCGGAACCTGTGAAAACGGGACCCACGGTCTCTTCTTTCGATTCACACCGTGAGACGCCTATGATCCGCCTGCTAGTTTGGCCTGGACCAGACAATCCCTACGGAGGGCCTTGATCATGGGAGTCGGAACACCGTGAATTCCCAAAAGGGATACGATTTCCTTGTTGATTTTCCTTCTTAGTCCTCCCTACGGCGGCTATTGTTTGGACGGATACTTGGAAATTTAAAGATTGAGGGTGACACTCACAGGATTCATTAAGAGTTAATGGGTTCTGACCGAAAAATGGTAACTGGATGCCTAATGGAATAAGAGTTGTTCTGGTATTAGGGTCTGGTCGAGAGAGTCTCGTCCTAAAGGAGGAGTGGGTTTGTCTACCCTACGGTGGCGGTCATTCTAAACCTTTAGGGTATCATTGCAAATTTTAAATGACCTAGGGATCATAGGATAAAAATTTGCTAAAACCCAATTGGATTTTCAAAAGTTTTTGCGAGACTAATACAAAGTTTTTCATTTTATTTCAGCAACAAAATGTCAAACGCTTTTAACGCTCCTTTAGCTTTCGTTAAGTTAGTCGGCGATAGTATTTCGTGGAAAAACAATATAGACACGATTTTGGTAAATGACGACCAAGAGTTTGCACTCACTGAGGAGGGTCCTCAGGTGCTCGGTTCAACGAACCTATTCAACAATCTACAAACCTTCCAGTCCTTGGTGCAAACTAGGGGATAGGAAGCTGAGGCAAGTGTTGCCTTAAGACCTTTTCACAGGGGTTCGACCTCTAGGATAAAGTTTGTAGACTCTTGAGCCCTAAGGGAAGAAGGAGAAGTTGAAGGAAGTTAAGGTTGACCATGGCTACTTTGCTAAAAAGGCAAAGAAATCAAGGATGTTGCGAGAAAGTGTTTCTCTCACATGAGAGGGACGGACACCTGAAAAGGAGTTGTCCCAAATTCCTTGATGAAAAGAAGATGATAGGTAAATGTGATTTACTTGTCACGTAAAACTTGTTTAGTGGAGAGTAATGACTCTGCTTGGATATTGGATTCAGCGCCACTAACCATGTTTGCTCTTCTTTTCAAGGATTAAGTTCTGGCAATGCACGCAAGAGGGTGAGATAACACTCGTGGTTGGATCTGGAGAAGTTGTCTCAACTGCAAAGAATAATACACATGATGAAGTCATTTTTGGTGAGAAGTACTTATTATTGGATAATATGTACATTGTTCCCGGGTTTACGAGAAACCTAGTTTCTATTTCCGCTATTAGAACAAAATATTTATGTTTCTTTCAAGAGTAATAAAGCGTTTATTTCTTGAAATGGAAATTTGATTTGTTCGCTTTCATTGAGAGCAATCTATATGTTTTGAACCCAAATTACACAAAAATGTTTTGAACACCAAATTGTTTAAAACAAATTGAAACGCTGAACTAAGAGATTAAAAGTTTCTCCAAAAGAAAGTGCCCATCTTTGGCATCTTCTTTAGGCCACATTAATCTCAATAGGATTGAGAGACTAGTGAAGAGTGGACTTTTAAGCGGGTTGGAAGAAAACTCTTTACTGCAGTATGTGAGTCATGCCTTGAAGGCAAAATGACCAAACGTCCTTTTAGTGGAAAAGGATATAGAGCCAAGGAGCCCCTTGAGCTTATACATTCCGATCTCGTGGTCCGAGAGGAATGTTAAAGCACGAGGAGGTTCTGAATACTTCAGATCTTTCATAGATGACTATTCGAGGTATGGGTACATTTACCTAATGCATAGGAAGTCTGAAACACTTGAAAAGTTCAAGGAGTTCAAGACTGAGGTTGAGAACCTGTTAGGTAAATCGATTAAAACACTTCGATCGGATCGCGGTGGATGGACACTGAATTCCAGGACTATATGATAGAACATGGAATTACGTCCCAACTCTCAGCACCTGGTATGCCACAGCAGAATGGTGTATCGGAGAGGAGAAACAGAACCTTGTTGGACATGGTTCGGTCGATGATGAGTTATGCTCGTCTCCCTTTTTCTTTTTGGGGTTACACAGTGGAGACTGCGGTTTACATTTTGAACACCGTTCCGTCGAAGAGTGTTTGCGAAACACCTTTCGAACTCTGGCATGGTCGTAAAATCAGTTTACGTCATTTCAGAATTTGGGGATGCCCGACCCATGTGTTGGTGTCAAACTCGAAGAAGTTGGAACCCCGTTCAAAGTTGTGCCTCTTTGTAGGTTACCCAAAAGAGACTAGAGGTGGTTACTCTTACGATCCTAAGGATAATAGGGTGCTTGTGTCGACAAATGCCACTTTCCTTGAGGAAGACCACATCAGGGGTCACTTACCAAGGAGTAAGATTGTGTTAAATGAAATGGACAGTTCATCAGCAAGGGTTGCTGATGGTGCTAGTACGTCGACAAGTGTTGTTGATCCTAGCTCGTCTAGTCAAGTCCGTTCCCAAGAGTTGGGAATGCCTCGACGTAGTGGGAGGGTTGTGAGCCTGAACGTTACATGGGTTTAGCTGAAACCCAGGTTGTCACTCCTGATGATGACTGTGAGGATCCATTGACCTATGATCAGGCAATGGCTGACGTTGACAAAGACGAATGGATTAAAGCTATGGACCAGGAAATGGAGTCGATGTACTTCAATTCCGTCTGGGAGCTTGTAGACCAACCGGATGGGGTAAAACCTATTGGTTGCAAGTGGATCTACAAGCGTAAACGTGGCGTAGATGGGAAGGTGCAGACCTTCAAAGCCCGAGCAGTGGCAAAGGGTTTTACCCAGGTGGAAGGGGTTGACTATGAGGAAACCTTTTCACCTGTTGCCATGGTAAAGCCGATTAGAATCCTTCTGGCCATTGTCGCATATTATGACTATGAGGTATGGCAGATGGATGTCAAGACCGCCTTTCTGAATGGCAACCTTGACGAGACCATCTACATGGACCAGCCCAAGGGGTTCATTGCCCAAGGCCAAGAGCAAAAGGTTTGCCGGCTTCAAAGGTCTATTTATGGACTGAAACAAGCCTCGAGGTCTTGGAATATAAGGTTTGATGAGGCAATCAAATCTTATGGCATTGATCAAAATGTTGACGAACCTTGTGCTACAAGAAAATCGTCGACAAAACTGTCGCATTTCTTATATTGTATGTTGATGATATCCTTCTCATTGGGAATGAGGTAGGATTTCTTACTGAAGTTAAGGAATGACTTTCTTTGCAATTCCAAATGAAAGATTTGGGAGAGGCACAGTATGTTCTAGGTATCCAGATAGTCCGAAACCGGAAGAACAGAACGCTAGCCATGTCTCAGGCATCTTACATTGATAAGATGTTGTCTAGGTATAAGATGCAGAACTCCAAGAAGGGCTTGCTGCCTTTCAGGCATGGGGTTCACCTGTCTAAGGTTCAATGTCTTAAGACGCCTCAAGAGGTTGAAGATATGAGACGAATCCCCTATGCTTCAGCTGTAGGGAGCCTGATTTATGCCATGTTGTGTACTAGGCCCAACATCTATTATGCAGTTGGAATTGTCAGTAGGTATCAATCCAATCAAGGATTAGATCACTGGACAACCGTAAAGGCAATCCTCAAGTATCTTAGGAGAACGAGGAACTACAAACCTGTGTATGGAGTGGGGATTTGATCCTTACGGGATACACAGATTCTCGACTTTCGGGCCGATAAGGATTCTAGGAAATCCACTTCGGGTCACCTTCATTCGAATGGAGGAGTTGTAGTGTGGCGAAGCATCAAGCGAGGATGCATCGATTCCACGATGGAAGCGGGTATGTTGCGGCTTGTGAAGCTGCAAAGAAAGTGTTTGGCTCGGAAGTTCATGACAGATTTGGAAGTTGTTCCAAATATGAACTTGCCAATCACAATCGCTTTTGTGACAACAATGGTGCAAGAGCCAACTCGAGAGAACCTCGGAGTCATAAAAGGGCAAGCATATAGAGCGTATGTATCACTTGATACGGAGATTGTGCACCGTGGAGACGCCACATCCACGCAGATAGCTTGAGCACAACGCTGTCGATCCATTTACAAAGGCCCTCACGACTAAGGTGTTTGAGGGTCACCTAGAGAGTCTAGGTCTTCGAGTGCTTCCTGACTAGGGCAAGTGGGAGTATTGTAAAGGGGTATTCAATGCCCTAGTTTATTGTATTACTTTATCGTATTACTTTACTGTACATTTGAGAAATGTATCATGTACTCCACTAGCTTAGTCCAAGTGGGAGTTTGTTGGGATGTATGTCCTCATCTCGTGTAGTTTGTAATATTCCAAGTTGTAAATGAATAAGAGTTATTTATTTCAACATTGTGTAATAAATAAGAGTTATTTATTTAAACTTTGTGTCTCGCATTTTTCGTAAACTTAATCCAATAAACTAAGCTCCTGGGTCATTGCATTATGAGAGAAGTAAGAACTTGAACGGTGTGTAGTGGACACACAGGGAGGATCACGTTCGAGTTAATGACCCAAACGGTCTGTGGACACAAAAGTATATCTGCAGTTGAAAGAGTGCAACTGTGGAACTTTAGTGGAGTGTTTTCGCAGTTAACGAATGTTGATTAGGAGGTTAATGAGATTAACCGAATAATCTTTTATCGTTGGAGCTTCTGATCTGTAGATCCATTAGGTCCACTTCCTAGCTCGTAAAGGGTTCTTAGATCATTTGAATTTGAAATGTTCAAATTCAATTAGGTAATAAGCATGATATATGGAGATGCATTATAATATAAAGTTTTTATGTACATTAGAACTTTATAGTATAAATTAATTTGAATATGATTCAAGTTAATTAATTGAGAGAATTAAATATTTGAAAGAGTTCAAATATTATCTAAATGTGAATGAGATTCATATTTAAAACTATAGGTTATATTTTAATGTGCATAAGATGTACATTAAAACTATAGGTTAATGGGGAAATGATTAACTATGATTTAATCATAATTAAATATATGATATTTAATTTAATTTTAGTTAAATGTGATTTAATTAAAATTAAAATTAATAAATAATTAAATATGATTTGATTATATTATTAATTAAATTAATTAAATTAATTAAATAAATAATTAGTTATTTTTAATTAATTAAATTAATTAAGGAAACATGTCATCTTGACACGTTCCCACTACCCTTCTTCCTCTCCCTATCGATAGATAAACAGGGAGAGAGGTTAGTTGATTAAATTGATCGATTAATTGCAATTGGAGAATTGCTAAACTGACAGAAACTCTCTCCGTCTCAAAATTCCCCTTTCAATTCCAAATTGTTGGAGTGCCTTCCCACTAAGGCAAGATCTGAGAAACTCAGAGATATAGGAGATTTACACTTGTGGTGGTGTCCTGCTTTTACAGAGGAAGAAATTAGTTGTTGTGCATTTGTTGAACAAGCAATGAGTTGTTGCTGTAAATTGAGACTACAAAGGTATAATACGATTTCCCTTTAAGTTTATAGCTTTACAACATGTCTAATTTGTAGATTCCATGCTTGTATGCTTTTCTATGTTGTTTTTCCAATGTACTAGTTTTTTGAGTAAACCAAAACAAAACTTGCAATTACGATCTAATTCACGTTTCTGCTGCTCAAGGGAATTCAGATTCCTTCATGTTTTTCATTTCATTTGCTAGTTGTCCAACCTAAACTTCCAAATTACGCAAAGATGCCGCTTGACTTGCCATGAATTCTTTCATCAAGTTCTCTAAGATGAACCTTGTCCTCCTGATTGTTGTTGCATTGGGTTTACATTCTTTTGTGTATAATGTTGTTGTTGCTGATTGTTAAACTCTGGTGGCATTCCCTATTTTGGATATTGATTTTGATTGGAAGTTCTTGCCCCCTGTCCACTCCATGACAAATTTGGATGTTGTCGGCATCCTGGATTGTATGTGTTGGAGTAAGGATTCGATTTTTTTTTTTTTTTGCCCTACATAATACACAGAAGCAGGATTGTAAGGACAATTTTCAAAGAGATGGTTATCATTACAATAAACACAAGTGGGACTAGGGTTAGGAGTGGAATGTATAGCAACAATTGTTGTTTGATTTCCCATCGCCATATTCTTTAGAGTGTTGTTCATTATTGAAATCTTAGCACTCAATGCAACTATTGCATCCACTTCGTGTACTACTGCAATATTCCTCGTGTTGTGTGATTCATCCTCTCCCCATTGGCTATTGTTTGACACTATAACATCCAGAATTTCATTGGCCTCGTTTACTATTTTTCTGAGTAGTGATCCATTGGCTGAGGCGTTCACTAATGTCTTCGATGCTTGCGTTAAACCATTGTAGAAGTGCTCGACTAGCAAACATGTTGGGAATCCATGGTGCGGGCATTTTCTGACTAATTTCTTGAAGCGCTCCCATGCAGTGCCAAGTCCTTCAATATTCATTCCCTGCTTGAATATGATTATATCTCCTCTGATTTGTGCATTCTTTGTGGGTGGAAAGTACTTTGTGAGGAACTTCTCTGCTAATTCATCCCACGTTCTGATGGAATGTGGAGGAAAAGAATCTAACCACGCTTCAACATTTCCTTGCAAAGAGAAGGGAAACAATTTCAGGCGTAATGTTTCATTGAATACACCATTCATTTTGAATGAATTGCATATTCGCAAAAACATCTTGATGTGCTTATGAGGATCTACATTAGGGAGTCCTGCAAATTGCCCCATGGTTTGCAACATCTGGAACATCAATGGTTTAAGCTCAAATTGATTCGCCTCAATGTTAGGTTATGCAATTCCTGCATTTAAATTTTGGAATGTGGTGGTTGCATAATCTTTGATCGCTCTATCCCTCTCTTCTGCAATGAAGATGAAATTTTGTGTTGGTATGCCATTGGCATGGTATTGATTTCCTCCATTAGCTGGATTTGCTTGAGGGACCATGATAGGTGGATCCGTGTGTACTTCCTGCAAAGAAGTCTCTTCACGAATCTCCTATTCAATCTTCTTCTGCAATTGAAAGAATTAAATATTTGAAAGAGTTCAAATATTATCTAAATGTGAATGAGATTCATATTTAAAACTATAGGTTATATTTTAATGTGCATAAGATGTACATTAAAACTATAGGTTAAAGGAATAAGGATTAAATATGATTTAATCATAATTAAATATATGATATTTAATTTAATTTTGATTAAATGTGATTTAATTAAAATTAAAATTAATATATAATTAAATATGATTTAATTATATCATTAATTAAATTAATTAAATAAATAATTAGTTATTTTTTAATTAATTAAATTAATTAAGGATGACACTTTCCCACTACCCTTCTTCCTCTCCCCATCGATAGATAAACAGGGAGAGGGATCAGTTGATTAAACTGATCGATCAATTGCAATTGGAGAATTGCTAAACTGATATAAACTCTCTCCCTCTCAAAATTCCCCTTTCAATTCCAAATTGTTGGAGTGCCTTCCCACCAAGGTAAGATCTAGAGAAACTCAGAGATATAGGAGGTTTACACTTGTGGTGGTGTCCTGCTTTTACAGAGGAAGAAATTAGTTGTTGTGCATTTGTTGAACAAGCAAGGAGTTGTTGTTATCAATTGAGACTACAAAGTTATAATATGATTTCCCTTTTTGTTTATAGCTTTACAGCATGTCTAATTTGTAGATTCCATGCTTGTATGCTTATCTATGTTGTTTTTCCAATGTACTAGTTTTTGGAGTAAACCAAAATAAAACTTGCAATTATGATCTAATTCACGTTTCTGCTGCTCAAGGGAATTCAGATTCCTTCAATTGGTATCAGAGCAATGCTTGTTTTTATTTTGGTTGAAACAAAATTGCATTGGTTGGTGGGAATGTGCATTTGGTTTGCTGTTAAATTGTTTAGGAAGTTTTTGGCCTTAGTTTACTTTTGATTTGATCAAATTATGTAAAGGCCCATGCATTTTTTGGGAAATTTAGTGCAAATCGATTATGTAATTTAGTTTGTGAGTCATTTGTGACAAGTTCAAATGAGATTTGGTGCCAATTTGTTGCTGAAAGTTGCTGTTTTTCGAGAAGAATAGAAGCTGTTGCATCACCACCGTTGCAACGCTGGATGATGACGTTGCAATGTTGGGGTCCCTATCGATTGGGAATCCAAAGGGTATCGGCGTTGCAACGCTGCTGGGATGTTGGACGCGAGTGTGAGGGGTCACGACATTGCAACGCTGTCCTTGGCGCTGCAACACTGTGCCATTGGCAGATTCAAGCTGGTCGATTCAGTGATGGTTCGGGTGGTTCAGGTCGTGTCTGATATTGTTCGAGCGGTTCGACTCCGGTTCAAGGTGTTTTAGACTGGTTTATTTATAGAATTATTGTAATTTTATATTTTTGTTTGCACTTTAGGGGCCAAAAAATTCTGGTTTAACAACTATTTATTTTTTATGAATGTCATTTAGATTTATTCTCACCTTAGGATAAGCATGTTCATGCATTTTATTTATATAAGTGTTATATGAGTATGATGAAAATGCATGAATTTTTTCATGAGTAATTAGTTATAAGTTTTATAATTTAATCAAATGAAAAATGAAAGCATGGAGCATGAAATTACTTAGTATAATATAAAGTGTTATATTATTTAAGTAATGTGCATAATTAAAATAGTTGAATGACATTTGTTTTTCAATTAGAAATTGGTTGTTGGAAATACCATATAGTTCCATGTCATAGGTTAATCAGTAAAATTTATAAAAGTTGTAAATTGGTTTTAGAAACCTTAACCTATAACAAAGTGTTGCATGCAAACATAGGAGCTTGGATAGGATGGAATTAATTAAAAAATGTTTAAAATTAATTAGACCTAAGTTTAATTTCTAATAGGATTAGAAATTAGTCTTACATAGTATTTTAAATAGTTTAAAGTATAGTAGGACTAAATAGGACTTTAGTTATAAGGGAACTCTACCGGTGATGTTCTGTCTAAGGTTGGGGGTACTTAAGCTGACGGTTAACGAAACACCTCCTACTTGGGAACTGACCTGGAACTTGAGTTGAATTAACTATAGTCTTGTTAGCATGCAATATATCTAGGTTATTAAAATGTTTATTCACCTAGACATAAGCTAAAAGATCTAATTATAAAAGTTATAATAGGCATAGACTTAGATAGATTCCTTCAGCCAGAATCCACCTAAGTTAAACCTAAACCCTAAATTATTAAGATACTTTAGTGAGAGAAAACGAGATGTACGCATCGAGTTTTAGCTCTCGCGTCCTCAAGAGTTCACACAGTGAGTTCCATGCTCGGCTACGCAGCGGCAATAGGGTCCCCTACGGTAAGTATTTGCATGGTTCAATACCAAGGTGAATGAGGAAAGTGTCTATAGTAAATGGGAGAAGGACGTGTGTCAACGTATCCTACGGTCTTCTCCATTAGGTCGCACTGTGAGATTTCTATAGTCTGCCTGCTAGGTTGTCCAGGAGCAACCAAACCTTACGGAGGGCTTGACTATAGGGATCGGAACACTGCGAACTCATGAAATGGATAGGGTCTCCTAGGTTATTTGCCAACAGTTGTCTTCCTTAATAGTAGCTTGTTGGCTCAGACCTATTGGATCTGAAAATAGTAAGGCCACATTTACTGGATAAGTTAAGCTAGTTAACGAGTCCTTGACCAAATAAACGGTAACTAAAAATCATTGGGACATGAGATGTTCTGGTAGTGATGATTAGCTGAGATAGTCTCAATTCAGGGCAGGAGTGACTGACCACCCGACGGTGGCTTTTATTTTAAACCCTTGAAGTATCGTTGCAAAATTAAAGGTTTAATTTAAACACTAGGGTTCTTAATAATTTTGCTAAAGTAGATTGATTTTAGTAATGGGTTAAAAGGCGCAACTAATTAGAATTTTTTTTTTTAATTTCAGCATGTCGTCCTCAATAATAGCCTTATTAAAAAGTGAGCGATTAACTGGAAAAAACGACACTAAGTGGAAGTCCAACCTGAATACAATTCTGATTGTTGACAACCTTCAGTTCGTACTGAATGAGGAATGTCCTTAGGTCCCTGCTCGAAATGCGCCTCAATCTGTTAAGGACGCGTATGATCGTTGGATCAAGGCCAATGACAAGGTCAAAGTCTACATTTTGCCTAGTGTTTCTGAAGTTCTGGCCAGGAAACTGGAGGGATTGGTCTCAACTCGTGAGATCATGAGTTATCTGCAGAATATGTCTGGACAATCGTCTGAACAGATTCGACACGAATCCCTCAAGTACGTTTATAACGAGCGCATGAAGGAGGGAACTTTAGTAAGAGAACATGTTCTCGATCTGATGGTTCACTTCAACGTGGTCGAAATGAACGGAGCGGTCATGGACGAGCAAAGTCAGGTGTTGTTCATCCTAGAATCTCTTCCGAAGAGCTTCCTGCAATTCTGCAGTAATGCGGTGATGAACAAGATAGATTATAACCTGACATCACTCCTAAACAAGCTGCAGACTTACCAATCTCTCATGGAAAATAAGGGAAATGTTGACAGTGAAAGAGTCTAGATTAACAAAGCAGAAGCAATTTTGGATCTTGAACACTCTAAGTTGATCAATTTTGTAAAATAAATGCATGCTCAAAGCTGGAAAAACTGGGAGTTAAGAAACTCACCTTTGAAGATCAAATTCTTTTCACCCGGTGGACGATTTGCAACACGAACACTTCATGGACAACTGTTAGTGTCTTCCCTACTATCCTCAGGCCTTGGAATGGATTGTGGGATCCTAGATTGAGAGAATTTGTAACAAGAGTCCCCAAAGGTTACAAAACGGGATATTTAGAATTTTCTGCAAAATTCTCTTTAGTTACCTCAAATCACCATTATAAAAAGCTTCATCAAGCTTCATTAGAGTGATAACTTGCAATCTATGGAAAATCCATGGAGGTGGCCAATTTTGGCCAATTTTGAAGATGACTCACCTTGGGCAATTTGGCAAGTTGCAATCCATGGAAAATCCATAAAAATCCATTTTTTTCTTTTAATTTAATTAAAAAATAAATAATAAATTGCTTTTAAATTAAAATTAATTTAATTAATTAAATAATTCAAATAATTAATTTAATTAAATAATTTTTTAATTTAATTTAATATCAAATATTAAATTAAATAAATTGTCCAATCCCGATCGATTTTTCGAACATGAATCTTTATTCATGCTATAAACCGATCTAATATTTAAATCATATTTAAATATATCCACCTCCTTTTAATCATAGTTTAATTCATAATTAAGTTATGACTCATTAAATATATCACATATAATTAACGATTTCTCCAAAAACTGAATTTTAACAATTCAAATTATTTTCTCTCAAAATGTTACAAGTCTTAGTTCGAGCTAGTAAGGGGGACCTATTGGACCTACAGATCATGAGCTCCAACGATACGAGATTAACCGGCCAACGATACGAGATTAATGGACCCACCGGAACACTCCACTAAAGCCCAGTGGTTGCACTCTCCTCACTGTAGATATATTTCTGTCCACTCGATATAACCATGATTAGTAAGTCCATCCTTCACAGGTCGTAATTACAGCTGGGTCAAAATTACCATTTTACCCCTGTAATTACCTCTTGTTCCTCAACCAGCAAACCGAATCCCTCTCGGGCCAATGAGAGGGGTGGGCCCATTGTTCAAGACTAGGAGTCAGGACTTAAGGGAACAACCTCTCTACTAATCCCTAAAGCGGGTATGAGTGAATTCCATCTTGTAGAACTATGTTTCCAGCTATCTACCCAGACTTATCCCTGAAATGGGAGGCTTATTGAGTCGGCAGTCTCGGGCCACTCTCACCCATGCAAATCTAAGGATAATCCAAATAAACAGGAGTTCTTAGAGCGCTCAGGATTAAGATCGAGTTATCTAGGTCATCGTATGAATATAGTCAGTTAAGACAGTAAATAGAGTTATAAAGTCAAAGTATCTATTTCGCGGTTCAGTCTTATGCAAACTCATTGCATAGGACGCCCCCACTCGCATGTCTCCACATGAACGATTTAGGATCACATCGTTTGTATTCTATAAAGTGGGTCGCGTCCATAGTGTCCCCAGGATAAGGTACCCAACCTTATCCTTATACTATAGACCGTTCTGGCTATAACTTGAACTTGATCCATTTTTATGTCGCACATAAAGTTCAAGTATTCATCCTATAGCCAAGGGTTCTTTATTGGGTTAGGGTTACACAATACACAATTCACTTTATTCAATAACACATTTACTGAATAAATCTCAATAATATCTTTATTGCAAAATAGAATATACATTCAGTTTACAAGACCACGAGTTTTAGGACATAAAACCCAACAGATAAAGAGGCAAATGTGTTTGCCCATTCCAAAAGGTTCCAGAAGAGTTCATCCTTTGGGACTAAGTCTTGTTGCCATTCTTCTGGACTTGAGAAGACACAGAAGAAAAGGAAACGAGGAAAGGGGAAGACTCCTGCTACTGCTGACAAAAAGCTCAAAGAGAAGAAAGGTAAATGCAATTTACTTGTTTTAGAAACATGTTTAGTGGCAAGTGATGACTTAACATGGATACTTGATTCAGGGGCCACTAACCACGTCTGTTCTTCTTTTCAGGAAACTAGTTCCTTTAGGGAGCTCGATGAGGGTGAGATGATGCTCAGGGTCAGAACGGGAGACGTCGTCTCAACTCGTGCAGTGGGAGATGCCAAGTTGTTTTTTAGACATAGATTTTATTTTTAGAAAACTTGTACATAGTTCCTAGAATTAAGAGGAACTTAATATCTATCTCTTGTTTGCTCGAACATAAATATTGTATTTCTTTTTCCATTAATGAAACATTCATTACAAAAGAAGGTGTCAATATTTGTTCTACTCAATTAGAAAACGACTTGTACATATAAAAACCGAATGAAACTAAAATAATTTTAAATCATAAGATGTTTAAAACTGCAAACACTCAAAGTAAAAGGCAAAAGATTTCTCCGAATAAAAATACCTATCGTTGGCATCTAAGATTTGGTCACATAAATCTCAATCGGATTGAGAGATTAATAAAGAATGGACTTCTAAACGAGTTAGAAGATGATTATTTACCTCTATGTGAGTTCTGTTTAGAAGGAAAAATGACTAAGTGACCTTTTACTGGAAAAGGTTATAGAGCCAAAGACCCCTTGGAGCTTATACATTCGGATCTTTGTGGTCCAATGAATGTAAGAGCTCGAGGAGGGTACGAATATTTCATCTCTTTCATAGATGATTATTCGAGGTATGGTTATCTATATCTAATCCATCATAAGTCTGAGGCTCTTGAAAAGTTCAAAGAGTTTAAGGCTGAAGTTGAAAATGCATTAGGGAAAACTATTAAAACACTTCGATCCGATCAAGGTGGAGAGTATATGGACTCGAGATTCCAGGATTATTTGATAGAAGATGGAATCCAGTCACAACTCTCAGCACCTAATACACCACAACAGAATGGTGTGTCTGAAAGGAGAAATAAAACCTTGTTAGACATGGTTCGATCTATGATGAGCTATGCTCAGTTGCCTGACTCATTTTGGGGTTATGTAGTAGAGAATGCAGTTCAAATCTTGAACACTGTTCCATCAAAGAGTGTTTCAGAAACACCTTTTAAATTGTGGAGGGGGCATAAATCTAGTTTACATCACTTCAGGATTTGGGGTTGTTAAACACACGTGCTAGTGACAAATCCGAAGAAACTGGAACCTCGTTCAAGATTATGCCTATTTGTAGGCTATCTCAAGGAAACGAGTGGTGGTCTTTTCTACGACCCACAAGAAAATAAGGTGCTTGTATTGATAAACACTACTTTCTTGGAGGAAGATCACATGAGAAACCATAAATCACGTAGTAAATTAGTATTAAATGAAGCTATGAGGGAGTCAACAAGAGTTGTTGACCAAGCCGGACCTTCATCAAGGGTTGATGAAGAAGCCGACACATCAAGTCAATCTCGTCCTTCTCAATCATTGGGAATGCCTAGACGCAGTGAGAGGGTTGTTACACAACCAGACCGCTACTTGGGTTTAGCTGAAACTTAGGTTGTCATACCTGATGATGTCGTAGAGGATCCATTGTCTTATAAACAGGCAATGACGTAGATAAGGACCAATGGATCAAAGCCATGGACCTAGAAATTGAGTCAATGTACTTCAATTCGGTTCGGGAACTTGTAGACCAACCTGAAGGGGTAAGACCCATAGGGTGCAAATGGATCTATAAGAGAAAGAGAGATGCAACTGAAAAGGTACAGACCTTTAAGGCTAGACTCGTAGGAAAGGGTTTTACCCAAAGGGAAGGAGTTGACTATGAGGAAACTTTTTTCCCTGTTAATATGCTAAAGTCCTTAAGGGTACTCTTGTCCATAACAACATTTTATGATCATGAGATCTGGCAAATGGACGTCAAGATTGCCTTTTTTAATGGTAACCTTGACGAATGTATCTATATATCTCAGCCCGAAGGGTTCATATCCCAAGATCATGAGCAAAAAGTTTGCAAGCTCAATCGATCCATTTATAGGTTGAAGCAAGAATCCAAATCTTGGAACATAAGATTTGATACTGCGATCAAGTCTTATGGTTTTGACCAAAACGTTGATGAGCCTTGTGTTTACAAGAGGGTCATAAATGATAAGGTAGCTTTCTTAGTAATTTGTGGATGATATCCTACTCATTGGGAATGATGTAGGATACCTAACTGACATAAGGAATTAGTTGGCGACCCAATTCCAAATGAAAGATTTGGGAGAGGCGCAATATGTTCTTGGGACTCAAATTTTAAGGAATCGCAAATGCTAGCTCTGTCCTAAGCATCTTATATATGATGAAGATCTGATCTCCTTGAGTAGCGGAAATGTGATTTGAAATCGTAATTGCTTGTTTATTTTGATTAAACACAAATACCAGTACATTGGGAAAAATACAGAGAATAAACATACATTTCCTAATCTAATTAGGCATGGAACTAATCATGCAAACATGATGTGTAAAACATTAAACTAAAAGGGAATTAGAAATATTACCTTTGTAGTTTTTTCAACAGCAACTCTTGCTCCAATTGGACAGCAACACAACAATAAGAAGTCTTCTCTGTTTTTACAGAACACCACCATTTGGAAAACCTCCTATATATATGAGTTCTTTTGATCCAAGCTTTTGTGGGAAAGCCTCCAACAATTTGGATGGGAGAGAGAATTTTTGAAAAAGAGTTTTTACAGCAATTCACCAATTACACAGAAAAGGAAAATGATCGATCAGTTTTCTCACTGATCCCCTTTCCCTGTTTATCTGTCGATAGAGAGAGGAAGAGGGGTAGTGGGAATGTTCCTGACACGTTCCCTTAATTAATTTAATAATAATATAAATTAATTAATTTAATTGATAATTAAATCATATTTAATTATAAATTAATATTAATTTTAATTAAATCACATTTAACCAAAATTAAATTAAATATCATATATTTAATTATGATTAAATCATATTTAATCAATTCTTCCCTCTAACCTATAATTTTCAAATATGAATATTTAAATTTAACATTTTAACTCTTTCAAATATATAATTCTCTCATATAATTTAATATGAATCATATTCACATTAAATTTATAATATATAGTTCCAAAACTTTATATGATATCGTATCTATATACATTAAATTTATTCCCTAATGAATTTGAACATTTCAAATTCAAACGACATAAGAACCCTTTACGAGCTAAAAGGTAGACCTAATAGACCTACAAATCAGAAGCTCCAACGATACGAGATTACTCGGTTAATCTCATTAACCTCCTAATCACCATTTGTTAACTGAATGAACACTCCACTAAAGTCTCGCAACTGCACTCTTCTCACTATAGATATATTTTTGTGTCCACGGATATTGACCAATAACAGCAACTCAATCCTTCACGAATGTTCGTAACACCAGTTGGGTCAAATTACCGTTTTACCCCTAGGTTACATCTTGTACCTTAAGTATCAGTGCTCCTCTAATTAACAATTTGTTTGTGGTCCTACCAACAAACAGAAGTCCCTCTCGGGCAAATGAGAGGGGCATACCCTTTGTTCAAGTCCCGGAGACACCACTTAAGGGAACATTCATCTACTTACCCTAGTAGTCGGGAAGGAGTGAATTCCATCTTGTTAGGCTAAGTCCCCAGCTGCTCACTCGGTGTTGTCCCCAAGAAGGTAGGCATATTGAGTCGGCGAATCTGACCACTCTCACCTATACTAGTCAAAGGACAATCCCTCGGAAACAGGAGTTCGTAACCCGCTCAGGATTGAGATCAAGTTGCCTAGGTCAACCTAGTGAAATAGAAACCTAGCTAGTCAACGGAGTTATATCTAGTGGTTACTATTTCGCGGTCCGGTCTTATGTAATCTCATTACATAGGATATCTCCACTCACATGTCATCTACACGAACACGTTAGGATCACAGTGTTTGTACCATATACAAAGTGGGTCACATCCATAGTTTTACCAAGGTAAGGTACCCAAACCTTATCCCCTTACTATAGACCCTTTAGGCTGTATCTCGAATTGAGATCCTTTATATGTAGACTACATTCAGTTAAAGATACATTTTACAGTCTTGGATATTTAGTTTATTGGATTTAGGGTTAAAACAGGGGCAATATCGTAAATAACGAACAATAACTCTTTATTGAAATAATAACACTTTATTACAATAATTAGAATAAAAAATACAAACTACGAGTTTTAGGGCGCAAGCCCCAACAAACTCCCACTTGAATTGAAACTCTAGTGGGGTACATCATAATCTAAAACAGTGGTTACGGAGATACAAATACAATAAACTAGGGCATCCAAATACCCATTACATATCTCCCACTTGCCTTAGACTAGCCTAAGTACATATCTCGTAGACCTAGACTTTTCAGATGACCCTCGAGCACTTTAGCCGTGAGAGTCTTTGTAAACGGATCAACAATGTTGTGCTCCGAAGCGATCTTCGTGACTGTCACATCTCCTCGTTGCACTATTTCTCGTATCAGGTGATACTTCCTCTCGATGTGCTTGCCTCGCTTATGGTCATGAGATTCCTTCGAATTGGCTACTGCACCACTTTGTTGTCACAAAGATAAGGTGATGGGAAATTCCATATTTGGAACAACTTCCAAATCAGTAAGGAATTTCCTTAGCCAAACAACCTCTTTAGCTGCTTCAAAAGCAACGCCATACTCAGCCTCCATCGTGGAATCAACGATGCATCCCTGCTTGATGCTTCACCATACTATAGCTCCCCCGTTAAGGGTGAAAACTGATCCCGATGTGGATTTTCTAGAATCCTTATCGGTCTGACAATCAGGTTGAGATTTATATGACCAAGTCGAAGATGCCATAGATAGGTATTATTATGAGAAATTCTTTGCCTTTTACTTTGAGTATTAGCAGTTTTAAACATCTCATGATTTAAAATTGCTTTAGTTTGATTCGGTTTATGTACATACAAGCCATTTTTAACTTAGCAGAACAAATACTGACACCTTTCTTTAAAATGAACGCTTCATTAAACGAGAAGGTAATACAATAGCAAAGTTCAATTAAGCAAGGGATAGAAATTAAGTTTCTCTTAATTTTAGGAACTATGTACATATTTTCTAAAAAGATAAATCTATCTCTAAAAAACAGCTTGGCATCTCCCACTGCAAAGCTGAGACGACGTCTCCCGTTCTGACCATGAGCGTCATCTCACCCTCTTCGAGCTTCTTAAAGGAACTAGTTTCCTGTAAAGAAGAGCAAACGTGATTAGTGGCTCCTGAATCAAGTATCAAGGTAAAATCATCATTTTCCACTAAATAAGTTTCAAAAACAAGTAAATAAGATTTACCTTTCTTCTCTTTGAGCTTAGCAAGGTACTTTGGGCAGTTTCGCTTCCAGTGCCCGTCCATGTTGCAGTGGAAACACTTTCCTTTATCTGCAACCTTGGCTTTTCCCTTACCCTTATTAGCAGCAGGTGCCTTCCCTTTCCCTCCTATCTTCTTCTTTTGGGTCTTCTTAAGCCCACGACCACAAGACTTAGTCCTAGAGGATGAACCCTTTTGGAACCTTCTGGAATGGGCAAACAGATTTGCCTCTCCATCAGCCTGTCCCTTATTCTTCATAAGAGACTGGAAAGTTTGTAGTTTATTGAGGAGAGTAGTCAGGTTATACTCTATCTTGTTCATCACCGCATTGCTGCGAAATTGCAGGAAATTCTTCAGAAGAGATTCCAGGATGAACGACACCTGACTTTGTTTGTCTATGACCGCGCCGTTCATTTCACCCACGTTGAAGTAAACCATCAGATCGAGAACGTGTTCTCTCACCGACGACCCCTCCTTCATACGAGAGTTATAAACGTACTTGAGGGATTCTTGGCGAAGCTGTCCAGACAGTTGTCCAAACATATTCTGCAACGAACTCATGATCTCACGAGCTGAGACCATGCCCTTGTGCTTTTTGGCTAGAACTTCAGAAACACTAGCCAAAATGTAGACCTTGGCCTTATCATTGACCTTGATCCAACGGTCGTACACATCCTTAACAAATTGAGGAGCGTTTCGAGCAGGGACCTGAGGACATTCCTCAGTAAGTACAAACCGAAGGTTGTCAACAACAAGAATCGTATTCAGGTTGGACTTCCACGTAGTATAGTTTTCACAAGTTAAACGTTCGCTTTTGAGTAAGGCTATAATTGAGGACGACATGCTGAAATTCCAAAAGTAGTTCTAATTAGTTATGCCTTTAACCCATTATAAACCAATCAATTTTAGCAAAATTATTAAAGAACCCTAGTGTTTAAATTAAACCTTTAATTTTGAAACGATACTTCAAGGGTTTAGAACAAAAGCCACCGTCGGGTGGTCAGTCACTTCTCCCCTTAATTGAGACTATCTCAACCAATTCTCACTACCAGAACATCTCATCTCCCAATGATCCTTAGCTTCCGTTTGTTTGGTCAATGACTTGTTAACTAGCTTAACTTATCCCGTAAATGTGACCCTACAATTTTTAGATCCAATAGGTCCGAGCCAACATGCTACTATTAAGAAAGACAACTGTTGGCAAATTACCTAAGAGATCTTATCCATTTCTGGAGTTCGCGGTGTTCTGGTCCCTATAGTCAGGCCCTCCGTAGGGATTGGTTGTTCCAGGACAACCTAGTAGGCAGACTATAGAAATCTCACAGTGCGACCTAATGGAGGAGACTGTAGGATACATTGACACTCGTCCTGCTCCCATTTACAATGGATACTTCCCTCATTCACCTTGGTATTGAACCATGCAAACACTTACCGTAGGGGGACACCCTATTGACGCCACGTAGCCGAGCATGGAACTCACGGTGTGAACTCTTGAGGGCGTGAGAGTAAACTCGATGCGAATATCTCATTTTCTCCCACTGAAGCTCCTAAGGTTAGGGTGTAGGTTTAACTTAGTCGGATTCTGGCTAAAAGAATCTATCTAAGTCTATGCCTATTATAACTAGGTCTTTGAACCTTAGGTTTAGGTGAATAAACCTTTTAATTACCTAGATATAAAACAGGATTATGGTTAATTCAACTCAAGCTCTGGGTCAGTTCCGAGGTAGGAGGTGTTCCGTTAACCGTTAATTTAAGTACCCCCAACCTTAGACAGAACTTCACCAGTAGATTTCCTTTATAACCAAAGTTCTATTGTCCTACTATATTTTAAACTATTTAAAATACTATGTAAGACAAACTTCTAATCCTATTAGAAAATAAAACTTAGGTCTAAATTAATTTTAAACAATTTTAAACAAATTTAATTTAACCCAAGTTCCTATGTTTGCATGCAATTCTTTGTTATAGGTTATGGTTTCTAAAACCCCTTAATTTATAACTTTTATAAATTTTAATAATTAACCTATGACAAGGAACTATATTATAAAACAAACAATTAATTTCAAATTGGAATTATAAAAGAAATTATTAAACTAATTGAATAACTAAATTACTTAAATAAAATAACATTTATTTTAAAAGTAATTTCATGCTCCATGCAATTTATTTTTCATATTATCTAATTATAACAATTATAAATAAATACTTATGAAAAATAAATTAGATCATGCATTTCTACCATATTTATATAACAATTAGACAAATAAAATGCATGAACACACTTATCTTAAGGTGGGAAAAATTCTAGATGACATTCATAAAGAAAAATAACTGGAAAACTGGAAAAAATTGGCCCATAAAGTGCAAAAATAATAAAATTACACTAATCTTATTACAAAACTGGTCCAAAACTCCTTGAACCGTGTTGGGATGTATGTCCTAATCTCGTTTAGTTTGTAATTTTACCATTTGAAATTAATAAGAGTTATTTATTTCATCACTTTATGTCTCGAACATTTTACAAACTTTGTCCAATAAACTAAGCTCCAGGGTCATTGAATATATGAGAGAACTAGAACTTGAACGGTGTGTAGTGGACACACTGGGAGAATCACGTTCGAGTTAATGACTCGAACAGTCTGCAGTATATGGATAGGGTTGGAGACCTAATCCTGGATACGTTGTGGATGCGACCTGCTTTGTATTAGATACAAACGAGGTGATATGACTCGTTCATGTGGTTGACATGCGAGTGGGGGCATCCTGTGCAATGAGATTGTACAAGACCGGACCGTGAATTATTAGACCTACTGATGTAACACCGTTAACAGTATGGACTAATAACTTCGTAGATGACCATTAGTGACTCGACCAGAATCCTGAGTGTGTTACGGACTCCTGTCTGCGGGGGGTTTGTCCTTTGACTAGTACGGGTGAGGGGTGGTCACAGTTACTCGCCCAATATGCCTATCTTCTCAGGGACAGGACCACGTGGGGAGCTGAGAACTTAACTACGCGAGATGGAATTCACTCGTTCCCGCCTTTAGGGAAACTAGAGGGCTTGTTCCCTTAAGTGCTGTCTCCAGGGCTTGGACAACGGGCACCCACCCTCTTACTGGCCCGAGAGGGTTGTTATGTATGGTTGGACCATTACAACGTTGTTGCTCATTAGAGGAGCAGTGGGGACTTAAGGAGTAAGAAGTAGACACAGGGGTAAAACGGTAATTTGACCCAACAGTGTCTACGAAAGAGTTCAAATATTATATTAAATGTGAATGTGATTCACATTTGAAAACTATAGGTTAAAATTTAATGTGCACTGGATGTACATTAAAACTATAGGTTAAAGGGGTAATATGATTAAATGAGATTTAATCCAAATTAAATATATGATATTTAATTTGTATTATTTAAATATGATTTAAAATTAATAATTAAAGTTGATTTAATTATTATTATTATTATTATTATTATTATTATTATTAATTTAATAATAAAATAAAGGAACGTGTCATCCAGACACGTTCCCACTACCCCTCCTTCTTCTCCCTATCGACAGTTTAACAGGGAGAAGAGGGTTGATGTTCTTAGTTTTTTTTTTTGTTCAAGATTTTGGAGAATTGCTGTGAGAACTCTCTCTGACTCTCCCATTCCCAATCCTATCCAAAAGTTGGAATCCTTCCCACCAAGGAAAGATCTAAGCACTCAGAGATATAGAGAGTTTTCCTCGTGGTGTTGTCCAACTGAAGAAAACAGATAAGTTTCTTGGGTGTTGATGTGTTGCTGAACACTGGAGCAAGAAGTTGCTGTATGGAGACTTAAAAACTACAAAGATAATATTCTTCTTCTCCATTTTAGTTTAATGTTAGACATATGTATGTTTGTATGCAATTAATCCATGCCTAATTAGATTAGAGTTAATTATATGCTTGTTCTGTATATTTGTCAATGTACTGGTTTTTTGCTTCAACTTAAACAATCAAGCAATTACGATCCCAAAACCACGTTTTCGCTGCTCAAGGAGATCAGATCTCCATCAATTGGTATCAGAGCAATGCTTGATTTGTTTTGATTGAAACAAAATTGCATTGATTTTGGTGGGAATTGAATAAGGTTTGCTGTGAAACTTGTTTAGGAATTTTTTGGCCTTAGTTTACTTTGATTTTGATCAATTTGTATGTAAAGGCCCCTGCGTTTTTGGGAAAAAAGTGCATTATTGAGTCTGTAAATGAGTTACGAGTCATTCGGGACTAATTTCAAGCAATTCGGTGGAGAATCGAGGGAGAAAATGCAAATTGAAGCTGTTGTGTTCGTGGAAGAAAGTCGCTGCGCCAAGCAAAGAAGCCGTTACGCGCGTGAGGCATTTCTAGCGCCTCGCACCGATTCACCGGTTCGTTGGTTTTGGTCCGATTCGAGCGGTTCAAGGCCGGTTCAGGGTGTTTTTGGACCGGTTTCATGAAATAAAATTAATGTAATTTTATTTTTTACACTTTAGGGGCCAAATTATTCTGGTTTTACAGCTATTTATCTTTATGAATGTCATTTAGATTTTTTCCACCTTAGGATAAGCATGTTCATGCATTTTATTTATAATAAATGTTATATGAACATGATCAATTTATTTTTCATGAGTAATTAATTATAATTGTTATGATTAGATTATATGGAAAATAAATTGCATGGAGCATGAAATTACTTAGTTTAAATAAATGTTATTTTATTTAAGTAATTTTATAATTCAATTAGTTGAATTTCCTTTTATAATTCCAATTTGAATAATGATTGTTGGATTTATAATATAGTTTCTTTCATAGGTTAATTATTGAATTTATAAAAGTTATAAATTAAAAGGGTTTTAGAAACCATAACCTATAATAAAGAAATGCATGCAAACATAGGAACTTGGGTTAAAAATTTAATTAGTTTTAAATCGTTTAAAATTAATTTAGACCTAAGTTTTAATTTCTAATAGGATTAGACATTAGTCTTACATAGTATTTTAAATAGTTTAAAATCTAGTAGGACGTTGGAACTTTGGTTATAAGGGAACTCTCTACTGAACTTACATCTAAAAATCAGGGGTACTTAAGTCGACTGCTAACTAGCAACACCTCCTACCCGAACCGACCATGAACCCGAGTTGAATTAACCTTAGTTCTATTTTATCTCTAGGTAATTAAAATGTTTATTCACCTAGACATAAGCTTTTAAGACCTAGTTATAATAGTCATAATAGGCATAGACTTAGATAAATTCTTTTAGCCAGAATCCGACTAAGTTAAACCTATACCCTAGTCTTAGGAGCTTCAGTGGGAGATAACGAGATGTTTGCATCGAGTTTACTCTCACGTCCTCAAGAGTTCACACCGTGAGTTCCATGCTCGGCTACGTGGCGTCAATAGGGCGTCCCCCTACGGTATGTGTTTGCATGGTTCAATACCAAGGTGAATGAGGGAGGTATCCATAGTAAATGGGAGCAGGACGCGTGTCAACGATCCTACGGTCTCCTCCATTAGGTCGCACCGTGAGATTTCTATAGTCTGCCTGCTAGGTTGTCCTGGAACAACCAAACTCTACGGAGGGCCTGACTATAGGGATCAGAACACCGCGAACTCCAGAAATGGATAAGGTCTCTTATGTTATTTGCCAACAGTTGTCTTTCTTAATAGTAACCTGTTGGCTCGGGCCTATTGGATCTGAAAATGGTAGGGTCACATTTACGGGATGAGTTAGGCTAGTTAACAAGTCCTTGACCAAACAAACGGTAGCTAAGGACCATTGGGGCATGAGATGTTCTGGTAGTGGGAATTGGCTGAGAAAGTCTCAATTCAAGGGAGGAATGACTGACCGCTGGACGGGGCTTTTGTTCTAAACCCTTGAAGTATCGTTGCAAAATTAAAGGTTTAATTTAAACATTGGGGTTAGTTTAAACACTAGGGTTCTTTAATAATTTTGCTATATATGATTGGTTTATACAATGGGTTAAAAGGCATAACTAATTAGAACTATTTTGGTTTTCAGCATGTCGTCCTCAATAATAGCCTTACTTAAAAGCGACCGTTTAACTGGTGAGAATTTTACTACGTAGAAATCCAACCTGAATACGATTCAGGTTGTTGATGACATACGGTTTGTACTGACTGAGGAATGTCCTCAGATCCCTGCTCGTAACGCTCCTCAATCTGTTAAGGAGGCGTATGACCGCTGGATCAAGGCCAATGATAAGGCCAAGGTCTACATTTTGACTAGTGTTTTTGAAGTTCTGGCCAAAAAGCACGAGGGCATGGTCTCAGCTCGTGAGATCATGAGTTCGTTGCAGGAAATGTTTGGACAACCGTCTGGACAGATTCGACACGAATCCGTCAAATACGTTTATAACTCCCGTATGAAGGAGGGATCATCCGTGAGAGAACACGTTCTCGATCTGATGGTCCACTTCAACGTGGCTGAGATGAACGAAACGGTCATTGACGAGCAAAGTCAGGTATCGTTCATCCTGGAATCTCTTCCGAAGAGTTTCCTGCAATTCTGCAGCAATGCGGTGATGAACAAGATTGAATATAACCTGACCACTCTCCTTAATGAACTACAAACTTTTCAGTCTCTTATGAAGAATAAGGGACAGGCTGATGGAGAGGCAAATGTGTTTGCCCATTCCAGAAGGTTCCAGAAGGGTTCATCCTTTGGGACTAAGTCCTGTGGTTTATCTTCTGGGCTTAAGAAGACCCAAAAGAATAAAATAGGAGGGAAAGGAAAGGCACCTGCTGCTGACAAAGGCAAGGGAAAAGCCAAGGTTGCAGATAAAGGAAAATGTTTCCACTGCAATGTGGATGGGTATTGGAAGCGAAACTGCCCAAATACCTTGCTGAGCTCAAAGAGAAGAAAGGAAAATTAGATTTACTTATTCTTGAAACTTGTTTTGTGGAAAATGATGATTTGACCTGGATACTTGATTCAGGAGCCACTAATCACGTTTGCTCTTCATTTCAGGAAACTAGATCCTTCAAGGAGCTCGAAGAGGGTGAGATGACGCTCGGCCTCGGAGCGGAGACGCTGCCTCACTGTGTCAAATGGGAGATGCCAAGCTGTTTTTCGGAGATAGATTTCTTTTATTAAAAAATATGTATATAGTTCCTAAGCTTAAAAGGAACTTAATTTCTATCTCTTGTTTAATAGAACTTGGATATTGTATTTCTTTTTCAATTAATGAAGCGTTCATTTTGAAAGAAGGTGTCAATATATGTTCTGCTAAATTGAAAAATGGCTTGTACGTACTGAAACCGAATAAAACCAAAGCCATTTTAAATAATGAGATGTTTAAAAATGCTAGTACTCAAAATAAAAGGCAAAGAATTTCTCCAAATAATAATACCTATCTATGGCATCTTAGACTTGGTCATATTAATCTCAACCGGATTGAGAGACTCTCTAAGAATGGACTTCTAAATAAGTTAGAAGATGATTCTTTACCTCCTTGCGAATCATGCTTGGAGGTCAAAATGACCAAGCGACCTTTTACTGGAAAAGGTTACAGAGTCGTAGAGCCCCTAGAACTTGTGCATTCGGATTTTTGTGGTCCAGTGAATGTCAAAGCTCGAGGATGGTACGAATATTTCATCTCTTTGATAGATGATTATTCGAGATATGGTTATCTATATCTAATGCATCACAAGTCTGAAGCTCTTGAAAAGTTCAAAGAGTATAAGGCTGAAGTAAAGAATGCATTAGAGAAAACCATTAAAACACTTCGATCCGATTGAGGTGGTGAGTATATGGATTTGAGATTCCATAACTATTTGATAGAACATGGAATTAAGTCTCAACTCACTGCACCTAATACACCACAGCAAAATGGTGTGTCAGAAAGGAGAAATAGAACCTTGTTAGACATGGTTCGTTCTATGATGAGCTATGCTCAATTGCTCGCCTCGTTTTGGGGATACGCAGTGAGACCGCAGATTCAAATCTTGAATAGTGTTCCATCAAAAGTGTTTGAAACACCTTTTGAACTGTGGAAGGGGCGTAAACCAAGTTTACAACACTTCAGGATCTGGGGTTGTCCGGCACACGTGCTCGTGACAAACCCAAAGAAACTGGAACCTTGTTCAAGATTGTGTCAATTTGTTAGCTATCCCAAAGAAACGAGAGGTGGTCTTTTCTACGACCCACAAGAAAATAAGGTGATTGTATCGATAAACGCCACGTTCTTGGAGGAAGATCACATGAGGAACCACAAACCGCGTAGTAAATTAGTACTAAATGAAGCTACACATGAACCAACAAGAGTTGTTGATCAAGCTGGACCTTCATCAAGAGTTAATGGAAGAGCCAGCACCTCAAGTCAGTCTCGTCCTTCTCAATCGTTGGGAATGCCTCGACGCAGTGGGAGGGTTGTTTCCCAACCTGACCGCTACTTGGGTTTAGCTGAAACTCAAGTTGTCATACCTGATGAAAGCGTAGAAGATCCATTGTCTTATAAACAGGCAATGAATGACGTAACAAGGACCAAAGGATCAAAGCCATGAACCTTGAAATGGAGTAAATGGACTTCAATTCAGTATGAGAACTTGTGGACCAACCTGAAGGGGTTAGACCCACAGGGTGTAAATGGATCTATAAGAGAAAAAGAGATGCAGCCGGAAAGGTACAGACCTTTAAGGCTAGGCTTGTAGCAAAGGGTTTTACCCAAAGGGAAGAAGTTGACTATGAAGAAACTTTTTTCCCTGTTGCTATGTTGAAGTCTATAAGGATACTCTTGTCCATATCCACATTTTATGATTATGAAATTTGGCAAATGGACGTCAAGACTACCTTTTGAATGGTAATCTTGACGAGAGCATCTATATGTCTCAACCCGAAGGGGTCATAACCCAAGGTCGAGGAGCAAAAGTTTGCAAGCTCAATCGATCCATTTATGGGTTGAAACAAGCCTCAAGATCTTGGAATATAAGATTTGATACTGCGATCAAGTCTTACGGCTTTGACCAAAACGTTGATGAGCCTTGAGTTTACAAGAGGATCATCAACGACAAAGTAGCTTTGTTAGTACTTTATGTGGATGATATCCTACTCATTGAGAATGATGTAGGATACCTTCTCGACATAAAGAATTGGTCATGCGACCCAATTCCAAATGAAAGATTTGGGAGAGGTGCAATATGTTCTTGGGTTTCGAGATCTTGAAATCACAAGAAACGTAACGCTAGCATCGTCTCAAGCATCTTATATCGACAAAATGTTGTCCATATATTCGATGCAGAATTCCAAGAGGGGCTTATTACCCTTCAGGCACGGAGTTCATCTGTTTAGGGAAGAGTGTCCCAAGACACCTCAAGAAGTTGAGAATATGAGACATATTCCCAATGCCTTTGCAGTAGGTAGCTTAATGTATGTTATGCTGTGCATGAGGCCGGACATTTATTATGCAGTGGGAATAGTCAGTAGGTACCAATCCAATCCAAGGTTATACCACTGGACAACAGTTAAAAATATCCTCAAGTATCTAAGGAGAACGAGGGACTATATGCTTGTGTATGGGTCTAAGGATTTGATCCTTACTGGATCACTGATTCTGATTTTCAGATCGATAAGGATTCTCTGAAATCCAAATCGGGATCCGTTTTCACTCTTAACGGGGGAGCTATAGTATGGCGAAGCATCAAGCAAGGATGCATCGCTGACTCCACAATGGAGGCTGAGTATGTTGCTGCTTGTGAAGCAGCTAAAGAGCCTGTTTGGCTAAGGAAATTCCTTACTGATTTGGAAGTTGTTCCAAATGGAATTTTCCATCACCTTATATTGTGACAACAGTGGTGCCGTAGCCAATTCGAAGGAACCTCGCAGTCATAAGTGAGGTAAGCACATCGAGAGGAAGTATCACCTGATACGAGAAATAGTGCAACGAGGAGATGTGATGATCCACGAAGATCGCCGAGCACAATATTGCTGATCCGTTTAAAAAGACTCTCACGGCTAAAGTGTTCGAGGGTCATCTAGAAAGCTTGAGTCTACGAGATATGTACATAGGCTAATCTAGGGTAAGTGGGAGATATGTAATGGGGTATATGGATGCCCTAGTTTATTGTATTTATATCTCTGTAACCACTGTTTTAGATTATGTTGTACCCCACTAGAGTTTTAGTGCAAGTGGGAGTTTGTTGGGATTTGTGCCATAAAACTCGTAGTTTGTAATTATGTTCTAATTATTGTAATAAAGTGTTATTATTCGTTATCTACGAGTTTGCCTTTATTTAAACCCTAAATCCAATAAACTAAACATCCAAGGCTGTTAAATGAATCTCTAACTGAATGTAATGTACATAAAAAAGGATCTTGGTTTGAGATACAACCTAAAGGGTCTATAGTTAGGGGATAAGGTTTGGGTACCTTACCCTGGTTAAACTATGGATGTGGCCGACTTTGTATTTGATACAAACACTGTGATCCTAACGTGTTCGTGTAGAAGACATGTGAGTGGGGATATCCTATGTAATGAGATTACATAAGACCGAACCACGAAATAGTAATCTCTAGTTGTAACTCCGTTGACTAGTTAAGTTTCTATTTCACTAGGATGACCTAGGCAACTTGATCTCAATCCTGAGCAGGTTACGAACTCCTGTTCGCGAGGGATTGTCATTTGACTAGTATGGGTGAGAGTTGGCCAGATTCACCGACTCAATATGCCTACCTTCTTGGGGATAAGACCGAGTGAGCGGCTGAGAACTTAATTTAGCAAGATGGAATTCACTCCTTCCCGCCTACTAGGGTAAGTAGAGGAATGTTCCCTTAAGTGGTGTCTCCGGGACTTGAACAAAGGGCCCGACCCTCTCATTGGCCCGAGGGGACTCTGTTTGTTGGTAGGACAACAAACAAATTGTTCATTAGAGGAGCACTGGTACTTAAGGCACAAGATGTAACCCAGGGGTAAAACGGTAATTTGACCCACCTGGTGTTACGAACATTCGTGAAGGATTGACTTGCCGTTATTGGTCAATATCCATGGACACAGAAATATATCTGTAGTGAGAAGAGTGCAGCTGTGGGACTTTAGTGGAGTGTTCCCGCAGTTAACGAATGTTGATTGGGAGGTTAATGAGATTGGCCAAGCAATCTCGTATCGTTGGAGCTTCTGATCTTTAGGTTCATTAGGTCCACCTTCTAGCTCGTAAAGGGTTCTTAGATCATTTGAATTTGAAATGTTCAAATTCATTAGGGAATATATTTAATGTATTTAGATACGATATAATATATAGTTTTGGAACTATATATTATAAATTTAATGTGAATATGATTCATTATATGAGAGAATTGAATATTTGAAAGAGTTCAAATATTATATTAAATGTGAATGTGATTCACATTTGAAAACTATAGGTTAAAATTTAATATGCATTGGATGTACATTAAAACTCTGGGTTAAAGGGGTAATATGATTAAATGAGATTTAATCCAAATTAAATATATGATATTTAATTTTTATTATTTAAATATGATTTAAATGTATTAATTAAATTAAATTAAATTATTATTTAATTATTATTATTATTATTATTATTATTAATTTAATAATGAAATAAGGGAACGTGTCATCCAGACACGTTCCCACTACCCCTCTTTCTTCTCCATATCGACAGTTTAACAGGGAATAGGGTTGATGTTCGATAGATCAATTTTTTGTTCAAGCAATTGGAGAATTGCTGTAAAAAGTCTCTCTGACTCTCCCATTCCCAATCCTATCCAAAAGTTGGAATCCTTCCCACCAAGGAAAGATCTAAGAACTCAGAGACATAGTGGGTTTTCCTCGTGGTGTTGTCCAACTGAAGAAAACAGAGAAGTTTCTTGGGTGTTGATGTATTGATGAAAACTGGAGCAATGAGTTGCTGTACTGGAGACTTAGAAACTACAAAGGTAATATTCTTCTTCTCCATTTTAGTTTAATGTTAGACATATGTATGTTTGTATGCAATTAATCCATGCCTAATTAGATTAGAGTTAATTATATGCTTGTTCTGTATATTTGTCAATGTATTGGTTTTTTGCTTCAACTTAAACAATCAAGCAATTACGATTCCAAAACCACGTTTCCGCTGCTCAAGGAGATCAGATCTCCATCAATGCGATAGATCAGATCTCCTGGTTAAACTATGAATGTGGCCCACATTGTATTTAATACAAACACTTTGATCCTAACGTGTTCGTGTAGAAGATATGTGAGTGGGGATATCCTATATAATGAGATTACATAAGACCGGACCACAAAATAGTAATCTCTAGCTGTAACTCCGTTGACTAGTTAGGTTTCTATTTCACTAGGATGACCTAGGCAACTTGATCTCAATCCTGAGCAAGTTACGAACTCCTATTCGCGAGAGATTGTCCTTTGACTAGTATGGGTGAGAGTTGGCCTGATTCGCCTACTCAATACGCTTACCTTCTTGGAGACAAGACCGAGTGAGCAACTGGGAACTTAACTTAGCAAGATGGAATTCACTTCTTCCCGCTTACTAGGGTAAGTAAAGGAATGTTCCCTTAAGTGGTGTCTCCGGGACTTGAACAAACGGTCCGACCCTCTCATTGGATCGAGAGGGACTCTGTTTGTTGGTAGGACCACAAACAAATTATTCATTAGAGGAGCACTGGTACTTAAGGCACAAGATGTAACCCAGGGGTAAAACGATAATTTGACCCACCTGGTGTTACGAACATTCGTGAAGGATTGACTTGCCGTTATTGGTCAATATCCATGGACACAGAAATATATCTGCAGTGAGAAGAGTGCAGATGTGGGACTTTAGTGGAGTGTTCCTGCAGTTAACGAATGTTGATTGGGAGGTTAATGAGATTAACCAAGCAATCTCGTATCGTTGGAGCTTCTGATCTGTAGGTTCATTAGGTCCATCTTCTAGCTTGTAAAGGGTTCTTAGATCATTTGAATTTGAAATGTTCAAATTCATTAGGAAATATATTTAATGTATTTATATACGATATAATATATAGTTTTGGAACTATATATTATAAATTTAATGTGAATATGATTCATATTAAATTATATGAGAGAATTGAATATTTGAAAGAGTTCAAATATTATATTAAATGTGAATGTGATTCACATTTGAAAACTATAGGTTAAAATTTAATGTGCACTGGATGTACATTAAAACTATAGGTTAAAGGGGTAATATGATTAAATGAGATTTAATCCAAATTAAATATATGATATTTAATTTGTATTATTTAAATATGATTTAAAATTAATAATTAAATATGATTTAATTATTTTTATTTTTATTAATATTATTAATTTAATAATAAAATAAGGGAACGTGTCATCCAGACACGTTCCCACTACCCCTCCTTCTTCTCCCTATCGACAGTTTAACAGGGAGAAGAGGGTTTATGTTCTTAGTTTTTTTTTTTTGTTCAAGATTTTGGAGAATTGTAGTGAAACCTCTCTCTCACTCTCCCATTCTCAATCCTATCCAAAAGTTGGAATCCTTCCAACCAAGGAAAGATTTAAGCACTCAGAGATATAGAGGGTTTTCCTCGTGGTGTTGTCCAACTGAAGAAAACAGAGAAGTTTCTTGGGTGTTGATGTGTTGCTGAACACTGGAGTAAGGAGTTGTTGTACTAGAGACTTAGAAACTACAAAGGTAATATTCTTCTTCTCCATTTTAGTTTAATGTTAGACATATGTATGTTTGTATGCAATTAATCCATGCCTAATTAGATTAGAGTTAATTATATGCTTGTTTTGTATATTTGTCAATGTACTGGTTTTTTGCTTCAACTTAAACAATCAAGCAATTACGATCCCAAAACCACGTTTCCGCTGCTCAAGGAGATCAGATCTCCATCACTAGTTTCAATAGGATAGAGATGGTTTTAAGAAAACGGTTTTTTGCAACGATACCACGGTGATTCAATCACCTTTCCGCTGTTCGGGATTTCATTCCCTTCAAACCGAGCTCAAACCGCTCGAACCGGACCAAAATCAAACCGATCCGCCCAAAAGAAATCTGCATCTTCAGGTTGGCATCACGACGTTGCAACGCTGAAGGGAGCGTTGGAACGCCAACTTCATCACGCGCGCCTGGCATCGGGGTAACATTGCAATGCTGCTGACCCCTGGAACTTCCGCATCGATAGGGAGCCTCGGCGTTGCGACGTCGTTCCTCAACATTGCAACGCTGATGAGCGACGTTGCAACGCTGCTGGTAGCATTAGAACGTTGTTGCTTCGGCAACAACAATTTCCTTCGAACACAACAACTTCATTTGCTAATTTCTCCTTCGATACTAATCCAAATAGCACGGAACTGGTCTTGAACGACTCATAACACGATCACAGACTCGATTATGCACTTAATTTCCCAAAACGCAAGGGCCTTTACATTTAATTTGATCAAATCAATGTAAACTAAGGCCAAAAAATTCCTAAAAAGTTTTACAGCAAACCAAAATGCAATTCCCACCTAACCAATGCAAATTTGTTTCAACCAAAACAAAACAAACCAGCCTCTGATACCAATTGATGGAGATCCAATCTCCTTGAGCAGCGGAAACGTGATTTAAAATCGTAATTGCTTGTTTATTTTCATTAAACACAAATAACCGTACATTGGAAAAAATATAGAGACTAAGCATACATTTCCTAATCTAATTAGGCATGAAACTAATCATGCAAACATGCTGTGTAAAACATTAAACTAAAAGGGAATTTGAAATATTACCTTTGTAGTTTTTTTCAACAGCAACTCTTGCTCCAATTGGACAATAACACAGCAACAAGAAGTCTTCTCTGTTTTTACAGAACACCACCACTTGGAAAACCTCCTATATCTCTGAGTTCTTTTGATCCAAGCTTTTGTGGGAATGCCTCCAACAATCTGGATGGGAGAGGGAATTTTTGAGAGAGTTTTTAAAAGGAAAATGGTCGATCAGTTTTCTCACTGATCCCATCTCCTTGTTTATCTGTCGATAGGGAGAGGAAGAGGGATAGTGGGAACGTGTCATCCTGACACGTTCCCTTAATTAATTTAATTATAATATAAATTAATTAATTTAATTAATAATTTAATCATATTTAATTATAAATTAATATTAATTTTAATTAAATCACATTTAACCAAAATTAAATTAAATATCATATATTTAATTATGATTAAATCATATTTAATTAAACCCTAACGTATAGTTTTCAAATATGAATCACATTCACATTTAAATTTAACATTTGAACTCTTTCAAATATATAATTCTCTCATATAATTTAATATGAATCATATTCACATTAAATTATAATATATAGTTCCAAGACATTATATTATATCGTATCTATATACATTAAATTTATTCCCTAATGAATTTGAACATTTCAAAATCAAACGATCTAAGAACCCTTTACGAGCTAAAAGGTGGACGTAATGGACCTACAAATCAGAAGCTCCAACGATACGAGATTACTCAGTTAATCTCATTAACCTCCTAATCACAATTCGTTAACTTCAGGAACACTCCACTATAGTCTCGTAGCTGCACTATTCTCACTGTAGATATATTTCTATGTCCACGGATATTGACCAATAACAGCAAGTCAATCCTTCATGAATGTTCGTAACACCAGCTGAGTAAAATTACCGTTTTACCCCTGGGTTACATCTTGTACCTTAAGTACCAGTGCTCCCCTAATGAACAATTTGTTTGTGGTCCTACCAAGAAACAGAAGTCCCTCTCTAAGAGGGTTGTGCCCTTTGTTCAAGTCCCGAAGACACCACTTAAGGGAACATTCATCTACTTTTCCTAGTAGTCGGGAAGGAGTGAATTCCATCTTGCTAGGCTAAGTCCCCAGCTGCTCACTCGATCTTGTCCCCAAGAAGGTAGGCATATTGAGTCGGCGAATCTGGCCACTCTCACCAATACTAGTTAAAGGACAATCCTTCGTAAATAGAAGTTCGTAACCCGCTCAGGATTGAGATCAAGTTGCCTAGGTCATCCTAGTGAAATAGAAACCTAGCTAGTCAACGGAGTTACATCTAGTGATTACTATTTCGCAGTCCGGTCTTATGCAATCTCATTACATAGGATATCCCCACTCACATGTCATCTACACGAACACTTTAGGATCACAGTGTTTGTATCATACACAAAGTTGGCCACATCCATAGTTTTGCCAGGGTGAGGTACCCAAAGCTTATCCCCTTACTATAGACCCTTTAGGCTGTATCTCAAACCAAGATCCTTTATATGTACATTACATTAAGTTAAAGATACATTTTACAGCTTTGGATGTTTAGTTTATTAGATTTAGGGCTAAAACAGGGGCAATATCGTAAATAACGAACAATAACTCTTTATTGAAATAATAACACTTTATTACAATAATTAGAACAAAAAATACAAACTATGAGTTTTATGGCACAAACTCCAACAATATCGACAAGATGTTGGTCTGATATTCGATGCGAAATTCCAAAAGGGGTTTATTACCCTTTAGGTATGGAATTCATTTGTTTAAGGAACAGTGTCCTAAGACACCTCAAGAAATTGAGGATATGAGACGTATTCTCTATGCCTCGACAGTAGGTAGCCTAATGTATGTTATGCTATGCACGAGGCCAAACATTTGTTATGTTGTGGGAATAGTAAGTAGGTACCAGTCCAATCAAGGGTTAGACCACTAGACCGCAGTTAATCATATCCTCAAGTATCTAAGAAGAATGAAGGTTTATACGCTTGTGTATGGGTCTAAGGATTTGATCCTTATGGGATACACTGATTCTGATTTTCAGATCGATAACGATTCTAGGAAATCCACATCGGGTTCAGTTTTCACCCTTAACGGGGGAGCTATAATGTGGCGTAGCATAAAGCAAGAATGCATTGCCGATTCCACTATGGAGGCAAAATATGTAGCTTCTTGTGAAGCAGCTAAAGAGGTTGTTTGGCTAAGAAAATTCTTGGCTGATTTGGAAGTCGTTCCAAATATGGAATTTCCCATCACCTTATACTGTGACAACAGTGGTGCAGTAGCCAATTCAAAGGAACCTCGTAGTCACAAGCGAGGGAAACACATTGAGAGGAAGTATCATCTCATTCGAGAGATAGTACAACGAGGAGATGTGATAGTCACGAAGATCGTTTTGGAGCACAATATTGTTGATCCATTTATAAAGACTCTCATGGCTAAATTGTTCGAGGGTCATCTGGAGAGTGTAGGTCTACGAGACATGTTGATAGCACACAAAATGTGCTATCTTTAGGCTTAATTATTGCTAGTTTTGTAATGATTTCAGAGCTTTTACGTGTTTAAATTACTCAATTTTAGGTTAAGAGCACAAACAAGACAATTGGAGACATTTTGGATCACTCGGAATCGAAACGAGGCTATTTGGAGCTTAAAATAACATCAATTAGAAGAGAAAGGATCAATCCAAGTATGATGACCCGAAGTGATGGCGTTGCAACGCCGTGATTGCTATTTGGAGGCATTAAAGACCCCAGGCGATAGCGTTGCAAAGCTGCCTTGCAGCGTCACAATGCTATCTTAATAAGGAAGCATATATGAAGGACCGCACAGAGGGCGTTGCAATGCTGCTTTGCAGCGTCGCAACGCCACATCGATAGAAAGCCTCGCGCGTTAGGGTAGCGGCGTTGCAACGCTGCCCTCAGCGTTGCAACGCCATCGAGACATTCCATATATGGCTAGCCGCCTAGGGTACAACATTGCAACACTGTCCCTAGCGTTGCAACGCTGTACCGTTGAAGCCTATAAATACATCCTTACATTCACTTGCAAAGGGAGCCGAATTTGGTAGAATTTCCACCCTAATTTCGAAATACACTTGTAAGAAGAGAGAAAAAGAGCGTTTTTGGAGCCAAAGCATTCGTGGAGGTTCGAGACCGAAGACGGGAGCTCGGAGACGAAGGACCGACATCGACACATAAGTTTAATTTCCTTTTCTTTCAGATTGTAACTCCATTTGAGACGTTTTCTACTTGTTTAGCTTGGTTTTCATGTGATTTAGAGTAGCTAGACATTGTAGTTAGGATTTGATTTACTTGTTAAGACTTTCTTACAATGAATTGAAGCATGTTTTGTTCTTATTTTTGGCAATGCGTTCTTAACTCTTAATTTGTTGGTTTAAGTGGATTCGAGAGATAAAGCTTGAATTAGAGCAAAAATTGTCAAAACCTTTAGAAATCTGGCATGAGAATGACCTAGAAATCTTAGGAAAACACATAAAAAAGTTGCTTAAAGCCATGCATGTCGTAGGTTCATATGGAGACTATGGAGTTTATTGCATGTGTGAGGCTCACTAAGAATCGAGAGGTTTTCTTGAGTATTTTACTTCTTGTTTATAACTTCATCTCTTGGTTCAATGCATGTGTTAGTTAAGTTATTAACTTGTAAAATCACTTTCCTCAAATCTATCAATTTGTGTCTCCACATGTGAGTCTGTTGTTTGTCTTTACTTTCGACCATCTATCGATGTATGTTTCTTTAGCTAAAATTGAGAATTAATATCTTGGTAATTAATTAATCTAGAAACCCATTCCCGAGGACGATACTTGAACTCTTAAATCACTATACTAAAACTTGACCCGTACACAGCAGTATTGCAATATCATATAATTTTACGCAACACATGTACATAGGATAATCTAGGGCAAGTGGGAGATATGTAATGGGTATATGGATGCCCTAGTTTATTGTATTTCTGTATCTCTGTAACCACTGTTTTAGATTCTAATGTACCCCACTAGAGTTTTATTTCAAGTGGGAGTTTGTTGGGTTTTATGCCCTAAAACTCGCGTTATTGTTATCAATAAAGAGTTATTGTTTATCATTATTTTATATTGCCTTAAGTTAACCCTAAATCCAATAAACTAACATCCAAGGTTGTTGCATATCTCTTGAACTAAATGTAGTGGACATATAAGGATCTCAGTTCGAGATACAACCTAAAGGGTCTATAGTAAAGGGATAAGGCTTGGGTACCTCACCCTGGTAATACTATGGATATGGCCCAGTTTGTATTTGATACAAACACAGTGATCCAAACGTGTTCGTGTAGACGACATGTGAGGGGGGATATCCTAGGTGATGAGATCGCAGAAGACTGGACCACGAAATAGTAATCACTAGACGTAACTCCGTTGACTAGTTAGGTTTCTATTTCAATAAGATGACCTAGGCAACTTGATCTCAATCCTGAGCAGGTTACGAACTTCTGTTTGCGAGGGATTGTCCTTTGACTAGCATGGGTGAGAGTGGCTCGAGACGCCGACTCAATATGCATACCTTTTTGGGGACAAGACCGAGCAGGCAACTGGGGACTTAACCTAGTAAGAAGGAATTCACTCCTTCTTGCCTTTAGAGTAAGTAGATGAATGTTCTCTTAAGTGGTATCTCCGGGACTTGAACAAAGCGTCCGACCCTCTTATTGGCCCAAGAGCGACTTCTCTTTATTGGTAGGACCATAAATTCGTTGTTCATTAGATGAGCACTGGGACTTAAGGTAAAAGGTGTAACCTAGGGGTAAAACTGTAATTTGACCCAACTGGTGTTATGAACATTCAGAAGGATTGACTTGCTGTTATTGGTCGATATCCGTGGACACAAAAATATATCTGCAGTGGAAAGAGTGCAACTGGGGAACTTTAGTGGAGTGTTTTCGCAGTTAACGAATGTTGATTAGGAGGTTAATGAGATTAACCGAATAATCTTTTATCGTTGGAGTTTCTGATCTGTAGATCCATTAGGTCCACTTCCTAGCTCGTAAAGGGTTCTTAGATCATTTGAATTTGAAATGTTCAAATTCAATTAGGTAATAAGCATGATATATGGAGATGCATTATAATATAAAGTTTTTATGTACATTAGAACTTTATAGTATAAATTAATTTGAATATGATTCAAAGTTAATTAATTGAGATAATTAAATATTTGAAAGAGTTCAAATATTATCTAAATGTGAATGAGATTCATATTTAAAACTATAGGTTATATTTTAATGTGCATAAGATGTACATTAAAACTATAGGTTAAAGGAGAAATGATTAACTGTGATTTAATCATAATTAAATATATGATATTTAATTTAATTTTGGTTAAATGTGATTTAATTAAAATTAAAATTAATAAATAATTAAATATGATTTAATTATATTATTAATTAAATTAATTAAATAAATAATTAGTTATTTTTTAATTAATTAAATTTATTAAGGAAACGTGTCATCTTAATACGTTCCCACTACCCTTCTTCCTCTCCCTATCGATAGATAAACAGGGAGAGAGGTTAGTTGATTAAATTGATCGATCAATTGCAATTGGAGAATTGCTAAACTGACAGAAACTCTCTCCCTCTCAAAATTCCCCTTTCAATTCCAAATTGTTGGAGTGCCTTCCCACTAAGGCAAGATCTAGAGAAACTCAGAGATATAGGAGGTTTACACTTGTGGTGGTGTCCTGCTTTTACAGAGGAAGAAATTAGTTGTTGTGCATTTGTTGAACAAGCAATGAGTTGCTGCTGTAAATTGAGACTACAAAGGTGAAAAGGTTCCTCATAGTCAACCCCTTCGACCTAGGTAAAACCCTTTGCCACTAGTCGTGCTTTGAAGGTTTGCACCTTCCCATCTATGCCACGTTTATGCTTGTAGATCCATTTGCAACCTATAGGTTTTACCCCATCCGGTTGATCCACAAGCTCCCAGACAGAGTTGAAGTACATCGACTCCATTTCCCGGTCCATAACTTTATTCCATTCGTCTTTGTTAACGTCTGCCATTGCCTGACCATAGGTCAATGGATCCTCGTAGTCATCATCAGGAGTTATGACTTGGGTTTCAGCTAAACCCATGTAATGTTCAGGTTGTCTCACAATCCTCCCACTACGTCGAGGCATTCACAACTCTTGGGACCGGACTTGACTTGACGTGCTAGGATCAACAACACTTGTTGACGTACTAGCCCCATCAGCAACTCTTGCTGATGTACTGTCCATTTCGTTTAACACGATTTTGCTCCTAGGCAAATGATCCCTGACGTGGTCTTCCTTAAGGAAAGTTGCGTTTGTCGACACAAGCACCCTATTTTCCTTAGGATCGTAAAATAGACCACCCCTAATCTCTTTTGGGTAACTACGAATAGACACAATTTTGAACGGGGTTTCCAACTTCTTCGGGTTTGACACCAACACGTGGGTTGGGCATCCCCAAATTCTAAAATGGTGTAAACTGCCTTTACGTCCATTCCAGAGTTTGAAAGATGTTTCACAAACACTTTTCGGCGGAACGTTGTTCAAAATATAAACCGCAGTCTCCACTGCGTAACCCCAAAAAGAATCAAGGAGACGAGCGTAGCTCATCATCGACTGAACCATGTCCAACAAGGTTTTGTTTCTCCTCTCTGATACGCCATTCTGATGTGGCATACCAGGTGCTGAGAGTTGGGACGTAATTTCGTGTTCTATCATATAGTCCTGGAATTCAGTGTCCATATACTCTCAACCTCGATCCAATCGAAGTGTTTTTATGGTTTTACCTAACAGGTTCTCAACCTCAGTCTTGTACTCCTTGAACTTTTCAGGAGTTTCAGACTTCCTATGCATTAGGTAAATATACCCATACCTCGAATAGTCATCTATGAAATAGACGAAGTATTCGTAACCACCTTGTGCTTTAACACTCATCGGACCACAGAGGTCAGAATATATAAGCTCAAGTGGCTCTTTGGCTCTATATCCTTTTCCACTAAAAGGACGTTTGGTCATTTTGCCTTCGAGGCATGACTCACACACCGGTAAAGAGTTTTCTTCCAACTCGCTTAGAAGTCCACTCTTCACTAGTCTCTCAATCCTATTGAGATTAATGTGGTTTAACCTTAGATGCCAAAGATGGCCATTTTCTTTTGGAGAAACTTTTACTCTTTTAGTTCGTGTTTCTGCAGTTTTAAATAATTCAGTGTTCAAAACGCTTTTGACCGAATTAGGTTTCAAAACATACAAATTAGACTTAAGTGAAGTAGAACAAATCAAATTTCCATTTCGGGAAATAAACGCTTTATTGCCACTGAAAGAAACAGAAATACAATTTTCTAGAAGACAGGAAATAGAAACGAGGTTTCTAGTAAATACTATATACAAATTGTTTAACAATAAGTAATTCCTGCCGAAGTAAAGCTTCACTTTGTCGATTGCTGTAGCAGAGAAAATCTCCCCGGATCAAACCCGTAGAGTCACCCCACCCTCTCGCAGCTTTTGCCAGGAATCAATTCCTTGAAAAGAAGAACAAACGTGGTTAGTGGCGCCCGAATCTAATATCCAGGTAGAGTCACTACTCTCCACTAAACATGTTCCAGTTACTAGTAAATCATATTTACCTTCATTCTTCCTCTCGTCAAGGAACTTAGGACAGTTACGCTTCTAGTGGTCGTCCCCATTGCAGTGGAAACACTTTTCTTTCTCTGCAACTTCCTTGCCCTTTTTGCCCTTTTGGGCGACAGCTCGATCAGCTTTACCCTTCTTCATCTTCTTCTTCCCTTTCGGGCGAGAAGAAGCAACAGATTTAGTCCCAGAGGTCGAACCCCTGTGATAGGACTTGTAGGAAACATTTGCCTTAGCTTCCGTGTCCTGATCCTCATCAATGACTGGAAGTTCTATAGCTCGTTCCGAAGGGTGGTCAGAGTGTAACTTATCTTGTTCATAACAAAGTTGCTCTGGCCCAAAGAAACTCTTGAAGAGTCTCCAAGATAAAGCCGACTGCTCGACTCATCGATCAAAGCCCCGTTCATCTCCGCCAAATTAAAGTGGGTCATCATGTCTAGAACGTGTTCACGGACAGATGCCTCTTCTTTCATTCGGCCGTTGAAGACGTGTTTGAGCGAGTCATGCCTGATTTGAAAGGACTGTTGTCCAAACATGTCTTGCAATTACTCCATGATCTCCTTAGCGGTGACCATCAACTCATGCTTCTTTGCCAAAACTTCAGATAAGCTGGCAATGATGTAGACCTTGGCCTTTTCATTGGCCCTGATCCATCGATCGTATGCATCACAAACACTTCGTGATGCAGTCGAGGTCGGCAACTGAGGACACTCCTCAATAAGCACGAACTTAAGGTCGTCGGTTACAAGTATCGTGTTTACATTGTTCTTCCACGTTTGGAAGTTATCTCCCACTAACTTATCTAGAACGAGTAAAGCTATTATCGAGCTAGACATTTTGCTGAAAAAATCAAATTAAAATTTGTGTCAGTCTCGCAAAAAACTTTTTGAAACCCAATCATGTTTTAGCAAAATTTAATCCTATGATCCTAGGTCATTCAAAAATTGCAATGATATCCTAAAGGTTTAGAATGACCGTCACCGAAGGGTGAACAGAAACACTCCTTCTCTAGGACGAGACTTTCTCGACCAAACCCTAATCCCAGAATAACTCTTATTCCATTAGGCGTCCAGTTACCATTATTTGGTCGAATTCATTAACACTTAACGAATCCCGTGAGTGTCACCCTCAATCTTCAAGTTTCCAAGTATCCATCCAAACAATAGCCACCGAAGGGTGAACCACGAAGGAAAACCAACAAGGAAACTGTATCCCTTTTGAGAATTCACGGTATTCCGACTCCCATGATCAAGGCCCTCCGAAGGGATTGTCTAGTCCAGGCCAAACTAGCAGGCAGATCATCGGGGTCTCACGGTGTGAATCGAAAGAAGAGACCGTGGGTCCCATTTTCACAGGTCCCGCTCCCACTCACTATAAGTACTCTCTCCATCCACTATGATATTGATCCATACAAATACCATCCGAAGGGGGACACTCCCATTTGCGCCACGAGGCCGAGTATGGATCTCACAGTGCGGACTTAACGGAGATTTGTGGCCGGAAAATTAAATGTATCTTATACACTTTATTTCCTCCCACACAACACTTTATATTTTTCAGGATTGACCTAGATAAATCGGCTAAAATTTACCTAAGTTTACCAATATAACTCTTACATTGTATTTAGCCTAAGTTTATAATCACATTATTAACTTAGGTCTATGTGAGTAAATTAATCAACTTTTAATTAATGGCAGTCATGATAAACATAACCTAAGAATCTCCGGACCAAATTCACTCCCAGGTCGGTTTTCAGGTACGGGTGTTCCGCAAGCGTCAACTTAAATACCCCAACCTTAGACAAAACCTTCTTTAGACAGAGTTACTTATCAGTCACCATTCAAAGATCATATTTTTATTTCCTAATTCTAATCTTATTAGAACAAGAAAACCTACGTCTAATTATTCAAGTTCTAAACACTTTAAAACTAATAATTAACTTAGGTTACATGCATTTCTATGTTATAGTGCTTGATCATTCATCACATGAATAACTATAGACTATAATAATAATATTCATCACATGAAATTAAATGCATGAGCATACTTTAGTCTAAAAAATAACTCTTATATTTAAATAAATTAAAACATGCATTTAATTATATTATAACACTTATAATATAACCTATCATGCATACTATATATTATAACACTTATATATAAAATGATGCATGAAATGTTTAACCTAAGGTGGGATTTTAAATCTATATGACATACATTATGCACATAGAATTAATTAAATCATACATCTCATGCATAAAATAATTAAATAGCAAAAATGGACCGATTTTGGCACTTAGGGGCATTTATTTAATTAATTAACATTAATATAACCTTTCTATTAATATTAATTAATAAAATAAATTAAATAAATAAAACAAATACATTTTACAAAATAAAACAATTAAATAAAATATACAAAAAACACCCACGTTTCTTCAAACGACTTCATGCCCCACGAAATTGCGAACTGCTCGCTGCAACTGCCATCAACGCACGTAGCGTTGCAACGCTGCAGTGCACAGCGTCGCGCCCCGCGCGCTCCACGCCTCGACGTTGCAATGTTGCTCTGCAACCAAGCCACCGCACGCGATTGCAGCGTTGGGACGCCGATGAACAACGTTTCAACGTTGTCGACAGAACGACAAGCTCCTCTTGTTGTTCTTTGTCGTTTCTTGCCCGTTTCCGCTCCGATTTCTTCACAACATCTCATGCCTGAACGACACGGACTTAGAAACTCGATTTACATGAAAAATTTCCCAAAACACGGGCCCTTACGTTGATCACATCAACATAAATGTAAATCTAATAAAATGCAAACCAAAATTCATCACATGAATTAAAGCATCTACCCACCTAATTTTAAGAAAAACAAATGCACAACAAGAAGCCAACGATTGGCTCTAATACCAATTGTAGGGAATGAGAATCTCGTGCAGCGAAAGACGATCGAATCATCGTGGTATCATTATGAAATTTTTTTTCTTAAAATCAAACTATTTAATAGTATAAGGTTAAACATATAAATTAGAAGGAAAACCAGCAAGTTAGAACTACTTACTTGTTGAAAATCGACTTCAAATTTCCTTCCTCCGATCACAAACTCTTCGTGTTCTTTTCAACGATCTTGAACTCCTCGAACAATCCCAACAAACGAACACTTCCACTCGATTTCTCGATTTTTCTACTTTAGGTAGAAAGAGAATGGTGGGATTCTTTGTTTTGGTGAAGGGAGGAGAATTTGAGAGAGAGAGCTTTGAGAGAGAATTCCAATTGCTTCTTTTGGTGAGAATTTCAAAAATGAGCAAATGCCTCATGAACCATTCTTGCAAAGGGGTTTATATAATGGTGATAGGTGGAGTTCAAATCTCCACCTATTTACCATTTTACCACAACTATAGGTTATGCAAATCATATTTGCATAACCACATATAATAAGATATCTCATATGTAATTTTACAAATCACATTTGTATTATTGTGGATTTATAATTACCCTTTAGTGAACTTGAACACTTCAAACTCACACCAAAAATATAAACCTTCTATTAATCCAGTTTGAGCCAACCGAGGGATCTTATAGACCTACAGTGACGAGCTCCAATGATCCGAGATTAACCTATCAAACTCTTTGACCCGGTTAATCAACATTCATTAGCTACGGTAACACTCCACTAAAGCCCGTAGCTGCACTCCCGTTAGTGTAAGACAAGATGTGTCCACTGATATAACCAATGCCCATGAGTAAACCCTTCACAGGTTTTTCGTAGACACTGTTGGGTCAAATTACCGTTTTACTCCTGTGTCTACTTCTTGCTCCTTAAGTCCCCACTGCACCTATAATGAACAACAATATTGTAATGGTCCAACCATACACAACACCTCTCCCGACCCTGTGAGAGAGTGGGTGCCCGTTGTCCAAGCCCTGGAGACACCACTTAAGGAAACAACCCCTCTAGTTTCCCTAAAGGCGGGAACGAGTGAATTCCATCTCGCATAGTTAAGTTCCCAGCTCCCTACTTGGTCCTGTCCCTGAGAAGATAGGCATAATGGGCGAGTAACTGTGACCTCCCTCACCCGTACTAGTCAAAGGACAGACCCTCGCAGACATGAGTTCGTAACACGCTCACGATTCAGGTCGAGTCACTAATGGTCATCTACGAACTTATTAGTCCATACTATTAACGGTGTTACATCAGTCGATCTAATAATTCACGGTTCGGTCTTGTACAATCTCATTACCCAGGATGCCCCCACTCGCATGTCAACCACATGAACGAGTCAGATCACCTCGTTTGTATCTTAATACAAAGCGGGTCGCATCCACAACGTATCCAGGATTAGGTCTCCAACCTTATCCATATACTGTAGACCGTTCGGGTCATTAACTCGAACGTGATCCTCCTGCAGGTCCACTACACACACACGCTCAAGTTATAGTTCTCTCATATATTCAATGCCCCGGAGCTTAGTTTATTGGACAAAGTTTGTAAGATTTGCGAGACACAAAATGATGAAATACAATAACTTTTATTAATTTCAAATGTTAAATTTACAAACAAAACGAGATTAGGACATACATCCCAACAGAAGCAAGTAGAGTTTTCTTCCAAGAATCCATCATCAAATCGTGGGTAATTGATTGGGTATAATTTCAAGCCATATTCTTTCCAAAAGTGAGTTAAAATCTCCAAAAATCTTGCAATCCCGAAATTTGTGGCGTGCTCCTTAAGTCTGGAATTTTTTCCAGCAACTTTGTCCAACATTATGTCTAAAATTTTTGTTCAACTTTGCTAGTGACAATGCAACTGCAATTTCTCTCGCATTTTTTTCTATTCTCCTTTTCCTACAAAAATACCTCAAATTAGTTTGTTTTCACTCATTTTTTCCTTAATTTTTATTTTTCCCATATTTTAGCAAGTTTTAGGAATTTTACACTCAAATGATAATTGTAGCTTGCTATAACATGAAAATTTGAATAAATTAGACAAAAAAAATGACTAAGTAAAGAGCTAGATAATGCACATAAATGAGGATTATCAGGGCCCCATAAAATGGGGTACACCCGAGCTTGCCACAAAATATTTCCATTTTATTAATATTTTAGAAGGTAAAACTGTTTAGGTGGTGGTGGTGGAACTATTTACGAAAACCTATGTGTCAAAACGAGGGATAAAGGTGAAATTTAAAACGAGGGATAAAGGTGAAATTTGGGGAACTTGCAGAAGAATTCTAGTGTCCAATAAATTGCCTGAGTTTTGATACATTTACGGCCGAATAGGACACTTGTGTTGGGTTTTATGTCCTAAAACTCGTGATTTTGTAAATTGAATGTATATTCTATCTTGCAATAAAGATGTTATTGAGAATTATTCAGTAAAGGTGTTATTGAATAAAGTGAATTGTGTATTTTGTTACCCAATTCCAAATAAAAGGGACTTTTCATGTTTTTCATGAAACCCCACTTGCCCAAGGTGAGTCAATCTCAAAATTGGCCACCTCCATCTCAAGCCATCCTCATCACTCTGATTTGGCACTTTGGTAGAGCTTAATGAAGCTTTATTTAAAGGTGATTTGAGGTGATTTGCAAGAATTTTGCTGAAAATTGAAGTTGTTCTCGTTTGTAACCTTTGAGGACTCTTCTTTCAAATTCTCTCAATCTAGAATCCTGTAATCCGTTCCAAAGCCTGAAGATAGTAGGAAAGACACTAGAGGTAGTCCACGAAGTGTTCGTGTTGCAAATAGTCCACCGGGTGAAGAGAATTTGATCTTCAAAGGTGAGTTTCTTAACTCTCTATTTTTCCAGCTTTGAGCATGCATATTATTTTGCAAAATTGCTCAAATTAGAGTGTTCAAGATCCTAAATTTCTTCTGCTTTCTTAATATAGACTCCTTCAAATGGTATCAGAGCAATTTTGAGCACTCAATTTGATCTATTTTGTGTTTGTGGTGTGTGTATTTTGAAATCTAATTTTTTCTGGGCGTCTAAAGTGATATTCTGGATTTGGCATTTAAATTGAACATCAATTCATGCTTTAATTTCAAATTTCTCAAGGGTGTTTGAACATTAATGTGTGTAGAAGAGTCTGTAAAAGTTTTGAGTTGATCGGAGTTCGGGAAGGCCTTCAATTTGAAGCTTGAAACTCAAAAGGTTCTGAAAACTGGCCGAGGCTATTTTTTTTTTCCAATTTTTTCATCTTCAGCTACAGAGCAGTCCAACCCGCGTGAATTCTGATTTTCAAAAAGAAGAAGATGGTGGATGGCATCATCATGACATAAGCAAGGCTAGTTCAGTTGACTTTTGATCGGTTCAATAGTTTCTGGACCGGTTCGATTCGTTTTTGGTCCGGTTCGGGTGATTTTAGACCGATTCTGACTAATTCAAGCTCGATTTTTCCGTCTTGGAGGTTCGTTTCATCAATTGGAGGCCCAATTATCATTTTACAGTTCGGTTCAACCTTTTGAAGGTCCAGTTCACACATTTGCAAGCTGGTTCGACCCAAATTCGAAGTGGTTCGATATTATTTCTAGATTATTATTGTAATAATCTAGTTATTTGCTTACATTTGATTTCAAAACCAGTCCACTTTAGTGTATTTAATTAATCATGCATTGTGAATGTATGTTTTAATTAAAATCCTTGATTGTATGTGCATAAAGTATGTCATATAGATTTTAAAATCCCACCATATGAAGCATTCTTCATGCATTTAAAGTATGTTATAAGTGTTATAATATATAACATGCATGTTTTTGGATTTCATAAGAATTAATATAAGAGTTATATTAATTTACGAAACAAATATTATATGGTTTAATTATAATTAATATAAGGGTTATATTAATTAAAAATTAAACATATAATTGCTATGCATTTATTCATGTGATGGATTTGTTATAAATGTATGTTTATTCATGTGATGGATGATCAAACACTTTATAACATAGAAATACATGTAACTTAAGGTTAATTAATTAGTTTTAAAATGGATTTAGAACTAGAATTAATTAAACCTTAGGTTATCTGGTTCTAATAAGATTAGAATTAGGCAATCAATAATTTATAAACTATGATTAAAGAGAGACTCTGTCTAAGGAAGGTTCTGACTAGGTTAAGGTACTTAAGCTGACGGAAACGGAACACCCCTACCTGGGAACTGACCTGGGAGTGAATTTAATCTAGAGGTTTATAAATTATCTTTCATGAGTGGAGTTTATTAAAAGTTAATAAATTGAACTCATAGACCTAGGTTTATTAAAAGGTTAATAAACTTAGGTAATTCAAGTATAATTGTTATATTGGTAGACTTAGGTCATATTGTTTTAGCCGGAATATGCCTAAGTAAAAGTATACCCAAACTGTTTAAAATACTTAGTGGGAGTGAAAAAGTATATATGATATATCAATTTCCTCTTATGCTCTCTGGAAAATTCCCACCGTCAGATTTATGCTCGGCTTCGTGATGTCAATAGAGCATCCCCATTCGGATGGTGTTTGCATAAATCAAGAGCAAGGTGAATGGAGAAAGTATTTATAGTAAGTGGGAGGAGGAAGTGTGTCAATACATCCTATGGTCTCCTCCATTAGGTTGGACTGTGAGATTTCCATGTTTCATCTGCAGGTTGCCGAAGTAGCACCTTCCGTTCGAAGGGATGTAACATGGGATTCGGAACAACTCAAACTCCAGAAATGGATAGGGTCTCATAGGTCCATTCCCAGCTTTGATTTTCCAATTTGGTAGCATTGTTGGGGCCGACCTCTGAGGTCTAAAAATGGCGGGTCACACTTATGAGAATTGCTAAGTGTTAATAAATTTTTGACCAAAGTAGCGGTAACTAGAATGCTATAGGAATAAGAGTTATTCCTGTATTAGGATTTAGTCAAGAATGTCTTGGTTTAGTGAAAGAATGATTGACTACCCCTCAGTAGCGGTTGCTCTGACTCACTGAAGTATCGTTGCTAAAACAATAATGAGTTTTTGGCTACATTATTACTTTTGCTAAATTCTTAATCGAATGGGTTAGAAGCAATTCACTAATAGAATTTATTCTTTTTCAGCATGTCAAGCTCTTTAATCCGATTACTCGCCTCTGATAAATTAAACAACAATAACTATGCGACCTGGAAATCGAACTTGAATATGATTCTTGCCATCAATGATCTAAGGTTCGTCTTAACGGAGGAATGTCCTCCCCTACCAGCTCGTCTGCGTCCCGAATTGTTTTGGTATACATTTGACAAATGGACTAAGGCTAATGATAAGGCTCGAGTGTACATCTTGGCTAGCATATCTGATGTGCTAGGTAAGAATCATGAGGGGATGATCACCGCCAAGGAGATCATGCAATCATTACAGACAATGTTTGAACAATCGTCCTCATCGGTTTGCATGATGCCGTCAAGGATGTTTATAACTCCCATATGATGGAGAGGAAAGCTGAGAAGACACAACAAAGTAAATATGATTTACTCGTTGTTAAAACATGTTTAGTGGAACATGATGATTCAGCCTAGATACTATGTAAACCCGAGATCACTCGTTGGAATTTCCTTACAAAAAAAAACAAAAGAAAACAAGAAAGGAATAATTTGGTTTGGTTTTTCATTGAAAACAAAAGCAAAGGAAAGAAAAGTAAAATAAAGAGATAAAGGAAAAGAGAAAAGGAAAAAGAAAAAGAAGAAAAAGACAAAAACAACCGTTTCGGCTATATTAAACCATTTCCAATTAATTTCCAACTCATTTTGTTATCATTTTCAACCAAGAAAGGGCAGAGCATCGTGGGAGAGGTTTGAGAGAAGAAGAGGGGAGAAAGTTTCTGGTTGAGGTTGAAGAAGAAAGGAGAAGAATCATTCAACTTCCATGGAAATTCTTTGATCAACTCAGACCAGTTCTGCTATTTTGTTCATCTTGAGCTCCACAGAAAGAGGTAAGAGTTTATATTTTGTTTCGTGCAAGTTAACTCATATTGGAACAAAATTCGTGAAGGAAGCTCGAGAAAATTCGGAACTTAAGCTACTGATTTGTGAAGAGGAAGACAGAAGACAGAATTTGCTGTCAGATCCGAGAAGTCTCTGGTGTTTTGGTTGTACTGGTCTATAGAGTTGGAATCAGAAGCTCTATTATGCATGGTTGGAAAGCTTATTGAATTTCCTACAACGTTCGTGAAGAAATCGTGAATATAAAATGATTGGAAGATGTTGTAAATAGCAGGTCAAGTTTCGGGTTGCAGCAGAAAATCAAATCTGGAATAGCAGAAGTTAGTTCCTGGGAAAGAAGCTTTCGAGGTATTTCTGAACCAATCTATTGGGAATTTCAATTTCATGTCTTCATATGCTTTTTCGAGGATTCAAAAAGGAAGAATTTGGTATACATTTCATCTTGTTTGGCTAAGTAATGAAGAAGTTATGGCTATCTGAAAACAGGGCAGAAATTCTGAAAATGCTAGAATTTTTGTTGGAGTGTTTTCTTGTAGTTTTAAGGTTAAAAACCATGAGCTCGAGGTTCTAAAACATGGTTTTGGTTTCTTTGGCAGTCCAAGAGGAGATAGGTCGAGTGTACGGGCCAAGGTTCTAGTTCTAACACGGTGAGTGACAAAACGAACCTTGAAAATGGTTATAGGCTTGTATTATGCTTATGAAAATGCAAGGTTTTGCTAAGACGAAATGGTTTCAATGCCTAATGTTTTCCTTGAAACACATGTTTATGAGTATTCATATTTTCTAAGAAATGATTTCAAGTGCTCGTTATGACCCTAAAAGTCTTTATAAAGTTTATACATGAGCATATGTCCAATGGTTGCCAAAATTTATGGAAATGTTATGGTTTCAAGCAAGCATGTACAAGCAAGTATGTTTTAAAGATTTCCTGTTTTATGAACAAGCTGAGTAAGCTTGAGTTTTATGAAAGAAAACATAAGCAGGCATGTTCAATGTTTTCATGTGATTTTCTGAGATATTGAGCCCGAGACTTTATGGTACCGTGTACACACAGGTCTTATTCTGTTGTCGACGTTGAGTGTTCTCTTTGACAACGTACTGCTCGTGCCGTGAGTCTTTGGCGTGCCCCACTCACGACAAAGACGATGGGAGTGTTGGGCGGGCCCCACTACATCGTAGAATAAACGTTGGTGTCTTCAAGCGTGCCCTACACAACGTAGATTGTGACATGTTTTAAAAAGAGTTTATATCATTTACATGCCTTACGAGATTTTAACGGTATACTTGCTGGTTTTCATGAAAAGCTATTATGATTACACAGTTACTTTTCACATTTGATTACAGATGCATATGCTCATAGATGACCAGGTGATATGATTTACGAGTTAATAGCTTTCTTTTAAACTCAAGTCACTCACTGAGCTTCATAGCTCATTCATTCAGTGTTTTTCCCATTTTTCAGGTAGGATTGAGATCCCGGTGCCTGATAACCTGCCATAGTCTGCTGGAAGCTTGAGTTTGATACTTTATACGTGGGTGGAGATGTATAGGAAGTCTATACGTATTGTAGAAGGACTTTGAAGTTATGTTTATGTGTACATTCTAGGTTGTGGCTGTGTCAGCCATAGTTGGGTATGTTTATGGTTATGATGTTCATATCTCTTTCAGTTTTCCAGAGAATCTTAAGTAGGGTTACCCCTTACGTAGGTTACGTAATTGTCAATATTCTGCTGTGTTGTGTTTTAGTTGTTTCTTATACAAGTTTAGTATGCTTATAAAGTAAAATAGGGTCAACAGGTATCGTTAGAGTGGTGAACGATGTCTGTTGGCTTCACGTCGTCTGTCGGGCTAAGTTAGCAGGTAGTTCGGAAGGGGGTGTGACAACTTGGTATCAGAGCAGGTAGCTCCATGGGAATGAGACAGAGCAAGTTAGCGTTAGAAGAAACTCAAAAGTAAATAGCAAGTTATTGAGTTAGTTCAATAGAACTAGCAGAGCATGGTCCAAGTAAGGATAAGAGTAAGTCCAGTCAGGACTAGAATGTGAACACAAGTCTAGAATTGTGCAGTTGAGTTGAGTACTCATTACATGTCTAGTATGTTGATATGTTATAGAAGTCATGCCACCACGTATTAGCAGACGATGCAGGTAGGATCAGGACGGGACGCAGGATCCTACCCAAGGCCATTCTGAGAAGGGATCTAGTGCCCGAGAGTCCAGGTGGGGGCCAGAATTAAGCAACATGTTAATTCCTCACAGGAGGTAGGTAAGCCATAGGGAGCAGGGCTAAGTAATCCAGATAAGACATATAAAATAGATCAACTAAAAGAATTAGGAGCCAGAGTGTTTGAGGGTTCCAAAGATCCAGTTGAAGCTGAGGTTTGGCTAAATAAGCTTGATAAATGTTTTGATGATATGAGTTGCTCTGAAGAGCGAAATGTTAAGTTGGCCACATTCTTGCTACTAAAGAAGGCGAAAGGATGATGGAAATCGATGTTAGCTTGATTGTAGTGATGCACGTACTTCACCTTTGGAAAACTTTCAGAAGTATATTTGAAAATAAATATTACCCTAACACGTACCGAGAGGCAAAGAGGGATGAATTTTTAGAACTAAAACAAGAGACACTTTCAGTGGTTGAGTATGAGAGAAGATATACCGAGTTGTCGCGGTATGTTGATGTGATTGTGGCATCTAAGAGTGACAGTATCGAAGATTTGAAAAAGGGTTACGACACGAGATACGCACTCCCGCCACAACCATTGCTAAGTGGATTGATTTTTCCCACTGGTAGAGACCGCTTCTACGTGTTGAGCAGAGTTTAGCAGAGGCGATCGATGAGTGAAGCCTAGTTGTGGAGGCTTCGACAACAAGCAGTTTCCAAGGTCATGAGCAGCGGAGGTTCACACTTGGAGTAAATGTTTCTAAGTCAATATGACTTTCAGGAGCAAGCTAGTAACCAAGTAGCCAGGCATCGAGGCAGATGATTGTGGGTAGTGCCTATCAGAGGCAGAGTTAAAGAGGACCTAGTTAGTTTGTTTGATTGGCAGCAAGTTGCAGGGAGGACAAGAGTCTATGCCAGTATAGCAAGGAAAACTCCATGTGTGATCTGTTGCAAGAATCATCAAGGTCATTGTCTTGTGAGTGTTGGTACATGCTACCAGTGCTGACAACCAGGACATGTCAAGAGGGGTTGTCCACAGCTATGGACAGCCGCACAAAGGGACTAGGGAGTTGAGTCTCAATCAGTTGAGCAGCCGAGAGTTTCAGTAGCTGCAAGAGAGGGCACCGGTGGTGTTAGACTAAAGAGAGTTGTAGGGAGGCCTAGACAACAAGGAAAGGTCTAGGTTATGACTCAAAGAAGAAGTCGAGGATGCACCGATATGATTCTTGAGTACGATTACTATTTGAAATCTACCTGCACCTGTTTTAATAGAACAAGGTGCTACACATTTCTTTGTTTTTAGTATGTTCTTGACTAAGTTGAATGGGAAGCTAGAACCTTTATGTAAAAGGTTAGTTATATAAACTCTAGTTGGTGATGTGTTACTAGTCAATGCAGTGTTGCGAGACTGTGAGATCTTTGTAGAAGGTCTTATTATGTTAGTGGATCCTCTTCCACTAGACTTGCAGGTGTGAGATGCAATCTTAAGGATGGATTTCGTATTTACTCATTATGCTTCCAGAGATTGCCATATAAAGGAAGTTGTTTTCAAGAAACCAGGATTAGCTGAAGTGGTTTTATGGAATGAAAGAAAGATTATCCCTACGAGTTTGATTTCACATTAAAAGGTTAAAAAGTTATTGAGGAAGGTTGCACGACGGTTTCTTGCACATGTAGTTGAGGTGTAGGAAGAAAAGCTAAAACAAGAAAATGTTCTTGTTGTGAATAAATTTTCTTATTGTTTTTCTAGCAGATCTATTAGGATTGCCACCTGATAGGGAAGTTGAGTTCACCATTGAACTGTTACCATGAATAACACCTATTTCGCAAGCGCCGTATAGAATAGCTCCAAGTGAGATCAGGGAACTAAAGATGCAGTTACAAGAACTAGTTGATAAGGGATACATTAGACCTAGTGTATCGCCTTGAGAGCTCCAGCATGTTATCTCGTGAAAAGAAAGATGGTACCCGTAGATTATGCGTTGATTATAGACAGTTAAACAAAGTCACGATACATAACAAGTATCGTTTACCCTAAATAGATGACTTGTTTGACCAGTTAAGAGGTGCATCGATGTTTTGTAGGATTAATTTAAGATCAGGATATCATCAGTTAAAGGTCAGAGAATCAGACATTCCTAAGACATTATTCATAATGACGTACAAACATTATGAGTGTTTAGTAATGCCATTCGTTTTAACAATGCACTAACAGTTTTCATGGACCTCATGATAGGTTTTCCAGCAGTATTTGGATAAGTTTGTGATAGTATTAACTGATGATATACTAGTTTATTCGGTTGACAGGAAAGCCCACGAGGAACACATGAGTATTATTCTACAAACACTACGAGATAAACAGTTGTACGCTAAATTCACCAAATGTGAATTTTTGTTGGATCAGGTAGTGTTTTTGGGGTATGTTACCTCAGCAAATGGTGTTAGTGTGGATCCAAATAAAGTTAAAGTTGTAGTCAACTGGGAAAGACCAGTTAGTACGACAAAGGTACGTAGTTTCCTAGGCTTGGCAAGACACTACAGGCGGTTTGTTGAGGATTTCTCACGATTAGCATTACCCTTAACAACTTAAACAAGAAAGAATGCTAAGTTTGAATAGTCAGATAAGTGTGAAATGTGAGTTTTCGTGAGTCTGAAAAGAGATTAGTTACAGCACCTATTTTGACACTTCCTGTAACGGGAAAAGAGTATGTGGTTTACTGTGATTCCTCGAGGAAAGGTTTAGGGTGTGTACTGATGCAAGAAGGAAAAGTAATAGCTTATGCGTCAAGGCAATTGAAAAAGCACGAATGTAATTACCCTACCCATGATCAGTTAATAGCAGTTGTTCTAGCATTGAAGATCTGGAGACATTACCTGTTTGGTGAGAGGTGTCATATTTTTACAAATCATAAGAGTCTGAAGTATATCTTTGATCAAAGAAAGTTTATTATGAGACAGAGAAGATAGTTAGAACAGATTAAAGATTATGATTGTACCATATAATACCGTCCTGGTAAGGTGAATGTGGTAGCTGATGCATTGAGCAGGAAGTCAAGACTTCCTAGGGATGCCTTGTGTGGTATTCGAGCAACATTTTTTTTAAGTACTCTAAGGGATTCTAAGGCAGCTGTGATTGCAAAGAATTCAGGGGGGGTCTCTTAGCTCAATTCCAGATCAGGTCTTCAATCGTAACAGAGATTGTGAGAAGACAGCCAGAGAATAGTAACTCGCAGAAAATGTTTGGGATGTCCAAACAGGGCCCAGAGGTATAATCTAGAATGAGAACAAATGAAACCATAGTTAAGCAGAGAAAACTATGCGTTCCAAGTGTTAGTGAGCTTAAAGATGCTATTTTAGAGGAGCTCACAGTTCAACTTACGTTATGCATCCAGGAAGCACCAAGATGTGTAAAACTGTGAAAGGGACTTATTGGTGGCCTGAGATGAAGCGAGAGATAGTTGATTATGTTGATAGATGTTTGATCTGCCAACAGGTTAAACCAGTTAGACAGAGGCCAGGAGGACTCCTTAATCCACTGCCAGTGCCGGAGTGGAAATGGGAGCATATCACTATGGATTTTCTATTTGGATTACCACGTACTTCGAGTGGGCATGATGGTATTTGGGTAATAGTTGATAGACTCACTAAGACAACACGGTTTATACCGATTAAAGCGACGTCTACACTTGATCAGCTAGCTAAGCTATACGTCGACAAAATTGTGAGTCAGTATGGAGTACCAATGTCTATCGTTTCAGATAGAAATCCAAGATTTACTTCTAAGTTTTGGCCTAGCTTACAGAAGGCTATGGGAACAAAGTTGAATTTTAGTACAAATGCTCCATCCTCGTGACGGATGGGCGATCGAGAGAGACCATCCAGACCTTAGAGGACATGTTGAGAGCATGTGTCCTTCAATTTAAAGGGAGTTAGGATACACCCCTATCGCTTATGGAATTTTCTTACAATAACAGCTACCAGTCGAGTATTGGTATGGCACCATTTGAGGCTCTGTATGGAAGACCATGTAGAACGCCCGTATGTTGGAATGAAGTAGGAGAGCGGAAGCTAATCGGTCCTGAGTTGGTACAAGTTACTACAGACAATATTAAGGTAATCAAAGAAAATTTGAAGGTAGCACAAGACCGTCAGAAGAGTTATGCTGATAAGCGACGAAAGGACTTAGAATTCCAAGTCGGAGATCAAGTTTTCTTGAAGTTATCTCCGTGGAAAGGTGTCCTTCGTTTTGGCAAGAAAGGTAAACTAAGCCCTAGATATATTGGTCCTTATCTAGTAACGGGACGAGTTGGGCCAGCAGCCTACAGACTGGAGTTACCAGCAGAACTATCTCGAGTACATGATGTATTTCATGTGTCTATGTTAAGGAAGTATATTCCAGATCTGACACATGTGTTGCAAGCACAACTCGTTGAGCTGAAAGAAGACATGAGTTACGTAGAGGATGCAGTTCAATCCTCGACAGGAAAGAACAAGTTTTAAGAAACAAGACGATCCCACCTGTGAAGGTTCGTTGGAGACATCACGGAGTGGAGAAGGCAACCTGGGAGTTAAAGGACCAAATGAGGAGGAAGTACCCGACGATTTTCACTTAAAGACTGCTAAATTTCGAGGACGAAATTTCTTAAGGGGGAGGTAAGTTTTAAACCCGATATCACTCTTTGGAATTTCCTTACAAAAAAAAAAACAAAAGAAAACAAGAAAGGAATAGTTTGGTTTGGTTTTTCTTTGAAAACAAAAGCAAAGGAAAGAAAAGTAAAATAAAGAGATAAAGGAAAAGAGAAAAGGAAAAAGAAAAAGAAGAAAAAGACAAAAACAACCGTTTGGGCTATATTAAACCATTTCCAATTAATTTCCAACTCATTTTGTTATCATTTTTAACCAAGAAAGGGCAGAGCATTGTGGGAGAGGTTTGAGAGAAGAAGAGGGGAGAAAGTTTCTGGTTGAGGTTGAAGAAGAAAGGAGAAGAATCATTCAACTTCCATGGAAATTCTTTGATCAACTCAGACCAGTTCTGCTATTTTGTTCATCTCGAGCTCCACAGAAAGAGGTAAGAGTTGATATTTTGTTTCGTGCAAGGTAACTCATATTGGAACAAACTTCGTGAGGGAAGCTCGAGCAAATTCGGAACTTAAGCTACTAATTTGTGAAGAGGAAGACAGAAGACAGAATTTGCTGTCAAATCCGAGAAGTCTCTGGTGTTTTGGTTGTACTGGTCTGTAGGGTTGGAATCAGAAGCTCTATTAGGTATGGTTGGAAAGCTTATTGAATTTCCTACAACTTTCGTGAAGAAATCGTGAATAGAAAATGATTGGAAGATGTTGTAAATAGCAGGTCACGTTTCGGGTTGCAGCAGAAAATCGAATCTGGAATAGCAGAAGTTAGTTCCTGGGAAAGAGGCTTTCGAGGTATTTCTGAACCAATCTATTGGGAATTTCAATTTCATGTCTTTATATGCTTTTTAGAGGATTCAAAAAAGAATAATTTGGTATAAATTTCACCTTTTTTGGCTAAGTAATGAAGAAGTTATGGCTGTCTGAAAACAGGGAAGAAATTCTGAAAATGCTGGAATTTTTGTTGGAGTGTTTTCTTGTAGTTTTAAGGTTAAAAACCATGAGCTCGAGGTTCTAAAACATGGTTTTGGTTTGTTTGGCAGTCCAAGAGGAGATAGGTCGAGTGTACGGGCCAAGGTTCTAGTTCTAACACGGTGAGTGACAAAACGAACCTTGAAAATGGTTTATAGGCTTGTATTATGCTTATGAAAATGCAAGGTTTTGCTAAGGCGAAATGGTTTCAATGCCTAATGTTTTCCATGAAACACATGTTTATGAGTATTCATATTTTCTAAGAAATGATTTCAAGTGCTCGTTGTGACCCTAAAAGTCTTTATAAAGTTTATACATGAGCATATGTCCAATGGTTGCCAAAATTTATGAAAATGTTATGGTTTCAAGCAAGCATGTACAAGCAAGTATGTTTTAAAGATTTCCTGTTTTATGAACAAGCTGAGTAAGCTTGAGTTTTATGAAAGAAAACATAAGCAGGCATGTTCAATGTTTTCATGTGATTTTCTGAGATATTGAGCCCGAGACTTTATGGTACCGTGTACACACAGGTCTTATTCTGTTGTCGACGTTAAGTGTTCTCTTTGACAACAGCCACCATGTCGTGAGTCTTTGGCGTGCCCCACTCGACAAAGACGATGGGAGTGTTGGGCGGGCCCCACTACATCAGAGAATAAACGTTGGTGTATCAAGCGTGCCTACACAACGTAGATTGTGACATGTTTTAAAAAGAGTTTATATCATTTACATGCCTTACGAGATTTTAACGGTATACTTGCTGGTTTTCATGAAAAGCTATTATGATTACACAGTTACTTTTAACATTTGATTACAGATGCATATGCTCATAGATGACCAGGTGATATGATTTACGAGTTAATAGCTTTCTTTTAAACTCAAGTCACTCACTGAGCTTCATAGCTCATTCTTTCAGTGTTTTTCCCACTTTTCAGGTAGGATCGAGATCCCGGTGCCTGATAACCTGCCATAGTCTGCTGGAAGCTTGAGTTTGATACTTTATACGTGGGTGGAGATGTATAGGAAGTCTATACGTATTGTAGAAGGACTTTGAAGTTATGTTTATGTGTACATTCTAGGTTGTGGGTGTGTAAGCCATAGTTCGGTATGTTTATGATGTTCATATCTCTTTCAGTTTTCTAGAGAATCTTAAGTAGGGTTACCCCTTACGTAGGTTACGTAATTGTCAATATTCCGCTGTGTTGTGTTTTAGTTGTTTCTTATACAAGTTTAGTATGCTTATAAAGTAAAACAGGGTCAACAGGTATCGTTAGAGAGGTGAACGATGTCTGTTGGCTTCACGTCGTCTGTCGGGCTAAGTTAGCAGGTAGTTCGGAAGGGGGTGTGACATACTAGATTCAGGAACCACTAACCATGAGTGTTCTTCTTTTTAGGAAACTAGTTTCTGGAAGCAGCTTGTTGATGGTGAGATAACTCTCAGGGTTGGAACAAGAGAGGTTGTTGATAGCTCTTCAATTAGAGCTATTAAGTGGACCATCTCTGAGTAATTAACTTCTATTTGGTTTGAGCATGTGTTTCTTTTGGCTAGAAGTTGTGCTTTAAGTGTTTGGATTCTGCTAAGTAATGATGAAATCCATTTTGGGCAGCATTGCAGGCAAAAGTGATGCTAGATTAATGCCACTGTGATTTTGGCCAAGGAAAATGTTAGAGCATTCCTATTAAAGCTACAACATATCAAATGCTGGAGCATACTGAGCCAGATGCTGAAAGCTTGTGAGTCAAATGTTGGAGCATCCATGCACGAGGACACAAGGCAACAAATGCTGGAGCATTAGAGAATGATGCTGCAAAATATCAATTGTTGCAGCAAAATCTTGCAACATGATAAAGTTGCAGTTATGCCTGAAGCTTTCTAAGGAAAAGTGCAAGCATTTGGACACGTGGCAGCCACCTCAATTAATGAATCTGACAGTAATTCATAAGTGGACCAATGCTCAGCAGAGAGGTGGAGCACCCTTGCCATCAAAGCCCTTCTTTCCCAATTGAGGTTAGATATTTAAGCAACCTATTCTTGCCTTTTGAGGGGGAGGAAGAAAAAGAGAAAAAAAAAAAGAGTTGATTTCGATAAGGACTTTCCTTTCCTAATTCGGCAAGGGCAGAAGCTACCAAGGGAGTGGAGAAGAAGCTACCTCGATCAGGAAGCCAACCTCACACTTGGGAGCTGCAATCCACTTTTGTTGTTCTTCTACCCTTGTCTTAATCCCTTTTTAACACTAAGCTTGTAGTAGAGTAGTTCTATTTTCTTTTAGAAAATTTATTTGTTGTTAGACCTTGCCATGTTTACCAAGTTTAATGGAATTTTACTTTCTTGTTTCTCTTAATTCATCATGATCTAATTCTAAAGGGAAAGAATTAGGGGAGGTTTGTGAATGTGAGCTATCTGTGAAGGCTTGAGTTGCACTCATCCACTCTTCTAATTGGTGTGTGCTTAATACTAACTTAGATTCGTTTGGCCAGCTAATTTAAGTTGTGTTTATTCTGAATTTGGGAAAATGAGGAATAAGTTGAATTCACTGATTAGGATTAGTTCTGATTAGGTGTTAGCCCTAGGCTAATTGAGGACACTAGGGATAGTGACTCACCTAATGAATGCCAGGATGAATTTGATAATCATGCAAGTAATGGGAATTAGTTGTTGTAGTTCAAGATCTCTGGGAAGAGTCTTTGAGAACTTGCATTAAGAGTTGGAGCAATCTCTTTGTTGTAGCATTTAGTTTGTTGAAGCATAACCATCCCCCTAATTCAACCCCTGTCTTAGTCAACTGAAGTGCATTGTTGTCTAAGTTGTTGTTTAGTCAATTGCAGCTTAGATATTAATTTTCCCTGAGTTGTTGTTAAGTTTGAGTTATGCCTTCACCTTATGCAATTTATTCACTGGTTAACCTAAGTCTATTAAAAACGACTCATTACTTTAACTCTTTTAGTATACAATTCCCTGTGGGATCGATACTTTTCTTATCACTTGTTGCAACAAGGCTGTGTATACTTGCACATTAAGGTGTTTTGACTAAATTCATTGACACTCCTTACAAAGCATCAGTTGTCTCCGCCAGAGCTGTGGGAGTGGTGAAGTTGTTGTTTAGAGATAAATTCATTTTATTAGAAAATGTACTTTTGGTTCCTGAAATCAAAAGAAATCTTGTATCTATCTCTTGTTTGCTTGAACATATGTATATAGTATCTTTTGATTATAATGAAACGTTCATTTGCAAAAGTGGTGTACGAATATGTCCTGCTAAACTGGAAAACAACTTATATGTGTTAAGACCAACAGAGGTAAAAGCTATTTTGAACACTGGGATGTTTAAAACAGCTGATACTCAAAATAAAAGGCAGAAGTTTTCTCCTAGTACCTATCTTTGGCACTTGAGACTAGGCCACATTAATCTTAATAGCATTGGGAGATTGGTTAAGAGTGGTCTCCTAAATCAGTGAGGATAACTCTTTACCACCATGTGAGTCCTATCTTGAGGGAAAAATGACTAAACGACTTTTTTCTGAAAATGGTTATAGGGCCAAAGAACCCTTGGAACTCGTGCATTTGGATCTCTGTGGTCCAATGAATGGCAAGACACGAGGAAGGTATGAATATTTCATAAAGTTCATTGATGATTATTCTAGGTATGGCTATCTATACCTAATGCACCATAAGTCTGAAACCCTTGAAAAGTTCAAGGAGTATAAGGTAGAGGTTGATAACACATTAGGTAAAACGATTAAAACACTTCGATCAGATCGAGGTGGAGAGTATATGGATTTGAGATTCTAAGACTATATGATAGAACATGGAATTGCATCCCAACTCTCAGCGCCTGGTACACCTCAACAGAAGCGTGTACTGAGAGGAGAAATAGAACCCTGTTAGACATCGTTCGATCCATGATGAGTTATGCTCAGCTGTCTAGTTCATTTTGGGGATATGCAGTAGAAGTTGTTGTATATATTTTGAACATGGTTCCCTCTAAGAGTGTTTCAAGAACACCCTATGAGTTATGGAAAGGGCGTAAAGATAGTTTACGTCACTTCAGGATTTGGGGATGTCCGACACATCTGCTGGAACATCGTTCAAAATTATGCCTATTCGTAGGATACTCCAAAGAAACGATAGGTTGTCTATTTTATGATCATCAAGAGAACAAGGTGCTTGTATCGAAAAACGCCACGTTCTTAGAGGAAGACCACATGAGAGATCATCGGCCTCGTAGCATAATTGTCTTGAGTGAAATTTCAAGGGAAGCTATAGATAAATCAACAAAAGTTGTTGATCAAGTTGGTCCTTCTCAAGAGTTGAGAATGCCTCGACGTAGTGGGAGGGATGTAAGACAATCCAAATGTTACATGGGTTTGACTGAAACCCAGGTCGTCATACCTGATGATGGCGTTGAAGATCCATTGACATATAAACAACCAATGAATGATATAGATGAAGGGAATTAAAATCCCGCAGCGGAAGACGTCGTGAACGTCGTTGATTTGTTGTGCAACACATATCATAAAATTGAACATAACTATTATATTCTAGGCTAAACATGCATAAGAACAAGAAGAAAACAGTAGGTAAAAGCTACTTACTTGTTGAATAACTCTTCTTCGACGTTTTCTCCTCTTGTCACGATTTCCTTCGTTCCAACGATCTCTACGATCACGATCCTCGAACCAAGCAACAAGGATACTACTAAAGAGTCTTCTCGGCTATTCTCGGTAGGTTGAGGGAGAGTATGTGAGACTCTTTTTGGTTTTGGGTGAGGAGAATTTCTAGAGAGAGTTTGAGAGAAGGATTCTTTCTCTTGGAGTGAAAATCCAAAAAAATGAAAAATTGATTACAAAAGGCTTCTCACCAAGTCTTTATATAATGGTGTGTGGTGGAGTTAAAATCTCCACCAATTCACCATTTTACCACATCTATATGATATGCAAATCATACTTGCATATCACATAATATAAGGTATCCCATACCTTATTATACAAATTTCATTTGCATAATTGTGGAATTTTAAATTGAATCATATTCAATTTAATTTCTCTCAATTCAATTTCTCCAATTAGCACTAATTAATCAATTAGTCTATCCTATAATTTTTTATGAATCTCATTCACATCAAACTACATATTATGTCAATTATATCACATATAAATGACATAATTACCCAATTAATGAATTTGAACACTTCAAATCCACACCAAACTGTAAACCTTCAATTTATCCAGTTTGAGCCAACCGAGGGACCTAATGGACCTACAGATGACGAGCTCTAATGATCCGAGATTAACCTGTCAAACTCTTTGACCTGGTTATTCAACATTCATTAGCTACGGTAACACTCCACTAAAGCCCGTAGTTGCACTCCCATCACTGTAGGACAAGTTGTGTCCATCGATATAACCGATGCCCGTGAGTCGACCCTTCACAGGTTGTTCGTAGTCACAATTGGGCCAAAATTATCGTTTTACCCCTATGTCTACCTCTTGCTCCTTAAGTCCCACTACTCCTCTAATGAACAACTACGTTGCATGGTCCGACCATAAACAACAACCCTCTCGTGCCAAAGAGAGAGTGGGGCCCTGTTGTTCAAGCCTTGGAGACAACACTTAAGGGAACAAGCCCTCTAGTTTCCCTAATTCGAGAACAAGTGAATTCTGTCTTGCCTAGTTAAGTTTCCAGCTCCCCACGTGGTCCTGTCCCTGAGAAGATAGGCATATTGGGCGAGTAACTATGATCACCCTCACCCGTACTAGTCAAAGGACAGACCCCCGCAGACACGAGTCCGTAACACGCTCAGGATTAAGGATGAGTCACTAATGGTCATCTACGAGTTTATCAGTCTGATACTGTTAACGGTGTTACATTAGTAAGTCTAATAATTCACGATCCGGTCTTGTACAATCTCATTGCACAGGATGACCCCACTCGCATGTCAACCACATGAATGAGCTAGATCACCTCATTTGTATTAATACAAAGCGGGTCGCATCCACAGTGTAACCAGGATTAGGTCTCCAACCCTATCCGTATACTGCAGACCATTTGGGTCATTTACGTGATCCTCCCCGTGTGTCCACTACACACCATTCAAGTTCTAGTTCTCTCATAATAGAATGACCCTGGAGCTTAGTTTATTGGATTAAGTTTATAAAATATGCGAGACATAAAGTATTGAAAAAAAATAACTCTTATTTATTTCAACATAAAATATTACAAACTACACGAGATTAGGGCATACACCCCAACAAACTGCCACTTGAACTAAGCTAGTGGAGTACAGAATACATTTCTTAAATGTATAGTAAAGTAATAAAATAAACTAGGGCATTGAATACCCATTTACAATACTCCCACTTGTCCTAGTCAGGAAGCACTTAGAGACCTAGACTCTCTAGGTGACCCTCAAACACCTTAGCCGTGAGGGCCTTCGTAAATGGATCAGCAACGTTGTGCTCCGACGTTATCTGTGTGACTGCCACGTCTCTGCGGTGCACAATCTCCCATATCAAGTGATACTTGCGCTCAATATGCTTGCCCCTCTTATGACTCCGAGGTCCTCTCGAGTTGGCTACTGCACCACTGTTGTCACAAAACAGGGTCACTAGAAAGTTCATGTTTGGAACATTTCCAAATCCAGCATGAACTTCCTAAGCCAAACAGCTTCCTTTGCAGCTTCACAAGCCGCAACATACTCGGCTTCCATCGTGGAATCGGCTATGCATCCCTGCTTGATGCTTCGCCACACTACAGTTCCTCCGTTCGGAATGAATGCTGACCCCGAAGTGGATTTCCTAGAATCCTTATCGGTCTGAAAGTCAGAGTCTGTGTATCCTGTAAGGATCAAATCCCCACTTCCATAAACAAGGTTGTAGTTCCTCGTTATCCTAAGATACTTGAGGATTTCCTTAACGGTTGTCCATTGATCTAATCCTGGATTGGATTGATACCTACTAACAATCCTAACTGCATAACAGATGTCGGGCCTAGTACACAGTATGGCGTACATCAGGCTCCCTACAACTGAAGCATAAGGGATCCGTCTCATATCCTCAACCTCTTGAGGCATCTTAGGACATTGATCCTTAGACAAGTGAACCTCATGACTAAAAGGCAGCAAGCCCTTCTTGGAGTTCTGCATCTTATAACGAGACAACATCTTGTCAATGTAAGATGCTTGAGACATGGCTACCGTTCTGTTCTTCCAGATCTGGACTATCTAGATATCTAGAACATACTGGGCCTCTCCCAAATCTTTCATTTGGAATTGCGAAGCCAACCATTCCTTAACGTTAGTAAGAAATCGTACGTCATTCCCAATGAGCAGGATATCATCCACATACAATATCGGAAATGCGACAGTGTTATTGGTGATTTTCTTGTAGACACAAGGCTCATCAACATTCTTATTAAAGCCATAAGATTTGATTGCCTCATCAAACCTTATATTCCAAGACCTCGAGGCTTGTTTCAGTCCATAAATAGACCTTTGAAGCCAACAAACCTTTTGCTCTTGGCCTTGGACAATGAACCCCTTGGGTTGGCCTATGTAGATGGTCTCGTCAAGATTGCCATTAAGAAAGTTCGTCTTGGCATCCATCTGCCATACCTCATAGTCATAATATACGATGATGGCCAGAAGGATCCTTATAGACTTTACCATGGCAATAAGAGAAAAGGTTTCCTCATAGTCAACCCGTTCAACCTAGGTAAAACCCTTTGCCACTAGTCTGGCTTTGATGGTCTGCACCTTCCCATCTACGCCACGTTTACGCTTGTAGATCCACTTGCAACCAATAGGTTTGACCCTATCTGGTTGGTCCACAAGCTCCTAGACGGAATTGAAGTACATCGACTCCGTTTCCTAGTCCATAGCTTTAATCCATTCGTTTTTGTCAACATCAGTCATTGCCTAATCATAGGTCAATGGATCCTCGCAGTCATCATAAGGGGTGACGACTTGGGTTTCAGCCAAACCCATGTAACGTTCAGGCTGTCTCACAATCCTCCCACTACGTCGAGGTATTCTCAACTCTTGAGAACGAACTTGACTACGAGCTAGGATCAACAACACTTGTTGATGTACTAGCCCCATCAACAACTCTTGCTGATGAACTGTCCATTTCGTTTAACACTATCTTACTCCTTAGTAAGTGATCTCTGATGTGGTATTCCTCAAGGAATGTGACGTTTGTCGACACAAGTACCCTATTATCCTTAGGATCGTAAAATAGACCACTCCTAGTCTCTTTTGGGTAACCTGCAAAGAGGCAAACCTTTGAACGGGGTTCCAACTTCTTCGGGTTTGACACCAACACATGGGTCGACCATACCCAAATTCTGAAATGTCGTAAACTAGTTTTACGACCATACCACAGTTCGAAAGGTGTTTCACAAACACTCTTTGACGAAACTGTGTTCAAAATGTATACTGCAATCTCCACTGCGTAACCAAGAGTCAGGGAGACGAGCATAGCTCATCATCGACCGAACCATGTCCAATAGTGTTATGTTTCTCCTCTCTGATACACCATTCTGCTGGGGCATACCGGGTGCTGAGAGTTGGGACGTAATTCCATGTTCTATCATATAGTCATGGAATTTAGTGTCCATGTACTCTCCACCTCGATCCGATCGAAGTGTTTTAATCGTTTTACCTAATAGGTTCTCAACCTCAGTCTTGAACTCCTTGAACTTTTCAAGAGTTTCAAACTTCCTATGCATTAGGTAAACGTACCCATACCTCGAATAGTCATCTATGAAAGATACAAAGTATTCGTAACCTTCTCATGTTTTAACATTCATCAGACCACAGAGTTCAGAATGTATAAGTTTGAGAGGCTCTTTGGCTCTATATCCTTTTCCCCTTAAAGGACGTTTGGTCATTTTGCTTTCAAGGCATGACTCACAAAACGGTAAAGAGTTTTCTTCCAACTCGCTTAGAAGTCCGCTCTTCACTAGTCTCTCAATCCTATTGAAATTTATGTGGCCTAACCTTAGATGCCAAAAATGGAGATTTTCTTTTGGAGAAACTTTTAATCTTTTAGTTCGTGTTTCAGCCGTTTTAAAGAATTCAGTATTCAAAACACTTTTGACCGAATTAGGCTTTAAAACGTAAAGATTACTCTCAAGTGAAGCAGAACATAACATGTTGCCTTTAAAAGAAATAAATGCTTTATTCACTTCAAAAGAAACAGAGATACAATGTTCAATTAGGCAAGAAATAGAAACTAGGTTTCTAGTAAACCCTGGAACTATGTACAAATTATCTAATAATAAGTATTTCCTGCTGAAATATAGCTTCACCGTGCCGACCGCTGCAGCAGAGACAACCTCTTCGGATCCAACCCATAGTGTTATCTCCCCCTCTTGCAACTACTGCCATGAACTAATTCTCTGAAAAGAAGACCAAACTTGGTTAGTGGTGTTGGTTCAAAGGAGTGCAGCTAATGTTGTGGTGACAACACCTTAACATGTGCAAGTGTACACAACCTTATGGCAGCAAGTGATAAGTAATTTAATCGATTCACAGAGATTAGTGTCTAGAAGAATTGCCAAAATAGAATTAGTTTCAATGAACCAAGGGTAACCAATCATCAATCAAGTACTTACAGGCTTAAAAACAAACTTGCTAAATAACTTTGAGCAATCTAAAACAAGAATTACAAGATAAGAGTTAGACTCTGTTAAGTGAGATAGGGGTCGAATTAGGGGATCAGTTATGCTCTTAGCAAAGCAAATGTTGCAACATTAAGACTACTCCAACACTTAATGCAAGTTTTCCCAGGCTCTTCCCAGAGATCTTTGATTACAACTGCTATTCCCATTAATCTGCTTTAGAGTACTCCTCTCCTTGTATTCATTAGGTGAGTTACTATTCCTAGTATTCTCAATTATCCTAGAGCAAGCACGTAATCAGAACTAATCCTAGTCAATGAAATCAGTTCATTCCTCCTCTTCCAAAATTCAGAATAAACAAAACTAAAACCGGTTGGGCAGACGAATCTTAGTTGGGATTAAGCTCACAATTACTAGAAATGAGGATGTGTGTAGCTCATGTTGTGCATTTGACTCAGAATTACATAACCTTCTCTAATTCTCCCCCTTAGCTATTTAGTTCATGATTAAGAAAGACAAACAATAGCTAACAGAACTGGAATTCATTTTACGAAGCACTGCAAGGTCCAAAATACAAACAAGGATTTAGAAAAGGAAATAAAACAGTACACTTAAAAGACATTAAAATTAACCCAAACTAAGAATAAAGAAGCAAATAGTTTGTGTAGCTCTTTGAGAAGAGATCAACTCCTTTCCAAAGAATCTGCTCTGCTTCCTTCCAGCTCCACGAGGTCTTCCAGGTTCCTTATCGAGAAAATAACCTAACTAAAATTCGAAAAAAGGGCTCTCTCCAAAAGTGGTAAAAAAAGACTTAAATAGCTCCTTCCCACATAAGGATTAGGGCTTTTGTGGCAATGGTCATCCAACAAGCAGCTTATGAATGGCCCAACTAGTCCAAATTGTCAGCTTCATTAATTGAGGTGGCTGCCACGTACTCTAGTTGCTCAGACTTCCCCACAAAATGCTTCTGACACAGCTCAAGCTTCAGCATTCCTGCACATCTTTGCTCCAGCAATTGGAATGTTGCACCAGCATTCAAAATGCTCCAGCATTTCCTGTTGTCTCTTCATGCTTAACAGATGCTACAGCATCCCTTCATTATGTAATCAGCATTTATATAAAATGCTATAGCAATTGTTCTGCAAAGAGCATAATAACAACCAGTAAGCCTCACATGGCTTAAATTACTAGCCAATGAACTTCTATAATGAAAAAGATAACCAAACAGCTTAAACAACATACTCCTTAGCTTTAAAATGTGAATGTCCATACTAAAAAAGACTTACATTACACAGAATGATCCACTAAATAGCTCTCTTTTACAGAGCTATCAAGCCCCCAAACTTAAATTATTACTTGTCCCTGAGTAATGAGAGCTCAATCAAAAGCACTTTGATAACATCCCCCAAGGTGTCATTAAAAGGGGTTTTCAAACACTAACTGTCCCGCCTCAGCTAAACAGAAAATTGTCCTGCCTAATTCTCTTGATAATGCTTACACTCTTAATCTTTTTCTTCATAAAAATCAACACTCCTTTATTAGCCCCACAACAACACCACTACCACCTTCCTTCATAGACAATACTTTGCATTCCTTAGATTGACTCAACAGAAAAAAGAAAAAAGAAAAAAACTGACCTTGTAGAATTAGCATTGCTTCACTGATTTCTATAATTGCTGCTTTTATGAAGTTGTCTTCTCTTTGGGTAGCACACATTTCAAGCTAACTCTCTCTTAGTTCCTAGCATGGCAACATTTGTGATGCAACTTGTCACACCCCCTCCCGAACCACCTGCTAACTTAGCCCGGAAAGAGGCATGAAGCCAACAAACATTGCTCACCTCTTAACAATACCTGATGACCCAATTCTACCTGATAAACATACTATGCTCATATATGGTAAACTTTAACATAACACAGCGGAAACTTGATAACTACTAAACGTACATAGGGAGAAACATTTCTTAAGTCTCTCATTTGGAAACGTAAACGAGCAATAACATCACAACTCAGTACATGCCAACCCACTGTTCACACAACCTCTTATGTACAAACAACTATAACTACATAACGACTTGCTATACAACGCCAGCCACGTACAAACTATCAACTTATGAAACTTCCAGCAGACTATGGCAGGATGTCAGGTACCAGGAGCTTGATCTCTACCTGAAAAGGTTTGAAAACATTGAAAGAATGAGCTAAAAAGCTTAGTGAGTGTCTATCTTTAAAACATTATAAGCTCACAGGTGAATCATAATAATGGCAGATTATAAGTAGAAAATAGCTTAACATCTGTTTGTAAACATAACAAACCATGCTTCCAATTTACAGGTTTAAGTCACCACTTATGCATAGCACACAACTCGATATGTACAATCATATCGAGGGTAGATAGATCAATAATATAGAAGCTCATAACAATAAAACACATAACATGATATCACATCAAACCATAGAGGTGGTAGAGTTACATTTATACCAATAAGGTTCGTACCTCTCTCTCTCACGTGCACGTGGAATACCTTTGGTCGTTTGGTTTTCCCTAATACCTTCTCTATGTCCTTCAGTATTAAGGTAAAACCATTTACTACCCGAATACCTTCTCATTGTCCTTCAGTATTAAGGTAAAACCATTTACTACCCGAATACCTTCTCATTGTCCTTTAGTATCGAGATATCATGATTCTTTCCCCCCTAAGTACCTTCTCGAATGTCCTTCAGTATTAGGGGTTAACCACAAACAAGGGCATAATTTGTGTACCATGGAAATCATGTCTTTATAACACATACAACAATTTCTTGACATTTTCACATTATCATCTAAACATGTTCCCAAGTGGATTTACACAAAACATTCTCTAAAGGAAAACATACTTCCATAATTTAGTTTCCATACTTGGATTTATAGTTACAAACTAATTCAAAACATGCTTAGGTTCCATCATGAACTTTATGTTAGAAACTCCATGAAGCTATACCTAACTAGTTCAAACAGGATTCAATGATCAACACTTATATTTTTGAAGAAACACATAGGTCAAGCATAGTTTCTAAAATAGAGTCACTCACAGTATTAGAATTAGAACCTTGGCTTGTAAACTTGACCTATTTGCTCTTGGCCTATCAAACAAACCAACTCAACCATTAGAACCTCGAGCTCATGATTTTTTACCTTAAAACTTGCAAGAAAACACACTTTCAAATTTCCAGCATTTTCATATTTTTTGCCCTGTTTTCAGACAGCCATAAATTCTTCATTACTTATCCAAAAATAATGTAATTTATACCAAACTCTTCCTTTCTGAACCCTCTAAAAATCATATGAAGACATTAAATTGAAATTCCAAACGGATTTATTCAGAAATACCTCGATTTCCTCAAAATGGACTTACATTTGTTTCCATTCGGATTTCTTTGTTTGTACAACAAATTTAACCTGATATTTAAAATATCTTCTAGACATTTTCTACTCACGATTTCTTCATGAAAGTTGTAGAAAATTCAATAAGCTGTCGAAGCATACCAATTAGAGCTTCTAACTCCAAATATACAGATCAGAACAACCAAAACACCAGAGACTTCCCGGATTTGACAGTAAACTTCTGTCTTCTGCCTTCCTCTTAACAAAACAGTAACTTAACATAAGCATTTGCTCGAGCTTCCTTCATGAACTTTGCTTACAAATGAGTTAGCTTTCAGGAAAAGTAAACTTCAACACTTACCTCTTCTGGTAGAGCTCGAGAAGATCAAAACATCAGAACTGGTCTGAGTTGATCACCTTGCTGCAATAATAATTCCCTTGACTTCTTCTCCTTTCTTCTGCAACTCCAGCTCCAAAATCAGAGCTTTTCTCCTTCTTCTTCTCCCTTGAACTTCAACTCACGAAGCTTACAGCTTCCTTTTGGTAAATGAAGAAGAAAATGGAGAAGATAAAGTCATTTTAAAAAGCAAACGGTGGAGGAAAAGACAAATTTGTCTTTTTCCCCTTTTGCTTTTTCTTTTCTTTTTCCTTTTTTTAACTTCTCCTTTATCTCTTTCTTTTTTTTCTTTTCTTTTCTTTTCTTTTCTAAACAAAACAAAACACAATATAATATTCATTCCTTTCATTTCATTTTCTTCATTATTTTTAATGCAAACCAAACCAAAATGGTTTAAGCTTTTCCTTCCTTGTTTTCCTTTTATCTTTCACTTCATTCCTTTTCTTTTTAAAACATGGAAAACCAAGTTTTAAACATTCATTTCTTCTTTCTTTTTGTTGTTTGTTAATAAGGAAGTTCCAAAGAAATTGGGTTTACACAACTCTCTTAGGCTACAAAGAGTTTTCTTGTTTCCCTCTTTTTCTCTTCTTTTTTTTTGGAGAATACCCTTCATGTCTATAAAGCCTTCGATTCAAACAGCAACATTGATGATGAAGCTTGCCTGACAACGAGCTTTGATACAACATTGGGTTGCACTAGCATATTCATGCACTAACTACTTTACAGAACGAAGTCAAGCATGGGTGTCATGCCTTTCCCTAACTTACTAAGTAATCCTTACAGAGGAATAATTCTCTTTGAACTTCAACCAGAGCTATTCTTCACTTTTATTCACTTCTTCTTCTTTTGTTTTTTTAATAATAACAAGGGGAAGACATCTCATAAAGGCATCATTCTCTCTTCTTTTTTAGATTTAACCAAGAAGCCAACCCATTGCCACTCCACCCAAACTTACTTGACTCATTGTCCTCAATGAGTGGAGAAGTGGAATCAACATGCTAACAAAACAAGGTCTGCCAAACTGCAAGGCATCCTTGGAGTAAAATCTCAAGAAGTCACAGTGATAACAAGGGCAAGTAGAATTGTTAATTCACTAATCAAAACGAAAGGTTGTAGGGCAGAATCAACATTCTTAGGCAGCGACAATTCAGGAAGGCACAACCACACCAGACAAAAAGAGATATGATATTCATTCATTTCAATAACCTCCCTACAATTAGATATACTCTCATCTCTATCTTAATGAAAGAATAGATGGATAAAAAATAGCTTGATAGATAACAGACTGGACCATCACAAAGCAGTAGATAAAAGCAAAAGAAATTAAACCAAGCAGTCAGACATAAACAAAAACAACGAAACTCCATGCAAGCACACATCAGGATAAGAGCAACACAACTCCCCTCTCTCTAATCTTCATCACCAGGCAGATGTTCTTCTTCCTCATCTTCATTCTGATCTCCATCTAGATTGGGAGAATTCCATTAATTGTACTCAACATTTGGAAACTCTGAGAATGGAGGGTACGGGTTGCTGAAGTTAGACATCATGGCTTCTTGAATTGAAGCATCCCTTGCTTTGGCATAGGACCAATAGGCTTGGTGTTGCCCTTCAGAGTGGTCCCATTTTTGCATGAGTTGAGATTATTGCTCCAGAAGTGTGTTGATCCCCACGGCTAGTCCTCCTGCGCCCTTACTTCCTCCTCTAGTTAGCCTTTGAATGTAGCCCAGGTAAATTGTAGCTTGCTCTTCTATCATGTCTTCATTTGGTTGAAAGGGAACCCCATCTTGCAGGCACAGTTTAGTGATGGTGTTGGAAAAGAAAAGTTTGCCCACCTTTTTCTTTGCACAAGATTGGATCTCCCTTGCAATAATGCGGCCCACATCAATGCTTAAGACTTTTAAGATTGCAAAAGTGAGGATAACTCTATCCTTAGATAGAATGTTGTCATGAGTGGTTGGTAGCAGTCGTCTCTTCACAAAACACATCCAAACGTTAGCTTCATTAGTGGATAGGCAGATTCTAGGCTTCTGATGCCTGTGGTAGAGACTCTCCACTGTGCCCCTCGAACTCCCACTACTTTGATGGCAGAGTTAAGGTATGAATCTGGAGTGGCTACTTCAATTTGGTTATAGATTGTATTGGATGTGTCCTGCAAATTAAAAAGTTCATTAATAGTAGATGGAGACCAATCTACTAACCTTCATCTGACTATAGTTTGGAAACTGGAGTCTGCATTTATGTTTGCATAGAACTCTTGCACGATTGGTATGATAGTTAGCTCAGGCTGCTGACAAAAATGCTCTCATCCATGATTGATTATATTGGTCTTAACAAAAAAAGGAAGACTTGAGAAAGGTTGAGCAAAGTCTTTCTCAGGCAGCATCTCTTTCGTCTTAAAGAGTTCAAATCGATTTTTAGTTGTTGCATTCACAAACTTTTCCACAGAAGATCTTTTTGAGGATTTGGCTACCTGCTTATCTTTCTTTTTGGAAGCTCGCGGTGGAGGAGGCAACACTGGTTGTTCTACTTGCTCAAGATCTGTGGAAGCATCATAACCGGCTTCACTTTCAGCTGTTTCCTCAACTACCTTCTTCTTTCCTTTAGACTTTGATGATTTAGACCTGCTTCTTCCATGAGAATTCCTTGAGTTCTCAGTTTCTTCCAGTGGTTCCTGAATTGGAACCTCCTCTTCAACTGGTTCCACGAACAGCTTCTTCTTCCCCTTTTGCTTTAATGGAGCCATATCACTTGCCTGCTTCACTCTTCCTTCTTTTTTTTTCTGTCTTCTAGTACTTAGAAGCTTGAAGATGGGATGCCAAAACACATTACCGAGTTGCTCTATTTAAGGGCCAAGCATGCAGAAGGTGGTTGAGATATTAATAATATATTAAAACCTTCTACATCTGGATCATCCTTTCCAATACATCTCTGCACTACAACTTTTCCTTTATTCCCAAATCTTCTTGGCAGAGGTGATCCTTGACTTATCTGAAAAAGAGCAAGCTCGGCAGACAACTTTATCTGTGAAAGCTGCTGCATTGCCCAATTGGAAAAACTGGTTGACAGATGCCACTGCCAGATGCTCTAACTAGTTGTACAACCCTTGAAGCCTAGCAAAAAGCAAATAACAACTAAGCACTCGGATGGAAAGCTAAAAGAAAATAGAAAGAAGCTAACTACCAACAAAACACTTAAAGTAAAGATGAAATGACTTTGGCTCTCGGGAGTAATTGAATTTTCAGAAAGTAAATACTCCCCTTGCATGGCCTTGGTAAGAATGCTTGATCAATCCGAGAGTAGCCTCCTAGAGGCTATTCCTCTTTTGAAATCTTCTCCCCAATAATGTTTTAGCCTCTGACCATTGACTTTGAATTCTCTTCCAGTTTTTTCATCCCTCAAGGTAACAACACCATGTGGATATGCTTCAATAACTCGAAAAGGGCCATACCATTTTGACTTTAATGTGCCAGGGAAAAAGCCATACCATTTTGACTTTAATTTGTCAGGGAAAAACTTCAACCTTGAATTAAATAACAGCACATCTTGCCCCTTTTCAAAACTTAGGGACAATTTTTTTATCATGTCGGGCCTTATTTTTTTCCTTGTAGACTTTAGCATTTTCATAAGTCAGGAGTCTAAACTCTACGAGCTCATTAAGCTGCAACATTCTTGTGGCCCATGCTGCTGCTAAGTCTAGGTTTAACTCTTTTATGGCCCAAAAAGCCTTATGCTCCAACTCAAGAGCTAAATGACATGTCTTACCATAAACCATTCTGTAAGGAGACATGCCCAAAGGGTTCTTGAAGGTTGTTCTATAGGCCCATAATGAGTCATCTAGCTTGATGGACCAGTCTTTTCTATTATAATTCACCACTTTTTCCAAGATGCTTTTGATTTCTCTGTTAGAAACTTCTGCCTGCCCATTGGCTTGGGGGTGGTATGGTGTTGAGATTTTATGCTTTACGTTATACTTCCCAAGGAGAGTGCTCATTGCTCTATTCACAAAGTGTGAGCCTTCATTACTGATGAGAGCTCTTGGTGTCCCAAACTGAGTGAAAATATGCTTGTGCAAGAACTTCATTACTATCTTGGCATCATTTGCTGCACATGCCATGGCCTCAACCCACTTTGACACATAATCAACTGCCAAAAGGATGTAAAAGTTGCCAAAAGATGGTGGGAAGGGGCCCATGAAATCAATCCCCCGAACATCAAATAACTTCACCTCAAGGATATAAGTGAGGGGCATTTCATCTATTTTCCCTATGTTGCCCCCTCTTTGGCATTTTTCACAAATTTTGTTGAATAGATGTGCATCCTTAAAAACAGTTGGCCAATATAAACCACTCTGAAATACCTTAGTTGTTGTTCTATGTCCACTGAAATGTCCACCATAAGGAGAGATGTGACAATGTTCCAACATGGATGTGAATTCACTCTCCTCAGCATACCTTCTCAAAATTCCATCAGCACACTGTTTGTATAGAAAGGGTTCATCCCAAAAATAAGATTTAACATCATGAAGGAATTTCTTGAGTTGTTGTTCCTTGATATCCTCTGGTATCACCCCACTTGCAGCAAACTTGGCAAAGTCAGCAAACCAAGGATTGTGTATCACATGCACTTGGGCAACCATAAGCAGCTGCTCATCAGGAAAAACATCCTTGATATTAGAATGCTGCAGCATTTGAGATGTTGGCTCAATTCTAGACAAATGATCAGCTACCTGGTTTTTTGTCCCCTTTCTGTCTTTAATATCCACATCAAATTCTTGCAACAACACCACCCAACGAATTAAACGACGCTTGGCATCCTTCTTGGCTAAGAGGTACTTAATAGTTGCATGATCAGTGTACATTGTTACTCTTATTCCAACTACATAGGCTCTGAATTTTTCAAAGGCAAAAACAACAGCTAGCAGTTCCTTTTCAATAGTTGTGTAGTTCAGTTGGGCTTCATTCAAGGTCCTGCTTGCATAATAGATTGGATGAATCAATTTTCCTTGTCTTTTCCCCAACATAGCTCCTACTGCATAGTCACTAGCATCAGTCATCACCTCAAAGGGTAGTTCCCAATTAGGACTTGAGATAACAGGTATTGTGACTAAGGCCAATTTCAACTTACGGAAACCCTTTAAACACTCTTCATTGAACTCAAATGGTCTGTTTGTCTCCAACAATGTACACAAAAGCTTGGCTATTCTTTAAAAGTCCTTAATAAATCTTCTATAGAATCCAGCATGCCCCAAAAAACTCCTAACTCCCTTCACGGATGAAGGAGGTTTTAATTGAGCAATGACTTCAATTTTTGCCTTGTCTACTTCAATACCTTCTTTTGAAACCTTATGACCCAGAACAATTCCTTCTGTCACTATGAACTGACATTTTTCCCAATTCAAGACCAAGTTGGTGTCTTCACATCTTTTCAAAACTTTTCCCAAATTGCTCAGGCAATCTTCAAATGTCTTCCCAAATACTGAAAAGTCATCCATAAACACTTCGATAATGTTTTCTACTAAATCAGAGAAGATAGCCATCATGCATCTTTGGAAGGTGGTTGGAGCATTACACATCCCAAATGGCATCCTTCTAAAGGCAAAGGTGCCATAGGGACAGGTAAAGGTAGTTTTTTCTTGGTCTTGTGGGGCTATTGTTATCTGATTGTACCCACTATAACCATCCAGGAAACAATAATAAGCCTGTCCAGCTAACCTGTCTAGCATTTGGTCAATAAATGGCAAAGGGAAGTGGTCTTTTCTAGTGGCTTTGTTTAGTCTTCTATAATCCATACAAATCCTCCAGCCACTAACTGTCCTTGTAGGAATCATCTTATTTGTTGCATTTGCTACCACAGTGACCCCTCCTATCTTTGGGACACACTGGATTGGACTAACCCAATTGCAATAAGAGATTGGGTATATGATGTCAGCATCTAACCATTTGATAATCTCCTTTTTGCACCACTTTTTTCATAGTTGGATTTAATATTCTTTGTTGCTCTACTGATTTGAAATTTCCTTCCTCTAGGTTGATCTTATGCATGCAGTAGGTGGGACTGATTCCTTTAATGTCTGCTAAAGTCCAACCAATAGCTTTTTTTATCTTTATTTGATGTAAAATTAATCAAAGATTAATTCATTGTTAGGCATCAAGTCTACTGCTATGACAATAGGCAGAGTTTCTTTTTCTCCCAAAAAGGCATACTTGAGATGCTTAGGCAGTGGCTTGAGCTCTAGTATAGGGGGCACTTGAATAGATGGTTGCAATGGCAATTTACTTCTGTCTCCCAGTTCTAAAGACTCAAAACTGCCTTGCACTCAGCCACTTTTAATTCTTCTGCCTCATGTTGATTCCCTGTGATCACCTCTAATGTTCCCCACAATTCTTCATCTATGATTGGCTTGTGATGCTCATTTATCCCGTCTTCAAAAACTTCAGTTATCAGTTCTTCCATCAAATGTATTGCAGATCATTGTTCCATATCATCAGGGTATTTAATGGAGTCATACACATTGAATTTTACCTCTTGATCATTCATTCTCAATGTGATTGTTCCTTCATAGACATCCACTGAGGTTCTTCCTGTTTTCAAAAAGGGTCTTCCCAAAATGATTGGGACATCCTGATCAGCTTCATAATCAAGAATGATGAAATCCACTTGAAATATGAATTGCCCAACTTGAACCAAAATATCTTCAATTTTCCCTTCTGGATAGGTTATTGACCTGTCAGCCAATTGGAGAGTGATTGTCACTAATAGGAAAAAGGGTTTTGATGACGGGCATGCGTCTGTCATCTATGCAAGTGTCATTGTATGTTACAATGACGGTCGCATTTTGATGACGGGCAATGTCCGTCATTAAAAGTCTTGCGCGTCATTAAAAGTAGGTTGGAACCTAGTTTTTAATGACGGGCATTGCCCGTCATGAAAAGGTGATTTTTAATGACGGACATTGATGTTTAATGATGGGCATTGCCCGTCATTAAAACTCGGTCACTTTTTATGACGGGCATTACGCGTCATTTATATTTAATTTTTTTAAAAAAAAAACTCATTGTCCGTCATTATATGTTCGTCATTATTTTAGTTCATATTTTTTTATTTAATGACAGGCAATGACTGTCATCGTTTTTAGCATAATTTAATTAAAAAAAAAGTTAATAACCTGATGGCTAACCAACAATATTTAATAACTAATTACCTGAAATATTGCAAATATATTAACTTGTATATTGAAACCCACACATGAAATCACTATACAAATTTACAAACCTGCAACAAAAACACTTTTATATCTAAAACATACATGAAATCACTAAACAACATCCAACAAAATTATTTTTTAACAAAAATATAATGCACATAGAAAACTTTTATATCCAAAACTCCAAAACCATAAACTACTATATTACAAACCATAAACTCCTATATCACAAACCTTAACCATAACTCTAAAACCATAAACTCCTATATCACAAACCTTAACACCTATATCACAAAAACAATAAACTCCAAAACTAACACGAAATCAAGCCAAAAAGTAAACATTTCGGCATGACCTCTACAGAACATCAGCTAACCAAAACCTGAAACATTGCAGAACACTTCTATATATCCAACAAAAACATGAAATCACTAATTCATCCACAAACATCCAACAAACATCCACAAACATCCAACAAACTCCAATCCCAGATTCAGAAGAATGAGGCCACCCGCCTCTCCATAAACTACTAAATATTATATACAATTCTACTATATACATTATAAACAAGTATATTGCACACCTAACCAACATATTAACTTACCTAACTTCATACAAATCTAGTACTTTTTCACAAAATTCAGAAATCCACAAATGGCTTACACAAATCTGCCAACAAAATATGCCCATTATACTCGAATCTCGTCGATTTCTTCTTGTTTACATGCAGTTTTTGTGTTAAACTACAAAGAGAAATAATATATAATAACATTAGACTAAATTATATTTTGAATCACAAACCAGATAAAATAAAAGTACTTACAAGGTTCATTATAAGGATACTAGAATTATATACGATTTTCTCGTATATACTTCTGTACATAGTACCCGCACTCTACAGAACCCGATTGACGAGGGCACTACATGCAAAATAATTTAAAAAATAGCATGTTTGAGTTAAATATTGTTCCAACGTTGATCAAAACAATCGAATATATCAATTATGTTTACCTTTACAATTTTCCAAGTGATGGCAGAACGATATTGTGGAAGTGAGTGCTTGGCTTGCCACATTCTCAAGGAGCTAAAGAGTTTGAAGCATCAGAAAAATTAATAGAAATTAATTAATTCTAAAGGTTTGAAACACTTACGTATTTATTGTTCCTTGAAAACTTTCTTCGATCTTACTCGTCAACGAGTTTAAGACATAAACGGTGTTTGCCCGCAGATGGATAACGATCAACATCCAATGATATCTATTAAAGTTATGAGTATTCTAATATCATTGAACAAAAAACATATAAATAAGTTGAATGTGAAGTAAATTTACCCAGTATTATATGGGATGAAAACTTGTTGATCCAAGTCCAAATTAACCATTTCTAACTTGTTAGCCAGATTTATACAACGTGTTTCTTGACTTTTAACAAAATTAGAAATGGTTATTTTATCAACTAGCAAGAACTTGGCGATTATTTCATAGTCACATACAGTCCAAAGATACCTAAATAGAAGTAAAGTTATTTTAATAAAACATTCAAAAGTGTAGTCAATATAGTTGTAAATGAAAGATGTTGTATACTTACGCAATGTATGCGACTATGCAGGAGTACCCTATCTCCACCATCCCACAATAATGCAGGATATCATCGCGATGTAAATAAATTAACTTTTCCTCCCCGAACATGTGCTCGCTCAACGTGACTTGAATCGTATCATCTTCTTGCATCGATAACATTGCATAACGATTCAGAAGTTTAATAGTCACGTGAGCATCTGTGTACTTTGTAGAATGTGAAGTAGGCACATGTACAGAAACATCCGACTTATGTTTTGCTGGAGAAGTCACCTATCACAACAAAACAACATTTATATTTGTAAACAAAGAATATAGTAATTTTAAACATTGAGTTGAAGAATTTCATACCTTTTTCCCCTTATTAAAAATGACAAGGTCACGAGGCCATGCCACAAAATTTCCTATAGATTGACTCAGGGACTCTACTTCTCCCCGTATAGGAATTGGTAATGGAGCATCTTCACCTACGATCATGTCCACTACCACTCTAACATTTTCAACTCCTAAGGGAACTCCATGGACTGTGGGAAATTAAGCGTCAGATGTGTACATTGTGCCTACAACAACCACATTATCCTTTGATCCTATTGCTAGAAGGCATGGAGTTCCCTTCAAAAATTAAAAAAGAATGTCAGAATAAAGTATCATATATCACATCTTATGATCAAAAAATTTCCACAAAATCCTAATTACCTCTAAAATTTCTTCCACCTCGTCAATGACCTCCTTGTCTTTTGGATGATTACTACCTATGCTTGCAGACTTTTTGAAAGGTGGGCACGAAATTTTGTTGCCAGACTCTTTGCTTAATTTTGATTTCACTCGAGGAATGTTAAAGTATGTTGATGGTTTGACAGACATATCTATTCCTCTAACACGCCCTCTGTGTTCTAGCGTGTCTAATGCTTCGGTCAATATGTCTTTACCTTTATTCTTCATAGCTAGTTCGTCATGTCACAACCATTTAGATTGACATTGAAACTAACCATAAGATATTTAAACTAAGAATCATTTTTACAACATGTTAAAATAAAACATATTAACTTACGATTCGACCAACGCATTGTTTGGTTTTATCATCGAAGTATTCATTATTTTTTTCTTTTCGTGCCTGTATCTATAAGGTGGCACGAGTAGAAGGATCTTCCGCCAATTCCTATATAAACACACAAGTTATTAAATCTCATTTATGGAAAATTATAAGAAATAATGTTACTCACTAGTTCTTCAGCTAAGTTGGCATATCCTTTGCGAGAGATGTGATAATTATATTTACATTTCTCCCTTCTTTCCTTTTGTACACGACTTTGTGCCTGTATCACATAATAGAATCAATTTAAATCATTTTAATACTTTTTTTTACTAACTTTTAAAAGCACTAAGTATAATGTACTTACCTCCCATTCTTCCGATAATCTAGCATTCACAAATGCTTCCCATTTGTTTTGATCAATATGTGAATGCTTTTGTGGAGGATGCTTCAACAAGGACGGCTCATCCTTAAATGGAAGTATGTGTTTTTGATACAACGTGTATCGAAATGTTCGAAATTTATTTGACGCTGATTGAAGAATAGCATTTTTGGACCGAGGGTCGATCACAAATGACATCTACATAGGAAACACATAATAAATGGTTAAATAACTCTATATATTAAGAAGTTTGTAGGGAAAAATACTATTATTCTTACCTCTATAGAATCAAAAATTTTATCTTTCAATTCTTGGGGAACTTCTTTCCAAGTCTTGTAACTTAATGGAATTTGTTGCCTAATGCAAACTCCAATATAACTTTGCATTTGGTTTGCATTATCCCCAACACTCTGGCCTTGATTATTGTATTGGATGACTAAGCGTTCTCCTGTAGTTCTTACACGTGTCAAATCACGCATAGTAGTGAGACCACGTCGATTAGTATGCCTAGCCTCCATTTGGATCGATACGTTCACTTCATCGTCACTTGATCCACTCATTGTAACAATCTGCAAAAAAAAATATATCATGAAAAAATAAGTTATATTAGCGCATAAGACATATGAACTCATAAAAAATTACAATAACTAAACAATGACATACCATATTTAATACATTATTTATCGATCCATATACCATCACAATCATTTCTAAGATATGTGGATGATATTTCGTCGATTTCATGGGTCGCGTCAATATTAGGCATTCTTTCTAGGACCCTATATCCACAATCTTGAACGATATCAACATCAGCCTCAGAATATTCTTCTTCAACTATTCTTTGAGGATGGGTTAAAACCACAAACCATCGAGGATCAAGCAGGTCTTTCACATAAAATACTTGCTTGGCTTGATATGCTAAAATAAATGAGTCTGATCTATGTCCAATTTGATTAAGGTTGACAGTTGTAAATCCAAGGTCATCTACTTTAAGTCTATTATTATTCTCAACCCAGTCACATTTTAACAAAATAAATGTCAATTTTCGGTAATCAATCTCCCAAATCTCTTGTATTACACCATAAAAGGTCATGTCTGACATAACCAGATTTTTATCCTTAGCACTGGAGACTTGCATTGTGTTTGTTGTTATAAGAATTCCACTATTTTTGGTAATCCTAATATCATCACGTTTCTTCGTATGATAATGAGTACCATTGACCACATAACCACTAAAGGTGGCTACATCTGGACAAGGCCCATGAGTTATCCATCTTAAAGAAGGTGATATGGAGTTGTTTGGCACCTCGAGAGCAAGTTGAACCTGAAAATATACGTTGTAAATTAAGTAGGAATAAACATTAAACTCACTCATTATAATAGTTTCATCTCAAGATTACCTGATCACGCAACCATCTGCTAAATGTGCGATTATGTTCATCTTGAAGCCACTTTTTATTTTTGGATCTACTGGGATTGAGTCTAGATAGAGTTTCCATGTGTTGCCTAAATTCATAGAACACGTGAAAATTATTACATCATTCCATAGTTGGAAAGTTATGCGAAAGAATTGAGATTTACGTACCCTACGTATGGAAACACGTCATTCACATTTTGAAGAACATAAAGATGAGCTTAATCCAATTGTTCCTTATTGGGTTTGATATAGTGAGCAACAGACAATGGTCTATCAAAATCTGATTTCTCTTTCCTTATCGTTGAACGTACTCCAATAGACTCAACCCCAGAGAGAAATTCAGAACAAAATTCTCTGACCTCCTCCACAATATAATTTTCCAATGCATCCTTCCGGTCGGTTTCTATTTCGCACATAACCTTTTAAAACTTTCTTATATCGTTCAAAAGGATACATCCACCTCAAATACACTGGTCCACAAAATTTTATCTCTCTTACAAGATGGACCACATGATGTACCATTATCGTGAAGAATGTCGGTGGAAAATATTTCTCTAACAAGCACAAAGTAACCACTACATCCTCTTGCAAGCCTTTTAACTTTGATGAATCGATCGCCTTACTACATATGGCATTGAAAAAGAAACACAGGCGAATAATTGCATATCTAACATGCTTTGGTAAAATACCACGTATAGCCACAGGTAATAATTGTTGCATAAGAACATGGTGGTCATGCGATTTAAGCCCATAAAGTTTCAAATCTGTGAGCGACACTAAACTTTGTATATTGGATGAATAACCTTCAGTACTTTAATTTCTTGATAGTGTCTTACACAAATTCAATTTCTCCATCCGCGATAGTGTATAACATGCTGGAGGTAAGAAGATTCCTTTCTCTCCTAATTGAGGGGTCAACTCCTCCCTAATGTTCAATTCAACCAAATCTAGATGAGTTTTTAATCCATCTTTTGTCTTGTCGGGAATATCAAGTAACGTGCCAATAATATTTGCACACACATTCTTCTCAATATGCATCACATCTAAACAATGTCGCACGTCAAAATGTTTCCAGTATTATAACTCAAAGAAAATAGACTTCTTCTTCCAATAAGTGCTTGAAGGATCTCCTTTATTTTTTTCCTTTCTTGGCTTCTTTCCAAACGAGTATTGAAGTCTACTAACTTTCGCAAGAATTTCCTCTCCACTTAACGGTTCAGGAGCAAATTCCAATTCTTGTTCACCATTAAAAACTTTCTTCTGTCTTCTATATGGATGATTACGGAGTAAATGTTTTCGATGTCCAAGATATGCCATCTTTTTCCCTTTTGGCAAATAAGTGGATGACGCTTTTTCCCCACATATTGGGCAAGCATGATATCCTTTTCTTCAGATAACCACACAAATTGCCATATGCAGGAAAATTATTAATAGTCCACAATAAAATAGCTTTAAGTATGAAAGATTGTTCATGATTTACATTGTAACACTGAACTCCATCATTCCAAAGTTTTTTCAGATCATCAACTAATGGAGCTAAATAAACATCTATGTCATTCCCTGGTTGTTTAGGCCCAGATATTAATGCATTTAACATCAAAAATTTTCGTTTCATGGATAACCATGGAGGTAAATTGTATGTCACCAACATAACTTGCAAACAACTATATCTACTACTAAGACCACCGTGTGGATTGACTCCATCAGTTGAAAGAGCAAGAAGGAGATTTCTAGGTTCTAAACCAAACTCTGGCCACAAATTGTCTACTTGCTTCCACGATAGTGTATCCACAGGATGTCGTATGTACCCATCAATTACTCGTTCATTAGCATGCCAAGTCAACAAACTCGATATTTCTTTACTGCGAAACATTCTTTCAAATCTTGGGATAGGAGAGAAATACCACATGACTTTCGTCAAAATGTTCTTCATCACATCCTTCGAATTTTTACAAAGCTTCCATCTTGATGTTCCGCATGTAGGGCATACTTCTATATCTTCAAGCTCTTTTCTAAACAAACAACAATCATTACTACATGCATGAATCTTTTTATACTTCATTCCAAGAGTACACATTATTTTTTTTGGCTTGATATGTAGAGCTAGGAAGTTCATTTGGACTTGGTAAGATGTCACGAACCAATGCTAACAACTCAGTGAAACTCTTATCGCTCCATCCAAACTTTGCTTTCAAATTATATAACTTTATCAATGCAGATATTTTGGTAAAATTGTTACAATTTAAGTACAATGCTTTCTTGGCATCATCTAACACTTCTTCAAATATTGGAGACTTGTCATTAAAATAGTTATGTGCAGCCTCAAACATTCCTATTGTGTCGTCAACATCTTCGTCCTCAACTTCAGCTTCCACTTTTCTCTCATTCGGTAGTGACTCACCATGCCAAATCCATGTTCTATAGCTTTCATCAATGCCATTAATATATATATGGTCTCTTACGACATTTGCATTTTGAGACTTTGCATTCACACATTTCAAGCATGGACAACAAATGAAACCTGACCTATTTGAATGTCGTATACCATTTTGGATAAACGTCTCAACTCCTAAACGATATTCTGAAGACATTCTATTCTTTGACATCCACGACTTATCCATAACTATAAATCTGGTGTCTTGAAAGTTCAATCTACAAGAAGAATAATAGTTACTTAAACTTATGTACTTACTATGTCCTTAGGAAGTCGCCGAAGAAAAAATAAAACTATCAAGGAGTTCACTACTTATTCAATTTCATGATGTTGATTCAAAAGCCAACATCATGATATTTTGGACTAATACCATTTCCTCTCATCCACAAACCCACTACTAATATTAAGAAAATTAAACATATGATCCTAACCAAACATGCTAAACAAAAGTTTTCAACTATTCCTCAATCACTATTAATATTAAGAAAATTAAACATATGAAATCTAAACTCATAAAACTTAACACAAACAACACACATGCATTTATTTAAATTGTACACCATTTTGTTTTAGCAACAACAAGAATCTTTCCTTCCAATAAACTACATCGAACTAAAAACTACTTTCCCTCATCAAATTAAACTCATTAAACTAACACAAAATTGTTTTGATCAAACTAAACTGAACACAAACATTTCTCTATGTTACTTTTTTTCCTAAACTAAACACAACTCTTCAGTCAAACTAAACTAAACATCAACATTTTCTATGTTATTTTTTTTCCTAAACTAAACTCACCCCTCAATAAAACTAAATGAAACATCAACATTTTCTATGTTAGTTTTTTTCTAAACTAAACTCACCCGCTCGATTAAACTAAACTAAACACAAACATTTTCTATGTTAGTTTTTTTCCTAAACTAAACTTACCCCCTCAATCAAACTAAACTAAACGACAACATTTTCTATGTTAGTTTTTTTCTAAACTAAACTTAACTCTCTCAATCAAACTAAACTAAACGCAAGCATTTTCTATATTAGTTTTTTCCTAAAAAACTCCTCAATCAAACTAAACTCAACAATCCATCAAACTAAACTCAACATTAAGTTTTTTCCTACAAATACACAACACTCTTTTTTTCCCTAAACTAACAACAACAACATCCATGCTAAAATAAACAGATCAAGGCACATGATTTTAATAAAAAAAAATCTTAAACTAATAGCAACACAACAAGATCAATGCACATTTTTCCCTAAAACTAACAACACAACATTCATGCTATAGATCAAATTTTAAAGCCAATTTTTTGTCAGAAAACAACTTCCGGTGAACCCGACAACGACGAACTCCTACAAATGGTGACTGATCGGTGTAGATCTGAACACCAATGAACCAGATCTGCAAATGAAAGGACCTAAATGACTAGATTAGTTCAGACTCCGGTGAACCACGACAAAGTTTGGCGGCGATGGATGTGGGAGAAGAGACTCGGTCGGCAGCGAAGAAGATCTATATTGACGGCGGCCGGTCGGCGATTGAAGTCAGATCGAGGGAGGAAAGAGAGTGAGATCGAGGACAGTGAGGTATCGGCGAGACGTTTGGTCGACGTCGATCCTTCCCATACGGAGAGACGTTCGACGGCGAAGTGTGGCGGCGAGCGATGGTCGAGGGAGAAAGAGAGAGAGCAGTGAGCGGTGAGCGGTGAGGTCGAGGGAGAAATGTCGAGGGAGAGAGAGAAATGTGAGGCTCGAATGAAACACGTGTGAGGCAACTCGAATGAAACAAATGATTTTTTTAATTAAAATATCATATAATGACGGGCAAAGACTGTCATTAAAATGAATTTACTATGACGGGCATTGCCTGTCATTGTATCTCCATCCGCCTTTTTATGGACGCCTTTTTGAGCGTCCGTCATTGTTTCTCCCCATTTGTTTTTTTCGTCCGTCATCGTATCCTCTTTTTGGTGTAGTGTGTTGTGGGCCTAGCTTCACCTATACCTAATCCTTTGTAAATGGATAGAGGCATAAGGTTTACACTTGCTCCCAAATTACAGAGGGCTCTTCCCAGCTTTTTACCTCCAATAAACATTGGAATTGTGAATGATCCTGGATCTTTCTCCTTATGAGGGATTCTATTCCTAAAGAGTGCACTGCATTCTTCATTTAAGTATACAACCTTGAATTCTTGAAATCTTTCCCTTTCTGAACACACATCTTTGAGAAACTTCATATAGTTGGGCATCTGTCTTAAAGCATCAATGAGTGGTATATTGATGTTTATCTCCTTCAAAATATCCAAGAATAATTTCAAAATGAGCTTCCTTGGATTTTTTCTTGTTCAATCTCCATGGGAAGGGAGGGGGTGGAGGTGTAAATCCTATGATTGTCTCAGGCCTGATCTTAGAGAGCTTAGCCTTTCTTTTTTCAGATTCTTTCCCTTTTGTTGTTGTTCTCTCAGGTTCTGATTCGATCATTCCCCTCTACTCACTTTCTGGATTAACTTGCTTGTTCAATATTTCTTCTTCATTTCTTACCACTTCTGAGCTCTATTGATTGAACTTGTTCTTTCCCTTCTCTCTTTGGTGGTTCAGTGTCAGTTGGTAATCTGCCTTGAGGTCTGATTTTCAACTTATTAGTTATCTAGCCAAGTTGAATCTAAATACTCCTCAGTGAAGTTAAATGACTTTGGACTACTGCATCTGTTTTTGCCATATACTCTTTCCATACATTTTCTGGTGGTGCACTAAGTGTTTGTGGGGGTTGCACTGGTCTTTGGTTCACAAATCCTTGCTGATTTTGGTTTCTAAAACCAGGGGGATGAGTCATAGTTCTCTGTGGTTGAGGTACTTGAGCAACACTACTTTGACCTCCCCAAGAAAAATTTGGATGATTTCTCCACCCAGGGTTGTAGGTGTTAGAGTAAGGATTGTTCCTGTGATGGGTTTGTTGATTGCCTACATAGCATATTGATGTTGGATTATGAGGACAATATTCGTAGACATGACCTTCCCCACAATATACACAAACGTTTTGACTGTCAACTTGATTCACAATGGTTGGGGCTTGCACAGATGACACAGTCTTAGGAGTATTTCCCAATGATAAATTCTTTAGCATATTTGCCATAGAGGCCATTTGAGCATTCAAGGCAGATAGAGCATCCAGTTCCAACATTCCTTTAGCCTTCCTACTAGGGTTGTTTCTAATATCTACCTATTGACAATTATTGGATGAGATCCTTTCTAAAATCTCGAATGCTTCATTATAAGTCTTGGACAAGAGAGCTCCATTGGTTGAAGCATCTACAACCTGTTTGGTTGTAGTGTTCAATCCATGGTAAAACGTCTCCATTTGGATGCAATGAGGCAGTCCATGATGAGGGCATCTTGTCAACAGATCTGTAAACCTTTCCCAAGCTTCACTCACTGTTTCATTTTCATTCTGCTGAAATGACACTATATCACTCCTTAGTCGTGCATTCTTGGTTGGAGGGAATTACTTGATAAGAAATTTCTCAGCCAATGTGTTCCATGAATCAATTGCTCCAGGTGGTAAAGAGTCTAGCCATGCCTTAGTACCATCCCTTAAAGAATAAAGGAAAATATTAAGCCTTAAAGCTTCTTTGGATACTCCAGGCATGATGAAAGAATCACTCACTCCCAAAAAGGCTCTCAAATGTGCATGTGGCTCCTCAGCAGATAAACCATGATACTGCCCTATTGGCTGCAACATCTGAAACATTACTGCCAACTCAAATGAGGGAGCTTCAATTTCAGGTATGACTATCTCTGGATTCAACTCATCAACCAAGGGATTGGCATAGGTTCTTGTGGCTCTTTCCCTGTCATCTGCCAAAAGAATGGTATTAGTATGGCCAATAGCCTGATTAACTTGTTCAGCTTGTCTCATTTTAGGTTGCTGGAATGGTTGAGCCAAAGGATCCCTAGGAAATTGAGGATTTACCATTGTTTCTCTCTAATCTCTCAATCTCCTTCTGAATGTCCTTTCAATCTCTGGATCTGGAATAAATTTCAGTCCTAGTTGATCGTTCATGCACAACTGCTTCCAAATACCAAAAACAATAACACAACTCAATCAGTTATACTTATGCAACACAAATTCACCAAAACTAACTCAATTTTAATAATTCTTGCTACTAAACCCCGACAACGGCGTCAAAAACTTGTTGCTTCAAAGGAGTGCAGCTAAAGTTGTGGTGACAACACCTTAACATGTGCAAGTGTACATAGCCTTATTGCAGCAAGTGATAAGTAATTTAATCGATTCACAGGGATTAGTGTCTAGAAGAATTGCCAAAATAGAATTAGTTTCAATGAACCAAGGGTAACCAATCATCAATCAAGTACTTAAAGGCTTAAAAACAAACTTGCTAAATAACTTTGAGCAATCTAAAACAAGAATTACAAGATAAGAGTTAGACTCTGTTAAGTGAGACAGGGGTCGAATTAGGGGATCAGTTATGCTCTTAGCAAAGCAAATGTTGCAGCATTAAGACTACTCCAACACTTAATGCAAGTTTTCCCAGACTCTTCCTAAAGATCTTTGATTACAGCAGCTAATTTCCATTAATCTGTTTTCGAATACTCGTCTCCTTGCATTCATTATGTGAGTTACTATTCCTAGTATCCTCAATTACCCTAGAGCAAGCTCATAATCGGAACTAATCCTAGTCAATGAAATCAGTTCATTCCTCCTCTTCCCAAATTCAGAATAAACAAAACTAAAACCGGTTGGGCAGACGGATCTTAGTTGGGATTAAGCTCACAATGACTAGAAGTGAGGATGTGTGTAGCTCATGTTGTGCATTTGACTCAGAATTACATAACCTTCCCTAATAATCCCCCTTAGCTATTTAGTTCATGATTAAGAAAGACAAACAACAACTAACAGAACTAGAATTCATTTTACTAAGCACTGCAAGGTCAAAAATACAAACAAGGATTTAGAAAAGGAAATAAAACAGTACACTTAAAAGACACTAAAATTAACCTAAACTAAGAATAAAGAAGAAAATAGTTTGTGTAGCTCTGAGAAGAGATCAGCTCCTTTCTCAAGAATCTTCTCTGCTTCCTTCCAGCTCCACGAGGTCTTCCAGGTTCCTTATCGAGAAAATGACCTAACTAAAATTCTAAAAAAGGGCTCTCTCCAAAAGTGGTAAAAAAAGACTTAAATAGCTTCTTCCCACATAAGGATCAGGGCTTTTGTCGCAATGGTCATCCAGCAAGCAGCTTCTGAATGGTCCAACTAGTCCAAATTGTCATCTTCATTAATTGAGGTTTTTGCCACGTACTCCAGTTGCTCAGACTTCCCCACAAAATGCTTCTGACACAGCTCAAGCTTCAGCATTCCTGCACATCTTTACTCTAGCAATTGGAATGCTGCACCAGCATTTCCTGTTGTCTCTTCATGCTTAACAGATGCTACAACATCCCTCCATTATGTAATTAGACCCTAATACCATAATGGAGGGATGGCTTTGCTAATTACCAAGAAATCAACAAGAAAGCTAAAACACTCCCGTTTACCAAAGCCACTCCTCTTCTAGGGCGAGACTTTCTCAACCAGACCCTAATACCAGAATAACTCTTATTCTATTAGGCATCCGGTTACCATTTTTTCGATCTGAATCCATTAACTCTTAATGAATCCTGTGAGTGTTACCTTCTATCTTTAAATTTCCAAGTATTCGTCCAAACAATAGTCGTCGTAGGGAGGACTACGAAGGAAAACCAACAAGGAAATCGTATCCCTTTCGGGAATTCACGGTGTTCCGACTCCCATGATCAAAGCTCTCCGTAGGGATTGTCTGGTCCAGGCCAAACTAGCAAACCGATCATGGGTGTACAACCGTATGATTATTCTATAGAATAGGCATTTCTATACATTATGCACATTTATATTAATATTAATTAAATTAAATTAAATTAAATTAACTTAATTTACATAAATGTAAAATAAATTAATAAACGGTTGTACAAGCTCCAGCTCGAACCGCTGCCCCTAAACTCCTTCACGTCGCCACTCCCGCGTGTTTTTCTCGCGAACTGCTCTACTACGCTACAGCGTTGCAACCTTGCAGCGTCCAGTGTCAAGGTTGTATCCTCAACGTAAATGGTGTTGCAATGCAACCCCTTGCGTCGTAACGTTGTACTGCAGCAGGCTCTCCTTCTGTGCGGATGGGGTTGTGACGCCCAAGAACAGCGTTGCAACGCCAATGCATCTTCCAGCAACACAGCTTGCTATCTTTTGTCGTTTTCGCTCCGTTTTCTTCACAGAATCTCATTACACGAAACGACACGGACTTACAGACTCAATTTACTTTCTAAATTGCCAAAAAACAATAGGCCTTTACATTGATCGAATCAACAAAAAAGTAAATCTATGCTTAGTGCCAAAACCGAAACCATCCAACATGCAAACCAAAATAATCATCTCATGAAAATTAAGGAAACCCACCTAATTTTAAGAAAATATAGAATGCACAACGAAGAGCAACGATTGGCTCTGATACCAATTGAAGGGAATTGAAATCTCGCAGCAGAAAACGTCGTGAAACGTCGTTGATTTGTTATGCAACACATATCTTAAAATTGAACATAACTATTATATTCTAGGCTAAACATGCATAAGAACAAGAAGAAAACAGTAGGTAAAAGCTACTTACTTATTGAAGAACTCTTCTTCGACGTTTTCTCTTCCGGTCACGATTTCCTTATCTCTACGATCACGATCCTCGAACCGACCAACATGGACACTTCCAAAGAGTCTTATCGATTGTTCTCGGTATGTTGAGGGAAAGTATGTGGGACTCCCTTTGATTTTGGGTGAGGAGAATTTCTAAAGAGAGTTAAGAGAGTTTGAGAGAAGGATTCTTTCTCTTGGAGTGAAAATACAAAAAAATGAAAGATTGATTACAAAAGGCTTCTCACCAAGTCTTTATATAATGGTGTGTGGTGGAGTTAAAATCTCCACCAATTCACCATTTTACCACAACTATATGATATGCAAATCATATTTGCGTATCACATACTATAAGGTGTCTCATACCTTATTATACAAATCTCATTTGCATAATTGTGGAATTTTAAATTGAATCACATTCAATTTAATTTCTATTAATTCAATTTCTCCAATTAGCACTAATTAATCAATTAGGCTATCCTATAGTTTTTTATGAATCTCATTCACTTCAAACTACATATTATGTCAACTATATCACATATAAATGACATAATTACCCAATTAATGAATTTGAACACTTCAAATCCACACCAAACTGTAAACCCTCGATTTATCAAGTTTGAGCCAACCGAGGGACCTAATGGACCTACAGATGACGAGCTCTAATGATCCGCTATCAAACTCTTTGACCCGATTATTCAACATTCATTAGCTACGGTAACACTCCACTAAAACCCGTAGTTTCACTCCTATCACTGTAGGACAAGTTGTGTCCATCGATATAACTAATGCTCGTGAGTCGACCCTTCACAGGTTGTTTGTAGTCACAGTTGGGTCAAAATTACCGTTTTACCCCTATGTCTACCTCTTGCTCCTTAAGTCCCACTGCTCCTCTAATGAACAACTACGTTGCATGGCCTGACCATAAACAACAACCTTCTCGTGCCAAAGAGAGAGTGGGCCCCCGTTGTTCAAGCCTTGGAGACAACACTTAAGGGAACAACCCCTCTAGTTTCCCTAATTCAGGAACGAGTGAATTTCGTCTTGCCTAGTTATGTTTCCAGCTCCCCACGTGGTCTTGTCCCTGAGAAGATAGGCATATTGGGCAAGTAACTATGACCACCCTCACCCGTACTAGTGAAAGGAAAGACTCCCGCAAATAGGAGTCTGTAACACGCTCAGGATTAAGGACGAGTGACTAATGGTCATCTACGAAGTTATTAGTCCTATACTGTTAACGGTGTTGCATCAGTAAGTCTAATAATTCACAGTCTGGTCTTGTACAATCTCATATCACATGATGCCCCCACTCACATGTCAACCACATGAACGAGTTGGATCACCTCGTTTGTATCTAATACAAAGCGGGTCGCATCCACACTGTAACCAGGATTAGGTCTCCAACCCTATCCGTATACTGTAGACCGGTTGGGGCATTTACTCGAACGTGATCCTCCGTGTGTGTCCACTACACACAGTTCAAGTTCTAGTTCTCTCATAATACAATGACCCTGGAGCTTAGTTTATTGGATTAAGTTTATAAAATATGCGAGACATAAAGTATTGAAAAAATAACTCTTATTTATTTCAACATAGAAATTACAAACTACATGAGAATAGGGCATACACCCCAACAATAGATAAGAACTAGTGGATTAAAGCCATGAACCTTAAAATGGAGTCAATGTACTTCAATTCAGTCTGGGAACTTGTAAATTAACTAGATGGTGAAAGACCTATTGATTGCAAGTGGATCTACAAGGGGAAACGAGATCAAGCCGGTAAGGTGCAAACCTTTAACGCTCGACTTGTGGCAAAGCGTTATACCCAACGGGAAGGGGTGGACTATGAAAAAACCTTCTCCCTTGTTGCCATACTTAAGTCCATTAGAATACTCTTGTCCATTACCACGTTTTATGACTATGAAATTTGGCAAATGGATGTCAAGATAGCCTTTCTAAATGGCAATCTTGAAGAGAGTATTTATATGGATCAACTAGAGGGGTTCATAGTTTAAGGTCAAGAGCAAAAGGTTTGCAAGTTTAAACGATCCATCTATGGATTGAAACAAGCTTCTAGATCCTGGAATATAAGATTTGATATTGCGATCAAATCTTATGGCTTTGAACAGAATATTGGCGAGTCTTGTATCTACAAGAAGATAGTCAATACCACTGTAGCTTTCTTAGTCTTATACGTAGACGATAACTTGCTCATTGGGAATGATTCAAGATTCCTGACTGGTGTTAAGCAATGGTTAGCGTGTTCGGAATCGCAAGAACAAAATGCTAGCACTATCTCAGACATCTTATATTGACAAGATGTTGGTTAGATATAAGATGCATAATTCCAAGAAGGGATCTTTACCTTTCAGACATGAAATTCATCTGTCTAAGGAACAGTGTCCTAAGACACCTCAAGAAGTTGAGGATATGAGACACATTCCCTATGAATCTGTTGTCGGTAGTCTGATGTATGCCATGTGATGTACTCGACCCGACATATGCTATGCAGTGGGAATTGTCAGCAGGTACCAGTCCAATCCAAGATATGATCACTAGATTGTCATTAAGAATATCCTCAAGTATCTTAGGAGAACGAGGGGCTATATGCTTGGGATTTGATCCTTGTAGGATACACTGACTCTGATTTTCAAACTGATGTAGATTCGAGGAAATCCACATCAAGATTAGAATTCACTCTTAACGGAGGAGCTATAGTATGGAGGAGTATAAAGCAAGGTTGTATTGTTGATTCCACCATAGAGGTTGAGTACGTCGTAGCTTACGAAGCAACGAAGGAGGTTGTATGGCTTAGGAAGTTCTTGATTGATTTGGAAGTTGTTCCAAATATGAATTTGTCTATCACCATTTATTGTGATAATAGTGGTGCAGTGACAAATTCTAAAGAACCTAGAAGCCATAAGTGTGGAAAGCACATTGAGTGCAAATATCATCTCATCAGGGAGATTGTGCAACAAGGAGACGTGATTGTCACGCATATTGCTTCGGAGCAAAACATTGTTGATCCGTTTACAACGCCTCTCACGGCTAAAGTATTTGAGGGACACCTAGAGAGTCTAGGACTACAGGTTGTACAGTAGGCTAGTTTTCTTACTCAACATGTTTGACTCCACTAACATTTTAGTCCAAGTGGGAGTTTGTTGGGTTTTATGTCCTAAAACTCATGGTTTTGTAAACTGAATGTTCATTCTATCTTGCAATAAAGATGTTATTGAGATTTATTTAGTAAAGGTGTTATTGAATAAAGTGAATTGTGTATTTTTGTAACCCTAATCCAATAAATAACCCTTGACTATAAGATGAATACTTGAACTTTATGTGTGATATAAAAGTGGATCAAGTTCAAGTTATAGCAAGAACGGTCTATAGTATAAGGATAGGGTTGGGTACCTTATCCTGGGGACACTATGGGCGCGGCTCACTTTGTAAAGTACAAGCGATGTGATCGTAAATCGTTCATGTGGAGACATGCGAGTGGGGGTGTCCTATGCAATGAGTTTGCATAAGACTGGACTGCAAAATAGTCACTTAGACTTTATAACTCTGTTTACTGTCTTAATTGGCTATTATCATACGATGACCTAGATAACTCGATCTTAATCCTGAGCTTGCTATGAACTCCTGTTTATTCGGATTATCCTTAGAATTGCATGGGTGAGAGTGACCCGAGATTACACTCAATAAGTCTCCCATTTCAGGGATAAGACCGGATAGATAGCTGAGAACATAGTTCTGCAAGATGGAATTCACTCCTACCCACCTTAGGAATTAGTAGAGAGGTTGTTCCCTTAAGTGTTGACTCCGGGTCTTGAACAAAGGGCCCACCCCTCTCATTGGCCCGAGAGAGATTCAGTTTGTTGGTTGGACCACAAACCAATTGTTATTAGAGTATCAGTGAGACTTAAGGACCAAGAAGTAATTACAGGAGTAAAACGGTAATTTTGACCCAGCTATAATTACAAATGACCTGTGATGGATCGACTTACTAATCATAGTTATATTGAGTGGACAAAAATATATCTGCAGTGAGGAGAGTGCAACCACTGGGTTTTAGTGGAGTGTCCCGGTGGTTAACGAATATTGATTAGATAGGCTAAAAAATTTGGTTGGTTAATCTCATATCGTTGGAGCTCATGATCTGTAGGTCCATTAGGTGCTCCCTGCTAGCTGGGACTAAACTTTGTAACATTTTGAGATAAAAGAATTTTTAAATTCTTCAAATTCGGTTTTAGGAGAAATCGTTAATTATATGTGATATATTTAACGTGTCATAGCTTAATTATGAATTAAACTATGATTAAAAAGAGGTGGACATATTTAAATATGATTTAAATATTGGATCGATCGAGATTGGGTGATTTATTTAATTTAATATTTGCTATTAAATTAAATTAAATAATTAATAAATTAATTGTAATTTTAAATCAATTTTATATTGATTTTTGAATTAAAATTAAAAGGAAAAACAAGTGGTTTTTTCATGAAAATCTCTTGCAACTTGCCCATCCTCCTCATCTTCAAAATTCATCAAATTTGGCCACCTCCATTTCAAGCCATCCTCATCACTCTTGAGTTGTCACTTTGTTAGAGCTTAATGAAGCTTTATTTAAAGGTGATTTGAGGTGATTTGCAAGAATTTTATTGAAAATTGAAGTTGTTCTCGCTTATGGCCTTTGACGACTCTTCTTCCAAATTCTCTCAATCTAGGATCCCACAATCCATTCCAAGGCATGAGGATAGTAGGGAAGACACTAAATGTGGTCCACGAAGTGTTCGTGTTGTAAATAGTCTACCGGGTGAAGAGAATTTGATCTTCAAAGGTGAGTTTCTTAACTTTCTGTTTTTCCAGCTTTGAGCATGCATTGTATTTTGCAAAATTGATCAAATTAGAGTGTTCAAGATCCTATTGCTTCCGCTTTCTTAATATAGACTCCTTCAACTTGGATCGTGATTGTACATTTGAAACAGAGGATCATCAGGGGGAAGGTCAATTTTGCTACAGAATGCACCACCTTGTCTCAGTCGGGAGTGTGTCGATGGTTGGGAGCTTTCAGCCAACAGCCAACCAGGGTAGGGGGTCTTATGCAAGGGGAAGAGGGGCTACACGAAGAGGACGGACAATATGGGAAGAAGAAATTGACGAGGATGAAGTCAAGGGAGGTTGTCCATATCTACACCTAGGTTCTATGTCGTCGTCTAAAGACATAGGAACACCGGCTACTCCAAAGGGCAACGCCGGCGAACTGTTTCACTCGGTTTCCAAAGTTATTAATGGAAATAACGAGCAAAACGATCATCAAGGATATCACGAGACATTACAGATGAAGTAGGAAACTCAAAATTGATGAGGATGAAACTGAAAAAGAAAGAAATTACTCTAGAAATTTCTCTAGGGGTTTAAAAAAAACTGACCTTTTTAGATGAACTGGAGCTTTCAATTCGAACTAATAAAGATATCTTGAATTCAACGCATCAATTGAAGAAGATTATCGACTTGGATGGATGGGACTCTACAAAACCCTTCGTGGAAAACATAGAACACACGCATGTATCGGGACGGAAGATAGTGATTGATAAGGATCAAGCTATTGGACCTGACGAGCTGGCAAACAGGTTTAAAAAGCCTGACGTAACAAACCTACATGGAAGAGAACAAGGCAGGTCGGACAGTAATGGTCTATTTTTTTAAACCACGGTGTTGGACTAAATTAAGGGTGACAAGCTGGATTTCTGTATTGGGCTTGGATCACCTAGCTCTCTTTCGGCTGGTGGTGGTCGAAAATTCAAAAGATATAAAACAAGCTCAATAGTATTACGAGCCAACGCCAAGGATAAAAAGGGTCCTCAGTCTACTAGGTCTTTGAGTGGAAAACAAACATTCTTTACATCACGAGAATCTGAAATGTTGCTGAAAAGACTGAAAGGAGTTTATGGGTCCACTTCGAGTGAGGATGTTAATTGTCTAGCGGCGGAAGCAACCTCCGCCCATAGCCATGATAGTTCTCTGTTGGAATGTGTGTGGTTTGGGGAATCCACGCACTTTTCGTGCCTTATGCCATGTATTGCAAAGAGAAAACCTCAATATCGTTTTCCTTTCTGAATTAAAGTCTAATTTACTTTCCTTGAATAAAATAAAGCAATGTTTCCATTTTGATTACTGTTTCAATGTGCCAAGTAAAGGTACGAGTGGTGGTTTGATTTTGTTATGGAATAAGGATCTTAATTTAACGGTTCAATCTTATTCTACAAGACATGTTGATACATTTATAAAAGAGAATGGCAGATTGTGGCATTTTACTGGGTTTTATGGAAATCATGTAACTGATAAGCGAATACATTCGTGGAATGAGATTTTATATGATTCTGAAAAGTAAGGAGGTTCAACATGGAAGGAAGCTCAAATGGGTGACTTTAGACACGCTCTCGATAGCTGCCAACTAATGGACTCAGGATATAAGGACACAATTATACTTAGGCCAGACATTTTCGAAGTGTTGATTCTACCTGGGAACGACTTGACCGTTTCTTAGTAAATCAGAAGTTCTTAATAGATAATGCAAACTTTCAGGCAAATCACTTGGCTTCTATACATCTAATCACCGAGTGATAACTGGTAAATGGAATGAACCCTTAAGGAGAGAGGTCCGGAAGGGTATGAGCTACATGGTTCAAGCCTGGTTGGGTTCATTTCGAGGAGTGTAGGACGATAGTTGAAAATTCCTAGAGACGGGACAGAACATCTATAGGTTTTAATTATACAGGGTTCTTGGAGTTGTGTTTAAAAGAATTGGAACACTGGAATATACGAAGGCTTGGTGATTCGTTGAAAGGGGCAATAGCTCGGGCAAAAAAGGAAATAAAACCTTTAAAAGAGGATTTAGGTAATCATAATTTAGATGTGTGGAAAGAAAAAACTAAAGATCTGGCAAAATATATGGAAGATGATGAATGCTACTGGAGGCAGAGGTCGAGGGAGGATTGGCTTAAATGGGGTGATTCAAATTCTAAGTGGTTCCACATACAAGCATCTAGGAAAAGATGGAGGAAAAGGGTGATAGGTATTGAAGATGATTCAGGAGTTTGGAGGGACAAGGAAAGTGAGATTGGTCTAATTGTCACATCATTTTTCCAAAATCTTTTCCATTCCTCACAACCTCCCTGGGTGAAGATAGAAGTTGTTACTTAAAGAATCAGCAATAGGCTGTCAGCAGATGATAATAGGGATTTGGCTCGACCTTTTACCAGAGTTGAAGTAGAACTAGCCTTAAAGGATATGCACCCACATAAAGCACCGGGACCAGATGGAATGCATGCGGTTTTTTACCATGCTTTTTGGGAGATTGTTGGTGACGACACAGTAAACCTTTGTCTAGACTATCTCAACAACAATGGAAGTTTGGAGTGCTTAAACAATACTCTTATTACTCTTATTCCAAAGGTAACAAGCCCAAGGAGGATGACGAATTTTAGACCGATCAATCTATGCAATGTGGTCTACACATTGATCTTTAAAATACTTGCTAATAGATTGACAAGGGTTCTTCACGAGATTATTTCCCCGACTCAATCAGCTTTTATTCCTGGGTGTTTGATTTTAGATAATGTTCTGCTTGGTTTTGAATGTATTCATGCCTTACTTTCGAAGCGATCAGGTAAGAAAGGAGTGGTTGCTCCTAAATTGAACATGAGTAAAGCATATGACAAGGTGGAATGGATCTATCTTCGCAAGGTCTTAGAAAGAATAGATTTTCATGCGACCTAGAAAAGTTTGGTGATGGGTTGTGTTGAAATGGTGAGTTTTTCAATCCTGATGGGTATCTCAGCCAATCTTTAAACCATCTAGAGGGTTGTGACAAGGTGATCCTCTTTCGCCTTACTTATTTCTTTTCTACGCTAAAGGACTCTTTACAAAGAGGAAAGCTTTAATAATTTTCAAGTTTTGAAGATCAACATATAATATCCAGGGATTAACCATCTCTTTTATGCGAATGATAATCTACTATTTTTTCAGGCAACCAGAGAGGATAGCACCACAGTTAGAAGGATTCTGGACTGCTACGAGGATGCATTAGGACAAGTTGTTAATTATGAGAAGTCGAGATTTATGGTCAGTGCTAATACACCCCAGGATAAGATAGAAGATATTGGAAGAATATTACAGGCAACTCATACGAGTTCTTTGGGTTTCTATTTGGGACTACCGTCGCAAAATGCAAAAAATAAATCCTTGATATTCAGGACCATCAAAGAAAGAATTTGGAAGTCTCTCCAAGGGTGGCAGTCAAAACTCTTCTCGTCAAGTGTAAAGGAAGTCCTCATCAAAACAGTTGCACAGATTATACCTATTTATACAATGAGTTATTTTCAGCTCCCAAAGAAGTTGTATAATGAAATTAATGCAATGTGTGCCAAGTTCTGGTGGGGGACCACCGATATAGAGTGGAAAATTCATTGGATGAGTTGGGTGTGACTTTGTAAAAGTAAGGTCGATGGCGGTTTAGGCTTCCGAGATATCACCTTATTTAATCAGGCAATGTTAGCTAAGCAAAGTTAGTTTTTGCTACGGAACAAGGATAGCCTATTGTTTTAGGTCCTAAGAGGAAGGTATTTTAAAAAGGGAAACTTTCTATCTGCATGGACCGGTTGCAACCCTTCATATACTTTGAAGAGTATTCTTTGGGGGTGCCAATTATTTATGAAAGGGTACCGATGGAAAGTCGGATGTGGGCTTCAAATTTCTATTAAGAATGATCTGTGGTTTGCCAGTAAGGATAGGGATAAACCTTTGTGGGTGGGGCAAGGATATGTAGACAAGCAGGTGAACTTGGAAAATAGAGATTCTGAATGATAACTTCTTATCAGAGGATGTTGAACGTATCCGATCAATACCACTTGCGAGACTACGATCAAATGATGAGATTGTTTGGAGATTAACACCGAATGGACAATTCACAGTCAATAGTGCGTATAAGTTAGGAGTCTGTTGGTGAGATGCAACCATTCCCTCAAGTTCTAACACAAAGAACAGAGTGCATTTTTGGAAGCAACTGTTCCAACCCCAGGTCCCGACAAAAATGAAAATTTGTTGCTGGAGAGTTATAAATAACATCTTGTTCCTTCATACAAAAAGGACTCGCAATTTCTCCCATGTGCCCTATGTGCAAGAAATGTCGTAAGACGATCATACATACCGTTTGGGGTTGTTAGGTAACTTTCAAATTTTGGTATTATTTTTTACCAACTTATGCTTAGTTGTTTTATATGAACAGGAAGAAATGGTCGGTCGCAGATTACTTTGACTGGATAATAGGAAGGGATGATTCGGAACTGATGGACAAGATGGTGTTTCTTGTCTGGAAGATATGGACGTATCGGAATGATGTGTTGCATGGAACTAAGGATGCGAGCGACGCGGCGTGGGAAACAGTTCGGATATCTACGGAGGTGTATTTAACAGAATTAAATCATTGCAGACGCCCTGAGGGGTAACATATATCGAGGAGTCCACAACATGATGTGCGGCAGTGGCAGAGACCTCAACAAGGGTGGTGGAAATTAAACACAGACGTCGCGCGGGATGAAAAAGAGGCAAAATGAGGGTTGGGTTGGATTCTACAGGACTGTCATGGATGCATCATTAGTGCAGGATACAAGTTTAGTGATTATGCATGGTCAATACTTATTTATGAGCTAGCAACGTTTTACCTTGGAATGTCGTTAATTAATGATTATACAGTTCCACTGTGTCACACCCCGTCCCAGCTTACTTGCCTAACCTAGGAAGAGATGCAAAGACAAAGATAACCAAACCTCTTGTTGGCTTTCCTTGACTAACCCAAGACTTAACTTAAATTAAACGTAACACAACACGTTTGAACAAGCAAAATTAAGCACTGATATACACATATAAATGAAACACATTCACTTCCATTACTATGTTCTTTAGGTAATCATAAAGCTTCCAAGTTTATTACAACCCATCTAATATGTTCTCACTACAAACCATATACAAAAGAAAGTGTATATACAAGGAGCTAAATGGCATGGTGTCAAATAGGTATTGTCAAGGCTAAGCACTGAAAACTCGTCAGCTACCTGGGAAGAGTAGACATAAAGAAAACGTGAGCTAGGAAGCCCAGTGAGTGTCTATTATAAGCTCACAGGTGAAGCATAATAATGGCAGACTATAAGTAGAAAATAGCTTAACATCTGTTTGTAAACATAAACAAACCATGCTTCCAATTTACAGGTTTAAGTCACCACTTATGCATAGCACACAACTCATAATGTAGTATTATACTGAGGGTAGATAGATTAATAATGTAGAAGCTCATAACAATAAAACACATGGCATGATACCACTTTTGAACCATAGAGGTGGTAGAGTTACATTTATACCAATAAGGTTCATACCTCTCTCACGTGCACGTGGAATACCTTTGGCCCCTTTGGTTTTCCCTAATACCTTCTCTATGTCCTTCAAAAGATTAAGGTAAGACCATTTACTACCCGAATACCTTCTCATTGTCCTTCAATGATTGGAAATTATGATTCATCCCCTAAGTACCTTCTTGAATGTCCTTCAGTATTAGGGGTTAACCACAAACAAGGGCATAATTTGTTTACCATGGAAATCATGTCTTTATAATACATACAACAATTTCTCGACATTTTCACATTATCTTCTAAACATGTTCCCAAGTGGATTTACACAAAACATTCTCTAAAGGAAAACATAGTTTCATAATTTAGTTTCCATACTTGGATTTATAGTTACAAACTAATTCAAAACATGCTTAGCTTCCATCATGAACTTTATGTTAGAAACTCCATTAAGCTATACATAATTAGTTCAAACAGGATTCAATGATCAACAATTATGTTTTTGAAGAAAAACATAAGTCAAGCATAATTCTAAAATAGAGTCACTCACAATCACCAAAAGAGTTCCAAGGGTTATACGCTTTTCCTATCTCCGTTTGCCAATTGGTTGTAAGGTAATCTCCTTCAATCTCTTGCTAGCAGTTTTTCCCTTGCACCTCAAATTACAGGTTCAACTTTCAGCTTGGGTTCCTCAACATTTATCAACACAACCACCAAATATTTTTTGATAAACCTCAAGGAAAACATCTTAGCTTACTTACCTCAAAATGTCAGCTTCTAATTCCTCCTAATGAGCTCAAAACAGACTGAACTCCTCACACTGTTCTGCTACCCGAGAACTTTGAACACCTCTCACTATTCTGTACTTTTCTCCTACGTCCTCTCTATATTTCCCCAAAAGTCGACCAGTTTCGTATTCTACACTCAATTTATGAGATTTTGACTCAAAACTCAACGAATTGGACTCAGTAAATTGAGAGATATGATCGTTTGAAGATGACTCATTTTCCAGCTGCTTGTTGTTTTTCTGACAGCACCTACTTGCCATGTTTAACTCTGAGGCTTCACCTCCTTTGACCAGCTCCTACTTCAATATTTACATCATAATCACCTTTTTAAAACACCAAAATAAGTGAGTAAATCAACCCTAAGCATTTAGCCAACTTATTCTAAGTTTGTGAGATATAAGATCTTCCATTCAATATAAGATGCACCTAAAACTTCTCCAATTTGTTAATGATTTTAACTTACTTCCATGCAACTTTTAATATGCTTATTTCAATGGTTTACCTATCTCCTTATGAAGCTTAGACACATTGTTGCTCCAAATTCAATAGATTCCCAAATCCGATCACGACATCATTTAGTGCAACCTATACGATTTTGCATATTTCAAAACATCATGAATGAGTGCAAAATGATAAAAGAAAATAGAGTTTAGGGCTTACAATTTACTACCCCCTTAAGAGGAATTTCGTCCTCGAAATTCAGCACGAGAAAAGTTTTGGGTACTTTTCTTTCATTTGGTCTTCGCTCTCCCATGTTAATTACTTCCTCGACGTCGTGATTTCTCCACAATATCTTTACCAATGGTATTGTCTTGTTCCTAAGTACTTATTTTTTTCCGATCAAGTACTTGTAGAGGTTCTTCCTCATAGGATAGATTCTCCTTAAGTTGTATTGGTTCTACCTTGAGCACATGCGATGGGTCAGAAATGTATTTCCTCAACATTGATACATGGAAAACATTATGTACCCGAGGTAATTCTATAGGTAAAGCTAATCTGTAAGCTGATGGCCCTACACGTTCCAGAATCTCGTAATGCCCTATATATCTCGGACTCAGTTTTCCCTTCCTTCCAAATCGTAAAATACACTTCCACGGGGACAGTCTCCAGAAAACTTTGTCTCTGATTTCGAATTCTAAATCTCTTCTTCGCTTGTCAGCGTAGCTCTTTTGTCTATCTTGTGTTGTCTTTAGTTTTTCCCTGATAAACTTAACATTCTCCGAGGTAACTTGGACCAACTCTGGCCCTATCGGCTTTCTTTCTCCTACCTCGCCCCAGCAAATAGGGGTTCTACATTTTCTTCCATATAATACTTCGTACGGTACCATTTCGATGCTAGAATGATAACTATTATTGTATGAAAACTCCATCAAAGATAGGTGAGTCTCCCAACTTCCTTTATATTGCAATACACATGCTCGAAGCATGTCTTCGACGGTCTGAATGGTTCTTTCTGACTGACCATCGGTTTGTGGATGAAATGTTGTACTAAAGTGCAACTTAGTTCCTAAGGCCTCTTGAAGACTCGGCCAAAACTTGGAAGTAAATCTCGAATACCTATCCGACACAATTGATATTGGGGCTCCGTATTGGCTTATAATCCTGTCAACATATAATTTAGAAAGTTTACCCAGAGTAAAAGTTACCTAGACGGGTAAGAATCGAGCAGTCTTAGTCAGTCAGTCTACTATCACCCAAATCCCGTCATAACCACTCGGTGTTCGAGGAAGTCCAAATATGAAATCCATGGTTACATGCTCCCACTTCCATTCAGGTATTGGGAGTGGATTTAGAAGCCCTCCTGGTTTCTGTCGTTCAGGTTTCACCTGCTGACAAATTAAACATTTAGAGACATACTCTGCTATCTCTCATTTCATTCCCGACCACCAATAATGATTTTTTAAAGTCCGATACATCTTTGTACCTCCTGGATGCATCGCATAGGCTGAACTATGTACTTCCTCTAGTATTGCATTTTTCAAAGTTTCATCTTTAGGTACGCAGAATCTACCACACTTCATCAACGCCCCATCACGCCTTACTTCGTGATCTGCTCTCTGCTTCAAGTTCACTTCTTCTATCAATTTCTTCAGGGCATGGTCTTTGGCTTGACTTGAGATAACATCATTAATTAAGGTAGGTCTTACCTGAAAATGAGCTAACAAATTCCCTTTGTCACCAAGACACAATTTTGCATTATAACTCTTCAGTTCCTCAAATAGAGCCACTCTAACAGCATTAAGTGAACCCCTATGTTGCTTCGACTTCCTACTAAGTGCATCAGCTACAACATTAGCTTTTCCTGGGTGGTACTCAATCGTGCAGTCATAGTCTTTTATCAACTCAAGCCACCGCCGTTGTCTCAAATTCAACTCTTTATGTTCGAAGATATATTTTAAACTTTTATGATCTTTATAAATACAACACTTCTCACCAAACAGATAATGCCTCCAAATCTTTAAAGCTAACACAACTGTTGCGAGCTCCAGATCATGAGTAGGATAATTACATTCATGCTTTTTAACTGTCTTGAGGCATAAACAATCACTTTCCCATCCTGCATAAGTACACATCCAAGGCCCTGATGTGAGGCATCACAGTAAACCTCAAACTTTTTTCCCGTGGTGGGTAGAGTTAGTACCGGTTCTGTGACAAGTCTGTTCTTTAACTCTTGAAAACTTTTTCCACACTTTTCACTCCACTCGAACTTCGTATTCTTCTTTGTCAAACTGGTTAATGGAAGAGCTATCTTCGAAAATCCCTCGATAAAACGTCGATAGTATCCTGCAGGTCCCAAAAAAATACGAACTTCCATTATTGAAGTGGGTTGTTCCCACTTAACTATAGCTTATGTCTTTTGAGGATCCACTTGAACTCCAGCTGCTGATACTACGTGTCCCAAAAACACAACCTGTTCCAGCCAAAACTCACATTTACTAAATTTAGCATACAACTTCTGATTTCGTAATGTTTGTAGCACTATTCTGAGATGTTCTGCATGCTTCTCTTTACTTTCTAAATACACCAAGATGTCATCAATAAATACTATCACAAACTGATCAAGGTAAGGATGAAATACCCGATTCATGAGATCCATGAATGTTGCTGGGGCATTTGTTAACCCGAATGATTACCAAGAATTCATAATGCCCATACCTTGTCCTGAAAGCTGTTTTTGGTACATCAGAATCATTGATCTTCAGCTGATGGTAACCTGATCGTAAATCAATTTTGGAAAACACTAAGGCACCCTTTAGTTGATCGAACAGGTCATCTATGCGGGGTAAAGGATATTGGTTACGTATTGTTACGTTATTCAGTTGTCGGTAATCAATACATAATCGTAATGTCCCATCTTTCTTTTTCACAAACAACACAGGTGCTCCCCATGGAGATACGCTTGGTCGAATATAACCCTTATCCACCAACTCCTGCAACTGAGTTTTCAATTCCTTCAATTCCTTCGGTGTCATCCTATACGGGGCTTGCGATATTGGCGCCGTTCCTGGCATCAAGTCTATGGTAAACTCAACTTCTCTATCAGGTGACAACCTGTTAGCTCCTCTGGGAAGACATCTAAATACTCACATACTACTGGAATGTCTTCAGGTTTCGATTTACTCACTGGTGCACAAACTACATATGCAAGATATGTTGTACAACCTTTCTTCAATAATTTTCCAGCTTTAATAGTTGATATCATACAAGTAGGTAATATCTTCCTATGCCCCTTAAACACAACCTCAGTGTCGCCTGACTTCCTCGACAAAACTTCCTTCCTATAACAGTCCATTAAGGCATGATACCTAGATAAGAAATCCATCCCCAAAATAACGTCGAACTCTTGGAGATCTAAGGGAATCAGTTCAGTTGTCATAGTCATACCATTCACTTCAACCATACAATTAGTATAAACACTACAAACTATCGACATATCACCAATAGGAGTATAAATACACAGCTCCTCTGATAAAGGTTCTAACTTCGCAACAATGCTAGCAGCAAACATTTTAGAGATAAAAGAATGTGTAGCTCCTGATCTAATAATGCATGTGCGGGTTTACTACTGAGATAGAAAGTGTACCCGTAACAACTTCGGTGCATCATCATCCGCCTCCCGCTTTGTGTCATGGCGTAAATCTTTCCCTGTTGTTCGGGTCGACCTACTCGCCTTTTTTGCTTAGCAGCACTACTAGTGCCTTCTCCTCCAAATTGCCCGAGTATTTTTGTTGTTGGTTCACAGATGATGCGATGTAGTTCTCTCCCCACCATGCCTTCTTGCATTAGTTGGGGGCATTTCCTTTTGAAGTGACCACCTTGCCTGATTGAAACATACATTTTTCGCCACTCAAACATCGACCCCAATGATACTTTCCACATGTGTTGCACAAAGGTTTCCTTGCTTGAACTTGCTACTGACTCTCAGGTTGCCTTGTACGGGTCCCCTCGCCGATCCCATAAGGAAACTTGATCCTCTGTTGCCTCTCTGCTTTTTCCCCACGTCCACCTGCATCACCCTTGGAGTAGACTGCCCACCACGATGGTGTTTAAAGCTCCCTTTTCCTGAAACACCTGGAGTGAATCTCCTATTATCTCCTCGTTGGAATCAGTCTCGTGGTAAATCAACAGAATAAGTGGTATGACCACCACCTACGACTCATTTTCCCATTCTGTCATCTACCAGGCTTCGCTCTACCCGTAATGTCGTCTCAACAAGCTTGGAGAACTCAACCCACTCCGAACTTGCTGTCACAGGCGTTCTGATCTCTGTTCGTAGACCATCCTCGAACCTCTTGCATCGATCTATCTCGTTTGCAACAATAGTGCTAGCATACTTTGATAATTCTGTGAACTTCTTCTCATATTCTGTTACTGTCATCGATCCCTGAACAAGTCCTAGAAACTCGTTCCTCTTTGCATCACGATAAGAGCTCGGATAATACTTATCTTCAAAGGCCTTTCGAAACTCTTTCCAACTCCAAGCTTCCCCGTTTCTGCTCTCTGTTAACTTCCACCAATAATCTGCTCCTTTCTGGAGCAAGAATGCTGCTAAATCGACCTTCCTGTCTTCAGGGCATCGCATGACCCTAAAGCACTTCTCAATCAGATTTAACCAAACCTCAGCATCAACGGGATCTATCGTGCCTTCAAATGTTGTTGCACCTAAGGCTTTCAGTCTTTCAATGTCATACTTCTTTTCTGGATCTGCTTGTGTTGATCCAACACTTTCAGCTAATCTTTGAGTTATCCTCGTAAAGATCTGTTCCTCCATGTTCACCTCTTGCTGAGGATGACTAGACTCTCCCTCTGATACCTCTCTTCCTCTATCACCGGTAGCATCTTAAGTTCTAGTCTCCACTTGCCTGCCTCGTTTGCCACCTCGAGCCATGGTCCTAAATTATACAATCTTATTAAAATAGGTAAGACAACAAGCTCCTAGTTTAATGCATGAACCTAGTTCCCTTCCCAAAACCTTTTGCTCTGATACCAAGTTGTCACACCCCGTCCCAACTTACTTGCCTAACCTAGGAAGAGATGCAAAGACAAAGATAACCAAACCTCTTGTTGGCTTTCCTTGACTAACCCAAGACTTAACTTAAATTAAACGTAACACAACACGTTTGAACAAGCAAAATTAAGCACTGATATACACATATAAATGAAACACATTCACTTCTATTACTATGTTCTTTAAGTAATCATAAAGCTTTCAAGTTTATTACAGCCCATCTAATATGTTCTCACTACAAACCATATACAAAAGAAAGTGTATATACAAGGAGCTAAATGGTGTGGTGGCAAATAGGTCTTGTCAAGGCTAAGCACTTGAAACTCGTCACTACACAGGAAGAGTAGACATAAAGAAAACGTGAGCTAGGAAGCCCGGTGAGTGTCTATTATAAGCTCACAGTGAAGCATAATAATGGCGGACTATAAGTAGAAAATAGCTTAACATCTGTTTGTAAACATAAACAAACCATGCTTCCAATTTACAGGTTTAAGTCACCACTTATGCATAGCACACAACTCATAATGTAGTATTATACTGAGGGTAGATAGATTAATAATGTAGAAGCTCATAACAATAAAACACATGGCATGATACCACTTTTGAACCATAGAGGTGGTAGAGTTACATTTATACCAATAAGGTTCATACCTCTCTCACGTGCACGTGGAATACCTTTGGCCCTTTGGTTTTCCCTAATACCTTCTCTATGTCCTTCAGTATTAAGGTAAGACCATTTACTACCCGAATACCTTCTCATTGTCCTTCAGTATCGGAAAATTATGATTCATCCCCCCTAAGTACCTTCTTGAATGTCCTTCAGTATTAGGGGTTAACCACAAACAAGGGCATAATTTGTTTACCATGGAAATCATGTCTTTATAATACATACAACAATTTCTCGACATTTTCACATTATCTTCTAAACATGTTCCCAAGTGGATTTACACAAAACATTCTCTAAAGGAAAACATAGTTTCATAATTTAGTTTCCATACTTGGATTTATAGTTACAAACTAATTCAAAACATGCTTAGCTTCCATCATGAACTTTATGTTAGAAACTCCATTAAGCTATACATATTTAGTTCAAACAGGATTCAATGATCAACAATTATGTTTTTGAAGAAAAACATAAGTCAAGCATAATTCTAAAATAGAGTCACTTACAATCACCAAAAGAGTTCCAAGGGTTATACGCTTTTCCTATCTCCGTTTGCCAATTGGTTGTAAGGTATATAGAAATGGAAGAGAATCTCCTTCAATCTCTTGCTAGCAGTTTTTTCCTTGCACCTCAAATTACAGGTTCAACTTTCAGCTTGGGTTCCTCAACATTTATCAACACAACCACCAAATATTTTTTGATAAACCTCAAGGAAAACATCTTAGCTTACTTACCTCAAAATGTCAGCTTCTAATTCCTCCTAATGAGCTTAAAACAGACTGAACTCCTCACACTGTTCTGCTACCCGAGAACTTTGAACACCTCTCACTATTCTGCACTTTTCTTCTTCGTCCTCTCTGTATTTTCTCAAAAGTCGACCAGTTTCGTATTCTACACTCAATTTATGAGATTTTGACTCAAAAATCAACGAATTTGACTCAGTAAATTGAGAGATATGATCGTTTGAAGATGACCCATTTTCCAGCTGCTTGCTTTTTTTCTGACAGCACCTACTTGCCATGTTTAACTCCGAGGTTTCACCTCCTTTGGGCAGCTCCTACTTCAATATTTAAATCATAATCACTTTTTTAAAATACTAAAATAAGTGAGTAAATAAACCCTAAGCATTTAGCCAACTTATCCTAAGTTTGTGAGATATAAGATCTTCCATTCAATACAAGATGCACCTAAAACTTCTCCAATTTGCTAATGATTTTAACTTACTTCAATGCAACTTTTAATATGCTTATTTAAATGGCTTACCTATCTCCTTATGAAGCTTAGACACGTTGTAGCTCTAAATTCAATAGATTCCCAATTCCGATCACGACATCATTTAGTGCAACCTATACGATTTTGCATATTTCAAAACCTCATGAACGAGTGCAAAATGATAAAAGAAAATAGAGTTTAGGGCTTACACACTGTAGGTCGAATATGATTCTCTTGATGCAATTACTATGATAAACAATGAGCGACAGGACCTAACAGAAGTGATGGACTATGTTAGAGATGTGCAAGCTATGGCTCGGAGATGGAATCATATACATTTTGTTTATAGTCATCGAGATACAAATAAAACTGCACATAATTTGGGAAAGAGAGCGCAGTTTCCTCATTCTACCCAAACGTGGTTGGAGTGGATTGTCAAGTCGTTGAAGGACTATTATAATTCTGTACTTGGTTTTGTTCTCTAAAAAAAATGTTGATATGTTATATTCATTCTTGAGTTGTGTTGCAAAGATTAGTTGGGTGTTCATACTTAAATCACATAACTCATAGATCTCCTCTCGGTTACAACATTCATTTATTTTTTACATCCAAGAGTCGTTAGATTGATATATCCCATGATGAAGAAAGATATTAATCATCGGAACTACGGCCTAAATATCCCCTCCCTATTTTGTTAAACTTTTTTTTATTTAAAAATAAAACAAACGAGAGACAAATTAAAGAAAAAGAAAATTTTGAAGTCCCACGAAGAGTCCATCAGTCCAATTCATCCACATTAGTTTGTGATTGTTGTAACTCTTGAAATAATTGTTGACAGCTTTGCTTTTAAGAAAATCAATTGTCATATGATGTAAATGAAAGAGTCTAGATTAAGAAAACGGAAGCAATTTTGGATCTTGAACACTCTAAGTTGATCAATTTTGTAAAATAAAATGCATGCTCAAAGCTGGAAAAACTGGGAGTTAAGAAACTCACCTTTGGAGATCAAATTCTCTTCACCCGGTGGATGATTTTCAACACGAACACTTCGTAGATAACCATTAGTGTCTTCCCTACTATTCTCAGACCTTGGAACGGATTGTGGGATCCTAGGTTGAGAGAATTTGAAAGAAAAGACCTCAAAGGTCACAAAACGGGAATTCTTTTAATTTCTGCAAAATTCTATCAAAATACCTCAAATCACCATTATATAAAACTTCATTAAGCTTCATTAGAGTGACATCTCAACACTGATGAGGACAATTGAAGAAGGAGGTGGCCAATTTTGGACAATTTTTAGTTGAATCATCATGGGCAAGTTGGCAACTTGGATTTCATGGAAAATCCATGAAAATCCACTATTTTTCATTTAATTTTAATTCAAAAATCAATATTAAATTGATTTTTAATTAAAATTAATTTAATTAATTAATTTTTAATTTAATTTAATATCAAATATTAAATTAAATAAATTGTCTGATCCCGATCGATTTTCCAAACATGAAACTTTATTCGAGCTATAAACCGATCTAATATTTAAATCATATTTAAATATATACACCTCCTTTTAGTCATAGTTTAATTCATAATTAAGTTATGATTTGTTAAATATATCACATATAATTAACGTTTTCTCCCAAACTCGAATTTGAACAATTCAAATTCTTTTCTCTCAAAATGTTACAAGGCTTAGTCCGAGCTAGTAAGGAGAACCTAATGGACCTACAGATCATGAGCTCCAATGATACGAGATTAACAGGCCAAACTCTTTAGCCTAACTAATCAACATTCGTTAACCACTTGGTCATTCTACTAAAGCCCAGTGGTTGCACTCTCCTCACTGTAGATATATTTTTGTCCACTCGATATAACCATGATTAGTAAGTCGATCCTTCACAGGTCGTTCGTAATTACAGCTGGGTTAAAAATACCGTTTTACCCCTGTAATTACGTCTTGTTCCTAGTCCCACTGATCCTCTAATGAACAATTGGTTTGTGGTCCAACCAGCAAACCGAAACCCTCTAGGGCCAATGAGAGGGGTGGGCCATTTGTTCAAGACCCAGAGTCAGCACTTAAGGGAACAACCTCTCTACTAATCCCCAAAGCGGGTAGGAGTGAATTTCATCTTGCAGAACTATGTTTCCAGTTATCTACCCAGACTTATCCCTGAAATGGGAGGCTTATTGAGTCGGCAGTCTCAGGTTACTCTCACCCATGCAAATCTAAGGATAATTCGAATAAACAGGAGTTCATAGAACGCTCAGGATTAAGATCGAGTTACCTAGGTCATCGTATGAATATAGTCAGTTAAGACAGTAAACAGAGTTATAAAGTCTAAGTGACTATTTCGCGGTCCAGCCTTATCCAAACTCATTGCATAGGACGGCCCCACTCACATGTCTTCACATGAACGATTTAGGATCACATCGTTTGTACTCTACAAAAGTGGGTCGCGTTCATAGTGTCCCTAGGATAAGGTACCCATCCCTATCCTTATACTATAGACCGTTCTGGCTATAACTTGAACTTGATCCACTTTTATGTCACACATAAAGTTCAAGTATTCATCCTATAGCAAAGGGTTCTTTATTGGATTAAGGTTACACAATACACAATTCACTTTATTCAATAACACCTTTACTGAATAAATTTCAATAACAACTTTATTGCGAAATAGAATATACATTCAGTTTACAAAACCACGAGTTTTAGGACATAAAACCCAACAGTAAATTAGTGTTGAAAAATTTTAGATTCAAACATGGAAAGTCAGGCTATAGCTTTTGGTATAAATTATTGCGAAATAGCTATAATGACATAAATAGACATATATTTCAATTAAACATGAACTTGTATACTTCAATTAAATTTTTTATAAGATAATTATGTAAAAGTTTATATAATTTAAATTAAAAATTATAGTTTGTTAACTTTAAGTAATTGGATAAAAATATCAAGGAAACCCATGGTTATAAAAAATTGTTTCAAACAAAATTTAATTTTAATTTAAATACAAGTAAGAAATAAAATTAGAAGCAACATAATTTTAAAAATTAAAATGATGAGATGAGATAAATTGTAAAGAATCATATTTAAATAAAAAACTTTTGTTGTAGATGAGATATAAAAGGATTAATAAAGAATTTAAAAAACTTGTAAGTTACACCAAATTTTTATGGTAGTTGATAACATACAAAAGTGTGTTATTTGTAAGGTTAAATTCTTGCTAGTTTAGGGGTTAAAAGAATGCTTTCATTGGCGTACTATGTTTATTTTGAGAAGGATATTGAAGAATTCAGAGCAAAAAGACTTGTTTTGGAGCTTTGGAATTAAAGCTGTTGTAGCTTTGGGATCCGCGGGAATAGTGTTGAGATGTTGTCTATAGCATCTCATCGCTATAAAAAATGAGCTTCCAAATTGCAAATCCCACACATGTAGCGTTGAGACACTATCTTTGAGCGGCCTCAACACTCAAAACACGCACATCATGGTTATTCCGTCCATAACGTCTGAACACTGCAGGTAGCGTCTCAACACTGCAGGTAGCGTCTCAACACTACATTGAATTTCCTTTTTTATTCAAAGCATTATATCACAACGTTGAGACGTTATCTCGACGTTGTCACGATTCCTTAAAAGGAACATTTTGGATTCGAAAAGGGGAAGCCATTTCGAGAGGGGTCAGTCTAAATTCGATTTCTACCTTGTAATTGAAGTTGAGGAGTGCTTTTGAGAGCCAAGGAAAACATTCAAGGCTCGAGGTCGAGCTATTTCACAACGGAAACAAGTGCGGCACGCATTAGAGAGTTCTTCCCTTCCTTTTTCTTTACTTTGTAGTTATTATTTTTAGACTTTTTTATGAACTTTTAGAGCTTGTAATGTTGTATTGACTGGTGTTTAAACTTGATTATGTTAGACAATTAATTTTATTGTGATGCCCCTAATTTCATCAAAACCTACTTAGGGCATTACTCCAAGTCACATTGCTCACTTCAAAAATTCGAAAATATAACGACGTAACTAGGAGAATCCCAAAATTTTTCCTAATACCTTAATCAAGGAAAAATACTTCATAAGTCCTCCTAAGGGTACCCAACCCCTCCATACTCCAAAATTCAAACGGGTTGAGTTTTAATCTCTCAGAGTTCACAGACAGCAACACAATTCATGACAAAAAAAAGCTTAAGGATCACAGACATGATTTTAGATCTCAAGTCAAGTCAGGAATCAAGGAGCATATAAACCAGATAACGCAACATAGTTTACAACCAAAAATAGAGTACAACGGGAAGACGCCTAAGCTAAGCCATCACTAAGCCTAGGGTCCAACGAGTCCTTCATAGCCTCGCTATGTCATTGTCGTTGTCAGTCACCTCATGGTTTTGCCCTACCTGCAACCAAAACAAACAAGAAAACAGAGTGAGTATAAACGTACTTAGTAAGTAGCCCACTTAGGGTTCAAAATAGGTTGACAACAAGCACCGAAACATCCAGCCTAGCTACACACAACTCAAGTACACTACACATCGTTGTATGGTTCCTGCTCTTCGCCCCGAGCCCTATCATTGACTTTATGTTCAGCCTTCTGCCCTATCCCTAGCCCCTAAACTTAGGTTGACGTCGGTGGCAATGGTCCCACCCACGCACTCACAGCCACGGGAATCATTCCCTAGGCTAAACCAAGCAGAAGAACGAACCTACCATCCTCTGCTCGACGGAAAATCACTCATGAGCATCAACATCATACGATAGAACCAATCCAACCCTTATGCTCACCGGGAATCACCCCTTAAGCCACTCTGCTAGATGATGGATCGGGTCCACCATCCCATACCCTTCGAGAATCACTCCCTAAGTCACATCTCTAGACGGAAAACGGGTCCCACATCCCATGCTCGACGGGAATCACTCCCTGAGCCTTAACCCTAGGTGGAGGAATAGGTCCAACACCCCTTGCTCACCAGGAATCACTCCTTGAGCCACTTTGTTGGATGATGGATCGGGTTCATCAATACCCTATGGGAATCATTCCCTGGGTCACATCTCTGGATGGGGAAACGGGTCTCACATATCAAGTCTACACTTGCCAACCTAGAGGTTCAGGCCTAACAAGGGTAACACAGGGACCAACGAGGCACTCGCAGGTTCTAGTTGTGTGTCAACTACGACTCTCAGGTACTAAGTTCCACCACGTTCACTCCGACAGGATCCTACCCGTCAAACACGATTCTATTCTCATCTCGTACCCACTACACACGACCACCTTGTTCTAAGGCAACACCCAACTAGCAGAGACAAGTTATAACATTCATAGGTTCTTACAACAGTCCAAGTCATACAACAACATATGTCATTTAGAGAGCATAATACAATAGGCATCTGGTTAAAGAAGAGAAAGATTCATTCCTCGAAGTCAAACGTTAATCAACAGGTAACATAAGCTCCTATCACTTCTGAGGAAGGTGCAATCCAAACGACTACTTACCTCTATTAACAACGTGATGGTTGACTAGCCTTTCTTAAATTTGTTGTCGCACTCGCCTGCGAGTAACTAAAGGAACCTACAGACGAAACATCACATTCATTCAGTCCCAACGATTTCAATCGGGATTAGTAGTCACTAACGACAACTTGTGGTTCACTAACCCCGTAACTAAGCCCTACCTATCTAACGAATGCGCAATACAAGATTTTAGTCGCTTACCTTTAGTTGAGCACACGAGTGTTCGCTACCCCCGTTCGAGATCGGCACTCTAATTACCCACGCGTCGGCAATGGCGAAACACCCCCTAGTTTACACTTACAGGTATTGATTATGACCTACAATATCCTCAAAATACTAACCAAAAGCTGACCATGAGCCTTGAAGATTAAGTAACTCACCCCGATGTCGAGTTAACACTTTTGTTGACAACCAATCTGCCACAAGTCAAGTTGAAACGGAACTGCAGTCCCTCAGTTCCAGTGGCGCTAGATGGCAGCAAGGGAAAATGTTAGCCGAGGGGAGCTCTATGTGTATTTGTTGAAAAGTAGAGGTTTATATAGAGTAGAGGTTTATATATATATATATATATATTTCAACCCCTCTCTATGTGTATTTGTTGTTTAATTAATTCTTTGGATTTTGTTTTGTATGATTTGAATTTTAGTTTGGAAAAGTAGGACTTGAATTGAGACGAATATGCATTTTTTTTAGTAAACTTGAGTATGGGTATGTATTGGATTGGTTGCTAATAGAACTTGTTGAATATTTCGACTCCATGATGTTCTATTCATTTATGAATTTGACTACAAAGTTAATTTGATAATTAGACATGAGTGTTTTAGTACATTGTTATGTAATTTCTTGACTTACAAAGGAGTTAAGTCATGAATAATTTCTTAATTAGATTAATTGGGTTTTATTATACTAAAATCAATGTTTGAAAAAATTTTCTCCCAATGTCTCCAACTCTATAAATAGTAAGTTAGGCTTTTATTTTGAATAATTCCTGATTTTGAGTTCTCTAGATAAAATTAGGAATAACTAAGCAATTAATTAAAGGGAAATTGTAATGGTAGCACAAAATATTAGCATATTTGCAAACTTAGCTATGGTTTTTTAGATTTGCAAATCTAGCAAATTTTTTTAAATCTGATTTCTGTATTTTTATTATTCCAGATTTACCCTCATTGGTGTAGCAACAGGTATATCAGTAGTATATCTGATATACTTTACATTTGGTATATCAGTAATATATCTGATATACTTTATATTGGTATATAAGAAGTATATCTGATATACTTTATTTTTATATACCAATATATACCTAAAACGAAATATGTTAATAGCATATTATTGATATACTACGAATACCCTTCTTTTAGGTATATCATTTAGAATGATATACTTCTTATATATCCGTAGCAAATTAGAGATATTTTGCATATTAGTATATCACTAATGTACTTCATTTTAGATATGTTTATTTCACTAATATACCTAACATTTAGTATATCATTAGTATATCAGTGAAATGAACATATATCATATCTTGAGTTCTTGATATACTCTTAATTAACTTCATATACATATATCAGTAGTATATTAGTGATATACTATATACAATAACACATCTCACACAATAAGATATAACAATCCAAATTGGTTTTAAATTATGAATTCTACCTGAAATTTAAAAGCATAACCTGAAATTTACTCTACCTGAAATGTCGGACATTACAAATAGCTTTTGAGATCCCGTTGATATACTTAATATTACTGAATAAAGTATATCATCATAAATTACTATTTGTGATATATCGTTGATATACTGAATAAAGTATTTTGGTAGTATATCACACCGATATATACTTAATATTAGTGAAATTAACGATTATTAGTTATTTTTTGGTTAGATATATCATTGGTATATCTGATCTATTGTTAATAAACTACTTATTTTTTCGATATTGAAAAAGAGGGCATTTCCAAATCTAGCAATAGTTTTTTAGATCCCGTTGATATACTTAATATTACTGAATAAAATATATCAACATAAATCACTATCAAGCATAAATCACTATTTGTGATATACCGTTGATATATTAAATAAAGTATATCGTTAGTATATCACATTGATATATACTTAATATTAGTGAAATCAACAGATATCATATCATTCATGTAGTTACTTTTTGGTTGGATATATCATTGGTATATCAGATTTATTATTGATAAACTACTTATTTTCTCGATATTGAAAAACACAAGGAGAACATTTGTAAATCTAGCCATAGATTTTGAGATTCCATTGATATACCTAATATTACTTAATAAAGTATGTCAGCATAAATCACTATCAAGCATAAATCCCTATTTGTGATATAATATTGATATACTAAATAAAGTATATCAGTAGTATATCACATTGACATATACTTAATATTAGTGAAATCAACAAAATCAGTAGTATATCACTTATGCAGTTATTTTTTTGTTAGATATATCGTTACTATATTAGACCTATGACTACTGATTTTCTCAATCTTGAACAACACAAAGAAGGTATTTGTAAATCTAGCAATAGTTTTTTAGATACAGTAGTATATCAACAATATATCTGATATAATTTATATTTGGTATATCAGTAGTATATCAATAGTATATTTCATTTTAGGTATATCAATAGTATATCATAAGTACATCATCAGTATGTTTTTGATAGACTATTGATAAATATGTTTTTGATAGACTATTGATAGGCTACTAATATACTTCAGATTGAAAAATGCGCGCGAAAAATATAAGGGTATTTTTTACTTTGCACGCCATCCATTTGGGTTTGACCTTTTTTTGTTGCTATTTTTGCAAATTGAATTAAGGAGTGGCATGGGTGCAATATTTATATATATTTTTTGTTATTCATGCAAGTGCCCCTCAATTAAATTTAAGAAATTAAATCCTTCAGATAGGTTAAAAATTATATTTGATAGAATCTTCGACAAACTCTTTATCAGAAGTTAAATTTTGCAAATCAACGTGATTCAAAAAGTTATTGTTATCTAAATTCTTAAACAATCAATTTTACCAAAAAAATAATAATTAATTAAAACTCTCCAACAATTACTTCTAAAGTCTTCCAAAGCAGTCCCAAATAAGATCTAACAAAAGATAGAAGAACATTTTATAAAGGGAGGATGAATAAAATATAGGGAGAAATGAGTTTTTTTTTTTATATTTTGCAAAAAAAAATAATTTAATCACTGTTTCTTATATCCATGACTTAAACTTGGTTGAAAGATTTGTTTTGTAGGAATGGATACACCCATAGATTTAAAAAAAAAAAATCGGGAGTTTCATAAACCTATAATTTAATCAATTCTACGTGTTTGTTATGAAAATGTGAAGGAATAGATTGCACATCGAAAAATTATATTCAACAATTTTCCTCTTATTTTAAAATAATTTGCAGTTGACATGTTTTCTTGAACACCTCGGGTCTAGAGAAAAGGCTAATAATTGTAGAAAAATCAAAGTGATAAAAATGAAATCACACTTGAGAGTTTGCCAAGTCCTCAATCTTTTTCTTCACTCCAAATGCAAAGACTCTAGAAACCATGTAACAATGCCAAAGTCAAGAAAGGTAACTCATGTAAAGATAATATTAACAAAAATATTTTAACTTACAAAATTTAAAATATATTTTTGGTTAAATTACAAGTTTAGTCCATGAATTTTCAAGTTTGTGTTTATTTGTTTCTTGAACTTTCAATTTTGTATCTAATAAGACCCTGAACTTTAAAAATATCTAATAAGTATCTGAACTTTCAATTTTGCATCTAATAGGTCCCTAACATATTTCAAAATTTTTGAAAATTAACTAATCTATTAGATATAAAATTGAATTTTATGTCTGAAAGGACCCTAAACTTTCAATTTTGTGTATGGTAAGTTCATCAATTTTTAAAAAATATCAACTAAGTCGAGGATTTATTAGACACAAAATTAAAAGTATAGGGATCTATTGGACAGAAAATTGAAAGCTTAAAGACATACTAGACACATTTCAAAGTTCAAAGACTTTATTCGATATAAAATTGAAAGTTCAAGGACCGATTTGACACTTTGCAAAGTTCAAAGATCAAATAGACACAAATCTAAAGTTTATGGACTAAACTTGTAATTTAACCTATATTTTTGTTTTAAAAATTTTTTCAAAAATATTCAGACGTCAAAATTTCTGGACATTCCCATAAAATGAAGACATTAGCATTTCTGTCGAGTAGACTTGAGTGATGTTATCCATCCCCATTCACAAAGCTAAGGGAGGTACATAAATTTTGGAAAAAAAATTGGACGATTGTCTTCTTAGCTAGTTTAGTCAAGTCAAAATTTAGAGAGGTTGAACAAAACTGTAGAAAAGAGAGAAACAATAGAGCACCCACAATCTTGTGAAGAAGATATGATTCATAAAACCAGACAGTCTTTCCTCCCTCTATGTTAAAGAAGGCTTAAATAAAAGAAAAATTACAAAAAACAAAAGGACAAACAAGTATGAACACATAACCAACTAAATAACTCATTCCTCCCTCTAAGCTATAGCAGTTTCAAGATCTAGTCCACATACTTAACATTCGCCCTAACAGGGGGGTAAGGCTTTAAGGCATTAGTTTAGTGCTGATCAAGAAGTAAAGTAGGCACTGAGATGGCAGCTCGGAAAGTAGTTTATTATAGTTAGATAGATCACTACGTTTCCTGATCAACAGCATTTTATTCCCAAACCTGACAGAGTTCTTCAGCATTTAAAAGTATAAGATCAAAAGCAAGAAGAAACAACCATAAACCACCGAAGCAAATGACACTATTATATATCCAAACAAATGACCTTGCTGGTGATTATGAATAACTTGATGTTCCAACTAAACTAAGCAAAGCACTACCAATAACCTTCCTGGAGATTAAGCATACAAGACTACTTCCACCAACTCAACTCTAGTTTCCAACTATGTTATCATTTTGCTACACATTAACTAGGAGGGGAAACAATATCGGTTAAGAGATCATTCAAGGACCAATGGTAAATAAAAATTCAATAAGAAAGAAATCTTATCACCAACTGTGAGCAAAATGGATTGCTAGAACCACTAGATTATAAAATTAAACATTTCAGTTCTGATGGAAATTTCAATCCCAACCTCATCAAGTACATTTACAACCTCATCAAAGCGCTTTGTCCAGTCCAGTAAAAGTTTTACTTTTATTGCACATAAAAAAGGTAAAAGGGAATGAGTGCTATAGAACTCCAAGCTTAGATTCAGCACCAGGAATGCATCTGCAAAATTAGCTACTAGTCACATAAGTTGCAGATTACAAATAATTAAGAGTGAAGAGATAGTAAAGGAAGGAAGTTTCACTTTTTTTTTTTTTTTGGGAAATGAAAGAGCACATAAAAAAAGCCAATGGCTTCAACCCAACGAAATAAAACATAGTTCATATTTACGAAAAGTCATGTAACTGATGTTCACAAGGAGGCATTAAACCTAAAAGCCACCCAAACCTCCATACACGATCTCTCCAAGTTCCTGTTATTCTCTCAAGCCAAATGCCCCACAAAACGACAAAGAAATTAACATGCACAAACCTTTGCCCTTCTCTTGAAATGAAGAACTCAGACACACCTCCTTCACCATATATTACTCCGGGCCAAACAAACTAAACGAGCTCATCCTCAAACTCCAAAGGGATTGAGCAAACTGGCAACCCCATAACACAAGGTCAAGGTCCTCCTCTTGTTCCCTCCAAAGAATGCCGCATAACAGGTACAACCCAAAGGAAGAGTGTCTTTGAACACAATCCATGGTATTCTCTCCCATGTAAAACCGACCACTCGAAAAATTTGACCTTCTTTGGAATTTAACCTTCTACATAGAGGAGAAAGCAAAGACGGCTTGAGGCCGAGAAAAGGTAGACAAAATGTGGAAAAAAGAATTGCAAGAGAAACCTCCAGATGTATTGGGGGTCCAAATATCCAAATTCCTTCTTCTTGGATACGCTTGCTGGTTATGGAGGGAAAGAACAATCACTACTTGTGTCGCCTCTCTATTAGGAAGAGGGCGATAAACCATAAGGAAATCGAAGAAGAGGGATTTAAGGAAGTAAATATTGAGGCCATTGAATGCAAACTCTTATTCAAGAGATGGTATCACTGTGAAAAAAACACATAAAGAGGCTTATCACCCACCAACAATCCTCTCAAAAATAAATCTTCAAGCCTTCCCCAACAAATCAATTCATAAACTGAGAAGAGAAGGAGAATCCAAAGGCTATAGCTTTGTAGAGTTTTTTACTGTGGCCCTTGGAACCACCACTTGAAACTCACTCAAAAGGGCGTATACCTACTCACAATAACCCCGTACCACAAAGCAATCGACTCTATGAAGAACCACCACAACCATTTTGCTAGAAGAGTCTCGTTACGTAATCTCAAGCTCACAATCCCTAATCCTCCTAGCTCCACTGCCTTCACCACCACCTCCCACTTAACCACATGAGACCCTCCCCCCATTGACCCCTCCCACAAGAAATTCCTCATCACTCTTTCAATATTCTTGCTCACTAAGACAAGAATTCTAGACAAAGACAAGAAATAATTGGAAATCCAACCCAACACCGATTGGATGAGAGTAAGTCTCCCTCCTTTTAGAGAAGAAAACCATTTTCCATGTAGATAATTGTTTATGAATCTTTTCCACAACAAGATTCCAAAATGCCTGGCTCTTCGGATTACCGCCCAAAGGAAGCCCTGGATAAGAGGAAGGGAACTGAATCACCTTACATCCAACCAAAGAAGCCAAAGAACTCAACTGAGAGAGAGAAATTTAAACCTATAATGGAGTTTTTGCCCCTATTAATCTTACAATCAGAAATAACTTCAAAGAAAGACAAAAAACCATTAAGACAAATGATTTTTTCTGTCCAAAAAGAAAAAGAGTGCGCTATAACTACAGATGTGGTAGATGAATTAACTCCTTTCCCACCTTAAACCCCTCTACCATCCCTTCTCCACTCCTAATGGCACTAACCCGCTTCGAATATCTACCCAAAAGATAAAGAGAAGGGACAATAGAGAATCCTCTTGCCTAAGCCCCTAGAAGCAAAGATCTTGCCTGTAGGTTTCCCATCGACAAAGATGGAAAATTTACCGACCTAATATAATTCCAAATTCAGGATCTCCACCGAAACCCAAATCCCTTCTTCCCTAGTACTTTATCCACAAACTTTCAATCCACATGGTCATAAGCTTTCTTAAAGTCGATCTTAAAAATTGTCCTTTCCCTTTTTTTTTTTGTCTATAGTCCTCAATGGCTTCATTGGCAATCAACCCTTGGAATAAGATTTTCCTTCCTGCAATAAAGTTGGAAATAGTGCTAGGAAGGACTTTCCTCAATCAACCCTTGGAATAAGATTTGCCTTCCTGCAATAAAGTTGGAAATAGTGCTAGGAAGGACTTTCCTCAATCTATCGGCCAAGGTTTTAGCTATAATCTTATTTAAACTCGTAACAAGATTGAAGGACTTAAAAGTCTTTCACCTTGTTCACCTTATCTATTTCTGGGATAAGACATATATAGGTCTTATTCATACCTACATCTATAATTTCCCTCGTAGGAAATTCAGAAAGAACTTAGGGGATAAGACACATATGCCAATGATGTCCCTTGCACCTCCAGACACATTGTCAGCCATATGACTTTGTTACTTGATAGAGAGAATGGTCTTTTAATGATTTATTTCTAATGAAGAATACCACAGAGAAAATATAATTGCCTACAGTTAAAGATATTATCTGCATGCATTCTATTAGACGTTATTAACTAAATAGATTGTTAGTTAGTTGAATAGTTGGATTAGTTGTAACTGATTTACAATGTAAATATTCTTTATATATATCTGAGGGATTTCATATATGTGTGAATCAACAAGTTTGGGAACATTCACGTGTGATTGAAGCATCTCCATGAGTTGCGAGTATTGAGTAGTGCTCAGGCTAGCAAAGAAATCCAGTCGGGTAGAGCCGTCTTCACTATGTTGTTGTCCAGTAGTTGTGGAATGCGCCTGTGATTTATTGTTGTTGGATCGATAACCGGAGGGTAACCATGAAGTTTATAGCAGCGATCAACAACATGGCCACGAATTCCACAATGACTGCATATAGGCTTCTGTCCATCCTTCTTCTTTGATCGATCATTGCTCCTTTTGGAAGTATCCGTTAGAAAGAGTAGGCTTACGGACTCAACTGGAGATAACACCGATCCAAGTGATCTTTGATGTTCTTCTTGGACAACAAGGGAGAACACCTTGTTGATTGGAGGCAGCGAATGAATTAGCAAGACCTGCGCTCGAATAGTTGCGAAGGACTCATTGAGGCCCATCAGAAATATCATCACAAATTCAGAATCAAGAAATTCAATCAAATCCTTCAATCCGTCTCCTGAACATTTATCGAGAGGCCGATACTCCACTAATTCTCGCCAAATAGCCGTAATTCTTGCATAATAAGTTTCAACGGATGACAAACCTTGAGTTGTCGTAACCAAACTCTTACGAAGCTGATAAACTCGAGGATTTTTTTTTTTTTTTAATAAGAAATCAATCTTTCATTGAGAAAGAATGAAAGAATACAAGGGCATACAAAAAACACAAGCCCACAAAAGAGAGGGGGAGCTTACAACAAAGCGCTCCACCCAAGCAAAATAAAATCTAGAGGATAATTACAAAAAAACTTAGAAACCGAGGCCCAGAGAGAAACATAGAATCTAATAAGGGTCCAAAAATCAAGGGAGGAACGCTCCAACCTAAGAAGCACGGACACTTCATATTTGGCTATGTGTCTGTATCGGACACGGACATGTACGGACACGCTCCGGACACGTGTCCGACACGCATTTTTTTGTGTCCTTTTTTTTTTAATTTTGGACACTCTAAAGACACGTTAAGGACACTTGAGGGACACGCTGACCACTTTTAAAAGAGAAAAAAAGCCAATGAGGCCCAACTTAATAGTTGGCCCAATTTGATGTTAAAAATAATAATAAAAAAAAGAAACAAAACAGCAGCTGCAACCCTAATCCTTCGCCAACTTGAGTCTCTGCTCCTTTGCAATCGCACTAGCCCGCCAACGACAACCAGTTCGCCGGCGACTTCCGCTGCTACCGACGCCGGCGACTTCTGTTGTATGTTGCCACCAACCTTCAAAGGTTTGTTGTGTTTTTTTCGTTATGGGTTTTTTAAAACAGTTTCTTCATGGTTGTTCTCAACTAAAACAATATATATACACATATATTACCTAAAAAAAATAAAATAAAGAACGTGTCCCTCAACGTGTCCGTGTCCTACATTTTAAGAAATTGGCGTGTCGCCGTGTCCGTGTCGTGTCCGTCTCCGTGTCTGTATTCGTGCTTCTTAGACTCTAGCCATCGAAAGATTCTATTATTTCTCTCTCCCCAGAGACCCCAAAGGACAACACAAACCCCTGCCTTCCATAAAAACGCTCCTTTCCCCCTAACTGGGGATGTAAAAGGAACTCCTCCAGCCTCTCCCTACAAGTCCCTTCTCCTCTAGAAAAGGGAAGTCCGAACTCACCGACGAAACGGCTCCAGACATCCTGAGCCAACTCACAACTCCAAAATAAATGGTCGATATCCTCCGCCACCCTCTTACATAAAATGCAACACCAAGGACCAACCAAGGACGAAAGTCATCTCGAGACCCTATCCAGAGTATTGACTCTTCCGTGAAGAACCTGTCAAGCAAAAAACTTAACCTTCTTTGGGATTTTCACCTTCCAAACTAAGACAAAGACAGACTCCCCCCGTGAAGTAGAGGAAGAAGGATTGGCCAAAGTGAGGAAGAAGGAACGACACGAAAACCCCGCAATCGAATCAGGACTCAGCAACGGACGTCCTTCCTTTTCGGACTACAAAAAAGGTCATCCACTAAGGATAGGAGAGACAAGACATCAGACGTCTCCCTGTCAGACAAAGCACGTTGAAAACCCAAAGAGGGAGACGCAAGGGAACCCGAATGAAATAAGACCTCAGCCACCGATTTATGTTTAGACCGAGACAAATGATAAAGACGTGGAAAAGCCAAACAGGGGGGACTATTTCTCAACCACCTATCTTCCAAGAAAAAGGTATCCTCCCCGTTCCCCACACGACAATGGACAAGCCCAGAGAAAGAATGAAAGCCCTCCACAATACCGGTCCAAGGACTTCTAAGAGTACCTTTCCTCCTACTACTAATCCACTGGAAAGGGGAACCCTCATACTTACTCACAATGACCCTATTCCAAAGAGAGGAGGTTTCATTGCGAAAACGCCACAACCACTTCGCTAATAAAGGACCATTAGTTTGTCGATATTGTTCCTTCAATTCAACCCAAAGGTCTTTAACACATCCTGTGTAGACAACATTGGCCGCAATTTCTTTTGAGACGGAGTTCAGGATCCAAGAAGCGATGATGTCGTTGTTGCACTGCCAAGCGGAAACCAAGGAACCATCGGAACGTTAGATCGCTCCGTTGACAAGTCCCAGTTTGTTCTTGCCAGACAGGGCAAGCATCATGGCCTTCCTCCATGAAATATAATTGTCGACGCCAAGAAGTGGCTGAGTGACCAGAGTAGCGGTCGGAGTTACAGAGTGATGAAGAATATACGGGCTGAGTTGATTTTCAACAGCAGACGCATCCATGGCTGGACCTTCACGGAGCACAGGAGAACTTGCCATGGGTTGAAAAGAAGAAGACGAATTTAGGCGTTTCCACCAGTAAAAAAAATAACACGTAAGAGAACAAATTCTTGCTCTGATACCATAACACGTGTTATTGAGGGAAGAGATAAAGTTGTATTAATGCCATTAATTCTCTTCACACATACATGAAATCCCTAATATTTACATTGTAAATCAGTTACAACTAATCCAACTATTCAACTAACTAACAATCTATTTAGTTAATAGACGTACTCTTCAGAAGAACTCCTCATCATTTGGGGGAATTGACATAGTGGGGCTTTGTCAAAGTAACGGAAAGTTCAAACTGGCACTCTAGACAGCTATTCCTAAGCTCCATCTTTTTGAAGTGGTTTGACAAATGAACGGACCAGAGACCATACTCGTGTAGGTGCAGACACAATACCAGAACAAGCTCGATTCCTTCATACAAAACTCCAAAACAGTTAAATCGCAGTGTAAGTAGCACATCCAGTTGAACTTCTATACACCAGCCACAAAGACACAAGAACCAAGGTCTATTCTTGGGTAACAACGAAGATACGAGCAATACACGAATAATAAAATTGATAGACTCGAAGTAAATATCACATGGCTTAATTTATATATCCGATACAGACTACTAAAAACAAAAACGACTTCCACTCCACAAACACCAACATAATTATCAAAGTTAATCAGGATAAACTTCCAACAAATTCAATATCATCAGCAACAGGAAAATTTTTGGGTTTCTCCATTAGTTTCTAAGTAAAGATGAAAGACGGATCTAAAGCATCGAAAGATTATACAGAAGTTACAATCCTAGAGATTGCTACACAATACTTTTTAAAAAAAATCACACATCGAAATTTAGGAAGAGATGAATTTCTTCAGCATCAAGATTTAATAGGCAAACTTGACCTAGAAACATAAAGGAAAAGAACACCTTCGTTGTCTTCGGATGACAGTGTGACAAAATTTTCGATGAAAACAAACAAATTGGGGGGAAATGGATATCAAACACAACAAAATTGATTCCGTCCAGTATTAGAATGAAAATCGGAGTGAAGAGTTGGGGAAATCACCGGTAGCAGTTAATGGGTGGCGGAGGATGCATCGGCATGGTGATGGTGAGAAGAGGAAGGGGAATGGATCCTGTTGTAGACTTGCTCGCCAACAAGGTAGATGCCGAAAGCGACGAGGGCGATGCCGAGGCCAGGAGTGGCGTGTCGGAACTGATTTGTGAGCATCGGATGCTTCCTCCACTCGTCTCTCCTCCTGAAGAACTCTCCAGTTGATCCCAAAGGCTTATTCGCCATTGCAGACTGCTCTGATTTCCTTTTCCTCGTCCAAGATGGACACAAATAGCCACTTCCTCCTTCTCCCCTTCGTTTTCAGGCTTCTCAGTCACTACTCCAAATTACGTTATTACCCTTTGTCTCTAACAACCATTTTTCCCCTAAGCCTTGGACTTGTTTTTTAAGTTTAATTTAAAAAATGAGAGACTATTTACGAAGGTTCTTGCAAGTATTTATGACATGATCCAACCATAGGAATTAATCCTGAATTAAATTCTAAGGTTAAATTTTTAATTTAAATATTACTAAAAAAAAATTCTAAAAATAGGGTATTTTTAAGTAAATTTTAAAAATAATATTGTGTAATTTAGATATATAGGATTGTTTTTGCTAAGTAAAAAATTGTAAGGCCTAAATGTTAATTACATGCTTACATAGTTTGTCACGTGTGTGTTGAATAATAAATTTTATCAAAAAAAAACTTGGCTACATATCGGTGCATAGGCGTTTATGAACACGCCACCATTAAAATTTAGATGGCTATGAGAGAAAAAGGTGAAAATGAAAATTTGAAACTTTTTTTTTTTTTTTGCTTTCTCTCTTCTAGCCGTTAAAATTTTAATCGCGGTGTGTGGAAGATACCTATACATCATTATGTAACCAAGTGTTGTCATCTACATCAAGAGAAAGCATTAGAAGATCCTATTAGAGATTATAACAATTATGCAAATTCAATAAAATTAAGTTTATTTCCATGATTATTGAAGAGAGCTTTGTTGAGAACTCCATCAAATACAATTTATATTTGCCGATCTAAAATTAATTACTTGTAGTAATTAATGGTGGACTGGATCGAACCACAAGGAACCGAGCTAAAACTAAATTTCTATTATTTAGATTGTTTATTGACACAAACTAACACCTACAAAGGTGGGGTATTAAACATTAAAGAGACAGAAGGACTGAAATTGAGAGCGAATAAAGATAGGATCTCGCATAGGTATCGATTCAAAAGAGGACATATCAAGGTTCAATGTAATGATGTCAATCATAGGTTATCCTAATAAGGAATTTTTGCTTTGAACGCACTCACAAGCCCAATGGAAAGCCACAAAGCTTCTAGAAACTCGTAGTTTAATTGAACAAGATGCTAATTAAACCCAAAATCAATCTTAAACTGGGGATGATACTAAACCGAGCCACAGGTTGTAGCGTGTCATGCTCAAAACTAGTCGTTTAAGCCCTAGGAATTACTAGAATCAGCGAGATGCTTAAACTAATCTAAGTGGCAAATTTAGATTAATCCTAACACTTTTTACTTCTTTTAGAACCCAATTTTTTAAGTCGTTCATGACTGCTTTAAGCTCTAATGACTTAAGTATTGGGTTTTATGCCCTAAAACTTGTAGTTTGTAAATAATGTTCTAATTAAATAAATAAAGAGTTATTGTTTAATTCATTATTTTATAATGTCTTAAGTTAACCCTAAATTCAATAAACTAACATCAAAAGTTGTTACATGTCCTTGAACTGAATGTAGTGGACATATAAGGATCTCAATTCGAGATACAACCTAAACGGTCTATAGTAAGGGGGTAAGGCTTGGGTACCTTACCCTAGTAATACTATGGATATGGCCACTTTGTATTTGATACAAACACAGTGATCCTAACGTGTTCGTGTAGACGACATGTGAGTGGAGATGTCCTGATGGAACACGAGACATATGCAACGGAATAAGGATCTAAAGACACTCTAATTGCATCTAACTTAATTGAAATTAACATGCAAACATACAAAAAACAGTAAACTAAAAAAGGGAAGAAAATAAGAAAATACAACCTTTGTAGCTTGATTTCTTCTCTCCTCCTTGCCAAAGAAAAACCGAACACAATCGGACCACCACTAGAGCTTCCCCGCTATCCTCTGGACTCAGAACCGAGTTGTGGGACCCGGTGAATGAAAGATTGAAAAGGAAGAAAGGGAGGTTCAAGGTATTAAGTGAGGAAAGGAGAATAAATGTTTTGGTGAGACTTTTTTTGGAAAAATTTAAAATTCAGCAAAAAGACCTATTTGTTTTGAAAACAAACCTATTTATAAAGAAATTACATGCATCAAATGCATGTCAAGGCTCACCAAAATGCAACACCTCACAAAACACTAACTAAAGTGGGGCTATGTGTCATTCTATAATGTTTACACATAATCCACTTAAGTTAGTGGGATTGTCCAATAAAAACTTGGATAATTCCACTAACTCTAGTCAAGGGTAAAATAGTTTTTTCATTTGGTCAAAGTCAAACTTTGACTTTTCCCGAGCCAAAAAGTCAACCCTTTGACTTTTTACGATTTTGACCCTCTTGACTAATTTTGACCTCCCGAACATGAATCTGCATTCATATTTTTGAAATTCAAATTACATTTGAATATATTGTGTCATAAAAAACCGATAGCTATATCACATATACTTGCTTCGCTTAAAACTCATTTCCTAATTCGAACAATTCAATTAATTCATCATCTTGTTTCTAAGTTTAATCCATATGAGCTAGCGGGGGGGACCTAATGGACCTACAGATCATGGGCTCCAACAATCCGAGATTAACCGATCAAACTCTTTAACCTAATTAATCAACTTTTGTTAACTAACGGGTCATTCCACTAAAGTCCCGTAGTTGCACTCCCCTCACTGTAGTTATATTTCTATCCACCTGATATAACCGTAACCAGTAAGTCAATCCTTCACAGATTGTTCGTGGTCTCGGCTGGGTCAAAAAACTGTTTTACCCCCGAGAACACTTCTTGTTCCTTAAATCCCACTAAACCTCTATAGAACAATTCATTTGTGGTCCAACCAACAAATCTAGTCCTCTCACACCTAGTGAGAGGGTGGGGCCCTGTTCTAGTTCAAGTCAAGACTTAAGGGAACAACCTATCTACTATCCCTAGAGCCGGGTAGGAGTGAATTCCGTCTTGCACCCTATGTCCCCAGCTATCTACCCGGTCTTACCCCTGAAATGAGAGCCTTATTGAACCAAATTGTTGAAATGCTCTCTCCCATGCAGATTTAAGGATAATCTCGAATAAACAGGAGTTCATAGTTAGCTTTCGAGATTGAGATCGAAAGTTACCTAGGTCATCAAAATTGAATTAGTCGCTTTTATACAATGAAACGGTGTTATAAAGCAAAAGTGACTAAGTCGTGGTCCAGTCTTATAAAAACTCATTGCATAGGATGCCCCCACTTACATATCTCTATATGAATGATTCAGGATCACATCGTTTGTACTAACTACAAAGTAGGTCGCATCCATAGTGTCCCCAGAATAAGGCGCCTAACCTTATCCCTATACTATAGACCATTTTAGGCTATATACTCGAACTTGATCCATATTTTATGTCATCACATAAAGTTCAAGTCTACATTAAATAGCCTCAGGACCTTAGTTTATTGGGTTCAAGATTATGGTATACTAATTCAATAACAATTTTATCGAAGAAGAAACACGAAAAAATGTTTATCAATTACAAACTACGATATTTAGGACATAAAATCCAACATGTCCTATGTAATGAGATTGCATAAGACCGGACCACGAAATAGTAATCACTAGATGTAACTCCGTTGACTAGTTAGGTTTCTACTTCAATAGGATGACCTAGGCAACTTGATCTCAATCCTGAGCGGGTTACGAACTCCTATTTGCTAGGGATTGTCCTTTGACTAGTATGGTAAGAGTGGTTCGAGTCGTCGACTCAATAAGCCTACCTTCTTGGGGACAAGACCGAGTAGGCAGCTGTGGACTTAACCTATAAAGAAGAAATTCTCTCCTTCCCGCCTATTAGGGTAAGTAGATGAATGTTCCCTTAAGTGGTGTCTACAGGACTTGAACAAAGGGCTCAACCCTCTCATTGGCCCGAGAGGGACTTTTGTTTGTTGGTAGGACCCCAAACAAGTTGTTCATTAGAGGAGCACTGGAACTTAAGGTAAAAGATGTAATCCAGGGGTAAAACGGTAATTTGACCCAACTGGTGTTACGAACGTTCGTGAAGGATTGACTTGTTGTTATTGGTCGATATCTGTGGACACAAAAATATATCTCCAGTGAGAAGAGTGCAATTTCGAGGCCTTAGTGGAGTGTTCTCGCAGTTAACGAATGTTGATTAGGGGGGTTAATGAGATTAAGTAAATAATCTTATATCGTTGGAGCTTCTGATTTGTAGGTCCATTAGGTCCACTTCCTAGCTCGTAAAGAGTCCGTAGATCATTTGAATTTGAAATGTTCAAATTCAATTAGGGAATAAGCACGATGTATGAAGATACATTATAATTGTTTGGGTTTGTGCCTAAAACTCGTAGTTTGTAATTTTGTTCTAATTATTGTAATAAAGAGTTATTATTTCAATAAAGAGTTATTGTTCTTACGATATTGCCCTTGTTTTAACCCTAAATTCAATAAACTAACATCCAAGGTTGTAAAATGTCTTTTGAACTGAATGTAGTGTACATATAAATGATCTTGGTTCGAGATACAACCTAAAGGGTCTATAGTAAGGGGATAAGGTTTGGGTACCTTACCCTGGTAACACTGTGGATGTGGCCCACTTTATATATGATACAAACACTCTGATCCTAACGTGTTCGTGTAGATGACATGTGAGTGGGGATATCCTATGTAATGAGATTACATAAGACCGGACCGCGAAATAATAACCGCTAGATGTAACTCCGTTGACTAGTTAGGTTTCTATTTCACTAGGATGACCTAGGCAACGTGATCTCAATCCTGAGCAGGTTACGAACTCCTGTTTGCGAGAGATTGTCCTTTGACTAGTATGGGTGAGAGTGGCCAGATTCACCGACTCAATATGCCTACCTTCTTGGGGACACGATCGAGTGAGCAGCTGGGGACTTAACTTATCAAGATGGAATTCACTCTTTCCCGCCTACTAGGGTAAGTAGATGAATGTTCCCTTGAGTGGTATCTCTGGGACTTGAACAAAGGGCCCGACCCTCTCATTGGCCCGAGAGGGACTTCTGTTTGTTGGTAGGACCACAAACAAATTGTTCATTAGAGGAGCACTGGTACTTAAGGTACAAGATGTAACCCAGGGGTAAAACGATAATTTGACCCAGCTAGTATTACGAACATTCGTGAATGATTGACTTGCTGTTGTTGGTCAATATTCGTGGACACAGAAATATATTTGCGGTGAGAAGAGTGCAGCTTTGGGACTTTAGTGGAGTGTTCCCGCAGTTAACGAATGGTGATTAGGAGGTTAATGAGATTAACCGAATAATTTCGTATCGTTGGAGCTTCTGATCTGTAGGTCCATTAGGTCCACCTTCTAGCTCGTAAAGGGTTCTTAGATCGTTTGAATTTGAAATGTTCAAATTCATTAGGGAATAAATTTAATATATATAGATACGTTATAATATAAAGTTTTGGAACTTTATATTATAAATTTAATGTGAATATGATTCATATTAACTTATATGAAAGAATTAAATATTTGAAAGAGTTCAAGTATTAATTTAAATGTGAATCAGATTCCTATTTATAAAACTATAGGTTAAAATTTAATGTGCATGTGATGTGCATTAAAACTATAGACTAGAGGGAAAATGATTAAATATGATTTAATCATATTTATATTTGATTTTAATTAAATTAGCTTTAATTGAATATTAATATATATATTTAATTAAATAAGATTTAATTATTTATATATTAATTAATTAATAATTAATAATTAAATCGTTTAATTATTATATTATAATTAATGGTGAAGGGAATCGAAGTCCCCGTAGTGGAAGCGATTGCGAATCGGGCGCTCTTGATTTAGTTACAACCGAAAATTCAAGAACGTAAACATGGATTAAGCATATAATAAGAGTATGGACAACAAGTATATACCTTTGAATAACCTTTCTTCAAGTGCTCCTCTCTCCACGGTCACGATCTCAAAGAACAAGAACTCGTGATGAACACCGACACACCACCACCTGATCTTCTCCATTGTTCTCTAGGTGAGGGAGGAAGGTGGGTTCCCTTTAGGAGTAGTGAAGTATTTTGTGAGAGAGATTTGTGTTTTGGAACTCTTCCAACAACACAACAAGGAGGCTAGGAATACACTTTGGAAGTCTTAACCTAGTTGCATCTCATGCAACTATATATATAGAGGAATGGGATGGAAATGACCATTCTACCCCTCCTTTAATCTCTCTTTATTATATAGTTTATATATGAATCTAATTCACATAAAAACTATATATTATATCAATTACATCATATATAATTGATATAACTCCTCATGTATGAAATTGAACTCTTCAATTTCACTCCTAACTTTATACCCTCAATATTACCATGTTGAGCCAACGGAGGATCTAATGGACCTCAGGATCATGAGCTCCAATGATGTGAGATTAATCCGATCAAACTCTTTGATCCAATTAATCAATATTCATTAACTACAAGTCACTCCACTATAGACTTGTAGTCGCACTCTCCTCACTCAGTAGATATTATTGTGTCCACTGATATAGTCATTACCCATGAGTCGACCCTTCACACGTTTTTCGTAATCACAGCTGGGTCAAATTACCGTTTTACCCATGTGATTACCTCTTTGCTCCTTAAACACCACTGATCCTCTAATGAACAACAAGTCTAAGGTCCTACCTTAGACTCATACCTCATAGAGGCGCGGGGCCCGTTGTTCAAGACTGAAGTCGATTCTTAAGAGAACAACCTATCTAATTCCTCAAGAGAGGAATGAGTGAATTCCATCTTGCACAGCTTAAGTTCCCAGGCTACCTACGAGGTTCTCGTCACCCAGAAGGTAGGCTTATTGAGTCGGCCACAGCCACTCTCACCATACTAGTCTAAGGACAAACCCTATAAGCGGGGAGTTCTTAACTTGCTCAAGATTCAGTCAAGTCACTAATGACTATCTATAAATTACTAGTCTTATCCTGTTAACGGTGTTATACTGGTTAGACTAATAATTTGCAATCCAGTCTTATGAACTCTTCATACAAGATGCCCCCGTTCGCATGTCAACTACATGAAGGAGTTGGATTACCTCATTTGTACTAATTACAAAGTGAGCCGCATCCATGGTGTTACCAGAATGAGGTTTCCAACCTTATTCTTATACCATAGACTATTTAGGTTATAATCTTGAATTCAACCCAAATAGTGTCCACTACACTGATTTCAAGATAAACGTTATAACCTTGGAGCTTAGTTTATTGGATTTATAAAAGCAAGACTGTAATCTTATCAAAACAAATAACACTTTATTTAATTGATCAAGTTTAGGGCATAAATCCCAACAAATGGGAACGTGTCAATGACACGTTCCCACAACTCCCTCAACTCTCTATCGATATGGAGTGGAGGAGTTGCCCTCTGGAGGTTTTATTCTTCACGAATGGAAGAATTGATTGATGAATCATTTTTGGTTGTGCAATTAGGTGAATTGCAAAGAAAAAGTTCTCTCAACACAAAAGTTCCCTTCACTTCCAATAGTTGGAATCCTTCCCACCAAAGGAATTGGTCTAGAAAATCCAGAGGATAAAGGGTTTTCAAGTGGTATTGTCTTGTTGGAAAGGAAGAACAGATGAATTGGTGTTTGTTGTATTGCTGTTCAATTGGAGCAAGGAATTGCTGATTTGATCTACAAAGATTATTTCGAAATTTTCCTTTTAGTTTAATTAATTTACAGCATATTTGCATATCTAATTCTATGCTCTAATTAGATTAGCAATTGAATGTTTGTCTATGTATTTTTCAATGTACTAGTATTTCTAGTAAACCAAAACAAACGAGAAATTACGATTTTAATCACGTTTCCGTTGCTCAAGGGGATCTTATTCCCATCAATTGGTATCAGAGCAATGCTTGTTTTGTTTTGGTTGAAACAAATTTGTATTGGATAGGTGGGAATTGCATATGGTTTGTAGTAAAACTAGTTTAGGAAATTTTTTGTCTTAGTTTCATTTTTTATTTGATCAAATTAAATGTAAAGGCCCCTGCGTTTTGGGCAATTAAGTGCATAATCGAGTCTGTAAAGTTGTTATGAGTCGTTCGTGACTGATTTCATGCAATTTGAATGAGTATCGGGAGAGAAATCACCATTGGAAGCTGTTGTTTTCGAAGGAACAAGCTACTGGCAGAACCAGCAGCGTTGCAACGTCGAAACCTCTATCGACAAGGAGATCGAGGGGTCAGCAGCGTTGCAACGCTATCCTTAGCATTGCAACACTACCCCGATGCCAGGCGCGCGCGAGAGATGAGGCGGCGTTGCAACGTTCTCCTCAGCGTTGCAACGCCGTGACGACAACCTGAAGGTGCAGGCTGGTTCAGAAGCGGTTCGGGTCGAGTTTGGTCCGGTTCGAGCAGTCTGAGCCCGGTTCAAGGAGTTTTAGACCGATTTTGTATTAAAATTAGTGTAATTTTATTATTTTTGCACTTTAGGGGCCAAATTTTTTCGGTTTTACGACTATTTTCTTTATGAATGTCATTTAGAATTTTTTTTCCCACCTTAGGATAAGCATGTTCATGCATTTTATTTGTATAATAGTTATATAAAAATGGTAAAAATGCATGATTTATTTTATTTTTCATAAGTAATTAATTATAATTGTTATAATTGGATTATATGAAAAATAAATAGCATGGAGCATGAAATTACTTAGTTTAAAATAAAATGTTATTTTATTTAAGTAATTTGCTTTATTCAATTAGTTGAATGTCATTTATAATTCCAATTTGAAATCGTTTGTTGATTTTATAATATAATTCCTTGTCATAGGCTAATTATTAAAATTTATAAAAGTTAGAAATAAAGGGGTTTTAGAAACCATAACCTATAACAAAGAATTGCATGCAGACATAGGAGCTTGGGTTAAATTAAATTAGTTTTAAATTGTTTAAAATTAATTTAGACCTAAGTTTAATTTCTAATAGGATTAGAAATTAGTCTTACATAGTATTTTAAATAATTTAAAATATAGTAGGACAATAGGACATTGGTTATAAGGGAACTCTACGAGTGATGTTCTGCCTAAGGTGGGGTACTTAAGTGGCGACTACTAACTTAACACCTCCTACACAGGAACCGACTGAACTTGAGTTGAATTAACCATAGTCCTGTGTTATATCTAGGTAATTAAAATGTTTATTCACCTAGACGTAAGGTTAAAAGACCTAGTTATAAAAGTTATAATAGGCATAGACTTAGATAAATTATATTAGCCAGAATCCGACTAAGTTAAACCTATACCCTAATCTTAGGAGCTTCAGTGAGAGAAAACGAGGTGTTCGCATCGAGTTTACTCTCACGTCCTCAAGAGTTCGCACCGTGAGTTCCATGCTCGGCTACGTGGTGTCAATAGGGTGTCCCCCTACGATAAGTGTTTGCATGGTTCAATACCAAGGTGAATGAGAGAAGTATCCATAGTAAATGGGAGCACGACGCGTGTCAACGTATCCTACGGTCTCCTCCATTAGGTCGCACCGTGAGATTTCTATAGTCCGCCTGCTAGGTTGTCCTGGAACAACCAATCCCTACGGAGGGTCTGACTATAGGGGTCAGAACACCGCGAAATCCAGAAATGGATAGGGTCTCTTAGGTAATTTGTCAACAGTTGTCTTTCTTAATAGTAGCCCGTTGGCTCGGTGATGAGTATGAATTAATTATATTTATTATATCTAATTTCCTTACATTCTAAGTGAATAATATGTTTAATTGTTGAAATTGTGTCCAATTTAGTTTATGTGACAAATTATCGATTATTTAGTGGAACTAGTCTAAAAAGTATATTTTAGTTCAAATTCGTCAATTGAAATAAAAATTGAAAAATTAGAAAACAAAAGAGTGAGAGAATTGAAAATAAAAAAAGAATTAAAGAAATTAGAAAAAAATAACATAAAAAAATGAAAAGGAAAAAGAGTAAAGTTTATTATCTAATTTTTCCTTTTATTTTTTATTTGTGTAGGTGGCATACATGCATGGAGTCTTCCTTGAGAAATGCAAGGGAGAAATTGTCTCGTGGCTTGGCACACATTATGGAGCAAGAAATGAGACATATAAACGATCTATTTTTGGTCATTTTCAAGTATAAAAGGAGGGCAATGCATTGAGCAAAGAGAGTGAAGAGTTTTAGTGTTCTCTACAAAAACAAAAGTTTAGAGAGTGTTCTAGTTCTTTGTTTTTATCCTTTTTATTTTATGTTTTCTCCCCTTTACAGTTATTCTTGCTTTTTCACCATGTGTGACTAAGTTTTAATTTCTGATTCAAGAGTTATTTCATTTCCGATTGTAATTTTGTGAGGCTTTAGACCTAATTGAAATTTTGTTTCTAATTTAAGAATTCTTTGTTTCTTGTTTTATTTTTACGATTGATCGTTACTAATTAAATTGACGCCTTAATTTAGTTTCAATTAATTTATTTCTATCCATGATTTTGTGATCCGTAATTATCACAAATGATTGAAAAAATGTAGCAAGGGGTTGGCTTATGTGCGTGTAATTAATGACTTTTCCATTTTACATAGCTTGCATAATAAACTCTAGGGAAACAAAGAAACAAAATTAATTAATTTGTAGTTATCTCAATTAGTTAATTTTGGTTTAGTCCTCTCATTGCTTTTAATGTTATTATTTAATCAATATGAAACGCTATCGTACCCAATGGATTAAATTATAAGTTTTGATTTTGATGCTTGGTTAAGATCAATTAAATTAGGAGAGTTTATATTTATTGCGGCTTTTCCGAGTAAATTTACTGATTTCTTGAATTAACAAAATTAAAATTGATTTTTTTTCCTTTTGAAGCCTATGATCAAGATGACAATTTGATGAAATTTACATCATTGAATTGGAAGTTGCATAAAATTATCTTTTTACTTTTTTTTTATTTCATTTTTTGTTCGACAATTAAAACCCCCATTTATTTTTGTTATCATTATTTAACTTTGAGAAATTAATTCGATTGGTTCCTTTGGGATTCAACCTGGTCCACTATTTCTACAAGTTAGATTTAGAAAACCAGTAAATATTTTGGAGGGGTTTGACAACCCGATCAAACTTTGGCGCCATTGCCGGAGAACCATTGTTAGTTTCTCAATGTTAGATTTGTTATAAAAAAAGATTTTTTTTCTATTTTATTATTTTTTCCTATACCCGTTCTTACATGGCAAAAAACGTTCATCATTATTATGCATTTGGTAGAGCTGCATCGTTTGTTGATGAGGTTAGTGAGCTCAAAACTCAAATTTCTGAATTGACTTCTGTTATTCTTCAAGTAGTTGTAGGGAACCTACAAGCACTCGAGGCATGCAAATTATGCTCGCTTCAAGGACACCCCACAGAAGCAGGCCCTCGGTTGCAACGAAACTTTATTCCTAACTCCTGCATCTTGAGAGAATTTCATGGCCATCAAGTAAAGTACGAGGTTTTGGATCACTACTATTCTGAATTGGATCAATCCAACTATGGATATGGATACCAGGTGGAGCAAAAAATCCCATGCCATTAGACTTCAGACTCAGGCATGTCTCTAGAGGCTATAGTATATGAACTTGCTAACAATACTCTTCAATTTCAAGAGGAGACTCGAGCTGGAATGCAGAGCTTGGATGACCAAATTACCCAGGTGGCTAATTCAGTGAGAAGATTGGAGAGTCAACGAGGTTGAAGTGGTGATGTACATGTATGACGACGATGTTGAGCTTGAGAATTTTGTGCCATGCGAGGTCCAGGTTTGTGAGAAAAAGAAAGAAAACGAGCCTTACCACGAAAAGGAGATTCAAGTGATAGAGTTTGAGGCTGAAAAACCTTCGTCTATTCTATTCCCTTGCATTTTTCTTGATTCTGAATTGCCCTTCTTTTATTCTCATGAGTTTGTAGAGTCTCTTATTTCTTTCAAGTCAGTTAAGTCAGTTGAATCTTATTTTATGTCCTTCATTCCTTATATGAAAATTTTGAAAAATAATGAATTTTCAGGTACCCTAGAAAAACAGGTGAGTCTTTTAGACTTCGAAGGCTACATTGATTCGAGCAAGAATGGACTAAAGAAAATTGAAGAATTTTATGTGCCCTGACATACACAAAAGTCTCGTCGAGCAAAATGACATTAAATAATTGCGCTATTGGGAGGCAACCCAATATTTTCTTTACTTTTTCTTCTCTTTATTGTTAGTTTTTTTCATTCAATTTTTTTCTAATTCTATTTTTTTGCAGGACATTAATTTTTAATAAAGCATGACCACCCCATTCTTTCAACACCCCAAACTATACCAGTTCAAGTTGTTCACAAATCAGGGGAATTTAATTTTCTTTCTTTTCTTTTGTGAGCAATATTCTATTTATACATTGAGGACAATGTATAGTTTAGGTGTGGGGGAGGTTTTTGTTATACAATTTTGTTTCTAAAAAAATTGTTTTGCTTTGAATTTAGCATGTCTTAATTCGTACATGTTATTTTTTCTTTTGAAACCTTGAATGTTTATTAATATCTTTTAATGTTTTGTAAGTTAAGGATGCATCTTTAGTTTGAATTTCCAATACATGAGAGAGATGAGCATGATTAGTGTTTTTCTTTAAAAATTATATGATAGTGTCTCACTGATTTATTGATTGAAAAATGCACAAGACTTGATGCAAATTACACAACCTAGTGAGTTTTTGAGCCTATGAGAAATTCATTATGTTTTGCTCAATTTATTTCTCGTTGAGTGTTATCGAACTTAGTATGCTTATTCTAGAACTTGCTTGTGAATGCATTTTGAGACTACATTTTTTGGATTGATGCTTTAATATGATAAGGACGAATTGGGATTAACCAATTTTTGGACCTCTCAAAATACCTACCTTCATGTTTTTTCCTTTAGTTAGCCATTTTGAGCCTATTTCCTTTTTTTTTCTTGCTTCAAACACATTATAATCAACCTAAGACCATTTTGTTTGTTAGCCTCAACATTTGTACCTTTTCTCAAGACAAGAGAAAATATTGCATGGTAATTAATGTGTTCAGTGAAAAAAAAATTAAAAAAAATAGTGAAAAAAGTAAGGCAAAACAAAAAAACAAAAAAAGACCTTACCATCCAAAAAAAAAAAAAAAAAGAAGAAAAGGAAAAGAAAAAAAAAAGAAAATTTTTGGAGAAAAATTTGCCAAAAGCATTTGAATTATTAAAATGCTACTTCTCCAACATTCTTAGTGCTTGAAATGAGATGTAGGAATAATGTTCAATGTCTTGGGTAATGTGTGAATGTTATGTGACATTGATATCATGAAAAGTATACAACTCTTTGTCTTGATTGTGAAACACCTAAGATTTTCCTCCTACCATATCTTTACCTAAGCCCCATTACAACCCTTATTAAGTCCCTTTGATTTTTGCATTCAATTCATCTAAGTGGTAGAGATTTGATTCATTTGCAAGCATGTGGTAATAACATGCTAGGTTTTGATTTTGAGAGTAAAAGCACCCTAAATACTTTGAGCATATTGAGTGAAACCACGCGAGGGTGTTAAGTTTTGTTGCATGTGATTTTGGTGAATTGATGAGATGCTTGAGATCTTAAATAAATAATTAAAAAAAAGTAAAAAAAAAAAACAAAAGGTTGAGATCTTAAATAAATAATTAAAAAAAATCGACGCACAATGCAAATGCAATGCCATACACGCAGAAGAGTGATGATGAATGGTACTGTGCACCATCAATCACATTTGAATATATATATATATGTAAAATAATATTATTAATAATAATATAGTATAATTTAAATAAGAATAATAATAATATATATATAAGTATTGTTTTATTTTCTTTTAAAATAATAATAATAATTTTTTAAAAAAAAGAAGAGGATGGGCGACAAAACAGCCGCCCATCACATGAATTTTTTTTTAAAAATAATAATAATAATAATAATAATAATAATACTTCTAAAACAAACAAATCTCAACCAAACCTTTTCTCTTTCACCATTTTTTCTCTCTGACCCTAATCCCACCGTTCTCTTTCTTTTTCTTCTCTCTTTTCTCTTCTGCCCTACTCTCTTTTCTTTCTTTCTCACACACCTTCAACAAAACTTTCATTTTTCCTTTCTTTCTCAAACCAAAATCTCATTTTTCTCTTTGTTTTCCCTCTCTCTCTTATTTTTTTTGCCCTACCTTCTTTTCTTCTTCAAACCTAAATCTCATCTTTCTCCTTCTTTTTCTTAGTTCTTCTTTTTATCCAAAGACTACACAGAAGCAAGGACTCTCCCACGAAGGTATGCTATTTGCTTTTCTTTTTATTTTTTTTACAACATGTTGCTTCTGTTTTTTTTAGTTTGTGTGTTTTTTTTTTATTTTCATTTCTTTTACAAAGATGCTTCGATTTTTTTTTTTAGTTCAAACACTCTCCTCTTTTAGGTTCATTTTTTACTTCTAGCAAAAGAAAAGAGATCTAGGAACAAAAGAAAAAAAACAGAGAGATAAATACTAGTAAAAAAAACAGTAGCATATAGAAAAAAAATGTGATACTAGTAGCAAATCAAGAACACCGTAATAAGATGTAGGATAAGAACACCAACACAAAGATATAGATTAGTGTAGAAAAAGGAAAAACAAATAATAATAACAATAACAAAAAAAAACCCCTTACTCAACTACTGTTTTTCAGAGATGATTCGAGAATATAGAACTTGGGGGAGGAATGCAACTAACTCGCCATTTGAAGTGCGGATCCTTGGGTCCGAAACCCTACCAAGTGCAACTTCCGGCTAAGCGTGGTTGTTCTTACTGTATTCCAAACCCTATTTTTTTGTAAAAAAATACTGTAGAAAATAAGAAAAAAAAAACTTACTTTCTTTGCTTTTTTTTTGGTTGCCAGATGATTGTGGATAAGATGTGGAGAATGGTTTTTTCTGTGTTTTTTTTTTCTTTCTTGGAATTCCCCTCCTAGGATTTTGAAAAACTAGGGTTTATAAAGGCAAACTCCTTCCCTTTTTAGGCAAAAAACAAAACTCCAATTTTCTTTAAAATGGGCACTTGCACCAAAAAAGGAAGAAAATTTTGAAAAAACTAGAATTTGACCTAAAAGTTTACTTTAAAAGAAAATATCATTTTTCTCACTTCTTTCAAAATCCAACTTCTCACACTTAGCAAAAAATTAACAAAAAATGCCACAAAAAAAGATTAAAAGATTAAAGCTCTAATAAATTTAATCAACCAAAAATTAAGACCAATAAATAAAACAAGCAAGCCGGACAAAAATAGGTGGCTACAAATACTATCACAAACTAATTCAAATACTGGTGGAAAAATCTGTCCATGAGGTCCATGAAAACTGCTAGTGCATTTGTTAAACCGAATGGCATTACTATAAATTCATAATGCTTGTACCTCATTCTGAATGTTGTCTAAGGAATATCTGATTCCCTTACCTTTAACTGATGGTATCCTGATCTTAAATAAATCTTAGAAAACACTGATGCTCCTCGTAACTGGTCAAACAAGTCATCTATTCGGGGTAAAGGATACTTGTTACGTATCGTGACCTTGTTTAACTGTCTATAATCAATACATAATCTAAGGGTACCATCTTTCTTCTTTACGAATAACATTGGAGCTCCCTAAGGCGATACACTAGGTCTGATGTATCCCTTGTCAACTAGTTCTTGTAATTTCATCTTCAGCTCCCTGAGCTCACTTGGAACCATTCTATACGACACTTGCGAAATAGGTGTTGTTCCTGGTAACAATTCAATAGTGAACTCAACTTCCCTATCAGGCGACAACCCTGACGATCTGCTGGGAAAAACATCAGGAAATTCGTTCACTACAAGAACATTTTCTTGTTTTAGTTTTTCCTCCTGCACCTCCACTACGTGTGCAAGAAACGCCGTGCAACCTTTCCTCAACAACTTTTCAGCTTTTAATGCTGAAATCAAACTCGTAGGGATAATCTTTCTTTCACCTTGAAAACCACTTCAGCCAACCCTGGTTTCCTAAAAACTTCCTTCCTTCCTATGGCAATCCATGGAAGCATAATGAGTAAAAAAGAAATCCATCCCTAAGATTGCATCTCACACCTGCAACTCTAGTGGAAGAAGATCCACTAACATATTGAGACCTTCTACTAAGACCTTACAGTCCCGCAACACTGCATCGGCTAGTAAAACATCACCAACTGGAGTGTATATAACTAACTTTTCAAATAAAGGCTCTAACTTTCTATTCAACTTAGTTAGGAACATACTAGAAACAAAAGAATGCGTCGCACCTGGATCTATTAAAATACGTGCAGGTACATTACAAATAGAAATTGTACCAGTAATCACATCTGGTGCATCTTCTGTTTCTTGCTGAGTCATAGCGTAAACCTTTCCGTGTTGCCTAGGTCTCCCTACAACTCCCTTTAGTCTAGCAATCATTGGGTGCCCTCTCTTTGCGCTCTTTGGAACTCTCACGCTTGGCCGCTCTGAGAGACCAACTCCTCGGTCCTCTGTGCGCATCTCTCTCAACTGTGGACAATCCCTCTTGAAATGCCCTAGTTGTCCACACTAGTAACACACATGAACACCAATAAGACAGTGACCTCGATGATTCTTTAAGTCCTGACGACTTGAAACATTTACTCTAGGTGTGAACCTTCTCTGTTCACGACCTCAGAAACTGCTTGTTGTCGAAACCCCACAACTAGGCTCCACTACTAATTTTACCTCTGTTATACTCTGCTCAACACGTAGAGCAGGCTCTATTAGCTGAGAAAAATCAATCTACTTAGAAATAGTTGTAACTGGGTACGTATCTCAGGACGTAATCCTCTTTCAAACCTTCGACACCTGTCACTCTCAGATGCCACAATCACATCAGCATACCGTGACAGTTCGGTACACCTTCTCTCGTACTCAGCCAATGAAAGTGACCCTTGCTTCAATTCTAAAAATTCATCCATCTTTGCCTCGCGATACGTGCTAGGGTAATACTTATCTTCAAATATGCTTCTGAAAGTTTGCTAGTCTAAAGTACGTGCATCACTACACCTGGCTAATATTGATTTCCATCATCCTTCTGCCTCCTTCAGCAGCAAGAATGTGGCCAACTTGACTTTCCGCTCCTTAGGACAAAATATCACATCAAAACATTTCTCAAGCATATCCAACCAAACCTCAGCGTCAGCTGGATCTTTGGAACCCTCAAACATTGTGGCTCCTATTTCATTTAGGTATTCTATTCTATATGTCTTGTCTGGATCACTTAGCCTTTCTCTCTATGGCTTACCTACCTCCTGTAAGGAATTAGCATGCTGCTTAATTCTGGCCCCTATCTGGACTCTCGGGGCACTAGATCCCCTCTCAGATTGGGCTTGGGTAGGATCCTGCGTCCCGTCCTGATCCTACCTGCATCGTCTGCTAGTACGTGGTGGCATGACTTCTATAACATATCAACATACTAGACATGTAATGAATACTTAACTCAAATGCACAATTCTAGACTTTTGTTCACATTCTAGTCCTGACTGGACTTACTCTTATCCTTACTTGAACCATGCTCTGCTAGTTCTATTGAATTAACTCAATAACTTGCTATTTACTTTTTAATTTCTTCTAGAGCTAACTTGCTCTGTCTTATTTCCCATGGAGCTAACTGCTCTGATACCAAGTTGTCACACCCCCTCCCGTACTACCTGCTAACTTAGCCCGAAAGACGGCGTGAAACCAACAGACATTGTTTACCTCTTAACAATACATGTTGACCCTGTTATACCTGATAAACATACTATACTTGCATATGGAACACTTTAAACATAAAACAACGGAAACTAGACAACTATTAAACATACGTAAGGAGAAACTCTTTTAAGTGTCTCTTGAAACTAGAACGGGTAAGAGCATCACAACCAAAAACATACCAAACCATGGTTTACACACACCGACAACCTAGAATGTACACACAAACATAACTTCATAGTCCTCCTACAATACATATAGACTTTCTATACAACTCCACCCACGTACAACATATCAAACTTGTGGAGCTTCCAGCAGACTATGGCAGGATATCAGACACTGGGAGCTCGATCTCTACCTGAAAGTGGGAAAACACTAAAAGAATGAGCTATGAAGCTTAGTGAGTGACTGAGTTTAAAATCTATAACTCGTAAAACATATCACCTGAAGACTTATGAGCATATGCATCTGTAAACAAGCGTTAAAAGTAAACGTGGAATCATGATAGCTTTTCAGAAATCCAACAAGCACGACATTAAAATTCCGCCAGACATATCAATAATATTAACTTATATAGAACATATGAAAATCTATGTAATGTAGGGTACGCCCAGTACAACTAACGTTTACTCTACGATGTAGTGGGACCCGCCCAACACTCCCATCGTCTTTGTCGTAGTGGGGCTCGCCCAACACTCACGACAGCATTGTTGTCACGGAGTACACTCAACGTCGACAACAGAATATGACCTGTGTGCACATGGTACTATACAACCTCGGGCTCAATATCTTAGTCATTTACTCAATCGAGTCTCAGGAAAAACATATAAAAATATTTGAACACGCCTGCTTAACTTTTTTTTCATAAAACTCAAGCTTACTCAGCTCGTTCATAAAAACTGGAAATCTTTAAATCATTCTTGCTAGTACATGCTTGCTTGAAATCATAACATTTTCACTAAATTTCAGTAACCAACAAACATATACTCTCATAAAAATTCCATCGGAAAATCTAGGCTCATAACGAGCACTTGAAATCATTTTTAGGAAAACGTGCATGCTCATAAGTATGTGTTCAAAGAATACATTAAGCATCTAAGTAATTTCATTCTAGGAAAACCTTGTACTTCCATAAACATAATTCAAGCATAAAGATCGTTTTGGAGGTTCGTTTGTCACTCACCGTGTTAGAACTAGAATCCTTGCCCGTACACTCGACCTATTTCCTCTTAGCCTGTCAAACAAACTAAATCTAAGTATTATAACATCGAGCTCAACAATTTCAACCTTAGAATTACAAAAAAACACACCATTTAATTTTCCAGCATTTTACACATTTTCATGCCCTGACTTCATACTCTCATAACTTCTTCATTACTTAGCCAAAAAGGATGTACTTTATATCAAACTCTTCCTTTTTGAACCCTCTAAAACTCATCAGAAGGAATGGAATTGAAATTCCTTATGGATATGTTCGAAAATACCTCAAAAGCCTCTTCCTTAAAAACAAACTTCTACTATTTCCAGATTCGTTCCCCTGCTGCACACAGAAATGGACCTGAAATTTTGAAATATCTTCCAGTCAATTCCTACTCACGAGTTCTTCATGAAAGTTGTAGGAAATTCAATAAGCTTTCCAACCATACCTATTAGAGCTTCTAATTCGAATCTTACTTATCAGCACGTTCCAAAAACCAGAGGGTTCTCAGATTTGACAGCAAATTCTGTCATCTGCATTCCTCTTCACAAACCAGTAACTTATGGTCAGATATTGCTCGAGCTTCCTTCACAAATTTTGTTCAAATATGAGTTAAATTTCAAGAAATTCAAACCTCAGCTTTTACCTCTTCTTGTGGAGCTCGAATTGATCCAAATATCAGAACTGGGCTGAGTTAAACATTGAATTTCCATGGAACCTTCAACTGAACCTTTCTCCTTTCTTCTTAAGCTTCAAACCAAAACCATCTTTCATTCTTCTTCCTTCAGTTCTCTCCCACGAAGCTCTGGCTTAATTTGTGAAAAATGAGATGAAAATGGGAAGAAGGTGGGTTAAAATAAAGTTAAGAAGACATAGGTGGTGGTTTTGTCTTTTTTAAAATCCTTTCTTTATTTCTTTCTTTCCCTTTTCTTTTCTTTTCTTAAAACAAAAAAAACCAAAATATATTAAACTTTTCCTTTCTTGTTTTCTTTTGTTTTTTTTTTTGTAAATAAATCCAAAGAGAGATCTCGGGTTTACAAAAGGCATAACTAATTAGAACTGTTTTTGAAATTTCAGCATGTCGTCCTATATAATAGCCTTACTCAAAAGTGAACGTTTAACTGGCAAAAATTATATTGCGTGGAAGTCGAACCTGGATGCAATTCTTGTTATGGATGACCTTCGGTTTGTAATAACTGAGGAATGTCCTCAGATCCGTGCTCAAAACGCACCTCAATAAGTTAAGGATGTGTTTGACCGCTGGTCCAAGTCCAATGAAAAGGCCAAGGCCTATATCCTAGCTAGCATATCTGATGTTTTGGCCAGGAAGTTAGAGGGAATGGTCTCAGCTCGTGAGATCATGGGTTATCTGCAGAGTTTGTCTAGACAACCGTCTGAACAAATTCGACACGAATCCCTCAAGTACGTTTATAACGCGTGCATGAAGGAGGGAACTTCAGTGGGAGAACATGTTCTTGATCTGATAGTTCACTTCAACGTGGCCGAAATGAACGGATCGGTCTTGGATGAGCAAAGTAAGGTATTGTTTATCCTGGAATCTCTTCTGAAGAGTTTCCTTCCATTCCGCAGCAATGCGGAGATGAACAAAAGGGAGTATAACTTGACTTCCCTCCTAAATGAGTTGCAGACCTACCAGTCTCTTATGGATAATAAAAGACAGGTTGATGGAGAGGCAAATCAGTTTGCCCATTCCAAAAGGGTCCAGATGGGTTCATCCTCTGGAACTAAGCCCTGCGGTTCTTCTTATTGGATTAAGAAGACTCGGAAGAAGAGGAAAGGAGGAAAAGGGAAAGCTTATGCTATTGCAGACGTTGAGCTCAAAAAGAAGAAAGATAAATTCGATTTACTTGTTCTTAAACTTGTTTAGTGGAAAATGATGATTTTACCTGGATACTTGATTCAGGAGCCACTAACCATGCTTGCTCTTCGTTACAAGAAACTAGTTCCTCCAAGGAGCTCGAAGAGAGTGAGATGACGCTCAAGGTCGGAACGGGAGACGTCGTCTCAGCTCGTGCAGTGGTAGATGCCAAGCTATTTTTAGAGATAGATTCCTATTTTTAGAAAATTTGTACATAGTTCCTAAGATTAAGAGGAACTTGATTTCTATCTCTTGCTTAATTGAACTTGGTGATAAGCACCGAATTTGTTGGTTTAACAAAGCTAGAGGTCCTTCTAGGATCTTTGCAAACGTCACGAACAAGGCTAACTTAACGAATTGATTCCAACTAAGAGTTTAGTTAGAAGATGAATCACTCTTAGATCAAACTTAGAATAAGGATGGTCGCTCCTAGATCCTAAGACGACTCACTCCAGAATTAGCTTGATCGGGGCTAATCCAATGAATCGGTTAAACATCAAACCTAAAGGAAGATTTGAAAGAAAGTTAACACCAAATGGGGCTAAACAAAACTCAAGTTTTTTTCATAAAGGTTCTGCCTTTTCCATGCCAATACAAGCCTTTAAATAGGCCAAAATGGTCGTGCAAAGCACCAAAGACCAAAAGTCTTTAAAAAACATTAAATGTGAAATGAAGAAAAAATTGACCTAGGAATTTAAAACTTGATTGCACAACGTTTGAGAGCTCTAAATATGGAACAAAAAACATAGAAATGCTTTAAATGGTCTTAATTATCTACTGTAGGATCCGCCATGCATGACTATTTCGTTTGACGAGGTTTGACATCACGAAATCCCAAGAGGTGCAATCTAGACACCACTGCTCACATTTTCTGCACACTTTTTTTGTCCTCCGTGCCATCTTTCAAACTAGACAACTTTTCCCGTGCCATCTTCACTCCATTTTCATCTTGACTTGTTGTACTAACATTATAAAGAATTTTGGGCTCAAAAATCTTGGTCTCTCCTTGTGCATTCACGAGCTTTTGGAGATACAATGTGAAAGCCTCTTGAATCTTCTTGGCCTTGCTCCTTGTTATTGCTCCTTCAGTACATGCAATGGATCAATGGTTTGATTCACATCATCCCCTTTCTTTAAAAAGGATTTGTCCTCAAATCAACGTCTTCATTTCCTATATCAAAAGGAGTCAAATCCCCACATTAAAAGTAGAACTTACATTGTACTCACCTCTGAGATCTAGTTTGTATGCATTGTCATTGATCCGCTCTAATACTTGAAATGGACCATCTCCCCTTGGTTGAAGTTTAGACTTCCTTTGGTCCTAAACCTTTCCTTTCGTAGATGAACCCAAACCCATTCACCCGGCTTTAAAAATCAATTTCTTTCTCCTTGGTTCTTCCGAGTGACTAGCTTTTCATTTTTCTTTTCAATTCTTTCCTTGACTTCTTTGTGCAGATTTTTGATGTATTCGGCTTTAGAAACAAATGCATCACTAGAAAACATATTAGGTGGTAAAGGTGATAAATCTAGAGGAGTTAAGGGATTAAATCCATACACAACCTCAAAAGGTGAACAATGAGTGGTGCTATGTATCGCTCTATTGTATGCAAACTCCACAAAAGGTAGAGTCTCTTCCCAAGACTTAAGATTCTTAGAAATTAGCGATCTAAGTAATGCCCCTAAAGTTCTATTAACCACCTCGGTTTGCCCATCAGTTTGGGGTGACAAGTTGTAGAAAATAAAAGCTTAGTTCCCAATTTACCCCACAAAACTTTCCAAAATGACTTAAAAATTTGGCATCTCTATCACTTACAATGGTTTTTGAATGCCATGCAATCTAACAACTTCCCTAAAGAATAGATTAGCTATATTAGTTGCATCATTTGTTTTGTTACATGGAATGAAATGTGCCATTTTACTAAACCTATCAACCACCACAAAAATGCTATCATGATGTCTCCTAGTCTTTGGCAATCCTAGAACAAAATCCATGCTAATGTCAACCCACGGTTCACTAGGAACATCTAAAGGTGTATAAAGTCCATGTGGTTGTGTTTTAGACTTAGCTTCCTTACATTTGAAACATTGCTTGCACACTTTATTCACATCCTTCCTCATTTTCAACCAATAAAAGTGTTCACACAACATGTTGTATGTTTTAAACTCCCAAAATGTCCCATAAGACCTCCTCATGAGCTTCCTTCACAAGTAACTCTCGAATAGAACACTTAGGAATGCAAAGTTTACCCTTCCTAAAAAGCATACCATCAAATACAACATGATCATGTACGTTGTTTCCTCCTACACATTGCATATACACATCATGAAATTCAGATTTCTCAACTTTGTAAAGCTCAATCATATGTTTAAAACCAAGAATCTTTGCACTAAGGGCGTAAAAATAATGCATACCTTCTTGATAATGCATCGGCCACCACATTATCCTTACCTTTTTGTAATGAATGACATAAGGAAATGTCTCAATGAACTCTACCCATTTTGCATGCCTCCTATTTAGCTTTGTTTGGCTTTTGAGGTGCTTCAAACTTTCATGATCGGTGTGGATGACAAACTCTTTTGGCCACAAGTAATGTTGCCAAACTTGCAAAGTCCTCACAAGTGCATGCGCTCTTTGTCATATGTCGAGTAGTTGACTTGTGCTCCATTTAGCTTCTCACTAAAGAACATGATTGGCCTCTTTTCTTGCATCAAAACAGCTCCTATACCTATCCCGCTCGCATCACATTCAATCTCAAAAGATTTGTCAAAGTTAGGTAAAGCAAGACAAGGTGCATTGGTCAATTTATCTTTTAATTCATTGAATGCATCTTCTTGTTTTTCTGTCCATTCAAATTTCACATGCTTTTTGACAAGTTCATTTAATGGTGAGGCTATACTACTGAAATTTTAATAAACCTCCTATAAAAACTAGCCAAACCATGAAAAGATCTCACCTCATTTGCATTGGTAGGTGTTGGCCACTCTCGGATAGCCTTTACCTTTTCTTCATCAACTTGCACACCATTCCTTCCAACAATGAAACCTAGGAAATTGACTTGGTCTAGACAAAAACTACACTTTTTTGAAGTTGGCATATAGCTTCTCTTCTCTAAGTTTAAGTAAAATTGTCTTAACATGCAAAATATGATCATCCAAGCTTTTTGAGTAAACAAGAATATCATCAAAGTACACAACAACAAATTTTCCAATGTACTCTCTCAACACATGATTCATTAGCCTCATAAAAGTACTTGGTGCATTAGTAAGGCCAAATGGCATAACAAGCCACTCATAAAGTCCAAATTTTGTTTTGAAAGCCGTTTTCCACTCATCTCCCACATGCATTCGAATTTGATGATAACCACTTTTAAGATCTATTTTTGAAAACAGATTAGCACCATGTAATTCATCTAGCATGTCATCCAATCTAGGAATGGGATGTCGATATTTTACTGTTATCTTGTTGATGGCTCGACAATCAACACACATTCTCCATGTGCCATCCTTCTTGGGTACCAAAATCACCTGGCCCGAGCAAGGACTCATGCTTTCTCTAACATAACCTTTATCCATGAGTTCTTCTACTTGCCTTTGAATCTCCTTAGTCTCGGTTGGATTGGTCCTATAAGTCGCCATGTTTGGAAGAGTTGCCCTGGGTATGAAGTCAATTTGATGTTCAATCCCTCTTAAAGGAGGTAAATCCAGTAGGTGCATCTTCATGTGGAAACATATCATTAAATTCCTGCAAAAGAGACTTAAAAGAACTTGGCAAAACATCATTAGATTTTGGGTTAGTTGTTAAACACATCCCTTTGCACATAAGTACAAATTTTGGTTGTTGTGTCAACAACACATTCCTCACTTCCCCTTTCTTATAACCAAACTCACATTCTTTCTTTTTCCTCAAAATCACTCTTTTTCTCTCTCTTGGTTTTCACTCACCTTTTGCCCTCACTTCTCTCTTTCTTTTCACTCTTTTCTTTTCTTTTAACTTACTTTCTTCTCTCCTCTTTTGTTCTTCAAACTCTTTTATTTTCTTCTCTAATTTCAAATGATCACAATGTACTTCATATGGAGACAATGGAAGTAAAGTAAATTTCTTCCCGTTGAAGGTAAACGAATACTTATTTTTCACTCCATCAAATGTGACCTCTCTATCATATTGCCAAGGCCTACTAACAATATATCCCCGCATGCATAGGTAAAACATCACAAAGTACTTCATCCTTATATCTTCCCAAAGTAAAAGGAATAAGAACTTGAGAATTTACCTTAAGTTCTCCTTTGTTTGTCAACCATTGAAGTTTGTATGGCTTTGGATGTGGACGGGTAGTAAGTTGAAGTCTCTTTACAAGAAAACTACTTACCACATTTGTGCAACTCCCACTATCAATCACCAAACTGCATGGACTTCCTTTAATTAGGCATCTTGTGTGAAACAAGTTTTCCCTTTGGTCTTCAACTTTGTCTTCCTTGATTTGCATACTAAGGACCCTCCTTGTGATCAACGATATGGAGTTACCTTCTTCAACATACTCATCATCACATATTTCGATTCTTCCTCAAATGGGGCATCATGCTCCTCACATTCATCCTCCGAATCAACTACACCATTTCTTATCACCATAACTCTTTTATTGACACATTCTTTGCTCACGTGTCCAAACCCTTTGCACTTCCAACATTGAATAGAACTAGACTTTTCCCTTACCTCCTTTGAAGCTTCATTCTTTTTAGCATTGGAGTTTTCTGCCTCCACTCTTTTGGCAAAGAACAAACTTGCTTCTTTGTTGTGTCGGTTCATTCCTATTCACAAAACTATCCTTGTTCCATGCATTAGAGTTTGAAAAGGTACTAGCTTTAGGTGTATACCTTTTGAATGCTCCTTTTCTTCCTTCAATTGAGCTTCAATTTTGATAGCATAATGATACATATCTTCAAGGTAAGGTGGTGGATTTCTATCAACCTGATGAGCAATTTCTCGATTCAAACCTCCAAGGAATCGAGACATGGTGTCTTCCTCTTCTTCTCGAATTTTTGCTCTTTCCATCAAGGACTCCATCTCTTGATAATATTCAGCAACACTTTTTGAGAAAGATTGCAATTTAGTTTTCAAATCTCTTTCATAATGTTTTGGAACATACCTCTTTCTCATGGCTTCTTTAAGTTCTTCCCAAGTTTCTATTGGATCTTCCTCTTTCCTTCTTCTCTCGGATTTGAGATGTTGATACCATTCTCCCGCATGATTGGTGAATTCGGCAATGGCAAGTTTCATCTTCTTATTCTCACTATATGTATTACAATCAAATACATGTTCTATTTTTCTTTCCCATTGCAAGTATGCCTCCTGAGTCCGCTGTACCACTAAAGGGTGGAATTCTCGAGTTTCACTCCGCTATCCCTTTCTTCATTCACTCTTTCCGCTCTTCTAGGTTGCACAATGTTTGCAACGTTATTTCTTCCTCTTCCCCTCACATTTCCTCTTCCTCCTAAGTTTCTTTCTTGTACCTTGTAAATCAAACATGCCTTCATCTTCTTGCAAGATCCGTTCTTCTCTTTGTTGTTGTGCTCTCCTTTCTTCCCTTTCTTCTCTCATCATCTCCATCATACCTTGAATTGCTTGAAGAATAGCCATATTTGGATCTACCACTTGCGAACTTTTTCTTTATTATCTTGTGACATTTTTTTATATAAGGACCTCTCCACACTTCTCACCAAGATATCACTCAAGGACACTCGTGTTTATCACTCAAGGGTAGGCTTTTGGTACTAGGTCAAAGATGTAAGGGTTGGTTTAAAAATTTGGTGCAACCTTGCTTTCTAACTTGATATAAAACTAAATCAATGATAACCATTCACAAGCTAAGACTAGAGAAACTCATCCTAAGGATCTACAACTCAAAGTTTTGAGAAAATAAAATTTAAAATCAAGAACTTTTGTGTGTCTTGGATCCTTGAACACTTTTTTTTTTGCTTTGCTACTATTTTTTTTCCACTTTTTGCTACTGCTTTTTTTCACTTTTTGCTACTTTTTTTTTTTCACTTTTTGCTACTGATTTTTTTTTTTCACTTTTTGCTACTTTTTTTTTCACTTTTTGCTACTGTTTTTTTTTTTATCCAAGAACTAAACACAAAGAAATGGAAGAAAAGTTGTAGGATGCCTTGTATTAAACTTTGTAAATGATAAAAAAAATGAAAGAAAATAAAGTAAAGCAAATTGAAGATATTTCACCTCTAGAGAGTCGGCCAAAGGATGTCGACCAACGAGCGCTCTGATACCAAATGATAAGCACCGAATTTGTTGGTTTAACAAAGCTAGAGGTCCTTCTAGGATCTTTGCAAACGTCACGAACAAGGCTAACTTAACGAATTGATTCCAACTAAGAGTTTAGTTAGAAGATGAATCACTCTTAGATCAAACTTAGAATAAGGATGGTCACTCCTAGATCCTAAGACGACTCACCCGCAATTAGCTTGATCGGGCTAATCCAATGAATCGGTTAAACATCAAACCTAAAGCAAGATTTGAAAGAAAGTTAACACCAAATGGGGCTAAACAAAACTCAAGTTTTTTCATAAAGGTTCTGCCTTTTCCATGCCAATACAAGCCTTTAAATAGGCTAAAATGGTCGTGCAAAGCACCAAAGACCAAAAGTCTTTAAAAAGCATTAAATGTGAAATGAAGAAAAAATTGACCTAGGAATTTAAAACTTGATTGCACAACGTTTGAGAGCTCTAAATATGGAACAAAAAACATAGAAATGCTTTAAATGGTCTTAATTATCTACTGTAGGATCCGCCATGCATGACTATTTCGTTTGACGAGGTTTGACATCACGAAATCCCAAGAGGTGCAATCTAGACAGCCACCTGTTCACATTTTCTGCACACTTTTTTTGTCCTCCGTGCCATCTTTCAAACTAGACAACTTTTCCCGTGCCATCTTCACTCCATTTTCATCTTGACTTGTTGTACTAACATTATAAAGAATTTTGGGCTCAAAAATCTTGGTCTCTCCTTGTGCATTCACGAGCTTTTGGAGATACAATGTGAAAGCCTCTTGAATCTTCTTGGCCTTGCTCCTTGTTATTGCTCCTTCAGGTACATGCAATGGATCAATGGTTTGATTCACATCACTTGGCTATTATATTACCTTTTCAATTAATTAAGTGTTCATTTCAAAGAAAGGTGTCAATATTTGTTCTGCTAAGTTAGAAAACGACTTGTATGTACTTAAATTGAATCAAACTAAAGCAATTTTAAATCATGAGATGTTTAAAACTGCGAATACTCAAAGTCAAAGATTTTCTCCAAATAATAATACCTATCTTTCGCACTTTAGACTTGGTCATATAAATCTCAACCGAATTGAGAGACTATCTAAGAATGGACTTCTAAATAAGTTAGAAGATGATTCTTTACCTCCTTTCGAGTCATGCTTGGAAGGTAAAATGACTAAGCGACCTTTTACTGCAAAAGGTTATAGAGCCAAAGAACCCTTAGAACTTATACATTCGGATCTCTGTGGTCCAGTGAATGTTAAAGCTCGAGGAGGGTACGAATATTTCATCTCTTTCATAGATGATTATTCTAGGTATGGTTATTTATACCTAATGCATTATAAGTCTGAGGCTCTTGAAAAGTTCAAAGAGTATAAGGTTGAAGTAAAAAATGCATTAGGGAAAACCATCAAGAAACTTCGATCCGATCAAGATGGAGAGTATATGGATCTAAGATTCCAGGACTATTTGATAGAACATGGAATCAAATCTCAACTCTCGACACCTAAGACACCTCAACAGAATGGTGTATCTGAAAGGAGAAATTAAACCTTGTTAGACATGGTTCGATCTATGATGAACTATGCTCATTTGCCTGCCTCGTTTTGGGGTTACGGAGTAGAGACTGCGGTTCAAATCTTAAACACTGTTTCATCAAAGAGTGGTTCAGAAACACCTTTTGAGTTGTGGAAGGGCGTAAACCTAGTTTACAATACTTGAGATTTGGGGTCATTCCGACACACACGTCTTTGGTGACAAACCCAAAGAAATTGGAACCTCGTTCAAGATTATGCCAATTTGTTGGATATCCCAAAGAAACGAGAGGTGGTCTTTTCTACGACCCACAAGAAAATAAGGTGATTGTATCGACAAACGCCACTTTCTTGGAGGAAGATCACATGAAGAACCATAAACCGCGTAATAAGTTAGTATTAAATGAAGCTATAGATGAGTCAACAAGAGTTGTTGATCAAGTTGCACCTTCATCAAGAGTTGATAAAGAAGCCAACACATCGAGTCAGTCTTATCCTTCTCAATCGTTGGGAATGCCTCGACATAGTGGGAGAGTTGCTTCCCAACCTGACCGCTACTTGGGTTTAGGTGAAACTCAAGTTGATGACGGTGTAGAGGATCCATTGCCCTATAAACAGGCAATGAATGACGTAGATAAGGACCAATGGATCAAAGCCATGGACCTTGAAATGGAGTCAATGTACTTCAATTCAGTATGAACCCATAGGGTGTAAATGGATCTATAAGAGAAAGAGAGATTTGACTGGAAAGGTACAAACCTTTAAGGCTAGACTTGTAGCAAAGGGTTTTACCCAAAGGGAAGGAGTTGACTATGAGGAAACTTTTTCCCCTGTTGCTATGCTTAAGTCTATCAGGATACTCTTTTCCATAGTCGCATTTTATGATTATGAGATTTGGCAAATGGACGTCAAGACTGCCTTTTTTAATGGTAATCTTGACGAGAGCATCTATATGTCTCACTTTCGGGGTCATAACCCAAGGTCAGGAGCAAAAAGTTTGCAAGCTCAATCGATCCATTTATGAGTTGAAACAAGCATCCAGATCTTGGAACATAAGATTTGATACTACGATCAAGTCTTATGGCTTTGACCAAAACGTTGATGAGCCTTGTGTTTACAAGAGGATCGTCAACGACAAAGTAGTTTTCTTAGTACTTTATGTGGATGATATCCTACTCATTGGGAATGGAGTAGGATACCTAACTGACATAAAGAATTGGCTGGCGACCCAATTCCAAATGAAAGATTTGGGAGAGGAGCAATATGTTCTTGGGATTCAAATTTTCAGGAATCGCAAGAACAGAACGCTAGCTCTGTTTCAAGCATCTTATATCGAAAAAATGTTGGCCCGATATTCGATGCAGAATTCCAAGAGGGGCTTATTACCCTTCAAGCATGGAGTTCATCTGTCAAAGGAATAGTGTCCTAAGACACCTCAAGAAGTTGAGGATATGAGACGTATTCCTTATGCCTCTGCAGTAGGTAGCTTAATGTATGTTATGTTGTGCACGAGGCCAAACATTTGTTATGCAAAGGAGAATAGTCCAGAGGTACCACCCAATCCGAGGTTAGACCACTAGACCGCAGTTAAAAATTTCTTCAAGTATCTTAGGAGAACGAGGGACTATACGCTTGTGTATGGGACTAAGGATTTGATCCTTACTGGATACATTTATTCTGATTTTCAGACCGATAATGATTCTAGAAAATCCACATCGGGATCAGTTTTCACCCTTAATGGGAGAGTTATTGTGTGGTAAAGCATCAAGCAAGGATGCATCGCTGAATCCACAATAGAGGCTGAGTATGTCGTTGCTTGTGAAGTAGTTAAAGAGGTTGTTTGGCTAAGGAAATTCCTTACTGATTTGGAAGTTGTTCCAAATATGGAATTTTTCATCATCTTATACTGTGACAACAGTGGTGCGATAGCCAATTCGAAGCAACCTCGCAACCATAAGTGAGGGAAGCACATCGAGAGGAAGTATCACTTGATATGAGAAATAGTGCAACGAGGAGATGTGACAGTCACGAAGATCGCTTCCAAGCACAACATTGTTGATCCGTTTACAAAGACTATCACGGCTAAAGTGTTCGAGGGTCATCTGGAAAATCTAGGTCTACGAGATATGTACATAGGCTAATCTAGGGCAAGTGAGAATATGTAATGGGTATATGGATGTCCTAGTTTATTGTATTTGTATCTCTGTAACCACTGTTTTAGATTGTGATGTACCCCACTAGAGTTTTAGTTCAAGTGGGAGTTTGTGCCCTAAAACTCGCAATTTGTAATTTTGTTCTAATTATTGTAATAAAGAGTTATTATTTCAATAAAGAGGTATTGTTCGTTATTTACGATATTGCCCTTGTTTTAACCCTAAATCCAATAAACTAACATCCAAGGCTGTAAAATGTCTCTTGAACTGAATGTAGTGTACATATAAAGGATCTCGGTTCGAGATACAACCTAAAGGGTCTATAGTAAGGGGATAAGGTTTGGGTACCTGACCCTGGTAACATTGTGGATGTGGCCAACTTTGTATATGATACAAACACTATGATCCTAACGTGTTCGTGTAGATGACATATGAGTGAGGATATCTTATGTAATGAGATTACATAAGACCGGACCGCGAAATAATAACCGCTAGATGTAACTCCGTTGACTAGTTAGGTTTTTATTTCACTAGGATGACCTAGGCAACTTGATCTCAATCCTGAGCAGGTTACGAACTCCTGTTTGTGAGGGATTGTCCTTTTACTAGTATGGGTGAGAGTGGCTAGATTCGCCGACTCAATAAGCCTACCTTCTTGGGGACAAGACCGAATGAGCGACTGGGGACTTAACTTAGCAAGATGGAATTCACTCCTTCCCGCTGTTGGGATGTTTGTCCTAATCTCGTATTTTGTAAATTACTATTTGAAATTAATAAAGAGTTATTTATTTCATCATTTTGTGTCTCGCATTTTATACAAACTTTGACCAATAAACTAAGCTCCAGGGTCATTGAATACATGAGAGAACTAGAACTTGAACGGTGTGTAGTGGACACACAGAGAGGATCACATTCGAATAAATAACCCGAACGATCTACAGTATATGGATGGGGTTGAAGACCTAATCCCTGATACGGTGTGGATGCGACCCGCTTTATATTAAGATACAAACGAGGTGATCTGACTCGTTCATGTGGTTGACATGCGAGTGGGGGCATCCTGTACAATGAGATTGTACAAGATCGGACCGTGAATTATTAGACCTACTGATGTAACACCGCTCACAGTAAGGACTAATAACTTCGTAGATGACCATTAGTGACTCGACCTGAATCCTGAGCGTGTTACGGACTCTTGTCTACGGGGGTCTGTCCTTTGACTAGTACGGGTGAGGGTAGTCACAGTTACTCGCCCAATATGCCTATCTTCTCAGGGACAGGACCAAGTAGGGAGCTGGGAACTTAACTACGCGAGACGGAATTCACTCGTTCCCGCATTTAGGGAAACTAGAGGGGTTGTACCCTTAAGTGTGTCTCCAGGGCTTGGACAACGGGTGCCTACTCTCTCATTGGCACAAGAGAGTTGTTGTGTATGGTCAGACCATTACAACGTTGTTGTTCATTAGAGGAGTAGTGGGGACTTAAGGAACAAGAGGTAGACATAGGGGTAAAACGGTAATTTGACCCAGTAGTGTCTACGAACAACCTGTGAAGGGTCGACTCATGGGCATTGGTTATATCAGTGGACACGTAATATCTTGCACTGACGGGAGTGCAACTACATGTTTTAATGGAGTGTTACCGTAGCTAATGAATATTGATTAACCGGGTCAAAGAGTTTGATAGGTTAATCTCGGATCATTGGAGCTCGTCACTGTAGGTCCATAAGGTCCCTCGGTTTGCTCAAACTGGGTTAAAAGAAGGGTTTACCTTTTTGGTGTGAATTGAAGTGTTCAATTTCACTAAAGGGCATTTATGTCATTTATATGAGATATGAATGATATAATATATAGTTTAATGTGAATGAGATTCATAATAAACTATAAGTTAGCCTAATTGTTGAACTAGGGCTAATTAGGAGAAATTAGATTGAGAGATATTAAATTGGATGTGATTCAATTTAATAAATCCACAATTATACAAATGTGATTTGTAAAATGAGATATGAGATATCTTATAATATGTGGTTATGCAAGTATGATTTGCATAACCTATGATTGTGGTAAAATGGTAAATAGGTGGAGATTTCAACTCCACCTATCTCCATTATTTAAACCCCTTTGCAAGAAGGGTTGATTAAGCATTCTCTCATTTTTTGGAAATCTTACCAAAAAGAAGAGTCTCTCTCTCTCAATTCTCTCTCAAATTCTTCTCCTCCCTTCATCAAAATAAAAAAGAATCTCACCATTCTCCTTCTTCCTAAAGAAGAACAACAGAGAAGCCAAGTGGTGGTTTTCTTGTTCGTAAGAAGAGTTCAGGATCGTAGAGATCGAGAAGCACACGAAGAGTTCGTGATCGTGAACGGAAAGGAAATTGAAGTCTGTCTTCAACAAGTAAGTAACGAAATCTTGCTGTTTCTTTTCATTTTTATGCATGTTTAGCCTTATATAAGAGTTAGATTGTTTTAACGAAATTTGGTTGCACAACTTCACCACGACGATTCGATCGTATTTCGCTGCGTGGGAGTTTCATTCCCTTCAATTGGTATCAGAGCCACTCGTTGGTTCGATGTTGTGCACTGTTTTTCGTTGAAATTAGGTGGGTATTGCCTTAATTTATGAGATAAATTGTGGTTTGCATGATGGATGTTTTCGGTTTTGGCACTTTAAGTTTAGATTTACAATTTTATGTTGATATGATCAATGTAAGGGCCCATTGTTTTTGGGCATTTTGTTGTAATCGAGTCTGTAAGTCCGAGTCGTTCGTGTAAAGAGTTGTTGTGAAGAAATCGGAGCGGAAACGGGCGAGAATCGACAAAGAATAGCAAGAGGAGCTTGTTGTTCTGTCGACAACGTTCAGACGTTGTTCATTGGCGTCTCAACGCTGCGCATGCGGTCGGAGGCCTTGCTTCAGAGCAGCGTTGCAACGCTGAGGCGTGGAGCACGCGGGGCGTGACGTTGGAGGCTGCAGCGTTGCAACGCTGGCCACGACGTTGCAACGCTACAGTGTAGTGGGCAGGTTGCTGAGGCGCGCGCGCGAGAAAGTGGGAGATGTGCATTGAGGGGCAGTTTTTTGCACGTTTTTTCTTTTATTTAATTATTTACAAAATGTATTTTGTTATTTAATTTATTTATTTTATTAACTAATATTAATATAATTGTTATATTAATGTTATTTAATTAAATAAATGCCCCTAGGTGCCAAAACCGATCCATTTTTGCTATTTAATTATTTTATGCATGTGATGTATGATTTAATTAATTTATATGTGCATAATGTATGTCATATAGATTTAAAATCCCACCTTAGGTTAAACATTTCATGCATCATTTATATTATAAGTGTTATAATATATAGTTTGCATGATAGGTTATATTATAAGAGTTTTAATATAATTAAATGCATGTTTTAATTTAATTAATATAAGTGTTATATTTTTAGATTAAAGTATGCTCATGCATTTTAATTTCATTTGATGAATTACTATGTTATAGTATATAGTTATTCATGTGATGAATGATCAAGCACTATAACATAGAATGCATGCAACCTAAGTTAATTATTAGTTTAAAGTGTTTAGAACTTGAATAATTAGACTTAGGTTTTCTAGTTCTAATAAGATTAGAATTAGGAAATCAAAGTATAATCTTTGAATGGTGACTGATTAGTAACTCTGTCTAAGGAAGGTTTGTCTAAGGCTGGGGTATTTAAGTTGACACTTGCGGAACACCCCTACCTGGAAACCGACCTGGGAGTGAATTCGATCCAGAGATTCTTAGATTATATTTTTCGTGAGTGCCGTTAATTAAAAGATGATTAATTTACTCACATAGACCTAAATAATAATGTGATTATAAACTTAGGTTAAATACCATATAAGAGTTATATTGGTAGACTTAGGTAAATTTTAGTCGGTTTATCTAGGTCAATCCCGAAAATTATAAAGTGCTGAGTGGGAGGAAATATAGTGTATAAGATACATTCAATGTCCGACCACAAATCTCCGTTAAGTCCGCACCGTGAGATCCATACTCGGCCTCGTGGCGCAAATGGTAGCGTCCCCCTTCGGATGGTATTTGTATGGGTCAATATCAACGTGGATGGAGAAAGTACTTATAGTGAGTGAGAGCGGGACCTGTGAAAATGGGACCCACGGTCTCTTCTTTCGATTCACACCATGAGACACCTATGATCCGCCTGCTAGTTTGGCCTGGACCAGACAATCCCTTCGGAGAGCCTTGATCATGGGAGTCGGAACACCGTGAATTCCTTAAAGGGATATAGTTTCCTTGTTGGTTTTCCATCGTGGCTCACCCTTCGGTGGCTATTGTTTGGACGGATACTTGGAAACTTAAAGATTGAGGGTGACACTCACAGAATTCGTTAAGTGTTAATGAATTCGACCAAATAATGGTAACTGGACGCCTAATGGAATAAGAGTTATTCTCGGGATTAGGGCCAGTCGAGAAAGTCTCGCCCTGTAGGAGGAGTATTTTTGTTCACCCTTCTCATGGCGGTCATTCTAAACCTTTAGGATATCATTGCAATTTTTAAATGACCTAGAGTTCATAGGATTAAATTTTGCTAAAACTTGATTGGTTTTCAAAAGTTTATGCGAGACTGACACAAAATTATTTGATTTTTTCAGCTAAAAATATGTCTAGCTCAATAATTGTTTTACTTGCTTCCGACAAACTAGTGGGAGATAACTTCCAAACGTGGAAGAACAACATGAACACGATTTTAGTAACTGACGACCTGAAGTTCGTGGCTATCGAGGAGTGTTCTCGGTTCTGAAAATCGATCGCATCACGAAGTGTTCGTGATGCATACGATCGATGGATCAGGGCCAATGAAAAGGCCAAGGTCTACATCATTGCCAGCTTATTTGAGGTATTGGCAAAGAAGCACGAGTTGATGATCGCCGCCAAGGAGATCATGGAGTTATTGCAAGACATGTTTGGACAACAATCCTTTCAGGTCAGGCACGATTCGCTCAAACACGTCTTCAACGCCTGGATGAAAGAAGGGACGTCTGTCTGAGAACACGTTCTAAACATGATGACTCACTTTAATCTATCGGAGATGAACGGGGCTTCGATCGACGAGTTGAGCCAGGTCATCTTTATTCTAGAGACTCTTCCGAAGAGTCTCCTTTAGTTTCGTAGCAATGCTGTTATGAACAAAATTAGTTACACTCTGACCACCCTTCTGAACGAGCTACAGAACTTCCAGTCCTTGATGAGGATCAGAGCACCGGAATCTGAGGCAAATGTTGCCTACAAGTCTTATCACAGGGGTTCGACCTTTGGGACTAAACTTGTTACTCCTTCTCACCCGAAAGGGAAAAAGAAGAAAATGAAGAAGGGTAAAGTTGACCGAGTTGCCGCCCAAAAGGCAAGAAGGTCAAGGAAGTTGCAGAGAAAGGAAAGTGTTTCCACTGCAAGGGGATGGTCACTGGAAGAGAATCTGTTCCAAGTTCCTTGTCGAGAGGAAGAATCAAGGTAAATGTGATTTACTGGTAACTGAAACATGTTTAGTGGAGAGTACTGACTCTGCCTGGATTTTAGATTCGGGCGCCACTAACCACGTTTGTTCTTCTTTTCAGGGAATTGATTCCTGGCAGCAGCTGCGAGAAGGTGAGGTGACTCACGGGTTGGATCCGAGAAGATAGTCTCCGCTGCAGCGATCAACAAAGTGAAGCTTTATTTTGACAGGAATTACTTATTGTTGGACAATTTGTACATAGTCCCAGGGTTTACTAGAAACATTGTTTCTATTTCCTGTCTTATTGAACAGTGTATTTCAATTTCCTTTGATTATAATAGTGTTTATTTCTTTCAAAGGCAATTTGATTTGTTCATCTTCACTTGAGTCTAACTTGTATGTTTTAAAGTCTAATTCGGTCAAAAGCGTTTTGAACACTGAGTTATTTAAAACTGCAGAAATGCGAACTAAGAGAGTTAAAGTTTCTCCAAAAGAAAATGCCCATCTTTGACATCTAAGGTTAGGCAACATTAATCTCAATCGGATTGAGAGACTAGTGAAGAGTGGACTTCTAAGTCAGTTGGAAGAAAACTCTTTACCGGTGTGTGAGTCATGCCTCGAAGGCAAAATGACCAAACGTCCTTTTAGTGGAAAAGGATATAGAGCCAAGGAGCCCCTTGAGCTTATACATTCTGACCTTTGTGGTCCGATGAGTGTTAAAGCACGAGGAGGTTACGAATACTTCGTATCTTTCATTGATGATTATTCGAGGTATGAGTATCTTTACCTAATGCATAAGAAGTCTGAAACTCTTGAAAAGTTCAAGGAGTACAAGACTGAGGTTGAGAACCTGTTAGGTAAAACCATAAAAACACTTCGATCAGATCGAGGTGGAGAGTATATGGACACTGAATTCCAGGACTATACGATCGAACATGGAATTATGTCCCAACTCTCAGCACCTGGTATGCCACAACAGAATGGTGTATCGGAGAGGAGAAACAGAACCCTGTTAGACATAGTTCGGTCGATGATGAGCTATGCTCGTCTCCCTGATTCTTTTTGGGGTTACGCAGTGGAGACTGCGGTATATATTTTGAACAACGTTCCGTCGAAAAGTGTTTGTGAAACACCTTTCGAACTCTGGAATGGTCGTAAAGGTAGTTTACACCATTTCAGAATTTAGAGATGCCCGACCCACGTGTTGGTGTCAAACCCGAAGAAGTTGGAATCCCGTTCAAAATTGTGCCTATTTGTAGGTTACCCAAAAGAGACCAGAGGTGGTCTATTTTTTGATCTTAAGGAAAATAGGGTGATTGTGTCGACAATGTCACTTTCCTTGAGGAAGATCATATCAGGGATCATTTGCCTAGGAGCAAAATCGTGTTGAATGAAATGGACAGTTCATCAGCAAGAGATGTTGATGGGGCTAGTACGTCAACAAGTGTTGTTGATCCTATCATGTTAAGTCAAGTCCGTTCCCAAGAGTTGGGAATGCCTCGACGTAGTGGGAGGGTTGTTAGACAGCCTGAACGTTACATGGGTTTAGCTGAAACTCAAGTCGTCAATCCTGATGATGACTGCGAGGATCCATTGACCTATGATCAGGCAATGACTGATGTTGACAAAGACGAACGGATTAAAGCTATGGACCAGGAAATGGAGTCGATATACTTCAATTTTGCTTGGGAGCTTGTGGATCAATCGAATGGGGTAAAACCTATAGGTTGTAAATGGATCTACAAGCGTAAACGTGGCGTAGATGGGAAGGTGCAGACCTTCAAAGCACGACTAGTGGCAAAGGGTTTTACCCAGGTCGAAGGGGTTGACTATGAGGAAACCTTTTTACCTGTTGCCATGGTAAAGTCGATCAGGATCCTTCTGGCCATTGCCGCGTATTATGACTACGAGGTATGGCAAATAGATGTCAAGACCGCCTTTCTGAATGACAACTTTGATGAAACCATCTACATGGACCAACCTAAGGGGTTCATTGCCCAAGGCCAAGAGCAAAAGGTTTGCCGGCTTCATAGGTCTATTTATGGATTGAAACAAGCCTCGAGGTCTTGGAATATAAGGTTTAATGAGGCAATCAAATCTTATGGCTTTGATCAGAATGTTGATGAGCCTTATGTTTACAAGAAAATCGTCGATAAAACATTCGCATTTCTGATTTTATACGTGGATGATATTCTTCTCATTGGGAATGAGGTAGAATTTCTTACTGACGTAAGAAAATGGCTAGCTTCGCATTTCTAAATGAACGATTTGGGAGAAGCACAGTATGTTCTAGGTATCCAGATAGTCCGGAACCGGAAGAACAAGCCATGTCTCAAGCGTCTTATATTGACAAGATGTTGTCCAGATATAAGATGCAAAACTCTAAGAAGGGCATGCTGCGTTTCAGGCACGAGGTTCACCTGTCTAAGGATCAATGTCCTAAGACTCCTCAAGAGGTTGAGGATATGAGACGGATCCCCTATGCTTCAAATGATATAGAGCCCGATGATGCCATGCCATGTGTGTACTAGGCCCGACATCTGTTATGAAGTAGGGATTGTCAATAGGTATCAATCCAATCCAGGATTAGATCACTGGACAGCCGTAAAGGCAATCCTCAAGTATCATAGGAGAACGAGGAACTACAGCTTAGTGTATGGCAGCGGGGATTTGATCTTTACGGGATACACAGATTCTGACTTTCAGACCGATAAGAATTCTAGGAAATCCACTTTGGGGTCAACCTTCATTCTGAATGGAGGAGATGTAGTATGGCGAAGCATCAAGCAGGGATGCATCAGTGATTCCACTATGGAAGCGAAGTACGTTGCAGTTTGTGAAGCTGCAAAGGAAGATGTTTGGCTGAGGAAGTTCATGACGGATTTGGAAGTTGTTCCAAATATGAACTTGTCGATCCACTGTTTTATGACAACAGTGGTGCAGTAGCTAACTCAAGAGAGCCTTGGAGCAATAAGACAGCCAAACACATTGAGCGGAAGTATCACCTGATACGAGAGATTGTGCACCGCGGCGACGTGACAGTCACGTAGATAGCATCGAAGCACAACGTAGCTGATCCATTTACAAAGCCCCTCACGACTAAGGTGTTTGAGGGTCACCTAGAGAGTCTAGGTCTTCGAGTACTTCCTGACTAGGGCAAGTGGGAGATATGTAAACGGGTATTCAATGCCCTAGTTTATTATACTACTTCATTGTAATTTATGTACATTTCAGAAATGTATTTGCTACACTAGCTTAGTCCAAGTGGGAGTTTGTTGGGATGTTTGTCCTAATCTCTTAGTTTGTAAATTACTATTTGAAATTAATAAAGAGTTATTTATTTCATCATTTTGTGTCTCGCATTTTATACAAACTTTGACCAATAAACTAAGCTCCAGGGTCATTGAATACATGAGAGAACTAGAACTTGAACGGTGTGTAGTGGACACACAGGGAGGATCACGTTCGAGTAAATGACCCGAACGGTCTACAGTATATGGATGAGGTTGGAGACCTAATCCTGGATACGCTGTGGATGCGACCCGCTTTGTATTAAGATACAAAAAAGGGGATCTGACTCGTTCATGTGGTTGACATGCAAGTGGGGGCATCCTGCACAATGAGATTGTACAAGACCGGACCGTGAATTATTAGACCTGCTGATGTAACACCGCTGATGTGAAGGGACTAATAACTTCGTAGATGATCATTAGTGACTCGAATCAATCTCGAGCGTGTTACAAACTCCCACTCATGGGTCTGTCCTTTGACTAGTACGGGTGAGGGTGGTCACAATTACTCGCCCAATATGCCTATCTTCTCAGGGACAAGACCAAGTAGGGAGCTGGAAACTTAACTACATGAGACAGAATTCACTCGTTCCCGCCTTTAAGGAAACTAGAGGGGTTGTTCCCTTAAGTGTTGTCTCTAGGGCTTGGACAATGAGCGCCCACTCTCTCACTGGCACGAGAGAGTTGTTGTGTATGGTCAGACCATTACAACGTTGTTGTTCATTAGAGGAGCAGTGGAGACTTAAGGAACAAGAGGTAGACACAGGGGTAAAACGGTAACTTGACCCAGCAGTGTCTACGAACAACCTGTGAAGGGTCGACTCATGCGCATTGGTTATATCAGTGGACACGTAATATCTTGCACTGACGGGAGTGCAGCTACGGGCTTTAGTGGAGTGTTATCGTAGGCGATGAATGTTGATTAACCGGTCAAAGAGTTTGATAGGTTAATCTCGGATCATGGAGCTCGCCACCGTAGGTCCATAAGGTCCCTCGGTTGGCTCAAACTGGGTTAAAAGAAGAGTTTACTGTTTTGGTGTGAATTGAAGTGTTCAATTTCACTAAAGGGCATTTATGTCATTTATATGAGATATGAATGATATAATATATAGTTTAATGTGAATGAGATTCATAATAAACTATAGGTTAGCCTAATTGTTGAATTAGGGCTAATTATGAGAAATTAGATTGAAAGATATTAAATTGGATGTGATTCAATTTAATAAATCCACAATTATACAAATGTGATTTGTAAAATGAGATATGAGATATCTTATAATATGTGGTTATGCAAAATGATTTGCATAACCTATGGTTGTGGTAAAATGGTAAATAGGTGGAGATTTCAACTCCACCTATCTCCATTATTTAAACCTCTTTGCAAGAAGGGTTGATTAAACATTCTCTCATTTTTTGGAAATCTTACCAAAAAGAAGAGATCTCTCTCTCTCAATTCTCTCTCAAATTCTTCTCCTCCCTTCATCAAAACAAAGAAGAATCCCACCATTCTCCTTCTTCTTAAAGAAGAACAACCGAGAAGTCAAGTGGTGGTGTTCTTGTTCGTAAGAAGAGTTCAGGTTCGTAGAGATCGAAAAGCACATGAAGAGTTCGTGATCGTGAACGGAAAGGAAATTGGAGACTGTCTTCAATAAGTAAGTAACGAATTCTTGTTGTTTCTTTTCGTTTTTATGCATGTTTAGCCTTATCTAAGAGTTAGATTGTTTTAACGAAGACGATTCGATCGTCTTCCGCTGCGTGGGAGTTTTATTCCCTTCAATTGGAATCAGAGCCACTCGTTGGTTCGATGTTGTGCACTATTTTTCGTTGAAATTAGGCGGGTATTGCCTTAATTTATGAGATAAATTGTGGTTTGCATGATGGATGTTTTCGGTTTTGGCACTTTAAGTTTAGATTTACAATTTTATTGATATGATCAATGTAAGGGTCCGTTGTTTTTGGGAATTTTGTTTTAAATTGAGTCTGTAAGTCCGAGTCTTTCGTGGCAAGAGTTGTTGTGAAGAAATCGGAGCGGAAACGGGCGAGAATCGACGAAAAACAGCAAGAGGAGCTTGTTGTTCTCTCGGACAGCGTCTCAACGCTGCGCATGCGATTGGAGGTCTTGCTGCAGAGCAACGTTGCAACGCTGAGGCGTGGAGCACGCGGGGTGTAACGCTGGAGGCTGCAACGTTGCAACGCTGCCCACGACGTTGCAACGCTACAGCGTAGTGGGCAGTTGGCCGAGGTGCGCGCGCGAGAAAGTGGGAGATGTGCATTGAGGGGCAGTTTTTTGCACGTTTTTTCTTTTATTTAATTATTTACATAATGTATTTTGTTATTTAATTTATTTATTTTATTAAATAATATTAATATAATTGTTATATTAATGTTATTTAATTAAATAAATGCCCCTAGTTTTGGAACTTTATATTATAAATTTAATCTGAATATGATTCATATTAAATTATATGAGAGAATGAAATATTTGAAAGAGTTCAAATATTAATTTAAATGTGAATGAGATTCATATTTAAAAACTATAGGTTAAAATTTAATGTGCATGTGATGTGCATTAAAACTATAGACTAGAGGGGAAATGATTAAATATGATTTAATCATATTTATATTTGATTTTAATTAAATTAGATTTAATTGAAATATTAATATATATATATATATAATTAAATAAGATTTAATTATTTATATATTAATTAACTAATAATTAATAATTAAATCGTTTAATTATTATATTATAATTAATGGGAGCGTGTCACCCTGACACGTTCCCACAACTCCTTCAACTCCCTATCGATAGGGAGTGAGGGAGTTGTCCTCTGGAGGTTTTATTCTTCACGAATGGAAGAATTGATTGATGAATCATTTTTGGTTGTGCAATTAGGTGAATTGCAAAGAAAAAGTTCTCTCAACACAAAAGTTCTCTTCACTTCCAATAGTTGGAATCCTTCCCACCAAAGGAAGGTCTAGGAAATCCAGAGGATAGAGGGTTTTCCAAGTGGTGTTGTCCTGTTGGAAAGGAAGAATAGAGGAATTGGTGTCTGTTGTGTTGTTGTTCAATTGGAGCAAGGAGTTGCTGATTTGATCTACAAAGGTTATTTCGAACTTTTCCTTTTAGTTTAATTAATTTATAACATGTTTGCATATCTAATTCCATGCTTTAATTAGATTAGTATTTGAATGCGTGTCTCTGTATTTTTCCAATGTACTGGTATTTCTAGTAAACCAAAACAAACGAGCAATTACGATGTTAATCACGTTTTCGCTGCTCAAGGGGATCTGATTCCCATCAATAATATAAAGTTTTAATGTGTATTAGATATAACGACCCTACTTTTTAGACTCTCTTTCTAAAGGTCATTATTAACATGGATGCATTTGAGGCCTTAAATAACTTTAAATAAGTAGAACTTGATAATTAAAATCAATTTACTTTGGGATCCATAAAAACGAAACATTTAAAAACATAAATAAGTTTGGCCTCAGATTCAAAATCTCTATGCTACATAAGCAGAAAACAATAATCATTTAAAAATGCTTTCTAAATCATGTATGCGGAAATCATGACTTGGTTCTCATGACTTCCGTAGCGCATCCCTGTCACTCGTCTGGTATGCCCTCGCCTTTACCTGAAAACATTTTAAAAACGGAGAAAGCAAAACAAAGGTAAAGGGGTGAGTATTATAATAATACCCAGTAAGTGGGGGTCGAGAAATGCAAACACATACAACATGACTTTTCTTTTAAAACATGACTGTTAATCGTGACTTTTAAAAATCATAAAACTTTCTGTAGTGGGACCTAAAATTTCCTTTCATAAAATCATGACTTTTCTCTTCGGCTATACGTGGTCAATTGAGTCTACCTGAGTTTTTTCATGTTGAGTCCCTCACAGACCCCTATAGGTTTTGAGTCCCTCACAGACCCCTATAAGTTTTGAGTCTCTCACAGACCCCTATAAGATTTGAGTCCCTCACAGACCCATATAAGTTTTGAGTCCCTCACAGACCCCTATAAGTTTGACCCATAGGGTCTCTGATGCATGTTTGATCATGCATAAATCCTCAGGAGATCAATTGCCACAACCTACATAACATGTTCATATATATACAATATGCATGAAGTTTCATTCTTCAATCACATATACATATACATTCATAATTATGTAACAATCATATATATCATATAATCATAGCATAGCTTTCAATCATAAATCATAAATACATTTACAACTAAAAATATGTATTCAACACAAAGGCATAAATGAAAATCTCAGTATACAGAAATATACTTTGACTGTATAAAAACTCATATTCAAATACTTTGAAATCATTTCTATTCGGGTCCTCTCAAACCCTTCAATCTTCTAGAATCCTCTCAAATTCCAGAATGAAATACTTTTCTAACTCAAATCCTTCAGAGAAAGTCTCCAGATATCATTTATTGGAATAAGTCCTTGGAATTCATCTTTTTAGGAAATCCTTAAAACATACTTTAAAGATATCTTTAAAATGTTCCCTTTTTAAAATACTTTGTAAAATATCCCTTACCTTAGCTTTGAGATATTCTATAATTAAATCTCTAACTCAACAATCCTTCCAATCGTGTTCAATACTCGAGTTCCCTAAATCAATTTCATCAATTCCTTAATTAATTCACATAATCATAAACTTATTTTCGAATTCAATCATAGTTAGGCTAAATTACCACAAATGGACGCTTAAAATGGACTCGGGAATCGAAACTGATCGGAATGGGCTAACTTCGACGAGCGTCGGCGGCGGCGCGTAGTGTACACCGTTGGTAAGCTCGTGGCCTGATCTATCCAAAACCGGTCTCTTCTCTCTGAAAACTGGTCGAAAAACACCTAAAAACTCGAGCCAAAACCAGACCGGCGACCCACAAACTGTCTTCCAACGACTTCGGTTTGTTGTGCTGGTTTTCGAGGCTTGCGACTCCAGCGAGTAAAGCGTCTTACACAGACACGTACGACGGTTGAAGATCAACGACACGTGCAATAGTTTCGATACCGACGTTGGAGGTTACAGCGGTTCAAACCGATTCCGATGAGTTCAAGCATCCAACAGCGCGTCCCTCGATAGCCTTAACTCCAGCGAGTTGTTCCGTCTGGTTGGTGACGTGCAACACGAAGAAGAAGAAGAAGAAAAGAAAGAAGGTGAAGGGTCTCGTAAGATGTGCCTCCAAAAGTTAAGGAACCCTAATTTCTCCTTTTTAGCAAATTACGAAAATGCCCTTTCTCATACCCATAGTTACTAAAATGCTTTTGGCTTCATTTAATGCTAAAAAACAAACCTTTAATCCACAAAAATTCTCAATTAACACCACACTACCTTGAATTAACAATCTTTAAGGTCAAATTTAATTTCTCTTAAATTAATCCCAATTAAAACTTAAAAGGTAATTGAAATTTCGAGAGCGTTACAATCTTCCCTCCTTAAGAACTTTCGTTCTCGAAAGTTTCAAATCTTGTAATAAATTCGGGATAGTTCGCTCGCACCTTCTCTACTCGGTTGCAAAGAATCTTTCGGTCCCTTTGCGGGAATTAACACTAGCTGCTTCTCAAGTGACTCCAATTGGCGTAAACTCACTACTCAACGGTCTCACAACTTTATCTCGAGCTCTTTCTCCTCTATTGAGACTTTCTAATAAGGCCTAAATAGCTGATATTCTTGACTCGAATACCAAATCTTGAAAGTTCCAAATCTAAATCCTTAAATAGCTCGGGATGTTTAGCTCGCGTTTTCTTCTCTCACCCCCAAGTAGTCTCTATTGTCTTCTGATTCTAGAGTGGCATGCTTTACTAAACTGATTCCTTTTTGGTTGATTCTCAAAACCCCCTTAATGTCTATTGTACTAGTTACTAGCATTTACTTCATGGCATGACTCGATCGTTTCGTCTGGTCATTGATTCCATAACTTTATCACTTTTCCAAGAGATGGGACTTCCCTGATGGTAGAGTTAGTAACTTCGCTAGGCGGTTCGAGGTTGAAGTCTCAAATAATTCTTTCCTACTTATACTTATAACATAACATTAGACTTAGTAGTGAAGCTCCTCAAACCGATTGCAACCAATCTCGTGCACATAAATGGCCCTGCAAAAGTCAGACTACTCAAGTATCTTAAATACAAATATTCGATCCCCTTTATGCTCAAAGCTAAAATTCTGACTTGACTCTTCCACTTCATGCTCGTCTTTATTAAGGTCATTTACCTTATGGTGAAACTTCTAAATTTTCGTATATAACCCGTCCACATTAACATCTTAGTTGTTTCGATTCACATTACTCGCCATGGATAAGATCCAAATATTCGAAGTACCTAAAAAAATTAACTTCGAATTCAAAACCACCTTTATGATCCGTTTAAATCTCAAGCTCTTCTTTCCAAACTACTTTGTTTCCCTTATCAAGTATCAAATATAAAGAAACTTTTTAAGAGAGCTCTTCGTAAAACCACTAATATCCTATCTTTAACTTTTCTCATCTCTTTGGTGATCATGTTACCCTCTGAAAACAAACCTTAGTATTTTAAAATTCATTTTTTTTTTCCTCTTTACCTTTCAACCTCTTACTATCTTGCCTAAGTGTTCACTTGAATGTAATGAAATTTTCTTAACACTAATAGGGTTGGGTACTTTAGAATAACATCCACTACATCTCTTAACTTTTCCGTCTCTTTTGTCATGAAACCCTAACGCTCAGACTTTTTATACGAATACTTTACTTAACATCTTTCGACTTTGAACTTTTCAAGGAACCATAGTATTCCTCTGCCAAGGTTCTACTTACGGAACTTAGTTATTCAAGGTTTCTTGAAAGACTTCCACCTCGTAATGTCTATTATTTCCCTCTTTTGTCCAAACTGGCTCTTTTAATAGCGCGCAGGTGAGTGTCTCATCTTGACAAAGTGTCTCATCTAACGTCAAACACCTAAGGTCACATATTCATCTTTTCTTAGCTTAACCAATTGCATTATGCTCATCTTTCAAAATTTACTTGGGGTACTTAACTCCTTAGTGACCTTTCGACTACTTTCACCACTCAGGACTTACTCTTCCCTCCTTTTGTCTAAACCAATTCTTCCAAAGTGTTTTTTCTGCCCCTTCTTAGACTTGGACTAAACCAGAATATCTCTAGCAACTTAATCGCAACAATATTTTAGCATTTCCTTGAGCCTTAAATGAAGGGAATGAAATCTCGTGCAGCGGAAGGACGATTGAATCGTCGTGGTATCGTTGTGAAACTCGTTTTCTTAAAATTAAACTATCACATAGAATTAGGCTAAACGTGCTAATAAAGAAGAAAAAACAGCAAGCAACACTTACTTGTTGTAGAACATTTCTTCACGATTCCTTCCTTCGATCACGAACTCTTCGTGTTGTTCTCAACGATCTCGAACTCCTCGTACAAACCAACGAATCAGACACTTCCACTCAGTTTCTCAGTTGTTCTACTTTTGGTAGAAGGAGAATGGTGGGATTCTCTTCTTTGGTGTAGGGAGGAAAGATTGAGAGAGAGGTGTTTTTGAGACAGAATTGCCAATTGCCTTTTGGTGAGAAATCCAAAAATGAGCAATCGACCTTACCACCCCTTCTTGCAAAGGGGTATATATAATGGTGATAGGTGGAGTTGAAATCTCCACCCATTTACCATTTTACCACAACCATAGGTTATGCAAATCATGTTTGCATAACCACATATAATAAAATATCTCATATCTCATTTTACAAATCACATTTGTATAATTGTGGATTTTAAATTGAATCACATTCAATTTAATCTCTCAATCTAATTTCTCCAAATTAGCCCTAATTAGACAATTAGGCTAACCTTAGTTTATTATGAATCTCATTCACATTAAACTATATAATATGTCATTCATATCTCATATAAATGACATAATTACCCTTTAGTGAACTTGAACACTTCAAATTCACAACAAAACTGTATACCTTCTATTAATCCAGTTTGAGCCAATCGAGGGACCTAATGGACCTACAGTGACGAGCTCTAATGATCCGAGACTAACATGTCAAACTCTTTGACCCGGTTAATCAACATTCATTAGCTACGGTAACACTCTACTAAAGCCTATAGCTGCACTCTCGTCATTGTAAGACAAGTTGTGTCCACTGATATAACCAATGCCCATGAGTCGACCCTTCACAGATTGTTCGTAGACACTGCTGGGTCAAATTACCGTTTTACCCCTGTGTCTACTTCTTGCTCCTTAAGTCCCCACTGCTCCTCTAATGAACAACAACGGTGTAATGGTCCAACCATACACAGCACCCCTCTCGGGCCAGTGTGAGGGTGGGCGCTTGTTGTCCAAGCCCAGGAGACAACACTTAAGGGAACAACCCCTCTAGTTTCCCTAAAGGCGGGAACGAAGGGATTCCATCTCGCGTAGTTAACTTCCAACTCCCTACTTGGTTCTATCCTTGAGAAGATAGGCATATTGGACGAGTAACTGTGACCACCCTCATCCGTACTAGTCAAAGAACAAACCCCCGCAGACAAGAGTCCGTAACACGCTCAGGATTCAGGACGAGTCGCTAATGGTCATCTACGAAGTTATTAGTCCCATATCAAGCTTACGCGTGTTACATCGTGAGGTCTAATAATTCACGGTCCGTCTTGTACAATCTCATTGCACAAGATGCCCCCACTTGCATGTCAACCACATGAACGAGTCAGATCACCTCGTTTGTATCTAATACAAAGCGGGTCGCATCCACAACGTATCCAGATTAGGTATCCAACCCTATCAATATACTGTAGACCGTTCGGGTCATTAACTCGAACGTGATCCTCCCTGTGTGTCCACTACACACCATTCAAGTTCTAGTTCTCTCATAAATTCAATGACCCTGGAGCTTAGTTTATTGGACAAAGTTTGTAAAATTTGCGAGACAAAAAATGTTGAAATAAATAACTATTATTAATTTCAAATGGTAAATTACAAACAAAACGAGATTAGGACTGTTGGAATTTGTGCCCTAAAACTCGTAGTTTGTAATTATGTTCTAATTAATGTAATAAAGAGTTATTATTTCAATAAAGTATTATTGTTCGTTATCTACGAGTTTGCCTTTATTTAAACCCTAAATCCAATAAACTAAACATCCAAGGTTGTTAAATTAATCTTTAACTGAATGTAATGTACATAAAAAGGGTCTCGGTTCGAGATACAAATTTAAAGTGGTCTATAGTTGGGGATAAGGTTTGGGTACCTTACCCTGGTTAAACTATAGATGTGACCCACTTTGTATTTGATACAAACACTGTGATCCTAACGTGTTCGTGTAGATGACATGTGAGTGGGGATATCCTATGTAATGAGATTACATAAGACTGGTTCACGAAATAGTAACCTCTAGCTGTAACTCCGTTGACTAGTTAGGTTTCTATTTCATTAGGATGACCTAGGCAACTTGATCTCAATCTGAGCAGAGTTACTTAACTCCCCATTTCATGAGAGCGCGATTCGCCGACTCAATATGCCTACCTTCTTGGGGACAAGAACGAGTGAGCGGCTGGAAACTTAACTTAGCAAGACGGAATTCACTCCTTCCTGCCTACTAGGGTAAGTAGAGGAATGTTCCCTTAAGTGGTGTCTCCGGGACTTGAACAAAGGGCCAGACCCTCTCATTGGCCCGAGAGGGACTCTATTTGTTGGTAGGACTACAAACAAATTGTTCATTAGAGGAGCACTGGTACTTAAGGCACAAGATGTAACCCAAGGGTAAAACGGTAATTTGACCCAACTGGTGTTACGAACATTCGTGAAGGATTGACTTGCTGTTATTGGTCAGTATCCATGGACACTGAAATATATCTGCAGTGAGAAGAGTGCAACTGTGGGACTTTAGTGGAGTGTTCCCGCAGTTAACAAATGTTGATTGGGAGGTTAATGAGATTAACCAAGCAATCTCGTATCGTTGGAGCTTCTGATCTGTAGGTCCATTAGGTCCACCTTCTAGCTCGTAAAGGGTTCTTAGATCATTTGAATTTGAAATGTTCAAATTCATTGGGGAATATATTTAATGTATTTGGATACGATATAATATATAGTTTTGGAACTATATATTATAAATTTAATGTGAATATGATTCATATTAAATTACTTGAGAGAATTGAATATTTGAAAGAGTTCAAATATCAAATTCAAATGTGAATGTGATTCATATTTGAAAACTATAGGTTATAATTTAATGTGCATGAGATGTACATTAAACTATAGGATAAAGGGTAAAATTATTAAATGTGATTTAATCATTTATTTAATATTATATATGAATTAAATATGATTTAATTTAATATATTTAATTATTGATTAAATATTAATGTAATATTAAATGGGAACGTGTCAAGAGGACACGTTCCCACCACTCCCCATCTCCCTCTCGATAGGGAAGTGGGGAGTTATCCACTGAATCCTTATTCTCTGGTAGAAGAAGGCAATGATCGATCGATCATTTTGGAGGTAAGTGCGGTATTGTTGTCAAAAAATTCTCTCTAACTCTCCATTCCCTTTTTTTTCCAAAAGTTGGAATCCTTCCCACCAAGGAAGATCTAAAGCTCAGAGACATAGAGGGTTCTCCTGTTGGTAGTGTTCTTGTTGAAAGAAAAACAGAGAACTTTTGGAAGTTCTTGAACTACTGGAATTTGCTTGGAGCAAGGAGTTGCAGTGAATCTACAAAAGTAATTTTCTTTCCATTCTTTAGTTTAATAGTTAAACTCCATATATGTTTGTATGCATTTAATTCATGCCTAATTAGATTAGAGTTGATATATCTTTGTTCTGTTTTATTTATCAATGTACTCATTTTTGTTTTAAGCAAAACAATCAAGCACATTAACGATCCCAAACATGTTTCCGCTGCTCAAGGAGATCAGATCTCCATCAATTGGTATCAGAGCATGCTTGTATTGTTTTGTTTTGAAACAAAATTGCATTGATTTGGTGGGAATTGCATTTGGTTTGCTGTAAAACTTGTTTAGGAATGTTTTGGCCTTAGTTTACTTTGATTTTGATCAATTAGTATGTAAAGGCCCCTGCGTTTTTGGGCATAAGTGCAAAATTGAGTCTGTAATTGAGTTACGAGTCGTTCGAGACCAATTTCAAGCAATTCGGTGGAGAATCGAGGGAGAAATTGCAAGATGAAGGTGTTGTGTTCGTGGAAGAAAGTTGTTTGTCGAAAGGCGGCAGCGTTAGCAGCTTGCTGCAACGTCAAGAATAGCGTCATAACGCCGCCGCTCCCTATCGATCGCGGCGCGCTCAAGGGGTCGTGGCGTTACCGCCGCTGCCTCGGCGTTACAACGCCATCCGCTACAGCGCGCGCAAGGACGACGGCGCGCGCGCGTTGCAACGTTGGCCTCAGCGTTGCAACGCCATGTGGCATTCCAGCAGCTGCAGACCGGTTCGGTTGGTTCAAGTTTTTTGGTCTGGTTCGAGCGGTTCAAGGTCGGTTCGGTTGGTTCAAGTTTTTTGGTCCGGTTCGAGCGGTTCAAGGCCGGTTCAGGATATTTTTGGATCGGTTTCATGAAATAAATTGATGTAATTTATTTTCTTTCACTTTAGGGGCCAAATTATTCCGGATTTACAACTATTTATCTATATGAATGTCATTTAGATTATTCCCACCTTAGGATAAGCATGTTCATGCATTTTATTTATATAAATGTTATATGAATATGGTTGAATGCATGACTAATTTATGTTTTCATGAGTAATTAATTATAAGTGTTATAATTAGATTATATGGAAAATAAATTGCATGGAGCATGAAATTACTTAGTTTAAAATAAATGTTATTTTGTTTAAGTAATTTTATAATTCAAGTAGTTGAATTTCTTTTATAATTCCAATTTGAATATTGATTGTTGGATTTATAATATAGTTTCTTTATCATAGGTTAATTATTAAAATTTATAAAAGTTATAAATTAAAAGGGTTTTAGAAACCATAACCTATAAGAAAGAAATGCATGCAAACATAGGAACTTGGGTTAAATTTAATTAGTCTTAAATCGTTTAAAATTAATTTAGACCTAAGTTTCAATTTCTAATAGGATTAGAAATAAGTCTTACGTAGTATTTTAAATAGTTTAAAATATAGTAGGACTTTAGGACTTTGGTTATAAAGGAACTCTACCGGTGAAGTTCTATCTAAGGCTGGGGGTACTTAAGGAGACGGTTAACCGAACATCTCCTACCTGGGAACTGACCCGGAACCTGAGTTGAATTAACCTTAGTTCTTTTTTATCTCTAGGTAATTAAAATGTTTATCACCTAGACATAAGGTTTTAATACCTAGTTATAATAGTTATAATAAGCATAGACTTAGATAGATTCTTTTAGCCAGAATCCAGCTAAGTTAAAACTATACCCTAATTTAAGGAACTTCAGTGGGAGAAAACGAGATGTTCGCATCGAGTTAACTCTCACGTCCTCAAGAGTTCACACTGTGAGTTCCATGCTCGACTACGTGGCGTCAATAGGGTGTCCCCCTACGGTATGTGTTTGCATGGTTCAATACCAAGGTGAATAGTAAATGGGAGCAGGAGGCGTGTCAACGTATCCTACGGTCTCCTCCATTAGGTCACATCGTGAGATTTCTATAGTCCGCCTGCTAGGTTGTCCTGGAACAGCCAAACCCTACGGAGGGCCCGACTATAGGGATCGGAACACCGCGAACTCCAGAAATGGATAGGGTCTCTTAGGTTGTTTGCCAACTGTTGTCTTTCTTAATAGTAGCCTGTTGGCTCGGGCCTATTGGATCTGAAAATGGTAGGGTCACATTTACGGGATGAGTTAAGTTAGTTAACAAATCCTTGACCAAACAAACGATAGCTAAGGACCATTGGGACATGAGATGTTCTGGTAGTGAGAATTGGCTGAGAAAGTCTCAATTCAAGGGAGGAATGACTGATCGCCTAACGGAGGCTTTTGTTAAAACCCTTGAAGTATCGTTGCAAAATTAAAGGTTTAACTTAAACAAAGGGGTTTAGTTTAAACACTAGGGTTCTTTAATAATTTTGCTAAATTTGATTGGTTTTTACAATGGGTTTAAAAGGCATAACTAATTAGAACTATTTTGGATTTTCAAAGATGTCGTCCTCAATAATAGCCTTACTTAAAAGCGACCGTTTAACTAGTAAAAATTTTACTACGTGGAAGTCCAACTTGAATATGATTCTCGTTGTTGTCGACCTTCGATTCGTCTTAACTGAGGAATGTCCTCAGATCCCTACTCGTAACGCTCCTCAATCAGTTAAGGAGGCGTACAACCGCTGGATCAAGGCCAATGATAAGGCCAAGGTCTACATTTTGGCTAGTGTTTCAAGTTCGGGCCAAAAGCACGAGGGCATGGTCTCACCGTGAGATCATGAGTTCACCGCAGAAATGTTTGGACAACCGTGCGGGCAGATTTGGCACGAATCCTCAAATACGCTTTATAACTCCCGTATGAAGGAGGGGTCATCGGTGAGAGAACACGTTCTTGATCTGATGGTCCACTTCAACGTGGCTAAGATGAACGGAGCGGTCATTGACGAGCAAAGTCGGTATCGCTTCATCCCGGAATCTCTTTCAAGAGTTTCTGCACTTCGCAAAGAATGCGTTGATGAACAAGATAGAGTATAACCTCGACTACTCTCCTTAATGAACTACAGACTTTCCAGTCTCTTATGAAGAATAAGGGACAGGCTGATGGAGAGGTAAATCTGTTTGCCCATTCCAGAAGGTTCCAGAAGGGTTCATCCTCTGGGACTAAGTCATGTAACTCTTCTTCTGGGCTTAAGAAGACCCAAAAAAATAAAATATGAGGGAAAGGGAAGGCACCTGCTACTGACAAAGGCAAGGGAAAGACCAAGCTTGCAGATAAAGGAAAGTGTTTCCACTGCAACATGGATGGGCACTGGAAGAGAAACTGCCCCAAAATACATTGCTGAGCTCAAAGAGAAGAAAGGTAAATTAGATTTACTTGTTCTTGAAACTTGTTTAGTGCAAAATGATGATTTAACCTAGATACTTGATTCAGGAGCCACTAATCACGTTTGCTCTTCATTTTAGGAAACTAGTTCCTTCAAGGAGCTCGAAGAGGCTGAGATGACGCTCAGGGTCGGAACGGGAGACGTCGTCTCAGCTCGTGCAGTGGGAGATGCCAAGTTATTTTTCGGAGATAGATTTCTTTCTTTAATAAATCTGTATATAGTTCCTAAGTTTAAAAGGAACTTAATTTCTATCTCTTATTTAATAGAACTTGGTTATTGTACTTTTTTTTAATCAATGAAGCATTCATTTTGAAAGAGGGTGTCATATTTGTTCTGCTAAATTGAAAAATGGCTTGTACGTACTGAAATCGAATAAAACCAAAGCAATTTTAAATCATGAGTTGTTTAAGAATGCTAACACTCAAAATAAAAGGCAAAAAATTTCTCCAAATAATAATACCTATCTGTGGCATCTTAGACTTGGTCATATTAATCTCAACTGGATTGAGAGACTTTCTAAGAATGGACTTCTAAACAAGTTAGAAGATGATTCTTTACCGCCTTGCGAGTCTTGCTTGGAAGGTAAAAGGACCAAACGACCTTTTACTGGAAAAGGTTATAGAGCCGTAGAGCCCCTAGAACTTGTGCATTCGGATCTTTGTGGTCCGGTGAATGTTAAAACTCGAGGAGGGTACGAATATTTCATCTCTTTCATAGATGATTATTCGAGGTATGGTTATCTATACCTAATGCATCACAAGTCTGAAGCTCTTGAAAAGTTCAAAGAGTATAAGACTGAAGTAGAAAATGCATTAGGGAAAAGCATTAAAACACTTCGATCCGATCGAGGTGGAGAGTATATGGATTTGAGATTCCAGGACTATATGATAGAACATGGAATTAAATCTCAACTTTCAAAGACCTAATACACCACAAAGAAAACGGTGTGTCGAGAAGGAGAAATAGAACCTTGTTAGACATGGTTCGCTTCTATGATGAGCTATACTCAATTGCTCGCCTCGCTTTGGGGATATGCAGAGAGATTGCAGCTTCAAATCTTGAGCGTTGTTCCATCAAAAGTGTTTGAAACACCTTTTGAACTTTGGAAGGGGCGAAACCTAGTTTACAACACTTCAGATTTGGGATTGTCCAGCACACGTGCTCGTGACATACCCAAAGAAATTGGAACGTCGTTCAAGATTGTGCCAATTTGTTGGATATCCCAAAGAAACGAGAGGTGGTCTTTTCTACGACCCACAAGAAAACAAGGTGATTGTATCGACAAACGCCACGTTCTTGGAGGAAGATCACATGAGGAACCATAAACCGTGTAGTAAATTAGTACTAAGTGAAGCTACACATGAACCAACAAGAGTTGTTGATCAAGCTTGACCTTCATCAAGAGTTGATGGAGGAGTTAGCGCCTCAAGTCAGTCTCGTCCTTCTCAATCGTTGGGAATGCCTCGACGCAGTGGGAGGGTTGTTTCCCAACCTAACCGCTACTTGGGTTTAGCTGAAACTCAAGTTGTCATACCTGATGACGGCGTAGGAGATCCATTGTCTTATAAACAGGCAATGAATGATGTAGACAAGTACCAATGGATCAAAGCCATGGACCTTGAAATGGAGTCAATGGACTTCAATTCAGTATGAGAACTTGTAGACCAACCTGAAGGGGTTAGACCCATAGGGTGCAAATGGATCTATAAGAGAAAGAGAGATGCAAACTTAAAGGTACAGCACCTTTAAGGCTAGGCTTGTAGCAAAGGGTTTTACCCAAAGGGAAGGAGTTGACTATGAAGAAACTTTTTCACCATTGCTATGTTGAAGTCTATAAGATACTCTTGTCCATAGCCGCGTTTTATGATTATGAAATTTGGCAAATGGACGTCAAGATCGCCTTTTTGATTGGTAATCTTGACGAGAGCATCTATATGTCTCAGCTCGAAGGGTTCATAACACAAGGTCAGGAGCAAAAAGTTTGCAAGCTTAATCGATCCATTTATGGATTGAAACAAGCATCAAGATCTTGGAATATAAGATTTGATACTGCGATCAAGTTTTACGGCTTTAACCAAAACGTTGACGAGCCTTGTGTTTACAAGAGGATCGTCAATGACAAAGTAGCTTTGTTAGTACTTTATGTGGATGATAACCTACTCATTGGGAATGATGTAGGATACCTAATCGACATAAAGAATGGTGGTGTGACCCAATTCCAAATGAAAGATTTGGGAGAGCGCGCAGATGTTCTTGGGATTGAGATCTTTAGGAATCGCAAGAACGTAACGCTAGCACTGTCTCAAGCGTCTTATATCGATAAAATGTTGTCCAGATATTCGATGCAGAATTCCAAGAGGGGCTTATTACCCTTCAGGCATGAAGTTCATCTATCTAGGGAACAGTGTCCCAAGACACCTCAAGAAGTTGAGGATATGAGACATATTCTCTATGCCTCTGCAGTAGGTAGCTTAATGTATGCTATGTTATGCACGAGGCCGAACATTTGTTATGCAAAGGTGAAAATAGTCGAGAGGGTACTAGTCCAATCCGGGTTAGACCACTCGGACAACGCTTAAAAATATCCTCAAGTATCTAAGGAGAACGAGGGATTGTATGCTTGTGTATGGGTCTAAGGATCCGATCCTTACTCGGATACTCGATTACGATTTTCGGACCGATAAGGATTCTCGGAAATCCACATCGGATCGCCCACCCTTAACGGGGAGTTATATTATGGCGAAGCATCAAGCAAGGATGCATCACGACTCCACAATGGAGGTTGAGTATGTCGCCGCTGAAACAAATGCAAAGGTTGTTTTTGGCTAAGGAAATTCCTTACCGATTTGGAAGTTGTTCCAAATATGGAATTTCCCATCACCTTATACTCGTGACAACAAAGGTGGTGCGGTAGCCAATTCAAGGAACCTCGCAGACCATATAGCGAGAAAGCACATCGAGAGGAAGTATCACCGATACGAGAAATAGTGCAACGAGGAGATGTGACGATCCACGAAGATCGCTTTGGAGCACAATATTGTTGATCCGTTTACAAAGGCTCTCACGGCTAAAGTGTTCGAGGGTCATCTGGAAAGTCTGGGTCTACGAGATATGTACATAGGCTAATCTAGGGCAAGTGGGAGATATGTAATGCGGTATATGGATGCCCTAGTTTATTGTATTTCTATCTCTTGTAACCATTGTTTTAGATTATGATGTACCCCACTAGAGTTTTAGTTCAAGTGGGAGTTTGTTGGGATTTGTGTCCTAAAACTCGTAGTTTGTAATTATGTTCTAATTAATGTAAAAAAGTGTTATTATTTCAATAAAGTGTTATTGTTCGTTATCTACGAGTTTGCCTTTATTTAAACCCTAAATCCAATAAACTAAACATCCAAGGCTGTTAAATGAATCTTTAACTGAATGTAATGTACATAAAAAGGATCTCGGTTCGAGATACAGCCTAAAGGGTCTATAGTTAAGGGATAAGGTTTGGGTACCTTACCCTGGTTAAATTATGGATGTGGCCCACTTTGTATTTGATACAAACACTGTGATCCTAACGTGTTCGTGTAGATGATATGTGAGTGGGGATATCCTATGTAATGAGATTACACAAGACCGAACCACGAAATAGTAACCTCTAGCTGTAACTCCGTTGACTAGTTAGGTTTCTATTTCACTAAGATGACCTAGGCAACTTGATCTCAATCCTGAGAAGGTTACGAACTCTTGTTTGCGAGGGATTGTCCTTGGATTAGTATGGGTGAGAGTGGCCAGATTCGCCGACTCAATATGCCTACCTTCTTGGGGACAAGACCGAGTGAGCGGCTGGGAACTTAACTTAGCAAGACGGAATTCACTCCTTCCCGCCTACTAGGGTAAGTAGAGGAATGTTCCCTTAAGTGGTGTCTCTGGGACTTGAACAAAGGGCCCGACCCTCTCATTGGCCCGAGAGGGACTATGTTTGTTGGTAGGACCACAAACAAATTGTTCCTTAGAGGAGCACTGGTACTTAAGGCACAAGATGTAACCCAAGGGTAAAACGGTAATTTGACCCAACTGGTGTTACGAACATTCGTGAAGGATTGACTTGCTGTTATTGGTCAGTATCCATGGACACTGAAATATATCTGCAGTGAGAAGAGTGCAACTGTAGGACTTTAATGGAGTGTTCCCGCAGTTAACGAATGTTGATTGGGAGGTTAATGAGATTAACCAAGCAATCTCGTATCGTTGGAGCTTCTGATCTGTAGGTCCATTAGGTCCACCTTCTAGCTCGTAAAGGGTTCTTAGATCATTTGAATTTGAAATGTTCAAATTCATTGGGGAATATATTTAATGTATTTGGATACGATATAATATATAGTTTTGGAACTATATATTATAAATTTAATGTGAATATGATTCATATTAAATTACTTGAGAGAATTGAATATTTGAAAGAGTTCAAATATCAAATTCAAATATGAATGTGATTCATATTTGAAAACTATAGGTTATAATTTAATGTGCATAAGATGTACATTAAACTATAGGATAAAGGGTAAAATGATTAAATGTGATTTAATCATTTATTTAATATTATATATGAATTAAATATGATTTAATTTAATATATTTAATTATTGATTAAATATTAATATAATATTAAATGGGAACGTGTCAAGAGGACACGTTCCCATCACTTCCCATCTCCCTCTCGATAGGGAAGTGGGGAGTTACCCACTGAATCCTTCTTCTCTGGTAGAAGAAGGCAATGATCGATCGATCATTTTGGAGGTAAGTGTGGTATTGTTGTCAAAAAATTCTCTCTAACTCTCCATTCCCTTTTTTTTTCCAAAAGCTGGAATCCTTCCCACCAAGGAAGATCTAAAGCTCAGAGACATAGAGGGTTCTCCTGTTGGTAGTGTTCTTGTTTAAAGAAAAACAGAGAACTTTTGGAAGTTCTTGAACTACTGGAATTTGCTTGGAGCAAGGAGTTGCTGTGAATCTACAAAAGTAATTTCCTTTCCATTCTTTAGTTTAATAGTTAAACTCCATATATGTTTGTATGCATTTAATCCATGCCTAATTAGATTAGAGTTGATTATATCCTTGTTCTGTTTTATTTATCAATGTATTGGTTTTTGTTTTAAGCAAAACAATCAAGCACATTAACGATCCCAAACATGTTTCCGTTGCTCAAGGAGATCGGATCTCCATCAAGGACATACATCCCAATAAACTCCCACCTGGACTAAGCTAGTGGAGCAAACATACATTTCTCAAATGTACAAAAGATTACAATAAAGTAATACAATAAACTAGGGCATTGAATACTCGTTTACAATACTCCCACTTGCCCTAGTCAGGAAGCACTCGAAGACCTAGACTCTCTAGGTGACCCTCAAACACCTTAGCCGTGAGGGGCTTTGTAAATGGAACAGCAACATTGTGCTCCGACGCTATCTGCGTGACTGTCACGTCGTCGTGGTGCACAAACTTCCGTATTAGGTGATACTTCCGCTCAATGTGTTTGCCTCTCTTATGACTCCGAGACTCTCTGGAGTTGGCTACTGCACCACTGTTGTCACAAAAGAACATGATGGACAAGTTCGTATTTGGAACAACTTCCAAATCTGTCATGAACTTCCTAAGCCAAACAGCTTCCTTTGCAGCTTCACAAGCGTAACGTACTCAGCTTCCATAGTGGAATCAGCGATGCATCCCTGCTTGATGTTTCGCCATACTACAACTCCTCCATTCAGAATGAAGGCTGACCCCGAAGTGGATTTCCTAGAATCCTTATCGGTCTGAAAATCAGAATCTGTATACCTCGTAAGGATCAAATCCCCACTCCCATACACTAAGTTGTAGTTCCTCGTTTCCTAAGATACCTTAGGATTGCCTCTACGGTTGTCCAGTGATCTAATCCTGGATTGGATTGATACCTACTGACAATTCCTACTGCATAACAGATGTCGGGTCTAGTACACAGCATGACATACATGAGGCTCCCTACAGCTGAAGCATAGGGGATCCGTCTCATATCCTCAACTTCTTGAGGAGTCTTAGGACATTGATCCTTAAACAGGTGAACCCCATGCCTGAAAGGCAACAAGTCCTTCTTGGAGTTCTGCATCTTATATCTAGACATTATCTTGTCAGTATAAGAAGCCTGAGGCATGGCTAGCATTCTGTTCTTCCGGTTTTGGAGAATCTGGATACCTAGAACATATTGAGCTTCTCCAAATCTTTCATTTGGAATTGTGCAACCAACCATTTCTTTACGTCAGTAAGAAATCCTTCCTCATTCTCAATGAGAAGGATATCATCCACGTACAATACCAGAAATGCGACCGTTTTATCGACGATTTTCTTGTAGACACAAGACTCGTCAACATTATGATCAAAGCCATAAGATTTGATCGCCTCATCAAACCTTATATTCCAAGACCTTGAGGCTTCTTTCAGTCCATAAATAGACCTATAAAGCCGACAAACCTTTTGCTCTTGGCCTTCGGTTATGAACCCCTTGGGCTAGTCCATGTAGATTGTTTCGTCACGGTTGTCATTCAGAAAGGCGGTCTTGACATCCATCTGTCATACCTCATAGTCATAATATACGACAATGGCCAGAAGGATCCTGATCGACTTTACCATGGCAACAGGGTGAAAAGGTTTCCTCATAGTCAACCCCTTCAACCTGGGTAAAACCCTTTGCCACTAGTTGTGCTTTGAAGAACTGCACGTTCCCATCTACGCCGCCTTTATGCTTGTAGATCCATTTGCAACCTATAGGTTTTACCTCATCCGATTGATCCACAAGCTCCTAGACAGAATTGAAGTACATCGACTCTATTTCCTGGTCGATAGCTTTAATCCATCCGTCCTTGTCAACGTCTGTCATTGCCTGATCATAGGTCAATGGATCCTCGCAGTCATCATCAGGGGTGACGACTTGGGTTTCAGCTAAACCCATGTAACGTTCAGGTTGTCGACAACCCTCCCACTACGTCGAGGCATTCCCAACTCTTGGGAACGAACTTGACTAAACGTGTTAGGATCAACAACACTTGTTGATGTACTAGCCCAATCAACAACTCTTGCTGATGTACTGTCCATTTCATTTAACACGATTTTGCTCGTAGACAAATGATCCCTGACGTGATCTTCTTCAAGGAAAGTGGTGTTTGTTGACACAAGCACCCTATTTTCCTTAGGATCGAAAAATAGACCACCCCTAGTTTCTTTTGGGTAACCTACAAATAGGCACAATTTTGAACGGGGTTCCAACTTCTTCGGGTTTGACACCAACACGTGGGGCGGGCATCCTCAAATTCTGAAATGGTGTAAACTGCCTTTATGTCCATTCCAGGGTAAGAAAGGTGTTTCACAAACACTCTTCGATGGAACGTTGTTTAAAATATAGACCGCAGTCTCCACTACGTAACCCCAAAAAAGATCAGGGAGACGAGCATAGCTCATCATCGACCGAACCATGTCCAACAGGGTTCTGTTTCTCCTCTCCGATACACCATTCTTCTATGGCATACCAAGTGCTGAGAGTTGAGACGTAATTTTGTGTTCTATCATATAGTCTTGGAATTCAGTGCCATATACTCTCCACCTCGATCCGATCGAAGTGTTTTTATTGTTTTACCTAACAGGTTCTCAACCTCAGTCTTGTACTCTTTGAACTTTTCAAGAGTTTCAGACTTCCTATACATTAGGTAAATATACTCATACCTTGAATAATCATCTATAAAAGATACAAAGTATTCGTAACCAGCTCGTGCTTTAACACTCATCGGACCACAAAGGTCAGAATGTATAAGCTCAAGGGGCTCTTTGGCTCTATATCATTTTCCACTAAAAGGGCGTTTGGTCATTTTACCTTCGAGACATGACTCACATACCGATAAAGAGTTTTCTTCTAACTCGCTTAGAAGGCCACTCTTCACTAGTCTCTCAATCCTATTGAGATTAATGTGGCCTAACCTTAGATACCAAAGATGGACATTTTCTTTTGGAGAAACTTTTACTCTTTTAGTTCGTGTTTCTGTTGTTTTAAATAATTTAGTGTTCAAAATTCTTTTGACCGAATTTGGTTTCAAAACATACAGATTAGACTTAAGTGAAGCAGAATAAATCAAGTTTCAATTTCGAGAAATAAACGCTTTATTGCCACTAAAAGAAACGGAAATACAATGTTCTAATAAGCAGAAAATAGAAACAAGGTTTCTAGTAAACTCTGGTACTATATACATATTATCTAATAATAGGTATTTCCCGCCAAAATAGAGCTTCACTTTGTCGATTGTTGTAGCAGAGACAATCTCCCCGGATCCAACCCGTAGAGTTACCTCACCCTTTCGCAGCTGCTGCCAGGAACTAATTCCCTGAAAAGAAGAACAAGCGTGGTTAGTGGCGCCCGAATCCAATATCCAGGCAGAGTCACTACTCTCCACTAAACATGTTTCAGTTACCAGTAAATCGCATTTACCTGTATTCTTCCTGTCGGCAATGAACTTGAGACAGTTTCTCTTCTAGTGGTCGTCTCCATTGCAGTGGAAACATTTTCCTTTCTCTGCAACTTCCTTGACCTTTTTTCCCTTTTGAGCGGCAACACGATCAGTTTTACTCTTCTTCATCTTCTTCTTCTTCCCTTTCGGGTGAGAAGGAGCCACAGAATTTGTCCCAGAGGTCGAACCCCTGTGATAGGACCTGTAGGCAACATTTGCCTCAGCTTTCGGTGTCCTGATCCTCATCAAGGACTGGAAGTTATGTAGCTCATTCAGAAGGGTGGTCAGTGTGCAGCTAATCTTGTTCATAACAGCGTTGCTATGAAACTGAAGAAAACTCTTCGGAAGAGTCTCCAAGATAAAGCTGACCTGGCTCGACTCATCGATTGAAGCCCCGTTCATCTCCGCCAGATTAAAGTGGGTCATCATGTCTAGAGCGTGTTCTCGGATAGACGTCTCTTCTTTCATCCGGGCGTTGAAGACGTGTTTGAGCGAGTCATGCCGGACCTGAAATGTCACACCCCCTCTCGAACCACTTTCTAACTTAGCCCAGAGATTTCAAGATGAAGCCAACAGACATTGTTACCTCTTAACAATACCTGCTGACACTACTTTACCTGAAAACAAACTATGTTCGCATATGGAACACTTTAAACTTAACACAGCGGAAACTGGACATCTATAAGACGTACATGAGGAGAAACTCTTCTTAAGTCTCTCTTGGAAACTAAAACGAGCAAGAACATCGGAACCACAAACAAATCCAAACCACTAATTAAACAACCACAACCTCTAAAGCACATACGACTATAACTACATAGTTCTCTCAAAATAATTTACAAAACATATGGACTTGCTATACAACACCAGCCACGTACAAAATATCAAACATGTGAAGCTTCAGCAGACTATGGCAGGTTTTCAGGCACCGGGAGCTCGATCTCTACCTAAAAGGTGGGAAAACAACTGAAAGAATGAGCTATGAAGCTCAGTGAGTGACTTGAGTTTAAAAGAAAGCTATTAACTCGTAAATCATATCACCTGGCCATCTATGAGCATATGCATCTGTAATCAAATGTTAAAAGTAACTGTGTAATCATAATAGTTTTTCATGAAAACCAGTAAGTATACCGTTAAAATCTCGTAAAATTTAATCCTATGATCCCTAGGTCATTTGAAAATTTGCAATGATATCCTAAAAGTTTAGAATGACCGCCACCGAAGGGTGAACAAAAACACTCCTCCTCTAGAACGAGACTTTCTCGACCAGACCCTAATCCCAGTATAACTCTTATTCCATTAGCCTTCTAGTTACCATTATTTGGTCGAATCCATTAACTCTTAATGAACTCGTGAGTGTCACCTCAATCTTTAAGTTTCCAAGTATCCGTCCAAACAATAGCCACCGGCGGTGAACCAAGAAGGAAAACCAACAAGGAAATCAGATCCCTTTCGAAAATTCACGGTGTTCCGACTCCATGATCAAGGCCCTCCGAAGGGATTGTCAGGTCCAGGCCAAACTAGCAGGTGGATCGTAGGGGTCTCACGGTGTGAATCGAAAGAAGAGGCCGTGGGTCCCGTTTTCACAGGTCCCGCTCCCACTCACTATAAGTACTCTCTCCATCCACTATGATATTGATCCATACAAATACCATCTCAAGGGAGACGCTCCCATTTGCGCCACGAGGTGAGTATGGATCTCACTGTCATGGACTTTAATGATTTGTGGTCGAAAAAATTAAATGTATCTTATACACTTTATTTCCTCCCACTCAACACTTTATAATATTCGGGATTGACCTAGATAAACCGGCTAAAATTTACCTAAGTCTACCAATATAACTCTTATATTGAATTAGCCTAAGTTTATAATCACATTATAACTTAGGTCTATGTGAGTAAATTAATCAACTTTTAATTAACGCCACCCACGATAATATAACCTAAGAATCTCCGGACCGAATGCACTCCCAGGTCGGTTTCTAGGTAGGGGTGTTCCGCAAAACGTCAGCTTAAATACCCCAACCTTAAACAAAATCTTCCTTAGACAGAGTTACTTATCAGTCACCATTCAAAGGTCATATTTTGATTTCCTAATTCTAATCTTATTAGAACTAGAAAACTTAAGTCTAATTATTCAAGTTCTAAACAATTTAAAACTAATAATTAACTTAGGTTACATGTATTTCTATGTTATAGTCCTTGATCATTCATCACGTGAATAACTATACACTATAATAAATATTCATCACATGAAATAAATGCATGAGCATACTTTTAATCTAAGAAATATAACTCTTATATTAAATAAATTAAAACATGCTTTAATTATATTATAACGCTTATAATATAACCTATCATGCATACTATATATTATAACACTTATAATATAAAATGACACATGAAATGTTTAACCTAAGGTGGGATTTTAAATCTATATAACATACATTATGCACATAGAAATAATTAAATCATACATCTCACGCATAAAATAATTAAATAGAAAAAGTTGGACCGGTTTTGGCACTTAGGGGTATTAAATAAATTAATTAACATTATAACAATTATATTAATATTAATTAATATATTTAATTAAAAGAAATAAATAATTCCATTTTAAAAAAATAATTAAATAAAATAATATACAAAAACTGCCCACGTTTGAAGAAAAGCTTCACGCCCCACGTCTCGCGCTTCAGCCTCGCGAACTGCCCACTAAAGCTCGCAGCGTTGCAACGTTGCATCGACTAGCGTCACGCCAGCGTTCCCAACGCCTCGCAACGCTGTCCTGCAGCGTGCCTTGCTCCCGCGATGACAGCGTTGAGACGCCGAAGAACAGCGTCTCAACGTCGTCGACAGAATAACAAGCTCCTCTTGTTGTTCTTCGTCGTTTCTCGCCCGTTTCCGCTCCGATTTCTTCACAACATCTCATGCCACGAACAACACGGACTTACAGACTCGATTTACATTAAAACAATGCCCAAAATACCGAACCCTTACATTGATCTCATCAACATTAATGTAAATCTAAAACTAATGCCAAAACCGAAAACGTTCAACTATGCAAACCACAATTTATCACATAAATCGAAGCAATTACCCACCTAATTTTAAGAAAACAAATGCACAACGAGAAGCCAACGATTGGCTCTGATACCAATTGGAGGGAATGAAATCTCGTGCAGCGGAAGGTCGATTGAATTGTCGTGGTATCGTTGTGCAACTCGTTTTCTTAAAATTAAACTATCACATAGAATTAGGCTAAACATGCTAATAAAGAAGAAAAAAACAGTAAGCAACACTTACTTGTTGCAGAACCTTTTTTCATGATTCCTTCCTTCGATCACGAACTCTTCGTGTTGTTCTCAACGATCTCGAACTCCTCGTACAAACCAACAAACCGGACACTTCCACTCAGTTTCTCGGTTGTTCTACTTTTGGTAGAAGAAGAATGGTGGGATTCTCTTCTTTGGTGTAGGGAGGAGAGATTGAGAGAGAGGTGTTTTTGAGAGAGAATTGCCAATTGCCTTTTGGTGAGAAATCAAAAAATGAGCAATCAACCTTACCACCCCTTCTTACAAAGGGGTTTATATAATGGTGATAGGTGGAGTTGAAATCTCCACCTATTTACCATTTTACCACAACCATAGGTTATGCAAATCATATTTGCATAACCACATATAATAAGATATCTCATATCTCATTTTACAAATCACATTTGTATAATTGTGGATTTTAAATTGAATCACATTCAATTTAATCTCTCAATCTAATTTCTCCAAATTAGCCCTAATTAGACAATTAGGCTAACCTTAGTTTATTATGAATCTCATTCACATTAAACTATATAATATGTCATTCATATCTCATATAAATGACATAACTATCCTTTAGTGAACTTGAATACTTCAAATTCACAACAAAACTGTATACCTTCCATTAATCTAGTGTGAGCCAATCGAGGGACCTAATGGACCTACAGTGACGAGCTCCAATGATCCGAGACTAACATGTCAAACTCTTTGACCCGGTTAATCAACATTCATTAGCTACGGTAACACTCCACTAAAGCCCGTAGCTGCACTCTCGTCATTGTAAGACAAGTTGTGTCCACTGATATAACCAATGTCCATGAGTCGACCCTTCACAGATTGTTCGTAGACATTGCTGGGTCAAATTACCGTTTTATCCCTGTGTCTACTTCTTGTTCCTTAAGTCCCCACTGCTCCTCTAATGAACAACAACGTTGTAATGGTCCAAACATACACAACACCCCTCTCGGGCCAGTGAGAGGGTGGGCGCCCGTTGTCCAAGCCTGGAGACAGCGCTTAAGAGAACAACCCCTCTAGTTTCCCTAAAGGCGGGAACGAGTGAATTTCATCTCGCGTAGTTAAGTTCCCAGCTCCCTACTTGGTCCTGTCCCTGAGAAGATAGGCATATTGGGCGAGTAACTGTGACCACCTTCACCCGTACTAGTCAAAGGACAGACCCCCGCAGACAGGAGTCCGTAACACGCTCAGGATTCAGGTCGAGTCACTAATGGTCAGCTACGAAGTTATTAGTCTCATAATGTTAACGGTGTTACATCAGTAGGTCTAATAATTCACGGTCCGGTCTTGTACAATCTCATTACACAGGATGCCCCAACTCGCATGTTAACTACATGAACGAGTTAGATCACCTCGTTTGTATCTAATACAAAGCGGGTCGCATCCACAACGTATCCAGGATTAGGTCTCCAACCCTATCCATATACTGTAGACCGTTCGGGTCATTAACTCGAACGTGATCCTCCTTGTGTGTCCACTACACAGCGTTCAAGTTCTAGTTCTCCCATAAATTCAATGACCCTTGAGCTTAGTTTATTGGACAAAGTTTGTAAAATTTGTGAGACACAAAATGATGAAATAAATAACTCTTATTAATTTCAAATAGAAAATTACAAACAAAATGAGAGTAGGACATACATCCTAACACTAAATCCATCAAGTCTATAAACATTGTGGGTAGTTTAGTCAGATCTCTATAACTTCATGATGTTAGTAACGTGATTTGAAAGTTGTCTCGGGATATCTTATCCCTGATTCTCCTGACGACGATAACTTGACTCCATTTTCATCCTAAAGAATGTTGTGCTCCTTGTAGCCGGTGGAATAGATCGTTCATTCAAGGACGAAGATATTTATTCTTAGTAGTAACTTTCTTCCATTTCCAATAACCTACGTACAAACATAAAGATACACCTTCCTCCTTTACGAACATTACTACTACTCTTTAGGGCGATATACTACTATTAACTCTTATATAGAAGGTCTTGTACCTAAAACTTGAGTTCTTTTAACTTTATTGGAAGCATTCTGTAAGGAGTAGTAGAAATTACTGATGCCCTCCACTTTAATTTCATACTCAGTCCATCTCCTATATTAGTGGTAATCTGGAGAGATCCACTTACTTTATTACTGCGAACACACTTTTTATTCTCCTCTTAGCCAAAATGAGAACCTCCTAACCTTACCCCAATAGTCGTTCAACGACCACTTCCATAGATATTTTTCATTTAAAGACTATTTTGCTTAATCCCCTTATATGAAGAAGGACAAAACTATCCAAACTTTCCTTTAGTACTCAAATCAACCCTGATTAGTCCTCTGCTTGAGGAACGAAAACTTTATACCACATAAGCATTCAAGGGTAACACCTCATATCATCTCTTCCAAGTTATGCATATATATCTTGACCAAAAGGTAGAAATTAGTGGTGAGGTTCCTTATACACATTCCAAAAGCTTGAACACAACGGTGACCATGTGACTGTCGAAATGTGCACAAGGTTCTGGAGTCCATATCATCAATTCTCTTATGTTCTCAAACAAAAACTCTAACTACTTACTTTTAATCTTCATACTTGTCTTTATTAAGTTCATTAAGCTTATGGTATCACTTTTGAAACCCCACACCATGCCTATCTTCAGTAACACATAAGTGTCTCATGTTTACAAAACTTCCTTTAGGCATCGACATTTTTTTTAACTCAGGTCTTTCTCTTCCACAACCAACAATAGGGATCACACGTATTCTACAAATGATGAGCTCCAATGATACAAGATTAACCGATCAAACTCTTTGACACGGTTAATCAACATTCATTAACTACGGTAACACTCCACTAAACCCCGTAGTTGCACTCTCCTCACTGTAGGACAAATTGTGTCCATCGATATAACCAATGCCCGTGAGTCGTCCCTTCGCAAGTTGTTCGTAGTCACTGCTAGGTCAAATTACTGTTTTACCCCTGTGTCTACTTCTTGTTACTTAAGTCCCCCTGCTCCTCTAATGAACAACTTTGTTGCATGGTCCAACCACAAACAACATCCCTCTCGGGCTAGTGAGAGGGTGGGTGCCCGTTGTCCACGCTCTGGAGACAACACTTAAGGGAACAACCCCTCTAATTTTCCTAGTTTGGGAACGAGTGAATTTCTTCTTGCGTAGTTAAGTTCTCAGCTTCCCACGTGGTCTTGTCCCTAAGAAGATAGGCATATTGGGCGTACTCTGGCCACCTTCACCCGTACTAGTCAAAGGACAAACCCCGCAGACAGGAGTCCGTAACACGCTCAAGATTAAGGACGAGTCACTAATGGTCATCTACGAAATTATTAGTCCTATACTGTTAACGGTGTTACATCAGTAGGTCTAATAATTCACGATCCGGTCTTGTACAATCTCATTGCACATGATGCCCCCACTCGCATGTCAACCACATGAACGAGTTGGATCACCTCGTCTGTATCTAATACAAAGCGGGATGTATCCACAGTGCCACAAGGATTAGGTTTCCAGCCTTATCCATATACTGTAGACCGTTTGGGTAATTAACTTAAATGTGATCCTCCTGTGTGTCAACTACACACCGTTCAAGTTTTAGTTCTCTCATATAATATGACCCTAGAGCTTAGTTTACTGAATTAAGTTTATAAAATGTGAGATACAAAGTTTGATAAATAGTCAACCTTTATTTATTAAAAACAATAAGTATTACAAACTTCACGAGATTAGGTCATACATCCCAACAGATGATTCGACCTGGATACTATATTCAAGATCCACCAACCATGTGTGTTCTTTTTTTCAGGAAACTAGTTCCTAACAGCTACTTGCTAATGATGAGATAACTCTCAGGGTTGGAACATGAGAGGTTGTCTCAACTAAAGCAGTGGGAGCGGCGAAGTTGTTGTTTAGAGATAGATTCATTTTACTAGAAAATGTACTCTTGGTTCGGCATATAAAAGGAATCTTGTATCTATCTCTTGTTTACTTGAACATATGTATAAAGTATCTTTTGATCATAATGAACCGTTCATTTGCAAAAGAGGTGTACAAATATGTTCTGCTAAACTTGAAAATAACTTATACGTGTTAAAACCAACAAAGGTAAAAATTATTTTGAACACCAAGATGTTTAAAACAGTTGGCACTCAAAATAAAAGGTAGAAGCTTTCTCCAAGTACCTATCTTTGGCACTTGAGACTAAGCCACATTAATCTTAATAGGATTGGGAGATCGGTTAATGAAGGGAATAAAACTCCCGCAGTAGAAATGACTTGAAAGTCGTGGTGATCGTTGTGAAAAACATTTCTTAAAATCAAACCTATCTTATAGATTTTAGACTAAATATGTTGTTCTAAGAAGGAAAAAACAGTAAGGAAAAGCTACTTACTTGTTGAAGAACCCTTCTTCGTGAATTCCTTCTCCGGTCACGAACTCTTCGTGCTCTCGATCTCTAGAACAACAAACGAATTGGACACCTCCAATTGATCTTCTCGGTTGTTCTCGATCGGTAGAGGAAGAGTGGTGGGACTCCCTTTTGTTTAGGGTAGAGAGAATTTGTGAGAGAGTTGAGAGAGCACTTGGATGGAAATCTAAAACATGACAAAAGCTTTAGCAATCCTTCTTGCAAAGGTGCTTATATAATGGTGATAGGTGGAGTTGAAATCTCCACCTATTTACCATTTTACCACAACCTTAGGTTATGCAAATCATATTTGCATAACCACATATAATAAGATATCTCATACCTTATTATACAAATCACATTTGTATAATTGTGGATTTTAAATTGAATCACATTCAATTTAATTTCTCTCAATCCAATTTCTCTAAATTAGCACTAATTAATCAATTAGGCTAACCTATAATTTATTATGAATCTCATTCACATTAAACTATATAATATGTCAATCATATCTCATATAAATGACATAAATACCCTTTTAATGAATTTGAACACTTCAAATCCACACCAAACTGTAAACCCTCTATCTATCCAGTTTGAGCTAACCGAGGGACCTAATGAACCTACAGATGACGAGCTCCAATGATCCGAGACTAACCTGTCAGACTCTTTGACCCGGTTATTCAACATTCATTAGCTACGGTAACACTCCACTAAAGCCCGTAGCTGCATTCCCATCACTGTAGGACAAATTGTGTCCATTGATATAACCAATACTCGTGAGTCGACCCTTCACAGGTTGTGTGTAGACACTACTGGGTCAAATTAGTGTTTTACCCATGTGTCTACCTCTTGTTCCTTAAGTCCTCACTGCTCCTCTTGAACAACAATGTTGTATGGTCCAACCATAAACAACACCCCCTCTCGGGCCAGTGAGAGGGTGGGCACCCGTGTCCAAGCCCTGGAGACAACACTTAAGGGAACGACCCCTCTAGTTTCCCTAAGTCGGGAACAAGTGAATTCCATCTCGCGTAGTCAAGTTCCCAGCTCCCCACGTGGTCCTGTCCCTGAGAAGATAGGCATATTGGTTGAGTAACTGTGACCACCCTCACCCGTACTAGTCAAAGGACAGTCCCCTGCAGACAGGAGTCCGTAACACACTCAGGAGTAAGGTCAAATCACTATTGGTCATCTATGAAATTATTAGTCATATACTGTTAACGGTGTTACATCAGTAGGTCTAATAATTCACGGTCTGGTCTTGTACAATCTCATTGCACAGGATGTCACCACTCGCATGTCAACCACATGAACAAGTTGGATCACCTCGTTTATATCTAATACAAAGTGGGACGCATCCACATCGTATCCAGGATTAGGTCTCCAATCCTATCCGTATACTATAGACCATTCGGGTCATTAACTCGAACGTGATCCTCCCTGTGTGTCCACTATACACTGTTCAAGTTCTAGTTCTCTCATAATTGAATGACCCTGGAGCTTAGTTTATTGGATAAAGTTTGTAAATATGCGAGACACAAAGTGATGAAAAAAATAACTCTTATTTATTTCAATAGTGAATATTACAAACAAATACGAGATTAGGACATACATCCCAACAATTAAGAGTGGTCTCCTAAGTGAGTTAGAAGACAACTTCTTATCACCATATGAGTCCTGTCTTGAGGGAAAAATGACCAAACGACCTTTTTCTTAAAAAGGTTATAGGGCCAAAGAACCCTTGGAACTCGTGCATTCAGATCTGTGTGGTCCAATGAATATCAAGGCATGACGAGGGTATGAATACTTCATCGATTTCATTGATGATTATTCAAGGTATGTTATCTTTACCTAATGCATCATAAGTCTGAACCCCTTGAAAAGTTTAAGGAGTATAAAGCAGAGGTTGAGAACATAATAGGTAAAACGATTAAAACACTTCAATCAGATCGAGGTGGAGAGTATATAGATTTGAGATTCCAAGACTATATGATAGAACATAGAATCATATCCCAACTCTCAGCGCCTAGTACACCTCAGCAGAACGATGTATCCGAGAGAAGAAACAGAACTCGGTTAGACATGGTTCGATTAATGATGATTTATGCTCAACTGCCTAATTCGTTTTGGGGATATGCAGTAAAAGTTGCTGCATATATTTTTAACATGGTTCCCTCTAAGGGGTCGTTTGGTTTAAGGTTTTATTAGATGCCCATGGGTAATAGATGTCTGGAATAAGATGTCTGAGAATAATAAATGTCTGGGAATAAGATGATTGTGTTTGGTTATACATGAGAATGTCATCAGATTTATATAAACAAATTATATTTATATTTGTTTGATGAAATTAATATATAAATCTTATGTAATATATAATTACGATCTATAAATAATGTGCAAATTTATTTTATGAGATTGATCTTATAATCTTATATAATTATTATCTATTACTAATGAAATAATAAAAATGAATTTTAAAAAAGTAATTAATTAATATTTTTTAATGAAAAAACTAATTGTTAATTGATCACAAATAACTCATGAATAATTAATTATAATGATTATCCTTACCACAAATTAATAATATTTGTAATTCATTGATTAAATATAATATTAATTAGTGATTTAATATTTTCGTAATGAATTTTTAATGAATGTTTATGTTTGTTGTATGAAATTAATCCTAAAACTATTATTTTATTAATTAATCAAAATTAATGTCAACTAATAAAAATAAATAAATTAATTATAAATATTTTTAATTAAATAATTAATTATGATCATTGAAAATGAATATATATATATATATACTTAAATATTAATAAAGAAGAGAGAGGAAGAGAGAGATGGATGGGTATAAAGAAAACTCATCATTCTTGCTAAAGAAAACCTATCCATCGTGGGAAAAAGTGATGCATGGGAATAAGTGATGTTCATGCCCTAAGAGCTTGCAAACCTTATTCCAAACAAGGATATGTAAAACCCTTACCCATTCCCATCCACAAAATCTTACACCAAACGACCCCTAAGAGTGTTTCAAAAACACCCTATGAGTTATGGAAAAGGCGTAAAGGTAGTTTACGTCACTTCCGGATTTGAGGATGTCCAACACATGTGCTTGTGTCCAATCCAAAGAAATTGGAACATCGTTCAAAATTATGCCTATTCCTAGGATACTCCAAGGAAACGAAAAGTGGTCTGTTTTATGATCCTCAAGAGGTCAGGGTGCTTGTGTCGACAAACACCACGTTCTTAGAGGAAGACCACATGAGAGATCATCAACCTCAAAGTAGAATTGTTTTAAGCGAAGTTTCCAGGGAAGCTACAGATAAATCAACAAGAGTTATTGATCAAGCTGGTCCTTCTCAAGAGTTTAGAATGTCTCGACGTAGTGGGAGGGATGTTAGATAACCCGATCGTTACATGAGTTTGATTGAAACCCAGGTGGTCATAACTAATGATGGCATTGAGGATTCATTGACCTATAAACAAGCAATGAATGACATAGATAGGGGTCAGTGGATTAAAGCCATGAACCTCGAAATGGAGTCAATATACTTCAATTCAATCTGGTATCTTGTAGACCAACTAGATGGTGAAAAACTATCGGTTGCAAGTGAATCTACAAGAGGAAACGAGACCAAGCTAGTAAGGTGCAAACTTTTAAGACTCGACTTGTGGCAAAGGGTTATACCCAACAGGAAGGGGTGGACTATGAAGAAACCTTTTCCCCTATTTTCATGCTTAAGTCGATTAGAATACTCTTGTCCATTGCCACGTTTTATGATTATGAAATTTGGCAAATGGATGTCAAGACAACCTTTATAAATGACAATCTTGAAGAGAGTATCTATAAAGATCAACCAGAGAGGTTCATAATTCAGGGTCAAGAGCAAAAGGTTTGCAAGCTTAAACGATCCATCTATGGATTGAAGCAAACATCTAGATCCTGAAATATAAGATTTGTTCGGCTTTGAACATAATATTGATGAGCTTTGTGTCTACAAGAAGATAGTCAATACCACTGTAGCTTTCTTAGTCTTATACGTAGACGATATCCTACTCATTGGGAATGATGTAGGATTCCTGACTGACGTTAAGCAATGGCTAGCGACCCAATTCCAAAATGAAAGATTTGGGAGAGGATCAGTTTTTCCTTCGAATCCAAATTATTCGGAATCACAAGAACAAAACTCTAGCGTTGTCTCAGGCATCTTATATTGACAAAATGTTGGTTAGATATAAAATGCAGAATTCCAAGAAGGGTTTATTACCTTTCGAGAATGGAATTCATTTGTCGAATGAACAATGTCCTAAGACATTTCAAGAAGTTGAGGATATGAGACACATTTCCTATGCATCAATGTTGGTAGTCTGATGTAATGTAGATTCGAGGAAATCCATATCATGATCAATGTTTACTCTTAACGGAGGATCTATAGTATGGAGGAGTATAAAGTAAGGTTGTATTGTTGACTCCACCATGGAGGTTGAGTACGTCGCAGCTTGCGAAGCAGCGAAGGAGGCTATATGGCTTAGGAAGTTTTTTACTGATTTGGAAGTTGTTCCAAATATGAATTTGCTTATCACCCTGTATTGTGATAGTAGTGGTGTAGTGACAAATTCTAAAGAACCTAGAAGCCATAAGCGCGAAAAGCATATTGAGCGAAAATATAATCTCATTAGGGAGATTGTGCAACGAGGAGACGTGATCGTTACGCAGATCGTTTCAGAGCACAACATTGTTGATCCGTTTACAAAACCCCTCATGACTAAAGTGTTTGAGGTATACCTAGAGAGTATAGGACTACGTGTTGTATAGTATGACAGCTTTCTTGCTCGGCATGTTTGACTCCACAGACGTTTTAGTCCAAGTGAGAGTTTGTTGGGTTTTATGTCCTAAAACTCGTGGTTTGTAAACTGGATGTATATTCTATTTTGCAATAAAGTTGTTATTGAGGTTTATTCAATAAAGGCGTTATTGAATAAAGTGAATTGTGTATTTTATAACCCTAATCCAATAAGAACCCTTGGCTATTGGATGTATACTTGAACTTTATATGTGACATAAAAGTGGATCAAGTTCGAGTAAATAGCTAGAACGGTCTATAGTATAGGGATAGGGTTGGGTACCTTTCCTTGGGGACACTATGGATGCGACCCACTTTGTAAAGTACAAACGATGTGATCCTAAATCATTCATGTGGAGACATGCGAGTGGGAACGTCCTATGCAATGAGTTTGCATAAATTAGACTGTGAAATAGTCACTTAGACTTTATAATTCCGTTTATTGTCTTAACTGACTATATTCATACGATGACCTAAGTAACTCAATCTTAATCCTGAGCGTGCTATAAACTCCTGTTTATTCGGGATTATCCTTATATTTGCATGGGTGAGAGTGGCTCGAGATCGTCAACAATAAGCCTCCCATTTTGGGGATAAGATCGGGTAGATAGCTAGGAACATAGTCCTGTGAGATAGAATTTACTCCTACCCGCTTTAGGGATTAGTAGAGAGGTTGTTCTCTTAAGTGCTGACTCTGGGTGTTGAACAATGAGTCCACCCTCTCATTAGCCTGAAAGGGATTCATTTTGCTGGTTGGACCACAAACCAATTGTTCATTAGAGGATCAACGAGACTTAAAGAACAAGAAGTAGTTACAAGGGTAAAACGATTTATTAACTGTAATGACGAACGACCTGTGAAGGATCGACTTACTAATCATGGTTATATCAAGTGGATAGAAATATATCTACAGTGAAGAGAGTGAAACCACTAGGCTTTAGTGGAGTGTCCCGGTGGTTAACGAATGTTGATTAGTTAGGCTAGAGTTTGGTGGAGCTCATGATCTGTAGGTCTATTAGGCCTCCCTTACTAGCTCGGACTAAGTATTGTAACAGTTTTAGAGAAAAGGATTTGAATTTTTCAAATTCGATTTTGGGAGAAAGCGTTAATTATATGCGATATACTTAACGTTTCATAGATTAATTATGAATTAAACTATGATAAAGAAGAGGTGGACATATTTAAATATGATTTAAATATTGGTTCGGTTTGAGTAGGTATTCATGTTCGAACGATCAATTTAAGAAATCGGGATTGATCCAATTATTTAATTTGATATTTGATATTAAATTAAATATTTTGTAATTAATAAATTACATTTTTGTAATTAATTTTAATTTAAAATTAATTTTATATTAAATTTGAATTAAAATTTAATGGAAATTCAAATTCATTTTTGAATTCAAAATGGACCAAATTCATTTGTTGATGAATAACCTTCTTACTTTTCAAATTCATCAAAATTTGCACATCTCCTTGAATTATCCCCATCATTCTTGTGTTGGCATCTTCACAAAGCTTAAAGAAACTTTAATTGAAGAAGAATTAAGAAGATTAATTAGATTTTGACAGAAAATTTGATTTTCTCGTTTTGAGACATTTGTCCCTTCTCTCTTCAAATTCTCTCGATCAAAGATCTCAAAATCTGTTCCAAGGCCTGAGGATAGTAGGGAAGATACTAAAGGTGGTCCACAACTAGTTTTTGTTCAAAGAAAACCCTCATATTGCTTCAATTATAAGTTTCAAAGGTTGTGTTCTTATACTCTGTTTTTTCTAGTTTTGAGCATGTTTTTGTTTGATAAAATCGATCAAATTAGAGTGTTCAAGATCCAAAATTGCTTCCATTTTCTTAATATGTACTCTTTCAAATAAAATATTAGAATTAATCTGCATAAACTAGATTAGGTTCGAGAGTTGATTGTGGTATTAGTACCCTACAAGTTACCACATTTTATTTTGTATTATTCAAATATCTTATCACAAAAAAGTCCTTTACTTTTTTTAAAAAAAAATATCTTACTTGATCTTACCTTAACTTTAAAATAAAGCAAGGGTCCATATGGTGGGTGGATACCTATCAATTTTGTCATGTTGGACTTTTCTTTTAAAGAAAATCTCTAAGCTCAAGAATTTGAGAAATTTTATTATCTAAAATTCTGTCATCGAATACACATGATTTTATTTCTTTTTTAAAAAAAATAATAAGAAAGGAAGAAAACGAGGATTTTCATACACATGTGCAGGAGAGTCAAACTCCACGAAGGCATATTACTCAACCATTAAAATGATTCATTTTTAAATGAAATAGTTTTGTCGAAGGCTTGTTGTAAACAAGATAATAATTTCAAAACAAGTTTGAAAATTATTTACATGAAAAAAGAATGAAAATAAGGATTAAACAAACATGAATTAAATTGAAATTTAAACATGTTATCTAAATTGGCAAATAATCCAATGTGTGAAAGTAGCCCCATACAATCATGCAGTAGCCAAATAAACAGATGCAATGACCAAATAACAGAGACCAGATGTAGTGACCAAATAAACAGATGATGCAAATGCAGTGACCAAACAAACAGATGATGCAAATAGATTTTGCAGATGTAGTGGCCAAATAAACAGATGATGCAGATGCAATGGCCAAATAAAAGATGCATAAACACAAGGATGAACCCAGATACTAATGTTTGGGAGGGGCGACAAATTATTCTTTAATAAATATAATAAAAAAATTCATCAAAAGATCAATTTGAAGACAACATTATGTGGATTTAAAAAATTATCGACGATAAGAATAGATTAGTGTACAAAAGACTTCCTAACTAAGTTTGAATAATTTTAATTTCTTATTAAATAGAAAAAACAAATTAAATTACGAGTTAATCCGTAAACTTTTAAGTTATGATCTATTAGATCTCTAAACTTTAAAAAGTATATGATAAGTGTTTAAACTTTACTCTAATAATTTCTTAAATTTTAAATCTATCTGATAGACCTATAGACTTTAAACGTATTCAATTTTGTGTCTAATAAATCGTTAAATTAAAAAAATATATATTGAATGTGATAAGAATATACATTTAATTTGTTTATAGAATTAATAAAACTAGTAAGCTTGAATAAACTTATACATAAAAGGAAATAAAAATAAAATATTTAATTTTTTTATAGAATTAATAAAACTAGTAACCTTGAATAAAGGTATACATAAAAGAAATAAATATATTAAAAACCAAAAAACAAAGCGATGTATAAAAAAAGAAAAAAAATGCAGCTAATAAAATTTGAACCTAGGCATTGGTGGAATTAGATAGATTGTTTTACTACTGAGACAACAGAATGTTACTTTTCCTAAGACACATTACACAAAACTATAAGAATATAGTGGTTATTTTTTTAAACAAAACCGTTAACATACTTTAGGGTACTAAATTTAAAATTTCCTTGTCCCCATATAGATCCACCCATGCATAAACAAATGTAGATACAATGGCTGCATAAACAGATGCAAACGTAGTGACCAAATAATTACCAAATTAAAATATGCAATGACCCAAATAAAAATAGAGTGATCGAACCAAAATACATATGCAGTGATCAAATTAATTGCCAAATCAAAATATGCGATGACATAAATCAAAATACAGTGATAAAAAGAACTAAAATACATATGCAATGATCAAATTAATTGTCAAATCAAATGATCAAACCAAAATAAAATCAAAATATACGACGATTAAAACATTAAAATATGCATCAATCATTAAAATCTATTTTGGCTTAATTAAAATAACAAACACATAAATTAATGGCCAAATTAAAAAAAAAAAAAAAAAAACATAATAGACCTAACACCTTACCTACAAATGAATAAAGTGAGGAAGATGGTTCGCCATTAGTGATGGTGACAAGATTTTCTCAAAGTCTTTTTATTATTCTCTTCTCCTTTTTCCAAGTCTCCCCTCACGTCCCTTTTCCCTTTTCATTCAAGGGAAAAGGGGAAGTGGAAGAGAAAATGAAGTGAGAATGGAGAGAGGATGAGAAAAGAGGGAGAGATAATTGAGGGATGAAGACTAAGATTATTGGAGAAAGAGTTGTTAGGAGATATTTTGAGAAAAGAAAAAAAAATTAAATCCTTCAAACAAACCCCTATTTTAAGTTTTTTTAACAAATATAGAAACAACTTCACAATAAAAATAAAAAATTACCCGTCCAAACACGGTGTCTACAACTTTTTACTCTGATTATGGAGAAAATGATTGTTAAACCAAACTAATCATTTCAGAAGTGGTTATTTTTATGTTACCAAACACTCTAGATTTCTAAAAAAATATTTTTGGTTAACAAACTTAATCCAAACATACTCTTACCATGTTGTAGCAGAAGATGTTGGGAGAGCCTATATATATATATATTATATATATATATGGCTATTTTATACACTTCAAAAGCATTGAACAATACAAGGATGGAGATTTACTACTTTTCTCTCAATGTTATTACACAATTATTGTATTATTATTAATTATATCACAACATACTCAAAACAAGAAGAGTTCATAAGTTCTCTGCAGCACCAGTACAAGCAGAACAAATCATATGGTATAATTTAACAGAAATAAACAGGACAATTTCATTTGCAGCCTATAAACAACATAAGAGTTGGAGGTTTGTAATGTTACTGTGATTGGTGGTGGTTGGAGGGAGAGTCTGTGAATTGGTAGGAGGCATAGGACATGGTGCCATGGTCCCAGCTATGGTGAATTAGCTTGGCTTTCGGATTGCCTCCTGCTGCCCCGATCGCGACGTGGAGTGGGTAAAAGTGGTCGGGACTCGGATGTGACATTCTCGCATGTGGAGCCTTCTTCTCGAACTCATTCACATCCTCGTATCTACCAAACAAAACATTCTTCTGATTTTCTTAAAAAACACCAAGACCCCATTTGATAACCATTTGGTTTTTGGTTTTTGAAAATTAAACTCGTTTTCTCTCTACCAAACAAGTTTTTTGAGAACTACTTTTTTAAGTTTTCAAAATATGTATTGGTTTTTAAAGATATAAGTAAACCAAAAACTAAAACTTTCCAATGATTATCAAAGAGAGCCCAAATTGATGGCGATCCAACGTTCAACCTTAAGGATATTTATAAGTATTCTATTTTAACTACTAAGCTATTTTTTGGTTGGTTTAAAACGACACACATCTTATTTAACTGTGTTCACATCAAAGGCAGATTGAAGAGGACTGGAAGAGTTAGTTGTCTTTATTTGTGGATAAAACAATATATAGATAGATAGATAAGTTTGTCATTAACTTTCCCTTTTAAAGTTTTGAAATTATACCTAATACAAAGTAGTTAATGTAAAATCTTAAACATTAATTAAGATGAATGAAGGGAAGTAAAACTAAATTCAAAAGTTGCATATAAGTCAAACAATCAATAAACATCACATAAAACACAACCAACCAAAAAAGAAAGAAAATAATAGAAGTAGTAAAGAAGTTAGGCAGATAATTAATTAAGGAGAAATTAAAGTAGAAAGTAGGGTAAATTTAGGGATGAGATACCTTCCTTGAAGGAGAGCATGTTTAAGCCAATCATCAAACTGAAGAGCCCATGGGGCAATGGGTGAAGACTTGGCAGTGCGGTTAAGGGTGGTAAGGTTGTGTGTAGCACTCCCTGAGGCAATAATTAGAACCCCTTGGTCCTTGAGAGGAGCCAATGCCTTGCCCAAATTGTAATGATGTGTTCCATTGAGATGTGATTGTATTGAAAGTTGACAAACTGGAATGTCTGCCTCTGGATACATGAACATTAGAGGAACCCATGCTCCATGGTCAAGCCCCCGGCCAGGCTCCTCGTCCACTCGTTCGAACCCGGCTTCAATCAGAGCCTCCTTCGCCCTCTTTGCCAACGCCGGAGCTCCCGGTGCTGGATATTTGATGTTGTACATGGAGGAGGGGAAGCCATAGAAGTCGTAGATGGTGTCGTTAGGGCCAGAAACGACATTGAGAGTGGGGAAGGTGGTGTCGTAATGGGCGGAAATACAGAGAATGGATTTGGGTTTGACCTCCAAAACCTTCTCCTTCCATGATTTGAAGAACTGCCTTGCTTTTATGCTGTCGTCGATACTCAGCATCGGAGATCCATGGGATACGTAAAACGTTTCTCTCAAACCCATCCTTTTCCTTTTCCTTTTCCTTTTCCTTTTCAGTTCAATTCAGGCTCAATTAAACACAAGCCTTTTATATTTTGGGAAATTGGGAGGGTAGGGTAGGTGCCTGCTGGCTTCCTCGCAAAATTACGCTACTGGACTTTTTTTTTATTGTGGTAGGTGGGGGTGGGGGAAGGGGAAACTTTGTTTCAATCCTACCACCTAATTATTGCACTAACCACCCATCAATACATTCTTATTTAGGATTAATTAATTATAAATGTACCCAAATGGAGCTGTGATTTGTTTGTTTTTCTCTAAATTTAACTAATCCAATTCAAATAAAATATTTAAACCAGTTTTAATTTAAAAATATAACTAAAACCATTTTTAACCAAAATCTATCCATTGCATTACAACCAAAATACTTGTTGAATATTTATATTTTATTCTACCTAAAAAAGTGTCAACAAAAGTACATTAGATTTTTTTCAAAAAACAAAATCTAAGATTGAAAATTAAAAAAAAAAAAAAAAATAGGTTACAAAAACAATCATAACAACCCTCAATAAAATCTAGGAATTGAGAATTTGATTTTTTTAAAAAAAAATTAAAATAGGATATATAACAAATGAATAGAAATGCATGTATTTATGTACTCAACATGCAAGAATAAGCTAAAATCAAATGCACGTTAGACAAAGTAAATAAATTTAATTATTCGTTTAATGCTATAATACACCATTCAAAACTTATTCATTTTTTCTCGAACTTAGTGCATATACTGAAACATATAATTCTATTTTTTTAACGTAATAAATAAGTAGAAATACATGTAAATACCCACCACTCACACATGCACCATTAAAAAAAGGTAAATAGTTATAGTTATTCACCCCACCTAAAACTCCCTCACATTTCTCCAACTTAGTATATATGTTGTTTTTTCCGTAATAAATGAGTATAAATATGCATAAATATCTACCTAATGGTATAGGTATGGTTTATATCTTATATGCAGGGGCGGATCTAGATGTTAATGTTTGGGGAGTCGATAGATATGTGAATAAATATAGTAAAAAAATTGTCTAAAATGTCAGTTTAAGCATACCCCACATTATGTTGACCTAATAAAGTTATTGGTGATAAGAATAGATAGGTATACCAAAGACTTTCTAACTAAGTTTTAATAATTATAATGTCTCTAGACTTTGTATTTAATTTTGTGTATAATAACTCCCTAAATTTTAAAAAATATCAAATAAGTCAAGAATATAACATTATGAATTCTTATTGAATTAAATATTAAAAACTAATTTATTAGGCAGAGGCTTTCATACCACCTTGACAACATAATAGAACCCTATTAATAATAGGGAAATTGTAATGGGTACCAAAAAATAGTAGGATATTTGCAAATCTAGCCATAGTTTTTTAGATTTGAAAATATAGCAAAAAATTTTAAAATCTAATTTTCGTTTTTTTATCATTCCAATTTTACCCTCATTGGTGTATCAGTAGGATATCTAATATACTTAATATTTGTAATAGTATATAAGTAGTATATCTGATATATTTTATCAATAGTATATCAGTAGGATATCTGATATACTTGGTATATAATAGGGTATCTAATATACTTTAGATTTGGTATATATTAATCAATTAGTATATACCTATATATTTGTAACGCCCTAGGCCCAGGATTCAAATCAAGATTTAGAATCCGGATTTGCACGCTTAGCTTTGGAGTTCCTATGATTGAGCCATAGAAAATTAAGAATGTGCATCTTGTTGATATATTAATTCTTGTAAGTCTTTTTCATCCATATTTTCATAACTTCGAGATCGCTCTCATTCGGATGTGGTCTCGGTTCATTCATGTATCATTCTCTTCGGGCTCAATATTAGTTGTATATTACTGATATACTATCAATACACTTCTTTTTAGGTATCATTTAAATGATATACTTTATAGTATATCGTAGCGTATTATGAATATTTTTCATATTTGATATATCACTGATATACTTCATTTTAGGTATATTTATTTCATCAATATATATAATATTGAGTATATCAGTAGTATATCAGTAATATATTATCGATTCTCATATACTACTAACCAAATGTACCAATTAAAAAAGTTTATTGACTAAAAACTAATAAATACAACCCATTAATAAAATAAGGAACTAAAATAAAGTATATAGTAGTATATCGATGATATACTTAATATTAATTTACTTAACATTAATTTATGTCTTGTATATGAGTTACTGATAGACTATTAATAAACTTTATACAAATATCAGTAGTATATCACTGATATACTTTATATTACGTATGTCTCATTTCATTTTGATATAAGTGAAATGTATCAGTAACAGATCACTAATATACTTCATATTAGGTATATTTGATACATTTTGATATAAATCACTATTATACTCTTAATATATTTCATATTAGCTATTTTTGATATACTGTTGATATACTAAGTACCAGAAATTCAAGTTCATTGATATACTTAAGTAAAGTGTATCAGTAGTATATCACTAATAATATACTTCATATTAGGTATATCGTGGGTATATCAACAATATATCATTGATAGACGATTGATATACGTCATATTACAATCACGCAAGATTACACAGGACGAATATTTTGGACATTTCGTTGACTCCAATTGGGTTGGACCAATTTTTTTTACTATATTTGCAATAGAAATAAATGGTAGTCATGCTTTGCATTGAACATTTATTTTTTGTCATTTGTGCAACTGGCCCTTAATAATAATAGTATATATTATTATTTTTAAACAATAATGCAATAAGATATTAAATTCAAAAATTTTGGGGGGTCGAGTCCTATGTAGGTTCGCCCTTGCTTATATGAAGACAAAAATTCATGGGACAATATATGATCGTAATGACCTAATGCAAAAGGTATTGAGACTACCAAATAAAGAAAAAATGAAATAATATTGGGTCTTCAGAAGCCAATAATTAGTAATAAACACCCCCACAACCTAATTTTGTAGATATCAGTATGTTATCATTTTAAAGGATGTATATAAGGGTATATACTTGGATTTTCACAACTAAATTGGTTGCAAATCCAGAAAGAGGAGCCTAAGACTTTTTCAATCACTCTTGAATATAATGAATTTGACTTGTAAACCTTGTAACCATCGTCCTTATCCCACACAACATCAAACATGATAGGAATGTTGTGAGAGCTCATTTCGAACTGATACAACTCTACAAACTTGTAAACTGTACCAATGAAGAGTCTGAAACGTGTACTTTGAAACCAGATGCAGGAAGAGATTTCGTCTGGAACGTGCATTGTGAGCTTAAGTTGCAAGAGACTCCAATAGCTCCATGGAATACGATCTTCATTATGCTCTCAAATTCAGTCAAATGAAGATTTTGCTAAAAAAATAGGAAAATGTGAGTCAATTTCAATTAGAAATGGTTGAAAATTTTCAAAACAGAATCTGACAATTGTTGGAAGGTTGTAAATACGATAATGGCATGACTGTAATTACGAAGATATACCAAGGTCATCTTAGAAAATTAATATTATTATCAACCGCTCCTAAAAGTATGGTAGCCATATTCACAATATTGAACTATTTAGCTATTTTTTATTATGATTAAATTTTTTTAGACATTACTTGCAATTTCCTTTATTTTTGTGTTATGGAATAAAACTATGGGCCTTTGGCCCATTACCAGCTTTTAAGAAAGGGGAATTGTGAATAATGTCTAAAAAAAATTAATCATGATGAAAAATAGTTAAATAGTTTTAATATTGCAAATATGACTACCATGTTTTTAGGAGCGATTGCTAACAATATTAATTTCCTAAGATGCACTCGGTATATCTTTGTAATTACAATCATGTCATTGACTCATTATCATATTTATAACTTCCAACAACTATCAGATTCTGTTTCGAATAACTTTCAACCGTTTCTAACTTAAATTGGTTTCGAATTTAGAGGAATAATGGAGATCGTCTTCCATGGGCTATCGGGTCTCCTGCAACTGGTCTCATGGTCTCAAAGTACACACTTTTCATTGGTACAGTTTACAAGTTTGTATAGTTGTATCAATTCGAAATGGGTTCTCAGTATTCCTATCCTCTTTGATGTTGTGTGGAATAAAGACGATAGTTACAAGGTTTACAAGTCAAGCTCATAATATTCGATAGTCATTCAGGCAGTTTAATTGTGAAAATCAAGGTATATACCTTTATATACATCCTTACAATTGTACGTATTGAAATTGAGTTGTTGGGGTGTTTATTAGTAATTATTGGCTTCCGAAAATCCAATATTATTTAATTTTTCTTTATTTCGTCGCCTCAATACCTTCTGCATTAGGGTTATTATGATGATATATCGCCACATGGATTTTTGTGTCTTATGCATATTTATACTCATTTGTTAGGGAAAAAAACAACATATATATGCTAAGTAGGGGAAATGTGAGGAAGTTTAAGGTGGGTGGATAACTATAACAATTTACCTTTCCTAATGGTGCATGTGTGAGCTATTTTTTCTTACACGTTGGGTAGATATTTACATATATTTCTACTTATTTATTAAGTTAAAAAAATAGAGTTGTAGGTTCCAGTATATACACTAACTTAAAGAAATAGTTTTAAATGATGTATTATAGTATTAAGTGAATAATTACACGTATATTTTATCTCAAATTAATTTTTTTTTATTTTTTTTTCAAATTCTCAATCCCTAGATTTTATTCAAAGTTGTTAAGATTGTTTTTGTAACTTCCTCCTCAATCTTTAGATTTTGTTTTTTTTTTTAAAATTTCCATCATAGAATTTGTTATTTGAAAAAATCTAACGTATTTTCCTGATTCCTTGTTGTTGACTACTTTTTTAGGTAGAATAAATTATAAATATTCAACAGGGATATTTTCGTCATAATGCAATTAGTAAATTTTAGTTAAAAATGGTTTTAGCCATATTTACAAATTAGAACTTGTTTAAGAAATGAGGTTGATGTTGTCCCCAGATGGAAAAATTTAAGAATGGGAAGTGGGTTTATATATTAATGCCAATTGGAAAGTTTGTAAGAAGTGTGTATAGAGTGGTAAACAGATGTTTAAGCATTTTATTTTTCAATAGGGATCAAATGTGGAAAAGTTGTTGGAGATGTGTCAAAAATGGATCTGTTTGCCTCTTAATCGTATATTACCTGATTTCTATTTCTTCTTTTGATTAACTTTCCTCCTTGTGTTTATTTCGGTTTGTGAATTTGTTATGAAGTCAGCGATTGCTTTCTTCTTTATTCCCTTCCTTTTTTCCTTTGTGCTTAATTATTACTTTTATTTTTCTTACATGTTTGGTCGGTGAGAATATACGAAGGAAAATGTAAAAAGGAGGGAAGAAAATCTAAAAACAAATTTAAAATGTATTAGATGCCGATTTCTTTTCATGGATGCCCTCTTATATTATTGACTATATATGCTTTTAATTCATAAAGAATTTGCTACTCTCAGTATTTGGTATTTGTATTTATCCTCTCGAGTTTCGTTTATTCTATGCCTTAATTATATTATTATTTTCTTGTTGGAGCCTCCCCTTCCTTTTTCTTTAGTGCGGTAGTTACGGTTTTTTATTACCCAAATTTGGCTTACATTAGAAATCAAAAATGTGTTTATTTTGACTGTATTCTTTTTCAAATACAAGTCCCCATAAATATATATATATATATATATATATATATATATATATATATATATATATATATATTTATGATGATTTAAGTTCCACGGAAAATATTTGTCATAGTTGCTACTTTTTGTTGTGGGATGATGCTTATGGTGAATATGTGTTTATGGGCAACTTAGCTACTATTGGAGTTAACTTATTTCAGATGGGAGGAGATTGACAAGCTTGTTCTGGAGATTGAATCTTCCATCTTTATTTGATCTGAGTTCTGATTTTACCTTATATGGGTTTGGGTCAGGTGGATTTTGGGGCTCAACTCTTGGGCTGAGTCTTATTTGAACTTAACCCAATCTATTTATTTTTTTTAATTGGTTTTCGATTATTTAAATTGAGCCAAATCCATTTTTATTATTGGACATGTGACATTATTTAATTTTTTTAATTTTTCATGTCTTTTAATTTAATTTTAGGACATGTGTGAACCTAAATTTATTTTATCATTAATTTAAATTAATGATGTGGCAATTTGTGATTGGCTGAAATTTCTTATTCAACACAAGATTTATGCACGGTGGAATCTCGAAAAAGTTTAATTGGAATCAAAATATAGGATGATTTTGACTTCCATTGATGAATTTAAGAGTCTCTCAATTTTGAAATTTGGAATATGCCCAAATTTTGATCAAAATCTCAAATTTTCCAAAATAACAGATTTCCAAATTTTGGTTTGTTGATTTTATAATTTGGTAAATCTTGTTTGATTAAGTCAAGATTTCCTCCACATAATTTTAGGGGAAATCTTTTCCATTGATCTTGTCAATTTTATTTGATTAGACCAAAATCTCAAATAATATAGGTAGTGATTTTCCAAATTTGACTTGTCAATTTTCATGTATGTTTGACCTAATCTCTTCTATACTCATATACCTTTTTTTTTTCTTGCGTAGGTCTTGAATTTGGGCAATACTCCGTTGTGCATCTTACTTGTTGACGTCGGTAAGTCGAACTAAGATTTTGAACTCTAATGGATGCATGTTGTTATTGCTTTTAAGAATTTATCTATGTGTGAGCAGGATTCTACCACTTTTGAAAATTTATTTAGGACTTTCTTGCAAATCTTCTCCTCTGGATGTACATATTCACTAAAAAAAATACTGTTTAGCGTATGTATACGAATCATCTTGGCCACGAGTTTATATTTATTTTTTTAGTTGTAGCCTCATATCCACCTCATATATATACATATATAACTGGGAATTCAATCAAACCAAAATTGCCGCCCACGTTGAGATTTTTCTTTCAAGTTGTCACCTCATGTCTATGGATTTCAATTACACCAATTCCTAGGTTTTTTTTTTCTTTTTAATTAATGGCTAATTCACACTTACCTACGCATATATAAAGATATGTATGCCTCTACCATTTATAGGCCTATAATTGGTAAATTCTGTGTGTTTCGAAATTGTTGCCCACTGCCTTTTGATATATATATATATATATATATATAATTCAATCAACTGCTTCTCCAACGGAAATAATCCCTTTTTTTTTCTAACTTTATTTTTTTTTTCCAACTTCAGGAAACAACTACAACTATTGTACAATTAATCTCTGTTTGTCATTTAATAGGTTCATGCACGTCTTTTTTTTCAATACATGTATTCTATTTATCGATGTCCCAGTTGAACATTTATTTTTTTGTGCCATAAATTTTTTGTCATATTATTCTTGCTTTGTCCATTCTTTGCTTGAATATGTGTATCTTATTATTATTGTTCTTGAATTGTTATGAAAATATCTCTGTTCAACAATGCAACAATTCCACACCTACAGTGATGTCAGCAGCTGATTTATTAGGTGACCTAAATAGCACAGCGGTGGTCACTTGCAGATTTTATTATTATTATTATTATTTTGAACTTCCCACGATATATATATATATATATATATATATTTAGACTTGTTATTTCATTCTCCTTTCATCATTTCTTTATAATGAGATTGACCTTAATTTTTTTTTTCTAGGGATCATTTTTTTCAATATGGTGTATTTTACGAAACTGGTGTTATGAACATTCGTGAATGATTGACTTGTTGTTATTGGTAAATATATATCCGTGGACACAGAAACATATCTGCAATGAGAAGAGTGCAACTGCGGGACTTTAGTGGAGTGTTCCTACAGTTAACGAATGTTGATTAGGAGGTTAATGAGATTAACCAAATAATCTCGTATCGTTGGATGTTCTGATCTGTAGGTCCATTAGGTCCACCTTCTAGCTCGTAAAAGGTTCTTAGAACATTTGAATTTGAAATGTTCAAATTCAATTATGGAATAAACATTGATGTATATAGATACATTATAATATAAAGTTTTGGAACTTTATATTATAAATTTAATTTGAATATGATTCATATTAAAATTATATGAGAGAATTGAATATTTGAAAGAGTTCAAATATTATTTTAAATGTGAATGAGATTCATATTTAAAACTATAGGTTAAAATTTAATGTACATATGATGTACATTAAAACTATAGGATAGAGGGGAATTTGATTAAATGTGATTTAATCTTAAATTAAATATATGATATTTAATTTAACATTAATTAAATATGATTGAATTAATTAATTATATTATTTATTAAATAATTAAAAATAAAAAGGGTGGGAACGTGTCAGAAGACACATTCCCCACTTCCCCTCTAACTCCCTGGGAACGGGGAAAGTCCCTATGTGGTTTTAACTTCTCGATGGTGAGAAGAATGGATGGATCATGATTGCAATTAAGGAATTTCTGCAAAAAAATTCTCAATTTCTCTTTAAACAAAATTTCCTTACCACTTCCAATTGTTAGATTCCTTCCGACTAAGGGATTGGTCTAATATCTCAGAGACATAGAAGGTTCTCTCTTTTGGTGGTGTCTTGTACAGAGGAGAACAACTTGTTTTTGTTATGTTCCTGTACATTTGGAGAAGCAAGGAGTTGCTGAGACTTTGAACTACAAAGGTAACTAGTTCTTTGCTTTTAGTTTAAGAAATTACAACATGCTAATTTAATGCATTAATCCATGCTTTAGTATTTAATTTGCTTATCTCTATACATTACCAATGTATGGGTTTTTAGAGTAAACCAAAACAATCAAGCAATACGATCTTAATTATACGTTTTCGCTGCTCACGGGGATTTAATTCCCTTCAATTGGTATCAGAGCAATGCTTGTTTTATTTTGGATGAAACAAAATTACATTGATTAGGTGGGAATTGCATTTGGTTTGCTATTAAACTGTTTAGGAAAGTTTGGCCTTAAGTTTTATTTTTGATTTGATCAAATTGATGTAAAGGCCCATGTGTTTTTGGTCATTAAAGTGCAAAATAGAGTCTGTAATAAAGTTATTGAGTCGTTCGTGACAAGTTCAAGGCAATTCAGATGAGATTCGGGTGCCAATTTTGCTGTTGAAGTTGTTGTTTTTCGAAAAGGAACATGTTGGCAGAAGCTGCAGCGTTGCAACGCCCCATGTGGCATTACAACGCTGGAGAATGGCGTTGCAATGCTAGCCCGATGCTGGACGCGAGCGCGAAGGGAGGTGGCGTTGAAACGTTGTCCTCAGTGTTTCAAAGTCGTGACAGTGGCTGATTGGAGCAGACCGGTTCAACGAAGATTTGGGCGGTTTGGGTCGTGGTTGGTCCGGTTCGAGCGGTTCGACTCCGGTTCAAGGCGTTTTGGACCGTTTTTGTAATAAGATTAGTGTAATTTTATTATTTCTTGCACTTTAGGGGGCCAAAATTTATGGTTATCGACTATTTTCTTTATGAATGTCATTTAGAATTATTCCCACCTTAGGATAAGCATGTTCATGTCTTTTATCTATATAACTGTTATATGAGAATGATAAAAATGCATGTCTATTTTCATTAGTAATTAGTTATAAATGTTATAATTCAATTACATGAAAAATGAATAACATGGAGCATGAAATTACTTAGTTTAAAATAAAGTGTTATTTTATTTAAGTAATTTGCATGATTCAAAGAGTTGAATGTCAATGTATTTCCAATTAGAATATGATTGTTGGAAATTTCATATAGTTCTTTGTCATAGATTAATTATAAAAATTTACAAAAGTTATAAATGGGTTTTAGAAACTATAACCTATAACAAAGAAATGCATGCAAACATAGGAACTTGGGTAAGATGAAATTAGTTTTAAAATGTTTAAAATTAATTAGACCTAAGTTTAATATCTAATAGTATTAGAAATTAGTCTTACATAGTATTTTAAATAGTTTAAAATATAGTAGGACAATAGGACATTGGTTATAAGGGAACTCTACTGGTGATGTTCTGTCTAAGGTTGGGGGTACTTAAGCCGACGGTTAACGGAACACCTCCTACCTGGGAACTGACCTGGAGCCTGAGTTGAATTAACCATAGTCCTGTTAGCATGCATTATATCTAGGTAATTAAAATGTTTATTTCACCTAGACATAAGTATAAAAGACCTAGTTATAACAGTTGTAGTAGACATAGACTTAGATAGATTCTTTTAGCCGGAATCCAACTAAGTTAAACCTATACCCTAACTTTAGGCACTTCAGTGGGAGAAAACAAGATGTCCGCATCGAGTTTACTCTCACGCTCTCAATCCATGCTCGGCTATACGACGTCAATAGGGTGTCCCCTACGGTAAGTGTTTGCATGGTTCAATACCAAGGTGCATGATGGAAGTATCCATAGTAAATGGGAGCAGGACACGTGCCAACGTATCTTACGGTCTCCTCCATTAGGTCGCACCGTGAGATTTCTATAGTCCACCTGCTAGGTTGCCCTGGAGCAGCCAATCCCTACGGAGGGCCTGACTATAGGGATCAGAACACCGCAAACTCTAGAAATGGATAGGGTCTCTTAGGTAATTTGCCAACAACTGTCTCTTTTAATAGTAGCCTGTTGGCTCAGACCTATTGGATCTGAAAATGGTAGGGTCACATTTACGGGATAAGTTAAGCTAGTTAACGAGCCCTTGACCAAATAAACGATAGCTAAGAATCATTGGGACATGAGATGTTCTGCTAGTGATAATTAGCTGAGAAAGTCTCAATTCAGGGGAGAAGTGACTGACCACCCGACGGTGGCTTTTATTCTAAACCATTGAAGTATCGTTGCAAAATTAAAAGTTTAATTTAAACATTAGGGTTCTTTAATAACTTTGCTAAATTTGATTGGGTTGTAATGAGTTTTAAAAGGCATAACTAATTAGAACTATTTTGTAATTTCAACATGTGGTCCTTTATTATAGCCTTACTCAAAAGTGAACGTTTAACTGACGAAAACTATACTACGTGGAAGTCCAACATGAATACCATTTTGGTTGTTGACGACCTTCGGTTCGTACTGACTTAGGAATGTTCTCAGGTAACTGCTCGAAACGCTTCTCAAGCTGTTAAGGATGCGTATGACCGTTGGACCAAGGCCAATGACAAGGCCAAGGTCTAAATTTTTGTTAGTGTTTCCGAAGTCCTGGCCAAAAAGCACGAGGGCATGGTCTCAACTCGTGAGATTATGAGTTCATTGCAGAACATGTTCGGACAACTGTCTGGACAGCTTCGACATGAATCCCTCAAGTACGTTTATAGCTCCCGTATGAAGGAGGGGTCTTCGATGAGAGAAAACGTTCTCGATCTCATGGTCCACTTCAACGTGGTATAAATGAACGGCGCGGTCATCGACGAGCAAAGTCAGGTGTCGTTCATCCTGGAATTTCTTCCGAAGAATTTCCTGCAATTCTGCAACAATGCGGTGATGAACAAGATAGAGTACAACCTGACTACTCTCCTAAACGAGCTACAGACTTTCCAGTCTCTAATGAAGAATAAGGGACAGGTTGATGGAGAGACAAATCTGTTTGCCCATTCCAGAAAGTTCCAGAAGGGTTCATCCTCTGGAACAAAGTCCTATAACTCTTCTTCTGGCCTTAAGAAGATCTAGAAGAAGAAGAAGAAATGAGGGAAAAGGAAAACACCTATCGCTGCTGATAAGGGCAAGGGAAAGACCAAGGTTGCAAACAAAGGAAAGTGTTTCCACTGCAACATGGACGGGCACTGGAAGCGAAACTACCCAAAGTATCTTGCTGAGCTCAAAGAGAAGAAAGGTAAATGCGATTTACTTATTCTTGAAAACATGTTTAGTGAAAAGTGATGACTTTATCTGGATACTTGATTCAAGAGCCACTAACCATGTTTGCTCTTCTTCACAGGAAACTAGTTCCTTCAAGGAGCTCGATGAGGGTGAGATGACGCTAAGGGTCGGAACGGGAGACGTCGTCTCAGCTCGTGCAGTGGGAGATGTATAGCTGTTCTTTAGAGATAGTTTTTTATTTTTGCAAAATCTGTATATAGTTCCTCAAATTAAGAGGAACTTAATTTTTATCTCTTGTCTAATTAAACATAATTATTGTATTTTCTTTTTATGCAATGAAGCGTTTATTTCTAAGAAAGGTGTCAATATTTATTCTTCTAAATTAGAAAACGACAATACGTACTTAAACCGAATCAAACAAAAGCAATTTTAAATCATGAGATGTTTAAAACTACAAATACTCAAAGTAAAAGGCAAAAGTTTTCTCCAAATAATAATACCTATCTTTGGCATCTTAGACTTGGCCACATAAATCTCAACCGGATTGAGAGATTAACTAAGAATGGACTTATAAACAAATTAGAATATGATTCTTTACCTCCTTGTGAATCCTGCAGGAAGAAAAAATGACTAAGCGACCTTTTATTGGAAAAGGTTATAGAGCCAAAGAGCCCTTAGAGCTTATACATTCGGATCTTTGTGGTCCAATGACTGTAAAAGCTCGAGGAGGGTACGAATATTTCATCTCTTTCATAGATGATTATTTGAGGTATGGTTTTCTATACCTGATGCATCATAAGTTCGAGGTTCTTGAAAAGTTCAAAGAGTACAAGACTGAGGTAGAGAATTGTTGTGCAAAAACTCATTACGCAAGCATACACAATCGTAGGTAGTAGATAGAAAACAAGGTCGATCCCACAGAGACTAAAGTTAGCGAAAATGATGAAATTAAGTATGAACTACTAAGTTTAAAACTATATTAAAAAACACAACTAAACATGCAAAACGACTAAAAACAAGCACCAAAGTGACAAATAAAGTAAATGAGACTTAAGGAAACCAAAAATTAACTTAATCAATGGTTTAAGATGCTAAACAAGTAATAAAATGGATAAAACAAAGCGCTGAAATTTTCGAAAAGCAGTGAGTTGTTTTTGCTATTTTGACTTGCCAATGCTGCAACGTTACTCACCACATTGTTATATAGCAGGAAATTTTATGCTAAAACCGACCCGAGACTTCCCGAACTCGATTTTCTCACCTTCAACACAGAGTTAAGCATATGTCTATGAAAATCCTAACGGACATTAAAAAAATCAAATTCCCTAAAAACACAAGTTTAGAATGTATGTCTACACCCTACAACTTCTCCCCATGAGAAGCCACTTGCTCCATTTGTGCTAATCTACCCATTCCTAACCCTTTTAGTATTAAGAACAAGCTAATGCCCTATTTAAGGTGATCAAACTCAAATAAGAACTTGCACTAAACACCACAAATGGAAATATAACCTCATTCAAGTGCATTGAATCAAAATAGTTCAAACAAACCACAACCAACCATAAATTCCAACCCTAAAACAATTAGCCCATAGCTATAAAGCTGAAAATGAACTTCAATAAACGAGAAATCAACAACATCTTGAAAGGATAAGATGAAGATTACACTAAAATGTCAACAAACCTAAAAAACTTAACTAAAACCTAAGAAAAACCTAGGGCAAATGAAAATCAACAATAAAACTAGAACAACAACAACAAAACGAGGGAGAAAGAGAAGGTGATGAATGATCTTCTTCTTCTTCTCTGAAAATGACAACAACTTTCTTCTTCTCTCCTCCCCAAACCGTGGGTCTCTTCCTTTCTCAATTAGGGTAGACTTTTTGTTTTCTCCCTTTTGCACTCAAGCCCCTAAACCTTTTTCTTTTCCATAAAAAGCCAATCACAAACGTAAAAAAAATAGACTTTTGGCCCCAAAATCGCGTCATTCTGAGAGGTGGGCCCCAGATTTGACTTATTTTCCCTGAAATCAATGCTGCAACAATGCTGTGATATTGCAGCAATGCTACCACATTGATGCCATATCGTTCCTTCTTCTGCTCTTTAAAGCTAATACTGCAGCAGTGTTGTAGCATTGGTTCCGCAACCTTCATCTTTCTCTTACACACATCAAATAAAAATCAAAGCACAACCAACCACAAAACACGGTCACTACCAATAAACTAAACACACAAAACTCAACACACAACAAACAATTAAAGCACAAAATACTAAAATTAACCTAACACAACAAAAAAACACTAGAATAACCTAACACAAAGAAGAAAATAAACAACTAAAACCTAAACTCACTAAACCCAGAACTCAACAAAAAACACGCTAAAATAACGACTAAAACACGCCCACAACTCAATTTTGAGTAGAAATAAACAATGGAAAATGCCAAAAATAATCTCATTTCATGGGATTATCACACCCCCAAACTTATCTCATTACTCGTCCTCGAGTGATGCACTAACAACTACCACAACCAAAAAACAACTAGCTAGGTGCCATAGAGGTTTAGAATATCAAACCTTTAGGTAGACTCCCACAATTCACAAGCATAAACACAAACAAGGTACGACAAAATCATTCACAAGTTGAAGCAACCCTTAAGTGTGTATGTGCAAGGTCTTAGCTCACTCACCTGCATCATCTAAGCCGCTCTAAAGCTTAAATCATAGGATATCCCCACTCACATGTCATCTACACGAACACGTTAGGATCACAGTGTTTGTATCATACACAAAGTGGTCCACATCCATAGTGTTACCAGGGTAAGGTACCCAAACCTTATCCCCTTACTATAGACCCTTTAGGTTGTATCTCGAACCAAGATCTTTTATACGTACACTACATTAAGTTATAGATACATTTTACAACCTTGGATGTTTAGTTTATTGGATTTAGGGTTAAAACAATGACAATATTGTAAATAACGAAAATAACTCTTTATTGAAATAATAACACTTTATTACAATAATTAGAACAAAATTACAAACTACGAGTTTTAGGACACAAACCCCAACAAACTCCCACTTGAACTAAAACTCTAGTGGGGTACATCATAATATAAAATAGTGCCGAGATACAAATACAATAAACTAGGGCATCCATGTACCCATTACATATCTCCCACTTGCCCTAGATTAGCCTATGTACATATCTCGTAGACCTAGACTTTCTAGATGACCCTCAAACACTTTAGCCGTGAGAGTCTTTGTAAACGGATCAACAATGTTGTGCTCCGAAGCGATCTTCGTGACTGTCACATCTCCTCGTTGCACTATTTCTCGTATCAGGTGATACTTCCTCTCGATGTGCTTGCCTCGCTTATGGCTACGAGGTTCCTTCGAATTGGCTACCACACCACTGTTGTCACAGTATAAGGTGATGGGAAATTCCATATTTGGAACAACTTCCAAATCAGGAAGGAATTTCCTTAGCCAAACAACCTCTTTAGCTGCTTCACAAGCAGTGACATACTCAACCTCCATCGTGGAGTCAGCGATGCATCCCTACTTGATACTTCGCCATACTATAGCTCCCCCGTTAAGGGTGAAGACTGATCCCGATGTGGATTTCCTAGAATCCTTATCGGTTTAAAAATCAGAATCAGTGTATCCAGTAAGGATCAAATCCTTAGTCCCATACACAAGCGTATAGTCCCTCGTTCTCCTAAGATACTTGATGATATTTTTAACTGCGGTCCAGTGGTCTAACCCTGGATGTGATTGGTACCTACTGACTATTCCCACTGCATAACAAATGTCTGGCCTCGTGCACAACATAACATACATTAAGCTACCTACTGTAGAGGCATATAGAATACGTCTCATATCCTCAACCTTTTGAGGTGTCTTAGGACACTGTTCCTTTGACAGATGAATTTCATGCCTAAAGGGTAATAAGCCCTTCTTGGAATTCTGCATCGAATATCGGGGCAACATTTTGTCGATATAAGATGCTTGAGACAGAGCTAGCGTTCTGTTCTTGTGATTCCTGAAAATCTGAATTCTAAGAACATACTGCGCCTCTCCCAAATCTTTCATTTGGAATTGGGTCGCCAACCAATTCTTTATGTCAGTTAGGTATCCTACATCATTCCCAATGTGTAGGATATCATCCACATAAAACACTAAGAAAGCTACATTGTTGTTGATGATTCTCTTGTAAACACGAGGCTCATCAACGTTTTGGTCAAAGCCATAATACTTGATCGCAGTAGCAAATCTTATGTTCCAAGATCTGGATGCTTGTTTCAACCCATAAATGATCGATTGAGCTTGCAAACTTTTTGCTCCTGACCTTGGGTTATGAACCCTTTGGGCTGAGACATATAATGCTCTCGTCAAGATTACCATTCAAAAAGGTAGTCTTGACGTCCATTTGCCAAATTTCATAATCATAAAATGCGGCTATGGACAAAAGTATCCTTATAGACTTAAGCATAGCAACCGGGGAAAAAGTTTCCTCATAGTCAACCCCTTCCCTTTGGGTAAAACCTTTTGCTACAAGTCTAGCCTTAAAGATCTGTACCTTTCCGGATGCATCTCTCTTTCTCTTGTAGATCCATTTGCATGAAGGGAATCGAAGTCCCGCAGCGGAAGCGATTGCGAATCGCGCGCTCTTAATTTAGTTACAACGGAAAATTCAAGAACGTAAAACATAGATTAAGCACATATAATAAAATGGACCACAAGTATTTACCTTTGAAGAACCTTTCTTCAAGTGCTCCTCCTCTCTTCGCGATCAAGATCAACGCAACACGAACTCGTACGAATACCGACACCACCACCGGATCTTCTCCGTTGTTCTCTAGGTGAGGGAGGAAGGTGGGTTTCCTTTAGGAATGCTGAGGTATTTTGTGAGAGAGATGTGTGTTTTGGAACTCTTCCAACAACACAACAAGGAGGCTAGCAATAGCTTAGAATGATTTCCAAAATCACTTAACCTAGTTGCATCTCATGCAACCATATATATAGGGAAATAGGATGGAAATGACCATCCTACCCCTCCTTTTATCTCTCTTTAGTATATAGTTTATATATGAATCTAATTCATATTAAAACTATATATTATATCAATTATATCATATATAATTGATATAATTCCTCATGTATAAAATTGAACACTTCAATTTATCTCCTAACTTTATACCCTCAATATTACCATGTTGAGCCAACGGAGGATCTAATGGACCTACTGATCATGAGCTCCAATGATGTGAGATTAATCGATCAAACTCTTTGATCCAGCTTAATCAATATTCATTAACTACAAGTCACTCCACTATAGACTTGTAGTTGCACTCTCCTCACTTGTAGATATTATTGTGTCCACCGATATAGTCATTACCCATGAGTTGACCCTTCACAGGTTGTTCGTAATCACAGCTGGGTCAAATTACCGTTTTACCCCTGTGATTACCTCTTTGCTCCTTAAGCACCACTGATCCTCTAATGAACAACAAGTCTAAGGTCCTACCTTAGACTCATACCCTCATAGAGGGCGGGGCCCCGTTGTTCAAGACACGAGTCGATTCTTAAGGGAACAACCTATCTAATTCCTCGAGAGGAATGAGTGAATTCCATCTTGCAGATTAAGTTCCCACTACTACCTACGAGGTTCCGTCACCCGAAAGGTAGGCTTATTGAGTCGGCTGAGGCCACTCTCACCCATACTAGTCTAAGGACAAACCCCTATAAGCAGGAGTTCTTAACTTGCTCAGGATTCAGGTCAAGTCACTGATGACCATCTAAAAATTACTGGTCTTATCTTGTTAACGGTGTTATACTGGTTAGACTAATAATTTGCGATCCAGTCTTGTATGAGCTCTTCATACAGGTGCCCCCACTCGCATGTCAACTACATGAATGAGTTGGATTACCTCATTTGTACTAATTACAAAGTGAGCCGCATCCATGGTGTTACCAGAATGAGGTTTCCAACCTTATTCTTATACCATAGACTATTTAGGTTATAATCTTGAATTCAACCCAAATAGTGTCCACTACACTGATTTCAAGATAAACGTTATAACCTTGGACCTTAGTTTATTGGATTTATAAAAGCAAGACTGTAATCTTATCAAAACAAATAACACTTTATTTAATTGATCAAAATTACAGAAGTTTGGGGCATAATTCCCAACATTGCACCCTATGGGTCTTACCCCTTCAGGTTGGTCTACAAGTTCCCATATTGAATTGAAGTACATTGGCTCCATTTCAAGGTCCATGGCTTTGATCCATTGGTCCTTATCTACGTCATTCATTGCCTGTTTGTAGGACAATGGATCTTCTATGCCGTCATCAGGTTTGACGACTTGAGTTTCAGCTAAACCCAAGTAGCGGTCAGGTTGGGAAACAACCCCCCCACTGCGTCGAGGCATTCTTAACGATTGAAAAGGACGAGACTGACTTGATGTGCTGACTTCTTTATCAACTCTTGATGAAGGTCCAGCTTGATCAACAACTCTTGTTGGTTCATCTGTAGCTTCATGTAGTACAATTTACTACGTGGTTTATGGTTCCTCATATGATCTTCCTCCAAGAAAGTGGCGTTTGTCGATACAATCACCTTATTTTCTTGTGGGTCGTAGAAAAGCCACCTCTCGTTTCTTTGGAATAACCAACAAATTGGCATAATCTTGAACGAGGTTCCAATTTCTTTGGGTTTGTCACTATCACATGTGCCGGACAACCCCAAATCCTGAAGTGTTGTAAACTAGGTTTACGCCCCTTCCATAATTCAAAAGGTGTTTCGGAAAAACTCTTTGATGGAACAGTTTTCAAGATTTGAACCGCAGTCTCTACTGCTTATCCCCAAAACGAGGCAGGCAATCGAGCATAGCTCATCATAGATCGAACCATGTCTAACAAGGTTCTATTTCTCCTTTTGACACACCATTTTGCTGTGGTGTATTAGGTGCTGAGAGTTGAGATTTAATTCCATGTTCTATCTGTTGGGTTTTATGTCCTAAAACTCATGGTTTTGTAAACTGAATGTATATTCTATTTTGCAATATAGATGTTATTGAGATTTATTCAGTAAAGATGTTCTTGAATAAAGTGAATTGTGTATTGTGTAACTTTAATCCAATAAAGAACCCTTGGCTATATGATGAATACTTGAATTTTATGTGTGACATAAAAGTGGATCAAGTTCAAGTTATAGCCAGAACGGTCTATAGTATAAGGATAAGGTTAAGTACCTTATCCCGGGGACACTATCGACGCGACCCACTTTGTAAAGTACAAACGATGTGATCTTAAATCGTGCATGTGGAGACATGCGAGTAGGGGTGATAGCACACAAAATGTGTTATCCCTAGGCTTAAATTATGTTAGTTTTGTGATAATTTCAGGGCTTTCACGTACTTAATTTGTTGAATTTCAGGTTAAAGAGCAATAAAAGGATGGATAGAGAATTATGGGTGAAAAAGGAGCCAAAGATTGCCTAAAGAAGCCAAGATTGACATTAAATGGAAGAAGGAAGGTCAAACCAAGCCATCAAATCCGAGGAGATGGCGTTGCAACGCTGCCTTTCAGCGTTGCAACGCCACTTTGATAGGCAAAAGACGCGCGAGGGTAACAGCGTTGCAACGCTGTCCTTAGCGTTGCAATGCTACTTCGATAGGCAAAAGGTGCGCGAGGGTAGCAGCGTTGCAACGCTGCCCTCAGCGTTGCAACGCTGCTAGATATTTTCCTTTTTTAATTATTCGCTTAGGGCACGACGTTGCAACACCATGCCCAACGTTACAACGCCGTGCCGATGATATAAAAAGAAAAGTTTGCTTCTTGTTTGAGGGGGGAACCTTTTTGGAGAGATTTTCACACCATTGTATAAACAACATTGTGAAAGATTGTAAGAAGACTTTGGAGAGATTTCAAGGAGAAGACTTTTTGGAGCTCGGGGTTCGTGATAAGTGCTGGGATCGTTGTCGTTCACGCCACGGGAGTTCTTTCTTCGTTCTTTTTACTTTGATTGTTGAACTATGATTTTGTATTTGAGTTTAGTAGGATTTATAGTGGACATGAGTAGCTAAACTTGTTATCTTAGGGATAGATGTAGCCTTTTAATTATGTTATTTTGTTGAATTGACTGCTTTTGATTTATTGTAATGCTTTTATTCATGCAATTGCATCCTTAATGCTTATAGACTCTTGATCACGATTTATTTGTTGTTAGGTCTGAATTTATTCTTGTGAAAGATTCTTTAGATCTGATCTCAATTGCATGACTGATAGTTACTTTGACATGAGAATGATTGAAGTGCTATTAGAAACCCATAAGAATTGAACTTAGTGCCATGTTTGATTTTTAGGTTGAACAAAGATGTTTAATTCTATGTCTTGCATGAGATTCACTTGCCTCGAGAGAGGTTATTTGTTATATTAGTTTCTTGGTTTATAAAAGCAGTGTAATAACCCATTAGCATGATCTCAATAAAATAGTTAATTAATTGGTGAAATCTAGTCCCTAAGATATTCGTTTCTCCTGATTGTTCTAAATTTTCACTCTTTGATTTTGTGTTTCACCTCACCTTAAGTTTAATTTTCTAGATAAAATTGAGTGGTGTTATTGATAGAAATTAATTGAATTAAATAACCCAATCCTGTGGACGATACTCGTACTCAAATTCACTATATTAAAACTTGACCCGTACACTTGCAGTCTTGCAAAATTTACGCAACAGGGGGCGTCCTATGCAATGAGTTTGCATAAGACTGGACCGCGAAATAGTCACTTAGACTTTATAACTCTGTTTACTGTCTTAACTGACTATATTCATACGATGACCAAGGTAACTCGATCTTAATCCTGAGCGTTCTATAAACTCCTATTTATTCGGATTATCCTTAGATTTGCATGGGTGAGAGTAGCCCGAGACTGCCGACTCAATAAGCCTCCCATTTCAGGGATAAGTCTGGGTAGATAGTTGGGAACATAGTTCTGCAAGATGGAATTTACTCCTACCTGCTTTAGGGATTAGTAGAGAGGTTGTTCCCTTAAGTTCTGACTCCGGGTCTTGAACAAAGGGCCTACCCCTCTCATTGGCCCGAGAGGAATTCGGTTTGCTGGTTGGACCACAAACCAATTGTTCATTAGAGGATCAGTAGGACTTAAGGAACAAGAGGTAATTGCAAGAGTAAAACGGTAATTTTGTCCCAGCTGTAATTACGAACGACCTGTGAAGGATCGACTTACTAATCATGGTTATATCGAGTGGACAGAAATATATCTACAGTGAGGAGAGTGCAACCACTGGGATTTAGTGGAGTGTCCCGGAGGTTAACGAATGTTGATTAGGTAGGCTAAAGAGTTTGGCTGGTTAATCTCGTATCGTTGGAGCTCATGATCTATAGGTCCATTAGGTTCTCCTTACTAGCTCGGACTAAACCTTGTAAAATTTTGAGAGAAAAGAATTTGAATTGTTCAAATTTGAGTTTGGGAGAAAGTGTTAGTTATATGTGATATATTTAATGAATCATAACTTAATTATGAATTAAACTATGATTAAAAAGAGGTGTATATATTTAAATATGATTTAAATATTAGATCGGGTTATAGCATGAATAAATATTCATGTTCGGAAAATCGATCGGGATCGGGCAATTTATTTAATTTAATATTTGATATTAAATTAAATTAAAAATTAATTAATTAAATGAATTATTTAATAATTTAATTAATTTTAATTACAAATCAATTTAATATTGATTTTTGGATTAAAATTAAATTAAAAATGAAGGATTTTCATGATTTTCATGAAAATCAAGTTGGCAACTTGCCCAATCCCTCTCATATTCAAATTCACCAAATTTGGCCACCTCCATCTCAAAACATTCTCATCACCCTTAAGTTGTCACTCTAATGAAGCTTAATGAAGGTTTATATAATGGTGATTTGAGGTATTTTGTGAGAATTTTGCAGAAATTCAAAGAATTCCCGTTTTGTGACCTTTGAGGTATTTTCTTCCAAATTCTCTCAACCTAGGATCCCACAATCCATTCCAAGGCATGAGGATAGTAGGGAAGACACTAACGGTTATCCACGAAGTGTTCGTGTTGAAAATCATCCACCGGGTGAAGAGAATTTGATCTTCAAAGGTGAGTTTCTTAACTCCCAGTTTTTCCAACATTGAGCATGCATTTTATTTTACAAAATTGATCAACTTAGAGTCTTCAAGATCCAAAATTGCTTCCGTTTTCTTAATCTAGACTCTTTCAATTCGCACGTGATTTCTATTTCAAAAAGAAAGAAGAAGGTGATGACGTCAGCATGCCTTATTAATGTTGACTTTGACCAGTTTAATGCTTTTTGGACCGGTTCTGTCACACCCCCTCCCGAACCACTTGCTAACTTAGCCCAGAGATTTTTAGATGAAGCCAACGAGACATTGTTACCTCTTAACAATACTGCGACACTACTTTACACGAAAACAAACTATGTTCGCATATGGAACACTTTAAACTTAACTCAATGAAACTGGACATCTATAAGACGTACATGAGGAGAAACTCTTCTTAAGTCTCTCTTGGAAACTAAGATGAGCAAGAACATCGTAACCACAAACAATCCAAACCACTAATTAAGCAACCACAACCTCTAAAGCACATACGACTATAACTACATAGTTCTCTTAAAATAATTTACAGACATATGGACTTGCTAAACCACACCACCACGCACAAAATATCAACATGTGAAGCTTCAAAGCAGACTATGGCAGTTTCTCGTGCACCGGAGCTCGATCTCTACGAAAAGTGGGAAAAACAACGAAAGAATGAGCTATAAAGCTCGTGAGTGACTTGAGTTTAAAAGAAAGCTATTAACTCGTAAATCATATCACTGCCATCTATGAGCATATGCATCCAGAATCAAGCGTTAAAAGTAATCGTGTAATCATTATAGCTTTTCATGAAAACAAGCAAGACACCGTTAAAATCTCGTAAGGCATGTAAATGATATAAACTCTTTTTAAAACATGTCACAATCTACGTTGTGTAGGGCACGCCAAAGACACCAACGTTTATTCTACGATGTAGTGGGGCCCGCCCAAAGACTCCCATCGTCTTTGTCGTAGTGGGGCCCACCCAAAGACTCACGACAATAGCCGTTGTCACACGAGTACACTCAACGTCGACAACGAGAATAAGACCTATGTGCACACGGTACTATATAGCCTCGGGCTCAATATCTCGTAAGATCACATGAAAACATTTAAACATGCCACTTATCTTATCTTTTCTTTCATAAAACTCAAGCTTACTTAGCTTGTTCATAAAACTAGAAATCTTTAAAACATACTTGCTAATACATGCTTGCTTGAAATCATAACATCTCCATAAGTTTTGGCAATCATTAGACATATGCTCATGTATAAATTTCATAAAGACTTTTAGGCTCATCATGAACACTTTAAAACATTTCTAAGAAATCATGAATGCTCATAAACAAGTGTTCAAGAAAACAATAAACATCTAAACCATTTTGTTTTAGCAAAACCTTGCATTTCATAAGCATAATACAAACCTATAAACCATTTTCAGGGTTCGTTTTGTCACTCACAGTGTTAAAACTAGAGTCTTGATCCGTACACTCGACTTATTTGCTCTTGGCCTGTCAAACAAACCAAATTCAACCATTAGAACCTCGAGCTCATGCTTTTTAACCTTAAACTTACAAGAAAACACACTTTCAAAAATTCCAGCATTTAACAGATTTTATGCCTTGTATTCAGATACTCATAACTTCTTCATTACTTATCCAAAAATAATGTACTTTATACCAAACTCTTCCTTTTTGAACCTTCTAAAACTCTTATGAAGACATGAAAATGAGATTCCCAATAGATTGGTTCAGAAATACCTCGAAAGCTTCTTTCCCCGGAACCAACTTCTGCTATTCCAGATTCGATTTTCTGCTGCAACCCGAAACTTGACCTGCTAATTACAACATCTTCCAGTCATTTTCTATTCACGATTTCTTCATGAAAGTTGTAGGAAATTCAATAAGCTTTCCAACCATACCTAATAGAGCTTCTGATTCCAATTATACAGGTCAGTACAACCAAAACATCAGAGACTTCTCGGATTTGACAGTAAATTCTGTGTTCTGACTTCCTCTTCATAAATCAGTAGCTTAGGGTCCGAATTTGCTCGAGCATCCTTCACGAATTTTGTTCCAATATGAGTTAACTTGCACGAAACAAAATTACAGCTCTTACCTCTTTCTGTGGAGCTCGAGATGAACCAAATAGCAGAACATGGCAGAGTGATTACCTTGCTGTTCTTCTAATTTGCTTGAGTTCTCTCCCTCTCTTCTTCAATTTCCAGCTGAAACCCTCTTCTTCTTCTTCTTCCTTTAAGCTTCTCCCACGAACCTCAGCTCCTCTTTGATGAAAATGAGAAGAAAATTGAAGGTTCTTGGTTGTTTAAAAAGAAAAACCAAGGTGGGGGCCCACCTTCCACTTTCTTTCTTTTTCCTTTTCCTTTCTTTTTTTTTTTTTTTCCTTCCTTTATCTTTTCATTTCTTACCTTTTCTTTGCAAAACAAAGCAAACTTAGTATATTAAACATTTGTTTCATTTCCTTTTCTTCTTTTTTTTTTAAAAGCAATCCAAACCAAAATGGTTTAAACTTTCCTTCCTTGTTTTCCTTTTGCCTTTCACTTCATTTCTTTCCTTTTTAAAACATGGAAAACCAAGTTTTAAACATTCATTTCTTCTTCCTTTTTGTTGTTTGATAATAAGGAGGTTCCAAAGAAAGATCTCGGGTTTACAGGTTCGGCTCGATTTTGATCCGGTTCGGATGTTTTTAGACCGATTCTGACTATTTCGAGGGCAGTTTTTCCATTTTGGATGTCCGTTTCACTAATTGGAGGCCTGATTCAGCCTTTTACAGTCCGGTTCAACCTTTTGAAGGTTCGGTTCACACATTTGCAAGCTGGTTCGACCCAAATTCGAAAAGTTCGAAGTGGTTCGATGTTAATTCTAGATTACTATTGTAATAATTTAGTTGTTTGGTTGCATTAGATGCCAAAATCAGTCCACTTTAGTGTGTTTAATTAATTATGCATTACGAATGTATGTTTTAATTAAAACTCCTGATTGTATGCGTATAAAGTATGTCCTATAGTTTTTAAAATCTCACCATAGGAAGCATGCTCCATGCATTGAAAGTATGTTATAAGTGTTATAATATATTATATGCATGTTTTTTGGGTTTCATAAGAATTAATATAAGAGTTATATTAATTTATGAAACAAATGTTATATGTTTTAATTATAATTAATATAAGGGTTATATTAATTAAAAAAATTAAACATATAATTGTTTTGCATTTATCATGTGATGAATTTGTTATAAATGTATGTTTATTCATGTGATGAATGATCAAACAATTTATAACATAGAAATGCATGTAACTTAAGGTTAATTAATTAGTTTTAAAAAGGTTTTAGAACTTGAATTAATTAGACCTAAGGTTATCTAGTTCTAATAAGATTAGAATTAGGAAACCAATAATTTATAAACTTTGATTAAAGAGGGACTCTGACTAAGGAAGGTTCTGGTTAGGTTGGGGTACTTAAGCTGACGGAAACGAAACACCCCTACCTGGGAACTTACCTGGGAGTGAATTTAATCTAGAGGTTTATAAATTATCTTTCGGGAGTGGCGTTTATTAAAAGTTAATAAATTGAACTCATAGACCTAGATTTATTAAATGGTTAATAGACTTAGGTAATTCCAGTATAATTGTTATATTGGTAGACTTAGGTTATATTGTTTTAGCAAGAATATGCCTAAGTAAAAGTATACCCAAGCTATTTAAAATACTTAGTAGGAGTGAAAAGGTATATATGATATATCAATTTTCTCTTACGCTCTCCGCGAAGTTCACTCCGTGAGATTTATGCTCGGCCTTGTGATGTTAGTAGGGCATCCCCATTCGGATGGTGTTTGCATAAATCAAGAGCAAGGTGAATGGAGAAAGTATTTATAGTAGGTGGGAGAAGGAAGTGTATCAAAACACCCTACGGTCTCCTCCATTAGGTTGAACCGTGAGATTCCATGTTGCGCCTGCAGGTTGCCCGAAGTAACACCATCCATTCAGAGGGATTTAACATGGGATTCAGAACAAATCAAACTCCAGAAATGGATAGGGTCTCTTAGGCCCATTCCCAGCTTTGTCTCTCCAATTCGGTAGCATTGTTGGGGTCGACCTCTGAGGTCTGAAAATGGCGGGTCACACTTACAAGAATTGCTAAGTGTTAACAAATTCTTGACAAAAGTAGCGATAACTAGAATGCTATAGGAATAAGAGTTATTCCGGTATTAGCATTTAGTCAAGAATGTCTTGGTTTAGTGAAGGAGTGATTGACTGCCCCTGGTAGTGGTTGCTCTGACTCACTTGAAGTATCGTTGCAAAAACAATAATGAGTTTATGGGTACATTATTACTTTTGCTAAATTCTTAATTGGATAGGTTACAAGCTATTCACTAATAGAATTCATTCTTTTTCAGCATGTCAAACTCTTTTATTCAGTTACTCGCCTTCGACAAACTTAATGGCGATAACTACGGAACTTAGAAATCAAACTTGAATACGATTCTTGTTGTTGATGATCTAAGATTCGTCAGCTCGACTGCAAATCGAATTGTTCTGGATGCATATGACAGATGGATTAGGGAAAATGAGAAGGCTCGAGTCTACATCTTAGCTAGCATCTCTGATGTGTTGTCTAAGAAGTATGAGAGCATGGTCACCGCGAAGGAGATCATGGGATCATTGCAGGTGATGTTTGGATAACCGTCCTCATCGGTCCACCATGATGCTCTCAAGTTCGTTTACAACTCCCGTATGAAGGAGGGAGCTTCTGTTAGGGAACATGTCCTTAATATGATGGTCCACTTCAACGTGGCAGAAGTAAATGACGTTGTCATAGATGAGAAAAGTCAGGTTAGCTTCATTATGGAGTCTCTTACGAAGAGTTTCCTGCAATTCTTCACCAATGTGGTGATGAATAAAATAGAGTATAATCTGACCACTTTACTCAACGAGCTTCAGACTTTTGAGTCCCTGATGAAATCAAAGGGAAAAGAGAAGGAGACAAATGTTGTCAATTCAAAGAAGTTCCTAAAAGGATCATTCTCAGAGACCAAGTCTGATCTTTCTTTTTTCCAAGAATAAGGGTATTCAGAAGACGAAGAAGGACAAAGGGAAGGGACAAGCTCTCACACGCAAGACTAAGGCCACAGGAAAATGTTTCCATTGTGGTGGTACGAGCACTGGAAGAGGAACTGCCCGAAGTACCTTACAGAAAAGAAAGCTGAGAAGGAAAAAAAGGTAAATATGATTTACTTGTTGAAACATGTTTAGTGGAACATGATGATTCCGCCTTGATATTAGATTCAAAAGACACTAATTATGTTTGTTCTTCTTTTCAGGAAACTAGTTCCTGGCAGCAGCTTGTTGATGGAGAGATAACTCTCAGGGTTGTCTCGGCCAAAGCAGTAGGAGTTATGAAGTTGTTGTTTAGAGATAGATTTATTTTATTAGAAAATGTACTTTTGGTTCCTGAAATTAAAAGAAATCTTGTATCTATCTCTTGTTTGCTTGAACATATGTATAAAGTATCTTTTGATCATAATGAAGCGTTCATTTGCAAAAGAGGTGTACGAATATGTTCTGCTAAACTTGAAAACAACTTGTATGTGTTAAGACCAACAGAAGTAAAAACTATTTTGAACACCGAGATGTTTAAAACAACTGATACTCAAAATAAAAGGCAGAAACTTTCTCCTAGTACCTATCTTTGGCACTTGAGTCTAGGCCACATTGATCTCAATAGGATTGAGAGATTGGTCAAGAGTGGTCTCCTAAGTCAGTTAGAGGACAACTCTTTACCACAATGTGGGTCCTGTCTTGAAGGAAAAATGACTAAAAGACCTTTTTCTGAAAAAGGTTATAGAGCCAAAGAGCGCTTGGAACTCGTGCTTTCGGATCTTTGTGGTCCTATGAATGTCAAGGCACAAGGAGGGCATGAATACTTCATCAGTTTTATTGATGATTATTCTAGGTATGACTATCTTTACCTAATGCATCATAAGTCCGAAACCCTTGAAAAGTTCAAGGAGTATAAGGCAGAGGTTGAGAACACATTAGGTAAAACGATTAAAACACTTTGATCAAAACGAGGTGGAGAGTACATTGATTTGAGATTCCAAGACTATATGATCGAACATGGCATTGTATCCCAACTCTCAGTGCCTGGTACACCTCAGCAGAATGGTGTATCTGAGAGGAGAAATAGAACCTTGTTAGACATGCTTCGAGCTATGATGAGCTACACTTAGCTGCCTAGTTCGTTTTGGGGATATGCAGTAGAAGCTGTTGTATATATTTTGAACATGGTTCCCTCTAAGAGTGTTTCAGAAACACCCTATGAGTTATAAAAAGGGCGTAAAGGTAGTTTACGTCACTTTAGGATTTGGGGATGTCCGACACATGTGCTGGTGTCCAATCCAAAGAAATTGGAACATCGTTCAAAATTATACCTATTCGTAGAATACTTCAAAGAAACGAAAGGTGGTCTGTTTTATGATCCTCAAGAAGACAAGGTGCTTGTGTCGACAAACGCCACGTTCTTAGAGGAAGACCACATGAGAGATCATCAACCTCGTAACAGGATTGTCTTAAGTGAAATTTTCAGAGAAGCTACAGATAAATCAACAAAAGTTGTTGATCAAGCTGGTCCTTCTCAAGAGTTGAGAATGCCTCGGCGTAGTGCGAGGGATGTTAGACAACCCGACCGTTACATGGGTTTGACTGAAACCCAAGTCGTCATAACTGATGATGGCATTGAGGATCCATTGACCTATAAACATGCAATGAATGATATAGATAGGGACCAGTGGATTAAAGCCATGGACCTCGAAATGGAGTCAATGTACTTCAATTCAATCTGGGAACTTGTAGATCAACCAGATGGTGAAAGACCTATCGGTTGCAAGTTGATCTACAAGAGGAAACGAGATCAAGTTGGTAAGGTGCAAACCTTTAAGGCTTGACTTGTGGCAAAGGGTTATAGCCAAAGGAAAGGGGTGGGCTATGAAGAAACCTTCTCCCCTGTTCCATACTTAAGTCCATTAGAATACTCTTGTCCATTGCCACGTTTTATGACTATGAAATTTGGCAAATGGATGTCAAGACAACCTTTCTGAATGACAATCTTGAAGAGAGTATCTATATGGATCAACCATAAGGGTTCATAATTCAAGATCAAGAGCAAAAGGTTTGCAAGCTTAAACGATCCATCTATGGATTGAAGCAAGCTTCTAGATCCTGGAATATAAGATTTGATACTGCGATCAAATCTTATGGCTTTAAAAAGAATATTGACGAGCCTTGTGTTTACAAGAAGATAATCAATACCACTGTAGCTTTCTTAGTTCTATACGTAGACGATATCTTGCTCATTGGGAATGATGCAGGATTCCTAACTGGCGTTAAGAAATAGCTAGCGACCCCATTCCAAATGAAAGATTTAGGAGAGGCTCAGTTTGTCCTTGGAATCCAAATTGTTCGGAATCGCAAGAACAAAACGCTAACACTGTCTCAGGCATCTTATATTAACAAGATGTTGGTTAGATATAAGATGCAGAATTCCAATAAGGGTTCATTACCTTTCAGGCACGGAATTCATTTGTCTAAGGAACAGTGTCCTAAGACACCTTAAGAAGTTGAGGATATGAGACACATTCCCTATGCATCTGTTGTCGGTAGTCTGATGTATGTTATGCTATGTACTCGACCCGACATATGCTATGCAGTGGGAATAGTTAGCAGGTATCAGTCTAATCCAGGATATGATCACTGGACTGTCGTTAAGAACATCCTCAAGTATCTTAGGAGAACGAGAGACTATATGCTTGTGTATGGCGCAAAGGATTTGATCCTTGCAGGATACACTGACTCTAATTTTCAGAATGATGTAGATTCGAGAAAATCCACATCAGGATCAGTGTTCACTCTTAACGGAGGAGCTATAGTATGGAGGAGCATAAAGCAAGGTTGTATTGTTGACTCCACCATGGAGGTTGAGTACGTCGCAGCTTGCGAAGCAGCGAAGAAGGCTGTATGGCTTAGGAAGTTCTTGACTGATTTGGAAGTTGTTTCAAATATGAATTTTCCTATCACCCTTTATTGTGATAATAGTGGTGCAGTGGCAAATTCTAAAGAACCTAGAAGCCATAAGCGTGGGAAGCACATAGAGCGCAAATATCATCTCATTAGGGAGATTGTGGAACGAGGAGACGTGATCGTCACGCAGATCACTTCGGAGCACAACATTGCTGATTCGTTTACAAAGCCCTTCACGGCTAAAGTGTTTGAGGGACACCTAGAGAGTCTAGGACTACGGGTTGTACAGTAGGGCAGTTGTTTTTTCGCTTAACATGTTTTGCCCCACTGACGTTTTAGTCCAAGTGGGAGTTTGTTGGGTTTTATGTCCTAAAACTCGTGGTTTTGTAAACTGAATGTATATTCTATTTTGCAATAAAGATGTTATTGAGATTTATTCAGTAAAGATGTTCTTGAATAAAGTGAATTGTGTATTGTGTAACCTTAATCCAATAAAGAACCCTTGGCTATAGGATGAATACTTGAGCTTTATGTGTGACATAAAAGTGGATCAAGTTATAGTTATAGCCAGAACAGTTTATTGTATAAGGATAGGGTTGGGTACCTTATCCTGGGGACACCATCGACGCGACCCACTTTGTAGAGTATAAACGATGTGATCCTAAATCGTTCATGTGGAGACATGCGAGTGGGGGCGTCATATGCAATGAGTTTGCATAAGACTGGACTGCGAAATAGTCACTTAGACTTTATAACTCCGTTTACTGTCTTAACTGACTATATTCATACGATGACCTAGGTAATTCGATCTTAATCCTGAGCGTTTTATGAACTCCTTTTTATTTGGATTATCCTTATATTTGCATGGGTGAGAGTGGTCCGAGATTGCCGACTCAATAAGCCTCCCATTTCAGGGATAAGTTTGGGTAGATAGTTGGGAACATAGTTCTGCAAGATGGAATTCTCTCCTACCCGCTTTAGGGATTAGTAGAGAGGTTGTTCCCTTTAGTGTTGACTCTGGGTCTTGAACAAAGGGTCCACCACCCTCATTGGCCCGAGAGGGATTCGATTTGCTGGTTGGATCACAAACCAATTGTTCATTAGAGGATCAGTGAGACTTAAGGAACAGGAGGTAATTACAGGCGTAAAACAATAATTTTGATCCAGTTGTAATTACCAACGATCTGTGAAGGATCGACTTACTAATCATGGTTATATTGAGTGGACAGAAATATATCTACAGTGAGGAGAGTTCAACCACTAGGCTTTAGTGGAGTGTCCCGGAGGTTAACGAATGTTGATTAGCTAGGCTAAAGAGTTTGGCTGGTTAATCTCGTATCGTTGGTGGAGCTCATGATCTGTAGGTCCATTAGGTCCTCGTTCCTGGCTCGGACTAAGCGTTGTAACATTTTGAGAGAAAAGAATTTGATTTGTTCAAATTCGAGTTTGGGAGAAAGTGTTAATTATATGTGATATATTTAACGAATCATAGCTTAATTATGAATTAAACTATGATTGAAAGGAGGTGTATATATTTAAATACGATTTTAATATTGGATCGGGTTATAGCATGAATAAATATTCATGTTCAGAAAATCGATCGGGATCGGACAATTTATTTAATTTAATATTTGATATTAAATTAAATTAAAAATTAATTATTTAATAATTAAATTAATTAAATTAATTTTAATTAAAAATTAATTAAAAATTAAATGAAAAATGAAGGATTTTCATGATTTTCATTAAAATCAAGTTGGCAACTTGCCCAATCCCTCTCATCTTCAAATTCACCAAATTTGGTCATCTCCATCTCAAAGCATCCTCATCACCCTTGAGTTGTCACTCTATTGAAGCTTAATGAAGCTTTATATAATGGTGATTTGATGTATTTTGTGAGAATTTTGCAGAAATTCAAAGAATTCCCGTTTTGTGACCTTTGAGGTCTTTTCTTCTAAATTTTCTCAACCTAAGATCCCTCAATCCATTCCAAGTTCTGAGGATAGTAGGGAAGATACTACGGTTGTCCACGAAGTGTTCGTGTTAAAAATCATCCACCAGGTGAAGAGAATTTGATCTTCAAAGGTGAGTTTCTTAACTCCTAGTTTTTCCAGCTTTGAGCATGCATTTTATTTTACAAAATTGATCAACTTAAGAGTGTTCAAGATCCAAAATTTCTTCCACTTTGTTAATCTAGACTCTTTCACTATCAAATAGTCCTGGAATCTCAAATCCATACACTCTCCACCTCGATCAGATCGAAGTGTTTTAATGGTTTTCCCTAATGCATTCTCTAACTTCAGTCTTATACTCTTTGAACTTTTCAAGAGCCTCAGACTTATGATGCATTAGGTACAGATAACCATACCTCGAATAATCATCTATAAAAGAGATGAAATATTCGTACCCTCCTTGAGTTTTAACATTCACCGGACCGCAAAGATTCGAATGTATAAGCTCTAAGGGCTCTATGGCCCTATAACCTTTTCCAGTAAAAGGGTTCTTAGTCATTTTACCTTCCAAGCAAGATTCGGAAGAAGGTAAAGAATAATCTTCTAACTTATTTAGAAGTCCATTCTTAGAGAGTCTCTCAATTCTTTGCCTTTTACTTTGAGTATTAACAGTTTTAAACATCTCGTGATTTAAAATTGTCTTTGTTTGAATCGGTTTAAGTACATACAAGCCGTTTTCTATCTTAGCAGAACAAATATTGACACCTTTCTTTAAAATGAACGCTTCATTAAACGAAAAGGTAATACAATAGCCAAGTTCAATTAAACAAGAGATAAAAATTAAGTTTCTCTTAATCTTAGGAACTATATACAGATTTTCTAAAAAGATAAATCTATCTCTAAAAAACAGCTTGGCATCTCCCATCACATTTAGCCGAGACGACGCCTCTCCGCTCCGACCTTGAGCGTCATCTCACCCTCTTCGAGCTCCTTGAAGGAACTAGTTTCTTGTAAATAAGAGCAAACGTGATTAGTGGCTCCTGAATCAAGTATCCAAGTAAAATCATCATTTTCCACTAAACAAGTTTCAAGAATAAGTAAATCGGATTTACCTTCTTCTTTTTGAGCTCAACAAGGTACTTTGGGCAGTTTCGCTTCCAGTGCCCGTCCATGTTGCAGTGGAAATATTTTCCTTTGTCTGCAATCTTTGCTTTTCTCTTGCCCTTATTAGCAGCAGGTGCCTTCCCTTTCCTTCCTATCTTCTTCTTTTGGGTCTTCTTAAGCCCAGAAGATGAACTACAGGACTTAGTCTCAAAGGATGAACCGTTCTGGAACCTTTTGGAATGGACAAACAGATTTGCCTCTCCATCAACTTGTCCCTTATTCTTTATAAGAGACTGGAAAGTTTGTAGTTCATTGAAGAGAGTAGTCGGGTTATACTCTATCTTGTTCATCACCACATTGCTGCAGAATTGTAGGAAATTCTTCGGAAGAGATTCCAGGATGAACAAGACCTGACTTTGCTCGTCGATGACCACCCCGTTCATTTCAGCCACATTGAAGTGGACCATTAGATCGAGAACGTGTTCTCTCACCGATGACCCCTCCGTCATACGGGAGTTATAAACGTACTTGAGGGATTCGTGCCGAAGCTGTCCAGAAGATTTTCCAAACATATTTTGCAACAAACTCATGATCTCACTGCCCTCGTGCTTTTTGGCCAGAACTTTAGAAACATTGGCCTTGATCCAACGGTCGTACGCATCCTTAACAGATTGAGTAGCGTTTCGAGCAGGGACCTGAGGACATTCTTCAGTCAGTACAAACCGAAGGTCGTTAACAACGAGAATCGTATTCAGGTTGGACTTCCACATAGTATAGTTTTCACCAGTTAAACGTTTGCTTTTGAGTAAGGCTATAATTGAGGACGACATGCTGAAATTTTAAAAATAGTTCTAATTAGTTATGCCTTTAACCCATTATAAACCAATCAATTTTAGGAAAATTATTAAAGAACTCTAGTGTTTAAATTAAACCTTTAATTTTGCAACGATACTTCAAGGATTTAGAACAAAAGCCACCGTCGGGTGGTCAGTCACCCCCTTAATTAAGACTATCTCAACCAATTTTCACTACCAAAACATCTCATGCCTCATGATCCTTAGCTACTGTTTGTTTGGTCAAGAACTTGTTAACTAGCTTATTTATCTCGTAAATGTGACCCTACCATTTTCAGATCCAATCGGTCCGAGCCAACATGCTACTATTAAGAAAGACAACTGTTGGCAAATTACCTAAGAGACCATATCCATTTCTGGACTTTGCGGTGTTCCGATCCCTATAGTCAGACCCTCCGTAGGGATTGGCTGTTCTAGGACAACCTAGCGGCGGACTATAAAAATCTCAAGGTGCGATCTAATGGAGGAGACCGTAGGATACGTTGACACGCGTCCTGATCCCATTTACTATGGATACTTCCCTCATTCACCTTGGTATTGAATCATGCAAACACTTACCTAGGGGAACACCCTATTGACGCCATGTAGCCGAGCATGGAACTCACGGTGTGAACTCTTGAGGGCGTGAGAGTAAACTTGATGCGAACATCTCGTGTTCTCCCACTGAAGCTCCTAAGGTTAGGGTGTAGGTTTAACTTAGTCGGATTCTGGATAAAAGAATCTATCTAAGTCTATGCCTATTATAACTATTATAACTAGGTCTTTTAACCTTATGTCTAGGTGAATAAACATTTTAATTACCTAGATATAAAACAGGACTATGGTTAATTCAACTCAAGCTCCTGGTCAGTTCCCAGGTAGGAGGTGTTCCGTTAACCGTCAGCTTAAGTACCCTCAACCTTAGACAAAACTTCACCGGTAGAGTTCCTTTATAACCAATGTCCTATTGTCCTACTATATTTTAAACTATTTAAAATACTATGTAAGACAAACTTCTAATCCTATTAGAAAATAAAACTTAGGTCTGAATTAATTTTAAACAATTTAAAACTAATTTAATTTAACCCAATTTCCTATGTTTGCATGTTATTCTTTGTTATAATTATGGTTTCTAAAACCCCTTAATTTATAACTTTTATAACTTTTAATAATTAATCTATGACAATGAACTATATTATAAAACCAACAATTAATTTCAAATTGGAATTATAAAAATTATTCAACTAATTGAATAACTAAATTACTTAAATAAAATAACATTTATTTTAAACTAAGTAATTTCATGCTCCATGCAATATTTTCCATATTATCTAATTATAACAATTATAAATAAATACTTATGAAAAATAAATTAGATCATGCATTTCTACCATATTTATATAACAATTATACAAATAAAATGCATGAACATGCTTATCCTAAGGTGAGAAAAATTCTAAATGACATTCATAAAGAAAAATAGCTGTAAAACCGAAAAAATTTGGTCCCTAAAGTGCAAAAATAATAAAATTACACTAATCTTATTACAAAAACAAGTCCAAAACTCCTTGAACCAGGCTCAAACCGCTCGAATCGGACCAAAAAACACCTGAACCACTCAAACCGGTCTGCTGCTTCAGGTTGGTGTCACGACGCCAGCTTCATTCGCGCGCGCGCCTGGTGTCACGGTCATACTTGTCCAAGGCGTGTTGCCCATGGCTGCATGACCGTCCCCATCCTATTTTATCATATTATCATGTAATGCATTTCATTTAGCATTGTCATTGCATTTCCTTGTATTTCGCCAAAATGACGTGCAAGGATGTCATAACCAAAATTCCTAGAATGTACTATAGGGGGATGCGAACATTCATCAATTCTCCCTACCAAGAGTTATATGCTAGTTAAGCGTGACTTTCTTATTATTGCTTATCAGCTGTATAACTGACTTCCTAAACTCACTCAAACGTTTTCTAATTGTTTTCACAAATTCTCTCTGACCCCGTTTTCTAAAACCGTTTTCTCAAGAACGGGGGTGGAGGTTGCGATATAGGCCTTGTGTGCCGTCGCCGATCCGAATTTAAGTTGGCTGACTTGCTCGTGAGCGAGAGCAAGTGCCGCACGGTCGTGTCGAGACCCTCTAACAAGTGCGACCGTGACAGTTGGTATCAGAGCCTAGTTGACTTCAGAAAGGCAAGACACAGTAATCATGCCTGCAAAACAATTAAACAAGTCGGACAAAGAACGGTTGGCCGAGATCGAGGAGCAATTGCTCCTCTTGACGGACGTCCCTGATAGTATTCGGTCCTTAGAATCTCGACTGGAAGAGATTGCGGTCAAGACCGACGTGATTGATGCGATTGCTGGACGCATCGATGGAATGCCCGTCTATGAATTGATGGCGAGAGTTGAGACCCTCGAGGACAGGGTAAACCAATGTGGAAACTTCGAGCGTGGTGATAGCTCGTCGGGCGGCATCGCCCAAATTGAGAAACGTGTCGATGGTCTTGACAGTTCCCACAAAGAGTTGGGTCAGATGTTTGCTGACTTTTCTGTTGATGTGAGAGATGCCCTTAAGGTCTGTAGGGGCGAGATAGGGGAGTTGGCCGCAAAGCTAAATCTCACCATGATTGCGATGGGAAGTCAAGCCTCACCTAGGGGCGCGACCAAGTCAGGGAAGAAGAAAATTCCGGAACCAAAACCCTTCTATGGGGTTCGAGATGCCAAAGTGCTGGAAAACTTCATCTTTGATATGGAGCAAGATTTTCAGCAAATGTGATATGAAGGATCGACGAAGAAAGAGTCACCTTAGCAACAATGCATCTGGAAGACGATGCCAAATTATGGTGGAGGACTCGTTATATGGACATCCAAGAAGGGAGATGTACCATTGACACATGGGAGACATTGAAACAGGAATTGCGCTCGCAATTCTTTCCCGAGAATGTTGAGATAATTGCAAGGCGAAAGCTTCGAGAGCTGAGACATAAAGGAACCATTCGTGAGTACGTCAAACAGTTTGCAGGGTTGATGTTGGACATCCGAGATATGAGTGAGAAAGACAAGATCTTCTCTTTTGTTGAAGGGTTACAACCATGGGCCAGGACTAAGTTGTACGAGCAACGAGTGCAACACCTGACCGAAGCATATGTAGCAGCGGAACGACTGTTTGATCTGAGTGGCGACAGTAATGGCAAACAGTCTCAAGAGGCGAGACCGAGCAAAACCTCCCCACGGAGAGATGATCGATCTTATCGGCCTAACTCTCCCAAAAGTGGGGGAGGGGATAGGCCTAGAAGTTCAAGAAAGGACAACAGGAAGTCCCCACCGAGGAATGGAAATTTGTGGCAGAGACCACAAAACAAGAGCAACTACTACCAGAAGTGCGTTCTTTGCGACGGGCCTCACCGAGTGAGTGACTGCCCGAGTAAAGTAGCCCTCAAGGCCCTTCAAGCGTCCTATGAGGCAAAGAATGGAAAGGAAGTTGACGATACGGAAATCGAGTCCGTATGAGATGAGGATCTAGAGAATCCGCGCATTGGCGCCATAAAATTCTTGTCAGCTCTCCAGAAGAATGGGGGAGAGACAAATGGCCCATCCAGTAAGGGTCTCATGTACGTTGACGTACACGTTAACCACAAAACAACCAAGAGCACTATGGTTGATTCGGGAGCCACCCATAATTTCGCCTCGCAGAGACGTGGCGAGGCGCGTTGAACTTGTCGTGGAACCGAGATTCGGAAGGATGAAAGTCGTGGAATTCAAAGCACCTTCTACCTATTTCGGGAATTGCGAAGGGCGTCTCAGTCAAGATGGGAGACTGGGGTAGTCGAGTTGACCTTGTCGTCGTTAGGATGGACGACTTCGACGTTGTGTTGGGAATGAGTTCCTTCTTCAACACAAAGTCATACCTGTGCCCTTAGCGAATTGTCTAGTAATCACAGGAGAAAACCCCACCGTAGTGCCTACGAAGTTGAAGCAGCCTAGTGGAGCAAGGGTAATATCGGCCCTACAGCTGAGGGCGAACTCAAGTCAGCGTTGTGGCGAAGTGCCACGAATTACTGATCATCGCTACGAGAGAAGTGGCGGTCGAAGGTATACCTCCCCGAGAGAAGGGAGGGGGAGAACAGTTCAAGTGCAAGAGGGCACGCGAAGAGCGCCGACACGCGAAGTTGAGGGACTCGGTCAGAGACATGCCCCTCATAGAACTGAAGCCAAAGCGACAAAGCCCGTTGTGTCGGAGTCGAACTACCCTGGGGCTTGGAAGACGCAATTGCAGTGTGGTACGAAGGCGAGCGATGTGACAAGCTCGCCGATCCAATTGAAGAACTCCTTTGTGGCCCTAGGCCGGCGGGGACGGGTCGATCTCACCCATATGAGAAGGTGTAGCAGTTCTTATAGATGTGGAAGGAAGCCGTGGGAGCAGAAGTCCGTTGGGACCGAGTGGAAGACTTGAAAACTGCCGACCTAGGGCCATCCTCTTCGAAGTGTGTCGGTTGACGAGGACGTCAACCATTTAAGTGGGGGAGAATGTCACGGTCATGCTTGTCCAAGGCGTGTTGCCCATGGCCGCATGACCGTCCCCATCCTATTTTATCATATTATCATGTAATGCATTTCATTTAGCATTGTTATTTCATTTCCTTGTATTTCACCAAAATGACGTGCAGAGGTGTCATAGGAAAAATTCCTAGAATGTATTATAGGGGGATGCGAACATTCATCAATTCTCCCTACCAAGAGTTATATGCTAGTTAAGCGTGACTTTCTTATTATTGCTTATCAGCTGTATAACTGACTTTCTAAACTCACTCAAACGTTTTCTAAATGTTTTCACAAATTCTCTCTGACCTCGTTTTCTAAAACCGTTTTCTCAAGAACGGGGGTGGAGGTTGCGATATAGGCCTTGTGTGCCGCCGGTGATCCGAATTTGAGTTGGCTGACTTGCTCGTGAGCGAGAGCAAGTGCCGCACGGTCGTGTCGAGACCCTCTAAGAAGTGCGACTGTGACACCTGGAATCGGGGTAGCGTTGTATTGATGAGGGGCGCGCTACATAACGCCGACCCCCGAACTTCGTGCATTGATAGGGAGCCTCGGCGTTAACGCGCCGCTCTCAAAGATTGCAACGTTGATGAATGGCGTTGCAATGCTAATGCTTCGGCAACAACAAATTCTTTCAAACACAACAGCTTCAATCGCCAATTACTCCTTCGATACTCATCAGAATTGCACGAAACTGGTCCTGAACGACTCATAACTCATTTACATACTCGATTATACACTTAATTTCCCAAAACGCAGGGGCCTTTACATTTAATTTGATCAAATCAAAGGAAACTAAGGCCAAAAAATTCCTAAACAGTTTTACAGCAAACCAAAAAGCAATTCTCACCTAACCAATGCAAATTTGTTTCAACCAAAACAAAACAAGCATAAATTTGATACAAATTGATGGAGATCAGATCCCCTTGAGCAGCGGAAACGTGATTTGAAATCGTAATTGCTTGTTTATTTTGGTTAAACACAAATACCAGTACATTGAGAAAAACAAAGAATAAGCATACAGTTCTAATCTAATTAGGCATGAAAATTAAACATGCAAACATGCTGAGAAGTTGCTAAACTAAAAGTAAGAAATATTACCTTTGTAGATTTTCTAAAACAACAACTCCTTGCTCCAAATGAATGCAACAACTCAGCAACAAGTTCTTCCTCTGTTCCAACAGGACACAACCAGTAGTGAGAACTTCCTATTCTCTGAGAAACTTAGATCAACCCGTTAGTGGGAAGGGATCCAACTTTTTGGAAATGAGGAAAATGTTTGAGAGAGGGAGTTTTTTTTTTTGGCATACTGTCAATATAAAAAAACATCGATCAATCCTCCTCCTCTCCCAATTGGAGAAGAAGAGGCACTCCAGAGGGCAACTCCCCACTCCCTATCGATTAGGGAGTTGGGAGACATGGGGAACGTGTCCTCCTCACACGTTCTCCCTTTTTTTATTTAATTATATTATTTAATAAATAATCAAAATATAAATTAAATAATATAATATAATTAATTAAATCATATTGAACCAATCATAATTAAATATCATATATTTAACATAGATTAAATCACATTTAATCAATTATCCCTCTATCCTATCGTTTTAATGCATATCTTATGCATATTAAATTTTAACCTATAGTTTTCAAATATGAATCTCATTCATATTTAAAATAATATTTGAACTCCTTCAAATATTTAACTCTCTCAAATAATTTATATGAATCATATTCACATTAAATTTATAATATATAGTTCCAAAACTTTATATTATATCGTATCTATATACATTAAATTTATTTCCTAATGAATTTGAACATTTCAAATTCAAACGATCTAAGAACCCTTTAGGAGCTAAAAGGTGGACCTAATGGACCTACAAATCAGAAGCTCTAATGATACGAGATTATTCGATTAATCTCATTAACCTCCTAATCAACATTCGTTAACTGCGGGAACACTCCACTAAAGTCCCGCAGCTGCACTCTTCTCACTACAGATATATTTCTGTGTCCACGAATATTGACCAATAACAGCAAGTCAATCCTTCACGAATGTTCGTAACACCAGCTGGGTCAAATTACCGTTTGACCCTTGGGTTACATCTTGTACCATAAGTACCAGTGCTTCTCTAATGAACAATTTGTTTATGGTCCTACCAACAAACAGAAGTCCCTCTCGGGCCAATGAGAGGGTCGACCCCTTTGTTCAAGTCTCGGAGACACCACTTAAAGGAACATTCATCTACTTACCCTAGTAGGCAGGAATGAGTGAATTCCATTTTGCTAAGTTAAGTTTCCAACCGCTCACTCGGTCTTGTCCCCAAGAAGGTAGGCATATTGAGTCGGCGAAACTGACCAGTCTCACCTATACTAGTCAAAGGAATCCCTCGCAAACAGGAGTTCGTAACCCGCTCAGGATTAAGATCAAGTTGCCTAGGTCATCCTAGTGAAATAGAAACCTAACTAGTCAATGGAGTTACACCTAGTGGTTATTATTTCGCGGTCCGATCTTATGTAATCTCATTACATAGGATATCCCCACTCACATGTCATCTACATGAACACGTTAGGATCACAGTATTTTATCATATACAAAGTGGGCCACATCCATAGTTTTACCAGGGTAAGGTACCCAAACCTTATCCCCTTACTATAGACCCTTTAGGTTGTGTCTCGAACTGAGATTCTTTATATGTACACTACATTCAGTTAAAAATACATTTTACAGCCTTGGATGTTTAGTTTATTGGATTTAGGGTTAAAACAATGGCAATATCGTAAATAACGAACAATAACTCTTTATTGAAATAATAACACTTTATTACAATAATTAGAATAAAATTACAAACTACGAGTTTTAGGGCACAAACCCCAATACAAATGACCTAACACAGAGTCCATCCAAGTGACTAAAGTTTACAACAAGCAAAAAATGTAAAACCAAATGAACTCTCTTTTTCTTTTTTTTTTTCTTTTCTTAAAGAGAATACATTTCTTCCACCAAAAACACAATAAAGGAAAACAACAGGAGGCCAATCTCTTTTTTTCTTTTTTTTTTAAGGGAACCTTTCTAATCATTTGTACCTTCTATCTAAATGCCAACATTGGTGATGAAGACGCCTAACAACGAGCACTATCACATAGATTGGTTGCTTTTGCATACTCATATCCATCGTGACCGTTTGACTCAAAACTAAGCATGGGTGTCATGCCTAGCCCTGGTTTACTAAGCCACAAGAGATAGAGGAGTATCCCTTTTTTTTTATTAACTTCGATTTTTTTACCGACCGGACGCGCCCCCAAACTTTGACTTCACAAATAAGAGAAACTAACAACTCACTCAAGATACCTTAAACTCAATTCAAGAGACCACGCCAACTCACTTTAGCCCCTAAGCTCTCTTTAAGACTATAAAACATTTTAGAATCCACAAGTTCGGTAGCTAAGACTTAAGTGTGAAGGTTACTTTAACTCAAATACTCATTTGTCAAACCTGAAGTGTTATATGCAAATAAAAAGTGAGAATCTAAAGTATCATCATTAGCAATAAACTAACCAGCCGAAAGCACCTAACCAAACCCAACACAAAGGAACAACAAAAACACCCAAAAAACACTTTTAAGAAGACTAATAACAAGCAGGCAGCATAAAAAACGACTCAGCAGATAAAAGCGCAAACCACCATACACCACAACAGGCAACATCACAGATAAGCATCCACCCCCAAACTTCAAGACACGTTGTGTCCTCACAACAACCGCCACAGGGAACACAAGAAATATAAAAGGGGCAGAAAATAGCTAAAAAACACTCAGAAACAACCCATCACAGACAAAGATATAGGAGCACTAACATAAAAAAATATCCAAAATAAAAATAAGTAAAAAGGAAAGCAGAACTCCCCTTATTGCTGCTCCTCATCATCCTCATCATTAGAGATGTGTCCTCTAGAGCTCTCGTCAGCCTTCAAGCGCTCCCATCCTCTCAAAAAAGCTCCTCAGGGAACTCAGGGAACACTGGAATAGGTTTCCTAGATGCAAAAAAAAAAGATCAAAACGACACCGTTTTGTCTTGTGAAATCGAATTTCATTTTCTTTTCTTTCTTTTTTTATTTAACCCCTCGCTTCATCGTGGTGGCAATGCTATTGCATTGCTACCACATTGAACAAACTTACTAACGACCCATGCTGCAGTGTAGCAACAATGCTACCACATTGCTACCACATCTGGGGGGAAATTTCAGTTATGTCAATTATGCTTTCCTTTTCCATTTTCTTCACCTGAAACTAAACAAACTACCAAAAGCCCATAAAAACTTCAAGTGCAGCTCTTGAATATTAATTCCTTCTTTCTTTCATGAGATTCCTCACTCTTCACCTAAAGCAACAACTTTTTAAACAAAACAAACTATCATAAAAACATATGTGCAAAATAAAAGAAAAAAGAAGACTAAATAACAACAAAAGGAATGAAAATACTTAGGTTAATAGGGTTGTTTCACTGAGTAATTAATTTAAGTCCACAACTCAAGTCAAAATAAATCTTTCATGAGACTTTGAGAGGTCTTAAAATTTCCTTCCACTCCTTTTTCTTTTCCTTTTTCCTCTTTCTCTTCCTTTTCTTTTTTGGAACTTTTGTTCTTTGATTCAAAATTTTCTTGAGATCACTTGATTCAACGTAAGACACCCACTTATTCTTTTCTCTCTCAATTGGATAACACCTCTTTTTTTATGAACTCACTATTTTCAAATCCTTTTCATCTATGAATGGTTGTTTATTCTCCAACCATGAGATGTGTCCATTCTCAGCTTCACTTTCTTCCACAACATGTTCAAAAGAGTTTTCATTCTTTAAGCTCTCCTTGAAACTTTTGTTCATTTCAACATTTTCAGATGAATTCAAAACCCCAATAGTAGAACATTCTTCTACATCATCAAGAGATTGCATGGTATTGAATACATTAAAGGTCACCTGTTGATCATCAATTCTCATTGTCAGCTCTCCTTTCTGAACATCGATAAGTGTTCTCCCTGTGGCTAAGAAAGGTCGTCCAAGGATGATCGAAATGTCTCTGTCAGCCTCATAATCAAGTATGATGAAATCTGCAGGAAAGATGAACTTATCCATACTTACCAAAACATCCTCTATCTTACCCTCTGGATAAACCACTGATCGATCGGCTAGTTGCAACGAGATTGTGGTGGGTCTTGCCTCTCCAATGCCAAGTCTTTTAAAGATGGACATGGACATCAAGTTGATGCTTGCTCCCAAATCACACTAGGCTCACCCACAATATGTTTTTCCAATAGTGCATGGGATGGTGAAGCTCCCCGGATCTTTCAACTTTTGAGGATTTTTTTGTTGGACAATGGATGAACATTCAGAAGTGAGAGCTACAATCTCAAACTCCCCCAATCTCCTCTTTTTAGTCAACATGTCCTTCATGAATTTTGCGTAGTTCGACATTTGTTTCAAAGCTTCAACTAAAGGGATATTTATGTGTGACTCCTTCAGAATCTCCAAAAACTTGTCAAACTGCTTATCTTGTTCCTTTTTCTGAAAACGTTGAGGAAAAGGTGGTGGTGGTCTCGAATTCATTTGCTCAGCTGGATATGATTGTGGCAATGATGCAATATTTTTCTGTCATGTCTTCTGATTTTGTGGCAATGCTGCAACACTGCCTTATGTCAGCTTTGTCTTTTGATGCTACAACAATGCTACCACATTGCCCTGTTTCTGCTCGCACTTAGTTTGACGTTCACTGGGCTCTTCTACTATAGGAGTCTTGCTTTTCGGCTCTTCCAACTCCTTCCCACTTCGAAGTTGGATTGCTTTACATGTTTGCTTACATTTGCCTCTTCGATCTACAGTGTCACTAGGCAAAGTGCCTTGAGCTCTATTATTTAACACTGAAGCTAGATGGCCCACTTAATTTTCTAAGTTTCTAAGTGTTGCGGCCTGGCTTTGCACTATGGCGTCAGTCTTGGCCATGTGCTCATTCAACGAAGTCTCAAGTGAGGATGTAGAATCATGAGTTTGTACCTTAGGAGGCTGAAAATTCTGTTGAGGATATCCTTGATGCCAAAATCCTGGAGGTACTGGAGGTCTCACTTGCTGATTCAAAGGCCCAACTCCTTGATTGTTCTATGCGAAGTTTGGATGATACCTCCAACCCGGGTTGTATGTATTTGAATAGGGGTTGAAGTTCTTGTTGTACCCCACATAGTTCACAGATGCAAGATTGGATGGGCAAACATCAAAAGTGTGACCCTCCCCACAATAAACACAAGAAAGTGACACTGGTGGCCCAAACTGATTTCTTGAACCCCTATTCATTGATTTCAATGTATTGGTAAGAGTAACAATCTGTGCTGCTAAATTCACTGCACTTGCATCTTGCACCACTGCTACCTGGCGAGTCGAGTTAAGGCGCGATGTTGGCCACTGGTAGTTATTTTTTGCAATCTTCTCCAGAATCTCATATGCATCACTGTATGTCTTCGACATCAATGCTCCTCCATCTGAGGCATCCACTACCATCCTCGTGTGGGTATTCAACCCATTATAGAAAGTCTGCATCTGAATGCCATAGGGAAGACCATGATTCAGGCATTTACGAAGCAACTCCTTAAACCTCTCTCATGTTTCATACAAAAATTCATCCTCATGTTGCTGAAACGGTGTTATCTCACTCCTGAGCTTTGCATTCTTAGTGGGTGGAAAATACTTTGTCAAAAACTGCTCCACCAACTCATTCCAACTCGTGATAGCTCCAAGTGGTATGATATTCAACCATTCTAATGCTTTTCCTCTTAATGAATAAGGAAATAACGTCAACCTGAGAGTATCCTCGCTTACTCCTTTGATTACAAAGGATTTACAAACACCCGAACAACTGGAGGTGTAAGTGAGGATCCTCCATCGGCGTAACACCAAACTGTCCTGTGTGCTGGAGCATCTGAAACATAACCGACTTCAGTTCAAAATGTGTTGCCTCTATTTATGGTGGCATAATCCCCGGAATCAGAACTAGCACTACATATTCCTGAATAACTCGACTTCTCTCATCTTCTACTGCTCTAGCACCCCCATTATTATCAACTCTCAATGGTTGTTCAACCATACCTTCAACTAATGCTAGCCCTCTTTGCTCCCTTCTTCTTCGGTGAAATGTACGTTCAATCTAGGGATCAAGTGGCTGCAATTCAGGATCATGCTCCTCGTTCATATAAGGAAATTAGCACCTAGCACGATACACAAGTAACCAATCAAAATTTTGAATGTGTTAACTAAAACTAGAAACAACAAATAAAAGTACTCAATTTCACAAAATCCAGAAATACTTAGTCCCCGACAATGACGCTAAAAACTTGTTGTGCAAAAACTCACTACGCAAGCATACACAATCGTAGATAGTAGATGGCAAACAAGGTCGATTCCACAGGGACTAAAGTTAGCGAAAATGATGAAATTAAGTACGAACTACAAAGTTTAAAACTATATTAAAGAACACAACTAAACATGCAAAACGACTAAAAACAAGCACCAAAGTGACCAATAAAGTAAATGAGACTTAAAGAAACCAAAAACTAGCTTAAAGCAAAGGTTTAAGATGCTAAACAAGTAATAAAATGGATAAAACAGGGGGCTGGAATTTTTGGAAAGCAGTGGGTTGGTTTTGCTATTTTGACTTGTCAATGCAACAACGTTACTCACCACACAGTTATATAGCAGGAAATTTTATGCTAAGCATATGTCTATTAAAACCCAATGCTAACGAACATTAAAAAAATCAAATTTCCTAAAAACACAAGTTTAGAATGTATATCTACACCCTACAACTTCTCCCCATGAGAAGCCACTTGCTCCATTTGTGCTAATCTACCCATTCCTAACCCTTTCAGTATTAAGAACAAGTTAATGTCCTATTTAAGGTGATCAAACTCAAATAAGAACTTGCAATAAACACTACAAATGGAAATATAACCTCGTTCAAGTGCATTGAATCGAAATAGTTCAAACGAACCACAACCAACCATAAATTCCAGCCCTAAAACAATTAACCCATAGTTATAAAGCTGAAAATGAACTTCAATAAACCAGAAATCAGCAACATCTTGAAAGGATAAGATGAAGATTACACTAAAATGTCAACAAACCTAAAAAACTTAGCTAAAACCTAAGAAAACCCTAGGGCAAATGAAAATCAACAATAAAACTAGAACAACAACAACAAAACGAGGGAGAAAGAGAGGGTGATGAAGGATCTTCTTCTTCTTCTCTGAAAATGACAGCAACTTTCTTCTTCTCTCCTCCCCAAACCGTGGGTCTCTTCCTTTCTCAATTAGGGTAGACTTTTTTTTTTCTCCCTTTTGCACCCAAGCCCCTAAACCTTTTTCTTTTCCATAAAAAGCCAATCAAAAACTTTAAAAATAGATTTGTGGCCCCAAATAGTGTCATTCAGAGAGGTGGGCCCTACATTTGACTTATTTGCCCCGAAATCAATGTTGTAGCAATGCTACCACATTTCTGCCACATCGTGCCTTCTCCTGCTCTTTATAGCTAATGCTATAGCATTAGTTCCACAACCTTCATCTTTCTCCTACACACACATCAAACAAAACTCAAAGCATAACTAACCACAAAACACGGTCACGACCAATAAACTAAGCACACAAAACTCAACACACAACAAACAATTAAAGCACAAAGTACTAAAATTAACCTAACACAACCAAAAATACTAGAATAACCTAACACAAACAAGAAAATAAACAACTAAAACCTAAACTCACTAAACCCAGAATTCAACAAAAAACACGCTAAGAGAACGACTAAAACACACCCACAACTCAATTTTGAGTATAAATAAACAATGAAAAATGTCAAAAATAATCCCATTTCATGGGATTATCAAGAATGCATTGGGAAAACCATTAAGACACTTCGATTTGATCGAGATGGAGAGTATATGGACTTGAGATTCCAGGACTATTTGATAGAACATGGAATCCAATCACAACTCTCAGCACCTAATACACCACAGCAGAATGGTGTATCCGAAAGAAGAAATAGAACCTTGTTAGACATGGTTCGATATATGATGAGCTATGCTCAGTTGCCTGACTCGTTTTGGGGGTTACGCAGTAGAGACTGCGATTCAAATCTTGAACACGGTTCCATCAAAAAGTGTTTCAAAAACACCTTTTGAGTTATGGAAGGAGCGTAAACCTAGTTTACAACACTTCAAGATTTGGGGTTGTCCATCACACGTACTAGTGAAAAACTCAAAGAAATTGGAACCTCGTTAAAAATTATGCCAATTTGTTGGTTTTCCCAAAAAACGAGAGGTGGTATTTTCTACGACCCACAAGAAAACAAGGTGATTGTATCGATAAATGCCACTTTCTTGGAGGAAGATCACGTGAGGAACCATAAATCTCGTAGTAAGTTAGTATTAAATAAAGCTACAAAAGAGCCAACAAGAGTTGTTGACCAGGCTGGACCTTCATCAACAGTTGATGAAGAAGCCGACACATCGAGTCAGTCTCGTCCTTCTCAATCGTTGGGAATGCGTCGACGCAGTGGGAGGGTTGTTTCCCAACCTGACCGCTACTTGGGTTTAGCTAGGCGTAGAGGATCCATTGTCTTATAAACAGGCAATGAAATGACGTAGATAAGGACCAATGGATAAAAGCCATGGACCTTGAAATGGAGTCAATGTACTTCAATTCAGTTTGGGAACTTGTAGACCAACCTGAAGAGGTAAGACCCATAGGGTGCAAATGGATCTATAAGAGAAAGAGAGATGCAGCCGGAAAGGTACAGACCTTTAAGGCTAGACTTGTAGCAAAGAGTTTTACCCAAAGGGAAGGAGTTGACTATAAGGAAACTTTTTCCCTTGTTTCTATGCTTAAGTCTATGAAGATTCTCTTGTCCGTAGCCTCATTTTATAACTATGAGATCTGGCAAATGGACGTCAAGACTCCTTTTTGAATGGTAATCTTGACGAGAATATTTATATGTCTCAGCCCGAAAGGTTAATAGCTGAAGGCCAGGAGCAAAAAGTTTGCAAGCTCAATCGATCTATTTATGGGTTGAAACAAGCATCTAGATCTTGGAACATAAGATTTGAAATTGCGATCAAGTCTTATGGCTTTGACCAAAACGTTGATGAGCCTTGTGTTTACAAAAGGATCATCAACGAAAGAATGACTTTCTTAGTACTTTATGTGGATGGTATCTTACTCATTGGGAATGATGTAGGATACCTAACTGACATAAAGAATTGGATAACGACTCAATTCCAAATGAAAGATTTGGGAGAGGCGCAATATGTTCTTGGGATTCAAATTTTCAGGAATCACAAGAACAGAACGCTAGCTCTGTCTCAAACGTTCTATATCGACAAGATGTTGATCCGATATTCGATGCAGAATTCCAAGAGGGGTTTATTACCTTTCAGGCATGGAATTCATTTGTCTAAGGAACAGTGTCCTAAGACACCTCAAGAAGTTTAGAATATGAGACGTATTCCCTATGCCTCGGCAGTATAACTTAATGTATGCTATGCTAAACACGAGGACAAACATTTGTTATGCAGTGGGAATAGTCAGTAGGTACCTGTCAATCCAAGGTTAGACCACTGGAACGCAGTTAAAAATATCCTCAAGTATCTCAAGAGAACGAGGGACTATACGCTTGTGTATGGGTCTAAGGATTTGATCCTTACTCTGATTTTCAGACCGATAAGGATTCTAGGAAATCCACATCGGGATCAGTTTTCACCCTTAACGGGGGAGCTATAGTGTGGCGTAACATCAAGCAAGGATGCATCACTGATTCCATCATGGAGGCAAAGTATGTAGCTACTTGTGAAGCAGCTAAAGAGGTTGTTTGGCTAAGGAAATTCCTTACTGATTTGGAAGTTGTTCTAAATATGAAATTTCCCATCACCTTATACTGTGACAACAGTGATGCGGTAGCCAACTCAAAGGAACCTCGTAGCGACAAGCGAGGCAAACACATCGAGAGGAAGTATCACCTTATACGGGAGATAGTGCAACGAGAAGATGTGACTGTCACGAAGATCGCTTTGGAGCATAACATAGCTGATCCGTTTACAAAGACTCTCATGGCTAAAGTGTTTGAGGGTCATCTGGAGAGTCTAGGTCTGCTAGACATGTACATAGGATAATCTAGGGCAAGTGGGAGACATGTAATGTGGGTATATGGATGCCCTAGCTTATTGTATTTTATATCTCTATAACCACTGTTTTAGATTATGTACCCCACTAGAGTTTTTGTTCAAGTGGGAGTTTGTTGGGATTTGTGCCCTAAAACTCGTAGTTTGTAAATAATGTTCTAATTAATTTAATAAAGAATTATTATTATCAATAAAGAGTTATTGTTCATTATTTCCTATATTGCCCTGTTATTAACTCCAAATCCAATAAACTAACATCTAAGGCTGTAATATATTTCTTAAACTGAATGTAGTGTACATATAAGGTTCTCAGTTTGAGATACAACATAAAAGATCTATAGTAAGGAGATAAGGCTTGGGTACCTTACCCTAGTAATACTATGGATATGCCCACTTTGTATGTGATACAAACACAATGATCCTAACATGTTCGTGTAGACGACATGTGAGTGGGGATATCCTATGAGATGAGATTGCACAAGATCGGACCACGAAATAGTAACCACTAGGTGTAACTCCGTTGACTAGTTAGGTTTCTATTTCATTAGGATGACCTAGGAACCTTGATCTCAATCCTGAGCAGGTTACGAACTCCTGTTTACGAGGGGTTTTCCTTTGACTAGTATAGCCAACGCTGATGGTCGCACCTGTTGGGATGTATTTCCTAATCTCGTATTTGTTTGTAATATTCACCATTAAAATAAATAAGATTTATTTCTTTCTTCACATTGTGTCTCGAATTTTTACAAACTTTGTCTAATAAACTAAGCTCCAGGGTCATTGAATTATGAGAGAACTAGAACTTGAACGATGTGTATTAGACACATTACAAACGAGGATGCGACCCGCTTTGTATTAGATTATATGAATAGGGTTGGAGACCTAATCCTGGATACGCTATGGATGCGACCCACTTTGTATTAGATACAAGCGAGGTGATCTGACTCGTTCATGTGGTTGACATGCGAGTGGGGACATACTGTGCAATGAGATTGTACAAGACCAGACCGTGAATTATTAGACCTACTGATGTAACCCTGTTTACATTATAGGACTAATAACTTCGTAGATGACCATTATTGACTTGACCTTAATCCTAAGCGTGTTACGGACTCGCCTGCATGGATCTGCATTCTCGACTAAATACGGGTGAGGGTGGTCACGCCACTCGCCCAATATGCCTATCTTCTCGTGGACGAACCACGTGGGAGTCGGGAACTTAACTACGCGAGATGGAATTCACTGCTCCCGACTTTAGGGAAACTAGAGGGGTTGTTCCCTTAAGTGTTGTCTCCCGGGCTTGGACAACGGGCGCCCACCCTCTCACTGGCCCGAGAGGGGTGTTGTTTATGTTTGGACCATACAACGTTGTTGTTCATTAGAGGAACAAAGAGGACTTAAGGAGCAAGCAGTAGACACAGGGGTAAAACGGTAATTTGACCCAACAATGTCTACGAACAACCTGTGAAGGGTCGACTCACGGGAATTGGTTACATCAATAGACACAACTTGTCCTACAATGATGGGAGTGCAGCTACGAGCTTTAGTGGAGTGTTACCGTAGCTAATCAATGTTGATTAACCGGGTCAAAGAGTTTGACAGGTTAGTCTCGGATCATTGGAGCTCGTCACCTGTAGGTCCATTAGGTCCCTCGATTGGCTCAAACTGGATACATAGAGGGTTTACAGTTTGGTGTGGATTTGAAGTGTTCAAATTCATTAAAAGGGTATTTATGTCATTTATATGAGATATGGTCGACATATTATATAGTTTAATGTGAATGAGATTCATAATAAACTATAGGTTAGCCTAATTGTTTAATTACGGCTAATTTGGAGAAATTGGATTGAGAGAAATTAAATTGAATATGATTCAATTTAAAATCCACAATTATACAAATGTGATTTGTATAATGAGATATGAGATATCTTATTATATGTGGTTATGCAAATATGATTTGCATAACCTATGGTTGTTCTAAAATGGTAAATAGGTGGAGATTTCAACTCCACCTATCACCATTATATAAGCCCTTTGCAAGAAGGCTTTTGTAAGGGATTGATTCATTTTTTGGATTTCTCACCAAAGACATCTCTAAAATTCTCTCAACTTTCCTCTCTCAATTTCTCTCCTCCCTTTCACCAAAGAAGTCCCACAACTCTCCTTCTACCTAAGGAGAACAACCAGGAAGGCTTATCGGAGGTGTCCGATTGTTCGAGGTTTGGTGAGATCGTGATCGTTAAGATCGAGAACGCAAAGTGTTCGTGACTGGAGAAGGAAATCGGGAAGAATGGTTCTTCAACAAGTAAGTATTTTTCTTACTGATTTTCCTTCTTAATTGCATGTTTAGCCTAGTTTCTATAAGATAGAAATGATTTAAGAAAACATTTTTCATAATGAAACCACGACGATTCAATCGTTTTTTCGCTGCGGGAGTTTTATTCCCTTCAATTGGTATTAGAGCCAAACATTGGCTTATTCGTTGTGAAAATGTTTTCTTAAAATTAGGTGGGTTGTACTTCAATTTCATGTGATGAATTGTGGTTTGCAAAAATGGATGTTTTCTGTTTTGGCATTTTTCTTTAGATTTATGTAAACGCCTATGTTTTGTGTGTCATATAAATTTAAAATCCCACCTTGGGTTAAACATTTCATGTATCATATTTATATTATAAGAGTTATAATATATAGTATGCATGATAGGTTATATTATAAGAGTTATAATATAAGGTTTGCATGTTTTAATTTATTTAATATAAATGTTATATTTCTTAGATTAAAAGCATGTTCATGAATTTAATTCATGTGATGAATGTATGTTATAGTATATTATTATTCATGTGTTGAATGATCAAGCACTATTACATAGAGATGCATGTAACCTAAGTTAATTATTAGTTTTATAATGTTTAGAACTTGAATAAATAGACTTAGGTTTTCTAGTTCTAATAAGATTAGAATTAGAAAATCAAATATGACCTTTGAATGGAGACTAATAAGTAGCTCTGTCTAAGGAAGGTTTTGTCTAAGGCTGGGGTATTTAAGCTGACGCTTTGCGGAACACCCTTACCTGGGAACCGACCTGGGAGTGAATTTGGTCTGGAGATTCTTAGGTTATATTCTCGTGAGTATCGTTAATTAAAAGTTGATTAATTTACTCACATAGACCTAAGTTAATAATGTGATTATACACTTAGGTTAATTCAATATAAGAGTTATATTGATAGACTTAGGTAAATATTAGTCGATTTATCTAGGTCAATCCCGATTAATTTAAAGTGCTGAGTGGGAGGAAATAAAGTGTATAAGATACATTTGATTTTCCGACCACAAATCTCCGTTAAAGTTCACACCGTGAGATCCATACTCGGCCTCGTGGCGCAAATGGGAGCGTCCCCCTTCGGATGGTATCTGTATGGGTCAATATCAACGTGGATGGAGAGAGTACTTATAGTGAGTGGGAGCGGGACCTGTGAAAACGGGACCCACGGTCTCTTATTTCGATTCACACTGTGAGACACCTATGATCCGCCAGCTAGTTTGGCCTAGACCAAACAATCTCTTCGGAGGGCCTTGATCATAGGAGTCGGAACACCGTGAATTCTCGAAAGGGATACAGTTTCCTTGTTGGTTTTCCTTCTTGGTTCACCCTTCGGTGGCTATTGTTTGGACGATACTTGGAAACTTAAAGATTGAGGGTGACACTCACGAGATCATTAAGAGTTAATGGATTCTGACCAAAAAATGGTAACTGGACGCCTAATGGAATAAGAGTTGCTCTGGTATTAGGGTCTAGTCGAGAAAGTCTCGTCCTAGAGGAGGAGTGTTTCTGTTGACCCTTTAGTGGCGGTCATTATAAACCTTTTGGGGTATCATTGCAATTTTTAATGACCTAGGGATCACAGGATAAAATTTTGCTAAAACTTGATTGGATTTCAAAAAGTTTTTGCGAGACTAACACAAAGTTTTTACTTGTTTTTTAGCAAAATTTCTAGCTCAATAATAACCTTACTAGCTTCCGACAAATTAGTGGGAGATAATTTTCAAACATGGAAAAATAATATAAACACAATTCTAGTAACTGACGACCTAAAGTTCGTGCTCACTGAGGAGTGTCCTCAGGTGTCGGGCTCGACCGCGTCACGAAGTGTTCGTGATGCGTACGATCGATGGATCAGGACCAATGAAAAGGCCAAGGTCTATATAATTGCCAACTTATCTGAAGTTTTGGCAAAGAAGCATGAGCTGATGATCACCACCAAGGAGATCATGGAATCCTTGCAGGGAAATGTTTGGACAACAATCCTTTTAGGTCCGACATAATTCGCTCAAACACGTTTTCAACGCGCGGATGAAAAAAGGGACGTCTATCCGTGAACATGTTCTGGACATGATGACCCACTTTAATCTAGCTGAGATGAGTCGAGCCAGGTCAGCTTTAATTTGGAGACTCTTTCGAAGAGTTTGCTTTAGTTTCGTAGCAATGTTGTTATGAACAAAATTGGCTACACTCTGACAACCCTTCTTAACGAACTAAAGAACTTTTGGGTTTTATGTCCTAAAACTCGTGGTTTTGTGAACTGAATGTATATTCTATTTTGCAATCAAGTTGTTATTGAAATTTATTCAGTAAAGGTGTTATTGAATAAAGTGAATTATGAATTGTGTAACCCTAATCCAATAAAGAACCCTTGGCAATAGGATGAATACTTGAACTTTATGTGTGACATAAAAGTGGATCAAGTTCAAGTTATAGCCAGAACGTCTATAGTATAAGGATAGGGTTAGGTACCTTATCCTAGGGACACTATGGACGCGACCCACTTTTGTAGAGTACAAACGATGTGATCTTAAATCGTTCATGTGGAGACATGTGAGTGGGGGTGTCCTATGCAATGTGTTTGGATAAGACTGGACCGCAAAATAGTCACTTAGACTTTATAACTCACATCGCCTTAATTAGACTATATTCATATGATGACCTAGGTAACTCGATCTTAATCTTGAGCGTTCTATGAACTCCTGTTTATTCAGATTATCCTTAGATTTGCATGGGTGAGAGTGACCTGAGATTGCCGACTCAATAAGCCTTCCATTTCAGGGATAAGTCTAGGTAGATAGCTGAGAACATAGTTCTGCAAGATGGAATTCACTCCTACCCGCTTTAGGGATTAGTAGAGAGGTTATTCCCTTAAGTGCTGACTCTAGGTCTTGAACAAAGGGACCACCCCTCTCATTGGCCTGAGAGGGATTCGGTTTGCTGGTTGGACCACAAACTAATTGTTCATTAGAGGATCAGTGGGACTTAAGGAACAAGAGATAATTATAGGTGTAAAACGGTAATTTTGACCCAGATGTAATTACGAACGACTTGTGAAGGATCGACTTACTAATCATGGTTATATTGAGTGGACAAAAATATATCTACAGTGAGGAGAGTGCAACCACTGGGCTTTAGTGGAGTGTCCTGGTGGTTAGCGAATGTTGATTAGCTAGGCTAAAGAGTTTAGTCGGTTAATCTCGTATTGTTGGAGCTCATGATTTGTAGGTCCATTAGGTCCTCCTTACTAGCTCGGACTAAGCCTTGTAACATTTTGAGACAAAAGAATTTGAATTGTTCAAATTCGATTTTGGGAGAAATCGTTAATTATATGTAATATATTTAACGAGTCATAGCTTAATTATGAATTAAACTATGATTAAAAAGTGGTAGATATATTTCAATATGATTCAAATATTGGATCGGTTTATAGCATGAATAAGGATTCATGTTCGGAAAAATCAATCGGGATTGGGCAATTTATTTAATTTAATATTTGATATTAAATTAAATTAAAAAATAATTAATTAAATTAATTTTTGAATTATTTAATTAATTTTAATTTAAAATCAATTTAATATTGATTTTAGAATTAAAATTAAATGAAAAATAGTGGATTATCATAGATTTTCCATGAAATCCAAATTGGAACTTGCCCAATTACTCTCATCTTCAAATTCACCAAATTTGGTCACCTCCATCTCAAAGCATGCTCATCACTCTTGAGTTGTCACTCAAATAAAGCTTGATGAAGCATTATTTAATAGTGTTTTGAGGTGTTTTGAGATAATTTTGAAGAAAATGTTTCTAGCCCGAGTTGATGACCTTTGTGATTTTTTTTCTTCCAAATTCTCTCAACCTAGGATCCCACAATCCGTTCTAAGGCCTGAGGATAGTAGGGAAGACTCTAACGGTTATCCACGAAGTGTTCGTGTTGAAAATCATCCACCAGGTGAAGAGAATTTGATCTTCAAAGTTGAGTTTTCTATCCCTCTGTTTTTCCAGCTTTGAGCATGCTTTTTATTTTACAAAATTGATCAACTTAGAGTGTTCAAGATCCAAAATTACTTCCTCTTTCTTAATCTAGACTCTTTCAATTCGTATCAGAGAAATTTTGAGCACTCAATTTGATCTATTTTGTTATGTGGTGGGTGTTTTTTGAAATCAATTTTTCTGGGCGTCTAAAGTGTTCTTCTGGATTTGGCATTTAAATTGAGCATCAATGTGTGCTTTATATTCTAATTTCTCAAGTGTGTTTGAGCATTAATGTGTGTAGAATAATCTGTAAAAATTTCGGGTCGATTGGAGTTCGAGAAGGCCTTCAATTTAATGAAAGAAACTTAAGAGGTCCACAAAATAACAAAACAGAGGCTGTTTTTAATTCTGCAACTTTGCTACAGTATTTGTTTTAGCTCCAACCCGTGATTTCCATTCTTGAGAAGAAGAAGTTGTCGTTGACTTTGATCGGTTCAAGTCATTTTGGACTGGTTCGACTAGATTTTGGTCCGGTTCGAGTGTTTTTAGATCGGTTCTGACTATTTTGAGGTCAGTTTTTCCTTTTTGGAGGTTCGTTTCACCAATTGGAGGCTCGGTTTAGCCTTTTACAGCCCAGTTCAATCTTTTGAAGGTCCGATTCACACCTTTGCAAGCTGGTTCGACCCAAATTCGAAGAGTTCGAAGTGGTTCAATGTTAATTATAGATTATTATTGTAATAATTTAGTTGTTTGCTTGCATTAGATGCCAAAACTAGTCCACTTTAGTGTGTTTAATTAATTATGCATTGTGAATGTATGTTTTAATTAAAATCCCTGATTGCATGTGCATAAAGTATGCCATATAGATTTTAAAATCCCACCATACGAAGCATGCTCCATGCATTGAAAGTATGTTATAAGTGTTATAATATATAGTTTGCATGTTTTTTGGGTTTCATAAGAATTAATATAAGAGTTATATTAATTTATGAAACAAATATTATATGTTTTAATTATAATTAATATAAGGGTTATATTAATTAAAAATTAAACATATAATTGCTATGCATTTATTCATGTGATGGTTTTGTTATAAATATATGTTTATTCATGTGATGAATGATCAAGCAATTTATAACATAGAAATGCATGTAACCTAAGGTTAATTAATTAGTTTTAAAATGGTTTTAGAATTGGAATTAATTAGACCTAAGGTTATCTAGTTCTAATAAGATTAAAATTAGGAAACCAATAATTTATAAACTTTGATTAAAGAGGAACTCTGACTAAGGAAGGTTCTGGCTAGGTTGGGGTACTTAAGCTGACGGAAACGGAACATCCCTACCTGGGAACTGACTTGGGAGTGAATTTAATCCATAGGTATATAAATTATCTTTCGTGAGTGGCGTTTATTAAAAGTTAATAAATTGAACTCATAGACCTAGGTTTATTAAATGGTTAATAGAGTTAGGTAATTCCAGTATAATTGTTATATTGGTAGTCTTAGGTCATATTAATTTAGTCGGAATATGCCTAAGTAAAAGTATACCCAAACTATTTAAAATACTTAGTGGGAGTGAAAAGGTATATATGATATATCAATTTCCTCTTATGCTCTCCGCGAAGTTCACACCGTGAGATTTATACTCGGCCTCGTGATGTCAATAGGGCATCCCCGTTCGGATGGTGTTTGCATAAATCAAGAGTAAGGTGAATGGAGAAAGTATTTGTAGTAAGTAGGAGAAGGAAGTGTGTCAACATATCCTATGGTCTCCTCCATTAGGTTGAACCGTGAGATTCCCATGTTGCGCCTGCAGGGCCCGAAGTAGACCATCTATTCAGAGGGATGTAACATGGGATTCAGAACAACTCAAACTCCAGAAATGGATAGGGTCTTTTAAGTTCATTCCCAGCTTTGTCTCTCCAATTCAGTAGCATTGTTGGGGTCAACCTCTGAGGTCTGAAAATGGCGGGTCACACTTACAAGAATTGCAAAGTGTTAGTAAAGTCTTGACCAAAGTAGCGATAACTAGAATGCTATAGGAATAAGAGTTATTTCGGTGTTAGCATTTAGTCAAGAATGTCGTGGTTCAGTGAAGGAATGATTAACTGCCCCTTGGAAGCGGTTGCTCTGACTCACTGAAGTATTGTTGCAAAAAAAAAAAAAGAGTTATAGGTACATTATTAGTTTTGCTAAATTCTTAATTGGATAGGTTACAAGCAATTCACTAATAGAATTCATTATTTTTCAACATGTCGAGCTCTTTTATCCAGTTACTCGCCTTCAATAAACTTAGCGGCGACAATTATGGAACCTGGAAATTAAACTTGAATACGATTCTTGTTCTTGATGATCTGAGGTTCGTCTTAACGGAGGAATGTCCTCCCCTCCCAGCTCGACAGCAAACGGAATTGTTCAGGATGCATATGACAGATGGATTAGGGCTAATGAGAAGGCCCGAGTCTACATCTTAGCCAACATATCTGATGTGCTGTCTAAGAAGCATGAGAGCATGGTCACCACGAAGGAGATCATGGGATCGTTACAGGCGATGTTCGGACAACCGCCCTCATCGGTCCATTATGATGCTCTCAAATACGTTTACAACTCCCGTATGAAGTAGGGAACCTCTGTTAGGGAACATGTCTTTGACATGATGGTCCACTTCAACGTCGCTGAAGTAAATGAGGTTGTCATAGATGAGAAAAGTCAGGTAACCTTTATTATGGAATCTCTTCCGAAGAGTTTCCTACAATTCCGTACCAATGCGGTGATGAATAAAATAGAGTATAACCTGACTACTCTTCTCAACGAGCTACAGACTTTTGAGTCCCTCATGAAATCAAAAGGAAAAGAGAAGGAGGCAAATGTTGTCACTTCGAGGAAGTTCCTAAAATGATCGTCCTCAGGGACCAAGTCTGGTCCTTCTTTTACCAAGAATAAGGGTATTCAGAAGAAGAATAAGGACAAAGGGAAAGGACAAGCTCCCACACGCAAGGCTAAGGCCACAGGAAAATATTTCCATTGTGGTGGTGATGGGCACTGAAAGAGGAACTACCCGAAGTATCTTGCAGAAAAGAAAGCTGAGAAGGAAAAACAAGGTAAATATGATTTACTTGTTGTTGAAACATGTTTAGTGGAACATGATGATTCCGCCTGGATATTATATTCAGGAGCCACTAACCATGTTTGTTCTTCTTTTCAGGAAACTAGCTCCTGGCAGCAGCTTGCTGATGGGGAGATAACTCTCAGGGTTGGAACGGGAGAGGTTGTCTCAGCCAAAGAAGTGGGAGCGGTGAAGTTGTTGTTTAGAGATAGATTCATTTTATTAGAAAATGTACTTTTGGTTCCTAGAATCAAAAGAAATTTTGTATCTATCTCTTGTTTGTTTGAACATATGTATAAAGTATCTTTTGATCCTAATGAAGTGTTCATTTGCAAAAGAGGTGTACGAATATGTTCTGCTAAACTTGAAAACAACTTATATGTGTTAAGACCAACAGTAGTAAAAGCTATTTTGAACACTGAGATGTTTAAAACAACTGATACTCAAAATAAAAGGCAAAAACTTTCTCCTAGTACCTATCTTTGGCACTTGAGACTAGGCCACATTAATCTCAATAGGATTGGAAGATTGGTCAAGAGTGGCCTCCTAAGTCAGTTAGAGGACAACTCTTTACCACCATGTGAGATCTGTCTCGAAGGAAAAATGACTAAAAGACCTTTTTCTGAAAAAGGTTATAGAGCCAAAAAGCCCTTGGAACTCGTGCATTCGGATCTTTGTGGTCCTATGAATGTCAAGGCACGAGGAGGGTATGAATACTTCATCAGTTTTATTGATGATTATTCTAGGTATGGTTATCGTTACCTAATGCATCGTAAGTTCGAAACCCTTGAAAAGTTCAAGGAGTATAAGGCAGAAGTTGAGAACACATTAGGTAAAATGATTAAAACACTTCGATCAGATCGAGGTGGATAGTATATGGATTTGAGATTTCAAGATTATATGATAGAACATGGAATTGTATCCCAACTCTCAGCGTCCGGTACACCTCAACAGAATGGTATATCTGAGAGGAGAAATAAAATCCTGTTAGACATGGTTCGATCTATGATGAGCTATGCTCAGCTGCCTAATTCGTTTTGGGGATATGTGGTAGAAGCTGCTGTATATATTTTGAACATGGTTCCCTCTAAGAGTGTTTCAGAAACACCCTATGAGTTATGGAAAGGGCGTAAAGGTAGTTTGCGTCACTTTAGGATTTGGGGATATCCGACACATGTGTTGGTGTCCAATCCAAAGAAATTGGAACATCGTTCAAAATTATGCCTATTCGTAGGATACTCCAAAGAAACGAAAGGTGATATGTTTTATGATCCTCAAGAGGACAAGGTGCTTGTGTCGACAAACGCCACGTTCTTAGAGGAAGACCACATGAGAGATCATCGGCCTCGTAGTAGGTTTGTCTTGAGTGAAATTTCCAGGGAAGCTACAGATAAATCAACAAAAGTTGTTGATCAAGCTGGTCCTTTTCAAGAGTTGAGAATGCCTCGACTTAGTGGGAGGGATGTTAGACAACCTGACCGTTACATGGGTTTGACTAAAACCCAAGTCGTCATACCTGATGATGGCATTGAGGATCCATTGACCTATAATCAGGCAATGAATGATATAGATAGGGACTAGTGGATTAAAGCCATGGACCTCGAAATGGAGTCGATGTACTTCAATTCAGTCTGAGAACTTGTAGATCAACTAGATTGTGAAAGACCTATCGGTTGCAAGTGGATCTACAAGAGGAAACGAGATCAAGCCGGTAAGGTGCAAACCTCTAAAGCTCGACTTGTGGCAAAAGGTTATACTCAAATGGAAGGGGTGGACTATGAAGAAACCTTCTCCCCTGTTGCCATGCTTAAGTCCATTAGAATACTCTTGTCCATTGTCACGTTTTATGACTATGAAATTTGGCAAATGGATGTCAAGACAACCTTTTTGAATGGCAATGTTGAGGAGAGTATCTATATGGATCAACCATAGGGATTCATAGTTAAGGGTCAAGAGCAAAAGGTTTGCAAGCTTAAACGATCCATCTATGGATTGAAACAAACATTTAGATCCTGGAATATAAGATTTGATACTGCGATCAAATCTTATGGCTTTGAACAGAATATTGACGAGCCTTATGTTTACAAGAAGATAGTCAATACCACTGTAGCTTTCTTAGTTCTATACGTAGACGATATCTTGCTCATTGGGAATGATGCAGGGTTCCTGACTGGCGTTAAGCAATGGCTAGCAATCCAATTCCAAATGAAAGAACTGAGAGAGGCTCAGTTTGTTCTTGGAATCCAAATTGTTCGGAATCACAAGAATAAAACGCTAGCACTTTCTCAGGCATCTTATATTGACAAGATGTTGGTTAGGTATAAGATGCAGAATTCCAAGAAGGATTCATTACCTTTCAGGCATGAAATTCATTTATCTAAGGAACAGTGTCCTAAGACACCTCAAGAAGTTGAGGATATGAGACACGTTCCCTATGCTTCAGCTGTCGGTAGTCTGATGTATGCAATGCTATGTACTCGACCCGACATATGCTATGCAGTGGCAATAGTCAATAGATATCAGTTTAATCCAGGATATGATCACTGGACTGCCGTTAAGAACATCCTCAAGTATCTTAGGAGAACGGGAGACTATATGCTTGTGTATGGTGCAAAGGATTTGATCCTTGCAGGATACACTGACTCTGATTTTCAGACTGATGTAGATTCGAGGAAATCCACATCAGGAACAGTGTTCACTCTTAACGGATGAGCTATAGTATGGAGGAGTATTAAGGAAGGTTGTAATGCTGACTCCACCATGGAGGCTGAGTACGTCGCAGCTTGCAAAGCAGCGAAGGAGGCTGTATGGGTTAGGAAATTCTTGACTGATTTGGAAGTTGTTCCAAATATGAATTTGCCTATCACCCTGTATTGTGATAATAGTGGTGTAGTGACAAATTCTAAAGAACCTAGAAGCCATAAGCGCGGAAAGCACATAGAGCGAAAATACCATCTTATCAGGGAGATTGTGCAACGAGGAGACGTGGTCGTCACACAGATCGCTTCGAAGCACAACATTGTTGATCCGTTTACAAACCCCTCATGGCTAAAGTGTTTGAGGGACACCTAGAGAGTCTAGGACTACGGGTTGTACAGTAGGACAGTTTTACTTTGCTCAGCATTTTTTCCCTAGAGACGTTTTAATCCAAGTGGGAGTTTGTTGGGTTTTATGTCCTAAAACTCGTGGTTTTGTAAATTGAATGTATATTCTATTTCGCAATAAATTTGTTATTGAAATTATTCGGTAAAGGTGCTATTGAATAAAGTGAATTGTGTATTGTGTAACCCTAATCCAATAAAGAACCCTACGCTATAGGATGAATATTTGAACTTTATGTGTGACATAAAAGTGGATCAAGTTCAAGTTATAGCCAGAACGATCTATAGTATAAGGATAGGCTTGGGTACCTTATCCTGGGGACACTATGGACGCAACCCACTTTTATTGAGTACAAAGGATGTGATCCTAAATCGTTCATGTGGAGACATGTGAGTGGGGCATCCTATGCAATGAGTTTGCATAAGACTAAACTGCAAAATAGTCACTTAGACTTTATAACTCCATTTACTGTCTTAACTGACTATATTCATATGATGACCTAGGTAACTCGACCTTAATCTTGAGCGTTCTATGAACTCCTGTTTATTCGGATTATCCTTAGATTTGCATGGGTGAGAGTGGCCTGAGACTGCCGACTCAATAAGCGTTCCATTTCAGGGATAAGTCTGGGTAGATAGCTGGGAACATAGTTCTGCAAGATGGAATTCTCTCCTACCTGTTTTAGGGATTAGTAGAGAGGTTGTTCCCTTAAGTGCTGACTCCGGGTCTTGAACCAAGGACCCACCCCTCTCATTGCCTACGAGGGATTCAGTTTGCTGGTTGGACCAAAAACCAATTGTTCATAAGAGGATCAGTGGGACTTAAGGAACAAGAGATAATTACAAGGGTAAAACGGTAATTTTGACCAAGATGTAATTATGAACGACCTGTGAAGGATCGACTTACTAATCATGGTTATATCGAGTGGACAAAAATATATCTACAGTGAGTGAGAGTGCAACCACTGGGCTTTAGTGGAGTGTCCCGGTAGTTAACAAATGTTGATTAGTTAGGCTAAAGAGTTTAGCCGGTTAATCTCGTATCGTTTGAGCTCATGATCTGTAGGTCCATTAGGTCCTCCTTACTAGCTCGGACTAAGCATTGTAACATTTCGAGAGAAAAGAATTTGAATTGTTCAAATATGAATTAAACTATGTTTAAACAGAGGTAGATATATTTAAATATAATTTAAATATTGGATCGGTTTATAGCATGAATAAGGATTCATGTTCGAAAAAATCAATCGGGATCGGGTAATTTATTTAATTTAATATTTGATATTAAATTAAATTAAAAAATAATTAATTAAATTAATTTTTGAATTATTTAATTAATTAAATTACTTTTAATTTAAAATTAATTTAATATTGATTTTAGAATTAAAATAAATTAAAAATAGTGGATTATCATGGATTTTCCATGAAATCCAAATTGCAACGTGCCCTTTAAATTCACCAAATTTGGCCATCTCTATCTCAAAGCATCCTCATCACCCTTGAGTTGTCACTCAAATGAAGCTTGATGAAGCTTTATTTAATGATGTTTTGAGATAATTTTGTAGAAAACCTTTCTAGCCCGAGTTGGTGATCTTTGTGGTTTTTTCTTTTAAATTCTCTCAACCTAGGATCCCACAATCCGTTCTAAGGCCTGAGGATAGTAGGGAAGACTCTAACGGTTGTCCACGAAGTGTTCGTGTTGAAAACCATCCACCGGGTGAAGAGAATTTGATCTTCAAAGTTGAGTTTTCTATCACTCTGTTTTTCTAGCTTTGAGCATGCTTTTTATTTTACAAAATTGATCAACTTAGAGTGTTCAAGATCCAAAATTACTTCCGCTTTCTTAATCGAGACTCTTTTAATTGGCATCAGAGCAATTTTGAGCACTCAATTTGATCTATTTTGTTCTGTGGTGGGTGTTTTTTGAAATCAAATTTTCTGGGCGTCTAAAGTGTTCTTCTAGTTTTGACATTTAAATTGAGCATCACTTTGTGCTTTATTTTCAAATTGCTCAAGTGCGTTTGAGCACTAATGTGTGTAGAATAATCTGTAAAAATTTCGGGTCGATTGGAGTTCGGGAAGGCCTTCAATTTAATGAAATAAACTCAAGAAGTCCATAAAACAACAAAACGAAGGTTGTTTTTAATTCTGCAACTTTGCTACAGTATTATTTTTTAGCTCCAACCCGTGATTTCCATTCTTGAGAAGAAGAAGTTGACCGTTGACTATTGACTTTGATCGATCCAGTTGACTTTGACCGGTTCAAGTCATTTTGGACCGGTTCGTGTGTTTTAAGTCCGGTTCTGACTATTTCTAGGCTGGGTTTTCCTTTTTGGAGGTCTGTTTCACCAATTGGAGTCCCAGTTCAGTCTTTTACATCTTAGTTCATCCTTTTGAAGGTCCGATTCACACATTTGCAAGCTGGTTCGACCCAAATTCGAAGAGTTCGAAGCGTAACTGTCCCAAGTTCCTTGCTGACAGGAAGAAAGATTGTAAATGCGATTTACTGGTTACAGAAACTTGTTTAGTGGAGAGTAATGACTATGTCTGGATATTGGATTCAGGTGCCACTAACCATGTTTGTTCTTCTTTTCAGGGAATTAGTTCCGGCAGCAGCTGCGAGAGGGTGAGATAACACTACGGGTTGGATCTGGGGAAGTTGTCTCTGCTGCAGGGGTCGGCATGGTGAAGCTCTATTTTGGCAGGAAATACTTATTATTGGATAATATGTATATAGTACCAGGGTTTACTAGAAACCTTGTTTCTATTTCCTGCTTACTTGAACAATGTATTTCCGTTAATTTTGCTGGCAATAAAGTGTTTATTTCTAGAAATGGGAATTTGATTTGTTCTGCTTCGCTTGAGTCTAACCTGTACGTTTTGAAACCTAATTCGGTCAAAAGTATTTTGAATACTCAATTATTTAAAACGGCAGAAACACGAACAAAGAGAGTGAAAGTTTCTCCTAAAGAAAGTGCCCATCTTTGGCATCTAAGGTTAGGCCACATCAATCTCAATCGGATTGAGAGACTAGTGAAGAGTGGACTTCTAAGCGAGTTGGAAGAAAACTCTTTACCGGTGTGTGAGTCATGCCTTGAAGGAAAAATGACCAAACGTCCTTTTAGTGAAAAAAGATATAGAGCCAAAAAGCCCTTTGAGCTTATACATTCTGACCTCTGTGGTCCGATGAGTGTTAAGCACGAGGTGGTTACAAATACTTTGTATCTTTTATAGATGACTATTCAAGGTATGGGTATATTTACCTAATGCATAGGAAGTCTGAAACTCTTGAAAAGTTCAAGGAGTACAAGACTGAGGTTGAGAACCTGTTAGGTAAAAAAATAAAAACACTTCGATCGGATTGAGGTGGAGAGTATATGGACACTGAATTCCAGGACTATATGATAGAACATGGAATTACATCCCAACTCACAGCACCTGGTATGAAACAGCAGAATGGTGTATCGGAGAGGAGAAACAGAACTCTGTTGGACATGGTTGCCGCATATTATGACTATGAGGTATGGCAGATGGATGTCAGGACAAACTTTCTGAATGGCAACCTTGACGAGACCATCAACATGGACCAACCCAAGGGGTTCATTACCCAAGGCCAAGAGCAAAAGGTTTGCCAGCTTCATAGGTCTATTTATGACTGAAACAAACCTCGAGGTCTTGGAATATAAGGTTTGATGAGGCAATCAAATCTTATGGGTTTAATCAGAATGTTGATGAGCCTTGTGTCTACAAGAAAATCGTAAACAACACTGTCACATTTCTGATATTGTATGTGGATGATATCCTTCTCATTGGGAATGAGCTAGGATTTCTTACTGACGTAAAGAAATGGTTGGCTTCGCAATTCCAAATGAAAGATTTGGGAGAAGCTCAGTATGTTCTAGGTATCCAAATTGTCCAGAATCGGAAGAACAGAACGCTGGCCATGTCTCTGGCGTCTTATATTGACAAGATGTTGTCTAGATATAAGATGCAAAACTCTAAGAAGGGCTTGCTGCCTTTCAGGCATGGGGTTCACCTGTCTAAGGATCATTGTCCTAAGACTCCTCAAGAGGTTGAGGATATGAGACTCCCTTATGTTTCAGTTGTTGGGAGACTCATGTATGCCATGTGTGTACTAGGCCCGACATCTGTTATGTAGTTGGGATAGTCAGTAGGTATCAATCCAATCCAGGATTAGATCACTGGACAACCGTAAAGGAAATCCTCAAGTATCTTAGGAGAACGAGGAACTACAACCTTGTGTATGGGAGTGGGGATTTGATCCTTACAAGATACACAGATTCTGACTTTCAAATCGATAAGGATTCTAGGAAATCCACTTCGGGGTCTGCCTTCATTCTGAATGGAGGAGCTGTAGTATGGCGAAGCATTAAACAGGGATGCATCGCTGATTCCACTATGAATGTTAAATATGTTGCGGCTTGTGAAGTTGCAAAGGAAGTTGTGTGGCTTAGGAAGTTCTGACGGATTTGGATGTTGTTCCAAATATGAACTTGCCGATCACGTTGTTTTGTGCCAACAGTGGTGCTGTAGCCAGCTTGAGGGAGCTTCAGAGTCATAAGAGGGGCAAGCATATTGAGCCGAAGTATCACCGGATACGGGAGATTGTGGATGCGACCCGCTTTGTATTAGATACAAACGAGGTGATCTGACTCGTTCATGTGGTTGACATGCGAGTGGAGGCATCCTGTGCAATTAGATTGTACAAGACCGAACCGTGAATTATTAGACCTACTGATGTAAACCCGTTGACAGTATTGGACTAATAACTTCGTAGATGACCATTAGTAACTTGACCTTAATCCTTAGCGTGTTACGGACTCCTGTCTGCGGGGGTCTGTCCTTTGACTAGTACGGGTGAGGGTGGTCACAGTTACTCACCCAATATGTCTATCTTCTCAGGGACAGGACCACGTGGGGAGGTAGGAACTTAACTACGCGAGATGAAATTTACTCGTTCCCGACTTTAGGGAAACTAGAGTGGTTGTTCCCTTAAGTGTTGTCTCCAGGGCTTAGACAACGGGTGCCACCCTCTCACTGGCCCGAGAAGGGTGTTGTTTATGGTTGGACCATACAACGTTGTTGTTCATTAGAGGAACAGTTGGGACTTAAGGAGCAAGAAGCAGACATAGGGGTAAAACGATAATTTCATCCAGCAGTGTCTACGAACAACCTGTGAAGGGTCGACTCACGGGCATTGGTTATATCAATGGACACAACTTGTCCTATAGTGATGGGAGTGCAGCTACGGGCTTTAGGGGAGTGTTACCGTAGCTAATGAATATTGATTAACCGGGTCAAAGAGTTTGACAGGTTAGTCTCGGATCATTGGAGCTCGTCACCTGTAGGTCCATTAGGTCCCTCGGTTGGCTCAAACTGGATACATAGAGGGTTTACAGTTTGGTGTGGATTTGAAGTGTTCAAATTCATTAAAAGGGTATTTATGTCATTTATATGAGATATGATCGACATATTATATAGTTTAATGTGAATGAGATTCATAATAAACTATAGGTTAGCCTAATTGTTTAATTAAGGTTAATTTGGAGAATTGGATTGAGAAAAATTAAATTGAATGTGATTCAATTTAAAATTGATTTGTATAATGAGATATGAGATATTTTATTATATGTGGTTATGCAAATATGATTTGCATAACCTATGGTTGTGGTAAAATGGTAAATAGGTGGAGATTTCAATTCCACCTATGACCATTATATAAACCCTTTGCAAGAAGGCTTTTGTAAGGGATTGATTCATTTTTTGGATTTCTCACCAAAGACATCTCTAAAATTCTCTCAACTTTCCTCTCTCAATTTCTCTCCTCCCTTTCACCAAAGGAGTCCCACAACTCTCCTTCTACCTAAGGGAACAACCGGAAAGGCTTATCGGAGGTGTCCGATTGTTCGAGGTTCGATGAGATCGTGATCGTTGAGATCGGGAACGCGAAGTGTTCATGACCGGAGAAGGAAATCGCGAAGAACGGTTCTTCAACAAGTAAGTATTTTTCTTACAGATTTTCCTTCTTAATTGCATGTTTAGCCTAGTTTCTATAGGTTAGAATTGATTTTGAGAAAACATTTTTCATAACGAAACCACAATGATTCAATCATTTTTCCGCTGCGGGAGTTTTATTCCCTTCAGCACCAAAGCTGGAGTCGCTGACGTTCTTTTTTCTTCACCAGTGGGCATTTAACCTTTAACGGATCAAAGATTGGGTGGAGTCAAAAGTAGGAGCTGGTAAAACACTTTCTTCAGCGACTACCCCTATCCTCTGGAGGGTTGAGAGTCGTGTTGCCAATGGCCCAACATGCCTAAAAACAGAAGTCCTTCGGATGACACTTCCTTCTTTATTCGAATCATCTACTTCCTCGATTGTTATGTGGTTTGCGTCTGCCATCTTCTCCTTTCCTTTTCTCGTTATACGGAGTGGCTCAGGAGACTTATATCCAAGTCCTTTTCTTAACGTGGGTATCATATAACCTTTCTTTAAAAGTTTCTCTTGAGTTGAAGAAAGCTCATGCCTCTCATCAAAGATTTTTAAACTTTTGAACGTAGTTTGAGTTGTGAAGTCGTAACCTGCATTTGATAGAAGTTTGTATGCTTTAGGATCAAACCCATTCTTCGTTCTTCTTTCGCGCAAGGCCATTTTTGCATTATCAACCTTCAAATTCTGAATTTCTTACTTGGTAATTGCTGTTAGAGGTGTGATGAAACTTTCTTTTAGGATTTCCACATCGCTGGATTTCAAATTTTCTGAGCATTTTGTAAATGGTGATTCTCCCTTTTTACGTCATGATAAAGGGATGTAACGCAATACTGGAAGATTTGATGATTTTTCTTCCTTTGAGACCTTTTCCTTTGCAGAGTTGGTAGATGGCTTACTTATCTTAACTTCATAAGCGTCTACCTCTTCAATCGACTCTTTCTTTATGTGCTTGGTTCTCTACCTTGTGATTTTCAATCAAAGATATTTCAGTTGGCACGATCTCTCCTCCTTTATCATTATGCATATAGAATTTTGCATCCGCGAAGTGAGACTCTGCCTCTAAGAAGGGATTAGTATCTACTTTGACTTTCTTGACACTGTTTTGATAAAATTTGAAACACTGATTAAGTGTGGAAGATATTACTCCGTTGCCATGAACCAAGGGCAACCTAATAGTAGTTTGTAGGTGATCTTGGAATCTATAATATGGAATAAGGTGTTAGCCTTCAATTCTCCGATAATAAGCTCTAAGCGGAACATGTCGATTGCTCTCTAACCCCCTTGATTGAATCTTTGGATAACCAATCTACTATTTGCAAGTTCATCCATCGAGATGCCTATCTGTGTCATTGTTGATTTAGGCATGATGTTGACGACAGGCCCATCGTCGATAAGAACTCGACCTACTTTTTGTTCTCAGATGTAACCCGAGACAAATAAGGGTCTATTGTGAGGTTTCGATCCCAACATCAGATCTTCAAGCTAATGGACATGCAATATGAGGCACACAGGTGTACTTGAGGACCTGAAATCTTTGAAACAGTAGAGCTTTTTGATGCTTCAATAACAATATCATTAGTCGCTTGAGGAAGTGACAACAAATCATTTTCATCGAGTAAAGCCAAGCTTTTTGGCTTTGTTGTCATTTGAGATAGATCAGAGGATGAACCCCCTTCTTCAGATACATTAACAACATCGCACGTGGTAATTTCAGGGATATCTTTGCTGTAGTTATTAAGGAAGCCCCTTGGCAAGAAATCATTCAACGTTATTGGTTGTCGAGGTCGAACAAAGTCTTCATTCTCTTCCTTAACTAGCTTGCATTTCCTCCAACTTTTGATCTTTTTGCTCTTCTTTCGTGGCACATTTTTCCTCTTGTAGTTTCGAAACACGTGTGGTTCTCTCTGGATGCATCGTTATTTTTGCTTCTTTTGACGCGTTACTAAAGTCCATCATTCATCTTCATTTTAAGTATGCTTAGGTTGGTCATAGGAAGTATTTGGAAATTCTCGCTGCAACCAAATTTCCACAGGCTCTAAAGTCCCAAATTGGATCAAGCTCGCTTCCAGGTCATGTTGTAGGCTTGAAAATGTTTGGTTGCTGAGACTTGTTGCTATCGCAACGAGGTTCGATTGGACTACTTCATCTAAATCCAACTCCATCTTCCTTTCTTTAGCTAATTTCAGAATTAACTCTTTCAAAACAAAGCATTTCTCCACCGGGTGACTAATGACTTGGTGATACTTGCAGTAATTAGGATCATTGACCCTTCTCATCTCTTCAGGTCGCTTACATTCAGGTAGTTCAATGAGTTATTTTTCGAGGAGTTGTTCTAACATATCTGCGATGTCTGAATCTGAAAAAGGGTAAACTTTCTCTTTCTCTATTTTAGAGTTAGTCGGCGTCTCCTGGGAGCTCTTGTGCTTTTTCAACCTTCTTTTCTTTTCCTTTAGCAACAAATTTGAGAGGAGTTGTGTTAATGACCATCGCTTCCTTGGTAGTGCCTTTGAAAAGTTTCTCGACGTCCTTAACTTCTTTCTTCTCTTTCTTGACATCTGAAGCGAGAAGGTCTTTATTTCCTCTGCTAGCTATGCTTAATTCCATGTCATGAGTGTTGGGTTTTATGTCCTAAAACTCGTAGTTTTGTAAACTGAATGTATATTCTATTTTGCAATAAAGTTGTTATTGAGGTTTATTCAGTAAATGTGTTTTTGAATAAAGTGAATTGTATACTTTGAAACCCTAATCCAATAAAGAACCCATGGCTATAGGATGTATACTTGAACTTTATGTGTGACATAAAAGTGGATAAGGTTCAAGTTATAGCCAGAACGGTCTATAGTATAGGGATAGGGTTGGGTACCTTATCTTGGGGACACTATCGATGCGACCCACTTTGTAAAGTACAAACGATGTGATCCTGAATCGTTCATGTGGAGACATGCGAGTAGGGGCATCCTATGCAATGAGTTTGCATAAGACTAGACCGAGAAATAGTCACTTAGACTTTATAACTCCGTTTACTGTCTTAACTGACTATATTCATACGATGACCTAGGTAACTCGATCTTAATCCTAAGCGTGCCATGAACTCCTATTTATTCAGATTATCCTTAGATTTGCATGGGTGAGAGTGGCCCGAGATTGTCGACTCAATAAGCCTCCCATTTCAGGGATAAGACCGGGTAGATAGCTGGGAACATAGTTCTGCTAAATGAAATTCACTCCTACCCGCTTTAGGGATTAGTAGAGAGGTTGTTCCCTTAAGTGCTGACTCCAGGTCTTGAACATAGGGCCAACCCCTCTCATTGGCCCGAGAGGGATTCGGTTTGTAGATTGGACCACAAACCAACTGTTCTTTAGAGGATCAGTGGGACTTAAGGAACAAGAAGTAATTACAGGGGTAAAACGGTAATTTGACCCAACTGTAAAAACGAACGACCTGTGAAGGATCGACTTACTAATCATGGTTATATCGAGTGGACATAAATATATCTACAGTGAGGAGAGTGCAAGCACTTGGCTTTAATGGAGTGTTCAGGTGGTTAACGAATGTTGATTAGCTAGGCTAAAGAGTTTGACCAGTTAATCTCGTATCGTTGGAGCTCATGATGTGTAGGTCCATTAGGTCCCCTTACTAGCTCGGACTAAGCCTTGTAACATTTGAGAGAAAACAAATTGAATTGTTCAAATTCGGTTTTGGGAGAGAGCGTTAATTATATGCGATATATTTAACGTTTCACAATTTAATTATGAATTAAATTATGATGAAGAAGAGGTGGAATTATTTAAATATAATTTAAATATTGGTTTGGTTTATAACATGAATAGGGATTCATGTTCGAACGGTCGATTTAAGAACTCGGGATTGGTCCAATTATTTAATTTGATATTTGATATTTGATATTAAATTAAATAAATGATTTAAAATTAATTAATTAAATTAATAAATTGATTTTAATTTAAAATTAATTTTATATTAATTTTGAATTAAAATTAAAAGAAAATTCAAATTGATTTTGGAATTTCAATTGGACTAAAGAACAAAAGGTGAACAAGCTTCTTTGAATTTGAAATTCACCATAATTGAGCACCTCCTTCTTGTTAAATCCTCATCATCTTCATGCTATCATCTTCTCCTTGATTGAAGAAGCTTTTGTTTTGCTTTAATTGAAGAAAAAACACATGGATTTTTAAGGATTTATCAGAATTTTTTCTGATTTACGTTTTTAGACCTTTCTCCCATCTCTCTTCAAATTCTCTCTATCAAAAATCCCACAATCTGTTCCAAGGCCTGAGGATAGTAAGGAAGACACTAGAAGTTGTCCACAAAGTTTTTGTGATAAGAAATTGCCCACAGATTAGGAGAATTTTTAGCTACAAAGGTATGAGTTCTTATTCTCTATTTTTCCAGATTTGAGCATGCTTTCTATTTTGTAAAATTACTCAACTTAGAGTGTTCAAGATCCGAAATTATTTTCGCTTTCTTAATATAGACTCTTTCAATGAGCACGAGTTGCTAGTTCTTCGAAAGTTCGAGGCTTTATCCCGTGTAGAATGTAGAGAAGTCCCCAATGCATACCTTGGATGCACATTTCAACTGCAGATACTTCAGTTAGTCTGTCTTTGCAGTCGAGGCTTAAAGCTCTCCAACGATTGATGTAGTCAACGACCGGTTCACTTTTCCGTTGCTTAGCATTTGTAAGCTCCATCATGCTGACAGTTCGCCTCGTACTATAGAAATAGTTGAGAAACTCATTTTCAAATTGTTCCCAACTATCAATAGTTTTTGGCTCGAGGTCAGTATATCAGTCGAAAGCATTTCCCTTCAGGGTTCGAATGAATTGTTTGACTAGCAGATCTCCTCTAGTACCAACATTTCCACATGTCTTAACGAAGTGAGCGATGTGTTGTTTGGGATTGCCCTTCCCATCGAATTGTTGAAATTTTGACGACTGGAATCCACTAGGCATTCTTAGGTTGTCAATTCTCTTAGTATACGACTTGGAATACATAAGAGAGTTTTGAGTTGGCCCACCATATTGTGCTCTGATGGAGTTCACAATCATATCTTAGAGTTGTTGGACAGACAATGAAGTAATTGAAGTGGAATGTTGTGTATGATCTTCTTGTACAGAGGTCTTTCCCTTATTTCTGACAGTAGGGGTTTGACTTGATTCAGCAACATCTCGACTTTCAATCTGATTCTTGAGAGAAGCGATTTAATAATCTATTTCTTCAACTGCCTTCAGTAACATGTTGATCTTCTTTTCAAATTCAACCATTCTTTCCTGACTAATGCCTACAACAGTCATCATAACGGACATCACGTTAGGGCCTGATGTTTCGCTCGGTTAAAGAGAAGGAAAAATGATTTTTCCAAACACGAGGTTTTCTACGATGACGGCATCAACTTGAGTAGATTCTGTCATTCGTCTAAGTATTTTGTTTGCGATGACAGGTGTTTGACTTTCTTCAGGTTGTATTTCTCTAGAGCATCTGCGCGTGGTTGGCCCCATGTAGGAGTTATTTGAAGCGGTAGACTTTGAAGAAACTTCTTTGGATGTCATGATTTTTGGGAGAGAGAAAGAGATGAGAGGTAGAGACTGTCCACTGGGTGTGCCAATTTGTTCGCACGAGATTTCAATAAAGAAATTTGATTCATGGAATGAATTTGATTTTATTGATTTTTGTGAAGTGTTACAATCTCTAATGTATAATCCTCTAATGCTTTCTCTCGAAATGTGGGCTTTGGTCTGAGGGCTGGCAAGCTTGTTCTCAGATGGAGGGAGATTGAATCTTCGATTTGTAGTTGATGAAGAGACGATCAATTTGTGGAAGTCTTTAAGTCGTTGAATCTCCTGAATTCTGAATCTCTTGTTCGTTTGAATTCGCTGAATTCTCTTCCTGAATTTGAAGCTTCTGAATTCTGACTTTGGAAGACTCTGAACTCGTTGGCTGAGCTTAGATTTCTAAATTCTGGCTTTGGAAGACTGTGAACTCTCTGGCTGAGCTGAAGTTTCTGAATTCTGACTTTGGAAGACTGTGAACTCTCTGGCTGAGCTAAAGTTTCTTAATTCTGGCTCTAAACTCTCTGGTTGAGCTGAGGTTTCTGAACTCTGGAAGACTCTGAATTCTCTGTCTGAGCTGAAACTTTTAAATTCTGATTCTGGAAGACTCTGAACTCTCTGGCTAGATGCTGTGGATTCTGACTCTTCTGAATGTCTCCAAATGAAGGGTGGTCTCCTCTATTTATAGAGTCCGATGAACCTTATATGGGCTTGGGCCTGGTGGACATTAGGCCTAACTCTTGGGCTTAGTCTTATTTGAACTTAATCCAATTCATTTATTTTTTTAATTAGTTTTGGATTATTTAAATTGAGCCCAATCAATTTTTAATATTGGACATGTGGCATTATTTAATTTGCCAATTTTTCATGTCTTTTAATTTAATTTTAGGACATGTGTGAATTTATAATTGACCCTAAATTTACTTTATCATTAATTTAAATTAATGATGTGACAATTTGTGATTGGCTGAAATTTCTCATTCAACGCCCTCATTGCGTAAGAATTTAGTGTATGAGAGTTTATTGAAGAAAATTGGACTTAGGATTGTGTTTGAGGTTGATGTATTGTATGTTCCCTCATTGAATATTGTTTATGTTTCTGCTGCAATGAATGAAAGTGTCTCTCGTTTTGCTTATATTATTGAATCTCTTGATGTATGGCATGGTAGATTATGACATGTAAATATTGCATCAATTAAAAGGCTTAAAATTTTGTATCTAATTAATGTATGAAAAATGTATGAAACTTATAGATGCTCAGTATGTGTTGAAGCAAAGTTTTCTAAAAAGCCTTTTAAATCAATTACAACGAGGAGTACTGAATTACTTGAACTAATTCACTTAGACTTAGCTATTTTTAGAAACACTACAAGTAGAGGTGGAAAAAAATATTACATATCATTTGTTGATGACTACTCTAGATATACAAAAATTTATCTTCTAAAATCAAATGATGAAGTAAGTAGTGTATTTATAAAGTTCAATACAGAAGTAGAAAACCAACTAGATAGAAAAAAGTTAAGGTCTGATAGAGATGGTGAATATAGTGATAATTCTCTTTAGTAATTTTGCGAATTGAACAAATTATTCATGAAAAGATTGCATCATATTCCCCTAAAAAAAATGGCATAGCCAAATGTAAAAATAGAACATTATAAGATGAATGTCATGTTATTGAGTTATGGTCTGTCTGATAATACATGGCGGAAGCTGTGTTTTCTGCCTAATTATTCTTAATAGGGTTCCTCCCCATAAAAGGTTTGATAAGACTACATACGAGTTGTGGAAGGGTGACTCTCCTAACCTGAGTTATTTGAGAGTGTGAGGGTGCTTAATTAAAGTAGCATATCCAGAATTTTTTTTAAAAAAATCGGTTGGATCTAAAACCTTTGATTGTGTCTTTGTTGATCATGCTCATAATAGTGTTGCTTATAGGTTTATTTGTTTAAATGATAATCCAATTTGTAAATATAGATATGTTATATTTTTTAAAACACATTTTCCTCAATTTGCTTGCATGTACTTGATAGGTGAGGATGCTAAAACCAATCAAGAGTGAACTAGATTCCTTGTTATCAATAAAGTGTTATTGTTTAATTTGTTATTTTCTTTATTGCCTTAAGTTAACCCTAAATCCAATAACTAACATCCGAGGTTGTTGTATGTCTCTTGAACTGAATATAAAGATCTCAGTTCAAGATACAACCTAAAAGGTCTATAGTAAGGGAATAAGGCTTGGGTACCTCATCCTGGTAATATTATGGATATGACCAACTTTGTATTTGATACAAACCTAGTGATCCTACGTGTTCGTGTAGACGACATGTGAGTGAGGATATCCTATGTCATGAGATCGCATAAGACCGGACCATGAAATAGTAACCATTAGATGTGACTCTGTTAACTAGTTAGGTTTTTATTTCAATAGGATGACCTAGGCAACTTGATCTCAATCCTGAGCAGGTTACAAACTTCTGTTTGCAAGAGATTGTCCTTTGACTAGTATGGGTGAGAGTGGCCAGAGACGCTGACTTAATAAGCCTACCTTCTTGGGGACAAGACCGAGCATGCAGTTGGAGACTTAACCTAGCAAGATAGAATTTACTCCTTCCCCCGTTTAGGGTAAGTAGATGGATGTTCCCTTAAGTGGTGTCTTCCGGACTTGAATAAAGGGTCCGACCCTCTCATTGGCCCGACAGGGACTTTTGTTTATTGGTAGGACCATAAACAGGTTGTTCGTTAGAGGAACACTGGGACTTAAGGTAAAAGATGTAACTCAGCGGTAAAACGGTAATTTAACCTAATTGGTGTTACGAACATTCGTGAAAGATTGATTTGTTGTTATTGGTCGATATCCGTAGACACATAAATATATCTGCAGTGAGAAGAGTGTAACTGCAGGACTATAGTGGAGTGTTCCCACAGTTAACGAATGTTGATTAGGAGGTTAATGAGATTAACTGAATAATCTTGTATCGTTGGAGCTTCAGATCTTTAGATCCATTAGGTCCACTTCCTAGCTCGTAAAGAGTTCTTAAATCATCAGAATTTGAAACGTTCAAATTCTATTATGGAATAAACATGATGTATGGAGATATATTATAATATAAAGTTTTTATGTCCATTAAAACTTTATATTATAAATTTAATTTGAATATGATTCAAACTAAATTAATTGAGAGAATTAAATATTGAAAGAGATCAAGTATTATTTAAATGTGAATGAGATTCATATTTAAAACTATAGGTTAAAATGTAATGTGCATAAAATGTACATTGAAACTATAGATTATAAGGGAATGTGATTAAATAACCTAAATTAAACATATGATGTATAATTAATTAAATAAGGAGTTAATTAATTCAATTAATTAAATGTGATTTAATGAAAATGTTATTTATATTAATATAATTAACTATGATTTAATTATGTTTAATTAATTAATTTAATATATTTTATTAATTATTTTTTTATTAATTAAATATAGGAGAACGTGTGAATGACACATTCCCCTTGTTGGAGTTTGTGCCCTAAAACTCGTAGTTTGTAATTATGTTCTAATTAATGTAATAAAGTGTTATTATTTCAATAAAGAGTTACTGTTCGTTATCTACGAGTTTGCCTTTATTTAAACCCTAAATCCAATAAACTAAACATCCAAGGCTGTAAAATGAATCTTTAACTGAATGTAGTGTACATATAAAGGATCTCGGTTCGAGATACAACCTAAAGGGTCTATAGTTAGGGGATAAGGTTTGAGTACCTTATCCTGGTAAAACTATGGATGTGACCCATTTTGTATTTGATATAAACACTATGATCCTAATGTGTTCGTGTAGATGACATGTGAGTGAGGATATCCTATGTAATGAGATTACATAAGACCAGACTGCGAAATAACAACCTCTAGCTGTAACTCCGTTGACTAGTTAGGTTTCTATCACTAGGGTGACCTAGGCAACTTGATCTCAATGCTGAGCAGGTTACGAACTCCTGTTCGCAAGAGATTGTCCCTTGACTAGTATGGGTGAGAGTGGCCAGATTCGCCGACTTAATATGCCTACCTTCTTGGGGACAAGATCGAGTGAGCGACTGGGAACTTAACTGAGCAAGATGGAATTCACTCCTTCCCGCCTACTAGGGTAAGTAGAGGAATGTTTCCTTAAGTGGTGTCTCCGGGACTTGAAAAAAGAGCTCGACCCTCTCATTGGCCCGAGAGGGACTCTGTTTGTTGGTAGGACCACAAACAAATTGTTCATTAGAGAAGCACTGGTACTTAAGGCACAAGATGTAACCCAGGGGTAAAACGGTAATTTGACCCAGTTGGTGTTACGAACATTCGTGAAGGATTGACTTGCTTTGTTATTGGTCAATATTCGTGAACACACGAAATATATCTGCGCAGTGAGAAGAGTGCACCATGGACTTTAGTGGAGTGTTCCCGCAGTTAACGAATGTTGGTTGGGAGGTTAATGAGATTAACCGAGCAATCTCGTATTGTTGGAGCTTCTGATCTGTAGGTCTATTAGGTCCACATTCTAGCTCGTAAAGGGTTCTTAGATCATTTGAATTTGAAATGTTCAAATTCATAAGGGAATAAACTTAATGTATATTGATACGATATAATATATAGTTTTGGAACTATATATTATAAATCTAATGTGAATAAGATTCATATTAAAATACATGAGAGAATTAAATTGTAAACCCGAGATCATTCTTTGGAATTTAAGAAAGAAAAGAAAAAAAAACACAAAAGAAAACAAGAAAGAAAAGGTTAATGTATTATGGTTGGAATTGTTTTGAAAAGAAAAGAAAAAAAAAAGAAAAGAAAAGAAAGGAAAGGGAAAAAAATGAAAAAGAGAAAGTGGAAGGTGGGACCCCCACCTTTGTTTTCTTTTTAAATAACTCATTTCCATCGATCTTCTTCTCATTTCAACAAAGAGAAACTGAGGGTTTCGTGGAAGAACGAGAAAGGAAGAAGAAGAAGGAGATTTTCGTGAGTTAGAGTTGCAGAAGAAGGGAGGAGAACTCAAAACTTGATTGTATAGCAGCAAGGTGATCAACTCAACCCTGTTCTGATTTTCTGTTCATCTCGAGCTCCACAGGAAGAGGTAAGAGATTAAGTTTAGTTTTCTCGAAAGCTAATTCATTTTTGAACAAAGTTCGTGAAGGATGATCGAGCCAATTCTGACCTTAAGTTACTGTTTTGTGAAGAGGAAGACAGAAGACAAAATTTGCTGTCAAATCCGAGAAGCCTCTGGTTTTTTGGTTGTCCTGATCTGTAGAGTTGGAATCCGAAGCTCTAATAGATATGGTTGGAAAGCTTATTGAATTTCCTACAACTTTCAGGAAGAAATTGTGAATAGAAAATGATTGGAAGATGTTGTAAATATCAGGTCACGTTTCGGGTTGCAGCAGGAAATCAAATCTGGAACAGCAGGAAGTTGTTTTTAGGGAAAAAGCTTTAGAGGTATTTTCGAACCAATCTGTTTGGAATCTCAACTTCATGTCTTCATATTAGTTTTAGAGGGTTAAAAAATAAAGAGTTTGGTATAGAGTACATTATTGTTGGATAAGTAATGAAGAAGTTATGACTGTTTGAATACAGGGTATAAAATCTGTGAAATGCTGGAAAATTGGATGGTGTGGTTTTTGTATTTTTAAGGTTAAAAATCATGAGCTCGAGGTTCTAATACATGGATTTGGTTTGTTTGACAGGCCAAGAGGAGATAGGTCGAGTATACACACCAAGGTTCTTGTTTAACACTGTGAGTGATAAAACGAACTTCGAAAATGAACTGTATGCTTGAGATATGCTTTAAGAAATGCAAGTTTTGCTAGAAGGAAATGGTTTCAATGCTTTACATTTTCTTTTGAGCACATGTTCATGAGAATTCATGTTTTCTTGGAAATGTTTTCAAGTGCTCGATGTGAGCCTAGATCTCTCGATGAAACTTATACGAGATCATATGTTTATTGATTTCTGAAATTTATGGAAATGTTATGATTTCGAGCAAGTATGCACTAGCAAGTATGATTTAAAGATTTCCAGATTTTTATGAACAAGCTGAGTAAGCTTGAGTTTTACGAAAGAAAAGATAAGCAGACATGTTCAAATGTTTTTATGTATTTTTCTAAGTCTTGAATGAGTAAATGACTGAGACATTGAGCCCGAGGCTATATAGTATCGTGTGGACACAGGTCATATATTGTTGTCGACGTTGAGTGTACTCCGTGACAACAATGCTGTCGTGAGTGCTGGGCGGGCCCCACTACGACAAAGATGATGGGAGTGCTGGGCAGGCCCCACTACATCGTAGAGTAAATGTTGGTTGTACTAGGCGTGCCCTACACAACGTGGACTGTGACATGTTTTAAAAGGATTTCTATCATTCATATGTGTTACGAGATTTTAACGACATACTTGCTGGTTTTCTGAAAAGTTATTATGATTACACAATTACTTTTAACGTTTGATTACAGATGTATATGCTCATAGATGGTCATGATTTACGAGTTAATATTCTTCTTTCAAACTCAGTCACTCATTGAGTTTCATAGCTCATTCTTTTAGTGTTTTCAAACTTTTCAGGTAGAGATCGAGCCCTGGTACCTGACATCTTGCCATAGTCTGCTGAAAGCTCCACGAGTTGATATTTTGTACGTGGCTGGGTTGTATAACAAGTCCTTATGTATTGTAGTTAGTGTTTGAGGGGACTATGTAGTTATAGTCGTATGTGCTTTAGAGGTTGTGGTTGTTTAATTAATGGTTTGGCCTGTTTGTGGTTCTGATGTTCTTGCCGTTTTAGTTTTCTAGAGAGACTTAAGAAGAGTTTCTCCTTATGTATGTTTAATAGTTGTCCAGTTCCCGCTGTGTTAAGTTTAAAATGTTCCATATGTGAGAATAGTATGTTTATCAGGTAAAACAGGGTCAACAGGTATTGTTAAGAGGTAACAATGTTTGTTGGTTTCATGCCGTCATTCGGGCTAAGTTAGCAGGTTGTTCGGGAGGGGTGTGACAACTTGGTATCAGAGCAGTTAGCTCCATGGGAATGAGACAGGGCAAGTTAGCTCTGAGAATAAATTAATAAGTCACAGCAAGTTATTGAGTTAGTTCAGATTGAAATAGTAGAGTATGGTTCAAGTAAGGATAAGAGTAAGTCCAGTTAGGGCTAAAATGTGAATAGAGGCTTAGTATATTGTATTTGAATTAAGTATCCAAAGTATGTCTAATGTGTTGATATGTTATAGGAGTCATGCCACCACGTACTAGCAGACGACGCAGGATCCTACCCAAGGCCATTCCGAGAGGGGATCTTGTTGGGTTTAAATGTCCTAAAACTCGTGGTTTTGTAAACTGAATGTATATTCTATTTAGCAATAAAGTTGTTATTGATATTTATTCAGTAAAAGTGTTATTGAATGTTGTGTATTATGTAACCTTAATTCAATAAAGAACCTTTGGCTATGGGATGAATACTTGAACTTTATGTGTGACATAAAAGTGGATCAAGTTCAAGTTATAGCCAGAACAGTCTATAGTATAAGGATAGGGCTGGGTACCTTATCCTGGGGATACTATGGACGCGACCCACTTTGTAGAGTACAAACGATGTGATCCTAAATCGTTCATGTGAAGACATGTGAGTGAGGGCGTCCTATGCAATGAGTTTGCATAAGACTGAACCGCAAAATAGTCACTTAGACTTTATAACTCCGTTTACTATCTTAACTGACTATATTCATACGATGACCTAGGTAACTCGATCTTAATCCTGAGCGTTCTATGGACCCCTGTTTATTCGGATTATCCTTAGATTTGCATGGGTGAGAGTGGCTCGAGACTGCCGACTCAATAAGCCTCCCATTTCAGGGATAAAATCGGGTAGATAGCTGGGAACATAGTTCTGCAAGATGAAATTCATTCCTACCCGCTTTAGGGATTAGTAGAGAGGTTGTTCCCTTAAGTACTAACTCCGGGTCTTGAACAATGGGCCCACCCCTCTCATTGGCCCGAGAGGGATTCGGTTTGCTGGTTGGACCACAAACCAATTGTTCATTAGAGGATTAGTGGGACTTAAGGAACAAGAGGTAATTACAGGGGTAAAACGATAATTATGACCCAGCTGTAATTACGAACGACCTGTGAAGGATCGACTTACTAATCATGGTTATATCGAGTGGATGTAAATATATCTACAAATGAGGAGAATGCAATTGCCACGGGCTTTAGTGAAGTGTCCCGGTGGTTAACGAATGTTGATTAGCTAGGCTAAAGAGTTTGGCCGGTTAATCTCGTATCGTTGGAGCTCATGATCTGTAGGTCCATTAGGTCCTCATTACTAGCTCGGACTTAGCCTTATAACATTTGGAGAGAAAAGAATTTGAATTGTTCAAATTCGAGTTAGAAAAAAGCGTTAATTATATGTGATATATTTAACGAATCGTAGGTTAATTATGAATTAAACTATGATTAATAAGAGGTGGATATTGGATCGGTTTATAGCATGAATAAAGATCCATGTTCGGAAAATCGATAGGGATTGGGAAATTTATTTAATTTAATATTTGATATTAAATTAAATTAAAAATTAATTAATTAATAATTAAATTAATTAAATTAATTAAAAATTAATTTAATATTGATTTTTGAATTAAAATTAAATGAAAAATAGAGGATTTTCATGGAAAGCAAATTGGCAACTTGCCAAATCCCTCTCATCTTCAAATTCACCAAATTTGGCCACCTCCATCTCAAATTATCCTCATCACTATTGAGATGTCATTCTAATGAAGCTTAATGAAGCTTTATTTAATGGTGATTTGAGGTGTTTTGGGAGAATTACACAGAAAATTCAATATTCCCGAATTAGTGACCTTTGAGGTCTTTTCTTCCAAATTCTCTCAACCTAGGATCCCACAATCCGTTCTAAGGCCTGAGGATAGTAGGGAAGACTCTAATGGTTGTCCACGAAGTGTTCGTGCTGAAAACCATCCACCGGGTGAAGAGAATTTGATCTTCAAAGTTGAGTTTTCTATCCCTCTGTTTTTCCAGCTTTGAGCGTGTTTTTTATTTTACAAAATTGATCAACTTAGAGTGTTCAAGATCTAAAATTGCTTCCGTTTTCTTAATCTAGACTCTTTCAATTGGTATCAGAGCAATTTTGAGCACTCAATTTGATTAATTGTGTTCTGTGGTGGGTGTTCTTCTGACTTTGGCATTTAAATTGAGCATCAATTTGTGCTTTATTTTCAAATTGCTCAAGTGTGTTTGAGCATTAATGTAATAGAATAAGTCGTAAAAATTTCGAGTCGATTGGAGTTCGGAAAGCCTTCAATTTGACGTTTGAAGTCAAGAGAGTCATCGAATCGGAAAACAGAGCAAGCTGTTGTGTGTTTTTTTTTAATTTTCAGCTACAGTGAATTTTTTCCAGGCCCGCGTGTTTTGAAACTCAAATGAATAAGACGTTGACTTTGAAAGTTGACTATTGACCGGTTCATTGACTTGGACCAGTTCAATTAATTTTGGACCGGTTCGGTTCGTTTTCGGTCCGGTTCGAGTGGTTTAAGACCGGTTCTGACTATTTCGATGTCGGTTTTTCCATTTTGGGGGTCCGTTTCATCAATTGGAGGCCCGGTTCAGCCGTTTACAGCCCGATTCAACCTTTTGAAGGTCCGGTTCACACATTTGCAAATCGGTTCGACCCAAATTCGAAGTGTTCGAAGTGGTTCGATGTTAATCCTAGATTATTATTGTAATAATTTAGTAGTTTGCTTGCATTAGATGCCAAAACCAGTCCACTTTAGTGTGTTTAATTAATTATGCATTGTGAATGTATGTTTTAATTAAAATCCTTGATTATATGTGCATAAAGTAAGCCATATAGATTTTAAAATCCCACCATAGGAAGCATGCTCCATGCATTGAAAGTATGTTATAAGTGTTATAATATATTGTATGCATGTTTATTGGGTTTCATAAGAATTAATATAAGTGTTATATTAATTTATGAAACAAATATTATATGTTTTAATTATAATTAATATAAGGGTTATATTAATTAAAAATTAAACATATAATTGCTATGCATTTATTCATGTGATGAATTTGTTATAAATGAATGTTTATTCTTGTGATGAATGTTGAAATAATTTAGAACATAGAAATGCATGTAACCTAAGGTTAATTAATTAGTTTTAAAATGGTTTTAGAACTGGAATTAATTAGACCTAAGGTTGTCTAGTTCTAATAAGATTAGAATTAGGAAACCAATAATTTATAAAACTTTGATTAAAGAGGGACTCTGACTAAGGAAGGTTCTGGCTAGGTTGGGGTACTTAAGCTGACGGAAACGAAACACCCCTACCGAAGAAGTTCCTAAGAGGATCGTCCTCTGGGAGCAAGTATGGTCCTTCTTTTTCTAAGAATAAGGGTATTCAGAAGAAGAAGGACAAAGGGAAGGGATAGGCTCCCACACGCAAGACCAAAGCCATAGGAAAATGTTTCCACTGTGGAGTAGACGGGCACTGGAAGAGGAATTGCCCGAAATACCTTGCAGAAAAGAATGTTGAGAAAGAAAAACAAGGTAAATATGATTTACTCGTTATTGAAACATGTTTAGTGGAACATGATGATTCCGCCTGGATATTAGATTCAGGAACCACTAACCATGTTTGTTCTTCTTTTCAGAAACTAGTTCTGCGCGACTTCTTTGATGGGGAGATATCTCTCAGGGTTGGAACGGGAGAAGTTGTCTCAGCCAAAGCAGTAGGAGCTGTGAAGTTGTTGTTTAGAGATAAATTTATTTTATTAGAAAATATACTTTTGGTTCCTGGAATCAAAAGAAATCTTGTATCTATCTCTTGTTTACTTGAACATATGTATAAAGTATCTTTTGATCATAATGAAGCGTTCATTTGCAAAAGAGGTGTACGAATATGTTCTACTAAACTTGAAAACAACTTATATGTGTTAAGACCAACCGAAATAAAAGCTATCTTGAACACCGAGATGTTTAAAACAACTGTTACTCAAAATAAAAGGCAGAAACTTTCTCCTAGTACCTATCTTTGGCACTTGAGACTAGGCCACATTAGTCTCAATAGGATTGGGAGATTGGTCAAGAGTGGTCTCCTAAGTCAGTTAGAGGACAACTCTTTACCACCATGTGAGCCTTGTCTTGAGGGAAAAATGACTAAAAGACCTTTTTCTGAAAAAGGTTATAGAGCCAAAGAACCCTTGGAAGTAGTGCATTCGGATCTTTGTGGTCCTATGAATGTCAAGGCACGAGGAGGGTATGAATACTTCATCAGTTTTATTGATGATTATTCTAGGTATGACTATCTTTACCTAATGCATCATAAGTCTGGAACCCTTTAAAAGTTCAAGAAGTATAAGACAGAGGTTGAGAACACATTAGGTAAAACAATTAAAACACTCCGATCGGATCGAGGTGGAGAGTACATGGATTTGAGATTCCAAAACTATATGATAGAACATGGAATTGTATCCCAACTCTCAGCGCCTGGTACACCTCAACAAAATGGTGTATCTGAGAGGAGAAATAGAGATGTCCGGCACATGTGTTTCAGAGTGTTTCAGTAACACCCTACGAGTTATGGAAAGGACGTAAAGGGAGTTTACGTCACTTCAGGATTTGGAGATGTCCGACACATGTGTTGGTGTCCAATCCAAAGAAATTGGAACATCGTTCAAAATTATGCCTATTCGTAGGATACTCCAAAGAAACGAAAGGTGGTCTATTTTATGATCCTCAAGAAGACAAGGTGCTTGTGTCGACAAACGCCACGTTCTTAGAGGAAGACCACATGAGAGATCATCACCCTCGTAGCAGGATTGTCTTAAGTGAAATTTCCAGGGAAGCTACAGATAAATCAACAAAAGTTGTTGATCAAGCTGGTCCATCTCAAGTGTTGAGAATGCCTCGATGTAGTGGGAGAGATGTTAGACAACCTGACCGTTACATGGGTTTGACTGAAACCCAAGTCGTCATACCTGATGATGGCGTTGAGGATCCATTGACCTATAAACAGGCAATGAATGATATAGATAGGGACGAGTGATTAAAGCCATGGACCTTGAAATGGAGTCAATGTACTTCAATTCAGTCTGGGAACTTGTAGATCAACCAGATGGTGAGAGACCTATCGGTTGCAAGTGGATCTACAAGAGGAAACGAGATCAAGCTGGTAAGGTGCAAACCTTTAAAGCTCGACTTGTGGCAAAGGGTTATACCCAAAGGGAAGGGGTGGACTATGAAGAAACCTTCTCCCCTTTTGCCATGCTTAAGTCCATTAGAATACTCTTGTCCATTGCCACATTTTATGACTATGAAATTTGGCAAATGGATGTCAAGGCAGCCTTTCTGAATGGCAATCTTGAAGAGAGTATCTATATGAATCAACAAGAGGGGTTCATAGTTAAGGGTCAAGAGCAAAAAGTTTGCAATCTTAAACGATCCATCTATGGATTGAAACAAGCTTCTAGATCCTGGAATATAAGATTTGATATTGCGATCAAATCTTATGGCTTTGAACAGAATATTGACGAGCCTTGTGTTTACAAGAAGATAGTCAATACCACTGTAGCTTTCTTAGTTCTATACGTAGGCGATATCTTGCTCATTGGGAATGATGCAAGGTTCTGATCAGCGTTAAGCAATGGCTAGCGACCCAATTCCAAATGAAAGATTTGGGAGAGGCTCGATTTTGTTCTTGGAATCCAAATTGTTCGGAATCGCAAGAACAAAACGCTAGCACTGTCTCAGGCATCTTATATCGACAAGATGTTGGTTAGATATAAGATGCAAAATTCCAAGAAGGGTTCATTACCTTTCAGGCATGGAATTCATTTGTCTGCGGAACAGAGTCCTAAGACACCTCAAGAAGTTGAGGATATGAGACGAATTCCCTATGCATCTGTTGTCGGTAGTCTGATGTATGCCATGCTATGTACTCGACCCGACATATGCTATGCAGTGGGAATAGTCAGCAGATATCAGTCTAATCCAGGATATGATCACTGGACTGCCGTTAAGAACATCCTCAAGTATCTTTGGAGAACGAAGGACTATATGCTTGTGTATGGTGCAAAGGATTTGATCCTTGCAGGATACACTGACTCTGATTTTTAGACTGATGTAGATTCAAGGAAATCCACATCAGGATCAGTGTTTACTCTTAACGGAGGAGTTATAGTATGGAGGAGTATAAAGCAAGGTTGTATTGCTGACTCCACCATGGAGGCTGAGTATGTCGCAGCTTGCGAAGCAGCGAAGGAGGCTGTATGGCTTAGGAAGTTCTTGACTTATTTGGAAGTTGTTCCAAATATGAATTTGCCTATCACTCTTTATTGTGATAATAGTGGTGCAGTGGCAAATTCTAAAGAACCTAGAAGCCATAAGCGCGGAAAGCACATAGAGCGCAAATATCATCTCATCAGGGAGATTGTGCAACGAGGAGACATGATCGTCAAGAAGATCGCTTCGGAGCACAACATTGCTGATCCGTTTCCAAAGCCCCTCACGGCTAAAGTGTTTGAGGGACACCTAGAAAGTCTAGGACTACGGGTTGTATAGTAGGGCAATTTTTCTTTGCTCAGCATGTTTTACCCCATAGACGTTTTAGTCCAAGTGGGAGATTGTTGGGTTTAATGTCCTAAAACTCGTGGTTTTGTAAACTGAATGTATATTCTATTTAGCAATAAAGTTGTTATTGATATTTATTCAGTAAAAGTGTTATTAAATGTTGTGTATTATGTAACCTTAATCCAATAAAGAACCGTTGGCAATGGGATGAATACTTGAACTTTATGTGTGACATAAAAGTGGATCAAGTTCAAGTTATAGCCAGAACATTCTATAGTATAAGGATAGGACTTTATGTGTGACATAAAAGTGGATGAAGTTTAAGTTATAGCCAGAACATTTTATAGTATAAGGATAGGGTTGGGTACCTTATCCTGGGGAGACTATGGACGCGACCCACTTTGTAGAGTACAAACGATGTGATCCTAAATCGTTCATGTGAAGACATGTGAGTGGGGGCGTCCTATGCAATGAGTTTGCATAAGACTGAACCGCAAAATAGTCACTTAGACTTTATAACTCCGTTTACTGTCTTAACTGACAATATTCATACGATGACCTAGGTAACTCGATCTTAATCCTGAGCGTTCTATGGACCCCTGTTTATTCGGATTATCCTTAGATTTGCATGGGTGAGAGTGGCTCGAGATCTAGCGACTCAATAAGCCTCCCATTTCGGGGATAAAATCGGGTAGATAGCTGGGAACATAGTTCTGCAAGATGGAATTCATTCCTACCCGCTTTAGGGATTAGTAGAGAGGTTGTTCCTTTAAATCATCGACTCGGTCTTGAACAATGGGCCACCCCTCTCATTGGCCCGAGAGGGATTCAGCGTTTCTTTGGTTGGACCACAAACATATTGTTCATTAGAGGATTAGTGGGACTTAAGGAACAAGAGGTAATTCACAGGGTAAAGCGGTAATTGTGACCCGTACGTAATTACTTCTGACGACCTGTGAAGGATTGACTTACTAATCATGGTTATATCGAGTGGACAGAAATATATCTACAGTGAGGAGAATGCAACGACTGGGCTTTAGTGAAGTGTCTCGGTGGTTAACGAATGTTGATTAGCTAGGTTAAAGAGTTTGGCCGGTTAATCTCGTATCGTTGGAGCTCATGATCTGTAGGTCCATTAGGTCCTCCTTACTAGCTCGAACTTAGCCTTATAACATTTTGAGAGAAAAGAATTTGAATTGTTCAAATTCGAGTTTGGAATAAAGCGTTAATTATATGTGATATATTTAACGAATCATAGCTTAATTATGAATTAAACTATGATTAATAAGAGGTGGATATTGGATCGGTTTATAGCATGAATAAAGATCCATGTTCAAAAAATCGATCGGGATCGGGCAATTTATTTAATTTAATATTTGATGTTAAATTAAATTAAAAATTAATTAATTAAATTAATTATTTAATAATTTAATTAATTTAATTAATTAAATTAATTATTTAATAATTTAATTAATTAAATTAATTAAAAATCAATTTAATATTGATTTTTGAATTAAAATTAAATGAAAAATAGAGGATTTTCATGGAAAGCAAATTGGCAACTTGCCAAATCCCTCTCATCTACAAATTCACCAAATTTGGCCACCTCCATCTCAAATTATCCTCATCACTATTGAGATGTCACACTAATGAAGCTTATTGAAGCTTTATTTAATGGTGATTTGAGGTGTTTTTGGAGAATTACACAGAAAATTCAATATTCTCGAATTAGTGACCTTTGAGGTCTTTTCTTCCAAATTCTCTCAACCTAGGATCCCACAATCCGTTCTAAGGTCTGAGGCTAGTAGGGAAGACTCTAACGGTTGTCCACGAAGTGTTCGTGCTGAAAACCATCCACCGGGTGAAGAGAATTTGATCTTCAAAGTTGAGTTTTCTATCCCTCTGTTTTTCCAGCTTTGAGCGTGTTTTTTTATTTTACAAAATTGATCAACTTAGAGTTTTCAAGATCTAAACTTGCTTCCGCTTTCTTAATCTAGACTCTTTCAGATCTAGTGCCCCAAGAGTCCAAACTGAGGCCAGAGATGAGCAACATGCCATTTCCTCACAGGAGGTAGGCAAGCCAGAGAGAGCAGGGCCAAGTGATCCAGAGAAGACATATGGAATAGAACGTCTGAAGAAATTAGGAGCCACAGTGTTTGAGGGTTCCACAAATCCAGCTAACGTCGAGGTTTGGCTAAATAACCTTGCGAAATGTTTTGACGTGATGAGTTGCCCTGGAGAGCGAAAAGTCAAGTTAGCCACATTCCTGCTAGAGAAGGAAGCAGAGGGATGGTGGAAGTCAATACTAGCCAGGCGCAGTGATGCACGCACTCTAGATTGGCAAACTTTCAGAAGCATCTTCGAAGATAAATATTACCCTAGCACGTATCGTGAGGCAAAGAGGGATGAATTTTTAGAACTAAAGCAAGGATCACTTTTCGTGGCTGAATACGAGAGAAAGTATACTGAGTTATCGCGGTATGCTGAAGTAATTGTGGCATCTGAGAGTGATAGGTGTCGAAGATTTGAAAGAGGGTTACGACCTGAGATACGTACCCCAGTTACCGCCATTGCTAAGTGGACTGATTTTTCTCAGCTGGTAGAGACTGCTCTATGTGTTGAGCAGAGTATAGCAGAGGCGCAATTAGTAGTGGAGCCTACTCGTGGGCCTTCAACGGCGAGCAGTTTTCGGGGTCGTAAACAACGAAGATTCACACATGGAGTGAATGTTTCAGGTCGTCAAGACTTTAAGAATCGAGCTGACGGCCAGACATCGAGGTAGATGAATGTTAGTGGTGCCTATCAGAGGCAGAGTCAAAGAGCATCTAGTCAGTCTGCCAGATCCACAGCAAGACCACAAATAGTGCAAGAGTCTGTTGCCAGTGCAACAAGGAGAACTCCATGTGCAAACTGTGGTAAAAATCATCGAGGCCAATGTCTTGTTGGTGTCAGTGTGTGTTACCAGTGTGGACAACCAGGACATTTCAAGAGGGATTGTCCACAGCTTAGAGCAGCTGCATAGAGGGACCAGAGAGTTGGGTCCCAGATAGTTGAGCAATCAAGAGTTCCAGTAGCTGCAGGAGAGGGCACCAGTGGTTCCAGACAGAAAGGAGTTGTAGGGAGACCTAGGCAACAGGGAAAGGTCTACTCTATGACTCAGCAAGAAGCGGAGGATGCACCAGATGTGATTACTGGTACAATTTCTATTTGTAATGTACCTGCACGTGTTTTGATAGATCCAGGTGCTACGCATTCCTTTGTTTCCAGTATATTCCTATCTAAGCTAAATAGGAAGCTAAAGCCTTTATTTGAGAGGTTAGTTATATACACGCCAGTTGGTGATGCTTTACTAGTCGAGGCAGTGTTGCGAGATTGTGAGGTCTTAGTGGAAGTCTCAATATGTTAGTGGATCTTCTTCCACTAGAGTTGCATATGTTAGATGCAATCTTAGGGATGGATTTCTTATTCACTCACTATGCTTCAATGGATTGCCATAGAAACAAAGTTGTTTTCAGGAAACCAGGGTTGGCTGAAGTGGTTTTCAGGGGTGAAAGAAAGATTATTCCTACGGGTTTGATTTCAACATTAAAAGCTGAGAAGTTATTGAGGAAAGGTTGCACGGCGTTTCTTGCACATGTAGTAGAGGTGCAGGAGGAAAAGCTAAAACCAGAAAATGTTCTTGTTGTGAACAAATTTCTTGATGTTTTTCCAGCAGATCTGTCAGGGTTGCCACCTGATAGGGAAGTTGAGTTCACTATTGAATTGCTACCAGGAACAACACCTATTTCGCAAGCGTCGTATAGAATGGCTCCAAGTGAGCTCAAGGAGTTGAAGATGCAGTTACAAAAACTAGTTGATAAGGGATACATCAGACCTAGTGTATCGCCTTGGGGAGCTCCAGTGTTATTTGTAAAGAAGAAAGATGGTACCCTTAGATTATGCATTGATTATAGACAATTAAACAAAATCACGATACGTAACAAGTATCCTTTACCCCGAATAGATGACTTGTTTGACTAGTTAAGAGGAGCATTGGTGTTTTCTAAGATTGATTTAAGATCAGGATATCATCAGTTAAAGGTCAGAGAATAAGATATTCCTAAGACAACATTCAGAACGAGATACGGGCATTATGAGTTTTTAGTAATGTCATTCGGTTTGACTAATGCACCAGCAGTTTTCATGGACCTCATGAAAAGGATTTTCCATCAGTATTTGGATAAGTGTGTGATAGTATTCATTGATGATATACTAGTTTATTCGGTTGACAGGAAAGCACATGAGGAACAATTGAGGATTATTCTACAAACACTACGTGATAAACAATTGTACGCTAAATTCACCAAATGTGAGTTTTGGTTGAATCAGGTAGTGTTTCTGGGGCATGTTGTCTCAGCAAATCGAGTTAGTGTGGATCCGAATAAAGTGAAAGCAGTAGTTAACTGGGAGAGACCATCTAGTGCGACAGAGGTACGTAGTTTCCTAGGCTTGGCAGGATACTACAAACGGTTTGTTGAGGATTTCTCACGATTTGCATTACCCTTAACAGCTTTAACAAGGAAGAATGCTAAGTTTGAATGGTCAGATAAGTGTGAACAGAGTTTTCAAGAGCTGAAAAAGAGATTAGTTACAACACCTATTATAAGACTTCCTATAACAGGAAAAGAGTATGTGGTTTACTGTGATGCCTCGAGGCAAGGTTTAGGGTGTGTTCTCATGCAAGAAGGAAAAGTAATAGCTTATGCATCAAGGCAATTGAAAAAGCACGAGTGTAATTACCCTAACCACGATCTTGAGCTAACAGCGGTTGTTTTAGCATTGAAGATCTGGAGGCATTATTTATTTGACGAGAGGTGTCACATTTTTACAGACCATAAGAGTCTCAAATATATCTTTGATCAGAGAGAATTGAATATGAGACAAAGAAGATGGCTAGAACTGATTAAAGATTATGATTGTACCATAAAATACCATCCTGGTAAGGCGAATGTGGTAGCAGATGCATTAAGCAGGAAGTCAAGACTTCCTAGGGATGCCTTGTGTGGTATTCGAGCAACATTTTTAAGTACTCTAAGGGATTCTAAGGCAGTTGTGACTGTAGAGAGTTTAGGGGGCCTCTTAGCTCAATTCCAAGTCAAGTCTTCACTTATAGCAGAGATTGTGAGAAGACAGTCAGAGGATAGTAACCTGCAGAAAATGTTTGGAAAGTCCAAACAGGGCCCAGAAGCAGAGTTTAAGATGAGATCAGACGGGGCCATAGAGAGGCAAGGAAGGCTATATGTTCCGAGTGTTAGTGAGCTTAAAGATGCTATTCTAGAGGAAGTTCACAGTTTAGCTTACGCTATGCATCTAGGAAGCACCAAGATGTATAAAACTTTGAAGGGGACGTATTGGTGGCCTGGGATGAAGCGAGATATAGTTGATTATGTTGATAGATTTTTGATCTGCCATCAGATTAAACCAGTTAGACAGAGACCAGGAGGACTCCTTAATCCATTGTCAGTGCCTGAATGGAAATGAGAGCATATCACTATGGATTTTCTGTTTTGATTACCACGTACTTCAAGTGGACATGATGGTATTTGGGTGATAGTGGATAGACTCACTAAAACAACACGGTTTATACCGATTAAAGCGACGTCTACGCTTGATGAGCTTGCTAAGCTATACGTCGATAAAATTGTGAGTCAATACGGAGTGCCAGTGTCCATAGTTTCAGATAGAGATCCGAGATTTACTTCTAAGTTTTGGCCTAGCTTACAGAAAGCTTTGGGGACAAAGTGAATTTTAGTACAACATTCCATCCTCGGATGGATGGTCACCGAGAGAGACCATCCAAACCTTAGAGGACATGTTGAGGGCATGTGTCCTTCAATTTAAGGAAAGTTGGGATACACACCTATCACTTATGGAATTCGCTTACAATAACAGCTATCAGTCAAGTATTGGCATGGCACCATTTGAGGCTCTGTATGGAAGGCCATGTAGAACACCCATATGTTGGAACGAAATAGGAGAGCGGAAGCTTATCGGTCCTGAGTTGGTGCAAGTTACAACAGATAATATTAAGGTAATAAGGGAGAATCTGAAGGTAGCTCAAGACCGTCAGAAGAGTTACGCAGATAAGCGACGAAAGGACTTAGAATTCCAAGTCGGAGATCAAGTTTTCTTGAAGTTATCTCATGGAGAGGTGTCCTTCGTTTTGGCAAGAAAGGTAAGCTAAGCCCTAGGTATATTGGTCCTTATCAAGTAATGAGACGAGTTGGGCCAGCAGCCTACAGACTGGAGTTGCCAGCAGAACTATTTCGAGTACATGATATTTTTCATGTGTCTATCTTGAGGAAGTATATTCCAGATCCGACGCATGTGCTGCAAGCACAACCCGTTGAGCTGAAAGAAGACATGAGTTACGTAGAGGATGCAGTTCAAATCCTCGACAGGAAAGAACAAGTTTTAAGAAACAAGACGACCCCACTCGTGAAGGTTTGTTGGAGACATCACGGAGTGGAGGAGGCAACCTGGGAGTTAGAGGACCAAATGAGAAGGAAGTACCCGACGATTTTCACTCAAAGACTGCTCAATTTCGAGGACTAAATTTCTTAAGGGGGAGGTTAGTTGTAAACCCGAGATCATTCTTTGGAATTCAAGAAAGAAAAGAAAAAAAAAGAAACACAAGAAAGAAAAGGTTAATGTATTATGGTTGGATTTTTTTTAAAAGAAAAGAAAAGAAAAGAAAAGAAAGGAAAAGGAAAAAATGAAAAAGGGAAAGTGGAAGGTGGGACCCCCACCTTTGTTTTCTTTTTAAATAACTCATTTCCATCGATCTTCTTCTCATTTCAACAAATAGGAGCTGAGGGTTTCGTGGAAGAAGGAGAAAGGAAGAAGAAGAAGGAGATTTTCGTGTGTTAGAGTTGCAGAAGAAGGGAGGAGAACTCAAAGCTTGATTGTATAGCAGCAAGGTGATCAACTCAACCCTGTTCTAATTTTCTGTTCATCTCGAGCTCCACAGAAAGAGGTAAGAGTGGAGGTTTTGTTTTCTCAAAAGTTAATTCATTTTTTAACAAAGTTCGTGAAGGATGCTCGAGCCAATTCTGGCCTTAAGTTACTGGTTTGTGAAGAGGAAGACAGAAGACAAAATTTGCTATCAAATCCGAGAAGCCTCTGGTGTTTTTGTTGTCCTGATCTGTAGAGTTGGAATCCGAAGCTCTAATAGGTATGGTTGGAAAGATTATTGAATTTCCTACAACTTTTATGAAGAATTCGTGAATAGAAAATGATTGGAAGATGTTGTAAATATCAGGTCAACTTTGGGGTTGCAGCAGGAAATCAAATCTGGAACAGCAGGAAGTTGTTTTTAGGGAAAAAGCTTTCAAGGTATTTTCGAACTAATCTGTTTAGAATCTCAACTTTATGTCTTCATATGAGTTTTATAGGGTTCGAAAATAAAGAGTTTGGTATAGAGTACATCTTTTTTGGATAAGTAATGAAGAAGTTATGACTGTTTGAATACAGGGTATAAAATCTGTGAAATGCTAGAAAATTGGATGGTGTGGTTTTGTATTTTTAAGGTTAAAAATCATGAGCTCGAGGTTCTAATACATGGATTTGGTTTGTTTGACAGGCCAAGAGAAGATAGGTCGAGTATACGGGCCAAGGTTCTAGTTTAACACTGTGAGTGATAAAACGAACTTCGAAAATGAACTGTATGCTTGAGATATGCTTTAAGAAATGAAAGTTTTGCTAGAAGGAAATGGTTTCAATGCTTTACATTTTGTTTTGAGCACATGTTCATGAGAATTCATGTTTTCTTTGAAATGTTTTCAAGTGCTCGATGTGAGCCTAGATCTCCCGATGAAACTTATATATGATAATATGTTTATTGATTTCTGAAATTTATGAAAATGTTATGATTTCTAGCAAGTATGCACTAGCAAGTATGATTTAAAGATTTCCAGATTTTTATGAACAAGCTGAGTATGCTTGAGTTTTACGAAAGAAAAGATAAGCAGACATGTTCAAATGTTTTTATGTGTTTTTCTAAGTCTTGAATGAGTAAATGACTGAGACATTGAGCCTGAGGCTATATAGTATCGTGTGCACACAGGTCATATATTGTTGTCAACGTTGAGTGTACTCCGTGACAACAATGTTGTCGTGAGTGTTGGGCGGGCCCCACTACGACAAAGACGATGGGAGTGTTGGGCGGGTCCCACTACATCGTAGAGTAAACGTTGGTTGTACTGGGTGTGCCCTACACAACGTGGACTGTGACATGTTTTAAAAGGATTTCTATCATTCATATGCCTTACGAGATTTTAACGACATACTTGCTGGTTTTCTGAAAAGTTATTATGATTACACAATTATTTTTTGTCACACCCCCTCCCGAACTACCTGCTAACTTAGCCCAATAGACGGCGTGAAGCCAACAGACATCGTTCACCTCTCTAACGATACCTGTTGACCTTGTTTTACCTTATAAGCATACTAAACTTGTATAAGAAACAACTAAAACATAACACAACGGAATATTGACAATTACGTAACCTACGTAAGGGGTAAACCTACTTATGACTCTCTGGAAAACTGAAAGAGATATGAACATCACAACCAAAAACATACCCAACCATCGATCACACAACCACAACCTAAAATATACACATAAACATAAGTTCATAGTCATTCTTCTATACATATAGACTTTCTATACAACTCCACCCACGTACAACATATCAAACTTGTGAAGCTTCCAGCAGACTATGGCAGGTTTTCAGGCACCGGGAGCTCGATCTCTACCTGAAAAATGGAAAAAACACTGAAATAATGAACTATGAAGCTCAGTGAGTGACTTGAGTTTAAAAGAAAGCTATTAACTCGTAAATCATATCACCTGGCCATCTATGAGCATATGCATCTGTAATCAAATGTTAAAAGTAACTGTGTAATCATAATAGCTTTTCATGAAAACCAGCATGTATATCGTTAAAATCTCGTAAGGCATGTAAATGATATTAACTCTTTTTAAAACATGTCACAATCTACGTTGTGTAGGGCACGCCCAGTACAACCAACGTTTATTCTACGATGTAGTGGGGCCTGCCCAGCACTCCCATCGTCTTTGTCATAGTGGGACCCGCCCAACACTCACGACAGCGCTGTTGTCACGGAGTACACTCAACGTCGACAACAGAATAAGACCTGTGTGCACACGGTACTATATAGCCTCGGGCTCAATGTCTCAGTCATTTACTCATTCAAGACTCAGAAAAACACATAAAAACATTTAAACATGCCTGCTTATCTTCTCTTTCATAAAACTCAAGCTTACTCAGCTTGTTCATAAAACTGAAAAACTTTAAAACATACTTGCTAAGTACATACTTGCTCAAAATCATAACATTTCCATAAATTTCGGCAATCATTAGACATATGCTCATGTATAAATTTCTTCAAGACATTTAGGCTCACAACGAACACTTGAAATCATTTCTTAGAAAATATGAATACTCATAAACATGTGTTTCTAGGAAAACATTAAGCATTGAAACCATTTCGTTTTAGCAAAACTTTGCATTTTCATAAGCATAATACAAGCCTATAAACCATTTTCAAGGTTCGTTTTGTCACTCACCGTGTTAGAACTAGAACCTTGGCCTGTACACTCGACCTATCTCCTCTTGGACTGCCAAACAAACAAAAACCATGTTTTAGAACCTCGAGCTCATGGTTTTCAACCTTAAAACTACAAGAAAACATTCCAACAAAAATTCCAGCATTTAACAGATTTTATACCCTGTATTCAAATACTCATAACTTCTTCATTACTTAGCCAAAAAGGATGTACTTTATACCAAATTCTTCCTTTTTGAACCCTCTAAAAATCATATGAAGACATGAAGTTAATATTCGTAACAGATTGATTCGAAAATACCTCGAAGTCTTCTTTCCTAGGAACCAACTTCTGCTATTCCAGATTCCATTTTCTGTTGCAACCCGAAACTTGTCCTGATATTTACAATATCTTACAATCATTTTCTATTCACGATTTCTTCACGAGAATTGTAGGAAATTCAATAAGCTTTCCAACCATATCTATTAGAGCTTATGATTCCAACTCTACAGATCAGTACAACCAAAACATCAGAGACTTCTCGGATTTGACAGCAAATTCTGTCTTCTGTCTTCCTCTTCACGAACTTTGTTCAAAAATGAATTATCTTTCAAGAAAACTAAATTTCAACTCTTACCTCTTCCTGTGGAGCTCGAGATGAACAGAAAACCAGAACAGGGTTGGAGTTGATCACCTTGATGCTATATAATCAAACTTTGAGTTCTCCTCCCTCTCTTCTGCAATTCTAGCACCAAAATCACCTTATTCCTCTTCCTTTAAGCTTCTCCCACGAAACCCTTACCTTTCTTTTGTAAATGAAGAAGAAGATCGATGGAAACATGATTTTTAAAAAGAAACTAAGGTTGGGTCCCACCATCCACTATCCTTTTCCCTTTCCCTTTCTTTTCTTTTCTTTTGTTTTAAAAACAAAACCAAAACAAAACATTTCCTTCATTTTCTTTATTCCTTTTGTTTTGTTTTTTTTCTTTTCTTTCTTGATTTCCAAAGAATGATCTCGGGTTTACACTTTTAACGTTTGATTACAGATGCATATGCTCATAGATGGTCATGATTTACGAGTTAATAGTCTTCTTTTAAACTCACTCACTCATTGAGCTTCATAGCTCATTCTCTTAGTGTTTTCAAACATTTCAGGTAGAGATCGAGCTCCTGGTACCTGACATCCTGCCATAGTCTGTTGAAAGCTCCACAGTTGATATTTTGTACGTGGCTGGGTTGTATAGCAAGTCCTTATGTATTGTAGTTAGTGTTTGAGGGGACTATGTAGTTATAGTCGTATGTGCTTTAGAGGTTGTGGTTGTTTAATTAATGGTTTGGCCTGTTTGAGGTTCTGATGTTCTTGTCGTTTTAGTTTTCAAGAGAGATTTAAGAAGAGTTTCTCCTTATGTATGTTTAATAGTTGTCCAGTTCCCGCTGTGTTAAGTTTAAAATGTTCCATATGTGAGCATAGTATGTTTATCAGGTAAAGCAGGGTCAACAGGTATTGTTAAGAGGTAACAATGTCAGTTGGCTTCATGTCGTCTTCTGGGCTAAGTTAGCAGGTTGTTCGGGAGAGGGTGTGACATAAATATTTGAAAGAGTTCAAATATTAAATTCAAATGTGAATGTGATTCATATTTGAAATCTATAGGTTAAATATTAATGTGCATGAGATGTACATTAAACTATAGGTTAAAGGGTAAAATGATTAAATATGATTTAATCACTTAATTAATATTATAGTTGAATTAAATGTGATTTAATTTAATGTAATTAATTAATTAATTGATTAATTAATATAATATTAATTGGGAACGTGTCTGGAGGGCACGTTCCCACTACCCCCCAACTCCCCCTCGATAGGGAGTGGGGAGTTACCCAGTGAAGTCCTTCTCCTGGTGAGAAGTGACAAACCTCACTAGATTGATTTATTGGATTGGATTGAACACAGAAGAATACTCCCTCTCTCTCACTCTCTCTAGAATTCTCAATCTTCCAATTGTTGGAACCCTTCCCACCTAGGGTGATCTAAGCACTCAGAGATATAGAAGGTGCTCTCTATTGGTAGTGTTCTGTAAAAGTAGAGAAGCAGAGAAGTTCCTGAGTTGTTGTTTATCGTGGAGCAAGGAGTTATTGTGCCTGGAAAAAACTATAAAGGTAATTTTCTTTCTTCTTTTAAGTTTAATTGTTAAACTTTAGCATGTTTGCATGTATTTATCCATGCCTAATTAGATTAGATAAACATGGTTGTTCTGTTTTGTCAATGTACTTGTTTTTGCATTTCAACCAAAATAAACTTGCATATTACGATTTCAAACACGTTTCCGCTGCTTAAGGAGATCAGATCTCCATCACCCCTCACTTCCCTCAATATCTCTCACTCCCCATGGATAAGTATAGGAGTTGGGAAAAGGTTATCGATTAATCGATCGATTGATTGATGAATTCAACGGTTTTGAATTCTGGAAAACTCTCACAAGAATTCTCTCTCTCTCTAATTCTCTTTCCCAATTGTTGGTTGCTTTCCACCAAAGCAAGATCTAAGGACTCAGAGACATAGGAAGTTCACCTTGTGGTAGTGTTTTGCAGTAGAGGGGAAAAAAGAAGAAGTTTGTTGTATTGTGCAATTGTTGGATAAACAAGGAGTTGTTGTCTCTTTGAAACTACAAAGGTAATCACGTTTCCCTGTTAATGAATCCATGCGTTAATTTTGCTTATCTCTACATAATTGTCGATGTATTGGTATTTGGAGTCAACTAAAACAAAACAAGTTTCACGATCTTAACACGTTTCCGCTGCTCAAGGGAATTCAGATTCCTTCAATTGGTATCAGAGCAATGCTTGTTTTTGTTTTGGTTAAAACAAATTTGCATTGGTTGGTGGGAATTTTGCATTTTGGTTTGATGATTAAACTTTTTAAGAGTGTTTTGGTCTTAACTTTACTTTTTTGATTTTGATCAAATTATGTAAGGGCCCCTGTGTTTTTGGGCATGTTTTTTGCAAATCGAGTCTGTAAAAGTGTTTATAAGTTGTTCATGATCATTATGGAGGAAATCGGATCGTTTTCGGATCAATTGGATGCCATTTTCTACCAGTTTACGAAAAAAACACAGAGGTTGCCAGACGAATCACCATCGCAACCCCATCAGTGGTATTGCAATGTTGTTCTTCGGCATTGGAACACTGAAGGACGATGTCGCAACTTCGGGGTCCCTATCGAAGAGGAATCTGAAAGGTATCAACGTTGCAATGCTGAGTCAATGCTGAGCGTGAGCACGATTCCTCACGGCATTGCAACGTCGTGCCATTTGTAGAAGCAAGATGGTCAGTTTAGCTTGGTTCGAGCAGTTCGATTCTTTTTTGGTCTGGTTCGAGCATTTCAGCTCTGGTTCAAGGCGTTTTGGACCGACTTACATATGAAATTAATGAAATTTTATTTTTTTTGCACATTAGAGGCCAAAAATTTCGGTTTAATAGCTATTTATGTTTTATGAATGCCATTTAGATGAATTCCCACCTTAAGATAAGCATGGTCATACATTTTTTTATATATATAAGAGTTATATTAGAGGATAAAAATACATGATATTTTTCATGAGTAATTAGTTATAATGTTTATAATTTAATTATATGAAAAATGAAAAGCATGGAGCATGAAATTACGTAGATTAATATAATATGTTGTATTAATTAAGTGGTTTTCATGATTCAATAGTCGAATAACATTTTTCCAATTAGAATATGATTGTTGGAAAATACACCATAATTCCTTGTCATAGGTTAATTATTAAAATTTATAAAAGTTATAAATGGTTTTAGAAATCTTAACCTATAACAAAGAATTGCTTGCAAACATAGGAACTTGGGTAAGTTGGAATTATTTTTAAAATGTTTAAAATTGATTAGACTTAAGTTTTAATTTCTAATAGGACTTTGGTTATAAGGGAACTCTACCGGTGATGGTCTGTCTAAGGTTGGGGGTACTTAAGCTGACGGTTAACGAAACACCTCCTACCTGGGAACTGACCCGGAACATGAATTGAATTAACCATAGTCTTGTTAGCATGCATTATATCTAGGTAATTAAAATGTTTATTCACCTAAATATTAAGCTAAATTCCTAATTATAAAAGTTATAATAGGAATAGACTTAGATAGATTCGTTTACCCAAAATCTACCTAAGTTCAAATAAACCCTAACTTTTAGGAACTTTAGTGGGAGAAAACGAGATGTTCGCATCAAGTTTACTCTCACGCCCTCAAGAGTTCACACCGTGAGTTCCATGCTCGACCTCGTGGCGTAAATAGGGTGTCCCCCTATGGATGGTGTTTGCATGGTTCAATACCAAGGTGAATGAGGGAAGTATCCATAGTAAATGGGAGCAGGACAGTCAATGTATCCTACGGTCTCCTCCATTAGGTTGCACCATGAGATTTCTATAGTCCGCCTGTGAAGGGAATGAAACTCTTGTAGCGGAAACGACTTTGAATCGTCGTGGTGTTCATTGTGAAAAATGTTTCTTAAAATGAAACCTATCTCATAGATTCTAGGCTAAACATGCATAAAACGAAGTAAAAACAGTGAGTAATTGCTACATACTTGTTGAAAAACACTTCTTCGTCAATTCCTTCTCCGATCACGAACTCTTTGTGCCTTCGATCTCTACAATCACGATCTCTCGAAATCAACGGATTGGACACTTCCAAAACAATCTTCTCGATTGTTCTCGGTCGGTAGAGAGAGAGTGGTGGAACTCCCTTTGGTTTGGGGTAGAGAGAAGTTGAGAGATGAGAGAGCTCTTTTTGGTGAGATTCCAAAAAATGGCAAATTGATCTTACAAAGGCCCTTTATAATGGTGATAGGTGGAGTTGAAATCTCCACCTATTTACCATTTACCACAACATTAGGTTATGCAAATCATATTTGCATAACACATATAATAAGATATCTTATACCTTATTATACAAATCCCATTTGTATAATTGTGGATTTTAAATTGAATCACATTCAATTTAATTCCTCTCAATCCAATTTCTCTAAATTAGCACTAATTAATCAATTAGGCTAACGTATAATTTATTATGAATCTCATTCACATTAAACTATATATTATGTCAATCATATCTCATATAAATGACATAAATACCCTTTTAATGAATTTGAACACTTCAAATCCACACCAAACTATAAGCCCTCAATTCATCTAGTTTGAGCCAACCGAGGGACCTAATGGACCTACAGATGATTAGCTCCAATGATTCGAGATTAACCTGTCAAACTCTTTGACTCGTTTATTCTACATTCATTAACTACGGAAACACTCCACTAAAGCCCGTAGCTGCACTTCCATCACTGTAGGACAAGTTGTGTCCATTCATATAACCAATGCCCGTGAGTCGACCTTTCACAGGTTGTTCGTAGACACTGCTGGGTCAAATTACCATTTTACCCTTGTGTCTACCTCTTGCTCCTTAAGTCCCACTGCTCCTCTAATGAACAACAACGTTGCATGGTCCAACCATAAACAACATCCCTCTCGGACCAGTGAGAGGGTGGGTGCCCGTTGTCCAAGCCCTGGAGACAACACTTAAGGGAACAACCCCTCTAGTTTCCCTGATTCGGAAACGAGTGAATTCCATCTTGCGTAGTCAAGTTCCCAGCTCCCCACGTGGTCCTGTCCCTGAGAAGATAGGCATATTAGGTGAGTAACTGTGACCACCCTCACCCGTACTAGTCAAAGGACGGACCCTACGAGATGTGAGTCCATAACACGCCGCTCGAGTTAAGGTCGAGTCACTATTGGTCATCTACGAAATTATTAGTCCTACACTGTTAACGGTGTTATATCAGTAGGTCTAATAAGTCACGGTCCGATCTTGTACAATCTCATTGCACAGGATGCCCCCACTCGCATATCAACCACATGAACGAGTTGGATCACCTCGTTTGTATCTAATACAAAGCGGGTTGCATCCACAACGTATCCAAGATTAGGTCCCAACCCTATCTATATACTGTAGACCGTTCGGGTCACTTACTCGAACGTGATCCTCCCTGTGTGTCCACTACACTGTTCGGATATATGTCCTAATCTCGTTTTGTTTGTAATATTACCTATTGAAATAAATAAGAGTTATTACCTATCGAATCGTCGTGGTATCATTATGAAAAACGTTTTCTTAAAAACAAAACTATCGAATAGTAACTAGGTTAAACATGCAATTAAGGAAGAAAAACAGTAAGAACACTTACTTGTTGAAGAACCTTTCTTCACGTATTCCTCCTCCGGTCACGAACTATTCGTGATCACGATCTCAACGAACTCGATCTCCTCGACGAACCAACGATCCGGACACGTTCCGAAAGGTTTCTCGATTGTTCTTCCTTTGGTAGAAGGAGAGTTGTGGAAATCCTTTTTAGGTGAACGGGTGGAGAGATTGAGAGAGAAGTTGAGAGAGAATTGCAAGAGCTCTTTGGTGAGATTTCCAAAAAATGAGTCAAATGCATAAGAAATCCTTCTTGCAAAGGGTTTATATAATGGTGATAGGTGGAGTTGAAATCTCCACCTATTTACCATTTAACCAAAACTATAGGTTATGCAAATCATATTTGCATAACCACATATATAATAAGATATCTCATATCTCATTATACAAATCACATTTGTATAGCTGTGGATTTTTAAATTGAATCACATTCAATTTAATTTCTCTCAATCCAATTTCTCTAAATTAGCCCTAATTAGACAATTAGGCTAACCTATAGTTTATTATGAATCTCATTCACATTAAACTACATAATATGTCAATCATATCTCATATAAATGACATAATTTCCCTCTATTGAATTTGAACACTTCAAATCCACACCAAAACTGTAAACCCTCTATTAATCCAGTTTGAGCCAACCAAGGGACCTAATGGACCTACAGTGACGAGCTCCAATGATCCGAGATTAACCTGTCAAACTCTTTGACCCGGTTAATCAACATTCATTAGCTACGGTAACACTCCACCAAAGCTCGTAGCTGCACTCCCATCACTATAGGACAAGTTGTGTCCATTGATATAACCAATGCCCATGAGTCGACCCTTCACAGGTTGTTTGTAGACACGGCTGGGTCAAATTACCGTTTTACCCCTGTGTCTACTTCTTGCTCCTTAAGTCCCCACTGCTCCTCTAATGAACAACAACGTTGTAATGGTCCAACCATACACAACATTCCTCTCAAGCCAGTGAAAGGGTGGGCGCTCGTTGTCCAAGTCCTGGAGACAACACTTAAGAGAACAACCCCTCTAGTTTCCCTAAAGTCGAGAACGAGTGAATTCCATCTCGCGTAGTTATGTTCCCAGCTCCCCACGTGGTCCTGCCCCTGAGGAGGTAGGCATATTGGGCGAGTAACTGTGACCACCCTCACCCGTACTAGTCAAAGGACAGATCGCCGCAGACAGGAGTTCGTAACACGCTCAGGATTAAGGTCGAGTCACTAATGGTCATCTACGAAGTTATAGTCTCATACTGTCAACGGTGTTACATCAGTAGGTATAATAATTTACGGTCCGGTCTTGTACAATCTCATTGCACAGGATGCCCCCACTCGCATGTCAACCACATGAACGAGTCAGATCCCTCGTTTGTATCTAATACAAAGCGGGCCGCATCCACAACGTATCCAAGACTAGGTCTCCAACCCTATCCATATACTGTAGACTGTTCGGGTCATTAACTCGAACGGGATCCTCCTTGTGTGTCCACTACACACCGTTCAAGTTCTAGTTCTCTCATAAATTCAATGACCCTGGAGCTTAGTTTATTGGACAAAGTTTGTAAAAATTGCGAGACACAAATTGATGAAAGAAATAACTCTTATTTATTTCAATAAGTAATATTACAAATAAAACAAGATTAGGACATACATCCCAACATACACACCGTTTAAGTTCTAGTTCTCTCATAATTCAATGACCCTAGAGCTTAGTTTATTGGATAAAGTTTGTAAATATGCGAGACACAAAGTGATGAAAAAATAACTCTTATTTATTTCAATAATGAATATTACAAACATATACGAGATTAGGACATACAAATGTGCAGGTGTGCGGGTCAAGTTTTAATATCGTGAATGTGAGTATGAGTATCGTCCACAGGATTGGGTTACTTAATTCAATTAATTCCTATGAATATTATCACTAAATTTTATCTAGAAAAATCAAACTTTAGGTGAAGTAGAACACAATATTAAAGAGTGAAAACTGAGAACAATTAGGAAAGACAAATATCTTAGGGACTAGATTTCACCAATCAATTAACTATTTTAATGAGATCATGCGAATGGGTTATTGCACTGCTTTTATAAACTAAGAAACTAATATAACAAATAACCCCTCTCGAGGCAAGTGAATCTCATGTAAGACATTGAAATAAACAACTCTGTTCAAATCTAAATATCAAACATGGCACTAAGTTCAATTCTTATAGGTTTCTAATAGCACTTCAATCATTTTCAAGTCAAAGTAACTATCAGTCATGCAATTGAGATCAGATCTAAACTATCTTTCACAAGAATAAATTTAGACCTAAGAACAAATAAACCGTGATCAAGAGTCTATAAGCATTAAGGATGCAATTGCACGAATAAAAGCATTCCAATAAACCAAAAGCAATCAATTCAATAAAATAGCGGAATTGAAAGGCTACATCTATCCCTAAGATAACAAGTTTAGCTACTCATGTCCACTATAAAACCTACTAAACTCAAATACAAAACCATAGTTTATCAAACAAAGTGAAAGGATGAAGAAAGAACTATCGTGGTGTGAACAGCGGCGATCCCGACACCTATCACGAACCCCGAGCTTCAATAATCTCCTTCTCGAACTCTCCAAGTGTCTTATTACAACCCCTCACACTTAGTTTTCGACAATGGCCTTGTTCCTCTCCAAAACGTTCCCCAAATTAGAGCCAAAAGTGGAATTTTATACTATCGGTACGGCATTGCAACGCTAGTCATGGCGTTGCAACGTTGTGCCCTAGACGATCAAATATAAAAGAAAAAAATTGCGGTGTTGCAATGTTGAGCATAGCGTCGCAACGCCGCTACCCTAACACGCCTTTTTCTTATCGAACTAGCATTGCAACGCCAATGCCACGGGTCTTCTATGCTAAATGGTCGCACGCTGGGTGTTGCAACGCCATCCTCTCAGGTCAATTGATTTGGTTTGGTCTTCCTCCTTCCATTTAATGCCATTTTTAGCTCCATTAATCATACTTTGACTCCTTTTTCAACCATTTATCTCCATCCATTCTAGTATTGCTTTTCAACCTGAAATTCAATAATTTAAACACATGAAAGCCCTGAAATTATCACAAAACTAGAATAATTTAAGCCTAAGGATAACATATTTTGTGTGCTATCAAACACCCCCAAACTTAAACAATTGCTAGTCCTCGAGCAAACACAAGAAAAGGAAGGATCTGATCAAAGTAAACCCCTGTGGTATTTAAGACTCAAACCTCAGGAATTCTATGAATCAAAGAACAATTTCATGAAAAAGACAACAGTGATTAAAGACTAAATATTAGGATTTTAAAATTGAGTCAAATTACTCCTTGAGTGGGTGTGTGCTAGCCTTTTCCAGCTTAGTCCTTATAAGCCCAAGGTAACCTTATTAAGTCATCTATTCATCATCCCTCTACACTGACCCTAGGATCCAAATCTTCAGTTCATTTACACAATCAGCAAGTTTTACTTTTTATATATGTTTTTCTTTCACCCCCAAACTTGGATTTTAATTCACTAACATTTTTTTTTTAGGGAATCTTTCAGTCACCCATGTTTTCGCTCCAACATATTAACACTTTGTGGTGAAAATAGTTGACTACGAGCATAGATCACCCTACAGATTGTCAAAGACTACTCACATCCCAAGTGATTCATTTATTTGTGGTTGGTTACAACACTCTAGATGTTGGAGTACCCTCTCTTTATCAAGAATTTCTTTTTTTTTCTTTTTTTCTTTTTTTATTTTAAAGAGTGGAAAAACTTTAAAAGAGCAAAATTTTCAATTATGCAAACTTACTTCCTCATCAGCTCCTAAGCCTATCGAGGTGACAAAGATCTTCTGGACAAAATAAACTTGCCCTAAGCATTTAGGACCCCCCAGAATTGGCTAAGTGCATTCAGATTCAAGGAATTCTCTAATCAATTTTAACCATCTTAAAACTAGAATTTAATCAAGGTTTCTCATTAGATGAACATTATCCATAATTCTGAATTGAATCTCATCAATGGTTATCATAGTCAAAGTAACAAGAAGGACTTACAATGAGCAATCCATTCCATAATCCTTAAATCAAACAAAACCCAAAAAAATATCACGAGAAACACACAGCTGAATACGACAGAGTATAGAATGGAATCAAATGAGAACATGCAATAAAAACAGTTAAGAATTCATACAGTCACCCCCAAACTTGAAAACAACATTGTCCTCAATGTGCAAATACAAACAAATATATCAAATAGAAAATCAGTAGGGGAGAGAAAAGAATTGTACTGCCCTAGACTCGTACACACGTCTCATTACTCATCAGAGGAAGCATATGGAGGAAGAGGGCCTGGAAATGTAAGATCTGAGCCATGAACGTGTCGGAGACAATCGTACAGGTGGCGGTTGAAGGCCTCATTGTAATGCAAATGCCTCATGATCGAAGTGCTCCTCCAACCTGGCCATGGCGCGAACCAGATCCTGATAATCAGGTTGAGCAGAATGATGGGGAGACTCGTGCCTCATCTCCTCAGGCATCTAAGCATCAACTGCATCAAAGAAATAATCGGGCTCGTCAGCTTGCACACCAGTAATCGCCCCGTGGTCATGATCGCGAAGGCCATGATATAGTTTTTGTCCATCACCCCCTTGGGGTGAATCAACTTGTCCTCTGAGGTCCAGATGACCCCGACAAGACGACAGAGAACGGTGATGAGAGAAGGATGGCCTAGCCCCTCAGTGGTTGTGCCTCTCCGAACGTTTCTGATGTAACGACTGATGACTTTTCCTACATCAATCCTCTTTCTAGTGACAAGAGCATAAAGGAGGATGGCGCGGTCCTTCGTGACATCACTCATATGGGCAACTGGCTGGAGTTTGGCACAGATAAAACTGTACCACACTCTGCTCGATAATGTGAGGTTGGTTGTTCTGAGCTTAGAAATCTCACCTCGACTCGTCACCCACTAAGCCCCAGCCCGTGTCAGTGTGGCTAGTATATGGGCGAAATCAACCTGTGTCCTGGCATACATAGTGTACTCATCAGTCTAGAAATCAGGTAAACAAAAAAACCTGTTAATAGACGCTAAGTTGAACGGGATTCGTTTGCCTTGAACTGTGGTGTGATAGGCCTCCATAGGCATGTTAGCGTAAAATCCCGCACTAGGGGAACCACGCCAGCCTCAGGTTGCTGCACAAAAAACTCCCAATGCCGCTGCAAAATGTTCTGGTAAATGTCTCTGTGGTGGGAGTCATCAGGAGTGATGCCACGCTCATGAACGAGAGTGCGACTTACCACATAAGCCTGGTAACGACCCACAACATCAGTATCCACGAACCTCTGGTCATCAAACTCTAAATGAGAGTTGGATGGTCGCTTCGCTCTTTTGGTTGCCATGTGTGTGACTCAAGAATGTATAATGCAAAAAGAACTAAAGAGTAGCAAGCAACACAGTCAGTACCATAAGGAGAAGACAAACAATGAGGAAGCATACGAAAACCAATAGATGGCTCTTGAATAGTCTACCGGGCTCATGAAGGTAGCAATGAAAACAAACGTTTAGCACTATACCAAATAATGATGTAGCCAAGGAAAAGTCATGGGTCATATGAACCTCACCACCTAACTTTCGTGGAAAAGAAGCAAGACAATCTAGCACAAGCAAACCATACACAAAAAGCAATCTAATCCATCAAAAGCATGCAAGGGGAAAGAGTAGAGAAGACAAAAACCCAATGAGCTTCCAAGCACAACAAACATTCACGCTCAAGCAAACAGTAGAACATAGTCACAATTAACAAGTAAAGACCTCCAAAGGACCAAACCGATCATGCTAATTCAAAATTAAAGCACACACCAAGAGCAACCAAAAAATGTATCCTACATGCTCACATACAAAGAATAGCGATCCAAAGATAACCCACAGGTAAATAACTAGCTCATGCCTTCACCAATCATTCCATAATCAAGGGGTAAGAACATTTACAATAAAAACCCAACCAATGTATATTGAATTCAAGAACCTCGTAACATAAGACCAATCTTCACATGTATATCAATGCACAAGGATAATCAATAAAGCAAGGAATGGAACAAAATATGTTTAATCCCACAATGAATCAACAACACAAAGATGGTCAATAGGGTAACCTCAATCAACACAACCAAGTCTTCTCTTTGCAATATTTCACCATGAAAGAACTTCTATGGCCTAGAATAATCAAATAAAGCAATAATTCAACTAAAACAACAACCAATCCTAAGCTTAAACAGAAAAAAAAAAACACAGCAAAAATCAAAAAAGAAGGTAGGGGTGTATACGGGTTGGGTTGGGTTGGGTTGGGGGTTTTTTGGGACCAACCTGAAAATTCGGGTTGGTCAATTCCCAACCCGAATAACCCAAAAATAGAAGGCAACCCAACCCAACCCAACCTAATAATTTCGGGTTTGGTTGGGTTGGGTTTTCGGGTTTTGCTTTTATATTTTTTTTCTTTAATTTTTTTGCAACAATTGTTTCTAAACTAAATCACATAACATTCAAATATTGAAATTCATATTTCATAACCTTCATTGCAATCCTAAATGTAAAAGATTATAAGTCCGCAAATGCATAATTTCAACCATCAAAATAAACATACAAGTTCATAAATACAATTACTACAACAATCAAAGTCTTAAATCTAGTCTCACTACATTTGCATAACAAAAACGAAGCCAAGACATCCTAGCACCAAGACATTTGGTATCACGAGCATTACGCTAGGTCCTGAAATTTTAAAAAAGAACAATTAGTTTATAGAATTCATACATAATAATAATAAAAAAAAACTACCATGAATATATTTTACTTACCATGAAAATGATCAATCTAATAAGATTTAAGTCCCGATTGAACACATGCAAGTCCCTAAAGCCTCTGGAAAAACAAAAAAACATACAGTATGTTTAACATATAACCATACATAATAGTGAAAACAATAAATAGGCAATGAATAAATTAAACTTACCTTACTCAACTTGAAAACAATATTCCAATTCTTCATGCTGTGGAGGAAGATCCAACAATATTGATTTGCCACAAATCCAATTTTGTGAACATATTAAAGCTTCTATTGTTCTAGGCGTCAAAGAACTCCTACAAGAATCAAGAATCTTCCCTCCTGTACTAAATGTTGATTCAGAAGCCACTGTAGACACTGGAACTACCAAAACATCTCGAGCAATTTTTGACAAAACCCGATACTTCAATTCATTTAATTTCCACCAAGCAAGAACATCAAAACTATCGTCAAGTTTCTCACTAGGGTTAGATAAATAACGATCTACATCATTCCTTATTTCTAAAGAACTCTTTTCTTCTCTTCTCGTACCGTGATAATATCAATGATGCACCACTCTCACTCGTTTCAACACTACTTATTGTACTCGTGGAAGATCCACTTGATTCAAATGGCTGATGACCACTATTACAACTTTGAGTACAAAAAGTATCATCATAACATTTGTAAGAATCATATAAACGAACCAAATACATCCTAACACTGTCAATCATCTCTTTAGATGTAACATCATAAATAGTCAAAAAGCAAAAGGCCACATGATCCAATTTGTAACGAGGATCAAGCATCACAGCTAGAAATATCAACTTGCATTATCAACGATGATGGAAAAACCTTTATCAATCCCTCATTCCAATAAACAACACTCAATGACTTTGCCTATAGTGTCTCCCTTGTGATTAGGAACTTGAAAAAAATTCAATATTCTTTAATGCAAATTCCATTCTTCATCAACAAAATATGCAATGACAACCATATAGTTAACATTTTGCAATGAAGTCCAAGTGTCGGTTGTAAGACAAACCCTTTGAGAATTCTTGACTAAAAAAGATTTTAGTTTCTTTTTCTCATATAGATAAAGTTGAAATACGTCCGTTGCAACTGCTACTCTTAATGGAGGGTCAAACTTAGGGTTCAAAACACAACAAAAAAGTCTAAATCCCTCTTGTTCTACAAATCTAAATGGTAATTCATCAAGAATTATCATCTTAGCACATGTCTCCCTACATGTTTGTTGACTAAATATGGTAGCCACAAAATTACTACCACATTTTCCATCAAGTGAAGGTTGAAAACTTAAAATGGTTTGTCCTTTTTCTTCCTCCTTATAGGGATACTTTTTACATTTATTTTTTAAATGCTTCCACAATGTGCTAGTTCCACAAGAGGTAGTATCACAAGCATACTCCTTATCACAATAATTACATATGCACCTACTACTGATACGAGAAATAGTGCAACGAGGAGATGTGACAGTCACGAAGATCGCTTCGGAGCACAACACTGCTGACCCGTTTACAAAGACTCTCACGGCTAAAGTGTTCGAGGGTCATCTAGAGAGTCTAGGTCTACGAGACATGTACATAGGCTAATCTAGGGCAAGTGAGCGATATGTAAGGAGTATATGGATGCTCTAGTTTATTGTATTTGTATCTTTGTTACCACTGTTTTAGATTATGATGTACCCCACTCGAGTTTTAGTTCAAGTGGGAGTTTGTTGGGTTTTGTGCCCTAAAACTCGTAGTTAGTAATTATGTTCTAATTAATGTAATAAATTGTTATTACTTCAATAAAGTGTTATTATTCGTCATTTACGATATTTCCATTGTTTTAACTCTAAATCCAATAAACTAAACATCCAAGGCTGTAAAATGTATCTTTAACTAATGTAGTGTACATATAAAGGATCTCGGTTCGAGATACAGCCTAAAGGGTCTATAGTAAAGGGATAAGGTTTGGGTACCCTACCCTGGTAAAACTATGGATGTGGCCCACTTTGTATATGATACAAACACTGTGATCCTAACGTGCTCGTGTAGATGACATGTGAGTGGGGATATCCTATGTAATGAGCTTACATAAGACCGGACCGCGAAATAGTAACCACTAGATGTAACTCCGTTGACTAGTTAGGTTTCTATTTAACTAGGATGACCTAGGCAACTTGATCTCAATCCTGAGCAGGTTATGAACTCCTGTTTGCGAGGGATTATCCTTTGACTAGTATGGGTGAGAGTGGCCAGATTCACCGACTCAATATGCTTACCTTCTTAGGGACAAGACCAAGTGAGCAGCTGGGGACTTAGCCTACCAAGATGGAATTCACTTCTTCCCGCCTACTAGGGTAAGTAGAGAAATGTTCCCTTAAGTGGTGTCTCCGGGACTTGAACAAAGAGCCCGACGCTCTCATTGGCCTGAGAGTGACTATGTTTGTTGGTAGGACCACACACAAATTGTTCATTAGAGGAGCACTGGTACTTAAGGTACAAAATGTAACCCAGGGGTAAAACGGTGATTTGACCCAACTGGTGTTACGAACATTCGTGAAGGATTGACTTGTTGTTATTAGTCAATATCCGTGGACACAGAAATATATCTGCAATGAGAAGAGTGCAACTGCGGGACTTTAGTGGAGTGTTCTCGCAGTTAACGAATGTTGATTAGGAGGTTAATGAGATTAACCGAATAATCTCGTATCGTTGGAGCTTCTGATCTGTTGGTCCATTAGGTCCACCTTCTAACTCGTAAAGGGTTCTTAGATCGTTTTGAATTTGAAATGTTCAAATTCATTAGGGAATAAATTTAATGTATATAGATACGATATAATATATAGTTTTGGAACTATATATTATAAATTTAATGTGAATATGATTCATATTAAATTAAATGATAGAATTAAATATTTGAAAGAGTTCAAATATTATTTTAAATGTGAATATGATTCATATTTGAAAACTATAAGTTCAAATTTAATGTGCATAAGATGTGCATTAACACTATAGGTTAGAGAAGAAAATGATTAAATATGATTTGATCTTAATTAAATATATGATATTTAATTAATTAATTAATTAATTTTGATTTAATTAAGTTTATATTAATTAATTTTAATTAAATTAATTAATGGGAACGTGTCAGGAGGACACGTTCCCATCTTCCCCACTAACTCCCCATCGATAGGGAGTGGGGGAAGAACTCCTCTGAATAGCTTCTTGAGGAAGAGAAGTTTTTGGTTGATAAATCTATGATTTGCTGCTACTGAAGAAAAATTATCTCTCTCTCAATTCCCTTTCACTTTCTTCCAATTGTTGGAATATCTTTCCACCAAGGTAGGATCTAAGTACAACTCGGAGGATAGAAGGTTTTCCAAATGGTGTTATCCTGTTGGAGAAAACAGAGAAGAATTCTTGGTTGCTGCACATTTGGAGCAAGGAGTTGCTCAATAGAAACTACAAAGGTAATTACGAATTCTCTTTTAGTTTAGTTTAAATTACACAACATGTTTGCATGTTTATATCCATGTCTAATTAGATTAGAAATGAATGTTTGTTCTGTTTTTCCCAATGTACTGGTTTTTTCTCTTCAACCAAAACGAACTTGCATTTACGATTTCAAAACACGTTTTCGCTGCTCAAGGGGATCAGATCTCCTTCAGTCTCTTCTTGCTAGATTTTAAAGGTAATGGTGGCTTAGATGTACTATCAAATTCATTTCTATGAGGATTTTGATTATTATATCCACTAGCACTACTCCTTTCCATCTATGAAAAAAACAAATAACAATCGAGTTTGTGAACTATAATTTGTTACACACTAAATTTTCACAAATAAAGTTAGGCTAACTTTACACTAGCTTTTTGGGGATTAATGTACACAACAGAAATCAGAATACTTAAATTAGAATACTTCATAAATACAAGTTAATTTAGTATTAGAAGGTAGATTATGTTGCTCTGAGAGAAAATGCAAACAGAAATCAGAATATTTTTCCTTAACCACACATTTTTTATAACCAAGGGATCAAACTCCTATTTTATATAACCACACAACCAATCTCTTTGAAGAGATTCATGTTCACCTTGTTGTAATACTTTTTTCTTATTTTGGTTGCAAAAGAGAAATATCACAACAACAAATATATTACTGCTTTAGTATATCAAATATGTCATGCAAATTCAATTAAAAAAATTGTCAAAATATTGTTTAGGTTTGTCAGATTGTGCTTAAAAAGAACAAATCAGTAGTTTTAGTTTTAGTTTATGAGTAAAAATAAAAAAATACCTTGAGGGTGAACTTGAGCTTAAGGTATTAAATATGAAGAAATTGTGAATCAGAAATCGTAAGCTGGGTGTAAAGAAATCGAAATCGTGAACCTTGAACTTGAGCTTGAGGTATTCAATCTGAAGAAATCGAAGCCCATATGGAAAATTGAAGTCAACATCTAAATAAATCGAAGTTGGGTGTAAAGAAATCGAAATCGAAGTCAAACCTAAACCGAATGACTCCTTCACGACGGTTTCCTTCTGTCGGTTTCGATGGTGTCTTCACGTTCGGCTCCGGTGGCTAGTGGGAACTTCAGGCTGAACGTAGGCCACAAACGAAGAATTTGGAGCTGGAGCTGCTGGCGTCTGGTGTCGACACTCGATCTTTAGTTTTCATGATTGTTTGTGTTTAAGGTTTCTTTTAAGTTTTTAATGTTATATATATATATATATATATATATAATAACTCACTGGTTCGGGTTGGGTTGACTCGAGCCATAATTTTAAAAAACTGAGACCCAATCCGAATTTTCGGTTCTATCAAAATTGAACCCTACCCAACCCAAAAATAAATCAAACCCAACCCAACCCTTATAATTTGGATTGGGTAGGCCGAGTTATTCGAGTTATCGAGTCATTTGTACACCCCTAAGAGAAGGGAAGAAAACGTTACCCATTGTAGAGGCTCAAATTGGGTGTGGGTTTTGCTCCAAAATTGCCCAATCTTGCACAAAAATGAGAAAAAGAGGGGGAAAGTGAGTGGGTATGGTGAAATTTGATCAATCTAGGGCAAAAAATGGGAAAGAGTGAAGGAAGAAGAGAGAAAAGAGAGCAGAAGAAAAGAAAAGAAAATTGGGGAAAAAATTATAGGGTTCGGCGAAATCTGGAATTTTAAGTTTCAGATTTTGCGACAGCGTTGCAACGCTGTCCTCACGGGTGGCCTTACTGTTAAAACGTATGGCATTGCAACGCTGGGCTCAGCGTTGCGACGCGAGCCTTAACGTTGAAACGCTAGCTCAGCGTTGCGACGTCATTTCCAGACCCCGTTTTTTTCAACCACAAAACAATTAAAAGAAAAGAAAAAAACAATGGGTTGCGACGTCGTTTCCAAACCCCTTTTTTTCAACCACCTGACACGTTCCCAATAATTAAATAATTAATTATGAATTAATTATTAAAATAATTAAATCAAATTTAGTTAATTAATTAAATATCATATATTTAATTAATCTTTAAATATCATATATTAAGCTCAAATCATATTTAATATATTTCTCCTCTAACCTAGTTTTAATGCACATCTCATGCACGTTAAATTTTAACCTATAGTTTTTAAATATGAATCACATTCACATTTAAATTAAAATTTGAACTCTTTCAAATATTTAATTCTCTCATATAATTTAATATGAATCATATTCACATTAAATTTATAATATAAAGTTCCAAAACTTTATATTATAACGTATCTATATACATTAAATTTATTCCCTAACGAATTTGAACATTTCAAATTCAAATGATCGAAGAACCCTTTACGAGCTAGAAGGAGGACCTAATGGACCTACAGATCAGAAGCTCCAACGATACGAAATTATTCGGTTAATCTCATTAACCTCTTAATCACCATTCGTTAATTGCGGGAACACTCCACTAAAGTCCCGCAACTGCACTCTTCTCAATGTAGATATTTTTCTGTGTCCACGGATATTGACCAATAACAGCAAGTCAATTCTTCACGAATGTCCGTAACACCAGCTGGGTCAAATTACCATTTTACCCCTAAGTTACATCTTGTACCTTAAGTACCTGTGCTCCTCTAATGAACAATTCGTTTGTGGTCCTACCAACAAACAGAAGTCCACCTTAGGCCAATGAGAGGGGCAGACCCTTTGTTCAGTCCCGGAGACACCACTTAAGGGAACTTTCATCTACTTACCCTAGTAGTCGGGAAGGAGTGAATTCCATCTTGCTAAACTAAGCCCTCAGCTGCTCACTCGGTCTTGTCCCCAAGAAGGTAGGCATATTGAGTCGGCGAATTTGGCCACTCTCACACATACTAGTCAAAGGAAAATCTCTCGCAAACAGGAGTTCGTAGCCTGCTCAGGATTAAGTCAAGTTGCCTAGGTCATCCTAGTGAAATAGAAACCTAACTAGTCAACGGAGTTACATCTAGCGGTTACTATTTCGCGGTCCGGTCTTATGTAATCTCATTACATAGGATATCCCCACTCACATGTCATCTACACGAACACGTTAGGATCACAGTGTTTGTATCATATACAAAGTGGGTCACATCCATAGTGTTACCACCGTAAGGTACCCAAACCTTATCCCCTTACTATAGACTCTTTAGGTTGTTTCTCGAACCGAGATCCTTTATATGTACACTACATTCAGTTCAAGAGACATTTTACAGCCTTGAATGTTAGTTTATTGGATTTAGGGTTAAAACAAGCACAAAAACGTAAATAACGAACAATAACTCTTTATTGAAAATAATAACTCTTTATTACAATAATTAGAACAAAATTACAAACTACTAGTTTTAGGGCACAAACCCCAACAAACTCCCACTTGAACTAAAACTCTAGTGGGGTACATCAAAATCTAAAACAGTGGTTACAGAGATACAAATACAATAAACTTGGGTATCCATATGCCTATTACATATCTCCCACTTGCCCTAAATTAGCCTATGTACATATCTCGTAGACCTTGACTTTCCAAATGACCCTCGAACACTTTAGCCGTGAGAGTCCTTGTAAACGGATCATCAATGTTGTGCTCCGAAGCGATCTTTGTGACTGTCACATCTCCTCGTTGCACTATTTCTCGTATCATGTGATACTTCCTCTCGATGTGCTTGCCTCACTTATGATTGTGAGGTTCCTTTGAATTGGCTACCGCACCACTGTTGTTATAGTATAAGGTGATGGGAAATTCCATATTTGGAACAATATACAAATCAGTAAGGAATTTCCTTAACCAAACAGTTTCTTTAGTTGTTTCACAAGCAGCGAAATACTCAGCCTCCATCGCGGAGTCATCGATGCATCCCTGTTTGATGCTTCGCCATACTATAGCTCCCCCGTTAAGGGTGAGAACTGATTCCGATGTGGATTTCCTAGAATGCTTATCGGTCTGAAAATCAGAATCAGTGTATCCAGTAAGGATCGAATCTTTAGTCCCATACACAAGCATATACACCTCGTTCTCCTAAGATACTTGAGGATATTTTTAACTGTAGTCCAGTGGTCTAACCCTGGATTGGATTGTTACCTACTGACTATTCCCACTGCATAACAAATGTCTGGCCTCGTGCACAACATAGCATACATTAAGCTACCTACTGCAGAGGCATAGGGAATACATTTCATATCCTCAACTTCTTGAGGTGTCTTAGGACATTGTTCCTTAGACAAATGAACTCCATGCCTGAAGGGTAATAAGCCCCTCTTGGAATTCTGCATTGAATATCGGTCCAATATTTTGTCGATATAAGATGCTTGAGACAGAGCTAGCGTTCTGTTCTTGCGATTCCTAAAAATTTGAATCCCAAGAACATACTGCGCCTCTCCCAAATCTTTCATTTGGAATTGGGTCACCAGCCATTTCTTTATGTCAGTTAGGTATCCTACACTATTCCCAATGAGTAGGATATCATTCACATAAAGTACTAAGAAAGCTATTTTGTTGTTGATGATCCTCTTGTAAACACAAGGCTCATCAACGTTTTGGTCAAAGCCATAAGACTTGATCGCAGTATCAAATCTTATGTTCCAAGATCTGGATGCTTGTTTCAACCCATAAATGGATCGATTGAGCTTGCAAACTTTTTGCTCCTGACCTTGGGTTATGAACCCTTCAGGCTGAGACATATAGATGCTCTCATCAAGATTAGCATTAAAAAAGGCAGTCTTGACGTCCATTTGCTAAATTTCATAGTCATAAAAAACGGCTATGGACAAGAGTATTCTTATAGACTTAAGCATGACAACAGAGGAAAAAGTTTCCTCATAGTCAACTCCTTCCTTTTGGGTAAAACCCTTTGCTACAAGTCTGGCCTTAAAGGTTTGTACCTTTCGGTTGCATCTTCTTTTCTCTTATAGATCCATTTGCACCCTATGGGTCTTACCCCTTCAGGTTGGTCTCGAAGTTCCCAAACTAAATTGAAATACATTGACTCCATTTCAAGGTCCATGGCTTTGATCCATTGGTCCTTATCTACGTCATTCATTGCTTGTTTATAGGACAATAGTTTCTCTACACCGTCATCAGGTATGACAACTTGAGTTTCAGCTAAACCCAAGTAGCGGTCAGGTTGGGAAACAACCCTCCCACTTCGCGAGGCATTCCCAACGATTGAGAACGACAAGATTGACTCGATGTGTCGACTTCTTTATCAACTCTTAATGAAGGTCCAGCTTGATCAACAACTCTTGTTGACTCATTTATAGCTTCATTTAATACTAACTTACTACGTGGTTTATGGTTCCTCATGTGATCTTCCTCCAAGAAAGTGGTGTTTGTCGATACAATCACCTTGTTTTCTTGTGGGTCGTAGAAAAGACCACCTCTCGTTTCTTTGGGATAGCCAACAAATTGGCATAATCTTGAACGAGGTTCCAATTTCTTTGGGTTTATCACCAGCATGTGTGTCAGACAACCCCAAATCCTAAAGTGTTGTAAACTAAGTTTACGCCCCTTCCATAATTCAAAAGTTGTTTCTGAAACACTCTTTGATGGAACAATGTTCAAGATTTGAACCGCAGTTTCTACTGCGTAACCCCAAAACGAGGCAGGCAATTGAGTATAGCTCATCATAGACCGAACCATGTCTAACAAGGTTCTATTTCTCCTTTTTGACACACCATTCTTGTGTGGTGTATTAGGTGATGAGAGTTAAGATTTAATTCCATGTTCTATCAAATAGTCCTGGAATCTCAAATCCATATACTCTCCACCTCGATCGGATCGAAGTGTTTTAATGGTTTTTCCTAATGCATTCTCTACTTCATCCTTATACTCTTTGAACTTTTCAAGAGCTTCATACTTATGATGCATTAGGTATAGACAACCATACCTCGAATAATCATCTATGAAAGAGATGAAATATTCGTTCCCTCCATTAGCTTTAACATTCACCAGACCACAAAGATCCGAATGTATAAACTCTAAGGGCTCTATGGCTCTATAACCTTTTCCAGTAAAAGGTCGCTTAGTCATTTTGCCTTCCAAGCATGATTCGCAAGGAGGTAAAGAATCATCTTCTAACTTGTTTAGAAGTCGATTCTTGGATAGTCTCTCAATCCGGTTGAGATTTATATGACCAAGTCTGAGATGTCAAAGATAGGTATTATTATGAGAAATTCTTTGTCTTTTACTTTGAGTATTAACAGTTTTAAACATCTCATTGTTCAAAATCGTTTTAGTTTGGTTCGGTTTATTTCTAATTTAGCAGAACAAACATTGACACCTTTCTTTGAAATGAACGCTTCATTACTTGAAAAAGAAATACAATAATGATGTTCAATTAGACAAGAGATAGATATCAAGTTCCTCTTAATCTTAGGAACTATGTACAAATTTTCTAAATATAAAAATCTATCTCTAAAAAACAGCTTGGCATCTCCCACCGCACGAGCCGAGACGACGCGTCTCCGCTCCGACCACTCGAGCGTCATCTCACCCTCTTCGAGCTCCTTGAAGGAACTAGTTTCCTGTAAAGAAGAGCAAATGTGATTAGTGGCTCCTGAATCAAGTATCCAGGTAAAATCATCATTTTCTACTAAGCAAGTTTTAAGAACAAGTAAATCAAATTTACCTTTCTTCTCTTTGAGCTCAACAAGGTACTTTGGTCAGTTTCGCTTCCAGTGCCCATCCATGTTGCAGTGGAAACACTTTCCTTTGTCTGCAACCTTGGCCTTTCCCTTGCCCTTATCAGCAGCAAGTGTCTTCTCTTTCCCTCCGATCTTCTTCTTTTGGGTCTTCTTAAGCCCAGAAGATGGACCACAGGACTTAGTTCTAGAGGATGAACCCTTCTGGAACCTTCCAGAATGGGCAAACAGATTTGCCTCTCCATCAGCATGTCCCTTATTCTTCATGAGACTGGAAAGTCTGCAGTTCAATGAGGAGAGTAGTCAGGTTGTACTCTATCTTGTTCATCACCGCATTGCTGCGAAATTGCAGAAAACTCTTCGAAAGAGATTCCAAGATGAACGACACCTGACTTTGCTCGTTTATGACCGCGCCGATCATTTCAGCCACGTTGAAGTGGACCATCAGATCGAGAACGTGTTCTCTCACTGACAACCCCTCCTTCATATGGGAGTTATAAACGTACTTGGGGGATTCGTGTCGAAGCTATCCAGACGGTTGTCCAAACATATTCTGCAACGAACTCAGGATCTCACGAGCTGAGACCATGCCCTCATGCTTTTTGGCCAGAACTTCAGAAACACTAGCCAAAATGTAGACATTGGCCTTATCATTGGCCTTGATCCAACGGTTATATGCATCCTTAACAGATTGAGGAGCGTTTCGAGCAGGCACCTAAGGACATTTCTTAGTCAGTACAAACTGAAAGTCATCAACAACGAGAATCATATTCAGGTTGGACTTCCACGTAGTATAATTTTCGCCAGTTAAACGTTCGCTTTTGAGTAAGGCTATTATAGAGGAAGACATGCTGAAATTTCAAAACAGTTCTAATTAGTTATGCCTTTAACTCCTTACAAATCAATCAAATTTAGCAAAATTATTAAAGAACCCTTGTGTTTAAATTAAACTTTTAATTTTGCAACGATACTTCAAGGGTTTAGAATAAAAGCCACCGTCGGGTGGTCAATCACTCCTCCCCTTAATTGAGTCTATCTCAGCTACATCTCACTACCAAAACATCTCGTGCCCCAATGATTCTTAGCTACCGTTTGTTTGGTCAAGGACTTGTTAACTAGCTTAACTTATTCTGACAATGTGACCCTACCATTTCCAGATCCAATAGGTCTGAGCCAACAGGCTACTATTAAGAAAGACAACTGTTGGCAAATTACCTAAGAGACCCTATCCATTTCTGGAGTTCACGGTGTTCCGACCTCTATAGTCAGGCCCTCTGTAGGGATTGATTGTTCCAGGACAACCAAGCAGGCGGACTATAGAGATCTCACGGTGCGACCTAATGGAGGAGATAGTAGGATACGTTGATACACGTCCTGCTCCCATTTACTATGGATACTTCCCTCATTCACCTTGTTATTGAACCATGCAAACACTTACCGTAGGGGGGACGCCCTATTGACGCCACGTAGCCGAGCATGGAACTCACGGTGTGAACTCTTGAGGACGTGAAAGTAAACTCGATACGAACATCTCGTTTTCTCCCACTGAAATTCCTAAGATTAGAGTGTAGGTTTAACTTAGTCGGATTCTGGCTAATAGAATCCATCTAAGTCTATGTCTTTTAACTTTATGTCTAGGTGAATAAACATTTTAATTACCTAGATATAAAACAGGACTATGGTTAATTCAACTCAAGTTCCAGGTCAGTTCCCAAGTAGGAGGTGTTAGTTAACCATCGACTTAAGTACTGACCTTAGACGTAACATCACGGTAGAGTTCCCTTATAACCAATGTCCTATTGTCCTACTATATTTTAAACTATTTAAAATACTATGTAAGACTAATTTCTAATCCTATTAGAAATTAAACTTAGGTTTAAATTAATTTTAAAAAATTTAAAACTAATTTAATTTAACCCAAGTTCGTATATTTACATGCAATTCTTCGTTATAGGTTATAGTTTCTAAAACCCCTTTATTTATAATTTTTATAAATATTAATAAATAACCTATGACAAGGAACTATATTATAAAACCAACAATCGATGTCAAATTGGAATTATAAATAAATATTCAACTAATTGAATATAACAAATTACTTAAATAAAATAATATTTATTTTAAACTAAGTAATTTCATGCTCCATGCAATTTATTTTCCTTATAATCTAATTATAACAATTATAATTAATTACTCATGAAAAATAAATTAAATTATGCATTTCTACCATATTTATATAACATTTATACAAATAAAATGCATGAACATATTTATCCTAAGGTGGAAAAAATTCTAAATGACATTCATAAAGAAAAATAGTTGTAAAACCGAAAAAATTTAGCCCCTAAAGTGCAAAAAAAAATAAAATTACTCTAATTTTATTACAAAAACGATCCAAAACACTTGGAACCGGGCTCAGACCGCTCGAACCGGACCAATCACGACCCGAACCGCTCGAACCGCCCCTGAACCGGTCTGTTCCTTCAAGCTAATGCCACGACGTTGCAACGCTGAGGGGAGCGTTGCAATGTTGCCTCCTAATGTGCACGCTCTGGCATCGAGGTATCGTTGCAATGCTGAGGGGCAGCCTTGCAACGCTGCTAACACCTCGCACTTCCGTGTCGATAGGGGCTTCGGCGTTGCGACGTCGTTCCTTAGCGTTGCAACGCTGATGAACGGCATTGCAACGTTGTTGCTTTTGCAGCAGCTTCTTCCTTCGAACACAACAGTTTTAATTGCCAATTTCTCACCCGAATCTCATCCGATTTGCATCAAACTTGTCACGAACGACTCAGAACTCAATTACAGACTCGATTATGCATTTTATTGCCCAAAACGCAGGGGCCTTTACAGCAAACCATATGCAAATCCCACATTTCCAATGCAAATTTGTTTCAACCAAAACAAAACAAGTATTGCTTTGATGCCAATTGATGGGGATCTGATCCCCTTGAGCAACGAAAACGTGATTTTATGGATCAATTGCTTGTTTATTTTGGTTTATTCTAAATACCAATACATTGGTAAAATACAGAGCATAAGCAATATTTCTAATCTAATTAGAGCATGTAACTAAGACATGCAAACATGTTGTGTAAAAAAAAATTAAACTAAAGGAAATTAAAAATTACCTTTGTAGTTTTTCAACAGCAACTTCTTGCTCCAAGAACACAGCAACACAGCAGCAAAGAGAAACTCCTCTGTTCTTGAGAAACTCCTCTGTTCTTTCTTCTCCACAAGCAAAACACCACGAGAAAAACCTTCTATCCTCTGAGTTCTTTTGATCTCCCTTTGTGGGAAGGGACCAACAATTTGGTAGTGAAAATGGAAATTTGAGAGAGAGAGCATTTCCAGCAGTGAGCTTGATCAAAATCGCTCATCCAAGCTTCTGTCCAATGAGAAGTTGAATGGGAGAGGAGAGCTTCCCTACTCCCAATCAATAGGGAATGAGGTGGGAAGAGGGGAACGTGCCCAATAATTAATTAATTAATTATTAACTAATTATTAAAATAATTTAATTTAATTAATTAATTAATTAAATATCATATATTTAATTAATCTTTAAATATCATATATTAAGATCAAATCATATTTAATCTATTTCTCCTCTAACATATAGTTTTAATACACATCTCATGCACATTAAATTTTAACCTATAGTTTTTAAATATGAATCACATTCACATTTAAATTAATATTTGAACTCTTTCAAATATTTAATTCTCTCATATAATTTAATATGAATCATATTCATATTAAATTTATAATATAAAGTTCCAAAACTTTATATTATAACGTATCTATATACATTAAATTTATTCCCTAATGAATTTGAACATTTCGAATTCAAATGATCTAAGAACCCTTTACGAGCTAGAAGGTGAACCTAATGGACCTACAGATCAGAAGCTCCAACGATACGAAATTATTCGGTTAATCTCATTAACCTTTAATCACCATTCGTTAACTGCGGGAACACTCCACTAAAGTCCCACAACTGCACTCTTCTCACTGCATATATTTTTCTGTGTCCCCAGATATTGACCAATAACAGCAAGTAAATCCTTCACGAGTGTTGATAACACCAGCCGGGTCAAATTACCGTTTTACCCCTAGGTTACATCTTGTACCTTATGTATCAGTGCTCTTCTAATGAACAATTTGTTTATGGTCCTATCAACAAACAGAAATCCCTCTCGGGCCAATGAGAGGGTCGGACCCTTTGTTCAAGTCCCGAAGACACCACTTAAGGGAACATTCATCTACTTACCCTAGTAGTCGGGAATGAGTGAATTCCATCTTGCTAAGCTAAGTTCCCAGCTGCTTACTCAGTCTTGTCCCCAAGAAGGAGGCATATTGAGTCAGCGAATCTGGCCACTCTCACCCATACTAGTCAAAGGACAATCCCTCGCAAACAGGAGTTCGTAACCTGCTCAGGATTAAGATCAAGTTGCCTAGGTCATCCTAGTGAAATAGAAACCTAACTAGTCAACGAAGTTACATCTAGCGGTTACTATTTCGCGGTCCGGTCTTATGTAATCTCATTACATAGGATATCCCCACTCACATGTCATCTACACGAACACGTTAGGATCACAGTGTTTGTATCATATACAAAGTGGGTCACATCCATAATTTTACCAGGGTAAGGTACCAAAACCTTATCCCCTTACTATAGACCCTTTAGGTTGTATCTTGAACCGAGATCTTTTATATGTACACTACATTCAGTTAAAGATACATTTCACAACCTTGGATGTTAGTTTATTGGATTTAGGGTTAAAGCAAGGGTAATATCGTAAATAACGAACAATAACTCTTTATTGAAAATAATAACTCTTTGTTGCAATAATTATAACAAAATTACAAACTGCGAGTTTTAGGGCACAAACCCCAATAGAGAAAATGTTCTATTTTTGATCTATTGATCATGCCATCGAGTTGTTGTTTCTTTATATAACTTTGCATTCTTATAAGCCTGATTCCTGAATTCCTCTATTTCATTGATCTGCAGTAGTCTTTGTTCGCCTGCCTTTTGAAGGTCAAAGTTGAGTGTCCTGATGGCCCAGTAGGCTTTATGCTCCAACTCCATAGGCAAATGATACGCCTTGTCAAACACCAAATGGTACGGTGACGCACCTATCGGTGTTTTGAAGGTTGTGTGATATGCCCATAATGCTTCATCCAATTTTTGTGCCTAATCTTTCCTGTTAGTCTTGACTGTTTTCTCCAGAATTAATTTAATCTCCCTATTTGAGATCTCTGTCTGGCCATTTTTCTGAGGATGATACGCCAATGAGACCTTATGCTTAACTCCATACCTGGCTAACATAGAATCAAACAGTTTATTGCAAAAATGAGTGCTCATCACTAATAATAGCTCGATGGGTGCCAAATCTCGTGGAAATGTTCCAGTGTAAAAACTTAACCACAATACGAGCATCATTTTTCTTAGTGGAAATGTTCTCGGTTGTTCTCCTTTGGTAAAGGGAGAGTGGTGGGACTCTTTTGGTTTAGGGAAGGAGAGAAAGTTTGAGAGAGAAGAGAGAATTCTTGAAAGAGCTCTTTTGGTGAGAATCCCAAAAATGAGCAATCACTTACAAATGCCTTCTCACAAAGGCATTATATAATGGTGATAGAAGGAGTTGAAATCTCCACCTATTTACCATTTTACCACAACCTTAGGTTATGCAAATAGTATGCAAATCATATTTGCATAACCACATATAATAAGATATCTCATACCTTATAATACAAATCACATTTGTATAATTGTGAATTTTAAATTGAATCACATTCAATTTAATTTCTCTCAATTCAATTTCTCTAAATTAGCCATAATTAAGCAATTAGGCTAACCTATAGTTTATTATGAATCTCATTCACATTAAACTATATATGTCAATCATATCTCATATAAATGACATAAATACCCTTTTAATGAATTTCAACACTTCAAATCCACACCAAACTGTAAACCCTCTATGTATCTAGTTTGAGCCAACCGAGGGACCTAATGGACCTACAGATGACGAGCTCCAATGATCCGAGACTAACCTGTCAAACTCTTTGACTTGGTTACTCAACATTCATTAGTTACGGTAACACTCCACTAAAGCCTGTAGCCGCACTCCCATCACTGTAGGACAGATTGTGTCCATTGATATAACCAATGCCCATGAATCGACCCTTCACAGGTTGTTCGTAGACACTGTTGGGTAAATTATCGTTTTACCCCTATGTCTACTTCTTGCTCCTTAAGTCCACACTGCTCCTCTAATGAACAACAACGTTGTATGGTCCAACCATAAACAACACCCCTCTCAAGCTAGTGAGAGGGTGGGGCGCTCGTTGTCCAAGCCCTGGAGACAACACTTAAGAGAACAACCCCTCTAGTTTCTCTAATGTCGGGAACGAGTGAATTCCATCTCGCGTAGTCAAGTTCCCAGCTCCCCACGTGGTCCTGTCCCTTAGAAGATAGGCATATTGGGTAAGTAACTGTGACCACCCTCACTCGTACTAGTCAAAGGACAGACCCCCCCAGACAAGAGTCCGTAACACGCTCAAGATTAAGGTCGAGTCACTAATGGTCATCTACGAAGTTATTAGTGTTGGGATTTGTGCCCTAAACTTGTGTAATTTTGATCAAATAAATAAAGAGTTATTTGTTTTGATAAAATTATATTCTTGCTTTATAAATCCAATAAACTAAGCTCCAAGGTTATAATATATCTTGAACATTAGTGTAGTGGACACTATTTGGATTGTGTTCAAGAATATAACCTAAATGGTCTATGGTATAAGAATAAGGTTGGAAACCTCATTCTGGTAACACCATGGATGCGGCCCACTTTGTAATTAGTACAAATGAGGTAATCTAACTAATTCATGTAGTTGACATGCGAGTGGGGGCATCCTGTATGAAGAGTTCATACAAGACTGGACTGCAAATTATTAGTCTAACCAGTGTAACACCATTAATAGGATAAGACTTATAATTTATAGATGGTCATTAGTGACTCGACCTGAATCTTTTGTAAGTTAAGAACTTCTGCTTATAGGGGTTTGTCCTTAGACTAGTGTCACATCCCCTCTCGTACTACCTGCTAACTTAGCCCGAAAGACGGCATGAAGCCAACAGACATTGTTTACCTCTTAACAATACCTGTTGACCCTGTTTTACTTGATAAACATACTATGCTCGCATATGGAACACTTTAACATAACACAGCGGAAACTTGACAACTACTAAACATACATAAGGAGAAACTCTTCTTAAATCTCTCTTGAAAACTAAAACGGCAAGAGCATTAGAAACCAAACAAGACAAACCATTATTTATACAACCTCTAATGTACAAACAACTATAACTACATAGTTCTCTCAAGATAATCTACAACTCATATGAACTTGCTATACAACACCAGCCACGTACAAAATATCAACTCGTGGAGCTTTTAGCAGACTATGGCAGGATATCAGGTACCAGGAGCTCGATCTCTACCTGAAAGGTTTGAAAAAAACTGAAAGATGAAGCTCAGTGAATGACTGAGTTTGAAATCTAAAAACTGGTAAATCATATCACCTGACCATATGCATCTGTAATCAAGCATTAAATATAAATGTGTGATCATAATAGCTTTTCAGAAAACCAGCAAGTATGTCATTAAAATCTCGTAGGGCATATAAATAATATTAACCCTTATAAAAAAAACATATAACAATCCACGTTGTGTAGGGCACGCCCAGTACAACCACGTTTACTCTACGATGTAGTGGGGCCCGCCCAACACTCCCATCGTCTTTGTCGTAGTGGGGTCCGTCCAACACTCACAACAGCATTGTTGTCACGAAGTACACTCAACGTCGACAACAGAATATGACCTGTGTGCACACAGTACCATAAAGCCTCGGGCTCGATATCTCAGTCATTTACTCACTCGAGTCTCAGAAAATAAGAAAACAATATTTGAACATGCATGCTTATCTTTTCTTTCGTAAAACTCAAGGTTACTCAGCTTGTTCATAAAAATGTGAAATCTTTAAATCATAATTGCTAGTATATACTTGCTCGAAATCATAACATTTTCATAAATTTCGACAATCAAGAACATATGCTCACGTATAAATTCCATCAAGACATTTAGGCTCACAACGAGCACTTGAAATCATTTCTTAGAAAATATGAATACTCATAAACAGTGTTCAAAGGAAAACAATAAGTATTGAAACCATTTCATTTTAGCAAAACCTTGCATTTTCATAAGCATAATACAAGCCTATAAACCGTTTTCGAGATTCGTTTTGTCACTCACAGTGTTAGAACTAGAACCTTGGTCCGTACACTCGACCTATTTCCTCTTGGTATGTCAAACAAACCAAAACCAAGCATTAGAACCTCGAGCTCATGAATTTCAACCTTGAAATTACAAAAAACACACCATCTAAATTTCCAACATTTTACAGATTTCATACCCTGATTTCAAATATTCATAACTCCTTCATTACTTAGCCAAAAAGGATGTAATTTATACCAAACTCTTCCTTTTTGAACCCTCTAAAACCTATCTGAAAAAATGAAATTGAAATTCCCAACAAATTGTTTCGAAAATACCTCGAGAGCCTCTTCCCTAAAAACAACCTTCTGTTGTTTCCAGATTCATTTCCCTGCTGCAACCCGAAATTAACCTGAAATTTTAAATATCTTCCAGTCTATTTCTACTCATGAGGACTTCATGAAAGTTGTAGGAAATTCAATAAGCTTTCGAACCATACCTATTAGAGCTTCTGATTCCAACCCTAAAGATCAGCACAACTGAAAAACCAGAGGTTTCTCGAATTTGACAGCAAATTCTGTCCTCTGCCTTCCTCTTCAAAAAACAGTAACTTATGGTCAGAATTTGCTCAAGCTTCCTTCACGAATTTTGTTCAAATTTGAGTTAACTTTCAAGAAAGTTAAATATCAACTCTTACCTCTTCTTGTAGAGCTCGAAATGATCAAAACATCAGAACATGGTTGAATTAATCATAGAATTGCCATGGAAATTGAGTGGCCCCTTTCTCCTTTCTTCTTCAACCTCAAAACCAAAACCCCATTTCCTCCTTCTTCCTTCAGTTTTTTCCCACGAGGCCCTCTGTTTGAACTTGATAAAATGGGAAGGAAATGGAGATAAGGTGGGTTAAGTAATTAAATAAACTTGGCGGTGGGAAAAACAATTTTGGCTTTTCCCTTTTTACTTTTTCCTTTTGTCCTTTTGTCCTTTTTCTTTTTCTTTTTTTTTTTAATTTACATAGAAGACCAAATATAATAAACATTTCCTTCATTTTCCATTCTTTTTTTATTTTTAAAGAAAATCAAACCAAGATTTATTCAACTTTCCCTTTCTTATTTCATTTTATTGTTTGTTTTTTTATAAGGAAATTCCAAAGAGAGATCTCGAGTTTACAATAGTATGGGTGAGAGTGGCCTGTAGCCAACTCAATAAGTCTATCTTCTTAGGGACAGAACCTCGTAGGTAGTTGGGGACTCAATAAGTCTACCTTCTTGAACAAGGGCCTCGCCCTCTAACTAACTTAAGAGGGTATGAGTCTATGGTAGTACCTTAGACTTGTTGTTCATTAGAGGATCAGTGGTGCTTAAGGAACGAAGTGGTAATCACAGGGGTAAAACGGTAATTTAACGCAGCTATGATTACGAACAACCTGTGAAGGGTTGACTCATGGGTAATGATTGTATCAGTGGACACAATATAATCTACAGTGAGGAGAGTGCAGCTACAAGTCTATAGTGGAGTGACTTGTAGTTAATGAATATTGATTAATTGGATCAAAGAGTTTGATCAATTAATCTCACATCATTGGAGCTCATGAACTGTAGGTCCATTAGGTCCCTCCGTTGGCTCAACATGGTTATATTGAGGGTATAAAGTTAGGAATGAAATTGAAGTGTTCAATTTCATACATGAGGTGTTATATCAATTATATATGATATAATTGATATAATATATGGTTTTAATGTGAATTAGATTCACATATAAACCATATAATAGTGGGAGAATAAAGGAGGGATAGGATGGTAATATCCATCCTATTTCCCTATATATATATATAGTTGCATGAGATGCAACTTGGTTAGGTTAATCCAATCTCTTTGAGAAACCCTAGACCATTCTCCCACATGTGTTGGAAAGAGTTCCAACTACAATTTGATAAGATCATCTCACCTCACCTAAAAGGAACCCACCTTCCTCCCTCACCTAGAGAACAACGGAGAAGATCTGGTGGTAGTGTCCGTGATCATTCGAGTTCGTGCTGCTGAGATCGTGATCGTGGGAGAAGGAGCACTTGAAGAAAGAGTTCTTCAAAAGTAATATCTTGTTGTCCATCCTGTAGAAATGCATGCTTTGTTGGGTTTTGTGCCCTAAAACTCGTAGTTTGTAATTATGTTCTAATGAATGTAATAAAGTGTTATTATTTCAATAAAGGGTTATTATTCGTAATCTACGAGTTTACCTTTATTTAAACCCTAAATCCAATAAACTAAACATCCAAGGCTGTTATATGAATCTTTAACTGAATGTAGTGTACATATAAAGGATCTCGGTTCGAGATACAGCCTAAATGGTCTATAGTTAGGGGATAAGGTTTGGGTACCTTACCCTGGTAAAAGTATGGATGTGGCCTACTTTGTATTTGATACAAACACTGTGATCCTAACGTGTTCGTGTAGATGACATGTGAGTGGGGATATCCTATGTAATGAGATTACATAAGACCGGACCACGAAATAGTAACCTCTAGTTGTAACTTCGTTGACTAGTTAGGTTTCTATTTCAATAGGATGACATAGGCAACTTGATCTCAATCCTGAGCAGGTTATGAACTCCTGTTCGCGAGGGATTGTCCTTTGACTAGTATGGGTGAGAGTGGTCAGTTTCGCCGACTCAATATGCCTACCTTCTTAGGGACAAGACCGAGTGAGCAGCTGGGAACTTAAATTAGCAAGATGGAATTCACTCCTTCCCGCCTACTAGGGTAAGTAGAGGAATGTTCCCTTAAGTGGTGTCTCTGAAACTTGAACAAAGGGCCCGACCCTTTCATTGGCCCGAGAGCAATTCTGTTTGTTGGTAGGACCACAAACAAATTGTTCATTAGAGGAGCACTGGTACTTAAGGCACAAGATGTAACCCAGGGGTAAAATGGTAATTTGACCCAGCTGGTGTTACGAACATTCGTGAAGGATTGACTTTCTATTACTGGTCAATATCCGTGGACACAGAAATATATCTGTAGTGAGAAGAGTGCAGCTGCGGGACTTTAGTGGAGTGTTCCCGCAGTTAACGAATGTTGATTGGAAGGTTTATGAGATTAACCGAGCAATCTCGTATCGTTGGAGCTTCTGATCTGTAGGTCCATTAGGTCCACCTTCTAGCTCGTAAAGGGTTCTTAGATCATTTGAATTTGAAACGTTCAAATTCAAAAGGGAATTGACTTAATGTATATTGATACGATATAATATATAGTTTTGGAACTATATATTATAAATTTAATGTGAATATGATTCATATTAAATTACAAGAGAGAATTAAATATTTGAAAGAGTTCAAATATTAAATTCAAATGTGAATGTGATTCATCTTTGTAAACTATAGGTTAAATTTAATGTGCATTAGATGTGCATTAAAACTATAGGTTAGAGGGACATATTGATTAAATGTGATTTAATCCAAATTAAATATATGATATTTAATTTGTTTTATTTAAATTTGATTTAAATTAAATGATTTAATTATTATTTTATTATTTTAATAATAAAATGAGGGAACGTGTCATCCAGACACGTTCCCACTACCCCTCTTCTTCTCCCTATCGATAGTTTAACAAGGAGAATAGGGTTGATGGATCAACTGATCGATCAATCATTTTGCAATTAAAGGATTGCAACTTGCTAGAATTCTCGTTCTCACACACTCTCATTCCCTCATACTCTCTTCCAATTTGTTGGAATTCCTTCCCACCAAAGGAAAAGGTCTAAGTAGAACTCAGAGGATAGAGGGTTATCCAAGTGCTAGTTCCCTGTTGGAGAAAAACAGAGTTCTGGGTTACTGTGTTGCTGAAAAAGCTCGGAGTAAGGAGTCGTTGCGAATCTACAAAGGTAACACTTCTTCTTTTTTTAGTTTAATTGTTAAACTTAGTATGTTTGTATGCAATTGTCCATGTCTAATTAGATTAGAATTTGCATGTTTGTTCTGTTTTTATCAATGTATGGGTTTTTTGCATTTCAAACAAAACAATCTTGCATATTACGATTCCAAACTCGTTTCCACTGCTCAAGGAGATCTGATCTCCATCATGCTTAATCTAGTTAGATTAGTTTTTTATTGTAATCCATGTAACTAAATTAAGAACACGCGATGTACAATCGCTTCCGCTGTGGGAATCATATCCCTTCAATTAGTATCAGAGCCCAATTGTGTTCTTAATTTTTGTTCTGGATTTATCAAGAACGAGGTGGGATTTACTGCTTTTCATGTGATGAATGAACGGTTTGCAAGTTAGATGGTTTCAATTTTGGCACTTAGATTTACATAATTTCGTTGAATTGTTCAACGTAAGGGCCTATTATTTTGGGCATTTTATTATGTAAATCGAGTCTGTAAGTCCGTGTCGATCGAGGCAAGGTGGTTGCTGAGAAGAACGGAGCAAAACCGAGCAAGATAAAAAATGTGGTTGTTGTTTTGTGAATGGCGTTGCAACGCTGTTCATTAGCGTTGCAACACTACAAAGCAGGCACGCGGCTGAGGAAACGACAGCGTTGCAACGTTGCGGCATTGTGCAACGCTTGAGATGAGGCGCGCTCAACGAGCGAGAACGGGACAAGGCGCGCAGTTACAGTAACGCGGCGTTCGAGTTCTTCAACTGGCCGAAAATGTATTTTAATTATATATTAAATATAAAAAATGTTTTATATTTTATTTATATTTATATTATTTAATATTAATTAATATAAGTAGATTATATTAATTAAAATTGAATTTAGGGTGCCAAAATTGATCTAATTTTGCTATTTAAATTATGCAATCGTTGTGTAATTATTGCCATGCATAATGTATGCTTTTAATTTAGAAATCCCACCTTAGGTTAAGCATTTCCATGCATCATTTATAATATAAAGAGTTATATTATATAGTTTTTATGATTAATTAATATAAAGTGTTATATTAATTTATGGACAGCATTGACATGCATTATAATTCATGAGATGATTATGCTATGTATGTTTTATTATTCATGAGATGAATGATCAAGCACTATGACATAGTATGCATGTCACCTAAGGTTAATTATTAGTTTTAAAATGTTTAGAACTTGGAAATAATAGACCTTACGTTATCTAGTTCTAATTAGATTAGAATTAGTAACCAAGTAATTTATAAACAATGATTAAAAGAGGAACTCTGTCTAAGGAAGGTTCTGTCTAGGTCAGGTATTTTTAAGTGACGAAATGGAACACCCCTACACTGGAACCGACTTGGGAGTGAAATTTAATCGAGAGAGTTTATAAATTACAACAATCACAACGGTTTATTAAGGGGTTAATAAACTAGAAATCCTAGGCTTAATATAAAGAGTTATATCAAAGAAACTTAGGATAAAATCAATATAAGAGTTATATTGATTATCAATATAAGAGTTATATTGATAAGTTTAGGTAAAACCATTAGCTGGGTTTAACCTAAGTAAGATTCCTATAGATTTAAAGTATCCAGTGGGAGGAAAAGTGTATATGATACATATTTTTCCACCTACATATCTCCGGAAAGTTTACACCGTGAGACTCATACTTGGCCTCGTGGTTCAAACGGGAGCGTCTCCCTTCGGATGGTGTTTGTATGAGTCAATATCAAGGTGAATGGAGAGGGTACTTATAGTGAGTGGGAGCAGGTTTAGTGCAAACAAAACCTATGGTCTCTTCAGTCGGTTTGCATCGTAAGATCACTATGGTCAGCCTGCTAGTTTGGCTTGGACCAGACAAACCCTTCGGAGGGCTTAATCATAGGGGATCCAACACAGTAGACACCCGAAAGGGATAAAGATTTCCTTAGTCTGTTTTTCAATCTAGTTCTCCCTTCGACGGATTTTATTGGATGGGGACTCTGGGATCTAAAGACAGAGGGTTACATTCACAAGGTACATAAGTAGTATATGTATCCGGACCGAATAATGGTCACTAAAGCCTATAGGAAGAAGAGTTATTCTAGCATTAGGTTTTGGTCAAGATTGTCTTGATCCAGAGGAGGAGTGTTTTTTATTACCCTTCGGTGTCATACATTCTAAACCTTTGGAGTATCATTGCAAATTATAAATGACTTAGGAATTATTTAATAATTAGCTAAAACATGATTGAATTAGACAATTATAGCAAGAAACTCATACAAATTTTGTTTATAAATTTTCAGCAAAAACGTCTAGCTCTATAATTTCCTTATTGGGTGCGGAAAAGTTAACCAGAGAGAATATGATGACGTGGAAAAACAAACTCAACACTATATTGGTAGTGGACGATCTGAAGTTTGTGCTAACTGAGGAGTGTCCTCAAGTGTCAGGCTCGAATGCGTCACGAAATGTTCGTGATGCATATGATCGATGGATCAAGGCCAATGATAAGGCCAAGGTCTACATGCTGGCAAGTATGTCTGACATATTAGCCAAGAAGCATGAGGGCATGATGACCGCTAAGGAAATCATGGATTCCATGCAGGGTATGTTTGGACAACAGTCCACACAGGCCCGACACAATGCCCTCAAGTACATATTCATCTCAAGGATGTTGAGGGTTCATGTGTTCGGGATCATGTCCTGGATATGATGGTATACTTTAACATCGCGGAGTCGAATGGTGCTTCCATCGATGAATCGAGGCAGGTCAGCTTCATTCTGGAAACCCTTCCAGATAGTTTCCTACAGTTTAGAAGTAATGTTGTTATGAACAAGCTTACTTTTAATCACACCTCCCTTCTGAATGAACTCCATACCTTTCAATCTTTGATGAAAATTCAGGGATCGAAAGGTGAGGCAAATTTTGCCAATAGGAGTTATCACAGAGGTTCGACCTTTGGAACAAAAACAGTGGCTTCATCTTCTTCTAACCTTAAAGGGAAGAGGAAGAACATGAAGAAGGTTGGTAAAGGGAAACGAGCTGACAAAGCTGCCGCCCAGAAGGGCAAGAAAGTCAAAGAAGTTGCAGACAAATGAAAGTGTTTCAACTACAACGAAGACGGACATTGGAAACGGAACTGTCCGAAGTACATTGCAGAAAATAAGAAGGAAGATAAATATGATTTACTTTGCTTAGAAACTTATTTAGTGGATAATGATAAAACTGCTTGGATACTTGATTCAGGCGCCACTAATCATGTTTGTTCTTCTTTTCAGGGAATTGATTCCTGGCAGTAGCTATAGAAAGGAGAGATAACGCTCCGGGTTGGAAATGGAGAAGTCGTCTCAGCTGTAGCAATAGGCACGATGAAGCTTTATTTTAGCAAGAAATATATGTTGCTGGACAATATATTAGTGATACCAGGGTTTACTAGAAACCTTATTTCAATTTCTTGCCTTATAGAACAATGTATTTTTGTTTCTTTCTCTATGAATAAAGTGTTTATTTTGAAGAAAGGTGTGGAAATATGTTCAGCTTCATTAGAAAATGGGTTGTATGTTTTAAGGCCTAATTCAGTCAAAATGATTTTGAACACTTAATTATTTAAAACTGCAAACACACAAACTAAGAAACGTAAAATTTCTCCTAAAGAAAATGCTCATCTTTGGCATCTTAGATTGGGTCACATTAATCTCAATAGGATTGAGAGATTGGTAAAGAATGGACTTCTAAATGAGTTAGAAGAAAATACTTTACCTGTATGTGAATCCTGCCTAGAAGGCAAAATGACTAAAAGACCTTTTAGTGGAAAAGGTTATAGAGCCAAAGAACTTCTTGAGCTTATACATTCAGACCTTTGTGGTCCGATGAGTGTTAAAGTCGGAGTAGGTTATGAATATTTCATCTCTTTTATAGATGATTATTCTAGATTTTGGCATATTTACCTAATACAACATAAGTCTGAAGCACTTGAAAAGTTCAAGGAATTCAAGACTGAAGTTGAAAATCAATTAGGTAAAACACTTCGATTAGATCGAGGTGGAGAGTACATGGATTTAAAATTCAAGAACTATATGATAGAACATGGAATTTCATCTCAACTCTCAGCTCCCGGTACACCACAGCAAAACAGTGTATTGGAAAGGAGAAATAGAACCCTGTTGGACATGGTTCGATCAATGATGAGTTACGCTCATCTCCCTATTTCCTTTTGGGGTTACGCAGCAGAGACTGCAATATACATTTTGAACAATCTGCCATCAAAAAGTGTTTCTGAAACATCTTTTGAACTCTGGAAAGGACGTAAAAGTAGTTTATGTCATTTCAGAATATGGGGTTGTCCAGCACATGTGCTTGTGACAAATCCAAAGAAGTTGGATTCACGTTCAAAATTGTGCCTATTCGTAGGATACCCAAAAGAAACAAAAGGTGGTTTATTCTATGATCCTAAGGAAGATAAGGTTTTTGTGTCGACAAATGCCACTTTCTTAGAGGAGGACCACATAAGAGACCACAAACCAAGAAGTAAAATTGTGTTGAGTGAGTTAGACGGAACAATAGCAAACGTTGTTAATAAAACTAGTACATCAACAAAAGTTGTTGATACTAGCTTGTCTAGTCAAGAGAGTCCATCTCAAAAGTTGAGTATGCCTCGACGTAGTGGGAGGGTTATAACACAACCTGACTGTTACATGGGTTTGTCTGAAACCCAAGTTGTTATACCACATGACAACTGTGAGGATCCATGACTTATAATCAGCGATGGATGACAAAGACAAAGACAAATGGCTCATAGCCATGAATCAAGAAATGGAGTCTATGTACTTCAATTCTGTTTGGGATCTTGTAGATAAACCTGATGGGGTAAAACCTATAGGTTGTAAGTGGATCTACAAGAGAAAGTGTGGTGTAGATGGAAAGGTGCAAACCTTTAAAGCTAGACTAGTAGCAAAGGGTTATACCCAGGTTGAAGGGGTTGACTATGAGGAAACCTTTTCAACTGTTGCTATGGTAAAATCTATTTGTATCCTACTTGTCATTTCCGCATATTATGACTATGAGGTATGGCAAATGGATGTCAAGACAGCCTTTTTAAATGGCAATCTTGAGGAAATCATCTACATGGACCAACCCAAAGGGTTCATTGAACCATGACAAGAGCAAAATGTTTGCAGGCTTAAAAGGTCAATTTATGGACTGAAGCAAGCCTCTAGGTCCTGGAATATTAGATTTGATGAGGCAATCAAATCCTATGGCTTTGATCAGAATGATGATGAACATTGTGTCTACAAGAAAATCATCAATAGTTCTGTCGCATTCCTAGTTCTATATGTGGATGATATCCTACTCATTGGGAATGATGTAGGATATCTTAGTGACATTAAGAATTGGCTAGCTACGCAATTCCAAATGAAATATTTGGGTGAAGCGCAGTTTGTTCTTGGGATCCAGATTGTACGGAACTGCAAGAATAAAACACTAGCTCTGTCTCAGACATCTTACATCGACAAAGTGTTGTTGAGGTTTAAGATGCAAGACTCCAAAAAGGGTGTATTGCCTTTTAGACATGGAGATCATTTGTCTAAGGAACAGTGCCCTAAGACACCTCAAGGAGTTGAGGATATGAGACGAATTCCTTACGCATCAGCAGTTGGGAGCCTGATGTACGCCATGTTGTGTACTAGGCCAGACATCAGTTTTGCAGTTGGAATGGTCAGTAGGTATCAATCCAATCTAGGACTTGAACAATGGACAGCGGTTAAAATAATCCTTAAGTATCTACGGAGAACAAGGAACTACATGCTTGTGTATGGGGCTAAGGATTTGATCCTTACAGGATACACGGATTCTGACTTTCACACTGATAAAGATTCTCGAAAACTACATCAGGGTCAATATTCACTCTTAACGGAGGAGTTGTAGTATGGCGAAGCGTCAAGCAGGGATGCATCGCTTATTCCACCATGGAGGGCGAATATGTAGCAGCTTGTTAAGCAGCTAAAGAGGTCGTTTGGTTAAGGAAATTCATGCTGAATTTGAAAATTGTCCAAATATGAGTATGTCCATCACACTGTATTGTGATAACAGGGTGTCGTGGCAAATTCAAGGGAACCTCGAAGTCACAAGAGGGGAAAGCATATTGAGCGGAAATATCATCTCATCCGGGAGATCGTGCATCGAGGAGACGTGATTGTCACGAAGATAGCCTCGAAGCACAACGTAGCTGATCATTTTACAAAGGCTCTCACGGCTAAAGTGTTTGAGAGTCACCTAGAAGGTCTAGCTTTACAAGTCTTCCCCAACTAGGGCAAGTGGGAGTATGTACAAAAGGGTTTAAATGCCCTAGTTTATTGTATTTACATTACTGTAATATTTTAGTACTCCACAAGCTTTAGGTCAAGTGGGAGATTGTTGGTATTTGTGCCCTAAACTTGTGTAATTTTGATCAAATAAATAAAGAGTTATTTGTTTTGATAAAATTATATTCTTGTTTTATAAATCCAATAAACTAAGCTCCAAGGTTGTAATATATCTTGAACATCAGTGTAGTGGACACTATTTGGATTGTGTTCAAGACTATAACCTAAATGGTCTATGGTATAAGAATAAGGTTGGAAACCTCATTCTGGTAACACCATGGATGTGACCCACTTTGTAATTAGTACAAATGAGGTAATCCAACTCATTCATGTAGTTGACATGCGAGTGAGGGCATCCTGTATGAAGAGTTCATACAAGACCGAACTGCAAATTATTAGTCTAACCAAAGGTAACAACAGTTAATGGTGGATAAGACTGATAATTTATAGATGGTCATTAGTGACTCGACTTGAATCCTGAGTAAGTTAAGAACTCCTGCTTATAAGGGTTTGTCCTTAGACTAGTATGGGCGAAAGTGGTCTGTAGCTGACTTAATAAGCCTACCTTCTCAGGAACAGAACCTCGTAGGTAGTTGGGGACTTAACTATACAAGATGGAATTCACTCATTCCTACACTAAGGAATTCGATAGGTTGTTCCCTTAAAAACTGACTCCAGGTCTTGAACAACGGGGCCCCGCCCTCTAACTGACTTAAGAGGGTATGAGTCTATGGTAGGACCTTAGACTTGTTGTTCATTAGAGGATCAGTGGTGCTTAAGGAACAAAGAGGTAATTACTGGGGTAAAACGGTAATTTGTCCCAGTTGTGATTACGAACAACATGTGAAGGGTCGACTCATGGGTAATGATTATATCAGTGGACACAATATAATCTACAAAGGAGGAGAGTGCAAACTACAAGTCTATAGTGGAGTGACTTGTAGTTAATGAATATTGATTAATTGGATCAAAAAGTTTGATCAGTTAATCTCACATCATTGGAGCTCATGAACTGTAGGTCCATTAGGTCCCGAGTTGGCTCAACATGGTTATATTGAGGGTATAAAGTTAGAAATGAAATTGAAGTGTTCAATTTCATATATGAGGTGTTATATCAATTATATATGATATAATTAATATAATATATGGTTTTAATGTGAATTAGATTCACATATAAACCATATAATAGTGGGAGAATAAAGGAGGGATAGGATGGTAATATCCATCCTATTTCCCTATATATATATAGTTGCATGAGATGCAACTTGGTTAGGTTAATCCAATCTCTTTGAGAAACCCTAGGCCATTCTCCCACATTGTGTTGGAAAGAGTTCCAACTACAATTTGATAAGATCATCTCATCTCACCTAAAAGGAACCCACCTTCCTCCCTCACCTAGAGAACAACGGAGAAGATCCGGTGGTAGTGTCCGTGATCGTTCGGGTTCGTGCTGCTGAGATCGTGATCGTGGGAGAAGGAGCACTTGAAGAAAGAGTTCTTCAAAGGTAATATCTTGTTGTCCATCTTGTAGAAATGCATGCTTAATCTAGTTAGATTAGTTCTTGATTGTAATCCATGTAACTAAATTAAGAACACGCGATGTACAATCGCTTCCGCTGCAGGAATCGTATCCCTTCAATTAGTCCTATACTGTCAACGGTATTACATCAGGTCTAATAATTCACGGTCCGGTCTTGTACAATCTCATTGCACAGGATGCCCTCACACACATGTCAACCACATGAACGAGTTGGATCACCTCATTTGTATCTAATACAAAGCGAGTCGCATCCACAACGTATCCAGGATTAGGTCTCCAACCTATCCATATACTGTAGACCGTTCGGGTCATTAACTCGAACGTGATCCTCCCTGTGTGTCCACTACACACCGTTCAAGTTCTAGTTCTCTCATAATTCAATGAGCCTGGAGCTTAGTTTATTGGACGTAGTTTGTAAATATGCGAGACACAAAGTGATGAAAAAATAATTCTTATTTATTTCAATAGTAAATATTACAAACAAATACGAGATTAGGACATACATCCCAACAAACTCCCACTTGGACTAAGCTAGTGGAGTACAAAATACATTTCTTAAATGTACAATAAAATTACAATAAATTAGGGCATTGAATACCCTTTACAATACTCTCACTTACCTTAGTTAGGAAGCACTTGAAGACCTAGAATCTCTAGGTGACCCTCAAACACTTTAGCCGTGAAGGCCTTTGTAAATGGATTAGCAACGTTGTGCTTCGACGCAATCTGCGTGACTGTCACGTCTCCGGGTGCATAATCTCCCGTATCAGGTGATACTTTCGCTCAATGTGCTTACCCCTCTTTGACTCCGAGGCTCCCTCGAGTTGGCTACTGCACCACTGTTGTCAAACAGCGTGTTCGGCAAGTTCATATTTGGAACAACTTCCAAATCCATCATGAACTTCCTAAGCCATACAGCTTCCTTTGTAGCTTTACAAGCCGCAACATACTCGGCTTCCATCGTGGAATCAGCGATGCATCCATGCTTGATGTTTCGCCATACTACAGCTCCTCCATTCAGAATGAAGGTTGGCCCCGAAGTGGATTTCCTAGAATCCTTATCGGTCTGAAAGTCAAAGTTTGTGTATCCTGTAAGGATCAAATCCCCACTTCCATACACAAGGTTGTAGTTCCTCGTTCTCCTAAGATACTTGAGGATTGCCTTTACGACTGTCCAGTGATCTAATCCTAGATTGGATTGATACCTACTGACAATCCCAACTGCATAACAGATGTCGGGCCTAGTACACAACATGGCATATATGAGGCTCCCTTCAGCTGAAGCAAAGGGGATTCGTCTCATATCCTCAACCTCTTGAGGTGTCTTAGGACATTGATCCTTAGACAGGTGAACCTCATGCCTGAAAGGCAGAAAGCCCTTCTTGGAGTTCTGCATCTTATATCTAGACAACATCTTGTCAATATAAGACGCCTGAGACATGGCTAGCATTCTGTTCTTCCGGTTTCGGACAATCTGGATACCTAGAACATACTGTGCTTCTCCCAAATCTTTCATTTGGAATTGCGAAGCCAACCATTTCTTAACGTTAGTAAGAAATCCTACCTCATTCCCAATGAGAAGGATATCATCCACATATAATATTAGAAATACAACAGTGTTGTTGACGATTTTCTTGTAGACACAAGGCTCGTCAACATTCTGATTAAAGCCATAAGATTTGATTGCCTCATCAAATCTTATATTCCAAGACCTTGAGGCTTGTTTCAGTCCATAAATAGACCTATGAAGTCGGCAACCTTTTTCTCTTGGCCTTGGGCAATGAACCCCTTGGACTGGTCCATGTAGATGGTCTCGTCAAGTTTGTCATTCAGAAAGGTTGTCTTGACATCCATCTGCCATACCTCATAGTCATAATATGTGGCAATGGCCAGAAGGATCCTGATCGACTTTACCATGGCAACAGGTGAAAAGGTTTCCTCATAGTCAACCCCTTCAACCTGGGTAAAACCCTTTGCCACTAGTCGGGCTTTAAAGGTCTGCATCTTCCCATCTACGCCACGTTTACGCTTGTAGATCCATTGCAACCTATAGGTTTTACCCCATCCGGTTGATCCACAAGCTCCCAAACAGAATTGAAGTACATCGACTCCATTTCCTGGTCCATAGCTTTAATCCATTTGTCTTTGTCGACGTCTGTCATTGCATGTTCATAAGTCAATGGATCCTCGCAGTCATCATCAGGGGTAACGACTTGGGTTTCAGCTAAACCCATGCAGCGTTCAGGTTGTCTCACATTCCTCCCACTACGTCGAGGCATTCTTAACTCTTGAAAACGGACTTGACTAGACGAGCTAGGATCAACAACACTTGTTGACGTACTAGCCCCATCAGAAACTCTTGCTGATGAATTGTCCATTTCCTTTAACACAATTTTACTCCTAGGTAAATGATCCTTGATGTGGTCTTCCTCAAGGAAAGTGGCGTTTGTCAGCACAAGCACCCTATTTTCCTTAGGATCGAAAAACAGACCACCCCTAGTCTCTTTTGGGTAACCTACAAAGAGGCATAATTTTGAACGAGGTTCCAACTTTTTCGGATTTGACACCAACACATAGGTCGGGGATCCCCAAATTCTGAAATGGTGTAAACTGCCTTTATGTCCATTCCAGAGTTCGAAAGGTGTTTCACAAACACTCTTCGACGGAACATTAATCAAAATATAGACCGCAGTCTCCACTGCGTAACCCCAAAAAGAATCAGGGAGACGAGCATAGTTCATCATCGACCGAACCATGTCCAACAGGGTTCTGTTTCTCCTCTCCGATACACCATTCTGCTGTGGCATACCAGGTGCTGAGAGTTGGGACGTAATTCCATGTTCCATCATATAGTCTTGGAATTCAGTGTTCATATACTCTCCACCTCGATCTGATCGAAGTGTTTATATTGTTTTACCTAACAGGTTCTCAACCTCAGTCATGTACTCCTTGAACTTTTCAAGAGTTTCAGACTTCCTTTGCATTAGGTAAATATACCTGATAGCACACAAAATGTGTTATCCTTAGGCTTAATAATTGTTAGTTTTATGATAATTTCAGGGCTTTGATGTGTTTAAATCATTGAATTTCAGGTAAAGAGCTTAAACAGGACATTTGGAGACAATTTGAATCACTCGGGATCGAAACGAAGCTATTTGGAGCTTAAAATAACATCAAGTGGAAGTGAAAGGACCAAACCAAACTTGAAGACCTGAGGTGATGGCGTTGCAACGCCATGCAGAGCGCTGCAACATCGAACGTGCAGCCTTGAAGCATGGACAAACACTGCCAATAGCGTTGCAACGCTGCTTTACAGCGTCGCAACGCTATCTCGATAGGAAGGCGCACATGAAGGACCGCACAAAGGGCGTTGCGACGCTGCAGCGTTACAACGCCGCTTGCGCTGCACGCCGCAACGCCACTTCGATAAGAGGCACGCGCGTTAGGGTAGCGGCGTTGCAATGCTGCTTTCAGCGTTGCAACACCATCGAGATATTCCATATATGACCAGTCGCCTAGGGTACAGCGTTGCAACGATGTCCCTAGCGTTGTAACGCTGCCCCAATTGGGCCTATAAATATATCCTTATGTTTTCATTACAAGGGGAGCCGAATTTGCTAGATTTCTGCCCTATTTTCGAAATACATCTTGTAAGAAGAGAGAAAAGAGTGTTTTTGGGAGCCAAAGCATGCGTGGAGGTTCGAGATCGAAGACAGGAGCTCGGAGACGAAGGACCGACATCGACACATAAGTTTAATTTCCTTTTCTTTCGATTTGGAATAGCGTTCTAAGATGTTTTCTACTTGTTTAGCTTGGTTTTCATGTGATTTAGAGTAGCTAGACATTGTAGTTAGGATTTGATTTACTTGTTAAGACTTTCTTGCCATGAATTGAAGCATGTTTTGTTCTTATTTTTGGCAATTCATTCTTAATTCTTAATTTGTTGGTTTAAGTGGACTCGAGAGATAAAGCTTGAATTAGAGCAAAATTGTCAAAATCCTTAGAAATCTTGCATGAGAATGACCTAGAAATCTTAGGGAAATACATAAAGAAGTTGCTTAATGTCATGCATGTCGTAGGTTCATATGGAGACTATGGAGTTTATTGCATGTGTGAGGCTCACTAAGAATCGAGAGGTTTTCTTGAGTATTTTACTTCTTGTTTATAAATTCATCTCATTGGTTCATTGCATGTGTTAGTTAAGTCATTAACTTGAATAATTACTTTCCTCAAATCTATCAATTCGTGTCTCCACATGTCAGCCTGTTGTTTGTTTTTATTTTCAATCACTAATCAATGTTTTGTTGTTTTAGCTAAAATTGAGAATTAGTATCTTAGTAATTAATTAATCTAGAAACTCATTCCCGAGGACGATACTTGGACTCTAAAATCACTATACTACAACTTGACCCGTACACTGCGGTATTGCAATATCATAAATATTACGCAACAAGTTTTTGGCGTCGTTGCCGGGGAATGGCGATTATTTAGATTTATTAATATTATGAGAAAATTTGAAATTTTAGACTAAAGTGTGTTTGTGTGTTTTTCCTTATTTGTTCTATTTTATTTTGTTTGTTTTTTAGTCTTTATACCTTGTTTTGGTTGTGTTGCTATTGTGTAAAAGTCTTGATCTGAATTATTGATTTTTCAAGTATAATTTTGCATGATTTTGAGTTTCCATCATTCTATTGTCACTCTCAAGACCCTAGGTTTGTGCATCATGATTTCTCTGAATACCATGTGTCTAATTTTTACTATTCAGCACCTGACATTTATGAAAATTCACATGAGGGTAGTTATTTAGGCACTTGGAACCATAATTTTTCATACCCTGACCTACCATTAGAAAAATCTTCCCTTGTGCACCAATTAATGAAATACAACTTAGAGTTGAAAATTAAAAATTTGGTTCATAATGAATTCAAAAGGTTGAATAGGTTAGAAGCTGAGGTGGTAGGACTTTGGGAAATAGTGCAGGATAGAGCTCAGTATCTTAATCAGTTAGTAATTTCCCTTAAGGCCTTACAGGAACAATTTCTTATCCTTACCACTCAGGAGGTGCCACCTAGGAGGACTTGTTCATATGATAATGGGGATAGTTTGGGGGAGACTGAGGCACACCATAATCAGGTTAGTGAGATAGACATTGGTGATATAATCACTTCCACAGAGGAACTCCAGGTGATAGAGTCAGATGCTGAGAAGTCTTCTTTCCTTTTATCCCCAGAAATTTCCTTTATTTTTTATAACCATTTTCCTACACTCACGAGTCTTGTTTTGATTTTTGTTCTTTTGTGTTATTAAACAAAAATACCAAAAATAATTTTCTGTCTGGAGCTCAAGAAAAGCAGGATAGCCTTTTAGACTTAAAAAGCTATATCAATACAAGCAAGAATGACCCAAAGAAATATGAGCAGTTTTATGTGCCCTGATAAGTCACCGTCTAGCTAAAGACGTTAAAGAAAGCGCTTCTTGGGAGGCAACCCAAGTTTTATGTTTCATGTCCGTATTTTTGTATTTTTCTTTCTTTTATGTTTATTTTATTTTCTAGTTTTTTTATTTTTGTGTTTTTGTCTAATTTCTTTCTTTTTGTACCTTCAGATGTATGCCCAAGGGGAAAGTTGCAGACTTGCACCCTTTTGATCCTGGGATCGAGAGGACCTGTAGGAGACTCCTAAGGGAAGGAAAAGCAGAACCTCGAATTATGGCTGATCAGGAGCTCATCAATAACCCTAAACCGATCAGGGAGTATTTCCAACCTGTGTTTAATTCTGAGCAATCTGGAATAGTCCATGCCCCTATAAATGCTAATAATTTGAACTTAAGACAGGGTTGATACAGATGGTTAGGGAAGGTGCTTTCAGAAGCTTAGCCACAGAAGATCCTAACTCACACTTACAGAATTTCTTAGAAATATGTGGTACAGTTAAAATGAACGGTATTTCTGCTGATAATATTCGCTTACGTCTCTTTCCTTTCTCTTTGCAGGGTAGAGCCAAAGAATGGCTAGGGTCCCTTCCCTCAGGTAGTATCACTTCTTGGGAGGAGTTGGCCCAAGCCTTCATGACTAAATTCTTTCCACCTGTGAAAGCTGCAAAGCTAAGAACAGAGATAGGAACATTCAGGCAGCATGAGGGAGAGCAGCTATTCGAGGCATGGGAAAGGTACAAGGACATGCTCAGGAGGTGCCCACAGCATGGCTACCCAGAGTGGCTCAAGGTACAACTGTTTTATAATGGACTGGAAGGTAAGACCAGGACCATTCTAGATGCCACTGCTGGAGGAGCTTTCATGGCGAAGACTGTGCCAGAAGCACGTGCCCTCCTAGAGGAAGTGTCAACTGCTAGCTACCAGTGGCCTACAGACAATGACAGATCTAAGCCAGTAGCTGGATTGTATCAACTGAATGAGGTAACCTCTCTTAGATCTCATATGGCATCTCTCACTCATGCTCCGAATAATTTTGCAGAATCACCACAGACAGGGATGTCCTCTCAATGCTCCCAGCCCAATGGAGAATCCACTATGGAGCAATTACACTACCTTAACAACAGAAGCAACAACTATGGAGGAAGCCAAATTCAGAATAACCTCCCAACACATTATAATCCAGGTTTGAGGTATCATGAGAATTTCTCTTATGCTAACAATAAGAATGTGTTGAATCCTCCTACAAGGCATGCTTCTACATCAGAGAGGAAACCATCGCTGGAAGAGACATTGCACTCCTTCATAGCTGAATCCAGAAGTCGGTCCAACCAGCTAGAAAATGCAGTCACCAGTCTATCTGGTATTGTGACTAGTCATGGAATTGCAATAAAGAATATAGAGACCTAGATTGGCCAAATGAACACATCACTCCAGGCATTGCAAGCAAGGAAAGAAACAGCTTGAGGGAGTACAGTCTAGCTAAAGACGTTAAACAAAGTGCTTCTTGGGAGGCAACCCAAGCTTTACTTACTTTTGTTTTTCTGTCTTTAGCTTGTTTTAGTTTGTTTTAGTTGTTTTTTAGTTCTTAACTTATTTACTAGTTTGTTTGTTTTGCTTTGTAGGTTGTGACGATGCCTTTCTTCGCTGAATTCCATGCTCCCACTCTGAGGAACTCCAACACTCATGTTTTGGCTATCCAAGGAACTCAGAAAGATCTCCATCACCCAGGATAGTATTGTTCACTTTTACCCTTATACTTAATTTGTGCTTATTTCTGCAAACATTGGGGACAATGTTTAGTTTAAGTTTGGGGGTGGGATGTTGTTTATTTGTTGTGACTGTCCTGAGTATGTGATGAATTGTTGATTGATCTTTTACATAAGTATGATCATGATAGCCTAGGATGAGATATAATTGAAAATCTTTGTGATTCTGCTGAAACCTAAAAGCATGATATGAATTCGAGTTAATTTAAAAAGTTTCTTGAGTTTTTCCTGCACCATTATGCACATAGACTGTGTTCCTGTAGTTTTGAAATGCTTAGAACAAAGTTATTAGGTTTAGAAGTTTGATGTCCCCTCGATAGGTCTAAGAACTGATTTGAGAGTTAAATTGCAGGATAGGGTGAATAACAATATCAAGTGCATGATCTGTGTAATATGTGCATTATGTGAAAGAATTTTTGTTTTTGTTGTTTGTTTGTTTAAGAAGAAACAAAATCGTGAGGACAAAAAGAGCAACCTTCACTGTGATTAGTTAGGCCACTCATTTAGCGAGTGCTTTAGGTAAGGGTCCTTGCATTGGATGTGTGAAAGCTAGTGTCCTTGCACACACAAAAAAAGTGATTAAATGCTGAGCAGAGTTAATTAATTCTTGAATGTGCGGAGGCTCAAAGATTAGTAATTACGACCAGTGTAGGGGGAAGTTGAATGGAGAGCCTAATAAAGTTAATCCGGGCTTAGTAAAAATGAAGGGAACATAGGCTAATCACACACACACATAGGAAGACTTAGGAAAAGTTTTAAATTGCTTGTTGAAATGTTATGTTTGAATGTTTCCTGTGATTACTAGATTTCCTCTTAAATCCTTGAGGCTTGAATCAAACGCATGTATAAGAAAAATCTAATGTTTAATTCTGTTTTTGCTCTGGACTAGCAAAAGTTTAAGTTTGAGGGTGTTTGACAGCAAACAAAATGTGTTATCCTTAGGCTTAATAATTGCTAGTTTTATGATAATTTCAGGGCTTTGATGTGTTTAAATCATTGAATTTCAGGTAAAGAGCTTAAGCAGGACATTTGGAGACAATTTGAATCACTCGGGATCGAAACGAGGCTATTTGGAGCTTAAAATAACATCAAGTGGAAGTGAAAGGACCAAACCAAGCTTGAAGATCCGAGGTGATGGTTTTGCAATGCCGAACGTGCAACCTTGAAGCATGGACGAACACTGCCGATAGCGTTGCAACGCTGCTTTACAACATCGCAACGCTATCTCGATAGGAAGGCGCACATGAAAGACCGCACAACGGGCGTTGCAACGCTGCCTTGTAGCGTCGCAACGCCACTTCGATAAGAGGCGCGCGCGTTAGGGTAGCTGCGTTGCAACGCTGCCCTCAGCGTTGCAACGCCATCGAGATATTCCATATATGGCCAGCCGCCTAGGGTACAGCATTGCAACGTTGTCCCTAGCGTTGCAACATTGTACCGATTGGGCCTATAAATATATCCTTATGTTTTCATTACAAGAGGAGCCGAATTTGCTAGATTTCTACCCTATTTTCGAAATACATCTTGTAAGAAGAGAGAAAAGAGTGTTTTTGGGAGGTTCGAGATCGAAGACGGGAGCTCGAAGAGGAAGGACCGGCATCGACACATAAGTTTAATTTCCTTTTCTTTCAATTTGTAATAGCGTTCTAAGACGTTTTCTACTTGTTTAGCTTGGTTTTCATGTGATTTAGAGTAGCTAGACATTGTAGTTAGGATTTGATTTACTTGTTAAGACTTTCTTGCCATGAATTGAAGCATGTTTTGTTCTTATTTTTGGCAATTCGTTCTTAATTCTTAATTTGTTGGTTTAAGTGGACTCGAGAGATAAAGCTTGAATTAGAGCAAAATTGTCAAAACCCTTAGAAATCTGGCATGAGAATGACCTAGAAATCTTAGGGAAACACATAAAAAAGTTGCTTATTGCCATGCATGTCGTAGGTTCATATGGAGACTATGGAGTTTATTGCATGTGTGAGGCTCATTAAGAATCGAGAGGTTTTCTTGATAGATTTGAGGAAAGTGATTATACAAGTTAATGACTTAACTAACACATGCAATAAACCAATGAGATGAATTTATAAACAAGAAGTAAAATACTCAAGAAAACCTCTCGGTTCTTAGTGAGCCTCGCACATGCAATAAACTCCATAGTCTCCATATGAACCTACGACATGCACGACATTAAGCAACTTCTTTATGCGTTTCCCTTAGGTTTCTAGGTCATTCTCATGCCAGATTCCTAAGGGTTTTGACAACTTTGCTCTAATTCAAGTTTTATCTCTCGAGTCCACTTAAACCAACAAAATTAAGAGTTAAAGAACGAATTGCCAAAAATAAGAACAAAACATGCTTCAATACATAGCAATTAAGTCGTAACAAGCAAATCAAATCCTAACTACAATGTCTAGCTACTCTAAATCACATGAAAACCAAACTAAAACATGTAGAAAACATCTTAAACGGAGTTACAATCTGAAAGAAAAGGAAATTAAACTTATGTGTCGATGTCGGTCCTTCGTCTCCGAGCTCCCGTCTTCCATCTCGAACCTCCACGAATGCTTTGGCTCCCAAAAGCGCTCTTTTCTCTCTTCTTACAAAGTGGATTTTGAAAATAGGGCAAAAATCTAGCAAATTCGGCTCCCCTTGAAATGAAAACAACATATTATATTTATAGGACTTTTCGGTACGGTGTTGCAACGTTGGTCATGGCGTTGCAACGTTGTGCCTGCTGCCAGCCAGCTCACTGCGACCATTTTTGTCATATCTTTTCGCTCGAGTGTCCAAATGACCTCCTGTTTGATGCATTGGAATCGTGATTCGATGTAGAATCTCTCAGTATATTTTTATACTCAAAATACATTTAGAATTTTCTTGGGTCTTCAATTAAGCATATACATGTTCCAAATTGCACCAAAATAGTCTCAAAACACTCAATTCTTGCTTCTCAAGCTCAGTTTCCTGAAATTAACCATAAAATGCCATGAAAGCTTATGTTTTAAGTATAAAAACTAGCTAAAATGTAGAAATAAGATAGCATATTTGCATGCTATTAATATCTCATATCTTATAATACAAATCACATTTGTATAATTGTGAATTTTAAATTGAATCACATTCAATTTAATTTCTCTCAATTCAATTTCTCTAAATTAGCCATAATTAAGCAATTAGGCTAATCTATAGTTTATTATGAATCTCATTCACATTAAACTATATAATATGTCAATCATATCTCATATAAATGACATAAATACCCTTTTAATGAATTTCAACACTTCAAATCCACACCAAACTGTAAACCCTCTATGTATCTAGTTTGAGCCAACCGAGGGATCTAATAGACCTACAGATGACGAGCTCCAATGATCCGAGACTAACCTGTCAAACTCTTTGACCCGGTTACTCAGCATTCATTAGTTATGGTAACACTCCACTAAAGCCCGTAGTTGCACTCTTATCACCGTAGGACAAGTTGTATCCATTGATATAATCAATGCCCATGAGTCGACCCTTCACAGGTTGTTCGTAGATATTGTTGGGTCAAATTATCGTTTTACCCCAGTGTGTACTTCTTTCTCCTTAAGTCCACACTGCTCCTCTAATTAACAACAACGTTGTATGGTCCAACCATAAACAACACCTCTCTCGGGCTAGTGAGAGGGTGGGTGCTCGTTGTCCAAGCCCTAGAGACAACACTTAAGAGAACAACCCCTCTAGTTTTCCTAATGTCGGGAACGAGTGAATTCCATCTCGCGTAGTCAAGTTCCCAGCTCCCCACGTGGTCCTGTCCCTGAGAAGATAGGCATATTGGGCGAGTAACTGTGACCACCCTCACCCGTACCAGTCAAAGGTCATACCCCCCATACAGGAGTCTGTAACACGCTCAGGATTAAGGTCGAGTCACTAATGGTCATCTACGAAGTTATTAGTCTTATAATTTCAACGGTGTTACATCAGTAGGTCTAATAATTCACGGTCCTGTCTTGTACAATCTCATTACACAGAATGCCCCCACTTTCATTTCAACCACATGAACAAGTTGGATCGCCTCGTTTGTATCTAATACAAAGCGGGTCGCATCCACAGCGTTGAAGGGGATGAGAATCCCCGCGCAGCGGAAGACGATCGAATCGTCATGGTATCATTACGCTACTTGAATTTTGTCAAAATGATCTAACTCTTAGATCTAGGCTAAACATGCAAAAGAGGAAGAATTTACAACGAGAAGATGTTTACTTACTTGTTGTAGACAGATCTTCAAAATTTCTTCCTCAGTCACGAACGCTTCGTGCTTCTCGATCACAACGAGTGCTTCTCTCGAACGAAACCCGAACACAACCACTTGGAGTCTCGGTTGTTCTTCCTTTGGGAGAAGGAAAGTTGTGGGACTCTAGTGTTTTGGAGAGGGAGGAGAGTTGAGAGAGTAGAGAGAATTTTGATCTCTTCTCTTTGATCAAAATCAAAAAATGAGAGACTTGCACACTAATCCCTTTTTGCAAAGGGTTTAAATAGTGGAAATGATGGAGTTAAAATCTCCACATTATTACCACTTTACCACAACCATAGGTTATGCAAATCTCATTTGCATAACCACATAATATAAGATATCTCGTATCTCATAATGCAAATCACATTTGCAATAATTGTGGTTTAATTAAATTGAATCACATCCAATTTAATTTCTCTCGATTAATTTCTCCAATTAGCCCTAATTCAACAATTAGGCTAACCTACAATTCAAAGACCCTGGAGCTTAGTTTATTGAAAAAGTTTGTAAATATTGCGAGACACAAAGTAATTAAATAAATAACTCTTATTAATTTCAAACAGTAATTTACAAACACGAGATTGGAACAAAAATCCCAACAAGCGTATCCAGGATTATGTCTCCAACCTATCCATATATTATAGACCGTTCGGGTCATTAACTTGAACGTGATCCTTCCTGTGTGTCCACTACACACCGTTCAAGTTCTAGTTCTCTCATAATTCAATGATCCTGGAGCTTAGTTTATTGGACAAAGTTTGTAAATATGCGAGACACAAAGTGATGAAAAAATAACTCTTATTTTTTTCAATAGTGAATATTACAAACAAATACGAGATTAGGACATACATCCCAACACAATAACCATGTGAAGATGGAAAAGGCCCCATAAAATCAATTCCTCAAACATCAAATAATTCAACTTCAAGAATAGGAGTAAGAGGAAGTTCATGCTGACGTGAGAGGTTACCTGTACGGTGACATCGATCACAAGTCCGTACAATAGTATAACAATCTTTAAAAAGTGTAGGCCAATAAAAACCTGATTATAATACTTTAGCAGCTGTTCGAGTGGGCCCAAAATGTCCTCCATAAGGGGAGGCATGACGATCATGTATGATTTTACCCACTTCCTCTCGATGCACACATCTTCTGATAAGTTGGTCTGCACAAACTTTGAAGAGCAGTGGATCATCCCAAAGATAAGTGATAGCACACAAAATGTGCTACCCTTAGACTTAATTATTGCTAGTTTTATGTTAATTTCAAAGCTTTGATGTGTTTAAATCACTTAATTTTAGGTAAAGAGATTAAACAAGACATTTGGAGACATTATGAATCACTCGGGATCGAATCGAGGCTTTTTGGAGCTTAAAATAATATCAATTGGAAGTAGAAGGACCATTCCAAGCTAGTAGACCCGAGGTGATGGCGTTGCAACGCCATGCAGAGCGTTGCAATGTCGTGCTTGCTGCTTTTGTGCATAGAAGAACTATGTCGATAGCATTGCAACGTTGTCTTGCACCGTCACAACGCTATCTCGATAAGAAATCTACGTTGAAGACCCGTGCAGGTAGCGTTGCAATGCTACTTTGCAGGGTCGCTATGCTACTTCGATTAGGAGGTGTGCGCTTAGGGTAGCGGCGTTGCAACGCTGCCTTCAGCGTTGCAATGCCACCGATATTTTCCTTATTTACTCTGGCGCCTAGGGCACAGCGTTGCAACGTTGTGCCGATTGCAATATAAATACAACAATTTGTCTAACTTTCAAAGGGAGTCGAATTTGATAGTTTTTGCACCGTAATTTCGAAATACACTCTTCAAGAAGAGAAAAGAGAGCATTCCTTGGGAGACAAAGCATTTGTGGAGGTTTGAGATCGTGAAGGGAGCTTGGGGACGAGGGACCGGCATCGACACATAAGTTTATTTTCTCTTTCTTTTAGATTGTAACACCTTTTAAAGACGTTTCTATAACTTTAGCTTGGTTTTATTGTGATTTAGAGTGGCTAAACGTTGTAGCTAGGATTTGATTTGCGTGTTTAAGACTTATTTGCTTATGTATTGGACTGTGTTTTGTTATTTATTTTTGGCAATTTGTTCTTAAATTCTTTGATCTTGTTGGTTTAAGTGGATCTGAGAGAAAGAAACTTAGATTAGAGCAAAGTTGTCAAAACTCTTAGAAGTCTGGCATGAGAATGGCCTAGAAGTCTAAGGGAAACACATAAAAAAGTTGCTTAATGTCGTGCATGCTTTTAAAATTCATAAGGAAACTTTAGAATATATCGTGTGTGCGAGGCTCATTATGAATCGAGAGATTTTCTTGAGTATCTTCACTTCTTGTTTATAAATTCATTATGTTAGTTCATTGCATGTGTTAAATAAGGTTTTAACTTGTGAAATCATCTTGCTTCAATTCTATCATATTTGTGTCTCCAATTGTACATTTATTTTCTATCTTTGTTTTCACTATCTATCCACGTTTTATTACTTTAGCTAAAATCAAGAATTAATATCTTGGTAATTAATTAATCTAGAAACCCATTCCCGAGGACGATACTTGGAACTCTAAAATCACTATACTAAAACTTGACCCGTACACTTGCGGTATTGCAATATAATTTTACGCAACATACCCCAATGCGCATTTTCTTATCGAACTAGCTTGCAACGCCATCGCCACGGGTCTTCTATGCTAAATGGTCGGACATTGGGCGTTGCAACGCCATCCTCTCGAGTCAATTGATCTGGTTTGGTCTTCCTCCTTCCATTTAATGCCATTTTTAGCTCCATTAATTATACTTTGACTCATTTTTCAACCATTTATCTCCATCCATTATGGTATTGCTCTTCAACCTGAAATTCAATAATTTAAACACATGAAAGCCCTGAAATTATCACAAAACTAGCATAATTTAAGCCTAAGGATAGCACATTTTGTGTGTTATCAACACTACATGTCGACTGGTCAGCGATTGATGTGATTGTTGGGATGTATGTCCTAATCTCGTACATGTTTGTAATATTCACTATTGAAATAAATAAGAGTTATTTTTTTTCATCGCTTGGTGTCTCGCATATTTACAAACTTTGTCCAATAAACTAAGCTCCAGGGTCATTGAATTATGAGAGAACTAGAACTTGAACGGTGTGTAGTAGACACATGGGGAGGATCACTTCGAGTTAATGATCTGAACAGTCTACATTATACGGATAGGGTTGGAGACCTAATCCTGGATACGTTGTGGATGCAGCCCACTTTGTATTAGATACAAACGAGGTGATCCAACTCGTTCATGTGGTTGACATGCGACTGGGGGCATCTTGTGTAATGAGATTGTACAAGACTGACCCGTGAATTATTAAACCTACTGATGTAACATCGTTAACAGTATAGGACTAATAACTTCGTAGATGACCATTAGTGACTCGACCTTAATCTTGAGCGTGTTACGGACTCCTGTCTACGAGGGTCTGTCCTTTGACTAGTACGGGTGAGGGTGGTCACAGTTACTCGCCCAATATGCCTATCTTCTCAGGGACAAAACCACGTGAGGAGCTGGAAACTTGTCTACGCAAGATGGACTTCACTCGTTCCCGACTTAGGGAAACTAGAGAGGTTGTTCCCTTAAGTGTTGTCTCTAGGGCTTGGACAACGGGCGCCCACCCTCTCATTGACCCGAGAAGGGTGTTGTTTATGGTTGGACCATACAACTTTGTTGATCATTAGAGAAGTAGTGGGGACTTAAGGAGCAAGAGGTAGACACAGGGATAAAACGGTAATTTGACCCAGTAGTGTCTACGAATAACCTGTGAAGGGTCGACTCACGGGCATTGGTTATATCAATAGACACAACTTGTCCTACAGTGATAAGAGTGCAGCTACGGGCTTTAGTGGGGTGTTACCGTAGCTAATGAATGTTGAATAATCGGGTCAAGGAGTTTGACAGGTTAGTCTTAGATCATTGGAGCTCGTCATCTGTAGGTCCATCAGGTCACTCGGTTGGCTCAAACTTGATAGATAGATGGTTTACAGTTTGGTGTGGATTTAAAGTGTTCAAATTCATTAAAAGGGTATTTATGTCATTTATATGAGATATGATTGACATATTATATAGTATAATGTGAAAGAGATTCATAATAAACTATAGATTAGCCTAATTGATTAATTAGTGCTAATTTTAGAGAAATTGAATTTAGAAAAATTAAATTGAATGTGATTCAATTTAAAATCCACAATTATACAAATGTGATTTGTATAATGAGGTATGAGATATCTTATTATATGTGGTTATGCAAATATAATTTGCATAACCTAAAGTTGTGGTAAAATGGTAAATTAGGTGGAGATTTCAACTCTACCTATCACCATTATATAAAGCCTTTGTGAGAAGGTTTTAGTGATCTCACAAGTCATTTTTTTTATTTTTCATCCAAGAACTCTCTCAAACACTCTCAGTCTCTCACAAATTCTCTCTACCCCTAAACCAAAAGAGTCTCACCACTCTCCCTTTACCGATGGAGAACAACCGAGAAGATCAATTGGAGGTGTCCAATTTGTTCGTCGTTTGGGAGATCGTGAACGTAGAGATCCAGATCGGAGAAGGAATAAGTGAAGAAGTGTTCTTCAACAAGTAAGTAGGTTTTCTTACTGTTTTTCCTTCTTTTACAGCATGTTTAGCCTAGGAATTTATATGATAAATTTGATTTTAAGAAATGTTTTTCACAACGATCACCACGACATTCCAAGTCGTTTCCGTTGCGAGAGTTTTATTCCCTTCAATTGGTATCAGAGCCAATCGTTGGCTTCTTCGTTGTGCAAAATGATTTTCTTTCAATTAGGTGGATTATGTTTTAATTCATGAGATGAATTTTGGTTGTTGCAAATTGGATGTTTCGGTTTTGGCACTTCAATTTAGATTTACTTTTCTGTTGATAAGATCAATGAAAAGGCCCGTTGTTTTGGGCAATAAGAAAGTAAATCGAGTCAGTAAGTTCGTGTCGTTCGTGGCAAGAGTTGTTGTGAAGAAATCGGAGCGGAAACGGGCGAAAAACAACGAAAAGCAGCAAAAGAGTTTGTTGTTTTGTCGACAGCGTTGAGACGTTGTTCTTCGGCGTCTCAACGTTGTCTGCACGGTTGGAGGATGAGATGCAGGTGAGCATTGCAACACTGAGGCGTTGGGCGCGCTGAGGACAACGTTGCACGCTGCGAGCGTAGAGGGGCAATTCGCGAGCGTTTCACGCGAAGTGCCAAGCATGGGCAGTTTGGCTGAACGTGGGGCGTTATTTGTTTTTATTTTAATTATTTTTCTTTTGTAAAATGTATTTTATATTTAATTTTATTAATTAATATTAATATAAATGTTATATTAATGTTAATTAATTTAATTAATGTTCCAAGGGTGCCAAAACCGGTCCAATTTTGTTGTTTATTTTATTTTATACATGAGATGTATGAAATTTAATTATTCTATGTGCATAATGTATGTCATATAGATTAAAATCCCACCTTAGGTTAAACATTTCATACATCATTTTTATATTATAAGAGTTATAATATATAGTATGCATAATGGGATTATATTATAAGAGTTATAATATAATGTTTGCATGTTTTAATTTAATTAATATAAGTGTTATATTTCTTAGATTAAAAGCATAGACATGCATTTATTCTTGTGATGAATGTATGTTATATAGTTTTATTATTCATGTGATGAATGATCAAGCACTATAACATAGAAATGCATGTAACCTAAGTTAATAATTAGTTTTAAAATGTTTAGAACTTGAATAATTAGACTTAGGTTTTCTAGTTCTACTAAAATTAGAATTAGGAAATCAAATATGACTTATGAATGGTGATTAATTAGTAACTCTGTCTAAGGAAGGTTCTGTTTAAGGTTGAGGTATTTAAGCTGACGCTCTGCGGAACACCCCTACCTGGGAACCGACCTGGGAGTGAATTTGGTCTGGAAATTCATAGGTTATATTCTCGTGAGTATCGTTAATTAAAAGTTAATTAATTTACTCACATAGACCTAAGTTAATAATGTGGTTATAGACTTAGGCTAATCCAATATAAGAGTTATATTGATAGACTTAGGTAAATATTAGTCGATTTATATAGGTCAATCCCGATTAACTTAAAGTGCTGAGTGGGAGGAAATAAAGTGTATAAGATACATTTAATTTTCCGACCACAAATCTCTGTTAAGTTCACACCGTGAATTCTCGAAAGGGAGTCAGAACAGGGGAGTCGGAACACCGTGAATTCTCGAAAGGGATACAATTTCCTTGTTGATTTTCCTTCTTGGTTCACCCTTCGGTGGCTATTGTTTGGACGGATACTTGGGATATTTGTTGTGTTGAACTTCACTTGAGAATAACTTATACGTTTTGAAAACTAATTCGGTCAAAAGTTTTTTGAATACTGAATTGTTTAAAACGACAGAAATATGAGTTATTCTCACCGAAAAATGAGGATGACACTCCGGGATTCATTAAGAGTTAATGGATTCTCACCGAAAAATGGTAGTTGGACGCCTAATGGAATAAGAGTTATTCTTGTATTAGGGTCTGGTCGAGAAAGTCTCGTCCCAGAGGAGGAGTGTTTTTGTTCACCCTTCGGTGGCAATCATTCTAAACCTTTAGGGTATCATTGTAAATTTTTAATGACTTAGGGATCATAGGATAAAATTTTGCTAAAATTTGATTGGATTTTCAAAGTTTTTGCGAGACTAATACAAAATTTTTACTTGTTTTCAGCAAAAATGTCTAGCTCAATTGTTGCTTTATTAGCTTCCGACAAACTAGTAGGTGATAACTACCAAACGTGAAAAAATAATATTAACACTATACTCGTAACTGACGACCTAAAGTTCGTGCTCACTGAGGAGTGTCCTCAAGTGTCGGGCTCGACCGCATCACAAAGTGTTGTGATGTGTACGATCGATGGATCAGGGCCAATGAAAAGGCCAAGGTCTATATCATTGCCAGCTTATCTGAAGTCTTGGTAAAGAAACATGAGGTGATGGTCACCGCCAAGGAGATCATGGAATCCTTGCAGGAAATGTTCGGACAACAGTTCTTTCAGGTCTTACACGATTCCCTCAAACAAGTCTTCAATGCGCGGATGAAAGAAGGGGCGTTTGTCCGTGAACATGTTCTGGACATGATGACCCACTTTAATTTGGCAGAGATGAACGGGGATTCGATCGATGAGTCGAGCCAGATCAGCTTTATCTTGGAGACTCTTCCGAAGAGTTTCCTTCAGTTTCGTAGCAATGTTGTTATGAACAAAATTAGCTACACTCTGACCACCCTTCTTAATGAACTACAGAACTTCCAGTCCTTGATGAAGATCAGGACACCAAAAGCTGAGGCAAATGTTGCCTTCAGGTCCTTTCACAGAGGTTCGACCTCTCGGACAAAATCTGTAGGTTCTTCAGGCCCGAAAGGGAAGAAGAAGAAGATGAAGAAAGGTAAAGTTGACCGTGTTGTCGCCCAAAAGAGAAAGAAGGTCAAGGAAGTTGCAGAGAAAGGAAAGTGTTTCCACTGCAATGGGGACGGACACTGGAAGAGAAATTGTCCCAAGTTCCTTGCTGACAGGAAGAAAGAAGGTAAATGTGATTTACTAGTAACTGAAACTTGTTTAGTGGAGAGTAATAACTCTGTCTGGATACTGGATTCAGGCGCCACTAACCATGTTTGTTCTTCTTTTCAGAGAATTAGTGTCTAGCAGACGCTGCAAGAGAGCGAGATAACACTACGGGTTGGATCTGGGGAGGTTGTCTCTACTGCAGCGATCAGCACGATGAAGCTCTATTTTGGCGGGAAATACATTTTATTAGATAATATGTATATAGTGTCAGGGTTTACTAGAAACCTTGTTTCTATTTCCTGCTTACTTGAACAATGTATTTCCGTTGAATTTTCTAGCAATAAAGCATTTATTTCTAGAAATGGAAATTTGTTGTGTTCAACTTCACTTGAGAATAACTTATACGTTTTGAAAACTAATTCGGTCAAAAGTTTTTTGAATACTGAATTGTTTAAAACGACAGAAATATGAACTAAGAGAGTAAATGTTTCTCCTAAAGAAAATGTCCATCTTTGGCATCTAAGGTTAGACCACATTAATCTCAATAGGATTAAGAGACTAAAGGCAAAATGACCAAACGTCCTTTTAGTGGAAAAGGATATAGAGCCAAAGAGCCCCTTGAGCTTATACATTCTGACCTCTGTGGTCTGATGAGTGTTAAAGCACGAGGTGGTTACGAATACTTTGTATCTTTTATAGATGACTATTCAAGGTATGGGTATATTTACCTAATGTATAGGAAGTCTGAAACTCTTGAAAAGTTCAAAGAGTACAAGACTGAGGTTGAGAACCTATTAGGTAAAACTATTAAAACACTTCGATCGGATCGAGGTGGAGAGTATATGGACACTGAATTCCAGGACTATATGATAGAACATGGAATTACGTCTCAACGCTCAGCACCTGGTATGCCACTGCAGAATGGTGTATCGGAGAGGAGAAACAGAACTCTGTTGGACATGGTTCGGTTGATGATGAGCTATGCTCGTCTCCCTGATTCTTTTTGGGGTTAGCAGTGGAGACTGCGGTTTATATTTTGAACAACGTTCCATCGAAGAGTGTTTGTGAAACACCTTTCGAACTCTGGAATGGGCGTAAAGGCAGCTTACACCATTTCAAAATTTGGGGATGTCCGACCCATGTGTTGGTGTCAAATCCGAAAAAGTTGGAACCCCGTTCAAAATTATGCCTTTTTGTAGGTTACCCAAAAGAGACTAGGGGTGGTCTGTTTTACGATCCTTAGGAAAATAGGGTGCTTGAGGAAGACCACATCAGGGATCATTTACCTAAGAGTAAAATTGTGTTAAACGAAATGGGGCAGTTCATCAGTAAGAGTTGCTGATGGGGCTAGTACATCAACAAGTGTTGTTGATCCAAGCTCGTCTAGTCAAGTCCGTTCTCAAGAGTTGAGAATGCCTCGACATAGTTGGAGGGTTGTGAGACAGCCTGAACGTTACATGGGTTTAGCTGAAACCCAAGTCGTCACCCCTGATGATGACTGCGAGGATCCATTGACCTATGATCAGGCAGTGGCAGACGTTGACAAAGATGAATGGATTAAAGCTATGGATCAGGAAATGGAGTCGATGTACTTCAATTCTGTCTGGGGGCTAGTGGATCAACCAGATGGGGTAAAACCTATAGGTTGCAAATGGATCTACAAGCGTAAACGTGGCGTAGATGGGAAGGTGCAGACCTTCAAAGCACGACTAGTGGCAAAGGGTTTTACCCAGGTTGAAGGGGTTGACTATGGAAAAACTTTTTCACCTGTTGCAATGGTAAAGTCGATCAGGATCCTTCTGGCCATTGCCGCATATTATGATTATGAGGTATGACAGATGGATATCAAGACAGCCTTTCTGAATGGCAAATTTGACGAGACCATCTACATGGACCAACCCAAGAGGTTCATTGCCCAAGCCAAGAGCAAAAGGTTTTCGGCTTCATAAGTCTATTTATGGACTGAAACAAGCCTCGAGGTCTTGGAATATAAGGTTTGATGAGGCGATCAAATCTTATGGCTTTAATCTGAATGTTGACGAGCCTTGTGTCTACAAGAAAATCGTCAACATCACTGTCGCATTTCTGAAATTATATGTGGATGATATCCTTCTCATTGGGAATGAGGTAGGATTTCTTACTGACGTTAAGAAATGGTTGGTTTCGCAATTCCAAATGAAAGATTTGGGAGAGGCTCAGTATGTTCTAGGTATCCAGATCGTTTGGAACCGGAAGAACAGAACACTAGCCATGTCTCAAGTGTCTTATATTGACAACAGATGTTGTCTAGATATAAGATGCAGAACTCCAAGAAGGGCGTGTTACCTCTCAGGCATGGGGTTCACCTGTCTAAGGATTAATGTCCTAAGACACCTCAAGAAGTTGAGGATATGAGACGAATCCCCTATGCTTCAACTGTAGGGAGTCTCATGTATGTCATGTTGTGTATTAGGCCCGACATCTGTTATGCAGTTGGGATTGTCAGTAGGTATCAATCCAATCCAGGATTAGATCACTGGGTGGTCGTAAAGGCAATCCTCAAGTATCTTAGGAGAACGAGGAGCTACAACCTTGTGTATGGGAGTGGGAATTTGATCCTTACGGGATACACATACTCTAACTTTCAGACCGATAAGGATTCTAGGAAATCCACTTCGAGGTCAGCCTTCATTCTGAATGGAGGAGCTGTAGTGTGGCGAATCATCAAGCAGGGATGCATCGCTGATTCCACGATGGAAGTCGAGTATGTTGCGGCTTGTGAAGCTGCAAAGGAAGTTGTTTGGCTTAAGAAGTTCATGATGGATTTGGAAGTTGTTCCAAATATGAACTTGTCGATTACCCTGTTTTGTGACAACAGTGGTGCAATAGCCAACTTGAGAGAACCTCAGAGTCATATGATGGGCAAGCACCTTGAGCAGAAGTATCACCTGATACGGGAGATTGTGCACCGTGGAGACGTGACAGTCACGGAGATAGCGTCGGAGCACAACGTTGCTAATCCATTTATAAAGGCCCTCACGACTAAGGTGTTTTATGGTCACCTAGAGAGTCTAGGTTTTCGAGTGCTTCCTGACTAGGGCAAGTGGGAGTATTGTAAAGGGTATTCAATGCCCTAGTTTATTGTAATTTTATTATACATTTGAGAAATGTATTTTGTACTCCACTAGCTTAGTCCAAGTGGGAGTTTGTTGGGATGTATGTCCTAATCTCGTACATGTTTGTAATATTCACTATTGAAATAAATAAGAGTTATATTTTTTCACCGTTTTGTGTCTCGCATATTTACAAACTTTGTCCAATAAACTAAGCTCCACGGTCATTGAATTATGAGAGAACTAGAACTTGAACGGTGTGTAGTGGACACACAGGGAGGATCACGTTCGAGTTAATGACCCGAACGGTCTACAGTATACGGATAGGGTTGGAGACCTAATCCTGGATACGCTGTGTGGATGCGCCCGCTTTGTATTAGATACAAACGCGGGTGATCCAACTCGCTCATGTGGTTGACTTGCGAGTGGGGGCATCCTATGCAATGAGATTGTACAAGACCGGACCGTGAATTATTAGACCTACTGATGTAACAACGTTAACAATATAGGACTAATAAGTTCGTAGATGACCATTAGTGACTCGACCTTAATCCTGAGCGTGTTACGGACCTGTCTGCGAGGGTCTGTTCTTTGACTAGTACAGGTGAGGGTGGTCATAGTTACTCGCCCATATGCCTATCTTCTCAAGGCCAGGACCACGTGGGGAGCTGGGAACTTGACTACGTGAGATGGAGTTAACTCGTTCCCGACTTAGGGAAACTAGAGGGGTTGTTCCCTTAAGTGTTGTCTCCAAGGCTTGGACAACGAGCGCCCACCTTCTCACTGGCCCGAGAGGGGTGTTGTTTATGGTTGGACCATACAACGTTGTTGTTCATTATAGGAGTAGTGTGGACTTAAGGAGCAGGAGGTAGACACAGGGGTAAAACGGTAATTTGACCCAGCAGTGTCTACGAACAACCTGTGAAGGGTCGACTCACGGGCATTGGTTATATCAATGGACACAACTTGTCCTACAGTGATGAAAGTGCAACTACGGGCTTTAGTGAAGTGTTACCGTAGCTAATGAATGTTGAATAACCAGGTCAAAGAGTTTAACAGGTTAGTCTCGGATCATTGGATCTCATATCTGTAGGTCCATTAGGTCCCTCGGTTGGCTCAAACTGGATGGATAGAGGGTTTACAGTTTGGTGTAGATTTAAAGTGTTCAAATTCATTAAAAGGGTATTTATGTCATTTATATGAGATATGATTGACATATTATATAATTTAATGTGAATGAGATTCATAATAAACTATAGGTTAGCCTAATTGATTAATTAGTGCTAATTTTAGAGAAATTGAATTGAAAGAAATTAAATTGAATATGATTCAATTTAAAATCCACAATTATACAAATGTGATTTGTATAATGAGGTATGAGATATCTTATTATATGTGGCTATGCAAATATGATTTGCATAACCTAAAGTTGTGGTAAAATGGTAAATAGGTGAAGACTCATTGGAGGTGTTCGTTCGTAGAGAACTTGGAGATCATTGACGGAAAGTGGATTACAAGAAAAATTGTGTCTTCAAAGGTAATCTCTAAACTATTATGCTTTCATAGTTAGTTTTAGCCTTTAGTTTTCTGTTTTTGTCAATTTCTATGTGAACATAATCAAGAACAAAGGCGATCAATCACTTTTGCATTGGGATTCCATCCCTTCATTCAAACTACAAATATACTCTAGGATATGAATAACTCCATTAAATGATTGCACTAATTAATTTTATTTACATTTTTTCCTTATTTTTAAACCTATTAAGGGTTGACTATTTTTAGTCAATTTTCTATTCGCACTATATATTGAATAAGAATTACATATAGGTATATTCTTGTTTGGACTTTTATAAATGCAACTACAAATATGTATTTTTCATTATATACTACTTATCTATGTATATTTCTCAATATATACTATTTATATTGTTGGAGTTTTATGCCCTAAACTCGTGGTATTTGTAAATAATTGATGTTATGAATAAAGAGTTATGTTTCATCAATTCTTGTAATCTCGCATTTCAAACTTAAATCCAATAAACTAACCTTCTGGGTTATGTTTATGAGATCTTGAATTAGTGTGTAATGGACACACAAGTGGGATCATGTTCGAGTATATAAGTCAAATGGTCTATAGTACATGGATAGAGTTGGGAACCTCATCCTGGTAATACTATGGGTACGACCCACTTTATATTTGATACAAAGAGGCGATCCAACTCGTTCATGTAGTTGACATGTGAGTGGAGGCATCCTGTATGATGAGATTATACAAGACCGAACCACGAATTATTAGACTACTGATATAACACCGTTAAAAGATTAGGACTAATAATTCATAGATTACCATTAGTGACTCGACCTGAATCTTGAGCGGGTTACGAACTTCTGTCTGCGGGATTTTGTCCTTAGACTAGTATGGGTGAGAGTGGTCAGAGTTACCGACTCAATATGTCTACCTTCTCAGGGATGAAACCTTGTGGGTAGCTGGAAACTTAATTCCGCAAGAAGGAATTCACTTGTTCCTGAGCTAAGGAAATTTAGATCGATTGTTCCCTTAAGGACTGAATTCAGGTTTTGAACAACAGGGCCCCACCCTTTCACTGGCCCGAGAGGGACATTGTTTATGGTAGGACGATAAACTAGTTGTTCATTAGAGGATCAGTGGTACTTAAGGAGAAAGAGGTAGTCAGAGGGGTAAAACGATAATTTGACCTAGCTATAACTGCGAACAACCTGTGAAGGGTCGACTCACGGGTATTGGTTAAATCAATGGATACAACTTGTCCTATAGTGAGGAGAGTGCAACTACGAGTCTATAGTAAAGTGACTCGTAGTTAATGAATGTTGATTAACGGGATCAAAGAGTTTGATCAGTTGATCTTGTATCATTGGAGATCATGATCTGTAGGTCCATTAGGTCCCTCTGTTGCCTCTATATGGATATATTGAGGGTATAAACTTTTAGAATGAATTTGAAGTGTTCAAATTCATATAAGCGATATATATCAACTATACGTGATATAATTGATATAATATATAGTTTGATGTGAATATGATTCATAATAAACTATATGCTTAAATTTGGCTTAATTTCCAAAGTATTGCTTAATTATGAAATTGTTTCATAATTAGAGCAATTAATTATGAGAGACATGAAAATTGAATATGATTCAATTTATAATGCTCATTTATGCAAATATGATTTGCATAATAAGGTATGAGATGCCTTATATTATGCAATTATGCAAATATGATTTGCATAATGCATAATATGTACATTTTCTCCACCCTTGCTTCCTATATAAAGGTGCATTTTGATGCACATTGGAAGGCTAGTTCATCATTATTTTGGAAATAGGAGTTTCCATATCTCTAAACTCTCTCAATTCCTCTAAAAAAACTCTCCCTTCTCCAAAAAGAAATCTCACCCATTCTCCCTCCCCGAAGAGAACAACGGTGAAGGCTTTTTGGTAGTGTTCGATGGGTAAGTGATTGTAGAGAACGAGAAGAGCATCAAAGGAGGAGAAGAACTAGAAGAAGAGTTTTCAAAGCTAACATATTTTTTCTCCATATATGCTTAATCTAATTTTCGATTTTTGTCGAAATTCTTACGACGAAATTGAGAGCAAAGCGATTCAAAACGCTTCCGTTGCGGGATACGATCCTTTCATATATATGTATATTTCTCAGTATATACTACTTATATAAATATATATCTCAGTATATACTACACGAGAAGTGTGCTCGTAATTTGTACCTTCCTAAGGTAGGATAGACTTCACTGGAGCAACAAGAAAGAAAGACGATGAGAAACGAGAGGATTTACAACAATTTTCAGAAGCATGCATACCTTGATGGGAAGTATTAAGGGTGTAAACTTTTGAGTATATCTATGGAGAGATGAGGAGATTTTTATCGGACGATATGCTCATAAGTCGTAATTCAGTAACGGAAGAATTACACCTATTATCTAATTTTTTTTTATTTAAATGTTACATCTACTACCTACTCTGGATTTGTGTTTTGATTTACTCATTTTTTCAAGCTATGTTCTGAAATTTAACTTGGAATGTATATTTCAATATATACTCTCTAGGTATAAACATATACTTACATAGTTTGTTAGTTTTTCAATTTCTAAATATATTCAATGGTTAGATCCCAATGTGCTCTATTAAGAACTTAATTTTTGGAAGTCATGTCAATTCAAAATTGACAATCTATTTTTTATTAGTTATTATTTACCTTCGTTTGATGTTCACATTAAACAAGAAATGGATTTGAATTTGTTTATGATTTTTATAACAAACTAGTTCCACGTATTTGGTGGTTAACAAGTATAAATTTCTATAGGGGTATTTTTGTCTCAAGGCAAATATTAGATCTTCTAAAAACTGTTTTAGCCATATTTGCAAAATAAAACATGATTAGTCATTTTTCAAATTGGATATTAGGATTTAACCATATATCTTGTTGTTCTTTATTTAAATATAAATAATAATTAATATGACCCATTAACATTTATTTACCTTCATGTTTTGGGCCTATTGATAAAGTGACCAAATTAAGTAAAGAGTAAACTACATAAATGGGTCATTTATTATGTTCCTTTTACACAAGTATCTAAAAGTTTTTAATTTTGCATTTATGTCCATTCTTTTTATTAGATAAAGTTGTAATTAAAGCACATTTACAATATTGCCTGTTGTTCATACGAAAATTTAAAAAAATAAAAAATAGAAAAAATCTTTCAATATTAATTACAATTTGAAAATCTTTCCTAAAAAGTAGCAAAATACTCCTAAATAATCCATTGTTCATAGGGAAATAAAGAATAATTAAATAATTAAAAATAGAAAAAATCTTTAATATATTGATTATGATTTGTTCCCTAGGGCAAGATCCTCTTAATAACCGCCCAATTATCACAATCCCTCCCAAAAATTTCTTCCAATCATAAAAATTCTCTTAATTGTTCTCATCGACAAACAAATCTCTACACAATTTTCTCTCCATTAACGACGAATGTGGTTCGATTTGCCTTCTGAAAATCAATTCTCAAAATCAGAAAATATACAGGTGATCTATAGCATCTTTATGTTCATCAACCTCTTTCTTTCTCTCATATTTTGCTAAAGGACATTATAGTCGAAGAAAAATATACATTATATTGCATTTTTTGTGGAGTAGTCAAACGTATATTTCAAGTTTTAACTATGATATCCCTTTTTTTTAGTATTTTAGAAACAAATATTATTTTGAAGTGATTGTTTCAGTTTTAAAATAATATTGTACAATGTATGAATGAAAACTTGAAATTTGGAAGGATTTGGTTAGAACAGAGTCATGCATTTTAGATTAACATATTTTTTTTTCTAATTTTTTATATGATATTACTGAATTTGATGGTTTTGTATATATTATTATATGTTATGGAGTATATATTTGTGAATTTAATTAATCTTATGAGCATAGCTCAACTGGCATCAAGTAAGACTTATGATCAAGAGGTTATGAGTTTGAATCCTCCCACCCCAAATGTTGATATACTAAAAAAAAATTAATCTTACAAACTATGTTTTGATTATGTTAGTATTTTTGTACAAATATAATATATTTTCATGATCTATGGTTTTAAGATTACATTTGTTTCTTCAACAACCATATTAGATTTCTCAAGTCATACTCCAAAAGAAATACTAATGATATGTTTAGAGAGGAAAGTATATATATATATATATTTATTGTACACATACATTTGTTATCAAATTTTTAAAATGTAGTTGCATTTCTTATATATAGATGAGTATATTTGCATTTTATTTTAAAATATTTTCTCTCTTAATTGAAGGTGGATATTTTCTATTTTTCTTTTGGTGTATTTCATAGATTTAATGAATATGTCTATTACTTGATATAGACGTTAAATATATAATTCATACTAGACTGGGATTGAACTTGATTCAATGTCTGATCTTTTTAACTAAAAAAATATCAAAATGTGTATATATCAAATATATATCTATTGAGTATTATATGACGAAATTAATGCAGGTATAATTATTATGCATATGACCTAAAATATATGTTGAATATACAGTTCAAACTAGGATTAAGCTTGTCACACCCCCTCCCGAACTACCTGCTAACTTAGCCCGGCAGACGGCGTGAAGCCAACAGACATCGTTCACCTCTCTAACGATACCTGTTGACCCTGTTTTACCTGATAAGCATACTAACTTGTATAAGAAACACTTAAACATAACACAGCGGAATATTGTCAATTACGTAACCTACGTAAGGGGTAACCATACTTATGACTCTCTGGAAAACTGAAAGAGATATGAACATCACAACCAAAAACATACCCAACCATGGATCACACAACCACAACCTAAAATGTACACATAAACATAACTTTATAGTCCTTCTAGAATACATATAGACTTCCTATACATCTCCACCCACGTACAAAGTATCAAACTCTTGGAGCTTCCAGCAGACTATGGAAGGTTCTCAGGCACCGGGAGCTCGATCTCTACCTGAAAAGTGGGAAAAATACTGAAAGAATGAGCTATGAAGCTCAGTGAGTGACTTGAGTTTAAAAGAAAATTATTAACTCGTAAATCATATCACCTGGCCATCTATTAGCATATGCATTTGTAAACAAATGTTAAAAGTAACTGTGTAATCATAATAGCTTTTCATGAAAACCAGCAAGTATATCGTTAAAATCTCGTAAGGCATGTAAATGATATAAAATTTTTTTAAAACATGTCACAATCTACGTTGTGTAGGACACGCCCAGTACAACCAACGTTTATTCTACGATGTAGTGGGGCCCGCCCAGCACTCCCATCGTCTTTGTCGTAGTGGGGCCCGCCCAGCACTCACGACAACGCTATTGTCACGAGTACACTCAACGTCGACAACGAAATGACTCGTGCAATACTGCGGTACCATAAAACCTCGGGCTTAATATCTCAGAAGTTCACATGAAAGCATTTGAACATGCCTGCTTATCTTTTCTTTCATAAAACTCAAGCTTACTTAGCTTGTTCATAAAATTGGAAATCTTTAAAAACATACTTGCTCGAAATCATAACATTTCCATAAACTTCGGAAAATTCAATAAACATATGCTCGTGTATAAATTTCATCAAGACATTTAGGCTCATCATGAACACTTTAAAACATTTCTAAGAAATTATGAATGCTCATAAACAAGTGTTCAAGGAAAACAATAAACATCTAAACCCTTTTCATTCAAGCAAAACTTGCATTTCCTAAAACATAATTCAAGCATATAAACACTTTTGAAGTTCGTTTTGTCACTCACAGTATTAAAACTAGAACCTTGGCCCGTACACTCGACCTATTTGCTCTTGGCCTGTCAAACAAACCAAATTCAACCATTAGAACCTCGAGCTCATGCTTTTTAACCTTAACATTACAAGAAAACACACTTCCAAATTTTCCAGCATTATCAGATTTTCTGTCCTGTTTTCAGACAGCCATAACTTCTTCATTACTTAGCCAAACAGGGTGAAATTTATACCAAACTCTTCCTTTTTGAACGCTCTAAAAATCATATGAATACATGAAATTGAGATTCCCAACGGATTTGTTCAAAAATACCTCGAAAACTTCTTTCCCAGGAACTAACTTCTGCTATTCCAGATTCGATTTCCTGCTGCAACCCGAAACTTGACCTGATATTTACAACATCTTTCAATCATTTTCTATTCACGATTTCTTCACGAGAGTTGTAGGAAATTCAATAAGCTTTCCAACCATACCTATTAGAGTTTCTGATTCCAACTCTACAGATCAGTACAACCAAAAAATCAGAGACTTCTCGGATTTGACAGTAAATTCTGTCTTCTGTCTTCCTCTTCACAAAACAGCAACTTAAGGTCCGAATTGGCTCAAGCATCCTTCACTAACTTTGTTCAAAAATGAATTAGCTATCAAGAAAACCAAACCTCAACTCTTACCTCTTCCTGTGGAGCTCGAGATGTACAAAATATCAGAACGGGTCTGAGTTGTTCACCTTGCTGCTATACAAACAAACTTTGAGTTCTTCTCCTATCTTCTGCAACTTCAACTCGCGATAAACTTTGAGTTGTTCACCTTGCTGCTATACAAACACCTTGTTCTCTTTTGATTAATGAAGAAGAAAATCGATGGAAAGATAGTTTTTAAAAAGAGAACAAAGGTGGGGGTCCCACCTCCCACTTTCTTTTTTTCATCCCTTCCTTTTCCTTTATCTCTTTCTTTCTTTTCTTTTCTTTTCTTTTCAAAACAAAACTAAACTTAATGTAATAAACATTTCTTTCATTTTCTTTTCTTCTTTATCTTTAAAGCAAACCAAACCAAAATGGTTTAGACTTTTCCTTCCTTGTTTTCCTTTTGTCTTTCACTTCATTTCTTTTCTTTTTAAAACAAGGGAAACCAAGTCTTAAACATTCATTTCTTCTTTTCTTTTGTTTTTTTTATAAGGAAATTCTAAAGAAAGATCTCGGGTTTACAACTTACTTCCCCCTTAAGAAATTTCGTCCTCGAAATTTAGCAGTCTTAAAGTGAAAATCGTCGGGTACTTCCTCCTCATTTGGTCCTTTAACTCCCAGGTTGCCTCCTCTAACCTGTGATGCCTCCAACGAACCTTCACGAATGGGATCGTCTCGTTTCTCAAAATTTGTTCTTTCCTGTCGAGGATTTGAACTGCATCCTCTACGTAATTCATGTCTTCCTTTAGTTCAACTAGTTGTGCTTGCAACACATGTGTCGAATCTGGAATATACTTCCTCACCATGGACACATGAAAAACATCATGTACTCGAGATAGTTCCGTTGGCAACTCTAGTTTGTAGGCTGCTAGCCCAACTCGTCCCATTACTTGATAAGGATCAATATATCTGGGACTTAGCTTACCTTTCTTTCCAATATGAAAGACACCTCTCCACGGAGATAACTTCAAGAAAACTTGATCTCCAACCTGAGATCTTTCTTTGGAATTTCCTTATAAAAAAAACAAAAGAAAAGAAGAAATGAATGTTTAAGACTTGGTTTCCCTTGTTTTAAAAAGAAAAGAAATGAAGTGAAAGACAAAAGGAAAACAAGGAAGGAAAAGTCTAAACCATTTTGGTTTGGTTTGCTTTAAAGATAAAGAAGAAAAGAAAATGAAAGAAATGTTTATTACATTAAGTTTAGTTTTGTTTTGAAAAGAAAAGAAAAGAAAAGAAAGAAAGAGATAAAGGAAAAGGAAGGGATGAAAAAAAGAAAGTGGGAGGTGGGACCCCCACCTTTGTTCTCTTTTTAAAAACTATCTTTCCATCGATTTTCTTCTTCATTAATCAAAAGGAAGGTAAGGGTTTCGTGAGAGAAGGAGAAAGGAAGAAGAAGAAATGGTTTTTCGTGAGTTGAAGTTGCAGAAGAAAGGAGAAGAACTCAAAGTTTGTTTGTGTAGCAGCAAGGTGAACAACTCAGACCCGTTCTGATATTTTGTACATCTCGAGCTCCACAGGAAGAGGTAAGAGTTGAGGTTTGGTTTTCTTGAAAGCTAATTCATTTTTTAACAAAGTTAGTGAAGGATGCTTGAGCCAATTCTGACCTTAAGTTGCTGTTTTGTGAAGAGGAAGACAGAAAGATGAATTTCTTTGTCAAATCCGAGAAGTCTCTGATGTTTTGGTTGTACTGATCTGTAGAGTTGGAATCAGAAGCTCTAATAGGTATGGTTGGAAAGCTTATTGAATTTTCTACAACTCTTGTGAAGAAATCGTGAATAGAAAATGATTGAAAGATGTTGTAAATATCAGGTCAAGTTTTGGGTTGCAGCAGGAAATCGAATCTGGAATAGCAGAAGTTAGTTCTTGGGAAAGAAGCTTTCGAGGTATTTTTGAACAAATCCGTTGGGAATCTCAATTTCATGTCTTCATATGATTTTTAGAGCGTTCAAAAAGGAAGAGTTTGGTATACGTTTCACCCTGTTTGGCTAAGTAATAAAGAAGTTATGGCTGTCTGAAAACAGGACAGAAAATCTGATAATGCTGGAAAATTTGGAAGTGTGTTTTCTTGTAATGTTAAGGTTAAAAAGCATGAGCTCGAGGTTCTAATGGTTGAATTTGGTTTGTTTGACAGGCCAAGAGCAAATAGGTCGAGTGTACGGGCCAAGGTTCTAGTTTTAATACTGTGAGTGATAAAACGAACTTCAAAAGTGTTTATATGCTTGAATTATGTTTTAGGAAATGCAAGTTTTGCTTGAATGAAAAGGGTTTAGATGTTTATTGTTTTCCTTGAACACTTGTTTATGAGCATTCATGATTTCTTAGAAATGTTTTAAAGTGTTCATGATGAGCCTAAATGTCTTGATGAAATTTATACACGAGCATATGTTTATTGAATTTTCTGAAGTTTATGGAAATGTTATGATTTCGAGCAAGTATGTTTTGGCAAGTATGTTTTTAAAGATTTCCAGTTTTATGAACAAGCTAAGTAAGCTTGAGTTTTATGAAAGAAAAGATAAGCATGCATGTTCAAATGCTTCCATGTGAACTTCTGAGATATTGAGCCCGAGGTTTTATGGTACCGTGTGCACACAGGTCATTTCTCTTGTCGACGTTGAGTGTACTCCGTGACAATAGCGCTGTCGTGAGTGCTGGGCGGGCCCCACTACATCGTAGAATAAACGTTGGTTGTACTGGGCGTGTCCTACACAACGTAGATTGTGACATGTTTTAAAAAAAGTTTATATCATTTACATGCCTTACGAGATTTTAACAATATACTTGCTGGTTTTCATGAAAAGCTATTATGATTACACAGTTACTTTTAACATTTGTTTACAGATGCACATGCTCATAGATGGTTAGGTGATATGATTTACGAGTTAATAGTTTTCTTTTAAACTCAAGTCACTCACTGAGCTTCATAGCTCATTCTTTCAGTATTTTTCCCACTTTTCAGGTAGAGATCGAGCTCTCGGTGCCTGAGAACCTGCCATAGTCTGCTGGAAGCTCCAAGAGTTTGATACTTTGTACGTGGGTGGAGATGTATATGAAGTCTATATGTATTCTAGAAGGACTATAAAGTTATGTTTATGTGTACATTTTAGGTTGTGGTTGTGTGATCCATGGTTGGGTATGTTTTTGGTTGTGATGTTCATATCTCTTTCGAGTTTTCAGAGAGTCATAAGTATGGTTACCCTCACGTGAGGTTACGTAATTGACAATATTCCATGTGTGTTATGTTTAAGTGTTTCTTATACAAGTTAGTATGCTTATCAGGTAAAACAGGGTCAACAGGTATCGTTAGAGAGGTGAACGATGTCTGTTGGCTTCACGCCGTCTTCCGGGCTAAGTTAGCAGGTAGTTCGGGAGGGGGTGTGACAAAGCTTAACTAAATTTTATAGTCATTTTCACTATATATATATATAGGCTAAATTATAGAAAATGCCCCTAAACTATGGGGTTTGTGTCAAAAATACCTCTAAACTTTAAAAACTTTCAAAAATAGCCCTGGACTTTCAAAAATGTTCAAAAATACCCTTGCCGTTAAGTTTTGGATGGTAACCGTTAAATTTTTGTTTCAAAAATACCCCTGAACTTTTAAAAAGTTTCAAAAATACCTCTGGCCTTAAAAAACTTTCTAAAAAATATTTACCATTAAGTTTTGGATGAAAAGTATTAAAATTTCATTTCAATAATACCCTTAACCTTTCAAAAAAGTTCAAAAATAGAAAATACAATACCGTTTAAGTTTTAATATAGTGTATAAGAATATTAGAGTTTCGTCTATATAGGATTGATATTCTAATTTACTTAATTATCATGAATATAATCACCCAATTTATTTGAAAAAAGAAATAGAAAAATGAATAAAAGCAAAACAAAATAAATATATAAAATAAATGAGGAAGAAAACAATCAATCTTAAGGAATTGATTTCATCAATCAAACTAACAATTCAATTAATTAAGACCCCGTTTGATAAGCATTTGATTTTTTGTTTTTGTTTTTGAAAATTAAGTTTAACAATACTACTTCTACCAATAGGTTTCTATATTTTCTTTTCTACTTTGTACCTATGTTTTCAAAAACCAAGCTAAGTTTTAAAAACTAAAACTCTGTTTGATAATAATTTAATTTTTGATTTTTGGTTTTTGAAAATCATGCTTGTTTTTTTACAATTTCTTTTCATATTCTCTATAATGATTTCCATCTTTCTTGAGGTACCATTTAAGTTTCTAGCAAAATTTCAAAAACAAAAACAAGTTTTTGAAAACTACTTTTTTTAGTTTTCAAATTTTAGCTTGATTTTTTAAAACATAGGTACATAGTAGATAAGAATACATAGAAACTTATTGATAGAAGTGGTATTTTTAGGCTTCATTTTCAAAAAATAGAACTAAAAACCAAATGGTTATCAAACGGGGCTCAACACAAATAAGATTGACATGCAAATATTTCATAAGTCAGGAAGACAAAAGTTAAGATTACCTTTTACGAAAGCAAGTGGATGTTTTGGATCTTCCACATCATTCTTGGGTGAGGTCCGGGTAAATTTTTAAAATTTCTAATAGATTGATTAAATGAAATCTCAAAGAATTCCATTAAATACTAAAGAAATTATTGAAAAACATTTTTTTTTAATTTTTTTAAGGCCAAGGGTATTTTTGAAACTTTTTAAAAGTTTGGGGGTATTTTTGAAACAAAACTTTAACGGTTACCATCCAAAACTTAACGACAAAGGTATTTTTAAACATCTTTGAAAGTCCAAGGGTATTTTTGAAACTTTTTAAAGTTTAAGGGTATTTTTGACACAAACCCCATAGTTTAGGGGCATTTTCTATAATTTAGGTATATATGACAAAGTGGACACATGAACAATTATTTTAGTGTATAATATATTTATGAAATAAAGTATGATAAAAAGATATTGGATATATATGAAGAAATGTATTAAAAAAACAACCGTTTTTATCTCAGAAACCTTGAAGTCAACGTAATTTTCATTTTCATTCCATATACCATGGTGAACAATGCATATTGGATCTGAGTTTGTACTTTTGCGTATGGATATATGTATGAGGTATATATCAACTATAATGACATAATATACAACAGAAATATGACTAAAAATATTATTACATGATGTATTTTCTTTATGACATTGAATATATAAATAGTAGTCACATCTACTAAAGTTATATGAAAATACAATAAGGATAACAATAGGAAATGAAACTAAAATAACGTTTTGAATATGAAACCAACTAATATATTTGTCGTCAACAATTTCCATATCTTTCTTTATAAATGATTGTGATCCAAGGCTAACAAATAATTGAGGGTAATCAAAATTACCTATCATGTTGAGTTTGGTCATTATAGTGCCAAATAATATGTATAAGGAACCATTTATCTCAGAAACCTTGAAGTCAACATAATTGTCATTTCATTCCATACACCATGGTGAACAATGCCATGCGTACTGGATATGAGTTGGTACCTATGTATGAATAATATCTATAAGGAATATATTTCTACAATTACATAATATACAACGGTAATATGACTAACAGTATTATTACATGATGTACTTTTTTTATGATATTGAATTTGCTAAAACAATATGAAATATACAATAAGAATAACAATAGGAAATGAAACTGAAATCAAGATTATAACATGAGATATACAAAAAAACCTAGATAAATGTACAAAAAAGCATTAAATACAGTAACACATGTAAATAATATCTTACTCATTGTTGATGACGGAGGTTGCTGGAAAATGGGACAAAAATATAAAAAAACGATGGAGGAGGTTGTTGGAAATGGAAGAAAATCGTGAAGGTGATGAAAGAGGTTGGTGAAAATGGAAGAAAACAAAAAATAATGGAAATGAAATAAATATTTTAATTAATATAAATATTAATGATGATTTAGTAATAATGACAATAATTAATTTGGATAGAGAAACATATATATTATACTATTTAATGATATATAAATTTAATAAATAGAAAATTGTATATAGGGAAACTATGTATATGTAAAAATAATATTCTACACAATTTCAATAAGGGCAGTTTTGTCCAAATATTTTTTTTTCTATTTCTAAAAAAACGAAAAATCCATAAATGCAAAATATATAAATTGTGGACAATGCTGCAAGAGGATCTTAAAAAATGGTCATTTATAACAATTACTCTGTAAAAGATAGTTTTTCTAATTTAAACACCATGATGGAAAGACGTATATAAAGACAAAAAGATTATTCCTCTCTCTACTGAATGAAGTAGAAGTTTCTCTCATCAAGAAACCTAATCAAGTTCAAGTTTTAAAGGAAGACCAAGAGAGATAAACACAATCTTTCTTTACAAGATCAATATCATGAATGAAGGTATGCTCATATTATTGTGAAAATTATCTAGTTCAAAGATCTTGACGTTCTATGCGGAAATTAATGAACTTCAACTCTTTTTAGATGGTCTGATATACCACCCTACTTGGTAATCTTATCAATGAGAGGCCTAGTTGTGAGTCTAGTGGTAATGGAAATAAGGGGCGCTCCAAGATACTTGATGGGCGCAGAATAACATGAGATCATCAACAAAACAAAGGAGTTCCAATCCACCATAGTATCTTCACCTTTATGCCACATCGCTGCCTACGCTTGAAAGCGGGACAAAATTAGTTGGTCGTCACTTTGATGATCCTAGTGTGAGTGGATGCGTAGTTTGAAAGTATTGCCACTTGAACCAGGGGCTTCCACGCCTTTTTTTGGCTGACGTTCCTTTGTAAGAGGTCCCCCTGGACTTTGAATGAGGAAGTCAAGCAGCGAATTCCATGTGTTCCGCATTGATTGAAAGATGAGGAATAACACAAAAGAGGAAACGTCTGACATTAGAGATGACTTCTATTGAATTATACAATGTTAAGGTTTTATTGTATAATCATGTAATTTAAAGTACAACACAATGACGTCACCATCAGGATATTCTTCAAACTTGTCGTCGCTGGTATCGATACCAAAGGTGAGGAAAATACAATAGTCCATTTGTTTTCGTGTAGGTCCTACTTTCGAGTGTCAAATTCGTGGTTTTCATGATGGTAACGACCTAATCTAGAATGATTTAATATTTTTTTTGGTATTTTTTTAAAATAACAAACAAGTACATGTCATAAAGTAACATTGATTTTAGACATGTGTGAGAAACTTTTCTAATGGTGATAAAAACGAAAACTTAAATGAGGATATAAATTGATACACTTATCAAGTTTGAGGTTAAATAAACTAAATTGAAAGTTTATGGTTAAAATTGATACAGTCTATCAAATTTAAGATTTAGATTGATTAAATTGAAAATTTAAGGTTAAAATTGACATCAAGTATGAGGTGATGAAATTGAAAATTAAAGTTAAAATTGATACAACTTATTAAATTTAGGTATCAAAAATGCTTTTTTCCCATATTTAATTTAAGTTGTAATGTGATGAAATGTTTAGGGTTACAATTATACCAGAAACGAAGTTGAAGGTTAAAATTGATATTTTTAGAAATTGTGTTTCACTGTGAGCTTTACTTGTGAAGCGCAGAACCCTAAAGCAGGGGCCCAAACCCTGTGTGTGTGTTTCGCTCTCTTGATCAAATCCGGCCGTGACCGGAGACTGCAGAAATGAAATCGGCGGCTTCACCTTCTTCAGTCGAAGCTTTGAGGAATGGAGGAGAAGGAATCGCCTCCGCCCTATCTTCTTCTGATCAGTCTCATCTGTTGCTTGCCACTAGACCTCCCAGGTACTTCCTTTTCTCTCTCTTCTCTTCCTTTATTGTCTTTGGATTCGCCTTCTCCTTCATACTGCTTCATCGGCTCCACCTTTTTGGGCCTTCAATCGCTCCCTTCTGCTCCTGCTGCTGTTTATTACCGATTTTTCCTTTGCCAGTGGGTTTTTTGTTTTTCCTTTTTTAATCGCTGCTGCCGGAATCACCAGTGGCTCAGTTTGTTGGCTGTTTTTGTTATTGATTTTGTACAATTGGAATATTGAGGGCACACTTCACATTTCTGACAACAGTGTGTCTTCTCTGAATTCTGTTCGATTACTCTTTTTCCCTTTTCTTTTTTAATGGCTCACTTCCATTTCCATTCTGATGATTCACTTTTTCTTAATTCTTTTGGATTGGAGCTAGCTTTCTTGTAGGTAGTTGATGCCTCCTTTTGTGGGCTTGTTTTTTATGCCCTTGTAATTCTTTCATTTTTTTTTTTGTTTCTTAAAACAAAATATTCACTTCCATTTTCATTGTATTGAGTATTATAAGGTGGTCGAGTCCTTTGTGCTATTATTTAGAACATGTTGTTAGAGAGGAATTTGAGAATCTCTATAGAAAGTTTGTGTTGAAGTACTGATATATGATTAAATTTACTCTAATCAATAACTTTAGCTTTTGAGTTATTGAGTTGAGTGGTGTTTTAGCATTGCATGGGAGAGTGTCATTTCCTCCAGAAAATATCATTTGATAATCTCTTGTTCGGTCTTGTGCCGATGTCCATGCCTAGTGAGGAGTTAAATATTGATATGTTTCATTTTGGATAAGCACAACTGAACATTAAAAAAAAAAAAGCTTCATTAAGGATCTTTCGCAGGGACTTTTGTTTTTTGGTAACCATCCTTTATTTTCAATTCTTTAACATCTATGATTGTTGTGTTTGTTTGTGGGCTATGGCTTTCATTTCTTTTAAGTTTTGGCTTTCAATTCTTCAACATCTATGATTGTTAAGATTAAAGATGTATTGAATTTCATTTCTTTTAAGTTTTGGGAACTTTTGTGATTGATAAAAAAGGAAGGATTGAGAGAATTTATATGCTAGATTGAATATCATTTCTTTTAAGTTTTGGGTGGGAACTTATGTGATTGTTTCTTTTCATCTGCACTGAATCTATAAAAATTCAGTCTTCCTCATTTGTTCTAATATGATTAATGTGACTGTTATTTAAGCAGGCAAGTAGTATCAATATTGACTTGTTCAAAGCTATGTGCTATTTGCTTTGTTGCCGGGGTGGTTGTTGGTTACTCGTTAAAGCGATGCGTCAATCGATGGGTTTCCAAGCTATTGAGGAGATTGAAAGATGATTGATATGTCCATCCCCTTGTTTTGGTATGCCAGTTTCATTGATTGTTATGGATAGAAATGAATTGCTTATTTGTTGCTCAATTAGGAAAGACGGCCCAATGTTTAGTTTGTATTTTTTTTCTTTTTTCTTTTGATATGAAAAAAGAAACATTGAGAGCCTTGGAAATATAAAGTTTGAAAACCAACCATTTTTTTCTTTATTTTTTTTCTAGCAGATTGATCAATTGCCATGAAAGTTGTCGCTTCAGCAGGAAAGTCACCAATGTCAAGCGCAATTTTGCATGTTATTTTTGTTTGTTTTAGGTTAAATTAATAGTTTAATCTTCAAAGTTCTAGGTTTATGTCTATCTGATCCTTGAACTTACAAAAATGTCTAATAGGCCCGTGAATTTTCAAATATTGGTTTCTGTTTGGTCCCTAGACTTAAAAAAGTGTGTAATATATCTTAAACTTTGAAATTTGTGTCCAATAAGTCTCTAAATTTTCATTTTTGTATCTAATAAGTCATTCATCCATTCAACATTCTAAAACATTCACGAAATTACTATACACAAAATTGAAAGTTCAGGGTTTTATTAGACATTTTATTCATTTATATATTTGATAGATCAATTAGTTTTTAAAAAATGTTGAAAATGTCAGAGACCTACTAGACACAAAATTGAAATTTCTTGGTCTATTAGATATTTAAAATTCAGGGACTTATTAGACACAAACCTAAAAGTTTAGGTACTAAAATTTTAATTTAACCTTTGTTTTATGATCTTTCTACTTTCTATCTTTTTTCCCCTCTTCTACAACGTAGACTCCTTGTACATATGTTTTTAAGAATTGTGATTAGGTAGCTGTTAAGTATTAAGATTATTGTATAACTATTGGTAAGTTAGTAAGTTTCAAGGATTTGATTGTTTTAGAGAAGTTTCTTTTAAGACAAACTTAGAAAAACCAAAATTTAAGTCCCATTTGATAACAGTTTTGTTTAAGGCAAGGTAGTCATTGCACAGATGGAGACTTCCATCCTTTTACTTTTGGATAACTCATCTAACTGTTTTCAGAGTTCAACTAACTTTGGTGGAGTCATGCGATTGCATTTGATGTAATCTGTTCTGTTTTGTACTCTGTTTCCTATGCTTCTGTTTAGGACTTCTTTTTGGGCTTAAGTTGTATTGGGCTTAAGTTGTTATTGGTGGGCTTTACCCGGCTTAGAGAGCTATTTATAGGAGTGGTTTGTGGTTGTAGGGAACAAATTTTTACGTTTTAATAATATTTCGTTTCCTTCAAGAAGATTTAATCTTCGGACTACACCAATTTGGTATCAGAGCACCCTCGGGAAGGGACCTAATGGCAGGGAAAAAGATCCCAGCCTCCACGGGAGAAGAATCTGCAATGCTAACTTCAGAGGCTTCATCCAATCATCCGCCCATGACTCCTCAAACAATTACCAAAAGAGTGTTGTCTATGGAGGACTCCATTAAAGAATTAAAGGTCTGCGTTAAGGAGATTCAATACATGTTAAGTGTTCTTACCCAAGACACTGAAAAGAAGGGGGTAACATCTAGCAGAAACATCGAATCAGAACCCCGAAATTTTGAACTCAGATCTTCCAGTCACCAAGAAGTACAGACAAAAGGGAAGACAAAGTGGCAAGAACCTCATTCAATACACCAAGAATCTCGTTCAACATATCAAGAAACATCGAGAAGGTATCCTCCTCATTTCAAGAAACCAGAAACTAGATGGGAAAACATCAAACCCTCTGAGTATGATAGCTCCAGTGATGAGGAAGAGAATTTGCTACAACCAAATCCTCTATTTAATACAACAGATGGAGTGCCTTGGCAACCGTTTGGATCACAATACCATCCACAAGAATTTCGAATGAAGATTGACCTACCTTTCTTTAGTGGGAAACTAGATCTTGAAACCTTTCTCGATTGGATTAAGGACGTGGAGAATTTCTTTGAATATACCAACACACCCGAAGAAAGAAAGGTAAAGCTAGTAGCTTATAAATTGAAAGGTGGAGCGGCAGCTTGGTGGGACCAATTAAAAATCAATAGAAGAAGATATGGAAAGAAACCTGTCCGAACATGGCCAAAGATGTTAAGACTAATGAAGGTACAATTCTTGCCAACCGACTATGAACAATTATTATATAATCAACTCCAACATTGCCAACAAAGGGATCGGATTGTTGCGACATACACAGAAGAGTTTAATAGATTAAGCGCACGGAATAACCTCCTTGAGTCAGAGAACCAACAAATTGCCCGCTATGTGGATGGATTAAGGGAAGACATTAAACGAAAGGTAAGGCTACAACCCATATATACTTCCTTCCAGATGCAGTTTCCTTAGCCTTCAGGGTTGAACAACAGAAACTGGAAAGAATGAGAAGTCAACCAGCCAAGAGAACCACATGGGGAGGTTTCCAAAAAAGAACTAATCAAGAATCCTTCAAGAATTCATCCCAGGACATCTCACAAAGAAATACTTTCAAGAATAAAGAAGAAATAGAAGGAAAGGGGCAGAAAGTAGCGGAGGTGGCCACCAAGAAAGTGACTCCTAACATCTATAACAGACCCACTTTGGGCAAATGTTTTAGATGTGGCGTACAAGGTCACTTATCCAATCAATGTCCACAACGGAGAACGGTCACCTACACAGAAAACCAAGAAATCTATCCCACTGATGAAGAAGATCAAGAAGCTGAAGTTAACTATCTAGAACCTGATGAAGGAGACCAATTATCGTGCCTCATCCAGAGAGTATTGCTAACTCCATCAATAGAACCCCATGAACAAAGACATTCTTTGTTTAGGACAAGGTGCACAATTAAAGGGAGAGTTTGCAACATCATCATTGACAGTGGAAGTAGCGAAAACATAGTATCCAGGAAGTTGGTACAGGCCTTAAAACTAAATATCGAGCCACACCCTCATCCTTACAAGGTTAGTTGGATTAAGAAGGGAGGTGAGGTGCCCATTAACGAAGTATGCACAGTTCCTTTATCAATTGGTAACAATTACAAGGATCAAATCATGTGTGACGTTCTTGAGATGGACGCCTGCCATGTCCTTTTGGGAAGGCTGTGGCAATATGATATGCAAGCCATCCATAAAGGAAGGGAGAATACATATGAATTTCATTGGATGGGGAAGAAAATTGTCCTCCTTCCTTTAGCACAAACCAGAGGAAAGGACAAAAACAAAGGGTTAGAAGACAATCCCAACAACTCCTTATTCACAATAATACAGGGAGAAAAATTCGATACCACTGAGACAAAGGAACTGTGGGCCGTTGTTAATACTAGCACAACCGGAGGACATGGGGAAGAACCTACAAGGGAGATCAATGAACTACTCCAGAAGTTCCCTGAAATAACCAAAGAACCAGAAAAATTACCACCCCTTCGGGACATCCAACATCAGATAGACTTAATGCCGGGATTCGTCCTACCGAATCTGCCTCACTATCGAATGAACCCTATAGAATGCACGACCTTACAAGACCAGGTACAACAGTTACTCGACAAGGGGCACATACAACCTAGCCTTAGCCCTTGTGCAGTTCCAGCTCTTCTTACTCCAAAAAAGGATGGCACATGGAGGATGTGCATTGACAGCAGAGCAATAAACAAGATCATCAGAAAGTATAGGTTCCCAATCCCACGTCTTAGCGATCTATTTGACCAACTAGCAGGGGCAACAATATTCTCCAAGGTAGATTTAAAGAGTGGCTATCACCAAATCAGGATCCGTCCAGGGGACGAGTGGAAGACAACCTTTAAGACGAATTTTGGGCTATTTGAATGGTCAGTTATGCCTTTCGGATTATCCAATGCTCCTAGCACCTTCATGAGGCTTATGACCCCAATATTACAACCTTTCTTAAATAAATTCGCAGTGGTATACTTCGATGACATACTAGTCTACAACAAGTCCAAAGAAGAACACTTCGAACATCTAAACCTTCTATTTGAGACTTTGATGGCCAATGAACTATATATAAATCTCAAGAAGTGCTCATTTGGGATGACAAAGATACACTTCTTAGGGTTTGTAATCAGCTCCCAGGGCATTGAAACTGATCCATCAAAGGTACAAGCTATACAAAATTGGCCAACGCAAAAAAGAGAAAGGGACATACAGTGTTTTTTAGGTTTAGCCTCCTTCTACAGGAAGTTTATTAAAGACTTCAGCACTATTGCAGCCCCCATAACTCAGTGCTTAAAAAAGGGGAAGTTTATATGGGGGGAAGAATAGGGAAAAAGCTTCCAACTACTAAAAGAAAAATTGAGCTCAACCCATGTCTTGTCATTTCCAGACTTTAATAAACCATTCGAAATAGGAGTAGATGCTTCAAGAGTTGGAATTGGGTCAGTCCTTTCTCAAGAGAACCATCCCATTGAATATTACAGTGAGAAACTAAGTGAGGCTCGAACCAAATGGACCACCTACGAACAAGAACTATATTCCCTCATTCGAGCTTTAAAGCAATGGGAACATTATCTATTGGGAAGAGAATTTATATTATTCACTGACCACTTCTCTTTAAAATTCCTACAAACTCAAAGGGGAATCAATAGAATGCATGTTAGGTGGATGTCTTATATTCAACGATTTGAATTTGTGATCAAACACAAGGCAGGGACCACCAATCAAGTAGCTGACGCATTAAGCGGAAAATACAGCTTATTAACCCAACTAGAAGGAGAGGTCACAGCCTTTAAAACCTTACCAGAGAGTTATGAACAAGACGTGGATTTCCAGCACATTTGGACTCAATGCAAACAACATGTTCAAACTAAAGATTTCCACTTGATTAATGGATATCTGTTTAAGAATAATGCCTTGTGCATTCCTCATACATCTTTAAGAGAAAACCTAATAAAGGAATTACATGGAAATGGACTAGCTGGACATTTTGGAAAAGACAAAACCTATGAGCTGGCTACATCTCATTTTTACTGGCCTCAACTACGGAAGGATGTGTCAAAATTTTGTAAAGAGATGCTTTACATGTCAAACAGCAAAAGGTCAAAGGCAAAATATAGGTTTGTACCAACCACTACCAATTCCTAAAACTATTTGTGAAGATCTATCAATGGATTTTGTTCTTGGCCTTCCCCTCACCCAAAGAGGCTGCAATTCAGTCATGGTAGTCGTAGACAGGTACAACAAAATGGCCCATTTTTTAGCGTGCAAAAAGACACATGATGCAGTTAACATTGCTAACCTATTTTTCAAAGAAATCGTTCGACTACACGGTATTCCAAAGACAATAATTTTCGATCGAGATGTAAAGTTCCTAAGCTATTTCTGGCGAACTCTATGGAGGAAGTTCAACACAAGTCTAAAGTTTAGTTCAACAGGCCATCCTCAAACCGACGGCCAGACAGAAGTGACTAACAGAACATTGGGGAACCTCATCAGATGTTTAAGCGGAGAGAAGCCAAAGCAATGGGACTTACAGCTAGCTCAGGCCGAGTTTGCCTACAACCATATGAGGAACCGATCCACAGGAAAGTCACCTTTTGAAGTTGTTTACACTAATCTGCCTCGTTTGACGGTAGATTTAGCAAACATACCCGTGCCCTTTGAAGGCAATTAGGAAGCCGAGGTCATGGCAGAAAGGATTTCTCAATTACATAAGGAAGCGCATGATCATCTGGAGAAGGCTAACCTAGATTACAAGAGGGCCGCAGACAAACACAGGAGATTGAAGCTGTTCGAGGTAGGAGATTTATCATGGTACACCTCCACAAAAGCAGATTACCTACGAGAGCACATTCAAAGTTGCATCCCAAGAAAATAGGCCCATATCCAATACTTCAGAAGCTTGGAGATAATGCTTACAGAGTAGATTTGCCTCTTGAGTACAAAATATCCCCGATATTCAATGTGACTGATTTATTTGACTATCAAGCGCTTGATTTGTTCCAGCTAGCTTCCTAAACTCGAGGACGAGTTTATTTTAAGGGGGAGGGAAATTGATGTAATCTGTTCTGTTTTGTACTCTGTTTCCTATGCTCTGTTTAAGATTTCTTTTTGGGCTTAAGTTGTATTGGGCTTAAGTTGTTATTGGTGGGCTTTACCCGGCTTAGAGAGCTATTTATAGGAGTGGTTTGTGGTTGTAGGGAATAGATTTTTACATTTTAATAATATTTTGTTTCCTTCAAGAAGATTTAATCTTCGGACTACACCAACATTCTTGGTGGGCAGTCTTGCCCTTGGTAACAATTCAATTTTGTGATCTATCCTCCTGTATGGGGGCAGGGCCTTTGGCAGAATGTCGGGCATTGCATCACAATATGTTTCCTACATGCGTTGGATCTCTTGGGAACTAACTCTTTCGAGCTTTCATCCTCAATCAGGGGAATGACAAAATAGATGGGTTCATTTTGGGTGAGATCTCGTTTTAGTTAGAAAGCATATATCATTTCACTCCTTCTCGTTGTTTGATGCTAGTCTGAACGACGGTGGGATTGGACTATGTAATCACTTAGCATTTTGCTAAGGGCATGAGAATGATTTTGTGTTCGAGAAGAAATTCCTTCTCCACAACGTCAAAGTCACGAAATAAATCTGCCCACTCTAGGTCCCCAACTTTACTATAGTTCTCTTTACGATTTCCATGATAGGTAAAGCTGCAAAGTTGACAGCTTTCTCATGGATCTTTTTTCTCGTGTAAATCCAGTCGACATGCTTTTGTTTTGGTCATGAAATTGTGGGTGGCATCAAAGTCAACCATAGTGCTCCTGGTAGGCTTCTGGTTCTTCTGGAGCATATATGGGAATTTCAGAACTCCCATGCGGGTGTTTTCATAATTCTCTTCGACTGGTGTTTCCATTTCACTAATTTTAACTTCCCATTCATGATTATTTGCTAATAAGGCTTGGAAAACCTTAAGTGTGGCTCATTAGACTTGATGAGGCCCTTACACAGGAAGCACGAGGGAGGCCCCCACTTACTAGTACTCTGATGATTCGGACTCGGTAAAATTTTTTTGCCCTTATGTTGGAAGGTTTGCAATCTCCCCACACACATTATTAACTCCCCCACTAACACCTTGCTTGAGCTTGAGAATGACTCATAATATTTAGCATGATTTTATTTTGTTCTAGGAGATTGCCCATTCCCGCCGTTATACCCATGCCCTTCTTTGATCCATCTTGGATGTAGGGGTTCAAAGACACATCGAGAGGATCGTTGGCAAAAACCTTATCTTCCCAACTATAATAAGGTACTTTGGCATTCAAACAAAGTGTTGTGATGAGGTTGGGGAAGTATAACTTGCCCTTATTCTTCTTATAGCATTCCCTGATCTGCCAGACAATCAGACTTCCCACATCAACTTCAATTATGCTAAAATGACGTAAATTAAGAGGACCCTATCCCTTGACACTGTAGTGTCATTGGTGGTTGGCAAGATGTGAAGCTTAATAAATAATAGCCAAATGTGAGCTTCGGGTGTAAGGTAAGAGGCTAGGATTGTTCTCACTCCCATACGGCTAACTCTCTGTTAAGCCCGTTCAACCCCCACTGTTTTTAAGGCAGCATTAAGCTGAGCTTCAGTTGGAGCCATGAACATCTCATTGAATGTGCCATAGGTGTAACACTAAAGATTCAGGGTAGCGTTGATAGCTTCCTTGCTCCAATCAACCTCAACCCCCCTCACAATGGATGTCTGTTCGGATGACATGTAGATATTAGCATAGAACTCCTTCACGGTATAAACTATGGATGATTCAGGTTCTTTGCAAAATGTCTCCCATCCTAAGTTGGAGATTCCAATGGCTAGAAAAGGTGGGAGTTGAATGAAAGGTGAGAGAAATCCTCTTTCCAACAAGGACTTGTCTTAAACTCCTCAAATTTGAGCTTAGCCTTTTCATTTAATGAATCTATTTGGAATGGAGTCTTCTTTGTCCTCTTCTTCTTCAACTTCTACGACTTTCTCCTTTCCTTTTTTCTTCTTCTTGCCTCCTTTTTTGACAAATGTTGGGGCCCAAGGGATTTCCACTTCTTGCGGCACATCCTCAACCACTTGTGGTTTCTCTTCAACCACCTTTTTTCCTTTGTTCCTTGAAGACTTGGAAGTGTGGCTAGAAGTCTAGGTTTGGGACACTTATCTCAGCAACAAACAACTCTCATCCTCCCTTCTAGCTTTACCCTTACTTCTCCTCCACATGATTCTTTTGCTTGAGAATAAGGAGATTAGCAAAAGCCTTAACACTGGAAAAGGGACAAGGATGCTCTCAGGTAAAGGTCAAAACAAACCTTTTTTTTCGCTTGTCTGAATTTCTCAGGTTCCCAAGGTTGTTCACGAGAGGGGCAACAGGAATAGGAGTGATTGATGGATTGTTGCAGAATGGACAAGTTAGGCTAACTTATGGTCTAAGCTCACTACTCCACCATATTTTGACATCCTTGTTGAAGCTACATTGTAACACTCTAGGCCCAGGATTCAGATCATGATTCGGAATCCACATTTGGCCCCTATTGGCCCTGACATTCTTTCGCATCCTCTGTGACCTGGCCACGTCACCATACCATACATACCATCCTTGAGTTGCTTGCGAGAGTGAAAACTTTTCCCACAAACGAACACGGGGCCTTTCAGCATGCTTTGTTCTCACTCACATGCTCCATAGGAAAATTCCCAAGAGATCACCCAACATAGGATTGCTCCAAGCCAAACATGATTAACTTTGGAGTTCCTATGATTGAGCTACTGAAAAGGAAGGTGCACCTTGTTCAATTCTCGGTAATCAATGCACAAGCACATCAACCCAGCTTTCTTTTTCACGAAAAGTACTGGCGCACCCCATGGTGAGACACTAGGGCGAGTGAAGCTCTTGTCCAAAAGTTCCTGTAACTAAGTCTTGAGTTCCTTCAACTCGGTTGAGACCATTCTATATGAAGCTTTCGATAAAGGTGCATTGTCAGGCTCCAACTCAATGCTAAAATGCACCTCCCTGACTGGAGGTAAGCTAGGCAAATCCTCAGGGAACACATCGGCGAACTCCCTGACCACTGGGATCGATGACACACCCCCTTTTTCACTCATCGTGTCTGTTACACTAGCTAAGAAGGCCCAAACCCCTTGACCGACCAACTTGCTTGCCTTTAGGGCTTAAATCACCTTCGGAATCGTCCCTGACTCAGTCTCCATGATCTTGAAGCTCAGTTTCGATGGAGGCTTAAATACCACCTCCCTATAGTGACAGTTGATGTTGGCATGATTCGCAACTAGCCAATCCATGTCCAAAATCACATTGAAGTCACTCATCTCCATGACTATTAGAGACACCTCTAACAAGCGACCTTCCACCAAGACCTGATCGGTCTTCATCAAGCTAAAACCTAGAGGCTCTACTTCTAGATGGACTTGCCCCACGAATAAAGTAGAAATAAAAGAGTGTGTGCATCTAGAATAAAAAAGAACAAATGCATAGTGACCGAGTATAGGCAGGGTACCTATTACGACTCTCCTTGATCCTCCTGCGACTCTATTTGTACAGCTGATGCAGGGACCGAATGCACCGAGACCACATTCGAGATAAGGACAGGTACATGAATGAATTGAGACCACGTCCAAATAAGAGGGGATCCTGGGTCTGGGGCGTTACAGTTGGTATCACAACCTTAGGTTTTTAGATCCCATGTACTCGCCTATATCGTAGGTAACGATCCTTATAGTCTCTCGCGAAAAGTCGTCTCGTTGCCTCCAGGTTTACTTTTACTTTGTAAAGTAATTCGGGTTTAGTATGTTGCATGTACTGTGATGTAAGTGTTATGCTCTACTTGAGTTCTCTTGCTCCTTATGTTAAATTTTTGCTAGTAGTTTAACACAAACTATGACCCTTGGACAAGGACGTGGCAGAGCAGTAGCTGGCAGACGTCGTCGTGGTGGTTGGAGTGGAGAGGCTGGGGTTGAGGAGCTCGTGGCCAAGATCCGGTTGTTGACCAACCGGTAGATGGGCACCCCGAGCATCAGAGCTTAATCAGGATGCCCCAGTCGTCGACTGGGCAAAACGATGAGAACCCTCGAGAGCGAGGGAACGACCATGCCCCGCCGCCAGCCACTGTAACCTTAGCAGGCCTCCAGGAGCTCATCCAAATGACAATGCTCACTCAAGTCCTGTGAGTGCTGGCGAGCCAGAACCATGGGGTTGCGCTGATTTAAAATAAGGGTCCGACACCTGCTTAGAACGAGGGAGTCGTGCCTGCCCAGCCCCAAGGGGCCACTATGGAAGAGGCGAGATATTTACGGGACTTCAAGAAGTACGAGCCATTATTCTTTAACGGGTAGAGCTAAGGGTGCACATAAGCCGGGTTGGGTTGGGTTGAGGGAGATTTTTGGACCAACCCGAAAATTCGGGTTGATCATTCCTTCAACCCAACCAATCCTATTCATGAGAGTAACCCAACCCAACCTAACCCACTATTTTCGGGTTGGGTTGGGTTGGGTCACCGGGTTAACTTTATTATTTTTTTTATAATTTTTTTAAATTATTTAAAATATTTTTTTCTTGAATTAATAACTAAAATCACATAAAATTCAAATATCAAACTTTAAAATCCATAACATCTTAACATTTTGTTAGAAGTCTCGAAGAAAACATAAGAAATTGACAAATAATTCATTTATAAATATATATTTAATTAAAATAAAATTAAAAAAATATAAACTTTGGGTTGGGTTGAGTTGGGTTGGGTCAACACGAGTGTAAAAGGCCCAACTCGAGACCGACCTGAACTTTTCGGTTCTCCAAACTTCTAACCCAACCCAAACCAAACCGGAAAAAAATCTAACCCTACCCAACCCTTACGGTTTGGGTTGGGTAGTTCGGGTTGGTCGGGTTACCGGGTTACTTGTACACCCCTAGGTAGAGCATCGATCACATGGTCGTCGACGCATAGTTCGCAGCGATCGAGGCCATCTTCGAGCGTATGTGTTGCCCCGAGCATCAAAGGGTTTAGTGTATGATCTACGCGCTGAGGGGACTAACTTTCCTGTGGTGGCAAGTTGCCTCGCGGTCCATTAATGTCAGTATGGGACCAATGACATGGCGGAGTTTCAGGAGGCATTTTATTAGAAATTCTACCCCGTCATGACTAGAATCGAGAAGCAAGCAGAGTTTGTACGACTGAAGTAGGGACGAAACCAATTGGTCGAGGAGTACGATCATGAGTTTACCATGTTGCCCCGATTCGCTGTTGACTTGGTGGATACAGATAAGAAGAAGGTGGTCGTTTCCTCACGGACTTGCATGGCGATATACAAGGGTCAGTGGCCACCCACGAGCCCAAGAATTATGTTGCAACCGTTCGAGTGGCATCCATGATTGACTCTGTGATTCGAAGGCTAGAGAAGCTAACGCCGACTAGAGCTTAGGATCGGGCCGAAAGAGGATACATGACCAGGCGTTCCCCAGACCACACTGATCGGAAGAACAGGGTCAGTAATGGGACTAGGGTTCAGGTAGGGGACCGTGCTCTAACTGTGGAGGGCATCATAGAGGAGCATGCCCTGCAGCCACCAAGTTGTGTTTCTACTGCGGTAAGGTAGGGCATCTGTCGTCAGTGTGCAGACAGAGGAAGAAGCCAGAGTCGATGGTGTGCTACAAGTGTAGGAAGGAGGGTCATGTGGCTTCAGCGTGTCTGGAGAATAGGAACGCCAAAAATCAAAAAGGTTGGCAGAAGGGCGGAGTGTACGCCAGAACGAACAAAACTGCAAGAGGATCAGACGGAGTCGTAACAGGTACATCCCAATACTCGGTCACTATGCATTTGTGCTTTTTGATTCTGTATGTACGCACTCTTTTGTTTTTACTTTATTCGTGGAGCAAGCCCAGTTAGAAGTAGAGCCTCTAGATTTTAGCCTAGTAGTTGCAACCCTAGTAGAGGTAGAGTTAGTGGCTCGAGAGAAAGTGAAGATTGGTCAGGTCTTGGTGGAAGGTTGCTTGTTAGAGGTGTCTCTAATAGTCTTGGAGATAAGTGACTTCAATGTGATTTTGGGCATGGATTGGCTAGCTGTGAATCATGCCAACATTGACTGTCACCGTAGGGAGGTGATGTTTAAGCCTCCATCGGAATCGAGCTTCAAGGCCAGGGGGACTGAGTCAGGGATGATTTCGAAGGTGATTTCAGTTCTAAAGGCAAGCAAGTTGGTCGGCCAAGGGGCTTGGACCTTCTTAGCTAGTGTGACAGACACGAGGAGCGAAAAAAGGGATGTGTCATCGGTTCTAGTGATCAGGGAGTTTGCCAATGTGTTTCCTAGGATTTGCCCAGCTTACCTTCAGTCAGGGAGATGAATTTTAGCATGGAGTTGGAGCCCGACACTGCACATTTATCGAAATCTCCATGTAGATTGGCCCCAACCGAGTTGAAGGAACTTAAGACTCAGTTACAGGAACTTCTAGACAAGGGCTTCATCCGCCCTAGTGTCTCACCATGGGGTGCGTCGATACTTTTTCGTGAAAAAGAAAGATGGGTTGATGCGCTTGTACATTTATTACCGAGAATTGAACAAGGTGCACATTCTTTTTCGGTGGTTCAATCATAGGAACTCCAAAGTTAAGCGCGCTTGACTTGGAGCAATCCTATGTTGGGTGATCTCTTGGGAAATTTTCTACGGAGCATGTGAGTGAGGACAAAGCATGTTGAAAGGACCTGTGTTGGGGACGAACCAAAGCGAAAGCTGGTGGGCATGTGACACCCGAGATAAGGAGGGGTACATGAATGAACCAAGACCACATCCGGACGAGAGGGGATCCTGGGGTGTTACATACATTGGATGTGATCTAACTATTACAACCACTGCCATGCTTTAGTACTTGGTTGATCCTTCCCAACAACTCTGCTGCAGATTCCTCCTTTGCCCAAGAGCATCCTTCTTTTTCCAATGCTGAAAGGATGTTGAACTCGACTGCCACCTACATCGAAAAAGGAACTAGCCAACCGAACTAAAAGGGTTGAGTTAGTCAAAAGCAAACTAAATAAGCAACAAGATATAAAGTGCAACAAGTATGACTAACACAACTATTAATTATGGACATCTACTAAAAAAACAACATTAACACTTCGATTTGACCAAAGAAAATGGATTTGGTTTGGCATATGCTTTGACCTCAACTAAATAGTAGGGTTCGATTTAACCAAAAGAGGGAAAAAAAAGGACCTTACTTGATACAGGCTTCGACCTCAACTAAATAGTAGAGTTCGATTTGATCAAAAGAGAAAGAAAAGTGGGCCTTGCTTGATACAAGCTTCATCCTCGATTAAATAGTAGGGTTCAGTTTGACTAAGAGAGAAAGAAAAGTGGACTTGACTTGACACAGGCTTCGACCTCAACTACGTAGTAGAGTTTAATTTAACCAAAGAAAAGTGGACCTGATTTGACACATGCTTCGACCTTAACAGTAGGGTTCGGTTACCAAAAGAGAAAAGAAAAGGAGTCTGTCTTGACACAGGTTTCGACCACAACTAAATAGTATGGTTCGATTTGACCAAAAGAGGAAAAAAATGGATTTGGCTTGACACAGGCTTCAAATTAAGCTAAATAGTAGGGATCAATTTAACCCAAAGAGGGAAAAAAGTGGGCCTTGCTTGACACTAACTTCGACCTCAACTAAATAGTAGGGTTTGATTTAACCTAAAAAGATAGAGAAGGACCTGACTTGACACAGATCACGACCAAACTAAATAATAGGGTTCGATTTAAGCAAAAAGGGAAAGAAAAGTGGACCTAGCTTGATAGAGGCTTTGACCTCAGCTAAACAGTAGGGTTCGGTTTAACCAGAAGAAAAAGAAAAGTTGACCTAACATGACACAAGCTTCGACCTCAACTAAATAAGAGGGTTCGATTTAACCAAAAGAGAATGAAAATAGACATGGCTTGATACAAGCTTGGACCTCAATTAAATAGTAGGGTTTAATTTAACCAAAAGAGAAAAAAAAGTGGACTTGGTTTGACACAGGTTTCTACCTCAACTAAATAGTAGGGTTCAGTTTAACCAAAAAAAGAAAGAAAAGGACTCTGCTTGACACATGCTTCAACCTCAACTAAATAGTACGATTCAATTTAACCAAAAGAGAGAAAAGTGGACCATGTTTGAAACAAGCTTTGACCTCAACTAAGTAGTAGGGTTCGATTTAACCAAAAGGGAAACAAAGATTTCTTAGTAGAAATTTGCTTTAAAAGACAATGATTTTTTATTTCAAAACTTCGTTTTGAAAATCGAGTACAAAAGAGATATTTCGTATTTTAGAAATTTGTTTTAAAAGATAACAGTTTTTGTTGCCAAAAATGATCATTGATTTCTTATTTTAGAAATTTTTTTAGACAACGATTTTATTTTCGAAATTTTGTTGCCAAAATTTAATACAAAGCAAGTATTTCGTATTTCAAATTTTTTTTTTAAAAGACAATCATTTTTATTTCAAAACTTTCTTACCAAAATCGAATACAAAGAGCAGAGTTTTTTTTTAACACATTGCATGGAGAATGCCTACATGCATGAAATGTGAGTGTTAATCCATGATATGAGAACCATATTGATATCACAAATAACACTTAAAAGTGGTTGGGTGAACATGCCAATTTGAGCTAAAATATTTATCCAATATGCAATGAATTATTTTTTTTTATAAGAATGACCAATATGAATAAATTTGCCAAAGTGGTACTTGCCCTAGTATCTTAGATTGAACATGCTCAATACCTTTAAGCAATAGTAACGCAAGTGGTCATGTATGACAACATATGCCCAACTTTTGTTTTTGCTTAGTCGATGAATTTGACTGGTATGATACATATGCATGCTAAGGGTAGATTCATGAGTGCCATGGATGTATGTAGCATAATGACCTATTTTCACAATCTAACCATGATAGGAAAGAAAGATTATTTTCATGAGAAATAGGGGTGTGATTGTTGTCGAATTAGTTAATGGAAGCTTGATTTGTGAAATCCATTATGATTACAAAATAATTTTTCATTTAAACAAAGTGATTATTTTTGTCTACTTACATCATTCTTATCAACCAATATTTAGCAAAGAATAAAAAGAAAAAGAAAAATATAGTCAAAGGAAAAATATATTCATCATTGGAGAAACATGTCTATTTTTTTTTTCTTTTCATTGAATGTTTCTACTTAAAAGGGATTAGTTGTATGAATCAAAGATTACCATATAGGTATGATGGTTTCTTTTGGAAGTGTCTCATGTGCTAGTTTGGAGAAATATCAAAGGTAATTCATAATATTAGATATCTCATTTGATTAAACTATTTCATAACATTAGCCTTATGATGGACAAAAATGTTGAATATAAGATAAACTTGGTTCGAAAACAAATGTGAGATGCAAGTCAATAGAGAAAACATGAATGTTTCTTTTTTCCCTTCTTTTTTTTAGTAGGAGAGAAATATGAAGGAACATGGATACAAAAAATCTCTTGAACAATGAGAGATTTTGAATATATTTTCAACATTTGAGTTATTAGAAAATGATCCAAATAAATAAATGAGTTGAAGTGACTTCATTTCTCTGGACAATAATTTCAAGAACTAGAAGTAGTTTCTCAAGAGTGCATCTCATATATCTCATCATTTTTTTGAGTTCACTCAAGGTTATTGATGAAAGATGATCCTCTTTATTGTCATTATTTCTTGGGCATAATTCTTCTGGAAAGTTTAACTTTCTATTCATGTGAAGGACTACTCGAGACTGAAAGTTTATCTGTAAGAGTCCAACACTATTTCAACATCTTTGAAGTTTTCTTGGCAACATTTGATTAGTAATTTTGGGATGTTTGCCACATAGTTAACTGTGTTAGGCACAAAAGGCTTGGTAGCTAGACAAGTATTAAGATACACCATAAAAATGTATATAGTGAGCTTAGCAAATGGTCTAATAGTGGATTGACAATTGAAAGTGGTTTGCCACAAAGTTACATGTGGCAAGCTAGACTCAAAGTTTTATAGTGAGTAGTTTTGGGTTATCACTTCGAGAGGGGTGTTTGCCCCAGTGTGACAATTAGAACCTTGTTTTAGAGGCTTGATAATAAAATGCTTAGCACATGAGAAATATGAGGGTCAAAATAAAGTTGTGTTAATTGGGAGCTCAACCCAACAATGAAGCTTGAAAAAAAAAAATAAAGATGATAAAATAATTGAGACTTGACGATTTTCTTTAATCCTAAGGGGGTGTTTGGTTTATGAGATTGGGTTGAGTTGAGTTGGGTTAATAACTCAACTCCTTGTTTGTTTTACCAACAATTATAACCGGTGACTTAATAACCCAACCCCATGGAGTTGAGTTATTAACTCAATTGTACGGTACTTTCCGGTGGCGATCCAACAACTTTTCGACGACGGTCCGGCGGGTTTTCGACGACGATCCGACGAGTCTTCGATGACGGTTCGGCGAGTCTCCGACGATGGTCCGACGACTCTCTGACGGCGGTCCGGCGACTCTCCGACGAGATGAAAAAAGTGTAGAAAAGAAGAAGATGAGGAGAGTTTTGAAGTGTGTCTTTAAGTTGCTAATACTCTAGTTTAAATAGACACCAAAAAGTCTTAATCATTTTAGAACAAATAATTCTAATCCTTTTAGAAAAAGAAATCCTAAACAAATAGAAATCCTAATTCTTTTTTAAACTTTTAAACACCATTTTCTAATCCTGTTCTGATTATCCAAAGATTCAATTTTAAAACAAATAAAATTAAAGCATCTAATTTTACAGGCTGCCACAATATACCCATCTAAGAAAAACTTTCGTCCTCGAAAGTTGCTAGAACTTTACAACGGTCACATCTTCGAGTCATAATCTAAACTTAAACTCTAAACTACATTTGCACAAGAACAAAGAAGTCAAAAGCATAGCTTAACAAGTGTCAACACACAAGCAACTCAAATAACTTTAACTAGACTTCCTGCGATAAGCTATAAGAATCGCTGCCTACGATGTAGGCGAGTATGCAGAATCTAATACCCATGCTCTGATACCAACTGTAACAACCCTAATTTTTCAAACTCAAAATTTCCTAGGGACGTTACTAAGCAAAATTGCCTACACCGAAAATTTCGGTAGCATAACGACGCTACTAGGACCTTGATGACATATCTAATATTTTTTAGATATGCAACTTCAATATGACATAAAATATTTAAGTATGTTCATATTTTTAACATCTTCACAAGGTAAACTATTTATTCCATTCTAAAGATGTTCATAGACAATGCATGTGTTTAGACAAATTTAAATAAACACTCTTCATATGCAAAGTATTAATACTAAATTAAGACCTACCTAAATTAAAATAAAAAAGTAGTGGTGAACATGTGCATCAAAAAAGGAATAAAGTTCATATTGAAGAGTAAAAGTTCTAAATAATAAATTTTATTGGAAAAGAAATATTGATATCAAACCCAATATCCATTACTTTTGCAAATACCCCTAACATACTTTTGGCAAATGGTAATATATATTGTAATTTTATAATTGATCACATAATTGAGTTTTGAAATTGTAAACAAATGTGTTTGTATTTGATTTGTTGTGAAAACAAAGTAAGGAAAAAAAGTCACAAAAAAATCAGACATTTCACTTTACATAAGATAAAAATGATTTTTAGGGGAGTAGAAAAATTGATATCAATTTCAATATTCAGTACTGTTCTAAATATCCCATATATCTTGTAAATGGTAATATATATTGTAAATTTGTAATTGATCTCATAATGAAGTTTTGAAATTGTAGACAAATATGTTTGCAATTGCTTGGGTGGAAACAAAAAAAGTAAAGAAAAAAGTTACAAAAAATCAGACTTATTCACTTTACAAAAAACTGCATCAGATACCCCTGACATAATAACTCAACCCTGCAAACCAAACACTGACTTCCTGACTCAACTCAACTCAATTCTGCAAACCAAACACTGATTTTCGAAACTCACTGACAAAACTACTTTGCACAACTCAACCCAACTCTGCGATCCAAACGCCCCCTAAGTGAGAAAAGTGAAAGCTTTCATTTTTCTTTTTTTTAATATATATATTCTTCCTTTATTCTTTTTTTTCCATCTTCACATTTTCTCCCAATGATAACTCATCATAGTTATCCAAGATTCTATCCAAGGCTTTGACAATAATGATTAGAGTAAACTTACAAAAATGATCAAAGTAAAAAAGAGATGAACATGTAACTTCAACTTATTTGTAACAGAAAAATATTTTAGATTTTTTTTTTGAAAAAAATATCAAATGAAGTGAATTATGCCTAAATGTATGTGTGATGAAACCTTTGACCTCCCATTTTTCCAAAACAAGATAACTAAATTTTCATATATGCGCATTCGTTCAAGTACGTTAGTCATGGATTAATCATATATCATTGCCCATTTCATACTTATGAGTCATTGTTCATCCAATAAAGAGAAATAGATTTTATTGATGATGACGGGGAAATAGATTACACAGATGTACACTAGATATTTCTTTCTCCTAGAAGTATAAGCTACAAACTGTATTCGTTTGAAAATTTTAGTCATCCTATTTTTATCAGAATACTTACTTTATGTTTAAGCTAAGATAGTTTTTTTTTTGTTGAGCTCCCTGCCACTCTTGCATGGTAATCGCAATGGGTGCTTGAGTCATACCATAGCGAATAGGGTGGTCGTAATGGTTCTATAGGTGTTGGATCAAATAGCTGATATTGAAACAATTGGAGTAAATGCTTGAAATAGGACATTGGGATTGGATAGAAGTTCCCCCACAATAACAACCTCTTGACTCCATGTTGTTAAGGGTGTTCATTGGGAGACCGAAAATCGATCCGATTGACTAAAATCGATAGAACCGACTTCGGTCGAAGATAGGCACCTCAAGCGGTCGGTTCGATTTTTCTTAAAATTTGGAGGTCGGTCAGTTGGTTCAACATTTTTTTCAAGAACCTGATCGACGGATAGATTTTTTAATTAGTATCAAAATTATATTTTATATACATTATTTCATATCCCAACTTGGTGAAGCCAGCCTGAAGCCCACGTTCCACATTTCTTTTTTTTAAGCCCAACCTTTCATTTTTTTTAAAAAAAATTAAAATTTAATAATAATTGAAAGTTGAAAAAACCCTCGTGACTCGTCCCTTCCCCTTCCCTTACCCTCATCTTCGACTTCTGCCTTCTGTTCGACGTGCTCCTCGCAGATTGCCAGGCGCCAGACCCTCTCATCTCTATTGAAACCCTCAACCATCTCATCTCTATTCTCTTAAGACTCTCATGTTCGGTGTCGACTGCCCTATTTTTTTTTTTAATTTTTTTTTCAAGTCGTCTGTGTCAAGAGAGCACATTGATGTATGGGCTCTGTTATGATTAGTTTTAGTTTGTTAGAAAGTAACTATGGTTAAGTCTGTTTTAACCTTATTATTATTGTTTAACAGAGTGCTATATATATTGTAAAGCCTCTGTTTATAAACAGTAGTGAAGAATATCAGGTCAATTGTTTTAAGACCATTTCCTAGTTCTTCTCTCTCATTCTCTTTCATGGTATCAAAGACTCTTAGGTTTCACAATCGTTCGAGATCCTGATTTTTTTTCCGATGGAATCTTCCATCATTGATAAAGATTTTGTATCCTCTTCGCTTCCGAAGTTCATCAATCCAGGGAGCAAGACTGCTACGCCACAGTTAGATGAAGACAATTACCTGGTGTGGAAGTTTCAGGTCTTAATTACTCTTCGTGGCCATGGATTGCAGAAATATATTGATGAAGATTATGATGTTCCTTCGAAGTTTCTTCCCTCGACTGCAGAATCGACCTCTGATCGACTTTCAAATCCAAAGTATGATTACTGGATTCGCCAAGACAACCTCATAATTGCTTGGTTCTTAGGTTCGATGTCTATGGCGATTGTTTCTGAATTGCTTGAATACACAACCTCTCGTGAGATTTGGAAGCATCTGGCTACTCGTTTTTCATCGAAGCATGTTGCTAGGGTTTTGGAATTGAAGACCAAATTGGAATTGATGAAGAAAGGAAATCTAGGGCTTCAGGAATATTTTACGAAAATTAAGGGTGTAGTTGATGCTTTGGCTGTTGCTGGCAAGCCTATTTCTCACGATGATCATGTGCTACATATTTTTTCTGGTCTTGGCCTGGAGTATGATCCGACGATTTCGGTTCTCACTGGTGGTGATGACACTCCTTCATTGCAGCGGGTGTATTCTATGCTTTTGACTCAGGAGAGTTGTCTTCACCGTCACTCGTCCGTTCATTATTAATCGATGGCACATCGCCTCTGTTAATTTGACGATTCGAGTGCTCACAAATCTTCGCAAGCTCCTCCTTATCCTTCGCCTAGCGGCAATGATAGTAATCGAAAGGGGAAGAATCAACATCATCAGAATAATAGTGGTAATTGGCAAAATCGTCGTCCTTGGAACAATAATGGTGGTAAGCCTCAATGTCAGTTATGTGGTCGTTTTGGTCACACTGCCCTGCGTTGTTACTTTCGATTTGAGCGCTGGTTTCAAGGACCAAATTCTACTCCCTCTGGTTCTCATTCGTTTGGTGTGAATAATGCTCCTGCTCTTTTGCCGCCACCTCAACCTCCGTATCAAGCTTACACTTTGCAACATGACATGAACAGGGAGAATCAGTGGTATCCTGATTTAGGGGCCTCCAATCATGTTACTCCTGATTTGTCCAATTTGTCTTTTGGAAATGAGTATAATGGCGATAACAAGGTTCATGTAGGCAATGGTACTGGTTTGCCTATTCAAAACATTGGTACTTCCTTTCTTAAAACCTCTAATACTGTTTTTCAGCTTAGCAATCTTTTACATGTTCCTCATATATCAAAGAATCTTATCAGTGTGAGCCAGTTTACAAAGGACAATCATGTTTTCTTTGAGTTTCATCCTTCTGTTTGTTTTGTGAAGGACATTTCAACTGACAAACTTCTTCTCCAAGGTCAATTGGTTGATGGACTTTATAGGTTCACTTTGGCAAAAGCGGATCATCCTTCCTCTTATCTTTCCTCTGATGAGTGTTCCCTTCCCTCTACTTCTCATGTTAATTCTATTACTCTGTCTTCTGATATGAATTCTTGTACTGTTCCTGCTGTTGTTAAACCATATACTTTACATGATTTGTGGCATAATAGGCAAGGGATTCTGCTCATTCCATTGTTCAGCAAGTTCTTAATCGTTGTAATATTCCTGTTCATTCAAATAAAACTCATCGTTTATGTCATGCTTGTTCTATTGGGAAAGCTCACAATTTGCCTTTTTCTGATTCAACCACTGTTTATGATGCTCCTTTGCAATTAATTGTGGCTGATGTAGGGGGTCCTGCTTATAAATCTTCTATGAATAATTTCCGTTTTTATGTGAGCTTTGTGGATGTTTACTCCCGCTACACTTGGATTTATTTTTTGCATTCCAAGTCTGAGGCTTTTTCAGCATTTCTTCAGTTTAAGACTCATGTCGAAAAACTTCTTGGTAAGTCTATTCTTCGTTTACAAACTGATGGAGGTGGTGAATTTTGTTCGTTCATCCCTTTCTTGAAGTCTCATGGCATTGGACATAGGCTTACGTGTCCTTATACGTCTCAGCAAAATGGTATTGTTGAACGCAAACATCGTCATATTGTTGACATGGGTCTTACACTCTTGTCTCATGCCTCTCTTTCCTTGGACTTCTGGGATGACGCTTTTGCCACTGCTGTTTACTTGATTAATAGATTACCTACTAAAGTTCTTCATGCTATTTTCCTTGTTGAGAAGTTGTTTGGTGTAATACCCGAGTACTCCTTTCTTAAGACTGTTGGGTGCTTATGTTATCCGTCTTTGCGAGCCTATAACAATCACAAACTTGATCCTCGATCTACACCTTGTCTTTTTCTTGGTTATAGTGCTCTTCATAAATGGTATAAATGTCTTTCTTCATTTGGGAGATTGTTCATTTCGAGGCATGTCCTTTTTGATGAATCATATTTTCCTACTTCTCACTTTATTAATCCAACGGTTTCCTTAGGTCATTCCCCCTTTATTGTATCTTCTTTATCCAATGGTCCTTCGGTGGCTGCCTCTGCACCATCAATCACATCTCCACAGTCTCTCTTGTCCAATCCTTCTCTTCATGGTCCTTCCTTGCCTATTCCTAGCTCTACTTTTTCATCTCAGTCTTCTTCTTCTTTCTCTTCTTCTGTCGAGTCTGTCTTACCTGTGGCTTCTGCTGCTGAGCCTCTTTCTCAGTCTCCTTTTGTTGTTTCATCTCCTCTAATGTCTTCTGGTGTTGCGAATAGTCAATCTGTACCATAGTCTACACGACCCGTCATTGTAAATCAACATGCTATGGTGACTCGCGGCAAGGTTGGTACTTTTAAACCTAAGATTTTTTTTGTCTGAATATGTTGAAGTGGAGCCTCCAAATGTTAAAGAAGCCCTTAAGTGTGATCATTGGGTTGCTGCTATGAAGGAAGAGTATGATGCTCTCCTTACCAATGATACATGGTCTTTAGTCGATCCTCCGTCCCATAAGTCTGTTGTTGGTTGCAAATGGGTATTCAAAATTAAGCGGAATTCTGATGGGTCACTTGCACGATATAAGGCTCGTTTGGTTGCTCAAGGTTTTCATCAACAACCGGATCTAGACTATACTGAGACTTTTAGTCTTGTTGTTAAACCGGTCACAATCAGAGTCTTGTTTACTTTGGCATTGGCTTATGGGTGGTCTTTACGACAAATTGGCATCAATAATGCATTTTTGCATGGTATTCTTGTTGAAGATGTCTTTATGTGTCAGCCCCCTGGGATGGTTTCGTCCAGTGCTCCTCATAAGGTGTGTAAGTTAAAGAAAGCTCTTTATGGTTTGAAGCAGGCTCTGCGGGCGTGGTTTGAGCGGTTAAGCTCTTTTCTTTGTTCTATTGGTTTTGTTCATTCCAAGGCAGATTCATCTTTACTGGTCTACAATCATCGTGGTTGCTTGTGTTATATTTTGGTATATGTTGATGATATTGTACTTACTGGCAGTTCTTCCTTGCTCATAAACACTATTATTGCTGCTCTCAATCAGAGATTTTCTCTCAAGGATCTTTGGTCCCTTGAGTTATTTTCTTGTTGTTGAGGTTTCTATGTTGTCTTTTGGCGGATTGTTTTTATCTCAAAGGAAATACATCTCTGATCTTTTTCATAAGACCAATATGAGTCATGCTAATCATTTTGCTACACCTATGGTCAGTGGTTCTATTATCTCTGATTTTCAAGGAGAAAAGTTTCAAGATGTGAGACTTTATCGCAGTACAGTTGGTGCTTTGCAATATGTTACTCTCACCAGACCGGAAATTGCTTATAGTGTTAACAAAGTGTGTCAATTTATGCACTCTCCTACTGTTTTTCATTGCCAGGCTGTTAAGCGCATTCTTCGGTATCTAAAGGGTACGTTGGATCATGGTTTGATGTTTAAGAAACCGGTTGATATGACTCTTCAAGGTTATGCCGATGCTGATTGGGCATCGGATCCGGATGATCGAAAGTCCACTTCGGGCTTTTGTATCTACTTTGGGGGCAACTTAATTCAGTGGTCTTCAAAGAAACAGAGTATTATTTCTCGGTCTAGTACTGAAACTGAATATTGCAGTCTTGCACATGTGTCAGCTGAGTTGATTTGGTTGAAGTCTTTATTTGCTGATTTGCATCTTTCTCTTTCTCATCCTCCTACTGTTTGGTGTGATAATCTTAGTGTTGTGCATCTTAGTGCTAATCCGGTGTTACATTCTCGGACTAAACATGTTGAGATTGATATCTACTTTGTGCGTGATTTAGTTCTGCATAAGCATATTTGTGTCTGTCATTTACCTGCGTCCGCTCAGATAGCCGATGTTTTCACCAAACCTTTGTCAGCCTCAACGTTTAAGCTTTTGAAAGCCAACCTCAATGTTCATTCTGCTTTGTCCATTGGCTTGGGGGGGGGGGGGGGGTCAAGGGAGCACATTGATGTATGAGCTCTGTTATGATTAGTTTTAGTTTGTTAGAAAGTAACTATGGTTAAGTCTGTTTTAACCTTATTATTATTGTTTAACAGAGTGTTATATATATTGTAAAGCCTCTATTTATAAACAGTAGTGAAGAATATCAGGTCAATTGTTTTAAGACCATTTCCTAGTTCTTCTCTCTCTCATTCTTTCAGTATGCGTCGAGGTCTGCTCTGCAGTCTGCCGTTTGCGTCTGCCGGTTGTCGTAGTTTCGATCCTCTTCCATCCAAACTGACCAAACTGACTGGACCGATGGTTAGTCAGTTTTTGCGTCATCAAAACAACATGTTGATTTCCTTTTAGTGGAAACCCATCAATCAGTTTTCAGGGTCAATTTTGGCCCAAAATCGACCCCGACCGACCGACGAATACTCCTACATGCTGTAAAGAAAAGTTAGCCTTGTCGATTGTGTGTTATGTTATACACAATAGGTGGGTATGCATGAGCCTTCATTCTAGGCTTCAAAATTGTTGCTTGAGTTTTGTCTCTTTCCTTGTAAAATCGTCATTGCTTCTAGTGATTGATTGGATGATCGACTCCTTTAAAAGCACTTGTGCTTACACAGTTATGGACATGTTTGGGAGTGATTTTGGAGTGACCAAAATCACTTTTGACATGTCTAAAATCACTTTCTTACTAAAAGTGTGATGTTTGACAATATTAAGTAAGTGATTTTGTAAAAATCCAAAATCACTTGAAGTGATTCATAGTCAATCACTTGGAAGGTGATTTTCAAGTTATTTTTGTCAAGTGATTGTAATTTAAAATGACTATTATTTCATTTTTTGAAATATTACACTTTTAATGATGAGTAAAAATCGTCATCTTTTGTCAAAATTCATAAATTACCATAAAAAAATGAATTTTCTCCAAACCAACAATTTTCTCTCTCTAAAGTTTTTATAATATGTATCTTATTTTATTTCTTTTTTCTTTTTATTCATATTTTTCACTTTCCTTTCTCTCTAATGGTTTTAACTCTCTTTGACTTTTTTTTTTATTTCTATTTTTTTTTGTTCCTCCTATAATTTCGTATCTTTTTAATTTTTTTTTCTATAATGTTTTTTTATCTGTTGATCTACTTGCCCTAACTCTTAACTTTTTTCTCCTCATTTTAGTTTTTCTTCCTAAAATTTTGATCATCTTGCCTTTTTTTTTTGTTTTTTTCTCTATCTTTGAATTTTACTCTCTTTATTAAAATTCTCTCTCTGAATTTTTTGTCCCTTCCTTTAAAATTTTATTCCTCTATATTTCTCATTTTTATCCATCAAAATATTGGAATAATTTATAACTAAATACTTTTTAAACATATTAATTATAATTAAATCACTTAGCTTAAAACACTTTATATTAAAGTTGTTTCCCAAATATGCCTTTTAAAAATTACTTAAAGGTATGAAAATCACTATTAAAAGTGTAGAACCAAACATGAAAATAATTATATGAAAATCACTTTTAATAAATCAATTATAGACAATTCAATTACATTAAAATCAATATTTCTAATCATTTTCAAACATGCACTATATCTCTCTTCCTTTAAGGCCTTCTATACTTCTCTTCTTCTCTTCTTCTCTTCTTCATTTCTAGAGTTCCAATTGATCACAAGCTATTTTTAGATTATGCTTGCATTTTCCTTAAAATAAAGTTCCTCTAATTTTTTTTAAGGATTTCAGAATCATCTATGTCATTTCCTTGAGTATTTTTTCCTTTTGCAATAAAAATCTAGTTTGATACTTTGCATGGACTTGTTGGCATGCCTTGGAAGATTGGTGTTGTTGATTGATTATAAAACAAATATATTGGTAAGTTACATCTGGGTAAATCATGAAGTTTTCTCAATGGATCTTCATTACTTGCTCTTGGATCTTGTTAATGCTTGTCTCATCTTCTTTAACTCTAGGCTTCAAACTAATCTTTCTTTAACTCAAACATTTTGGATCTCTGTGACTTGCTCTTGAACGCAATTAATGGCTCGTCTCATCTTCTTCTGTTCTTTCATGATTTTTTCCTTATACCCTATAATGGTGAATATGTGGAGGTTGAGTTATTTTCTTTTAGAAAGAAAATAAAGAACCATGCAAGTTTTTTGTTTAATAAACTGCATGTGGTGTGATGGAGAATGCAATAATTTTTTTTTTTTTTTGCAAATACACGCATATGCATGAGATGACATTATGTAATTATTGAATCACAAATTAAAATTAATTTTGTTTAAAATTTGATGACATTGACATGCATGCCAAACGAGATATAATGATGCATGATTTTTTAATTTTTTAAAATAAAAACCACAAGCTACCCCATGATTGAGAAATGTAATGTTAGATCCTAAATGTATCTTAGAAAGAGGAAAATATCTCCTAACCACACAATCATAAGGAGGAGATTTTATGTGGTGCATTAGAGCTAAGGACTCAAAACTCCACTTAAATAAGAACATGGATTGAAATGCATGACCATTTTATTCTAAGGTATATATAAAGATGATCTCCTATAATAAATCAGTGAATATGAGAACATATCTTATAGATTGACAATACATGAGAATGTATAGGAAAATGTTGTAATGTGAGTGTATGATCTCTAAAAATGTTTTAATGATGCATGTATCAAATATGTGCTAGATATGCAGTAGTAAATCTAGATGGAAAAAAAAACTAATTGTTCCTTTTTAAAAAAAAAAATATACGAACAATTTATTTCAATGAGTGAAAATTTATCTCCACAATTTACTTCAAATTTTGTAAAAAAAAAAATGGAAAGGAAAAAATAAAATATTAAAAGGAGAGATTTACACAAATTGAAAGGGAACACTTTTTACCGAGACAAAAACAACAAAAAGTTTTTTTTTAGGAGTATATACAAAAGATCCTAATTTTTCCAACTAAAAGAAAATATTGATACTTTTTCTTTTTTCGTTTTAAGAAGAAATAATAAATAAAATAATAAAAATGAAGATAACTAAAATTGGGAGGAGAAAAAAAATAATAATAAAATGCCTCAAATTAATTAAAATTTTATACAATAACAAATTAATTAACTTGAAAGGGTAAAAATGATGGCCAAAGAGAGCATAGCTCAATTGGCATATTGAATGGATTAGCGACCACAAGGTCTGGTTCGAATCCCCCAACTCCATTGTACTAAAAAAAAGGATAAAAATGATGCGGGGATAAAATCTTAATCTTAGAGGACAAAGGATCCCAAATTAACTTTAATAATCATTAATGTGACCCATTAACATTTATTTAAACTTTATTTTGGGTCTACTGATAAACTAGGCTAATTAAGTAAAAGATAATTTCCCTAATTTAAACACCATGATGGAAAAATGTATATAAAGATAAAACCTTAGGGATTGGTCCTAATGAAGTAGAAGTTTGTCTCCATCAAGAAACCTAATCAAGTTCAAGTAAAGGAAGGCCAAGAGAGAAACACAAAAATCACAAAACATAAGAGTGAGAAAATGCAATAAATTATCCCTCATTAGGCTTGAATCAACATAAAATCTCCTAATCCTCACCCCAAAGGTGATTAGTTCATAATGACAATAAAAGAAAGCAATAAAACAGTAAACCTAACTTTAAACTCCTACTCCTTTCTAGAAGAGGAATAACTTCCCAGGCTAGTCTTCTGCTCCTTCTCGAATTCTCCACCCAAAATTGTTGTCGCCTCTTTCTTCTCCTTGATGGAGATCTGATCCCCTTGAGCAGCAGAAACGAGTTTGGGATCATAATTGCTTGGTTGTTTTAGTTAGAAACAAAAACTAGTATATTGACAAAACAGAACAAACATGCTTATCTAATCCTAATTAGACATGGAGATATACATGCAAACATGCTGGAAATTACAATTAAACTAAAAAGGAAGAGCAGAAGATTACCTTTGTAGTTTCAGTTTCCAGTCACAGCAACTTCTTGCTACAAGGATCATAGCAGGACAGCAAGCACGAACAACGACTTCTCTGCTTCTCTGTTTTTCTCCAACAGAACACTACCAAAAGAGAAAACCTTTTACATCTCTGAGTTCTTAGAACAAATCCTTTGGTGGGCAGGATTTCCAATAATTTGGAAGAGAGTAAGAGGGAATATGAGAGAGAGAGAATTCTTTTGTGTTCTGTCAATCCAGTGAATGATCAATCGATCGTTTTTGCTCTTCTCACCAGGAGAAAAGCCTCACAGTGGGCAACTCCCCACTCCCTATCGAGGAGGAGTTGGGGAGTAGTGGAAACGTGTCCTCTTAACACGTTCCCAATTAATATTATAATTAATTAATTAACTAATTAATTAATCATATTAAATTAAATCTTATTTAATTCAAAATATAATATTAATTAAATGATTAAATCACATTCAATCATTTTACCCTTTTATCCTATAGTTTAATGTATATCTCATGCACATTAGGATTTAACCTATAGTTTACAAATATGAATCATATTCACATTTGAATTTAATATTTGAACTCTTGCAAATATTTAATTCTCTCATGTAATTTAATATGAATCATATTCACATTAAATTTATAATATATAGTTCCAAAACTATATATTATATCGTATCAATATACATTAAGTCTATTCCCTTGAATTTGAACATTTCAAATTCAAATGATCTAAGAACCCTTTACGACCTAGAAGGTGGACCTAATAGGCCTACAGATCAGAAGCTCCAACGATACGAGATTGCTCGGTTAATCTCATTATCCTCCCAATCAACATTCGTTAACTGCAGGAACACTCCACTAAAGTCCCGCAGCTGCACTCTTCTTACTGCATATATATTTCTGTGTCCACAGATATTGACCAATAACAACAAGTCAATCCTTCATGAATGTTCGTAACACCAGCTGGGTCAAATTATCGTTTTACCCCTGGGTTACATCTTGTGCCTTAAGTATCAGCGCTCCTCTAATGAACAATTTGTTTGTGGTCCTACCAACAAACAGCGTCCCTCTCGGGCCAATGAGAGGGTCGAGCCCTTTGTTCAAATCCGGGAGACACCACTTAAGGGAACATTCCTCTACTTACCCTAGTAGGCGGAAAAGAGTGAATTCTATCTTGCTAAGTTAAGTTTCCAGCCGCTCACTCGGTCTTGTCCCCAAGAAGGTAGACATATTGAGTCGGCGAATCTAGCCACTCTCACCGATACTAGTCAAAGGAAAATTCCTCGTGAATAGGAGTTCGTAACCTGCTCCGGATTGAGATCAAGTTGCCTAGGTCATCCTAGTGAAATAGAAACCTAACTAGTCAACGGAGTTACAGCTAGAGGTTACTATTCCGTGGTCCGGTCTTATGTAATCTCATTACATAGGATATCTCCACTCGCATGTCATCTACGTTAGGATCACACTGTTTGTATCAAATACAAAGTGGGTCACATCCATAGTTTTACCAGGGTAAGGTACCCAAACCTTATCCCCTAACTATAAACCCTTTAGGCTATATCTCGAATCGAGATCTTTTATATGTACACTACATTCAGTTAAAGATTCATTTAACAACCTTCGATGTTTAGTTTATTGGATTTAGGGTTTAAATAAAGGCAAACTCGTAGATAACGAACAATAACTCTTTATTGAAATAATAACACTTTATTACATCAATTAGAACATAAATACAAACTACGAGTTTTAGGGCACAAACCCCAACACTCCTATCATTCTTACCCTAAAAACGACTAAGAAAGCCTTTATAACATGTCCTTATTAGAATGAGGGCTGATAGATAGGGAAAAATGGTATGCCAGCTTCCCATTGGTTCTTAACGGCTTACGTGGTAGAATTTGTCCAGTTGAATTAATGAAATATCTCACACGTGCCTAATCTGCGAACTGATACCAGAAAATGCTCCAGCAAGCTTGGTCCCTCAGCAATTACATAGCTCCAACAATTCAAAGCAAATCTTCAATACTTAACAAATTCCAATCTTCCAAAAGCTCCTGTAAAAGTGACCAAAACAACAAAATTCATCAATGAAAAACACTTTAATGGTCTTAAGGTACTTCAAAACTGATTTGTGACAATTAGCACACAAAAGTACCAACACAAGGGGTTTCTAAAGTTAAAATAGTAAAGAAAACTCAAAATACCAAGAAATAATTACAATAAAAGCTCAATCATAACTCTTATTCTAAGAGCTAACAATTAACCTGAGTGACGAAAGTCAAACACTATTACATCCTCAATTCTAATCCTCAAAGAATAGCTCGGATATAGAGTTGTGAATGAGATTTAAACCCCACTTTTAAAAAAATAGGGAAAGAGATAATGAATTTGACATATACCCTAGGTTATGAATTTTGAATGCATGAATGAAACATTTAACATGCATGAAAAGTCAAATATGTAATATAAGAGGTGTATCCTAAAGTTCAAACTTTGGATAATCATTGATTGGCTCTAGGATGCATAACAGTGTAACTTTGGGTTCTAACACCCCTAGAAAATAAAAAGATCCTCAAACTAACCCATTTGTTAATCTGAAACTAGAATAACAAGGATTTGCATGAGTGAAAAAATTCATGCCTCTGCTCGGGAGCTAAACTCCACGAAGGTGACACTACTCAATTCTCGAATCTAACCCTAAAGGGTAAACATGAGACTTGCCCAATTGCTTAGTCACAAACATGATTACTAATTCCACTTCTAGGAGTTGACTTGACTTTGATACCAATTGTCACAACCAAACTTTTTCAGAACTTGCAAAGCGATTGTACGACACTTACTCTCGCCCTTAAGTAAATCGACCAACTCAAATTCGAATTGTCGATGATAGAAAAGGTCTATTTTGCAACTTCCAACACATTCTTGGAACATGAGATTAGAGATAGTTTTGAAAAATGTTTTGGTAAGTGTTTGTGAAAACAAATGTTATACGTTAGCAAGAATAAGGGACAACAACAACATTGATAGTATATAACTCAGGTAAGAAGATTTGACAGCTAGTCGTATCCTCCTATAGAAAATTTCGAGGAAAATTGCCTTTGACAAGCATAAATATGAAAATGGTGAAGAGTCATACACCAAAAAAAATACAAAGAAAACAAACTACTAAGAAAAATGAAAGACAAAATGAAAACATGGTAAAAAGGGGTTGGCGTCGCCATGCGACCACGACCAACACGCCTTGGACAAGCATGACCGTGATACCTAGCATGTGCACTGTTGTCCATCTGACGATGCTCTTCACGTGCTTGCTTTATCTATGTTGTGTACCTTACTTTTCACCCTTGTGTCACTCACACGCACACCTGGACTTGGGTTGGCGAAAGCCCCATCCCAATCATGTCATTTACTTTCGATCACAAGCACTTGTGCGACACTTGCATCTAGCTCAATAAGCAATTCACCCGAGTAAAAATTGGGAATTGCGAATATTGAGGGAAAACATGAAGGATGGAAAAAAAATATTGCAGAAGCAATAATGAAATCAAAATCTCAATGTTTGTTGAACAAAAAGAGAAAATTGAAAAATGAGAGAGTGGAATCCAATAAATGAATAATCTTCTATTGAATAGAAAGTATTGGTGATACACCCTTTACATGGAAGTTCACCCTTTTATAGGTACAAGAAATTGACACTCCATTAATTTTCAACATTAAAAAATTAGAAACTTACAAACTTAAAAACAAAATTTAAAAAACAAAAAATCGAAATGTGTTAAATCTAATTTTTTTTTTAAAAAGAAACATAAAACATTAATTGAAAAACTGAACATAATTAAAAAGAAAAAACTCATAACTCAACACTCCTCCTTGAGGTTTTTCTTTGTGACACCCAACTTTTGGTGTAGAAATACAAATTGCCTATGTGGTAGAGCCTTTGTTAGAATATCAACAAGTTGTTTTTTAGAACTACAAAAACGGAGTTTTATTTCGCTTTTTTTCTCTGCTTCTCTCAATAAATGAAATTTGATTTTGATGTGTTTTATTCTACCATGTTGTACTGGATTGGAGGCAATAACAATAGCAGACTTGTTATCACAAAACAATTTGGTAGGTTCTTCATGTTCAAATCCCAAATCACTAAGCAATTTGTGAAGCCATATTGCTTGATTGCGGTTGCAGCTTCAACAGTAGATTGAGCCACTACTTCTTGTTTTCTTGAATTCCAAGAGAAAATTCCATTGCCAAGAGAAAAAACATAACTGGAAGTGCTTTTAGAATCATCAACACAACCAACCCAATCATTTGTTTAATATCCAGTTAATTTCAAATTACCCAGAATTCGAACCAAATTCCAAAATCAAGAGTACCCTATAAGTATCTAAGAACTCTTTTAGCAATGCCAAAATAAATTTCACTAGGTGAATTCATATATCTTGAGAGCAAACTTGCAACAAACATCAAGTCTGTCCTGGATGTTGTCAAATACAAGAGACTTCCTTCTAAACTTCTATAATTTGTAGGATTAGATAGCTTCTCACCATCATTCTTTGATACTTTCAAGTTTATCGCTAAAGGTAGCTTTACATGTTTCCATTTTAAATTTCTTCAAAATTCCTTGAGTGTACTTTCTTTGGGCAATAAAAATACCCTTATCTTCTTGAAGAATTTCCATACCTAGAAAGTAGTGCATGTAACCAAGATCTGACATCTCAAACATCTTTTCCATCTCGATTTTAAAATCTTGTAGCATTTGATAATCATTTTCGGTGACAAGCATATCATCAACATAAAGGGAAAGAATGAGTTGATTAGAGTTGTTACCAACCTTAACATAGAGAGTAGTTTCGCTCATACTCCTCCTGAAGCCTTGAAGAAGCAAGTAGGAATCGATTTTACTATACCAAGCACGTGGTGTGTGCTTCAATCCATAGAGAGCTTTCTTCAAACGGTATACTTTGTCTTCTTGGCCTTCATCCACAAACTCTTTAGGTTGGTTCACATAAATCTCCTCCTCAAGATCACCATTCAGAAAAGATGATTTGACATCTAGATGAAATATTTTCCACCCCAAATGTGCAGTGCTAAAGCAATAATCAATCGTATTGTGTCATGTCGTGCAATTGGAGCAAATGTATCTCTGCTGCTGCAAAATTTATGATAATGCAATACCACAGTGTACGGGTCAAGTTTTAGTATAGTGATTTATGAGTCCAAGTATCGTCCTCGGGAATGGGTTTCTAGATTAATTAATTACTAAGGTACTAATTCTTAATTTTAGCTAAAGAAACATAACATGGATTGGTGGTGAAACAAGAATTAAAGACAAAAAAACATGTGGAGACACGAATTGATAGATTTAAAGGAAATTGACCTTGCAACTCAACACTTAATTACACATGCAATGAATAAATGAGATGAATTTATAAATAAGAAGTAAATTACTCAAGAAAGTCTCTCGATCTCTCGAGAGCATCGCACATACAATAAATCCTATAGTCTCCATATAAAATCTAAGTATGCACGACATTACGCAACTTCTTTATGTGTTTCCCTTAAACTTCTAAGTCATTCTCATGCCAGAATTCTAAGGGTTTTGACAACCTTGTTCTAATTTAAGCTTTTTCTCTCGAGTCCACTTAAACCAAAGATATAAATGAAATTAAGAATGAATTGCAAAAAATAAAGATCAAAACATACTTCAATACATGGCAAAGAAGTCTTAAACAAACTAATCAAATTCCAACTACAACGTTTAGCTACTCAAAATCACCATAAAGCAAGTAAAGTCATAGGAAAAGTCTTTAAACTCAATTACAAACTAAAAGAAAGAGAAATAAACTTATGTGTCGATGTGGGTCCCTCGTTCCCGAGCTCCCGTCATGATCTCGAGCCTCCACAAACGCTTTAGCTCCCAAGGAATGCTTTTTTTTCTCCCCTTAGAGTATGTATTTCGAAATTAGGGCTAAAAACTACCAAATTCGGCTCCCTTTGCAATGAAAACAACATGTTGTATTTATAGGGTTTTTCGGTACGGCGTTGCAACGCTGGGCCTGCTGCCAGCCAACCCACTGCGACCATTTTTGTCATATCTTTTCGCTCGAGTGTCCAAATGACCTCCGGTTTGATGCGTTGGAATCGTGATTCGATGTAGAATCTCTCAGTATATTTTTTATACTCAAAATACATCTAGAGTTTTCTTGGGTCTTCAATTAATCATACACATGTTCCAAATTGCACCAAAATAGTCTCAAAACACTCAATTCTTGCTTCTCAAGCTCAGTTTCCTGTAATTAATCATAAAATGCCATGAAATCTTATGTTTTAAGTATAAAAACTAGATAAAATATAGAAATAAGATAGCATATTTTCATTCTATCAATCTCCATAATCAACTTCAGGTTGTTGTGCATAACCTTTTATCACTAACCTTACTTTATATTTGTTGACTAAACCATCAGAATTATACTTCACTTTGAACACCCATTTCACACCCAAGGCGTTCTTTCCTCGTGGTTGCTTTACAAGCTCCCATGTATTATTTTTATTGATCATCTCCAATTCTTCTTTCATAGCAGCAATCCATTCAGTAGACTATGAAGCTTCATAATAGCTATTTTGTTCAACAATAACAAGATTACAACTTTCATATACATTAACAAGTGATCTTACCTTGTAATTTGGATTATCACCAGTTGCATCAACAAGATCATCTTCATTTGAAAGAGGATATTGGCTATCTCGATCATTAGAATCAATTGAATCAAAGGAGGATTCATTTTGTTCTAAGATTTCAAAATTGGTGGATGAATATCTCACAATTGTTTGCTACTCAAAATTCCAATAAGAATCTTCATCAATAATGATATCACGACTCAAGATAATCTTTTCCGAGTTCAAATAAAAAATTCTGTATCCTTTTGAATTAGCAACATAGCCAATAAATACTCTCTTAATTGCCTTCTCATCAAGTTTAGATCTCTTAATAGAAGGAACAAAAGAATAACAAATAGATCAAAAAATCTTCAAGTTCTTAACTGAAGGTTTTCTACCTGACCAAGTTTCATAAGGAGTCTTGTCCTCAACTGCCTTTGTAGGCAGTCTATTGAGCAAGTAAACAGTAGTACATACATCTTCTGCCCAAAATTTCGTTGGTAATTTTTTCCCAAAGAGTATACATCTTGCCATCTCCATCACAGTTCTGTTTTTTCTTTCCGATACACCATTCTATTGTGGTGTATAGGCAATGGACAACTGGTGTTGGATTCCCAAATCTTCACAAAACTTGTCAAATTGCTTGGAAGTATATTCCTTCCCATTATCTACTCAAAGTTTTGAGCTTACAACCACTTTGAGTTTCAACCAAATTTACAAACATTTTGAAAATTTGGAAAACTTGAGTTCTCTCGACCAAAAAATATACCTAAGTCATCCTGGTAAGATCATCAATAAAAAGAATAAAATATTTATTATTCCCAATAGACTAATTTCGTATGAGACCACAAACATCGTTGTGCACTAATTCAAGCTTGTATTTGGCTCTAAAACTGATACCTTTAGGAAAAGGTAATCTGTGCATCTTCCCTTCTTGACAACTTTCACAAATATGATCAAGTGAGGTAAAATTGGAAAAATCATCAACCATATTAGTAGAATGCAAAATTTTCAAAGCTTTGTTGTTATAGTGACCAAAGTGATGATGCCACTTCTTGCTTTTTTCTAGTTTGACATTTAGTGCATGATGACATAAAGAGTCACCATTAAAAAATAAAGCATTTCCAACCATGTTGACCCTTGCAATCTCTACTCCTTGTGAGTCATAAATAACACAAACTTGGTCCTTGAAAACCACGAAAAATTTGTTATGCAACAATTGAGCAATACTGAGCAAGTTTTGAGATAATCTCGAAACATATAAGACATTGGATATTTTCTTTTCACCTTGCTTAGTATGCATAATGACAATACCTTTACCTTTAGCTAGCACCGTCTCGCCATGTTCAAGGATGACCTTAAACTTTATAGATCTATCAACTTGGCTAAAAAGATTGATATCTTTAGCCATGTGAGTAATACATCCGCTGTCAATAAGCTAGGAGGTTGACTGTTTGTCATCAATATGAGATGCCATAGACAAAAAAATTGTTTCATGATTATTGTGGGCACAATTCACTTGTTCCTGAGAATGTTGAGTTTGGTTTTTCTTGTCCCATCCTTGTTGCAATATTCACAATGATAGACTTGCTTGTTTTTGGACCAACAATTTCCCAGGCCCAGGATCTCCTACGACCTGGTTGCGTCACTATATCATCCATGACTTACAGACCTGACTGCGTCACTATATAATCTATGACTGCTTGTAAGGAAAATTCCCAGGAGGTCACCCAACATAGGATTGCTCCAAGCCAAGCACACTTAACTGTAGAGTTTCTATGATTGAGCCACCGAAAACGAAGGTGCACCTTGTTGGTATAGGTAGTAGCTATCAATTCTTTTAAACTTTTCTCAACTGTACTTTCATAACCTCATGGGCATTCTCATGTACCCCTCTTCCTTGGGCACCATACTTTAATTTTCTCAGGAACCCTCTCATTTAGATGTGGATTCGGTTCATTCATGTACTCCTTTTCCTCGGACGTCACATGCCTACCAGCTTCTGCCTTGGTTCGTTCCCGAACCACATCTTACTGGGAGAGGTTCCGCTCTGATACCATTTGTAACACCGCAGGCCCAGGATCTTCTTGATGGAGATCTGATCTCCTTGAGCAGCGGAAACGTGGTTTGGAATCGTAATTGCTTGATTGTTTAGGTTGAAGCAAAAACCAGTACATTGACAAAATACAGAACAAGCATACTGCTGGGTTTTATGTCCTAAAACTCGTGAGGTTGTAAATTGAATGTATATTCTATTTTGCAATAAAGTTATTATTGAGATTTATTCAGTAATGGTGTTATTGAATAAAGTGGATTCTATATTTTGAAACTCTAATCCAATAAAGAACCCATGGCTATAGGATGTATACTTGAACTTTATGTGTGACATAAAAGTGAATCAAGTTCAAGTTATAGCCACAACGGTCTATAGTATAGAGATAGGGTTGGGTACCTTATCCTGGAGACACTATGGACGCGACCCACTTTGTAAAGTACAAACGATGTGATCCTGAATCGTTCATGTGGAGACATGCGAGTGGGGGCGTCCTATGCAATGAGTTTGCATAAGACTGGACCGAGAAATAGTCACTTAGACTTTATAACTCCGTTTACTGTCTTAACTGACTATATTCATACGATGACCTAGGTAACTCGATCTTAATCCTGAGCGTGCCATGAACTCCTGTTTATTCGGATTATCCTTAGATTTACATGGGTGAGAGTGGCCTGAGATTGTCGACTCAATGAGCCTCCCATTTTAGGGACAAGACCGGGTAGATAGCTGGGAACATAGTTCTGCAAGATGGAAGTCACTCCTACCCGCTTTAGGGATTAGTAGAGAGGTTGTTCCCTTAAGTGCTGACTCCGGGTCTTGAACAAAGGGTCCACCCCTCTCATTGGCCCGAGAGGGATTTAGTTTGTTGGTTGGACCACAAACCAATTGTTCATTAGAGGATCAGTGGGACTTAAGGAACAAGAAGTAATTCTGAGGGTAAAACGGTAATTTTGACCCACCAGTAAATCTGAACGACTGTGTGAAGGATCGACTTACTAATCATGGTTATATCGAGTGGACAAAAATATATCTACAGTGAGGAGAGTGCAACCACTAGGCTTTAGTGGAGTGTCTCGGTGGTTAACGAATGTTGATTAGCTAGGCTAAAGAGTTTGGCCGGTTAATCTTGTATCGTTGGAGCTCATGATCCAGTAGGTCCATTAGGTCCCCTTACTAGCTCGGACTAAGTCTTGTAACATTTTGAGAGAAAAGAATTTGAATTGTTCAAATTCGGTTTTGGGAGAAAACGTTAATTATATGTGATATGCTTAACGTGTCACAGTTTAATTATGAATTAAACTATAATAAAGAAGAGGTGGAAATATTTAAATGTGATTTAAATATTTGTTCTGGCTTATATAACATGAATAGGATTCATGTTTAAACGATCGATTTAAGAAATCGTGAATTGGTCCAATTATTTAATTTAATATTTGATATTAAATTAAATAAATTATTTAAAATTAATTAATTAAATTAATAAATTTATTTTTAATTTAAAATTAATTTTTTATTAATTTTGAATTAAAATTAAATGAAAATTCAAATTTGATTTTGAATTTCAATTGGACCAAAATGAAAAGCATGAGCAAGCTTCTTGTTTTTTCAAATTCACCTTGAATCAACACCTCCTTCTTGTTTAATCCTCATCATTCATGTGTTGGCATCTTCACAAAGCTTGTTGAAGCTTTAATTGAAGATAAATTGAAGAGGATAATGAGAATTTTGGTAAGATTGACATGATTCACGTCTTTAGACTTTTCTCCCATCTTTCTTCAAATTCTCTCTATCAAAGATCCCACAATCTGTTCTAAGGCCTGAGGATAGTAGGGAAGACACTAGAGGTTGTCCACAAAGTGTTTGTGACAAGAAATTCCCCACGGATTTGGAGATTTTTGAACAACAAAGGTATGTGTTCATACTCTCTGCCAGTTTTGAGCATGCTTTTTGTTTTTTAAAATTGATCAACTTAGAGTGTTTAAGATCCAAAATTGCTTCCGCTTTCTTAATCTACACTCTTTCAATTGGTATCCGAGCAATTTTGAGCACTCAATTTGATCAATTGTATTCTGTGGTGGGTGTTTTTTGAAATACAATTTTTCTGGACATCTAAAGTGTTCTTCTGACTTTGACATTTAAATTGAGCATCTATTGGTGATTTATTTTCAAATTGGTCAAATGTGTTTGAGCATTAATGTGTGTAGAATAAGCTGTAAAAACTTCAAGTCGATTGGAGTTCGGGAAGGTCCTCAATTTGAAGAAAGAAGCACAGAAGGTCACATAAAAGTAAAACAGAGAGCTGCTGGTTTGGTTTTAATTAAGCTACAGTAAAATTTTTCCTCACTCCCGCGTTTTCTTGATATTTAAAGGAAGAAGAAGATTTGACTTTGACCGTTGATAGGTTCATTGACCTTTGACCGGTTCAATGGTTTTTGGACCGGTTCAGCTCGATTTTAGTCAGGTTCGGGTGTTTTTAGACCGGTTCTGACTATTTCGAGGCCGTTTTTTCAATATTGGAGGTCCGTTTTACTTTTTGGAGGCCCGGTTCAGCCTTTTACAGTCTAGTTCAACCTTTTGAAAGTCCGGTTCACACATATGCAAGCTGGTTCGAATGGGTTCGATTTTAATTCTAGATTATTATTGTAATAATTTAGTCGTTTGCTTGTATTAGATGCCAAAACCAGTCCACTTTAGTGTGTTTAATTAATTATGCATTGTGAATGTATGTTTTAATTAAATTCCCTGATTAAATATACATAAAGTATGCCATATAGATTTTAAAATCCCACCATAGGAAGCATGCTCCATGCATTGAAAGTATGTTATAAGTGTTATAATATATAGTATGCATGAATTGAGGTTTCATAGGAATTAATATAAGTGTTATATTAATTTATGAAACAAATATTATATGTTTTAAATTATAATTAATATAAGGGTTATATTAATTAAAAATTAAACATATAATTGTTTTGCATTTATTCATGTGATGGATTTGTTATAAATGTATGTATATTCATATGATGAATGATCAAGCAATTTATAACATAAAAATGCATGTAACTTAAGGTGAATTAATTAGTTTTAAAATGGTTTTAGAACTGGAAATTAATTAGATCTTAGGTTATCTAGTTCTAATAAGATTAGAATTAGGCAACCAATAATTTATAAACTGTGATTAAAGAGGGACTCTGTCTAAGGAAGGTTCTGGCTAGGCTGGGGTACTTAAACTGACGGAAACGGAACACCCCTACCTGGGAACCAACCTGGGAGTGAATTTAATCCAGATGTTTATAAATTATTTTCCTGAGTGGTGTTTATTAAAAGTTAATAAATTAAACTCATAGACCTAGGTTTATTAAAAAGTTAATAGACTTAGGTAATTCCAGTATAATAGTTATATTGGTAGACTTAGGTCATATTATTTTAGCCGAAATATGCCTAAGTAAAAGTATACCCAAACTATTTAAAATACTTAGTGGGAGTGAAAAGGTATATATGATATATCAATTTCTCTTACGCTCTTCGCGAAGTTCACACCGTGAGATTTATGCTCGGCCTCGTGATGTCAATAGGGCATCCCCATTCGGATGGTGTTTGCATAAATCAAGAGTAAGGTGAATGGAGAAAGTATTTATAGTAAGTGGGAGAAGGAAGTGTGTCAACACATCCTATGGTCTCCTCCATTAGGTTGGACCGTGAGATTCCCATGTTGCGCCTGCAGGTTGCCCGTAGTAGCACCATCCATTCGGAGGGATGTAACATGAGATTCAGAACAACTCAAACTCCAAAAATGGATAGGGTCTCCTAGGTCAATTCCCAACCTTGACTTTCCAAATCGGTAGCATTGTTGGGGTCGACCTATGAGATCTGAAAATGGCGGGTCATACTTACAAGAATCGCTAAGTGTTAGTGAATTCTTGACCAAAGTAGCGATAACTAGAATGCTATAGGAATAAGAGTTATTCCGGTATTAACATTTAGTCAAGAATGTCTTGGTTCAGTGAAGGAGTGATTGACTGCCCTTCGGTAGCGGTTTCTCTGACTCACTCGAGTATCGTTGCAAAAACAAATAATGAGATTATGGGTACATTATTACTTTTGCTAAATTCTTAATTGGAAGCATGTTATGGGTTAAAATCAATTCACTAATAGAATATGTTCTATTTTCAGCATGTCGAGCTCTTTTATTCAATTACTCGCCTCCGACAAACTTAACGGCGATAACTTTGGAACTTGAAAATCAAACTTGAATACGATTCTTGTGATTAATGATCTAAGGTTCGTCTTGACGGAGGACTGTCCTCCCCCTCCCAACTTGTCTGCAACCCGAATAGTTCGGGATGCATTTGACAAATGGACTAGGGCTAATGATAAAGCCCGAGTCTACATCTTAGCCAGCATATCTGATGTGTTGTCTAAGAAACATGAGGGCATGATCACCGCAAATAAGATCATGGGATCATTACAGGCCATGTTTGGACAACCGTCCTCATCGGTCCGTTATGATGCTCTCAAGTACGTTTACAACTCCCGAATGAAGGAGGGAACACTGTTAGGGAGCATGTCCTTAATATGATGGTCCACTTCAACGTGGCAGAGGTAAACGAGGCTGTCATTGATGAGAACAGTTAGGTTAGCTTTATAATGGAATCTCTTCCAAAGAGTTTCCCTACGATTCACACCAACTTTCGGTGATGAACAAGATAGAGTATAACCTGACTACTCTACTTAACGAGCTTCAAACATTCGAGTCCCTGATGAAATCAAAGGGAAAAGAGAAGGAGACAAACGTTGTCACTTCGAGGAAGTTCCCCGAGAGGATCTTCCTCGTGGACTAAATCAGTCTTCTTTTTCTAAGAATAAAGGTATTCAGAAAAAGAAGAAGGATAGAGGGAAGGAAAAAGCTCCCATACGCAAGGTTAAAGCCACAGGAAAATGTTTCTATTGTGGTGAAGACGGGCATTGGAAGAGAAACTGTCCGAAGTACCTTGCGGAAAAGAAAGCTGAGAAAGAAAAACAAGGTAAATATGATTTACTCGTTGTTGAAACATGTTTAGTGAAACATGATGATTCCGCCTGGATACTAGATTCAGGAGCCACTAACCATGTGTGTTCTTCTTTACAGGAAACTAGTTCCTGGAGGCAGCTTGCTGATAGTGAGATAACTCTCAGGGTTAGAACAGGAGAGGTTGTCTCAGCTAGAGCAGTGGGAGCAATGAAGTTGTTATTTAGAGATAAATTCGTTTTATTAGAAAATGTACTTTTGGTTCCTAGAATCAAAAGAAATCTTGTATCTATCTCTTGTTTACTTGAACATATGCATAAAGTGTCTTTTGATTATAATGAAGCGTTCATTTGCAAAAGAGGTGTACGAATATATTCTGCTAAACTTGAAAACAACTTATATGTGTTAAGATCAACAAAGATAAAAGCTATTTTGAACACTGAGATGTTTAAAACAGTTGATACTCAAAATAAAAGGCTGAAGCTTTCTCCAAGTACCTATTTTTGGCACTTGAGACTAGGTCACATTAATCTCAATAGGATTGAGAGATTGGTTAAGAGTGGTCTCCTAAGTCAGTTAGAGGACAACTCCTTACCACCATGTGAGTCTTGTCTTGAGGGAAAAATGACTAAACGAGCTTTTTTTGAAAAAGGTTATAGGGCCAAAAGAACCCTTGGAACTCGTGCATTCTCTGATCTTTGTGGTCCAATGAATGTTAAGGCACGAGGAGGGTATGAATATTTCATCGCTTTTATTGATGATTATTCAAGGTATGACTATCTTTACCTAATGCATCATAAGTCCAAACCCTTGAAAAGTTCAAGGAATATAAGATGAGAGGTTGAGAATTCGTTAGGTAAACGATTAAAACACTTCGATCGGATCGAGGTGGAGAGTATATGGATTTAAGATTCCAAGACTATATGATAGAACATGGAATCGTATCCCAACTCTCAAAGACTGTACACCTCGCAGAATGGTGTATCCGAAAGGAGAAATAGAACCTCGTTAGACATGGTTCGATCTATGATGAGCTACGCCAACCGCCTAGTTCGTTTTGGGGATATGCAGCAGAGGCTGCGCATATATTTTGAACATGGTTCCCTCTAAGAGTGTTTCAGAAACACCCTATGAGTTATGGAAATGGCGTAAATGTAGTTTACGTCACTTCACGATTTGAGGATGTCCGACACATGTGCTAGTGGTCAATCCAAAGAAACTGGAACATCGTTCAAAATTATGCCTATTCGTAGGATACTCCAAAGAAACGAAAAGGTGGTCTGCTTTATGATCCTCGAGAGAACAAGGTGCTTGTGTCGACAAATGCCACGCTCTTGAGGAAGACCACATGAGAGATCATCGACCTTGTAGCGAGAATTGTCTTGAGCGAAATTTACGAGAGAAGCTACGGATAAATCAACAAAAATTGTTGATCAAGTCGTCCTTCTCAAGAGTTGAGAATGCCTCGACGTAGTGGGAGGGATGTTAGACAACCCAACCGCTACATGGGTTTAATCAAAACCCGTGTCGTCATACCCGATGATGGCATAGAGGATCCATTGACCTATAAACGAGCAATGAATGATATAGACAGAGACCAGTGGATTAAAGCCATGGACCTCGAAATGGAGTCAATGTACTTCAATTCAGTCCGGGAACTTGTAGATCAACCAGATGGTGAAAGACCCATCGGTTGTAAGTGGATCTACAAGAGGAAACGAGATCAAGCTTCTGTAAGGTGCAAACCTTTAAGGCTCGACTTGTGGCAAAGGGTTATACCAGTGGGGAAGGGGTGGACTATGAAGAAACCTTCTCCCCGTTGCCATGCTTAAGTCGATTAGAATACTCTTGTCCATTGCCACGTTTTATGATTATGAAATTTGGCAAATGGATGTCAAGACAACCTTTTGAATGGCAATCTTGAAGTGAGTATCTATATGGATCAACCAGAGGGGTTCAAACTTCAGGGTCAGGAGCAAAAGATTTGCAAGCTTAAGCGGTCCATTTATGGATTGAAACAAGCATCTAGATCCTGGAATATAAGATTTGATACTGTGATCAAATCTTATGGCTTTGAACAGAATATTGACGAGCCTTATGTCTACAAGAAGATAGTCAATACTACTGTAGCTTTCTTAGTCTTATACGTGGGCGATATCCTCGCTCATTGGGAATGATGCGGGATTCTCGATCAGCGTTAAGCAATGGTTAGCGACCCAATTCCAAATGAAAGATTTGGGAGAAGCTCAGTTTGTCCTTGGAATCCAAATTGTTCGGAATCGCAAGAACAAAACGCTAGCGCTATCTCAGGCATCTTATATTGACAAAATGTTGATTAGATATAAGATGCAGAATTCCAAGAAGGGTTTATTACCTTTCAGGCATGGAATTCATCTGTCTAAGGAACAATGTCCTAAGACACCTCAAGAAGTTGAGGATATGAGACGCATTCCCATGCATCACCATCTCGGTAGTCGATGTATGTCATGCTATGTACTCGACCCGACATATGCTATGTAGTGGGAATTGTCAACAGGTATCAGTCCAATCCTTGATATGATCATTGGACTGCCGTTAAGAATATCCTCAAGTATCTTAGGAGAACGTGAGACTATATGCTTGTGTATGGCGCAAAGGATTTGATCCTTGCAGGATACACTGACTCTGATTTTCAGACTGATGTAGATTCGAGGAAATCCACATCAGGATTAGTCTTCACTCTTAACGGAGGAGCTATAGTATGGAGGAGTATAAAGCAAGGTTGTATTGCTGACTCCACCATGGAAGCTGAGTATGTCGCGACTTGCGGAGAAGCGATGAAGGAGGTCAGATGACTTAGAAAATTCTTTACTGATTTGGAAGTTGTTCCAAATATAAATTTGCCTATCACTCTTTATTGTGATAATAGTGGTGCGATGGCAAATTCTAAAGAACCTAGAAGCCATAAGCGCGAAAGCACATAGAGCGCAAATATCATCTCATCGTGGAAATTGTGCAACGAGCGACGTGATCGTCCACGCAGATCGCCGGAGCACAACATTGCCGATCCGCTTACAAAGCCCTTCACGGCTAAAGTGTTTGAGGACACCTAGAGAGTCTAGGACTTCGGTTGTACAATAGGGCGCTTTTCTTGCCCAAAGATGTTTGACTCCACCGACGCTTTAGTCAAAGTGGGAGTTTCTTTGGTTTTATGTCCTAAAACTTGTGAGTTTGTAAATTGAATGTATATTCTATTTTGCAATAAAGTTATTATTGAGATTTATTCAGTAATGGTGTTATTGAATAAAGTGGATTGTATATTTTGAAACCCTAATCCAATAAAGAACCCATGGCTATAGAATGTATACTTGAACTTTATGTGTGACATAAAAGTGAATCAAGTTCAAGTTATAGCCACAACGGTCTATAGTATAGGGATAGGGTTGGGTACCTTATCCCGAGACACTATGGACGCGACCCACTTTGTAAAGTACAAACGATGTGATCCCGAATCGCTCATGTGGAGACATGCGAGTGGGGCCTCCTATGCAATGAGTTTGCATAAGATCGATCGAGAAATAGTCACTTAGACTTTATAACTCCGTTTCTCGCCTTAATCGACTATATTCATACGATGACCTAGGTAACTCGATCTTAATCCTGAGCGTGCCATGAACTCCTGTTTATTCGGATTATCCTTAGATTTGCATGGGTGAGAGTGGCCTGAGATTGCCGACTCAATGAGCCTCCCATTTCAGGGACAAGACCGGGTAGATAGTTGGGAACATAGTTCTGCAAGATGGAAGTCACTCCTACCCGCTTTAGGGATTAGTAGAGAGGTTGTTCCCTTAAGTGCTGACTCCAGGTCTTGAACAAAGGGTCCACCCCTCTCATTGGCCCGAGAGGGATTTAGTTTGTTGGTTGGACCACAAACCAATTGTTCATTAGAGGATCAGTGGGACTTAAAGAACAAGAAGTAATTACAGGGGTAAAACGGTAATTTTGACCCAGCTGTAAATACGAACGACCTGTGAAGGATCGACTTACTAATCATGGTTATATCGAGTGGACAAAAATATATCTACAGTGAGGAGACTGCAACCACTAGGCTTTAGTGGAGTGTCTCGGTGGTTAACGAATGTTGATTAGCTAGGCTAAAGAGTTTGGCCGGTTAATCTTGTATCGTTGGAGCTCATGATCTGTAGGTTCATTAGGTCCCCTTACTAGCTCGGACTAAGTCTTGTAACATTTTGAGAGAAAAAAATTTGAATTGTTCAAATTCGGTTTTGGGAGAAAATGTTAATTATATGTGATATGCTTAACGTGTCACAGTTTAATTATGAATTAAACTATAATAAAAAAGAGGTGGAAATATTTAAATGTGGTTTAAATATTTGTTCGGTTTATAACATGAATAGGGATTCATGTTTAAACGATCGATTTAAGAAATCAGAATTGGTCCAATTATTTAATTTAATATTTGATATTAAATTAAATAAATTATTTAAAATTAATTAATTAAATTAATAAATTTATTTTTAATTTAAAATTAATTTTATATTAATTTTGAATTAAAATTAAATGAAAATTCAAATTTGATTTTGAATTTCAATTGGACCAAAATGAAAAGCATGAGCAAGCTTCTTGTTTTTTCAAATTCACCTTGAATCAACACCTCCTTCTTGTTTAATCCTCATCATTCATGTGTTGGCATCTTCACAAAGCTTGTTGAAGCTTTAATTGAAGATAAATTGAAGAGGATAATGAGAATTTTGGTAAGATTGACATGATTCACGTTTTTAGACTTTTCTCCCATCTTTCTTCAAATTCTCTCTATCAAAGATCCCACAATCTGTTCTAAGGCCTGAGGATAGTAGGGAAGACACTAGAGGTTGTCCACAAAGTGTTTGTGACAAGAAATTCTCCACGGATTTGGAGAATTTTGAACAACAAAGGTATGTGTTCATACTCTCTGTTTTTCCAGTTTTGAGCATGTTTTTTGTTTTGTAAAATTGATCAACTTAGAGTGTTCAAGATCCAAAATTGCTTCCGCTTTCTTAATCTACACTCTTTCACATACATCATTTAATCTAATTAAAACTTGGAGTAGTACATGCAAACATGATAGAAGTTTAACGATTAAACTAATAAAAGAGAGGGGATACCTTTGTAGACTTTGTCCAGGAACTTGTTGCTCCAAAGGTTGTACAACAAATCAATTGTACAGGGACTTCTCTGTTTTCTTCCAGCAAGAACACAACCACCAGAGATCACCTTCTATATCTCTGAGTGCTTAGATCCTCCTTGGTGGAAAGGATTCCAACTTTTGGAATAATTGGAAATTTTGAGAGTGAGAGAATTCTAGAGCAACAACAATTCTCAAAATTGCTTGAATGATCAATCGATCACCTGCTTCTTCCAACTGTCTACAGTTAACGATAGGGAGTGGAAAAGAAACTAGTGAGTGGGGAACATGTCATCTACACGTTCCCCTCTTTTAATTAATTAAATAATTAATTAAAAAACATATATAACCTATTTAAATAATTAATTAATTCTTAATTAATTAATTTGAATATCTTATATTTCAAATAGATTATATGTATATGATTAAATCACATTTAATCATTAACCTATAGTTTTAATGTACATCCAGTGCACATTAAATTTTAACCTATAGTTTTTAAATATGAATCACATTCATATTTATATTTAATATTTGAACTCTTTCAAATATTTAACTCTCTCATACTATTCAATATGAATCATATTCACATTAAATTTATAATATATAGTTCCAAAACTATATATTATATCGTATCAATATACATTGAATATATTCCCTAATGAATTTGAACATTTCAAATTCAAATGATCTAAGAACCCTTTACGAGCTAGAAGGTAGACATAATGGACCTACTGGATCGTAAGCTCCAACGATACGAGATTGCTCGCTTAATCTCATTAACCTCCCAATCAACATTCGCTTATCATGGAACACTCCACTAAAGTCCCACACACGCACTCTTCTCACTGCAGATATATTTCGTGTCCACAGATTTTGACCAATAACAAAGAAGTCAATCCTTCACGAATGTTCGTAACATCACCGGGTCAAATTATCGCTTTACCCCGGTTACATCTTGTGTCTTAAGTATCGCTGCTCTCTAATGAACAATTTGTTTGTGGTCCTACCAACAAACAGAGTCCCTCTCGGGCCAATGAGAGGGTCGGGCCTTTGTTCAAGTCCCGAGGCACCACTTAAGGGAACATTCCTCTACTTACCCTAGTAGGCGGGAAGGAGTGAATTCCATCTTGCTCGCTTAAGTTCCCACCGCTACTTACTCGGTCTTGTCCCCAAGAAGGTAGGCATATTGAGTCGGCGAATCGCCACTCTCACCCATACTAGTCAAAGGACAATCCTCGCGAACAAGAGTTTGTAACCCGCTTTCAGATTGAGATCAAGTTGCCTAGGTCATCCTAGTGAAATAGAAACCTAACTAGTCAACGGAGTTACAGCTAGAGATTACTATTTCGTGGTTCGGTCTTATGTAATCTCATTACATAGGATATCCCCACTCACATGTCATCTACACGAACACGTTAGGATCACTGTGTTTGCATCAAATACAAAGTGGGCCACATCCATAGTTTTACCAGAGTAAGGTACCCAAACCTTATCCCCTAACTATAGACTCTTTAGGCTGTATCTTGAACCGAGATCCTTTTTATGTACATTACATTCAATTAGAGATTCATTTAACAACCTTGGATGTTTAGTTTATTGGAATTAGGGTTTAAATAAAGGGAAACTCGTAGATAACGAACAATAACACTTTATTGAAATAATAACACTTTATTACATTAATTAGAACATAATTACAAACTACGAGTTTTAGGGCACAAAACCCAACAAACTCCCACTTGAACTAAAACTCTAATGGGGTACAACATAATCTAAAACAGTGGTTACAGAGATATAAATACAATAAACTAGGGCATCCATGTACCCCATCACATATCTCCCACTTGCCCTAGATTTAGCCTATGTACATATCTCGAACACTTTAGCCGTGAGAGTCTTTGCAAACGAATCAGCAATATTGTGCTCTGACGCGATCTTCGTGACTGTCACATCTCCTCGTTGCACTATTTCTCGTATCAGGTGATACTTCCTCTCGATGTGCTTACCTCGCTTATGGCTGCAAGGTTCCTTCGAATTGGCTACCGCACCACTGTTGTCACAGTATAAGGTGATGAGAAATTCCATGTTTGGAGCGACTTCCAAATCAGTAAGGAATTTCCTTAGCCAAACAACCTCCTTCGCTGCTTCACAAGCAGCGACATATTCAACCTCCATTGTGGAGTCAACGATGCATCCTTACTTGATGGTTCGCCATACTATAGGTCCCCCGTTAAGGGTGAAAACTGATCCCGATGTGGATTTTCGAGAATCCTTATCGGTCTGAAAATCAGAATTAGTATATCCAGTAAGGATCAAATCCTTTGACCCATACACAAGCGTATAATCCCTCGTTCTCCTTAGATACTTGAGGATATTAGTCTAACCCTGGATTGGACTGATACCTACTGACTATTCCCACTGCATAACAAATGTCCTACTGCACACAACATAGCATACATTAAGCTACCTACTCTAGAGAGGCATAGGGAATATGTCTCATATCCTCAACTTCTTGAGGTGTCTTGGGACACTGCTCCTGAGACAGATGAACTCCATGCCCAAGGGTAATAAGCCCCTCTTGGAATTCTGCATCGAATATCTGGACAACATTTTGTCGATATAAGACGCTTGAGATAGTGCTAACGTTCTGTTCTTGCGATTCCTGAAAATTTGAATCCCAAGAACATATTGCGCCTTTCCCAAATCTTTCATTTGGAATTGGGTCGCCAACCAATTGTTTATGTCAGTAAGGTATCTTACATCATTCCCAATGTGTAGGATATCATCCACATCTGATACCAATAAAGTTACTTTTGTCGTTGATGATCCTCTTGTAAACACAAGGTTCATCAACGTTTTGTCAAAGCCGTAAGACTTGATCGCAGATCAAATCTTATATTCCAAGATCTTGAGGCTTGTTTCAACTCATAAATTGATCGATTGAGCTTGCAAACTTTTTGCTCCTGACCTTGGGCTATGAACCCTTCGGGCTGAGACATATAGATGCTCTCGTCAAGATTACCATTCAAAAAGGCAGTCTTGACGTCCATTTGCCAAATTTCATAATCCTAAAATGCGGCTATGGACAAGAGTATCCTTATAGACTTCAGCATAGCAACAAGGGAAAAAGTTTCTTCATAGTCAACTCCTTCCCTTTGGGTAAAACCCTTTGTTACAAGCCTAGCCTTAAAGGTCCAGCACTTTCCTACGCATCTCTCTTTCTCTTATAGATCCATTTACACCTTATGGGTCTAACCTCTTCAGGTTGGTCTACAAGTTCCCATACTGAATTGAAGTCCATTGACTCCATTTCAAGGTCCATGGATTTGATCCATTGGTCCTTGTCTACGTCATTCATTGCCTGTTTATAAGACAATGAGTTTCAGCTAAACCCAAGTAGCGGTCAGGTTGGGAAACAACCCTCCCACTGTGTCGAGGCATTCCCAACGATTGAGAAGGACGAGACTGACTTGAGGTGCTTGCTCTTCCATCAACTCTTGATGAAGGTCTAGCTTGATCAACAACTCTTGTTGATTCATGTGTAGCTTCATTTAGTACTAATTTACTACGCGGTTTGTGGTTCCTCATATGATCTTCCTCCAAGAACGTGGCGTTTGTCGATACAATCACCTTGTTTTCTTTTGGGTCGTAGAAAAGACCACCTCTCGTTTCTTTGGGATAGCCAACAAATTGACACAATCTTGAACGAAGTTCCAATTTCTTTGGGTTTGTAAAGAGCACGTGTGCCGGACAATCCCGGATCCTGAAGTGTTGTAAACTAGGTTTATGCCCCTTCCACAGTTCAAAAGGTGTTTCTGAAACACTTTTTGATGGAACACTGTTCAAGATTTGAACTGCAGTCTCTACTGCGTATCCCCAAAACGAGACAGGCAATTGAGCATAGCTCATCATAGAACGAACCATGTTCAACAAGGTTCTATTTCTCCTTTCTGACACACCATTTTGCTTTGGTGTATTAGGTGCTGAGCGTTGAGATTTAATTCCATGTTCTATCATATAGTCCTGGAACCTCAAATCCATATACTCTCCACCTCGATCGGATCGAAGTGTTTTTATGGTTTTCCCTAATGCATTCTCTACTTCAGCCTTATACTCTTTGAACTTTTCAAGAGCCTCAGACTTGTGATGCATTGATATAGATAGCCATACCTCGAATAATCATCTATGAAAGAGATGAAATATTCGTACTCACCTCGAGCTTTAACATTCACCAGACCACAGAGATCCGAATGTACAAGTTCTAAGGGCTCTATGGCTCTGTAACCTTTTCCAGTAAAAGGTCGCTTGGTCATTTTAACTTCCAAGCAAGACTCGCAAGGCGATAAAGAATCATCTTCTAACTTGTTTAGAAGTCCATTCTTAGAGAGTCTCTCAATCCGGTTGAGATTAATATGACCAAGTCTAAGGTGCCATAGATAGGTATTATTATTTGGAGAAATTCCTTGCCTTTTATTTTTAGTGTTAGCATTCTTAAACATCTCATGATTTAAAATTGCTTTAGTTTGATTCGGTTTGAGTACATACAAGCCGTTTTCTAATTTAGCACAACAAATATTGACACCTTTCTTTGAAATGAACGCTTCATTAAATGAAAAGGTAATACAGTAGCCAAGTTCTATTAAACAAGAGATAGAAATTAAGTTCCTCTTAATTTTAGGAACTATATACAGATTTTCTAAAAATAAAAATCTATTTCTAAAAAATAGCTTGGCATCTCCCATTGCACGAGCTGAGACGACGTCTCCCGTTCCGACCCTGAGCGTCATCTCATCCTCTTCGAGCTCCTTGAAGGAACTAGTTTCCTGAAATGAAGAGCAAACGTGATTAGTGGCTCCTGAATCAAGTATCCAGGTCAAATCATCATTTTCCACTAAACAAGTTTCAAGAATAAGTAAATCTAATTTACCTTTCTTCTCTTTGAGCTCAGTAAGGTATTTTGGGCAGTTTCGCTTCTCGTGCCCATCCACGTTGCAGTAGAAAGATTTCCCTTTATCTGCAACCTTGGCTTTTCCCTTGCCTTTGTCAGTAGCAGGTGTCTTCCCTTTTCCTCATATTTTCTTCTTTTGGGTCTTCTTAAGCCCAGAAGATGAGCTACAAGACTTAGTCCCAGAGGATGAACCTTACGGAACCTTTCGGAATGGGCAAACAGATTTGCCTCTCCATCACCCGTCCTTATTCTTCATAAGAGACTGGAAAGTTTGTAGTTCATTAAGGAGAGTAGTCAGGTTATACTCTATCTTGTTCATCACCGCATTGTTGCGGAATTGCAGGAAACTCTTCGAAAGAGATTTAAAAATGAACGATACCTGACTTTGCTCGTCAATGACCGCCCTGTTCATCTCAGCCACGTTGAAGTGGGCCATCAGATCAAGAACGTGTTCTCTCACCGATGACCCCTCCTTCATACGGGAGTTATAAACGTATTTGAGGGATTCGTGCCGAATCTGTCCCGCACGGTTGTCCAAACATTTCTCTGCATAAACTCATGATCTCACGAGCTGAGACCATGCCCTCGTGCTTTTTGGCTAGAACTTCAGAAACACTAGCCAAAATGTAGACTTTGGCCTTATCATTGACCTTGATCCAATGGGCATACGCCTCCCAATGATTGAGGAGCGTTACGGCGAGGACACGAGGACATTCCTCGGTCGATAGATAAACCGTAGGTCGTCAACAACGAGAATCGTATTCAAGTTGGACTTCCACGTAGTAAAATTTTCACCAATTAAACGATCGCTTTTAAATAAGGCTATTATTGAGGACGACATGCTGAAAATCCAAAATAATTCTAATTAGTTATACCTTTGACCCATTTAAAACCAATCAAATTTAGCAAAATTATTAAAGAACCCTAGAGTTTAAACTAAATCCAATGTTTAAATTAAACCTTTAATTTTGTAACGATACTTCAAGGGTTTAGAACAAAAAAGCCTCCGCGTCAAGCGATCACTATTCCTCCCTTGAATTGAGACTTTCTCACCAATTCTCACTACTGAACATCTCATGTCCCAATGGTCCTTAGCTACCGTTTGTTTGGTCAAGGACTTGTTAACTAACTTAACTCATCCCGTAAATGTGACCCTACCATTTTCAGATCCAATAGGTCCGAGCCAACAAGCTACTATTAAGAAAGACAACTGTTGGCAAATTACCTAAGAGGCCCTATCCATTTCTGGAGTTCGCGGTGTTCCGATCCCTATAGTCAGGTCCTCCGTAGGGATTGGTTGTTCCAGGACAACCTAGCAGGCGGACTATAGAAATCTCACGGTGCAACCTAATGGAGGAGACCGTAGGATACGTTGACACGCGTCCTGCTCCCATTTACTATGGTTACTTCCCTCATTCACCTTGGTATTGAACCATGCAAACACTTACCGTAGGGGGACGCCCTATTGACGCCACGTTGCCGAGCATGGAACTCATGGTGTGAACTCTTGAGGACGTGAGAGTAAACTCGATGCGAACATCTCGTTTTCTCCCACTGAAGCTCCTAAGATTAGGGTATAGGTTTAACTTAGTCGGATTCTGGCTAAAAGAATCTATCTAAGTCTATGCCTATTATAACTATTATAACTAGGTCTTAAAACCTTATGTCTAGGTGAATAAAGATTTTTTTTACCCAGAGATAAAATAGAACTAAGGTTAATTCAACTCAGGTTCTGGGTAGGTTCCCAGGTAGGAGGTGTTCTGTTAACCGTCAGCTTAAGTACCCCCACCTTTTTGCAGAAACTTCACCCCAGTAGTTCCCTTATAACCAAAGTTCCAACGTCCTACTAGATTTTAAACTATTTAAAATACTACGTAAGACCAATTTCTAGTCCTATTAGAAATTGAAACTTAGATCTAAATTAATTTTAAACGATTTAAAACTAATTTAAATTTTAACCCAAGTTCCTATGTTTGCATGCATTTCTTTATTATAGGTTATGGTTTCTAAAACCCTTTTAATTTAAAACTTTTATAAATTCAATAATTAACCTATGAAGAAACTATATTATAAATCCAACAATCATTATTCAAATTGGAATTATAAAAGGAATTCAACTAATTGAATTATAAAATTACTTAAATAAAATAACATTTATTTTAAACTAAGTAATTTCATGCTCAATGCAATTTATTTTCCATATAATCTAATCATAACAATTATAATTAATTACTCATGAAAAATAAATTAATCATGAATTGATCATATTCATATAACATTTATACAAATAAAATGCATGAACATGCTTATCCTAATGTGGGAAAAATATAAATGACATTCGTAAAGATAAATAGCTGTAAAACCAGAATAATTTGGCCCGTAAAGTGCAAAAAATAAAATTACATTAATTTTATTACAAAGAACCGGTCCAAAATACCTTGAACCGGGCTTGAACCGCTCAAACCGGACCGAAAAAGAACCTATACCGCTGAACCGAGATTTGCGATTCTTGCCGAATGTCCCACACGCGTAGCAACTGCCGATGCGAAGCGTTACGCGCCCGCTTTGTCCTTATGCGCGCCTGCTATCGGGGTGGCGTTGCAACGCTGAGAGCAACGTTACAACGCCACGACCCTTGAACACCCGCGTCGATAGGGGATGTTTGGCGTTGTGACGCCGTTTTCTTCCATGCGTTAACGCGCGATGAACGACGTTACCAACGCCGCTTGCTTCGGCGAAGAACTTTCTTCTTCGAACACAACAGCTTCCTTCTTCAATATCTCCTTCGATTCTCAACCAAATTGCTTGAAATTGGTCCCGAACGACTCGTAACTCAATTACAGACTCAATAATGCACTTTTTGCCCAAAAAACGCAGGGGCCTTTACATACAAATTGATCAAATCAAAAGAAGTAAACTATGGCCAAATACTCCTAAACAGTTTTACAGCAAACCCAATGCATTTCCCACCAAATCAATGCACTTTTGTTTCAAAACAAAACAATACAAGCATTGCTCTGATACCAATTGATGAAGATCTGATCTCCTTGAGCAGCGAAAATGTGGTTTGGAATCGTAATTGCTTGATTGTTTAGGTTGAAGCAAAAACTAGTACATTGACAAAATACAGAACAAGCACACATCATTTAATCTAATTAAAACATGGAGTAGTACATGCAAACATGATAGAAGTTTAACGATTAAACTAATAAAAGAGAGGGATACCTTTGTAGACTTTCTCCAGCAACTTGTTGCTCCAAAGGTTGTACAACAAATCAATTGTACAAGGACTTCTCTGTTTTCTTCCAGCAAGAACACAACCACCAGAGATCACCTTCTATATCTCTGAGTGCTTAGATCCTCCTTGGTGGGAAGGATTCCAACTTTTGGAATAATTGGAAATTTTGAGAGTGAGAGAATTCTAGAGCAACATCAATTTTCAAAATTGCTTGAATGATCAATCGATCACTTGCTTCTTTCAACTGCCTACACTTAACGATAGGGAGTGGAGAAGAAACTGGTAAGTGGGGAACGTGTCATCTACACGTTTCCCTCTTTTAATTAATTAAATAATTAATTAAAAAACATATATAACCTATTTAAATAATTAATTAATTCTTAATTAATTAATTTGAATATCTTATATTTCAAATAGATTATATGTATATGATTAAATCACATTTAATCATTAACCTATAGTTTTAATGTACATCCAGTGCACATTAAATTTTAACCTATAGTTTTAATGTACATCCAGTGCACATTAAATTTTAACCTATTTTTAAATATGAATCACATTCATATTTATATTTAATATTTGAACTCTTTCAAATATTTAACTCTCTCATACTATTCAATATGAATCATATTCACATTAAATTTATAATATATAGTTCCAAAACTATATATTATATCGTATCAATATACATTAAGTCTATTCCCTTTTGAATTTGAACGTTTCAAATTCAAATGATCTAAGAACCCTTTACGAGCTAGAAGGTGGACCTAATGGACCTACAGATCAGAAGCTCCAACGATACGAGATTGCTCGGTTAATCCCATTAACCTCCCAATCAACATTCGTTAACTGCGGGAACACTCCACTAAAGTCCCACAACTGCACTCTTCTCACTGCAGATATATTTCTGTGTCCACAGATTTTGACCAAGAACAACAAGTCAATCCTTCACGAATGTTCGTAACACCAGCTGGGTCAAATTACCGTTTTACCCCTGGGTTACATCTTGTGCCTTAAGTACCAGTGCTCCTCTAATGAACAATTTGTTTGTGGTCCTACCAACAAACAGAGTCCCTCTCGGGCCAATGAGAGGGTCGGGCCCTTTGTTCAAGTCCCGGAGACACCACTTAAGGGAACATTCCTCTACTTACCCTAGTAGGCGGGAAGGAGTGAATTCCATCTTGCTCAGTTAAGTTTCCAGCCACTTACTCGGTCTTGTCCCCAAGAAGGTAGGCATATTGAGTCGGCGAATCGTGCCACTCTCACCTATACTAGTCAAAGGACAATCCCTCGCGAACAAGAGTTCGTAACCTGCTCAGGATTGAGATCAAGTTGCCTAGGTCATCCTAGTGAAATAGAAACCTAACTAGTCAACGGAGTTACAGCTAGAGATTACTATTTCGTGGTTCGGTCTTATGTAATCTCATTACATAGGATATCCCCACTCACATGTCATCTACACGAACACGTTAGGATCACTGTGTTTGCATCAAATACAAAGTGGGCCACATCCATAATTTTACCAAAGTAAGGTACCCAAACCTTATCCCCTAACTATAGACCCTTTTGGCTGTATCTCGAACCGAGATCCTTTTTATGTACATTACATTCAATTAGAGATTCATTTAACAACCTTGATGTTTAGTTTATTGGAATTAAGGTTTAAATAAAGGAAAACTCGTAGATAACGAACAATAACACTTTATTGAAATAATAACACTTTATTACATTAATTAGAACATAATTACAAACTACGAGTTTTAGGGCACAAAACCCAACACTCCTGCGACCTGGTTGCGTCACTATATCATCCATGTCTGCTTGTAAGAGTGAAGACACTATCCCCATAAACCAACACGGGGTGCTTTCGTCATTATTTGTCCTCACTCACATGCTCCTTAGGAAAATTCCCAGGAGGTCACCCAACATAGGATTGCTCCAAGCCAAACACGCTTAATTGTGGAGTTCCTATGATTGAGCCACCGAAAAGGAAGGTGCACCTTGTTGGTATAGGTAGTAGCTATCAATTCTTTTAAGCCTTTCTCAACTGTACTTTCATAACCTCATGGGCATTCTCATGTACCACTCTTCCTCGAGCACCATACTTTAATTTCCTCAAGATCACTCTCATTCAGATGTGGATTCGATTCATTCATGTACCCCTCTTCCTCGGGCGTCACAATTTTTCTCAACATGATTGGTTTTCTTACAATAACGACAAGGAGAAAATTTACCTTTCTTTGATGCTCTTCCTTTTCCCTTGCTCCCATGATCTTTGGTTTCCCGTCTATCATCTTCTGCAACAGGTTTCTTGCCTTTAGACTTGGCATGAAATGCACCCTCAACATGCTCTTCATTGCACATTGTATCCTTTTGTTCTTGAGCTTGTAATTTGCTAATTAACTCAGCTATAGGCAGAGTAGTCAAATCAGAAGACTCCTCTATGGCTGAGATCTTCGATTCAAATTTGATGGAAATACTAACCATAATTTTTTCCACAACTCTTTGATCTGGAAAATTTTCACCAGATAACCTTATCTGGTTTACGATAGTTATCACTTTTGTTGTGTAGTCCCTCACAGAATCTAAATCCTTCATTTTCAGCATCTCAAACTCTCTCTTGAGAGTCAATAATTTGACAGCCTTCACCCTCGCACTTCCTCAAATTCCTCATGCAATTTATCCCAAGCTTCTTTTGTTGTTTTACAATCAATGATCCTAGAAAAATAGGTTCTGATAAAGCGTCATGAATAACGGATAAAACTTTCGACTTTTTCAATTTCTCCTCTTCATATAGTCTTATCTGATTCAACGTCGGATTTTCGAATAATGGCTGAGGATCAACATTAGTTGAGACCGATTCCCAAAGGCCAAGTGCCATGAGGTAGAATTGCATTTTAACGACCCAAAACTGGTAGTTTTCACCATTAAAATGTGGAGGAGAGGTTACACCAAAATTAGAACATTTTTCAAATACAAAAATTGAGCTTCTCACTCTCAAATAAAACACACAACCCTTTAAATCTAAGGCTCTGATACCACTATTGGGGAAAATAAATGAAGGGTGAAAAAAAAATATTGCGAAAGCAATAATCAAATCAAAATCCCAATATTTGTTAAAAAAAGAGAGAAAATTAAAAAATGAGAGAGTGGAATCCAATAAATGAATAGTATTATATTGAAATAGAAAGTATTGGTGATACATCCTTTACATGGAAGTTCACCCTTTTATAGGTACAGGAATTGACACTTCATTAATTTGCAACATTAAAAAATTAGAAACTTACAAAATTAAAAACAAAATTTAAAATACAAAAAACCGAAATGTGTTAAATCTAACTTTTTTTTTTAAAAAAAAGAAACATAAAACATTAATTGAAAAACTGAACGTAATTAAAAAGAAAAAACTCATAACTCAACCGCGAACAACTTGGATCGTGGGTCTAGCCTTTGCTCACGTTTGGAGAGAAATTTGTTTTTAATAAAACGTGAGAGAGAAAACACATTTATAAACACCCCTAATGAAGTAACAATGAGTGCAAAGAAACTTGATTGCAATGAAATATAGAAAAGTCGAAGGATCGTCCGCCCAAAAAAAATAAATACAAAACTAATTACTCAAACCCCTCAACAAAGCCCTGAACATCCTGGTTGAATATGGCTTCTATCTTGCACTTGTAAACTAATCACCTTTTGACGTGCCCGAGGCTAGTGTTGAGAAGGAGAAATTATTTCGTAAGTTCGTCACGATGTGGCTGACAGTTTTTCACCGTTGAATGGAGAGAGAAATATTTCGACTTTATATCCAACAATTATTAGGAGGCATGAAAATTATTGAATTTATATCTAACGGTTATTATGAGTAGCCACATTGTGATAGTCTAACTGAATAATTTGTGGTTGAGAAGGCTCTCGATTAGTTGCTTTATAAAATCATTTATTGGCATTTCATCAAATTGCTATTCAATCATGGGCTTACTTTTTGACTTGGGAGATTAAAATTTTAAATTTGTTCCATAGCTGTGTCTGATCAGATGATTGTTTTATATATAATTTAATCGCAATCTTGAAGATGGTATTGTTTCAAGCCATTGTTAACATATCCTTAGTTGTGTGTTTGAATAAACCTGTCCGTTTCCAACAGCTGTTCTTGTGAGGATTGATTCAACATTCATTTGAGATTCATTGATTCATAATGCCAAATCAATTTCCAGATTTGATCTCTCTTTTGCAATCTTTTCATAGCTGTAATGTAATGTAATGTTGTGGATGAACCAGTTTTCTATTTTTGTCAATGTTGTTCATTAATAAATAATAATCATTATTAGAAGGTCAAACTAAACAACCAAACTCTAATTAATGAAGCTTAGATTTCTCAACCCAAGCTTCATTAATCTAGCATAAAACATGACTGTAATTCACGATTTAGCTAAAGCCCAAGGTGTTGGGAGTGCAACCAAAGTCCACATCGGTTAGATAAGAAGAAAATCATGGATATATAAGTGAGAGGCACTATCTCCACTGGTATGAGACCTTTTGGGTGAAACCAAAAGCAAACCCATGAGGGTTTATGCCCAAAGTGGACAATATCATACTGCCCTTGAGCCGTGATCGGTATAATCCTCGCTCTATCAAATAGGTGGTGTGCTTCCAGTAAAGGAAGTTAAAAAGACTACATTTCAAAATTCTATGTTTGATTTGCGAGTAAAATTTATCCACATTAACAAGCTTACATAAGAAACGAATGTTGGACTTTTTAATATGAGCTTAAACAAGTCTAAATTGCCAGCTATGCATTCTTGATACATACAACTTTTTCCTTTTTTAATATAATATTGCAAATTTAATAGTAGAAACTAGAATCTTCCATTTATGAGAAAAAAGTTACTACTCTAATTATTCCTTAGAATAGAGTTGACTTTCAATTATTAAAGAGAGTTCTATTTATGATTGGAATGAAAAATTAATAAATGTGACATTATAGCTATCCCAATAATCATTTGATGTACATTGAGAATATTTTTATTATTTCTCTAATAGATATGTTCTAGTTATACCAAACCATCTTGTCCAAAGGATTTTTTTTTTAGTACAACAAATATAGAGTCGGAGATTGAATCTTGATCTCAAAAAAAGTGTAACGAGTACTCTTATTGGACTAAAAAAAATCGCATATTATTTTCACTTATTTATTTGATGACATGGTTATATTGTAAGTTAAAAAAAAAAAAAATCATGTTGGGTATATCAATGAGGTATAATAATATATGGTAATTGAATCAATATCTACCTATAACTATAACTATATAAACCACTCCCATTTACTTTCCCTCCCTCTTCAGACCTCAGAAGTTTGGTTTAGTTTATTAACAAAGAAATCAGAAATATTCCTTGTGGAATTCAAATCTAGTTGCAGTCTTGCGAGTGAATTCAAGTGATAGCCTCTTGAGCTCTTTGGCTAGCATTGGCATCCCGCAGTAGAACACTCCCACTGTCTTGTAAGCATGCTTCGATGCTATTCGCCCGAACACCTCCTTCCACTCCGGCCTCGCGAAGTGAGTCCTTGCCTATCAATCACATTCATCGTTACTGTATTAAATCACCACTAAATCTAAAAGCTTAAGTTCATAAACTATCGAAAATCTAATCTTTATTCATAAGTTAAATTACAAGTTTTAGTTCCTAACTTTCAATCTTATGTCTATTTAGTCTCTGAACTTTAAAAGGTGTTTAATAGATCTCTGCACTTTTAGTTTTGTGTGCAATAGATTTCTGAACTTTAAAAAGTGCTTGTTAACGGAAAAAAATGTTGTGTAGGTACTTACCCGAGTGCCGGAGAGAATGTCGACGCCATGCTTGGCATGGTTTAGAGCTTGAACCATTGTGATTAATGTGGTCCTTGCATCACTTTCTTCATACACACTGGTCAAGTAGTTGTGGAGTTCAATTTGGCCCTGATTCATTCATTCATTTCAGTACTTGAATTTCATCAGTTTTCATTCTTGATCCATGCTTTTAGTTTTATTTACCTTCCTGTCGATCTCTGCTACTTGATCCATCACCCCTTTGAACCACTCCAATGAAGCAGCCTCCCTCGTCACCCAGTAGAAGTAAGCCTGTGCCTGCGCCTGTCCCGTTCCCGTCCTGCTTTGAACCTTCTTCCCGGTCGGCGTCACGTTTAACATTGATCCAAAGCTGTTTGAGCTTGCCTCCGATCTGCTCGTTTCTGTTGTCGATCCCTACACCATTCCACTATATAGTAAGCAAACTAGAAAATAATGAATCCAAAGGGAATGAATTTACCATTGGCGTTTGTTGTTCTATGGTTGTGGAGTTGTTGAGAAGATCCTTGAGGATGCTAACAAAAGGAGTGGCTCCAATTCCAAGTCCAACAAGGAGAAGTACGTCGTAGTTTTGATAGTCCTGCGCGGGTGCTCCATATGGCCCATCCAGCAGCAATTTCGGCTGGCTGAACCATAACATTAACAAAAAAGTACAAGGACTAAATGTGGACGAGAAGTATAAGAGAAGTTAGTTAACCTTTTTCGTTCCAGGTTGACCAAGTGGCCCAACTTGGCTCGGGCAGGGAGAGGTTTGGAGTTGGCATGATCAGTAAAGACACGTTTGAGTTCTCTGGTCCAATCCCCCACTGTTCTAATATGCACACTCAAGTACTCATCTCCTGGTGCTGAAGTGATAGAAAATGGGTGCCTGAGAAGTTTTTTTTTTGGTTCAATGTTATGTGTTTTTCTTTCTAGAAGCTGCAAATAGATTTCATTGGAGTTTGAAAACTCACCATTCAAACTGCGAAATTGAAGGACATTGAAGGAATATGTACTGTCCACTTCTGTATTTGAATCCTCGAGGCTTCAACATCAACAAACTCAACACATTCCCTGGTAGTACTGAAACCTGTTCAGTTCAATCACATTCCCTTTTACTCCTTCAACCTCCAATAATTTCATGCTATCTTATCTTATCTTATCTTCAAATTTCATCCATTCATTTAACTCATAATACCATTACTAGCATCTTAAGTAAATTTGAAACTGATAGTAGATAGATAGTTTAATGAAATGAAAGATATTAGTATTACCTTCAATATCTCAACAGAGTAATACTCAGATCTGCAGGCTCTGAGACTTCTCTCTCCAAGATACAGCAGCAAAGGAAATGAGACATACACCCAAGTCTACCACCAAAAATTTACCCTCTTTTCATTTAATCAAACCAAAACCAAAAACACAAGAGTAGTTTCTCTTTTTAGCTTACCGTTTTTTGAGTCCAGCTATGAGCAAGAAACAGAAAAGTCCCATGAACAAGAAGCAAAAGATACACAAATCCCATAAGATGATGTGAATACCAAAACGCATTAAACCCTGTCAATCTCTTCAACAACCAAGGCAATTTTACAACGTTCCTTCTAAAACGATGAGTTGCAAGTGTAAACGAAATCCCCATCAAAACCACCATCACAATCCCTGTTACCCCTTCAACACTCATCAAAAGCTCCTTGTAGCTCGGTTTCTTGTTGTGAAAATCGCTCGATATGGCTTTGAATTCCTCCGGCGACGAATTCGCCAGTCGAGGGAAGTCGCACGCCAGATGAACCCCACCGTGGACGACGATCCCAATCGCTACGAAACACGCAATTAGTTTGTGAAAATTGATGTTGTCGTCGAATGGGACGACCGATCTTGCTGCCGTCGATCGGAGCCAAGTGAGGGTGTTTCGGCAGACGGGGAGGAGGATCAAGGCCATGTTGAGTTTGAGCGTCTCGGCGGCGCCTTTCGCGGTAGGAAGGCAGTAGCCCATTATGTGAAATGCTGCTCTGTTTTTGTATTGAAGGAATTTCCATGTGAACAGAGCTGCCATTGCTGAGCACCAGAGGAAAAGAATCCAAATTCTTTGCCAGTTTTGGAGGAATAAAGAGTGGAATGTTGTGGTTGCTGTTTTGACGAAGGTTTTGGGGTTGAATTTGCTTAGATTTTGGCTCCATCCTACACTTGTTGTTGTGCTTAAGGGTCTGCTGTAGTTCATGTATGTGTCTCTTTGCAAAAGCAGAGTCTCAAGCTGCCATAGCTGAATCAATCAATCCATTTCATAACCTGTAAGAATTCCAAACTCGTTTGTTCTAATACCATCTTAAATTACTCGAAAGTTTACCTCAATGTATCCGAGGTTTTCGGGATCAAGTTCTTCCATGATCAAGGAAGCATATTCCTCGGCTCGCTCTTTGAGTTTTGCAAGGTTGTTTGCCGAAGCGCTTAGCAAGATCAGCTCCTGTACTTCGTCTCTTGTGATTCTGCCATCTTCGTTGCTGTCTGCCCTGTTTGTTTTGATCATAATGTCTCTGCATTACAAACTCCAAAAGGGAATGAAAGAAACAAATGAATGAGAATTGCTCTTACATGTCGAAGAAGATTTGAAGGCGGGCATCGAAGCTTTGGTCAGAAATCTTCAACCAAAATTCATGGAGTTCCTCCATGTTGATCTTTGATATCCTCAAGCCTTTTCTTCTTGCTAATGCGTCGAAGATTCTCAGTGCAAACTCCTTGGAATCCAACATCCCTGTTGCAAATCAAACCAGATATTATTACTTAAATACAGTTGTTAAGTATAGAATTGTCAGTCACATTGTGTGTTTCAGTCCTGACCGATGCATTCGGCGAAATCATCTCTGGCGAGCAGTCCAGCTTGAGCCAGAGAATGGAACCTGGACTGGACTCCTTGCCAGAGTTGATTGGCGTTGGAGGCATTGGTGGTCTTGCTGATGAATCTAAGGCCTCGAAGCGCAGCCTGGGCACTGGATCGAGTGCGCTGCAGCTGCACATTGAGGCGTCGAATGTCACGGGCAGACATGGCAGCCACCGTCGTGTCGTCCCTATCGAGAGAGGAGGTAGTGGAGGTGCGGGAGGAGGCAGAACGGAGCCAGGGGAATTTGTTGCGAATTCTAGTGGTGATGGAGAGTGTGGTGTCATCTTGGTAGTCGGAGGCGGCGGCCGGAGCAATGCTGCGGACCAATACAGAATCATCCTCAACTTCCAATGTGACCTCAACAAAGTCCTGGTGATTGACAAGGTCATTGAGGAAGACAGGAAGCATTCCTTGTCCAGCATCATGATGACGGCGAATGTAGTCTCCGTCCTCGTTCTCGTTCTCGTCCTCGTCTTCGTCTCCAATTCGACGACTATAGCTGGAGCGGCGGGAGTTGGAGTTAGGAATTCCAAAAGAGGACCAAGACCTTGTCATTGAAGATGAAAATGAAAATGGTGAGATTAGATAATAGACATTGTTGTTGTTGTTGAGAAGAGAGAGTTGTGGAGGTTTGGTGGTGAGGATGATGAAAGGAGAAATAATTAATGGTGTCTGTCAACTAACTAATATTGGGAGAAAGAAAGGAAGGAAGGAAGGAAAAAAAAAAAAACACACCTCTCAACCAATTCCCACACACACCATTTCAACGCTATCTCTCTCTCTCTCTCTCTTTCTCTCTCAGCTTGGTGTCATATAAATAATATATAATGAATTTCTCTCTCTCTAAGACTGATACCAAAATAAAAAATACAAGAAATGGGCAACAAACAAATTAAAACACATTGAATAATTAATTGGGGTTGGAGAAATCAGAGAAGAAGCAGCAGCAGCAGCAACAACAACAACAAAGTTGTTGTCTTAATTTATAATTTAATTTTATATAATAAAAGAAAGGGAATGACAGATAGAATAGAAGCAGAAGCAGATCAGAAATATGTTGAAATGGCGAGTAAACATGAAGACAACAGAAGAGAAGAGAAGCTTCAATTTATGTCTATTATGTTGTGCTGTCCGATTCCAATTTCCCTTCTCTCTTCCCTTTATGTTTCCAACCCTTTCGTTTTTTTTTTTTTTTTTTTTTACCTTCCTTAAAGCTACCCTTTTGATTTCTTAACCAAATTTCACCATTTAAAAGAAAATTATAAATAATCATTTAGGATGCCCTCATTAAATAATGTATGCTATTTGAGCCACACGTTATAATAACTTTCATCTTAAATACAAACTATTATAATCTATGACTAAACAACTCTGCATTTTAAATAATGTTATATGATTCTACAAACTATGTAACCTACATAATATTATAACTCATATTATTATAACCCATTTAGCAGCCAAACAACCACTTAGTTTTTAAAACTATGCATGTTTTCTCATCAATTCTCTACCATTATTTTGGGTTTCATGTTTCTTAAGAAAAAATCTAAATTCTTAGCCAAAATTCAAAAATGAAACTAATTTTTATTTTTTTTCTAGTTTGGGTTTCAAAAATATAAGTAAAAAGTTGATAACAAAACAAAAAAATTCATATGTGAAACTAGTGTTTATAAACTTAATTTTCAAAAACTAAAAACTAAGAGTAAGACTCTGTTTTGATAACCATAGGCCCCGTTTGACAACAATTTTATTTTTTATTTTTAGTTTTTGAAATTTAAACCTAAAAATACTACTTCTACCAATGAATCTATATGTCTTTTTATCTACTTTGTACCTATGTTTTCAAAAACCAAGCTAACTTTTGAAAACTAAAAAAAGTAGTTTTCAAAAATTTCAGTTTGTTTTTAGAATTTAGCTAAGAGTTCAAATGTTTATGATTTTTATTGTAGGGAAATTAAGTGAAAATAAGCTTAACTTTCAAAAACTAAAAACCAAAAACAAAATGATTATCAAACGAGGCCTAAGTTTTTTGTTTTTGAAAATAAAACCAAAAGTTTAAGCTAAGTGGAATCGGACTTCCTGGACCACCTACTCTAATACTATCTTAAATCACCAATTAAACCAAAAGTTTAAGTTGATAGTTTGAGATAAATTTAATTATATCAACATAGTCTAATAAATTGTGTTTGTTTTCTCATCATTTCTCTGTAATATATTTTGTTAGATTATCTTAGTCTTTATTGCATTAGATTAGATTTGATTTGATTTGATTTTATATTGTCCTATAAATAGGACCCTTAGCCTTGTATCTCAATAATATAACACAATATCAATTCACAATGTAAACCATAGTTGCCCTTTGTGTTCTCTCCCTTTTCCCCCTACATCCTCTAAAAATAACATATTTTATCTTTCTTAAGAAAATATTTGTGTTTCTTAGTCAAATTCTAAAATTAAAAACAAGGTTTTGAAAACTATTTTAACTTGGTTTTTAAAAACATGGAAAAAAGTAGAGAATAAAGAAATCAAATGGTTATCAAACCGGATTTAAGGTTCCATTAGATAACCATTTGGTTTTTAGTTTTTAGTTTTTGAAAATTAAGCTTACAAGTATTACTTCAACCCTTAGATTTCGTTGTTTTGATATCTACTTCTTACCTACATTTTTAAAAAATAATTTAATACTTGATTTTATTTTTTAGAATTTGGAATTCAAATTTTTTCTTAAGAAAGATGAAAACTATTGTAAAGAAATGATGAAAAAGCCAATCATAATTTTTAAAAATAAAAAAATAAAAATTAAATGGTTATCAAACATTTGTTTAAATGACTATCAAATGAGAACTTATTTTTAAGTTTAAAAAGTTGGTTGAGAGTGAAAATTATCTTTCACAAGTAGATTGCAAGATAAAGACATATAAAAGTGGAAATAGTGCTTATGTGTTTTATTTTTTATAAATAGAAATTATTACAGAAAAATAGTTATCAAACATACTTTTATCTTTTACACTAAAAAATTAAATCAAAATGAAGCATTTCTCCAAACCCACATCCATTCATACCTTCTACTCTTAATTGATCATATAAAATATCCAATGGATGTAAAAATGGCAAAATTTATCTAAAGTTTAGTCACATTGAGATGACAATTGAAATTGAAAAATAAAAAAGGACTAAAATAGAGATGGGAGGATTTAAATTTATTTAAAAAATATATTTAAAACAGGTAATGATTGTAATGAATAATAATTGATAGTTGTGTGGCTAACAAAGAAAAAAAAAGTTAGGGTTTTACATTTTGGGTGTGTTGTCCCATCAATCTCATGCATCAAATTTCTTTAAACAAAAATAATTTCTTTTTTTTTTTAAAAAAAATAAAACTCATATTGATTAAATCACAATTTAAGATCATATTCTGTCTTCAGTTTCTCTTTCTAAATATGAATAATAATGATGCATAAGTGATGGATGGATGATGATGGTGTTTGGTGCATATAACTCTGATCTCAATTGTGTCATTTTTAAGCTTTTTAATTCTTTCATTATAAGAAATATTCATTTCATCACATAATATTACTCAATCCTTTTCATTTTGCCGACTCTATTTTCTTTTTTTTTTTTTTAAACTATATTTTATATTTTATTTTTTCACGTTTCTAGATGATCTCTTCTATAATTCATTGCTTACTACTCATTTCATGGGAAAACCCTACTAACCAACATAATGTTAATCAATAACCTAAATTTCTATTTAATAACCACTTTACTTTTTCGGTCTAATAATGTTTAATTAAGGCATGTTATTAAAGTATGATATCTTTGACTTTAGATTTGTAAGAGATAATTATTATCTTTTCATTCTACTTTCAAGTTCATGCATGAAAGAGAGAGCAATAAAAAAAAAAACTAAGAAAATGAAATTGAATTACTACTTGTGCTCCTAATCATGGTAATTTTAACTAATCATAAAAGAAATATTAAAGGTATCTTTGGCTGAGATGTTTGAAAACTCTAAGATTGAGTAGCTTAGGGCTCGTTTGATAATGTTACTGTTTCTCGTTTCCTGTTTCTCATCTTTTAAGAAACAGTCTTGTTTGATAATTCATCCTGTTTCTTGTTCCCAAAATTTGAAAAACGTTTCTAAAATTGGGGGTAAATTTTAGAAACTACAAATAGTAGTTTCTCTCCGTTTCGTTCCCCTTTATATTTATGTGTTTCTCAAAGATGTTAAATCGTGCTATTGGTTTGTTGGCAAAAGCATGTGTCTCTACTTCCTCTTGCGTTCTCACGTCTTGTATTTATTATTGAAATTTTGAATTTTATATATTATTTTTATTTTGAATTTTAAATTTTTCCATAGATATATTTATGTATTATTTTAATTTCTGATTTTGCAAAAAAAAAATATATATATAATTTTAATTTTGAATTTTTTAATATGTGTATTTATATATTATTTTAATTCTAAATTTTTGTTTTTGTAATATATATTATTTTAATTCTTAGTACACTGAGAACCCGTTATAATTTTGCAACAAATAAATTTTGCTCACTAAAACATGCATTTAGCCTCACTTTAATATTTTACCAACCACAACATTTAACAATATAATTGAGTTTGATATGAGTCGACATCATTTAAGACGAATGACTCGAGTAAGAGATAACATTGCAAATCAAATTTTAGACAACATTTGTAGGATAAAACAATGTCGTTTATTTACTTTTATTATTATTGTTAATTTTGTAGTGAGACTTGTTGATATTAGATAATATATTTTTTTATAATTAATTATATTTTTATATGTTTTAATGCATGTTATATACATTTTATATTATATAACTAAATTCTTTTTAAACTATAAAATATGAAAAAATAAAAAGAAAAAAAAATCAAGAACAAGAAACAAGAAATAGTTATCAAACAAGCTTTTGTTTCTATTTTTTCTTTTCAAGAAACAAGAAACAAGAATGATTATCAAACATATTCTTGTTTCTTATTCTTAAAAAATGAGAAACAAGAAATGAAAAATGAAAAACAAGAAATGAAAACGTTATCAAACGGGACCTTAATTAATATTAAAAAACGTGAATTCATATAATCGATGTGTTTAAATAACGTAAAAGTGTACTAAAAAAAATAATAAAAATAACGTAAAAGTATTTGGTAGTGTAATTTAGAGGTGAATTTAAAAAGTTAAACCTATAAATACTATTTTCTTCCTTGGGTTTCTATGTTTTCATATCTATCTTTTCCAAATATTTACTTAAACTAAAAAAAAAAAGTAGTTTTCAAAAATTTATTTTTATTTTTAGAATTTGCTAGAAACTCAAATGTTTACCTAAAGACAATGAAAACTATTATAGAGAAGATGAATCTATGGTAGAGAAATTATGAGAAAACAAGCTAAATTTTTAAAAACTAAAAAAGAAAAATCAAAGGGTTATTAAACGGGCTGTCTTATAACCGTTTAGTTTTTAGTTTTTAGTTTTTTTTTTTTTTTATAAATAGAGCTCAATCCACCCTATCGAGCTTATTCACAGCGAATCAAATATCCACGTAATTTATAACTAAATTACATCTTACGCAAAAAAAAAAGTACGACACAATGATTGGTGCTCCATACCAATCTCAATGCAGTACGACATGTCGAAACTCCTCCACTTCATAAACAAATTAGAAAGTACACAACATCTCTCAACTCCCCCTTCCTTCTCCCTCCATCTTTCATCATTTTCTTTTTAACTTAAAATCATTCTTTTAATTTACGTTCAACACTCGATATGGTCTCTATAGTTTTAAAATTTAATTTAGTTTAATATATATGATTTGATCAAATCTCATATAATATCCTTATGATCATTTTTTCAGTACAACCCACAAATAAATAGAGTATATAAATTTGAACCTCTACAAGAAATTTGAACCTTCAATTTCAAAGAAAGAAATACATATCAATTACCATTACGTTGAACTATGCTCACTTTAGCTACAACGTTCTTCTCATTGTTAAATATTAATAGCTTTCTTGTATGACAAGACATGATAGAGAAAAGTAATTATGCCCCGTTTTATAATCATTTGATTTTTGAAAATTAAACCTATAAGTAATACAACTTCTACTTATGGGTTTTCATGTTTTCTTAATTTTTTTTTACCTATATTTTCAAGAACCAAGCCAATTTAACTAGAAATTTGTATGTTTTCATAAGAAATATATGGAAACCATTGTAGAGAAGATGAAAAAACCATCGATAATTATGAAAAAATAAGTCTAAATTTTAAAAATCAAATAATTATCAAATTGGGCCTAATGAACTAGCATTCAATATAAAATATTCAAAAAGATCAAATTAGTTGATTTTATATATTAAGATATGATTTTAGGATTAAAAGCTAAAAACTAAAGGAAATCATATCAATTTTAAAGATAAAGTAGGTTATCTAGAAAAGGTGAGTCTTGCTGTACATCCTCCCGAAAATCCTATTCCTAAAATCACCCATTTTACTTTCTCTATACCACATATATATATTATATATATATATATATATATATATATATGTATATGTATATAATGCATAAGCAAGAAAATTATTAATTTTTAGCAACATTAGTGTTGGGAAAAACCTCCCAATTCTACTGCAGCAATAATCAGAAAAATAACTAAAAAATTAAAAGAAAGTGTAAAAAAAACACATTAGGAGAATACTGCTTTTTCATTACTTAGGTGGTCAACCATTAACATTCTTTCTCTTTTACTATTTTTCATTTTACTCAAGAAAGTAGCAAAATAAGAAACATAATAATAGGTGAAAATACTCTAAATCTAGAAAAAAAATCATGGATAGAAAGAAATTTAGTATGTGAAAAATTGTTACAATGACATAAAATTCTCTCCGACTCCAATTACAAGAAACACCCATCTTAGCTTTGTACCATTCACTTTAACTAGAATTAATATATTAGACTTAATATATTTCGAATTTAGATGATTTAAACCCAAACTCATAAATTACTTCTATAGTACTTGAAACCCGTCATTTTCCTACACTCTACAATTAGAGGTTTCTTCTTTACCAAAACTATAACAAAAGCTTTAAAATTTTGGGCGTTTATCTCAACTCATAAAAGTAAACAAAATCTCTCTAACTCCCAAGTTACCAAATCTTGGAAGGCTAAATAATGACTGCCCTTAATCCTCCTTTCATCCTTTGACCATTTTTAAACATATAAAAAAAAAAACAGAACTCACTTTTGCATCCAATTTCAAATTTGATTTATTACATTACTATTCTTGGATGGGATCCCAATTTTAATTTTGGGTCGAATGCTTGTTTGGGCTTAATAGACTCTCATATCATATTAGATTATATAGGGTTTCACCTCAAAACCAATTGACAATTGGAGGAGTAATCTATATATCTTATATATTGTGAGGTTTTTCTCGACTTTTCTAATGTGAGATACTCAACACTTTGTTATATCAGAATAATTACCAATTAAAATCTAAAATGTAAATATTCTTAAACTAAAAAATAAAAATAATTATGAAATATAGTTAGATAACCCTTTATTGGTGGATAACTTACCAAACTAGTTTCTTTTCCATGAAATAACATGAATAATAATACTTTATATATATATATATATATAAAATCATGATCAAACCAACCATAAAATACTAATTTTGTCTAAGAGACTATGGGCTTGGTCAACTATACATATGGAAATGTACTACACAACCATCATGTGCAATCATCCCTTGATTTTGTCCCAACCATAGTACTCTCTATCTCTAGACAATATGATTGAAGGACAAAAATAATAAAATTGGGAATTTACTTCAATAAATTATATGAATAATTAATGGACTAATAGAGATTGAGGAATATTAATTAATAATGTAAGCTAATTACTTAAACATATTTAAGTTGATTTTTTTTAAAAATCAAACAAACTACATGAAATTGACTTAAATTGATAACAATTGAATTGAAATCATTTTAAATTTAAACTTTATGAAACCAAACCAAACTGATATTTATAGATTAAATCGATTCAACATTCAAGTTGATTAATTATGTGTGTTTTGATAGAAGAATGTGAGAATATAATTGAAAACTATACGTTAATGTTTATGAGAAAAGAGAACAAGAATTAATTAAAGCTTTCAATTCTGTTCTGGTTCTTTTTTCATAACAAACATAAAATTGAATTTTATGTCTAGTAGGTCTCTAAGCTTTTTTTGTCTAGTTAGATGTGTGATTTTTTTTTAAATGTCTAATAGATCATCTATAAGACACAAAATTGACAATTCGATGACTTATTATTTATTTGGCACTTTTTAATGTTCAGAACTTATTATACACAAAATTGAAAGTTAAAAAACGTATCAAATAGTTATTAAATTTAGATGATTCTCATATATTATTAAACAAAAATGAAAGCGTTAATGTTCACAATGAATTAGCAATATGGTTATTTTTAATATGACTTTTAACAATATATTAAGTCAAATGTGATTATTTTTTTAATTTTATACCATTTGACTTCTTAATTGAGGATATAAAATCATAATTATTAATTGAGTTATGTTCAAATTGCAATAAAATTAGAAATGACTTTGGTAGTTGAATTGAAGTTGATAATGCTTCTATGCCTTTTTTTATTGGGGGATGAAAATTGACTTTTTTTTTTTTTAAAAAAAAATCAATGTATTAGTTGAATTTGAGTATTATTTGTTGCTAACTTGAGACATTTTTTTGCACGTCTAATTTTGTGATTAGGTTCATGTGTTTTTGTAGTTTGAGTTTAAGCATTGTTATGACTTCATCTATAGGTGCTGTTGCTGAAATTTGGATAGGAGTACTCACCTAACCTCTACGTGACAACCACAGTGAATTTATATTTTTTAGGGAATAACGCGTCTTACAAGACAAGAAAAACCTGGACACCCACCACATCGACTCCGATACTTAAGTCAGAAAAGGAAGAAAAGTATAGTAAGCTCTAATTCAGAGAATGAGGGCTCAATCAAACTTCCTGACTTTGAGTCATAATAATCCATTTATAGGATCTTTGACTTTCGACCTATTCCTTTTCAGATAAGGATTTAAATAATTTTTCCTTTCTATCTAGAAATAAGATTTAAAAAGGTTAATCTTATTTGACAAGATCTCCTTGTAATTCAGATTTATTTCTTGGTTCAATTTCACCCATAACATTAGCTCACACTCCTAATTAGGTTTCATGGTTTAGCTTAGTTGTCATGAGTTATTTGCATGAGAAGTAATTTGGGAGTAATCTATTAAGCTTTTGGAGTCATTGTTGACATTTCGAGTTTTGCCTCGAATTTTCTCTAATTATTGTTGTCCATTCTTGTGAGGATATTCAGTCTCCTAGAGTGCCAATTTCCTAATTTCTAATAGGAATTTCAGGTTTTCACCACGCTAATCATGCATTTTGATTCTCCTGATTCCTCTATCAAATTTCTTCAGAGTCATTTTAGACATTTTGAGGGTTGCCTCAAATTTTCAAGAGATTGTAAAACCTTGTTATATCATACAAGAGATTGTAAAACCTTTAGGGCCTGTTTGGCCCACTGGTTATTATAACCCGTATTATAATAACCTGTGAAATACTCTACACCCCAAACACAGACTATTATAACCCCAGACTATACTACTCTGCATTTTAAATAATATTATATGTTTCACAGACTATAATAACCCACAGACTATTATAACCCCTGTTATTATAACCCACTCAGCGCCCCAAACAACCCTTATATTTCCACACAATAAACTTCTATATAGATACATGATGACACTTTGATTCGTGATGTTTTAATTCTCTATTAGAGTACATAAATTTTCATTTTGATGTTATCATGCTAATGACATTCAAATAATTAAAAAAAAAATGTAGAAAATACGTGTAGAGTGCATGAAAATGTTATAAAATATATAAAAGATCATAACAAAATAATTATGGCATATGCATCATTTGATTATAAAGTTTAAATATTGCATCATAAAGTTACAAGTTTGAAGTAAACTTATTTGTGATTTTTTATCTTGGTAAAAAGCCTTCAAAGTTCAACAGTCTTATTTTTGTGATCTTGGAGTTTTCTCAGCGAATCAACTTTGATATGAACCAAGATGCTCTTGTTTTACCTCCAAGGCCAATCACACGCGCAAGGGCCAAGCAACTACAATTTGTTTTCAACTCTCACATATAAGCAATAGAGAATTTAGTTAATGAAGGTCAAGTCAGGGAAAAAGAACAACAACTCTATATGTGTTGTCAGATGATGTTACAAAAAGAAAATAGAGTTTTATGTTAGAAAAAATTATTATTTATTTTGTTATTTTCTAGTTTTTATATAATTATATATTTTTCCAACTTTATCCTTTTATGACATTTTAAGTAGGAGTATTTTTGTCATTTATTATGATTATTAGGATTTTGGGAAGCTATTTAAAGCTTGACTATTAGGTTGTATAGAGGATAGTTTGTTTTAGTACGAATGAAATGTTGAGTGTTTTGATGTTGAGCCACATCATCACCCTCTTTGCAGTTCTTGAGTACAGAGTTGTAAGCTAGGAACATTCAGGTAGGATTGATCAACTTGCTTGTGGAGTGTTCCATCCTTGAGTGTTAAACTAGTTTTCTTACCTCTTGGTCTTCGATCATAAGGTAATCCACATCTAGTCCTTTTCCTTGAGATTGAATCAAATCGATTTGGGGGTCTTAGTCTTGAGAATTAGAGGTTCACATAACCAAAGAGTTCTTAATTCCAATTCGCTAAGGTTTTCTTATCAAGCTTGATCTCTGCTTCTCTGTTTTATACTTCTCATTTCACTTTATTGTTGGGATGTTTGTCCTAATCTCGTATAGTTTGTAAATTACTATTTGAAATTAATAAAGAGTTATTCATTTCATCATTTTGTGTCTCGCATTTTATACAAACTTTGACCAATAAACTAAGCTCCAGGGTCATTGAATATATGAGAGAACTAGAACTTGAACGGTGTGTAGTGGACACACAGGGAAAATCACGTTCGAGTAAATGACCCGAACGATCTACAATATATGGATGGGGTTGGAGACCTAATCCTAGATACGCTGTAGATGCGACCCGCTTTGTATTAAGATACAAACGAGGTGATCTGACTCGTTCATGTGGTTGACATGCGAGTGGGGGCATCCTGTACAATGAGATTGTACAAGACTAGACCGTGAATTATTAGACCTACTGATGTAACACCGTTGACAGTAAGGACTAATAACTTCGTAGATGACCATTAGTGACTCGAACTGAATCCTGAGCGTGTTACGGACTCCTCATCTGCGAAGTCCGTCCTTTGACTAGTCTCGGTGAGGGTGGTCACGATTACATCGCCCAATATGTCTATCTTCTCGGGGACATAACCAAGTAGGGAGCTGGGAACTTAACTACGCGAGATGGAATTCACTCGTTCCCGCGTTTAGGGAAACTAGAGGGATTGTTCCCTTAAGTGCTGTCTCTAGGGCTTGGACAACGGGCACCCACTCTCTCACTAGCACGAGAGAGTTGTTGTGTATGGTTGGACCATTACAACGTTGTTGTTCATTAGAGGAGCAAAGTGAGGACTTAAGGAGCAAGAAGTAGACACGGGGTAAAGCAATGAATTTGACCCAACGGTGTCTCTAACAACAACCTGTGAAGGGTCGACTCATGGGCATTGGTTATATCAGTGGACACGTAATATCTTGCACTAACGGGAGTGCAGCTACGGGCTTTAGTGGAGTGTTACCTTAGCTAATGAATGTTGATTAACCAGATCATAGAGTTTGATAGGTTAATCTCGGATCATTGAAGCTCATCACTTTAGGTCCATTAGGTCCTTCGGTTGGCTCAAACTAGGTTAAAAGAAGGGTTATTGTTTTGGTGTGAATTGAAGTGTTAAATTTCACTAAAGGGCATTTATGTCATTTATATGAGATATGAATGATATAATATATAGTTTAATGTGAATGAGATTCATAATAAACTATAGGTTAGCCTAATAGTTGAATTAGGGTTAATTAGGAGAAATTAGATTGAGAGATATTAAATTGGATGTGATTCAATTTAATAAATCCACAATAGTGCAAATGTGATTTGTAAAATGAGATATGAGATATCTTATAATATATGGTTATACAAATATGATTTGCATAACCTATAGTTGTGGTAAAATGGTAAATAGGTGGAGATTTCAACTCCACCTATCTCCATTATTTAAACCCTTCTTGCAAGAAGGGTGGTAAGCCATTCTCTCATTTTTTTAGATTTTCACCAAAAGAAGAGATTACTCTCTCTCACAAATTCTCTCAATCTTTCTCCTCTAAAAAACCAAAACACAAATAAGATCCCACAATCTTTCTTCTTCCAAAAGAAGAACAACTGAGAAGCCGAAGGGTTGTGTTCGTTTTTGATGGTGAGAAGGGTTCGAGATTGTTGAGTTCGAGAAAGCACGAAGATTTCGTGGATTGTTGGAAGGAATTTTGAAGCACGTCTTCAACAAGTAAGTACTTATTGTTTTTCTTTCCAATTTAAGCATGTTTAGCCTAGATCTAATAGTTAGATTGATTTTAATGAATAACGGTTGCCCAATTTCACCACGACGATTCGATCGTCTTCTGCTGCGTGGGAGTTTCATTCCCTTCAATTGGTATCAGAGCCATACGTTGGTTCGATGTTGTGCACTGTTTTTTCGTCGAAATTAGGTGGATATTGCCTTAATTTATGTGATAAATTGTGGTTTGCATGATGGATGTTTCAGTTTTGGCATTTTAAGTATAGATTTACAAATTTTATGTTGACTAGATCAATGTAAGGGCTCGTTATTTTTGGGCATTTTGTTGTAAATCGAGTCTGTAAGTCCGAGTCGTTCGTGGCAAGAGTTGCTGTGAAGAAATCGGAGCGGAAACGGGCGAAATTCGACGAAGAACAGCAAGAGGAGTTTGTTGTTCTGTCGACGACGTTGAGATGCTGTTCATCGGCGTCTCAATGCTGTCCTTGCGGTAGGAAGCCTGGGTGCAGAGTAGCGTTGCGACGCCGTGGCGTGGAGCGCGCGGGGCTTGACGCTGGACGCTGCAACGTTGCCCACGACGTTTCAACGCTGCGTGCGTAATGGGCGGTTCAAGAGGCCATTTTCGTAAGAACGTGGGCAGTTGCAAAGAAGTTGCTTCGTGGGGCTCAATTAAATTAGTTTTTTTTAATTTTAATTGTAAAAATTTATTTATATTTTTTTTATTTATTTATGTTATTAAATAATATTAATATAAATGTTATATTAATGTTATTTAATTAAATAAATTCTCCTAAGTGCCAAAACCGGTCCATTTTTGCTATTTATTATTTTATGCATGAGATGTATGATTTAATTAATTTCTATGTGCATATTGTATGTCATATAGATTTAAAATCCCACCTTAGGTTAAACATTTCATGCATCATTTATATTATAAGAGTTATAATATATAGTTTGCATGATAGGTTATATTATAAGAGCTATGATATAATTAAATGCATGTTTTAATTTAATTAATATAAGTGTTATATTTTTTAGATTAAAGTATGCTCATGCATTTTATTTCATGTGAAGAATGTTTAAGTTATAGTATATAGTTATTCATGTGATGAATGATCAAACACTATAACAAAAAATGCAGGCAACCTAAGTTAATTATTAGTTTTAAAGTGTTTAGAACTTGAATAATTAGACTTAGGTTTTCTAGTTCTAATAAGATTAGAATTAGGAAATCAAAGTATAATCTTTGAATGGTGACTGATTAGTAACTCTGTCTAAGGAAGGTTTTGTCTAAGGCTGGGGTATTTAAGTTGACGCTTGCGGAACACCCCTACCTGAAAACCGACCTGGGAGTGAATTCGGTCCGGAGATTCTTAGATTATATTTATCGTAAGTGCCGTTAATTAAAAGTTGATTAATTTACTCACATAGACCTAAGTAATAATGTGATTATAAACTTAGGCTAAATACCATATAAGAGTTATATTGGTAGACTTAGGTAAATTTTAGCCGATTTATGTAGGTCAATCCCAAAAATAATAAAGTGTTGAGTGGGAGAAAATAAAGTGTATAAGATACATTTGATTTTCCGACCACAAATCTCCGTTAAGTCCGCACCGTGAGATCCATACTCGACCTCGTGGCGCAAATGGGAGCGTCCCCCTTCGGATGATATTTGTATGGGTCAATATCAAAGTGGATGGAGAGAGTACTTATAGTGAGTGGGAGCGGGACCTGTGAAAACGAGATCCACGGTCTCTTCTTTCGATTCACACCGTGAGACCCCTATGATCCGCCTGCTAGTTTGGCCTGGACCAGACAATCCCTTCGGAGGGTCTTGATCATTGGAGTCGGAACACCGTGAATTTCCGAAAGAGATATAGTTTCCTTGTTGGTTTTCCTTCGTGATGCACCCTTCGGTGGCTATTGTTTGGATGAATACTTGGAAACTCAAAGATTGAGGGTGACACTCATGGGATTCATTAAGTGTTAATGAATTCGACCAAATAATGGTAACTGGACGCCTAATGGAATAAGAGTTATTCAGGATTAGGTCCAGTCGAAAAGTCTCGTCCCTAGAGGAGGAGTGTTTCTATTCACCCTTCGGTGGCAGTCATTCTAAACCTTTAGGATATCATTGCAATTTTTAAATGACCTAGGGATCATATGATTAATTTTTACTAAAACTTGATTGGTTTTCAAAAGTTTATGCGAAACTAACACAAAATTATTTGATTTTTTCAGCTAAATATATGTCTAGCTCAATAATCGCTTTACTAGCTCCCGAAAAACTAGTATGAGATAACTTCCAAACTTTGAAGAATAATATCAACACAATTTTAGTACTGATGACCTGAAGTTCGTGCTTACTAAGGAGTGTCCTCAGTTGCCGAGCTCGATTGCATCACGAAGTGTTCGTGATGCATACGATCAATGGATCAGGGCCAATGAAAAGGCCAAGGTCTATATTATTGCCAGCTTGTCTGAAGTATTGACAAAGAAGCATGAGTTGATGGTCATCGCTAAGGAGATCATGGATTCGTTGCAGGACATGTTTGGACAACAGTCCTTTCAGGTCGGGCACGATTCACTCAAACACGTCTTTAACGCATGGTTGAAAGAGGGGTCGTATGTCCGTGAACATGTTCTAGACATGATGACCCACTTTAATCTAGTGGAGATGAATGGGGCTTCGATCAACGAGTCGAGCCAGGTCAGCTTTATTTTGGAGACTCTTTCGAAGAGTTTCCTTTAGTTTCTTAGCAACGCTGTTATGAACAGGATTATCTACACTCTGATTACCCTCCTCAATGAGCTACAAAATTTTCAGTCCTTAATGAGGATCAGGGCACCTGAAGCTGAGGCAAATGTTGCCTACAGGTCTTATCATAGGGGTTCGACCTCTGGGACTAAACCTGTTGCTCCTTCTCGACCAAAAGGGAAGAAGAAGATGAAGAGGGGTAAATCTGACCGAGTTGCCGCCCAAAAGGGCAAGAAGGTCATGGAAGTTGTAGAGAAAGGGAAGTGTTTCCACTGCAATGGAGACAATCACTGGAAGAGAAACTGTCCCAAGTTCCTTGCCGAGAGGAAGAATCAAGGTAAATTCGATTTACTGGTAACTGAAACATGTTTAGTGGAAAGTAGTGACTCTGCCTGGATTTTGGATTCGGGCGCCACTAACCACGTTTGTTCTTCTTTTCAGGGAATTGATTCCTAGCAGCAGCTACGAGAGGGTGAGGTGACTGTACGGGTTGGATCCGGGGAGATAGTCTCTGCTGCAGCTATCGGCAAAGTGAAGCTCTTTTTTGACAGGAATTACTTATTGTTGGGCAATTTTTACATAGTCCCAAGGTATACTAGAAACCTTGTTTCTATTTCCTGTCTTATTGAACACTGTATTTCAAATTCCTTTGATTATATTAAAGCGTTTATTTCTTTCAAAGGCATTTTGATTTGTTCAGCTTCACTTGAGTCTAACTTGTATGTTTTGAAACCAAATTCAGTCAAAAGCGTTTTGAACACTGAATTAATTAAAACTGCAGAAAATGCCCATCTTTGGCATCTAAGGTTGGGCCACATTAATCTCAATAGGATTGTGAGACTAGTGAAGAGTGGACTTCTAAGTCAATTGGAAGAAAACTCTTTACCGGTGTGTGAGTCATGCCTCGAAGGCAAAATGACCAAACGTCCTTCTAGTGGAAAATGATATAGAGCCAAGGAGCCCCTAGAGCTTATACATTCTGACCTCTGTGGTCCGATGAGTGTTAAAGCACGAGGTGGTTACAAATACTTCGTATCTTTCATTGATGATTATTCGAGGTATGGGTATCTTTACCTAATGCATAAGAAGTCTGAAACTCTTGAAAAGTTCAAGGAGTACAAGACTGAGGTTGAGAACCTGTTAGGGAAAACGATAAAAACACTTCGATCGGATCGAGGTGGAGAGTATTTGGACACAGAATTCCAGGACTATATGATAGAACATGGAATTACGTCCCAACTCTCAGCACCTGGTATGCCACAGCAGAATGGTGTATCGGAGAGGAGAAACAGAACCCTGTTTGACATGGTTCAGTCGATGATGAGCTATGCTCGTCTCCTTGATTTCTTTTGGGGTTATGCAGTTGAGACTGCGGTGTATATTTTGAACAACGTTCCATCGAAGAGTGTTTGTGAAACACCTTTCGAACTCTGAAATGGCCGTAAAGGTAGTTTACACCATTTCAGAATTTGGGGATGCCCGACCCACGTGTTGGTGTCAAACCTGAAGAAATTGGAACCTCGTTCAAAATTGTGCCTATTCGTAGGTTACCCAAAAGAGACCATAGGTGGTCTATTTACGATCCTAAGGATAATAGGGTGCTTATATCGATAAACACCACTTTCCTTAAGGAAGACCACATCAGGGATCATTTACCTAGGAGCAAAATCGTGTTAAATGAAATGGACAGTACGTCAACAAGGGTTGTTGATGGGGCTAGTACGTCAACAAGTGTTGTTGATCCTAGCACGTCAAGTCAAGTCCGTTCTCAAAAGTTGGGAATGCCTCGACGTAGTGGGAGAGCTATGAGACAACCTGAACGTTACATGGGTTTAGCTGAAACCCAAGTCGTCAATCCTGATGATGACTGCGAGGATCCATTGACCTATGATCAGGCTATGGCTGATGTTGACAAACACGAATAAATTAAAGCTATGGACCAGGAAATGGAGTCGATGTACTTCAATTCTGTGTGGGAGCTTGTGGATCAACTGGATGGGGTAAAACCTATTGGTTGCAAATGGATCTACAAGCGTAAACATGGCGTAGATGGGAAGGTGCAGACCTTCAAAGCACGACTAGTGGCAAAGGGTTTTACCCAGGTCAAAGGGGTTGACTATGAGGAAACCTTTTCACCTATTGCCATGGTAAAGTCGATCAAGATCCTTCTGGTCATTGCCGCATATTATGACTACGAGGTATGGAAGATGGATGTCAAGACCACCTTTTTGAATGACAACCTTGACGAAACCATCTATATGAACCAGCCCAAGGGGTTCATTGCCAAGGCCAAGAACAAAAGGTTTGCCAGCTTCATAGGTCTATGTATGAACTGAAATAAGCCTCGAGGTCTTGGAATATAAGGTTTGATGAGGCAATCAAATATTATGGCTTTGATCAGAATGTTGACGAGCCTTGTGTTTACAAGAAAATCGTCGACAAAACTGTCGCATTTCTGATATTATACGTGGATGATATCCTACTCATTGGGAATGAGGTAGGATTTCTTACTGACGTAAAGAAATGGCTATCCAGATTGTCCGGAACCGGAAGAACAGAACGCTGGCTATGTCTCAAGCGTCTTATATTGACAAGATGTTGTCTAGATATAAGATGCAGAACTCCAAGAAGGGTTTGCTACCTTTCAGGCACGGGGTTCACTTATCTAAGGATCAATGTCCTAAGACTCCTCAAGAGGTTGAAGATATGAGACGGATCTCCTATGCTTCAACTGTATGGAGCCTGATGTACGCCATGCTGTGTGCTAGGCCCGACATCTGTTATGCAGTAGGGATTGTTAGTAGGTATCAATCTAATCCAGGATTAGATCACTGGACAACCGTAAAGGCAATCCTCAAGTATCTTAGGAGAACGAGGAACTACAGCTTAGTGTATGGCGGTGGGGATTTGATCCTTACGGGATACACAAATTCTATCTTCCAGACCGATAAGGATTCTAGGAAATCCACTTCGGAGTCAACCTTTATTATGAATGGAGGAGTTGTAGTATGGCGAAGCATCAAGCAGGGATGCATCGCTGATTCCACTATGGAAGCGGAGCACGTTGCGGCTTGTGAAGCTGCAAAGGAAGTTGTTTGGCTAAGGAAGTTCATGACAGATTTGGAAGTAGTTCAAAATATGAACTTGCCGATCACACTGTTTTGTGACAATAGTGGTGCAGTAGCCAACTCCAGAGAGCCTCGGAGCCATAAGAGAGGCAAACACATTGAGCAGAAGTATCACCTGATACGGGAGATTGTGCACCCCGACGACGTGACAGTCACAGAGATAGCGTCGGAGCACAACGTAGCTGATCCATTTACAAAGCCCCTCACGGCTAAGTGTTTGAGGGTCACCTAGAGAGTCTAGGTCTTCGAGTACTTCCAGACTAGAGCTAGTGGGAGATATGTAAACGGGTATTCAATGCCCTTGTTTATTGTATTTCTTCATTGTAATTTATGTACATTTAAGAAATGTATTTGCTCCACTAGCTTAGTCCAAGTGGGAGTTTGTTGGGATGTTTGTCCTAATCTCGTATAGTTTGTAAATTACTATTTGAAATTAATAAAGAGTTATTCATTTCATCATTTTGTGTCTCGCATTCTATACAAACTTTGACCAATAAACTAAGCTCCAGGGTCATTAATTTATGAGAGAACTAGAACTTGAACGGTGTGTAGTGGACACACAGGGAAGACCACGTTCAAGTAAATGACCCGAACGATCTACAGTATATGAATGGGGTTGGAGACCTAATCCTTGATACGCTGTGGATGCGACCCGCTTTGTATTAAGATACAAACGAGGTGATCTGACTCGTTCATGTGGTAGACATGCGAGTGGGGGCATCCTGTACAATGAGATTGTACAAGACCGGACTGTGAGTTATTAGACCTACTGATGTAACACCATTGACAGTAAGGACTAATAACTTCGTAGATAACCATTAGTGACTTGACCTGAATCCTGAGCGTGTTACAGACACTTTTCTGCGGGGGCCTGTCCTTTGACTAGTACGGGTGAGGGTGGTCACAGTTACTCGCCCAATATGCCTATCTTCTCAGGGACAGGACCAAGTAGGGAGCTGGGAACTTAACTACGCGAGATGGAATTCACTCGTTCCCGCATTTAGGGAAACTAGAGGGGTTGTTCCCTTAAGTGCTGTCTCAAGGGCTTGGACAACGGGCGTCTACTCTCTCACTGGCACGAGAGAGTTGTTGTGTATGGTTGGACCATTACAACGTTGTTGTTCATTAGAGGAGAAGTGGGGACTTAAGGAGCAAGAAGTAGACATAGGGGTAAAACGGTAATTTGACCCAGCCGTGTCTACGAACAACCTGTGAAGGGTCGACTCATGGGCATTGGTTATATCAGTGGACACGTAATATCTTGCAATGTCGGGAGTGCAGCTACGGGCTTTAGTGGAGTGTTACCGTAGCTAATGAATGTTGATTAACCGGGTCAAAGATTTTAATAGATTAATCTCGGATCATTGGAGATTGTCACTGTAGGTCAATTAGGTCCCTCGGTTGGCTCAAACTGGGTTAAAAGAAGGGTTAATGTTTTGGTGTGAATTGAAGTGTTCAATTTCATTAAAGGGCATTTATGTCATTTATATGAAATATGAATGATATAATATATAGTTTAATGTGAATGAGATTCATAATAAACTATAGGTTAGCCTAATTGTTGAATTAGGGCTAATTAGGAGAAATTAGATTGAGAGATATTAAATTGGATGTGATTCAATTTAATAAATCCACAATATTGCAAATGTGATTTGTAAAATGAGATATGAAATATCTTATAATATATGGTTATACAAATATGATTTGCATAACTTATAGTTGTGGTAAAATGGTAAATAGGTGGAGATTTCAACTCCACTTATCTCCATTATTTAAACCCTTCTTGTAAGAAGGGTGGTAAGTCATTCTCTCATTTTTTTTGGATTTTCACCAAAAGAAGAAATTACTCTCTCTCACAAATTCTCTCAAGCTTTCTTCTCTCAAAAACCAAAACACAAAAAAGATCCCACCATCTTCATTCTTTCAAAAGAAGAACAATCGAGAAGCCAAAGGGTTGTGTTCGTTCTTGATGGTGAGGAGGGTTCGAGATCGTTGAGTTCGAGGAAGCACAAAGAGTTTGTGGATCATTGGAAGGAATTTTGAAGCACGTCTTCAACAAGTAAGTACTTACTGTTTTTCTTTTCAATTTAAGCATGTTTAGCCTAGATCTAAGAGTTAGATTGATTTTAACGAATAACGGTTGCACAATTTCACCACGAAGATTCGATCGTCTTCCGCTGCATGGGAGTTTCATTCCCTTCATTTATAAAACCCATCGCGAGATATAACTGGGATTTTTAGGTTGCTCAGATTAATTAATCAAGTCCCTTTTATAGACCTAACTAATTTTCTAGGTATGTGTCCTCCACAACTATGCAGAGTTTTGCATTCATCACCTTTATGTAGCCTGCTTCATTGTGCTCAATAGGGATCAATCGTAAGATTTTTCTCAGATTTTTGGGTTGCCTAGATTAGTCAACCGAACCCTTTCATGGTCCAATCAACCTTCTGGGTCGCTTCTTTCACACCTAATTGCTCAAGAGTTTTGCGTGTCTCATGCTTTATTTGCATGACATAATTTGTCGTATCTAGAGTAGACTCCAGATTTTGGCTCTAATTCTGATGATCGATTTTGTGTTCCTTGTTTCTTCTTGTGATTGATTTCTTGGAAAGAGCTTGGATACAATTGATTTCTTGGAAAGAACTTGGATATAACCATGAAACGTATTTCAACCAGAGTGGGCGGCCTCACCTGCCTTTTCCATGGTCAGACCCTCTTTTTTAGTCCCTTGCGTCTAGTGTTTTCTCTAACTTATGATTATGTTGCTTCTATCTTTCAGATATTTCTCATGGGAGTGGAGAAGCATATAGACGAGAGTTTCTTGTATTTTGCTCACCTTTTTTTTAATCTTTTTAATCTCAATATAAGACTTTTCTTATTCTCTATTTATCATCACTATTTCTCTTTAATGAATTGTACTTCAAAAAGATCAACTCTTACAAATAGAATTATTAAGTCTTATTAAGAAAGATAAATCGATAAAAAGGTGCAAGTTTTATCAAAGAAGAAAAATTGACAAAGGAGTCTCTCATTCAGGAACTCAAACCATAAAACCAAAAGGAATAACTTACTTGCAGTGTGGTCGCCCTCGGCCTCTCTTCGTCGATCTCGACCATCGATTGAAATTCGTCGTCTTGATTTATTTTGTGTAGCTTCTACTTTTTTTTCGATAGAGGGGCATATCTCCAATGAAGCTTCTGCCTTTTGTTTAATAGAGATCCATATCTCCTATATGGCTTCTGTTTTTTGTTCAACAGATAAACATATCTCTTGTGTAGCTTTCGTGTAGTTTCTGCTTTTTGTTCAATAGAGAAACATATCTCCTATGTAGTCCATGCACCCATCAATGTCAATAATTTCGAGTTGAAAACGGGGCTCATTCAGATGGTCAGGGAGAGTGCATTCAAAGGACTTGCCACATAAGACCCTAACTCTCACTTACGAAATTTTTTGAAAATTTGGAGTATAGTAAAGTTAAATGATATTCCTGTTGATTCTATTTGCTTGCGTTTTTTTCCTTTTTCTTTGCATGACAAGGCAAAGGATGGGTTGGTATCCCTTCAACCTGGTGATAATTTTCATTTATGAGGATTATTTATACCTAAATTTGGTTATTTTTGTTTATTTTATTGCAAATATTTATTTTGTGGCAAGCTAAAAATATCATTCATGAGTAAAATTGTTCAAGTTTGCTAAAATTAGTGAAAAATAAAAATGTTAGAAAATGGTGAAAAATAAACTAATTTGGTGTGTAGGAAAATGAGACAGAAAAATGCCAAGGAAATTGTGGGTTGCATTGTTGCCTGCAAAATACCCATACAAGACCAAATAAGAATGCGAGTAAAAATGTGGGCAGCATTGTGAGAATCAGCAGAAAATGGAAAGACGCGAGAATCACGAGATTTTCACCATTTTTGGAAGCGTTGACATCTCAGATTCAGGACTAATTGATTATCCACCATTTATGGGAATCCAAACAAGGAAGCCCTAAAAGAAAAGGCCTATAAATGCACAGGAAACTTAGAGAAAATGAGGCAATCGGGAAGGAGGCTACTAGCTTAATTTCTTCTCCATTTTCATTCTAGTTTTCTTCGTTACTGTATTCATCATAACAATTTATTTTTCCCTTTATTTTTCCAGCAACATTTTCCTTATTTATTAGTTGTAACGAGTTCTTGGTTGATCCCTCCTTACGAAAGTATTGGAGGTAAAGACTCTTAACTTTCTTTGGATTTTGAAGTCGATCAACGAAAGGATTCCCTAGATTTCTTTTGTTCTTCACGTGTTGCAAATTTTATTAAGTTTTGTAGTCAAGTTTAATTCATTCCATACTGATTTACGTTTGATTTAAGTTCTATATTGAATAAAAAGTAAGGGTCCAGGCCTCCATTTATCTTCCAAATTTTAGTTTCTTTATTATTCCTCCAATTGTCATATTTTACCTTCTATTGAAATATGACTTTTACATTTCCAGCAAGCAAAATAATATTTTTCTTCATTTTAACCATGAGCTAAATCCTCTCTAGGGGTTCAAGTTGTGAATTTCCTAGTAGAGAGATGTCAAGCTTAAATTAGCAAAGTAGTTGTGTCGGCAACCAACCCTAAGTTTGTTTTTATTGAATATTATTTGCGCAACCCTAGCATATCACTAGGATTTGTCCATCAAGCTCGAACTTGATACTGAAAGGGTCAAGGGACAACGGATCTCATAAAAACAATAGAGGAAAGAACTTAGACATAAGATCCAAAACTTTGACCCTAGACATAGGGCGAGACTCTGAAATCAAGAGGGTTGTGCGCAAAACCATCTAACCTCAATTAGCCACAGACATGTAGGTTTAATTGCTTAGTTTCCTAAAGATTTTGGGAGCAAAACCGAATAGGAATCAAACCTGGTTTACTTAGATTTAGAATTGCTGACACAATTATCACCGCATTTTCGGTAGAATTTTCTCCGAATGGGCAAAAGCAACTTGAATTCCCTTCTTTTATCTCATTGTTTTTCTTCAACTGAAGAGTTCATACAAGACTGAATCGTAAATTATTAGTCTAACCAGTGTAACACCGTTAACAGGATAAGACTAGTAATTTATAGATGGTCATTAGTGACTCGACCTGAATCCTGAGTAAGTTAAGAACTCCTACTTATAGGGGTTTATTCTTAGACTAGTATGGGTGAGAGTGGCCTCTAGCCGACTCAATAAGCCTACCTTCTCAGGGACAGAATCTCGTAGGTAGCTGGGAACTTAACTGTGCAAGATGGAATTCACTCATTCCTACACTTAGGAATTAGATAGGTTGTTCCCTTAAGAACTGACTCCAAGTCTTGAACAACGCGACCCCGCCCTCTATGAGGGTATGAGTCTAAGGTAGGACCTTAGATTTGTTGTTCATTAGAGGATCAGTAGTGCTTAAGGAGCAAAGAGGTAATCACAGGGGTAAAACGGTAATTTGACCCAGCTGTGATTACGAACAACCTGTGAAGGGTCGACTCATGGGTAATGACTATATCAGTGGACACAATATTATCTACAGTGAGGAGAGTGCAACTACAAGTCTATAGTGGAGTGACTTGTAGTTAATGAATATTGATAAACTGGATCAAAGAGTTTGATTAGTTAATCTCAGATCATTGGAGCTCATGAACTGTAGGTCCATTAGATCCCTCCGTTGGCTTAATATGGTAATATTGAGGGTATAAAGTTAGGATTGAAATTGAAGTGTTCAATTTCATACATGAGGTGTTATATCTATTATATATGATATAATTGATATAATATATAGTTTTAATGTGAATTAGATTCATATATAAACTATATACTAAAGAGAGAATAAAGGAGGGGTAGGATGTTCATTTCCATCCCATTCCCCTAGATATATGGTTGCATGAGATGCAACTAGGTCAGGTCATTCTAAGTGATTCCTAGCATTTTGTTGTTGTTGGAAAGGTTCAAAGACAACAAACATCTCTCTCACAAAACACCTCACTTTTCCTAAAGGGAACCCACCTTCCTCCCTCACCTAGAGAACAACGGAGAAGATCCAGTGGTAGTGTCGGTGTTCGAACGAGTTCGTGTTGCGTTGATCTTGATCGTGAGAGAGGAGGAACACTTGAAGAAAGGTTCTTCAAAGGTAATTTTCTTGTTCTCCATTATATTTATATGCTTAATCTAGTTATATTTGTTCTTGAATTTATCGTTGTAACTAAATCAAGAGCGCGCGATTCACAATCGCTTCCGCTGCGGGACTTCGATTCCCTTCAATTGGTATCAGAGCCCAATTGTGTTCTTGATTTATGTTCTGGATTTTTTCAAGAACAAGGTGAGATTTACTGTTTTTGCATGAGATGTATGAACAGTTTTGCAAAATTAGATGGTTTCAATTTTGGCACTTAGATTTACAATTTCCATTGAATCGTTCAATGTAAGGGTCCGGTGTTTTGGGCAAATTTAATTATAAATCGAGTCTGTAAGTCTGTGTCGATCGAGACAAAGTGGTTGCTGAGAAGATCGGAGCCAAAACGAGCAAGGAATGGAGATTCCAAGTTGTTGTCTGTGTGTAGCGTTGCAACGCTGTTCATTGGCGTTGAACAGCTGCGCTATGGCGAGAAGAAGCGCACACGGAGGCGACATTGCAACGCAGCCTCTAGCGTTGCAACGCTTGGCAGAAGACGACAAGAAGCAGCGTTGCAAACGCCAGAGACGTTTCACGCAAAGTAGCAATGGGCAGAAACATTTTTTTAATTATATATTAAATATAAAAACATTTTATATTTAATTTATATTTAATTAATTAATTTTAATTAATATAATTAGATTATATTAATTAAAATTAAAATTAGGGTGCCAAAATTGGTCTATTTTGCTATTTAAATTATGTAATTGTTGTGTAATTATTACCATGCATAATGTATGCTTTTATTTTAGAAATCCCATCTTAGGTTAAGTATTTTCATGCATCATTTATAATATAAGGAGTTATATTATATTGTTTACATGATTAATTAATATAAAGTTGTTATATTAATTTATGGACAACATTGACATGCATTATATATCATGAGATGAATATGCTATGAATGTCTTACTATTCATGTGATGAATGATCAAGCACTATAACATAGTATCCATGTCACCTAAGGTTAATTATTAGTTTTAAAGTGTTTAGAACTTGGAAATAATAGACCTTAGGTTATCTAGTTCTAATTAGATTAGAATTAGGAACCAAGTAATTTATAAACTATGATTAAAAGAGGAACTCTGTCTAAGGAAAGTTCTGTCTAGGTCAGGTATTTAAGTTCGATTTTAAACTAACACCCCTACACGAAACTCGACTGGGAGTGAAATTTAATCGAGAGAGTTTTATAAATTACAAGATAGCGTCAATGAGTTTATTAAGGGGTTAATAAACTAGAAATCCTAGGTTTAATATAAGGAGTTATATTAACAAACTTAGGATAAAATCAATATAAGAGTTATATTGATTATCGATATAAGAGTTATATTGATAGAGTTAGGTAAAACCATTAGTCGGGTTTTAGCCTAAGTAAGATTCCTATAAACTTTAAAGTATTCAATGGGAGGAAAAAGTGTATGAGATACATATTTTTTCACCTACACTATCTCTGGGAAGTTCACACCGTGAGACTCATACTTGGCCTCGTGGCGCAAACGGGAGCGTCCCCCTTTGGATGGTGTTTGTATGAGTCAATATCAAGGTGAATGGAGAGGGTACTTATAGTGAGTGAGAGCAGGTTTAGTGAAAACAAAACCTATGGTCTCTTTTGTCGGTTTACACCGTTAGACCACTATGGTCAGCCTGCTAGTTTGGCCTGGACCAGACAATCCCTTTGGAGGGCTTGATCATAGGGGATCGAACACAGTAGATACCCTAAAGGGATAAAGATTTCCTTAGACTATTTTTCAATCTAGTCCTCCCTTCGGCGGATTTTATTGGATGGAGACTCTGGGATCTAAAGACAAAGGGTTACACTCACGGGATACATAAGTTGTGAATGTATTCAGACCGAAAAATGGTAACTAAAACCTATAGGAATAAGAGTTATTCTGGTATTAGGTTTTGGTCAAGAGTGTCTTGATCCAGAGGAGGAGTGTTTTTTATTACCCTTCGGTGTCATACATTCTAAACCTTTGGAGTTTCATTGCAAATTATAAATGGCCTAGGAATCATTTGATAATTAGCTAAAACATGATTGGATTAGAGTTATAGCAAGAAACTCATACAAGTTTGTTTATAAATTTTTCAGCAAAAATGTCTAGCTCTATAATTTCCTTATTGGGTGCGGAAAAGTTAACCAGAGAGAATATGATGACATGGAAAAATAAACTCAACACTATATTGGTAGTGGATGATCTAAAGTTTGTGCTAACTGAGGAGTGTCCTCAGGTGCCAGGCTCGAATGCGTCACAAAATGTTCGTGATGCATATGATCGATGGATCAAGGCCAATGATAAGGCCAAGGTTTACATGCTGGCAAGTATGTCTGACATATTAGCTAAGAAGCATGAGGGCATGATTACCGCCAAGGAAATCATGGATTCTGTGCAGGGTATGTTTAGACAACAATCCACACAAGCCCGACATAATGCCCTAAAGTACATATTCAACTCGAGGATGTCAGAGGGTACATCTGTTCGGGATCATGTCTTGGATATGATGGTGCACTTTAACATCGCGGAGTCGAATGGTGCTTCCATCGATGAGTCGAGCCAGGTTAGCTTCATTCTAGAAACCCTTCCAAATAGTTTCCTGCAGTTTAGAAGTAATGCTATTATGAACAAGCTTACTTTTAATCTTACCTCCCTTCTGAATGAACTCCAGACCTTTCAATCTTTGATGAAAATTCAGGGATCGAAAGGTGAGGCAAATGTTGCCGATGATCGCTTATCACAGCAGGTTCGACCTGCGGGACAAAAATAGTGGCTTCATCTTCTTCTAACCCGAGAGGAAAGAAGAAGAACATGAAGAAAGATTGGTAAAGGAAACAGTGACAAAGTCATGCCCAAAAGGCAAGAAAGTCAAAGACGTTCTTGACAAAGGAAAGTGTTTCCACCGCAACGAAGACGGAATTGGAAACAGAATCGTCCGAAGTACATTGCAGAAAAGAAAAAGGAAGGAAGGTATATATGATTTACTTTGCCTAGAAACTTGTTTAGTAGATAATGATAAAACAACTTGGATACTTGATTCAGGCGCCACTAATCATGTTTGCTCTTCTTTTCGTGGACTTGATTCTGGCGGCAAGAATTTACAACAAGGAGAGATAACGCTCGGGTTGGAAATGGAGAAGTCGTCTCAAAGTAGCTTGATGAGGCACAATGAAGCTTTATTTTGGCAAGAAATATGTATTGTTGGACAATATATTAGTGATACCAGGGTTTACTAGAAACTTTATTTCCATTTCTTGCCTTATAGAAAAATGTATTTATGTTTCCTTTTCGATGAATAAAGTGTTTATTTTGAAAAAAGGTTTAGAAATATGTTCAGTTTCGTTAGAAAATGGATTGTATTCAGTCAAAATGGTTTTGAACACTGAATTATTTAAAACTGCAAACGCACAAACTAAGAAACGTAAAATTTCTCCTAAAGAAAATGCTCATCTTTGGCATCTAAAATTGGGTCACATTAATCTCAATAGGATTAGGAGATTGGTAAAGAACGAACTTCTAAACGAGTTAGAAGAAAATTTTTTGCCAGTATGTGAATCATGCCTGGAAGGCAAAATGACTAAAAGACCTTTTAATGGAAAAGGTTATAGAGCCAAAGACACTCTAGAGCTTATCCATTCAGACTTTTGTGGTCCGATGAATGTTAAAGTCAGGGGAGGATGTGAATATTTCATCTCTTTTATAGATGATTATTCTAGATATGGGCATATTTACCTAATGCACCACAAGTCTGAAGCACTTGAAAAGTTCAAGGAATTCAAGACAGAGGTTGAAAATCAATTAGGTAAAACTATTAAAACACTTCGATCGGATCGAGGTGGAGAGTACATGGATTTAAATTCCAGAACTATATGATAGAACATGGAATTACATCCCAACTCTCAGTTCCCGACACACCACAACAAAACGGTGTATCGAAAAGGAGAAATAGAACCTTGTTGGACATGGTTCGATCAATGATGAGTTATGCTCATCTCCTTAGTTCCTTTTGGGGTTACGCAGTGGAGAATGCAGTATATATTTTGAATAATGTGCCCTCCAAAAGTGTTTCTGAAACACCTTTTGAACTCTGGAAAGAACGTAAAGGTAGTTTATGTCACTTCAGAATATGAGGTCATCCCAAAGACATGTGTTTTGTGACAAATCCAAAGAAGTTGGATTCACGTTCAAAGTTATGCCTATTCGTAGGATACCCAAAAGAAACAAAAGGTGGTTTATTCTATGATCCTAAGGAAGATAAGGTTTTTGTGTCGACAAATGCCACATTCTTGGAGGAGGACCACATAAGAGACCACAAACCAAAAAGTAAAGTAGTGTTGAGTGAGTTAGACAAAACAATAGAAAAAGTTGCTAATAAGAACACTAGTACGTCAACAAGAGTTGTTGATACTAGTTTATCTAGTCAAGAGAGTCCATCTTAAGAGTTGAGTATGCCTCGACGTAGTGGGAGGGGTTGTAATCTGACTTTGACTGCTACATGGGTTTAAATTTGAAACCCAAGTTGTTATACCAGATGACAACTGCGAGGATCCATTGTTTTATAATCAAGTAATGGTTGACAAAGACAAAGACAAAGACAAATGAGTCATAGCCATGGACCAAGAAATGGAGTCGATGTACTTCAATTCTGTTTGGGATCTTGTAGATAGGCCTGATGGGGTAAAACCTATAGGTTGTAAGTGGATCTACAAGAGAAAACATGGTGTAGATGGGAAGGTGCAAACTTTTAAAGCTACACTAGTAGCAAAGGGTTATACCGAAGTTGAAGGGGTTGACTATGAGGAGACTTTTTCACCTGTTGCTATGGTAAAGTCTATCCGTATCCTTCTTGCCATTGTCGCATATTATGACTATGAGGTACGATAAATGGATGTCAAGACAACCTTTTTGATTGGAAATCTTGAGGAAAATATCTACATGGACCAACCCAAAGGGTTCATTAAACCAGGACCAGAGTAAAAGGTTTGCAGGCTTAAAAGATCAATTTATGGACTGAAACAAGCATCTAGGTCCTGGAATATAAGATTTGATGAGGCAATCAGATCTTATAGTTTTGACCAAAATGATGATGAACCTTGTGTCTACAAGAAAATTATCAACAGTTCTGTTGCATTCCTAATTCTCTATGTGGATGATATCCTACTCATTGGGAATGATGTAGGTTATCTTACTGACATTAAGGAATGGCTAGCTACACAGTTCCAAATGAAAGATTTGGGTGATGCGCAGTTTGTTCTTGGGATCCAGATTGTCCGGAACCGCACGAATAAAACACTAGCCTTGTCTCAAGCATCATACATAGACAAAGTATTGTCAAGGTTTAAGATGCAAGATTCCAAAAAGAGCCTTTTGCCTTTTAGACATGGAATCCATTTGTCTAAGGAACAGTGTCCTAAGACACCTTAAAGAGTTGAGGACATGAGATGGATTCCTCATGCATCGACTGTTGGGATCCTGATGTACGCCTTGTTGTGTACTAGGCCCGACATCTGTTTTGCAGTTGGGATGGTCAGTAGGTATCAATCCAATCCAGGACTTGAACACTGGACAACGGTTAAAACAATCCTTAAGTATCTTCGGAGAACAAGGAACTACATGCTTGTGTATGGGGCTAAGGATTTGATCCTTACAGGATACATGGATTCTGACTTTCAGACTGATAAAGATTCTCGGAAATCTACATCAGGGTCAATATTCAATTTTAACGGAGGAGTTGTAGTATGGCGAAGCATCAAACAAGGATGCATCACTGATTCCACCATGGAGGCTGAATATGTAGCAGCTTGTGAAGCAGCTAAGGAGGTCGTTTGGTTGAGGAAATTCATGCTAAATTTGGAAGTTGTTCCAAATATGACTTTGCCCATCACGCTGTATTGCGACAACAGTGGTGCAGTGGCAAATTCGAGGGAACCCCGAAGTCACAAGAGAGGAGATCGTGCATAGAGGAGACGTGATTGTCAAGAAGATAGCCTCAGAGCGCAACATTGTTGATCCTTTTACAAAGGCTCTCACGGTTAAAGTATTTGAGAGTCACCTAGAAGGTCTAGGTTTACAAATCTTTCCCAACTAGGGCAAGTGGGAGTATTTTGTACAAAAGGGTTTAAATGCCCTAGTTTATTATATTTACATTACTGTAATGTTTAGTACTCCACAAGGTTTAGGTCAAATGGGAGATTGTTGGGATTTATGCCCTAAACTTGTGTAATTTTGATCAATTAAATAAAGTGTTATTTGTTTTGATAGAATTACAGTCTTGCTTTATAAATCCAATTATCTAATTGGTTTTCAACATCAGTGTAGTGGACAATCTAGCTAACGACGTTAAAGAAAGCGTTTCTTGGGAGGCAACCCAAGTTTCTAGTTTTTATTTCAATTTGTTTATTTTCTCTAGTAGTTTCTAATTTTGTGTCGATAATCTCATTTCCTTTGCTTCGTAGGCACTCAAATATTTCTACCTGGTCGATCGAGAAAATGACTATAAGTGAATCTCCATTACTCAGGACAATATTATTCACCTTCTTCCTTTTACTTATATTTATGCATGTCATGTTATTTATTATATACATTAAGGACAGTGCATAGTTTAAGTTTAGGGGTGGGAGTACTTTGTACTTAATTTTTTAGATAATCTTGAGTATGTGTTGAATTTTCTGATTGAACTTATACATAAGCATGATTAGGCCAACCTAAGATGAGATTTAATTAACAAATTATGTGATTTCTATGAAATATGAGAGCATGCCCTAAAATTGAGTAAATTTAAAAATTTTCTTGATTTTTCCTTGTAATTTTCCATGCACTTAGCCTTCGATCCCATGGTCTTGAATGCTTAGAACAGAGTTATTAGGTTTAGAAATTTGATGTCACCTCGATAGGCTTGAGAAATGTTTTGAGAGTCAATCTGCATGATAGTATGTAAATGACAATGTGAATTACAATGACTATACTGATTTTTTTTTTTTTTTGCATGTTTCAGAGCTACCTTCGTTATGATTAGTTAGGTCACTCATTGAGTAAGTGCTCTGGGTAAGGGTCCTTACAATGAATGTGTGAAAACTAGGGTCCTTAAAATAAAATAAAAAAAGGGCAAGTTTGGAGGTGTTTAACCCAGTTATCCAATTAAGTGCTTCAATGAATTATTACTGTCTTGAGTGTAGGGAGACTTAATAATTGTGACTTAGAGCTAGTGTAGGGGGAACGTTGAATGGAGAACCTTATAAAGTCGTTTCGTGCAAGTAAAGATGAAAGGGGAGAGGGTTAATCATACACACATGTAGGGATAATTAGGAAGAAATTTGAAATACTCAATGAATGGTTATGTATAAATGTTTCCTGAGATTTCTTAATTTTATTATTTAAATATTTGAGACTCGAAGTTAAATGTATGCATAAGAGAAATCGATATGGGGTTGTTTGGCGCGTTGTTTTGGAAACAGAAACCCTAGGGTTCTGGAACCCTAGAGTTTCTTGGTTGGACTGATTCCTTTGTTTGGGGTGCAGGGTTGGGTTGGGTTGGTTTGCTGAAACTTTTGTTTGGGATGCAGGGTTGGGTTGGACTGTGTTTGTTTAGGTTGTGTTTTTATAACAATTTTTTTATGATGTTTTTTTCTAGATCCAATTTTTTTACTTGATAATTATTTGTTGAAGTGCATATCAATATTTTAACCAATTATGTGGACAAACTGTTTCAATAATAGTTAAATATGAATGTGTAGTTTGTACAAGTATATTAATATATAATTCACTAAATTCATTATAATGTAAAATTAAATAATATTAGCAATGATACACAATTTAAATAATTAATACTCTATTTCACAAAATATTCAAAAAACTATTTTAGAAATCAAAAAATTTGAAACCTATTTAATATGGGTGTGTAGTTTGTACAAGTATGTTGTCTGTTTTTCTTAGGACTAGCAAAAGGTTAAGTTTTGGAGTATTTGATAGCACACAAAATGTGTTATCCTTATGCTTATATTTTGTTAGTTTTTATAATTAATTCAAAGCTTTCACGAGTTTATATTGATTAATTTCAGGTATTCAGCAAAAATGAGAAAAAACTAGACATTTTGGAGTTATCATATTTAAATTGGAGCTAAGAAAACCTGAGGCTATAACGTCGAGACGCTCAAAATAGCGCCAAGACACTATGCAATTAGAAGCCTAAAGTTGAGATCTCGCACAGATAGAGTCGAGACGCTGCTTTACAGCATAACGCCCACTCTGCCTCCAAGTTCGTAACGTCGAGACGTTGTCCCTAGCGTCTCGACGCTACCGTGAATTTCCAAAAAGTAAACGCGCATTAGGGAACAACGTCTCAACATTGTCCTAAGTGTCCCGACGCCGCCCCGATTTATTATAAATACATCTTTTGGTGTCATTCGGGGGAGACTCGTTTTTTAGACCAAAAGTGACACTAAATCGATTTCTACATTACTGTGGAGCTGGGAGATTGTTTTTGGAGGCTAAGAATGAGAGTTCGGGCTTGAGATTGTGACGAGACACGAGAACAAGGACCAACATGGGAACTCTAGAGTTTTTCTTTCCTTTCTCTTTTAGTTGTAGATTGTTTTTATAGATTTTGGAATGAAACTTAGTGTTTTTATTGTGATTATGAGTGGCTAAGTTCTTAGTTAGGGAATTAATGTAGCCATTAGACTCTTTATTTCAGTTATTAATTTAAGTGATGATTTTGCATTAAAAGTGTATGTAATTGGTTGTTCTTAATGCTCGTTAGTTCTTCGCCGAAATTTAACATGCTCTATTGATCTAGTTTGTTCCTTTAATAGGACTAATTAGATTAGAATTATGTCAATTTCAACTATTTGTAAATTCTTACATGTAAATGGAGAATTCCTTTAGTAGCTTAAATAACATGCTTAATGTCAGGTGAACTATTAAAATCTAGACAAACATGTTATATTTATAGAATCACATGAATTCAATTGGACTTGTGAGAGTCAGTTGATAATCATTTGTTCTTATTTATAACTCTGCAAAATCATGACTGAATTAATTAACTAGAATAATTGTTTAATAGGTGAAATTAATTCCCTAGCTTTTCTCTCATCAACATTTTTCAAAACTTTATATTTAACTGCATCACCTTTTATTGTTATTTTCTCTAGATAAAATTGGAAGTTAGTATTCATAATAGTTAATTAATCTAGAAACCCATTTCTAAGGACGATACTCAAAACTCAAATCACTATATTAAAACTTGACACTCTACACTTGCAGTTTGCATGGTTACGAAATCACACAACAACAAGCTGGAATGCAAAGTCTTAGGGATCGTTTAGATTGAGGAGTTAGGGGAGTAGGAGTTGTAGGGAGAGTAGGAGTAAAAGAAGTTTGGGGAGTAAGGAAGTGTGGGGAGTTCTGAAATCTGTGATTGGGGTGCATAGTTGTTTACTCTAGAGTTCTGAGAAACTGTGTTTGGGGCTAGGAGTTGCAGGAAGTAGGAGTTCTAAAGTATGTGTTTGGATGCATATTTATTAACTTGGAGTTATGGTGTCAAATTATCAAATTCTTGCTACAATTTTTCAAATTTTCATTATTGTAAAATTGTTCCCATAAGATTTATATTTTTTTAATTTCTATTAATTTATTTATATTTTAAAATTGTACTTAAAGAAAACAAAATTTTGAAGAAAAATACCTCACACTCTTATTTTAATAACACATTAATGTAATGGATTTATTTTTTGAAGTTTAATAAATAATATTTACATCAATTTAAGAACATTAATTTAAGATTTGTTATTCAACCTTAGCAAAATATATTTTTTTCGTGCAAAATTTAATATTTAATATTTCTAATTACTCAATGTAATTGATTACTTAACCTTTGATAATTAATCAATATAATATATTTTAAGAATTTCAATTAAAAAATGACAAGAATGACAAATTTCGTGTTGTCAACAAGCAGTGAATGCACAAGACATGTCAACTTTATTGTTCCAACACAAAAATAATACATGTATTTATAATAAAAATTACCCCACATTATTTTTTCAATATCTCTCATATTATTTATTCAATAATATATTATTTAAAGTTTTAAATGCCTAAGTAAAAAATATCAAATATTGATTTTAAAACAACTAAGTTCAAAATGAATATATTTTTTTAACACCATATGCAAAATAAATATCATATATACTTTTATTTTGATTACTATATATTTATGTTATTTATTGAATTCTATTTAGTAAGGTTGGAATGAAAAATCATTTGGTCTTTTATTTTGAACATGGTTAATTTGAATATCAATTTGTTTTTAATACATTAACAATTTTTAATGTAATTTCTTAAATTGTAATAGGAGTTAATTTAAAATATGTCTCTCTTATCTTCAAATCATAAAATTAAATATATTTTTAGCTATTAATAAAAGAATAAGAAAAAAATAGATTGCTATGTTATGAGTAATTTTTGTTTAAAGTAAAAAAAAAAGCATAAAATGACATGTGAATGAAATAAAATAGAGAGATTTTTGTCAATTAAAAAATATGTTACGTAGTATTCTAATTTACAATAAGAATATAAATGAAAATAATAATATCATAATTAAAATATTTTTATATAATTTTATTTAAAAAATGAAAATATAGAATAAAAAGAAATATGATTATTTTAAAAATATATTAAAATTATAAGATAAAAATAAAAAGGTTTTTTTTAACATAAATATATATATATAATTAGTAATGAGTAATAATGACAATATATATATATATATATATATATATATATACACACACACACACACACAAAATAAATAATTTTGTTAATTAAGAAATAAAAAAATAGAGAGAGAAATGAGAGAATAGTAGAGAGATGTAGGAGTGAGATGAAGTGAACAAAAAATGAGATGAAAAAGTTGTAGGACCCATTATGGAGAGTTGAAAAATGAGTTATGGGGAGTTGGAGAAGGAGTTGACAAATCTGTGGCACTCATAAGAAGGAGTTAGGGAAGGAGTTAGTAAATCTGTGGGACTCACAAGAAAGAGTTAATAACTCTTTGGGCCAAACAAGGAGTTGGGGGAATTATTAACTTCTCCCAACTCCTCAATTCAAACGACACTTTAGTGACCATATTATTCAGTTGGTTGATTCGATGGAGTTTGCAGAGTTCAAAAGAGCAACACTCTATTGACACCACTAAAGAAACATTTATGAGGACATCGACATGGACAGTGATGAGGAGGGTGTGAATTTCGTGCCAGACTATGACTAGGCAATTTATGAGGTTAAAGAGAAGTCTGAGCTTACATCCAAAGAGGAGATTCAGATAATTGTTTCCTTCTAGCTAGGTGAATAAATTTTGCAATCAAACATTTCTAAAGGTGTGTTTGGCACATGGGTTTGGATTTGGATTTCAAATCCAAACCCATGTTTCAAGCAAGGTGTTTAAAATTCTTGGTTTTGGAACCCAATACCATGGGTTACAATAGTGCAATCCCATGGAATTTGTTCCATGTTTTTCTCATCCATTTGTCGACTATCTCGACAACTTTGATAAAAACTCTTGCGACCATCTAACGACCATCAACAACAAAAACTCCAACGACTGCACCGGTGCCTGCCTTCGACGACCACTTTGACAACAACTACGTGTATGCCCTAATCTCGTGTAGTTTGTAATACAATTGATTTAAATAAATAAAGGTTTTTTATTTATCAAACATTGTATCTCACATTTTATAAACTTAATCCAATAAACTAAGCTCCAGGGTCATATTATTTGAGAGAATTAGAACTTGAACGGTGTGTAATGGACACACGAGGAGGATCACGTTCGAGTGAATGACCCGAACGGTCTACAATATATGGATCAGGTTGGGAACCTCATCCTAGTAACACTATGGATGCGACCACTTTGTATTAGATACAAATGAGATGATCCAACTCGTTCATGTGGTTGGCATGTGAGTGGGGGCATCCTGTGCAATGAGATTGTACAAGACCGAACCGTGAATTATTAGACCTACTGATGTAACACCGTTAACAGTATAGGACTAATAACTTCATAGATGACCATTAGTGACTCGTCCTTAATCCTAAGTGTGTTACGAACTCCTGTCTGCGGGGGTCTGTCCTTTGACTAGTACGGGTGAGGGTGGCCTGAGTCGCTCGCCCAATATGCCTATCTTCTTGGAGACAGGACTACGTGGGGAGTTGGGAACTTAACTACGCAAGAAAAAATTCACTCATTTCCGAGCTAGGGAAACTAGAGGGGTTGTTCCCTTAAGTGTTGTCTCCAGGGCTTGGACAACGGGTGCCCACCCTCTCACTGGCCCGAGAGGGATATTCTTTATGGTTGGACTATGCAACAAAGTTGTTCATTAGAGGAGCAGTAAGACTTAAGGAGCAAGAGGTAGACACAGGGGTAAAACGGTAATTTGACCCAGCTGTGACTACGAACAACTTGTGAAGGGTCGACTCACGGGCATAGGTTATATCGATGGACACAACTTGTCCTACAGTGATGAGAGTACAACTACGGGCTTTAGTGGAGTGTTACCGTAGTTAATGAATGTTGATTAACCGGGTCAAAGCATTTGATCGGTTAATCATGTATCATTGGAGCTCGTCATCTGTAGGTCCATTAGGTCCCTCGGTTGGCTCAAATTGAACTAAATTAGGGTTTACAGTTTGGAGTGGATTTGAAGTGTTCAAATTTATTAAAAGGGTATTTATGTCTTTTATATGCGATATGATTGACATAATATATAGTTTAATGTGAATGAGATTCATAATAAACTATAGTGTAGCCTAATTATTTAATTAGGGTTAGTTTGGAGAAATTAGATTGAGAGAAATTAAATTGAATATGATTCAATTTAAAATTCTACAATTATGCAAATGTGATTTGTATAATAAGGTATGAGAAACCTTATATTATATGATATGCAAATATGATTTGCATATTATTTAGTTGTGGTATTTTGGTGAATTGGTGGAGATTTTAACTCCACCACACACCATTATAAATAGGTGGATTGAGAGGCTTTTTACATGACACACTCTCATTTTTCGAAATCTACCAAAGAAGTGAGAAAGAGTTCTCTCTCAAATCTCTCTCAATTCTCCTCACTCTCTCCAATCTGAAATCCAAAGGGAGTCCTACAACTCTCCCTCATCCTCCCGAGAACAACCGAAAAGATCAAGTGGAAGTGTCCGACTTGATTTGTCTGTGGTTTGTATTCGAGAGATCGTTGGATCGTTGAGATCGTGATCGGAGGAGGAAACACGAAGAACGGTTCTTCAAGAGGTTAGTAATGAAAATTTTTCTGTTTTCTTCTCGTTTTTCCATGCTTAATCTAGATAGAAAGTGTTTCTTTCAATTTTAAGAAAATTAGAACAACAATGAAACAACGACAATTCACGTCGCAATTCTGCTGCGGAAAATCCATTCCCTTCAACTGGTATCAGAGCCTAACATTTCTTTTCGTTGTTGGTTCTGGATTTTTCTTAAAATTAAGTAGGTAGCCTTAATTATTCATGTGATGAATATTTTGGTTTGCAATTAGATGTTTCGATTTTTGGCACTTAATTTAGATTTACATATTACGTTGATATGATCAATGTAAGGGCCCGTTGTTTTGGGCATTATGGTATGTAAATCGAGTCTGTAAGTCCAGATCGTTCATGGCAAGAGTTGTTGTGAAGAAACGAAACAGAAACGGGCAAAAAAAGTAAGATGTATTGTTGTACAAAGCATGGTGTTGCAACACTGTTCATTGGCGTTGCAACGCCAAGCGAGCGGATGCAAGGCGCGCTGCAGGATAGCGTCACAACACTGCTAGAGTTGAGACGCGCTCAAGGCGTTGAGCAGCGCGACGTTGCAACGCTGGCGTTAGTGGAGGTTGTGTGCGCGAAATCTGCGGGAAGTGGCAGATGGGGGCGTTAATTGACAGTTTTTTTTTCAAAAAATATATATTTTTTAATTTATATCATTGTAAATTAAGTATTATATTAATTTTATTAATTAATATTAATATACGTGTTGTATTAATGTTAATTAATTTAATTAATGTCTCTAGGGTGCCAAAAATCAGTCCAATTTGCTATTTAATTTTATGCAAATGTTGTATGAAATATTATATGCATAATGTATGTCATATATTTTAAAATCCCACCTTAGGTTAAGCATTTCTTGCATCATGTTTATATTATAAGAGTTACAGTAGATAGTATGTATGATAGGTTATATTATAAGAGTTATAATATAATGTATGTTTTAATTAATTAATATAAGTGTTATATAAATTAGTTTAGAAGCATTGACATGCTTTTATACATGTGATGTATGTATGCTATAAAGTATGATTTTCGTGTGATGAATGATCAAACATTATAACATAAAAATGCATGTAATCTAAGTTAATTAATTAGTTTTAAATGGTTTAGAACTTGAATTAATTAGACTTAGGTTTTCTAGTTCTAATAAGATTAGAATTAGGAAATCAAATATAACTTATTGATGGTGACTGATTAGTAACTCTGTCTAAGGAAGGTTCTATTTAAGGCTGGGGTATTTAAGCTGACGCTTTGCGGAACACCCCTACCCGGGAACTGACCTGAGAGTGAATTTGGTCCGGATATTCATAGGTTATATTTTCGTGAGTGGCGTTAATTAAGTGTTAATTAAATAAACTCACTTAGACCTAAGTTAATAATTTGATCATAGACTTAGGCTAATTCAATATAAGAGTTATATTGGTAGACTTAAGTAAATATAGCCTGTTTATCTAGGTCAATCTCGTTAATTTAAAGTGCTGAGTGGGAGGAAATAAAGTGTATGAGATACATTTAAATTTGCATCCACAAATCTCCGTGAAGTTCACACCGTGAGATCCATACTCGACTTCGTGGTGCAAATGGGAGAGTCCCTCTTCGGATGGTATTTGTATGGGTCAAAATTAAAGGTGAATGGAGAGAGTACTTATAGTGAGTAGGAGCGGGATCTGTGCAAACGGGACCCACGATTTCTTCTATCGATTCACACCGTGAGACGCCTATGATCCGCCTGCTAGTTTGGCCTGAACCATACAATCCCTTCGAAGGGCCTTGATCATGGGAGTCGGAACACCGTGAATTCTCAAAAGGGATACGATTTTCTTTGTTTGTTTTCCTTCGTAGTCCTCCTTTCGGCGGCTATCCTTTGGATAGAAACTCTAGAGATTTAAAGATAGAGGGTTACACTCATAGGATTCATTAAGAGTTAATGAGTCCGAACCGAAAAATGGTAACTAGATGCCTATAGGAATAAGAGTCATTCTGGTATTAGGGTCTAGTCGAGAAAGACTCGTCCTAGAGGAGAAGTGATTCTGTCTACACTTCGATAGCGATCATTCTAAATCTTTGGGGTATCATTGCAATTTTGAATGACTTAGGGATCATATAATAAAATTTTGCTAAAAAATGATTGGATTTTTCAAAAGTTTTTTGTGAGATCTAATACAAAGTTATTATTCTTTCAGCAAAAATGACGAGTTCTATTATAACCCTCTTAGGTTATGACAAACTCGTAGGAGATAATTACCAAACGTGGAAGAACAATATAACCAAGATCTTAGTTACTGACGACCTTAAGTTCGCGCTCACTAAGGAGTGTCCTCAGGTACTTTGAATGAGAGCTAAGATTGAGCTTTTATTGTGATTATTTTCTTGGTATTTTGAGCTTCCTTGACTATTTTAACTCTAAAAACCCCTTGAGTAGGTACTTTTGTGTGTTAATTGTTTACAAAGTAGTTCTGAAGTACATTAGGCCATTAAAGTGTTTTTCATTGATGAATTTTGTCATTTTGACCATGCTTACAGGAGCTTTTGGAAAGATGGATTTTATTAAGTGTGAAAGTCTATTTTGAGTTGTTGTAGCTGTGCAACTGCTGAGGAATCAAGTTTGCTGGAGCAATTTTTTGATACCAATTCGCAGAATACGCACGTAAGAGAGATCTCATTAATTGAGTTGGACAAAAATCGTAACATCAACCGCTGAAAACCAATGGGAAGTCGCCAGACTATTTTTCTCTGTCTATTCAACCATCATTTTCCATAAGGGTATGATATAAAGGCTTTCTTAGCCGTTTCTAAAAGGGAGAAGAGGAGAAGGAAGGGGATCAATCAACATTGGGTGGAGAAATGGAGAAGGAGCAGAAAAACCTATTTGGGAAAGTGTTCTTCTTCTGGAAAGGAGCTTGAACAGCTAAAAAGAGCACTAGAAGATTCCCCCATTTTGCATTTTCTTCTTTTTCCTTACTCTTGAACTCTTTTTATATTGTAACTAGGTTTTTAAGCATGTTTAGAGTTATGTTTGTTGTTTTATTGTTGTCTTTTCTTATCATCATGAACTAATCACCTTTGGGGTGAGGATTAGGAATTTTATGTGGATGCAAACTTAATGAATGAGTATTTTACTGTAATTCCCACTCTTTTGCCTTGTGATTTTACTGCTTAGCTAAGATTTGTTTGGCCATCTGATCTTAGCATTGTTTATTCCAACTCGGGAAAGGAAAGAGTAACCCGATTTCAAGGCATAATACTAGTTCTAATTAAGAGAATTACTTCTCTCAGGTGATTGAGGAGTCTAGGGATAGTCACTCACCTAGTGTTTACAGTTAGGAGCTAAAACTGAGGTGTTTAATGAGAATTAAGTGCCTAAATCGCAAGGAAATCTGGGAAGATTCCGTGAATTAAACTATTTTGGGTTCTGGTGAGTTTTGAGCTCTAGCATTAAGATTGTTGAAGCATAATTTCATCCCTAATCCAATCTTTTTTTTACTGCTTTGGTTAAGTTTGTTTCCACTGCTGCCTTATTTGTATTAATCCTCTTATGCATTGTGTTAGCCTTTTAGTTGTTACTTTTAATTTCTAAACTCAATACTCATTTCATTTATGTTGGTTACCCCTTACTCATTAAATTCAACTCAACCTTGTAAAATTTCCATAACTAATCCCTGAGGAGACGATTAAATATACTTATCACTTGTTGCTTAGATCATGTATACTTGCACAGTTTAGGAGTGTTTTATTGATAAATTCATAAACCACTTTAAACGAACAAGTTTTTGGCGTCGTTGCTGGAGATTAGTTTGATTTTTACTTTGTTTGAGCTGTTTTTAGTGATTTTGACCTGAGAGAGCATTTCATAGAAGGAGGAGGATTCAAAAAGAAAAAATGGCAGATTTTCGTGGAGGTCCTGTAGATCCTAACAATCCTCAAAATAACCCTGAAAATCAGCCACAAGGTAAGGGAGGCTTTAGACCACCTTTAGTTGAACCCCAAGCTATGGTCCCTGCCAATGTTATTGTTTTAGCAGATGACAGGGAAAGAACTATCAGAACTTATGCCAATCCCTTGGTTGAAGAGCTAAATCCAGGGATCATGAGGCCAGAAATCCAAGCCCCTACATTTGAGCTTAAACCTGTCATGTTTCAAATGCTTCAAACCATAGGACAGTTTCATGGACTATCATTTGAAGATTCTCATTTGCATTTGAAATTCTTCCTAGGGGTTAGTGATTCTTTTATACTGCCAGGAGTTCCTAAGGATGTCCTAAGGTTGAGTTTGTTCCCTTACTCCCTTATATATGCAACCAAGACATGGTTGAATACACTTCCTTCTGGGGTAGTTGATTCTTGGAACACCCTTGGGGAAAAATTACTCATTAAGTATTTTCCACCAACTAGGAATGCTAAGTTTAGAAATGAGATTGTGGTTTTTCAACAGTTTGATCATGAAACCTTAAGTGAGGCATGGGAGAGATTTAAGGACCTGCTTAGGAAGTGCCCTCATCATGGACTCCCTCATTGTATTCAAATGGAGATATTTTACAATGGGTTGAATACAACCACTAAACATGTTGTTGATGCTTATGCAAATGGGGCTCTTTAGTCAAAGACTTATAATGAAGCCTTTGAAATATTGGAAAGAATATCTTCAAATAACTGTCAGTGGGTTGATTCAAGGAGCTCCCAAGGCAAAAAGAATAAGGGAATGTTGGAGTTAGATGTTTTAACCGCTCTAAATGTAGAAATGGCATCCATGGCTAACATGTTGAAGAATCAACTGTTGGAAATGCAACTCAAATCTCCCCTAATGTTCAAAATGCAGCTATGGTGAACCAAATGGTAAGTACTGAGTCATGTGTTTATTATGGTGAAGGGCACACGTTTGAATTTTGTCCTAGTAATCCAGCCTCAGTTTACTATGTTGGGAACCAAGTTAATCAAAGGAACAATCCTTATTCTAATACCTATAACCCAGATTGGAGAAATCACCCTAACTTTGCTTGGGGAGGTCAAGGAAGTAATTCCTAAACCCCTCAAGTGCAGCAAAAGGTGAACTATCCACCAGGTTTTGGGCATCAGAATCAGCAGGCCTATGTAAATCAGCCAACAATGCTCCAACATCAGAGGACAACAACAACCCCACAACATGTTCCAGGTACTTTTGAACAATGTTCCTTCGAAGAGTGTTTGTGAAACACCTTTCAAACTCTAGAATGGTCGTAAAGGTAGTTTACGTTATTTCAAAATTTGGAGATGCCCGACCCATGTGTTGGTGTCAAATCCGAAGAAGTTGGAACCTCGTTCAAAGTTGTGCCTCTTCGTAGGTTACCAAAAAGAGATGAGAGGTGGTCTATGTTGGGATTTGTGCCCTAAAACTCATAGTTTGTATTTCTGTGCTAATTATTGTAATAAACTGTTATTACTTCAATAAAGCGTTATTGTTCATTATCTACGAAATTGTCTTTGTTTTAACCATAAATCCAATAAACTAAACATCCAAGGCTGTTAAATGTATCTTTAACTGAACGTAATGTACATATAAAGGATCTCGGTTCGAGATACAACCTAAAGGGTCTATAGTAAGGGGATAAGATTTGGGTACCTTACCTTGGTAAAACTATGGATGTGGCCCAATTTGTATATGATACAAACACTGTGATCCTAACGTGTTCGTGTAGATGAAATGTGAGTGGGGATATCATGTGTAATGAGATTACATAAGACCGGACCACGAAATAGTAATCTCTAGATGTAACTCCGTTGACTAGTTAGGTTTCTATTTCACTAGGATGACCTAGGCAACTTGATCTCAATCCTGAGCAGGTTACGTACTCCTATTTGCGAGGGATTGTCCTTTGACTAGTATGGGTGAGAGTGGCCAGATTCGTCGACTCAATATGCCTACTTTCTTGGTGACAAGACCGAGTGAGCAGTTGGGGATTAAGCCTAGCAAGATAGAATTCAGTCCTTCCCGCCTACTAGGGTAAGTAGAGGAATCTTCTCTCAAGTGGTGTCTCCGAAACTTGAACAAAGGGCCCGACCTCTCATTGGCCCGAGAGGGAATCTGTTTATTAGTAGGACCACAAACAAATTGTTCATTAGATGAGCACTGGTACTTAAGGTACAAGATGTAATCTAGGGGTAAAACGGTAATTTGACCCAGTTGGTTTTACAAACATTCGTGAAGGATTGACTTGCTGTTATTGGTCAATATCTATGGACACAAAAATATATTTGCAGTGAGAAGAGTGCAGCTACGGAACTTTAGTGGAGTGTTCCCGCAGTTAACGAATGTTGATTAGGAGGTTAATGAGATTAACCGAGTAATCTCGTATCATTGGAGCTAGTGATCAGTTGGTCCATTAGGTCCACCTTCTAACTCGTAAAGGATTCTTAGATCGCTTGAATTTGAAATGTTCAAATTCATTAGGGAATAAATTTAATGTATATAGATACGATATAATATATAGTTTTTGAACTATATATTATAAATTTAATGTGAATATGATTCATATTAAATTATATGAGAGAATTAAATATTAGAAAGAGTTCAAATGTTAAATTCAAATGTGAATGTGATTCATATTTGAAAACTATATGTTAAAATTTAATGTGCATTTGATGTGCATTAAACTATAGATTAAGGGGTAAAATGATTAAATGAGATTTAATCATTTTGTATAATATAGTATTTAATTAAATTTGATTTAATTAAATGAATTAATTAATTATTTATTAATTAATTAGGGAACGTGTCATGATGACACGTTCCCACTACTCCCCAACTCTCCCTCGATAGGGAGTGGGGAGTTACCCACTGAAGTGTTCTTCTCCTGGTGAGAAGGGGCAGGTATGATCGATAGATTCATGGGTTGCAATTGTGAAATGCTTTCTCAAGAATTCTCTCTCGAAATTTCCCAAAGATTTCTTCCAATTGTTGGATTCATTCCTACAAAGGAATTGATCAAAAGCATCCAAAGAATGGAAGGTTTTCTTACTGGTAGTGTCCTGTTGGAGAAAACAAGAGACGTTCTTTTGAGTTCCAGTGTTGCTGTTTCTTCTTGGGAGCAAGGAGTTCCTGTGTGGAAAAACTACAAAGCTAATCTTCCTTCTTTTTAGTTTAATTGTTAATCACAACATGTTTGCATGTAAATTTCCAAGCCTAATTAGATTAGAAATGCATGTTTATCTCTGTTATTTTCAATGCATTGGTTTTTTCTTTTCAACCAAAAACAATCTTGCAATTACGATTCTAAACTCATTTCCGCTGCTCAAGGGGATTAGATCTCCATCAATTGGTATCAGAGCAATGATTGATTTGTTTTGGTTGAAACAAAATTGCATTGATTTGGTGGGAATTACATTTGGTTTGCTGTAAAACTGTTTAGGAGTATTTGACCTTAGTTTTTCCATTGATTTGATCAATTTTATTGTGAAGGACCCTGTGTTTTTGGGCAATTAAGTGCATTATCGAGTCTGTAATCGAGTTAAGAGCCATTCGGGACCATTTTCGTGCTTTTTGGTTGAGTACCGAAAGAGAAATTGAAGTTTGAAGTTGCTGTGTTTGAAGGAAAAATTGTTGTTGTCGAAGCAACAACGTTGCAACGCCGTTCATCAGCGTTGTAACGTTGAGGAACGGCGTTGCAACGTCAGACCTTCCTATCGATGCGGGAGCTTCAGGGGTCAGCAGCGTTGCAACGCTGCCCCTCAGCGTTGCAACTCTACCCGGAAGCAGGCTCGCGCGCGAACAAAGTCGGCGTTGCAACGCTCCATCAGTGTTGCAACGCCATGACGCCAATCCTGTTGTTGCAGACTAGTTCGAGCATTTTGATTGGTTTTTTATCCGATTCGAGCGGTTCGAGCCCGGTTCAATGAGTTCTAGACCGGGTTTTTAATAAAATTAGAGTAATTTTATTATTTCGCACTTTAGGAGCCAAATTATTCCTGTTTTACAGCTGTATTTCTTTATGAATGTCATTTAGATTTTTTCCCACCTTAGGACAAACATGTTCATGCATTTCATTTGTATAATTGTTATATAAATATGGTAGAAATACATGATCTAATTTATTTTTCATATGCATTTATTTATAATTGTTATAATTAAATAAATATGGAAAATAAATTGCATGGGGCATGAAATTACTTAGCTTAAAATAATTGTTATTTTATATAAGTAATTAATTATTCAATTAGTTGAATAATTTTTTTTATAATTCCAATTTGAAAAATAATTGTTGGTTTTATAATATAGTTGTTTGTCATAGGTTAATTATTAAAATTTATAAGTGTTACAAATTAAAGGGGTTTAAGAAACCATAACCTATAACAAAGAAATGCATGCAAACATAAGAACTTGGGTAAAATTAAATTAGTTTTAAATTGTTTAAAATTAATTTAGACCTTTGTTTTAATTTCTAATAGGATTAGAAGTTAGTCCTACATAGTATTTTAAATAGTTTAAAATATAGTAGGACATTAGAACTTTGGTTATAAGGGAACTCTATTGGTGAAGTTCTATCTAAGGTTGGGGGTACTTAAGCTGACGGTTAACGGAACACCTCCTACCTTGGAACTGACCCAGTGCTTGAGTTGAATTAACCTTAGTTCTATTTTATATATAGGTAATTAAAATTTTTATTCACCTAGACATAAGGTTAAAAGACCTAGTTATAATAGTTATAATAGGCATAGACTTAGATATATTCTTTTAGCCAGAATCCGACTAAGTTAAACTTATACCTTAATATTAGGAGCTTCAGTGGGAGAAAATGAGATGTTCGCATCGAGTTTACTCTCACGTCCTCAAGAGTTCACACCGTGAGTTCCATGCTCGGCTACGTGGCGTCTATAGGGCATCCCCCTACGGTAAGTGTTTGCATGGTTCAATACCAAGGTGAATGAGGGAAATATCCATAGTAAATGGGAGCAGGACGCGTGTCAACGTATCCTATGGTCTCCTCCATTAGGTCGCACCGTGAGATTTCTATAGTCCGCCTGCTAGGTTGTCCTGGAACAACCAAACCCTACGGAGGGTCTGACTATAGGATCGAAACACCGCGAACTCTAGAAATGGATAGGGTCTCTTAGATAATTTGCCAACAGTTGTCTTTCTTAATAGTAGCATGTTGGCTCGAACCTATTGGATCTAAAAATTGTAGGGTCACATCTACGGGATGAGTTAAGCTAGTTAACAAGTCCTTGAGTAAACAAACGGTAGCTAAGAACTATTGGGACGTGAGATGTTCTGGTAGTGAGAATTGGCTGAGAAAGGTTGTCAATGTTTGTTCTGCTAAATTAGAAAACGGCTTGTATGTACTTAAACCGAATAAAACTAAAGCAATTTTGAATCATGAGATGTTTAAAACTGCTAATACTCAAAGTAAAAGGCAAAGAATTTCTCAAAATAATACCTATCTATGGCATCTTAGACTTGGTCATATAAATCTCAACCGGATTGAGAGATTATTTAAGAATGGACTTCAAAACAAGTTAGAAGATGATTCTTTACCTCCTTGCGAATCGTGCTTGGAAGGTAAAATGACTAAGCGACCTTTTACTGGAAAAGGTTACAGAGCCATAGAGCCCTTAGAACTTATACATTTTGATCTTTGTGGTCCGGTGAATGTTAAAGCTCGATGTGGGTACGAATATTTCATCTCTTTCATAGATGATTATTCGAGGTATGTTTATCTATACCTAATGCATCACAAGTCTGAGGCTTTTGAAAAGTTCAAAGAGTATAAGGTTGAAGTAGAGAATGCATTAGGGAAAACCATTAAAACACTTCGATCCGATCGAGGTGAAGAGTATATGGATTTGAGATTCCAGGACTATATGATAGAACATGGAAGTATATCTCAACACTCCACACCTAATACACCACAACAGAATGGTGTGTCAGAAAGAAGAAATAGAACCTTGTTGGACATGGTTCATTCTATGATGAGTTATGCTTAATTGCCTGCTTCGTTTTAGGGATACGCAATAGAGACTACAGTTCAAATCTTGAACATTGTTCAATCAAAGAGTGTTTCAAAAACACCTTTTGAATTGTGGAAGGGGCGTAAACCTAGTTTACAACACTTCAGGATTTGGGGTTGTCCAGCACACGTGCTAGTGACAAAACCAAAGAAACTGGTGTTGGGATTTATGCCCTAAACTTGTGTAATTTTGATCAATTAAATAAAGGGTTATTTGTTTTTGATAGAATTACAGTCTTGCTTTATAAATCCAATAAACTAAGCTCCAAGGTTATAACATATATCTTGAACATCAGTGTAGTGGACACTATTTGGATTGTGTTCAAGAATATAACCTAAATGGTCTATGGTACAAGAATAAGGTTGGAAACCTCATTCTCAACACACCGCAAGTGAATCACTCCCACTTTGTAATTAGTACAAATAAGATAATCCAACTCATTCATATAGTTGACATGCGAGTGGGGGCATCCTGTATGAAGAGTTCATACAAGACTGGACCGCAAATCATTAGTCTAACAAGTGTAACACCGTTAACATGATAAGACTAGTAATTTATAGATGGTCATTAGTGACTCGACCTGAATCCTGAGCAAGTTAAGAACTCCTGCTTATAGGGGTTTGTCCTTAGACTAGTATGGGTGAGAGTGGCCTGTAGCTGACTCAATAAGCCTACCTTCTTAGGGACAGAACCTCGTAGGTAGCTGGGAACTTTATTGTGCAAGATGAAATTCACTCATTCCTACACGAAGGAATTAGATAGGTTGTTCCCTTAAGAACTGACTCTAGGTCTTGAACAACGGGGCCCCACCCTCTATGAGGGTATGAGTCTAAGGTAGGACCTTAGACTTGTTGTTCATTAGAGGATCAGTGGTGCTTAAGGAGCAAAGAGGTAATGACAGGGATAAAACGGTAATTTGACCCAGCCGTGATTAGAACAACCTGTGAAGGGTCGACTCATAGGTAATGACTATATCAGTGGACACAATATTATCTACAATGAGGAGAGTGCAGCTACAAGTCTATTGTGGGGTGACTTGTAGTTAATGAATATTGATTAACTGGATTAAAGAGTTTGATCAGTTAATCTCACATCATTGGAGCTCATGAACTGTAGGTCCATTAGATCCCTCCGTTGGCTCAACATGGTAGTATTGAGGGTATAAAGTTAGGAATGAAATTGAAGTGTTCAATTTCACACATGAGGTGTTATATCAATTATATATGATATAATTAATATAGTATATAGTTTTACTGTGAATTAGATTCACATATAAACCATATACTAAAGAGAGAATAAAGGAGGGGTAGGATGGTCATTTCCATCCTATTTCCCTATATATACAGTTGCATGAGATGCAACTAGGTTTAGTGATTCCAAACTTTTGTTGTGTTGTTGGAAAAGTTCCAAAACACAAACATCTCTCTTACAAAATACCTCACCTCTCCTAAAAGGAACTCACATTCCTCCCTCACCTAGAGAACAACGGAGAAGATCCACTGGTCGTGTCTTCGTCCGTTCGTGTTCCTGTTGCTGAGATCGTGATCTTGGGAGAGAGGAGCACTTGAAGAAAGGTTCTTCAAAGGTAATAATTTTTGTTGTCCATTATGTTTATATGCTTAATCTAGTTGTATATGTTCTTGAATAAAATCGTTGTAACTAAATCAAGAGCTTCCGCTGCGGGACTCGATTCCCTTCAACTGGAACCTTGTTCAAGATTATGCCAATTTGTTGGCTATCCCAAAGAAACGAGAGGTGGTCTTTTCTTCGACCCACAAGAAAACAAGGTGGTTGTATCGACAAACGCCACTTTTTTGGAGAAAGATCACATTAGGAACTAGCTGAAACTCAAGTTGTCATACCTGATGATGGCATAGAAGATTCATTGTCTTATAAACAGGAAATGAATGACGTAGACTAGGACCAATGGATCAAAGCCATGGACCTTGAAATGGAGCCAATGTACTTCAATTCAGAATGGAAAATTGTAGAGCTACCTGAAGGGGTTAGACCCATAGGGTGTAAATGGATCTATAAGAGAAAGAGAGATGCAACCAGAAAGGTACATACCTTTAAGGCCAGACTTATAGTAAAGGGTTTTACCCAAAGGAAGGAGTTGACTATGAAGAAACGTTTTCCCCTGTTGTTATTCTGAAGTCTATAAGGATACTCTTGTCCATACTGGCAAATGGACGTCAAGACTGCCTTTTTGAATGGTGTTGCGTGAAATTATATTATGCAATACCGCAGTGTACGGGTCAAGTTTTAGTATAGTGATTTATGAGTCCAAGTATCGTTCTCAAGAATGGGTTTCTAGATTAATTAATTATTGAGGTACTAATTCTCAATTTTAGCTAAAGAACCATAACATGGATAGTTGAATTGAAAGTAAAAACAAGCAAACAAACAAACATGTGGAGACACGAATTGATAGAATGGTGGGAAGTGATTTTACAAGTTAAAGACCTAACTAACACATGCATTGAACCAATGAGATGAAATTATAAACAAGAAGTAAAATACTCAAGAAAATCTCTCGATTCTTAGTGAGCCTCACACATGCAATAACCTCATAGTCTCCATATGAACCTACAACATGCATGGCATTAAGCAACTTCTTTATGTGTTTCCCTAAGATTTCTAAGTCATTCTCATGCCAGAATTCTAAGGGTTTTGACAATTTTGCTCTAATTCAAGCTTTATCTCTCGAGTCCACTTAAATCAACAAATTAAGAAGTCAAGAACGAATTGTCAAAAATAAGAACAAAACATGCTTCAATACATTGTAATAAAGTCATAACAAGCAAATCAAATCCTAACTACAATGTTTAGCTACTCTAAATCACATGAAAATCAAACTAAACAAGTAGAAAACGTCTTAGAACGCTATTACAAATTGAAAGAACAGGAATTTAAACTTAGGTGTCGATGTCGGTCCTTCGTCTCCGAGCTCCCGTCTTCGATCTCAAACCTCCACGAATGCTTTGGCTCCCAAAAATGCTTTTTTCTCTCTTCTTACAAAGTGTATTTCGAAATTAGGGCTAAAAACTACCACGACTCCCTTTGCAATGAAAACAACATGTTGTATTTATAGGCATTATCGACACAGCGTTGCAACGCTGTGCCCTAGGCGGCTGACACTTAAGGAAATAATCGATGGCGTTGCAACGCTGAGGGCAGCGTTGCAACGCCGCTATCCTAACGCGCGCGCTCCTTGTCGAAATGGCGTTGTGACGCTGCGAGGCAGCGTTGCAACGCCCGTTGTGCGGTTCCTTGTGCATGCCTTCTTATCGAGATAGCGTTGCAACACCCTAAGGTAGCGTTGCAACGCTATCGCCTTGAGATTTCAAAGCCTTTAAACAGCAAGCACGGCGTTGCAACGCCATCACCTCGGGTCATCACGCTTGGATTGATTTTTTTTCTTCCAATTGATGTTATCTTTAGCTCCAAATAGCCTTGTTTTGATTCCGAGTGATCCAAATTGTCTCCAATAGCTCTGTTTAAGCTCTTAACCTGAAATTGAATAAATTAACCACGTAAAAGTCCTGAAATCATCATAAAACTAGCAATATTTAAGCCTAAGGATAGCACATTTTGTGTGCTATCAAATGGTAATCTTGACGAGAGCATCTATATGTCTCAACCCGAAGGGTTCATAACCCAAGGTCAGGAGCAAAAATTTTTCAAGCTCAATCGATCCATTTATGGGTTGAAACAAACATCCAGATCTTGGAATATAAGATTTGATACTGCGATCAAGTCTTATGGTTTTGACAAAAACGTTGATGAGTCTTGTGTTTACAAGAGGATCATCATCGACAAAGTAGCTTTCTTAGTGTTTTATGTGGATGATATCATACTCATTGGGAATGATGTAGGATACCTTATTGACATAAAGAATTGGTTGGCGACCCAATGCCAAATGAAAGATTTGAGAGAGACGCAATATGTTCTTGGGATTCAGATCTTCAGGAATCGCAAGAACAGAACCCTAGCTCTGTCTCAAGCATCTTATGTGGACAAAATGTTGTCCAGATATTCGATGCAGAATTCCAAGAGGCGCTTATTACCCTTCAGGCATGCAGTTCATTTGTCTAAGGAACAGTGTCCTAAGACACCTAAAGAAGTTGAGGATATGAGACGTATTCCCTATGCCTCTGCAGTAGGTAGCTTAATGTATGTTATGTTGTGCACAAGGCCAGACATTTGTTATGCAGTGGGAATAGTCAGTAGGTACCAATCCAATCCAGGGTTAGACCACTGGACAACAATTAAAAACATCCTCAAGTATCTTAGGAGAACGAGGGACTATACGCTTGTGTATGGGACTAAGGATTTGATCCTTACTGGATACACTGATTCTGATTTTCAGACCGATAAGGATTCTAGGAAATCTACATCGGGATCAATTTTCACCCTTAACGGGGGAGCTATAGTATGGCGAAGCATCAAGTAAGGATGCATCGCTAACTCCACGATGGAGGCTGATTATGTCTCTGCTTGTGAAGCAGCTAAAGAGGTTGTATGGCTAAGGAAATTCCTTACTGATTTGGAAGTTGTTCCAAATATGAAAATTTTCATCACCTTATACTGTGACAACAGTGGTGCAGTAGCCAATTCGAAGGAACCTCGCAACCATAAGCGAGGCAAGCACATCGGGAGGAAGTATCACCTGATACGAGAAATAGTGCAACGAGGAGATGTGACAGTCACGAAGATCGCTTCGGAGCACAATATTGCTAATCTGTTTACAAATACTCTCACGGTTAAACTGTTCGAGGGTCATTTGGAGAGTCTAGGCCTATGAGACATGTACATAGGCTAATCTAGGGCAAGTGGGAGATATGTAATGGGGTATATGGATGCCCTAGTTTATTGTATTTCTATCTCTGTAACCATTGTTTTAGATTATGATGTACCCCACTAGAGTTTTAGTTCAAGTGGGAGTTTGTTGGGGTTTGTGCCCTAAATGTCGTAGTTTGTATTTATGTTTTAATTATTGTAATAAACGGTTATTACTTCAATAAAGCGTTATTGTTCATTATCTATGAAATTGCCTTTGTTTTAACCCTAAATCCAATAAACTAAACATCCAAGGTGTTAAATGTATCTTTAACTGAATGTAATGTACATATAAAGGATCTCGGTTCGAGATACAACCTAAAGGGTCTATAGTAAGGGGATAAGGTTTGGGTACCTTACCCTGGTAAAACTATGGATGTGGCCCACATTGTATATGATATAAACACTGTGATCCTAACGTGTTCGTGTAGATGACATGTGAGAGGGGATATCCTATGTAATGAGATTACATAAGACCGGACCACGAAATAGTAACCTCTAGATGTAACCCCGTTGACTAGTTAGGTTTCTATTTCACTAAGATGACCTAGGCAACTTGATCTCAATCCTGAGCAGGTTATGAACTCCTGTTTGCGAGGGATTGTCCTTTGACTAGTATGGGTGAGAGTGGCCAGATTCGTCGACTCAATATGCCTACTTTCTTGGTGACAAGACCGAGTGAGCAGTTGGGGATTAAGCCTAGCAAGATAGAATTCAGTCCTTCCCGCCTACTAGGGTAAGTAGAGGAATCTTCTCTCAAGTGGTGTCTCCGAAACTTGAACAAAGGGCCCGACCCTCTCATTGGCCCGAGAGGGACTCTGTTTGTTGGTAGGACCACAAAAAATTTGTTCATTAGAGAAGCACTGGTACTTAAGGTACAAGATGTAACCCAGGGGTAAAACGGTAATTTGATCCAGTTGGTGTTACGAACATTCGTGAAGGATTGACTTGTTGTTATTGGTCAATATCCGTGGACACAAAAATATATCTGCAGTGAGAAGAGTGGAGTTGCGGGACTTTAGTGGAGTGTTCCCGCAGTTAACGAATGTTGATTAGGAGGTTAATGAGATTAACCTAGTAATCTCGTATCGTTGGAGCTTCTGATCTGTAGGTCCGTTAGGTCCACCTTCTAGCTTGTAAAGGATTCTTAGATCGCTTAAATTTGAAATGTTCAAATTCATTAGGGAATAATTTAATGTATATAGATACGATATAATATATAGTTTTGGAACTATATATTATAAATTTAATGTGAATATGATTCATATTAAATTATATGAGAGAATTAAATATTTGAAAGAGTTCAAATGTTAAATTCAAATGTGATTGTGATTCATATTTGAAAACTATAGGTTAAAATTTAATGTGCATTTGATGTGCATTAAACTATAGATTAAGGGTAAAATGATTAAATGAAATTTAATCATTTTATATAATATAGTATTTGATTAAATTTGATTTAATTAAATAAATAAATAAATAAATTATTAATTAATTAGGGAACGTGTCATGATGACACGTTCCCACTACTCCCCAACTCCCCCTCGATAGGGAGTAGGGAGTTACCCACTGAAGTGTCCTCCTGGTGAGAAGGTGCAGGTATGATCGATAGGTTCATGGGCTGCAATTGTGAATTGTTCTCTCAAGAATTCTCTCTCAAAATTTCCCAAAGATTTCTTCCAATTGTTGGATTCCTTCCCACAAAGGAATTGATCAAAAGCATCCAGAGAATATAAGGTTTTCTTACTGGTAGTGTCCTGTTGGAGAAAACAAAGACGTTCTTTTGAGTTCCAGTGTTGCTGTTTCTTCTTGGGAGCAAGGAGTTGTTGTGTGGAAAAACTAAAAAGGTAATCTTTCTTCTTTTAGTTTAATTGTTAATCACAACATGTTTGCATGTAAATTTCCATGCCTAATTAGATTAGAAATGCATGTTTATCTCTATTATTTTCGATGCACTGGTTTTTGCTTTTCAACCCAAAACAATCTTACAATTACGATTCTAAACTCATTTCCGCTACTCAAGGGGATTAGATCTCCATCAATTGGTATCAGAGCAATGCTTGATTTCTTTTGATTGAAACAAAATTGCATTGATTTGGTGGGAATTGCATTTGGTTTGCTGTAAAACTGTTTAGGAGTATTTGGTCGTAGTTTTTCCATTGATTTGATCAATTTTATTGTAAAGGCCCTTGTGTTTTTGGGCAATTAAGTACATTATCGAGTCTGTAATCGAGTTAAGAGTCGTTCGGGACCAGTTTCGTACTTTTTGGTTGAGTATCGAAGGAGAAATTGAAGTTTGAAACTGTTGTGTTCGAAGGAGAATTTGCTACTGTCGAAGCAACAACGTTGCATTGCTACCAGCAGCGTTGCAACGCCGTTCATCAGCGTTGCAACACTGAGGAACGACGTCACAACGCCAGAGCTCCCTATCGACGCGAGAGCTCCAGGGGTCAGCAGCGTTGCAACACTGCCTCTCAGCGTTGCAACGCTACCCCGATAGAAGGTGCGCGCGCGAACAAAGTCGGCGTTGCAACACCCCATCAGCGTTGCAACGCCATGATGCCAATCCTGTTGCTGCAGACCATTTCGAGCATTTTGGTTTGTTTTCGATCCGGTTCGAGCGGTTCATGCCTGGTTCAATGCGTTTTGGACTGGATTTTAATAAAATTAGAGTAATTTTATTATTTTGCACTTTAGGGGCCAAATTATTCCTGTTTTACAGCCGTATTTCTTTATGAATGTCATTTAGATTTTTTTCCCACCTTAGGATAAGCATGTTCATGCATTTCATTTATATAATTATTATATAAATATGGTAGAAATGCATGATCTAATTTATTTTTCATATGCATTTATTTATAATTGTTATAATTAAATAAATGTGGAAAATAAATTGCATGGAGCATGAAATTACTTAGCTTAAAATAATTGTTATTTTATATAAGTAATTTAATTATTCAATTAGTTGAATAATTTTTTTTTATAATTCCAATTTGAAAAATAATTGTTGGTTTTATAATATAGTTCTTTGTCATAGGTTAATTATTAAAATTTATAAGTGTTATAAATTAAAGGGGTTTTAGAAACCATAACCTATAACAAAGAATGCATGCAAACATAGGAACTTGGGTAAAATTAAATTAGTTTTAAATTGTTTAAAATTAATTTAGACCTAAGTTTTAATTTCTAATAGGATTAGAAGTTAGTCTTACATAGTATTTTAAATAGTTTAAAATATAGTAGGACATTAGAACTTTGGTTATAAGGGAACTCTACTAGTGAAATTCGTCTAAGGTTGGGGGTATTTAAGCTGACGGTTAACATAACTCCTCCTACCTGGGAACTGACTCAAAGCTTGAGTTGAATTAACCTTAGTTCTATTTTATATATAGGTAATTAAAATGTTTATTCACCTAGGCATAAGGTTAAAAGACCTAGTTATAATAGTTATAATAGGCATAGACTTGGATAGATTCTTTTAGCCAGAATCCGACCAAGTTAAACTTATACCCTAATCTTAGGAACTTCAGTGGGAGAAAATGAGATGTTCGCATCGAGTTTACTCTCACGTCCTCAAGAGTTCACACCGTCAGTTCCATGCTCGGCTACGTGGCGTCAATAAGGCATTCCCCTATGGTAAGTGTTTGCATGGTTCAATGCCAAGGTGAATGAGGGAAGTATCCATAGTAAATGGGAGCAGGACGCGTGTCAACGTATCCTACAGTCTCCTCCATTAGGTCGCACCGTGAGATTTCTATTGTCCGCCTGCTAGGTTGTCCTGGAACAACCAAACCCTACGGAGGACCTGACTATAGGATCGGAACACCGCGAACTCCAGAAATGGATAGGGTCTCTTAGGTAATTTGTCAACAGTTTTCTTTCTTAATAGTAGTCTGTTGGCTCGGACCTATTGGATCTGAAAATGGTAGGGTCACATTTACGGGATGAGTTAAGCTAGTTAACAAGTCCTTGAGCAAACAAACGGTAGCTAAGGACCATCGGGACATGAGATGTTCTGGTAGTGAGAATTGGCTGAGAAAGTCTCAATTCAGGGGAGGAATGACTGACCGCCCGACAGAGGCTTTTGTTCTAAACCCTTGAAATATCGTTGCAGAATTAAAGTTTTAATTTAAACACTAGGGTTTTTTTAATAATTTTGCTAATTTGATTGGTTTTATAATGGGTTAAAAGGCATAACTAATTCTAACTATTTTGGATTTTCAGCATATCGTCCTCAATTATAGCCTTATTAAAAAACGATCGTTTAATTGGTGAGAACTTTACTACGTGGAAGTCCAACTTGAATACGATTCTTGTTATTGACGACCTTCGGTTTGTACTGACTAAGGAATGTCCTCAGGTCCCTGCTTGAAACACCCCCTCAATCTGTTAAGGAGGCGTACGACAGCTCGATCAAGGCCAATGATAAGGCCAAAGTCTACATTTTTGCTAGTGTTTCTGAAGTTCTAGCCAAAAAACACGAGGGCATGGTCTCAGCTCGCGAGATCATGAGTTCGTTGCAGGATATGTTCGGACAACCGTCTGGACAACTTCGGCACAAATCCCTCAAATACGTTTATAACTCTCGAATGAAGGAGGGGTCATCGGTGAGAGAACACGTTCTCGATCTGATGGTCCACTTCAACGTGGTTGAGATGAACGGAGCGGTCATTGACGAGCAAAGTGAGGTCTCGTTTATCCTGGAATCTCTTCCGAAGAGTTTCCTGCAATTCCACAGCAATGCGGTGATGAACAAGATAGAGTATAACCTGACTACTCTCCTTAATGAACTACAAACTTTCCAGTCTCTTATGAAGAATAAGGGACAGGCTAATTGAGAGACAAATCTGTTTGCCCATTCCAGAAGGTTCCAGAAGGGTTCATCCTCTAGGACTAAGTCCTGTGGTTCATCTTTTGGGCTTAAGAAGACCCAAAAGAAGAAGATAGGAGGGAAAAGGAAGACACCTGTTGCTGATAAAAGCAAGAGAAAATCCAAGGTTGCAGACAAAGGAAAGTGTTTCCACTGCAACGTGGATGGGCACTAGAAGCTAAACTGCCCAAAAATACCTTGTTGAGCTCAAAGAGAAGAAAGGTAAATTAGATTTGGTTGTTCTTGAAACTTGCTTAATGGAAAATGATGATTTTACCTGGATACTTGATTCAGGAGCCACTAATCACGTTTGCTCTTCGTTTTAGGAAACTAGTTCCTTCAAGGAGCTCGAAGAGGGTGAGATGAAGCTAAGGGTCAGAACGGGAGACGTCATCTCAGCTCGTGCAATGGGAGATGCCAAGCTGGTTTTTAGAGATAGATTTTTATTTTTAGAAAATCTGTATATAGTTCCTAAAATTAAGAGGAACTTAACTTCTATCTCTTGCTTAATAGAACTTGGATATTGTATTTCCTTTTCTTTTAATGAAGCGTTCATTTTGAAAAAGGGTGTCAATGTTTGTTATGCTAAATTAGAAAACGACTTGTATGTACTTAAACCGAATAGAACTAAAGCAATTTTGAATCGTGAGATGTTTAAAACTGCTAATTCTCAAAGTAAAAGGCAAAGAATTTCTCAAAATAATACCTATCTATGGCATCTTAGACTTGGTCATATAAATCTCAACCGAATTGAGAGATTATTTAAGAATGGACTTCTAAACAAGTTAGAAGATTATTCTTTACCTCGTTGCGAATCGTGCTTGAAAGGTAAAATGACTAAGCGAGGTGAATGACCCGAACGGTCTATAGTATATAGATAGGGTTGGGAAACTCATCCTGGTAACACTGTGGATGCGGCCCGCTTTGTATTTTATACAAACGAGGTGATCCATCTCATTCATGTGGTTGACATGCGAGTGGGGGCATCCTGTGCAATGAGATTGTACAAGACCGGACGATGAATTATTAGACCTATTGATGTTACACCAATAACAGTATAGGACTAAATGACCATTAGTGACTCGTCCTTAATCCTGAGCGTGTTACAAACTCCTGTCTGCGGGGTCTGTCCTTTGACTAGTACGGGTGAGGGTGAACTGAGTCACTCGCCCAATATGCCTATCTTCTTGGGGGGTAGAACCACGTGGGGAGCTTGGAACTTAACTACGTAAGAAGGAATTCACTCGTTCCCGAGCTAGGGAAACTAAAGGGGTTGTTCCCTTATGTGTTGTCTCTAACGCTTGGACAATGGGCACCCACCCTCTCACTGGGCCGGAGGGATGTTGTTTATGGTCGGACTATGCAACAAAATTGTTCATTAGAGAAAAAGTGGGACTTAAGGAGCAAGAGATAGACACAGAGGTAAAACGATAATTTGACCCAACTGTGACTACGAATAACTTGTGAAAGGTCGACTCGCGAGCATTGGTTATATCGATGGACACAACTTTTCCTACAGTGATGAGAGTACAACTACGGGCCTTAGTGGAATGTTACCGTAGTTAATGAACGTTGATTAACCGAGTCAAAGAGTTTGATCGGTTAATCATGTATCATTGGAGCTCGTCATCTGTAGGTTCATTAGGTCCCTCGGTTGGCTCAAATTGGACTAAATGAAGGTTTACAGTTTGGAGTGGATTTGAAGTGTTCAAATTTATTAAAAGGGTATTTATGTCTTTTATATGTGATATGATTGACATAATATATAGCTTAATGTGAATTAGATTCATAATAAACTATAGTGTAGCCTAATTATTTAATTAGGGATAGTTTGGAGAAATTAGATTGAGAGAAATTAAATTGAATATGATTCAATTTAAAATTCCACAATTATGGAAATGTGATTTGTATAATAAGGTATGAGAAACCTTATATTATATGATATGCAAATATGATTTACATATTATTTAGTTGTGGTATTTTGGTGAATTGGTGGAGATTTTAACTCCACCACACACCATTATAAATAGGTGGATTGAAAGGCTTTTTACATGACACACTCTCATTTTTCGAAATCCACCAAAGAAGTGAGAAAGAGTTCTCTCTCAAATCTCTCTCAATTCTCCTCACTCTCTCCAACCCGAAATCAAAAGGGAGTCTCACAACTCTCCCTCATCCTCTCAAGAACAACCAAGAAGATCAAGTGGAAGTGTCCGACTTGATCCGTTCGTGGTTCGTGTTCGAGAGATCGTTGGATCGTTGAGATCATGATCAGAGGAGGAAACGCGAAGAATGGTTCTTCAAGAGGTTAGTAACGAAAACCTTTTTGTTCTCTTCTCATTTTTGCATGTTTAATCTAGATAGAAAGTGTTTCTTTCCATTTTAAGAAAATTAGAACAACAACGAAACAATGACGATTCACGTAGCAATTCTGTTGCAAGAAATCCATTCCCTTCACTCCGGTGACAACTCTGGCTACCACCTGACAACTACCGACAACGACAACTCCGACGACTCGACTACCGCTAATGACTGCCTCCGATGAACACTTAGGGCCCGTTTGATAACGTTCCCGTTTCCTGTTTCTTGTTTCTGTTTCTCATTTTTTAAGAAACAGACTTGTTTGATAATTCATCCCGTTTCTTGTTCCCAAAATTTGAGAAACGCTTTTTTTTAATGAATTTCGGATTTTGCAATATATACAGTTTTAGTTTTTATAAATAATAATAATATAATATATATAAATTTATTTATTTTTATTTTATTTCTCAATTTTACCATATGTATATTTATATTATTTTAATTTAAAATTTAAAATTTTATATATATGTATTATTTGAATTTTAAATCTTAATTTTGCAATCTTTATATTTATACATTATTGTAATTTTGCAATAAATAAATTTTGTTCACTAAAACATGTCTTTAGCCTCATTTTAATATTTTACAACCACTACATTTGACAATATAATTGAGTTTGATCTGAGTCGACATTATTTAAGACGAATGACTCGAGTAAGAGATAATATTACAATTCAAATTTTAACAACATTTAAAGGATAAAATAATTTTATTTATTTACTTTTATTATTAGTTAATTTTGTATCGAGACTTGTTGGTATTTGATAATATAAATTTGTTATATTGTATATTTATGTATACAAGAAACAAGAAACAGTTATCAAACAAGTTTATGTTTCTATTTCTTATTTTCAAAGAAACAAGAAACAGAAATAGTTATCAAACATATTCTTGTTTCTTATTCTTAAAAAATGAGAAACAAAAAACAAGGAACAAGGAACAAGAAACAGGAAACATGAAACAAGAACGTTATCAAACGGGGCCTTAATTTTCCATTTCCTCTTCAGTTTTTCGTTTTCTATTTTCGGTGACTGCTTCAATAACAACTCTGATGACAACTCCGACGACCACCGACAACGACAACTATAACGACCACACTAGGGACTCAACCACTGTTGATAGCTACCTCTTGCAACCACTTGGTTTTCCATTTCCTCTTCTATTTGTGGTTTCAATTTTCGGCCACCACTTCGACAACAACTCCAGTGACAACTCTAGTGACCACAGACAACGAAAACTCCGATGACCACACCAATAACTCGCCCCACTAACAGTTGCCTTAAAGGATCTTTTCGACAACAATTCCGACGACCCAATGACCACCGACAACCAAAACTCCAACAACCACCTCGGCAATCCAACCACCTCATCAACTCGACCACTCCAACAATCCGACAATCTAGTCAATTTTTTAAAAGGTTAAAATAAAACTAAAAAGTTGCTACTAAACAATTTGTTTGCCTAATAGCATGCAAATATACTCTCAAAACCTTTGAACTTTGTGAATTTTTTATTAAAAAGAAAAAAGAAAGAAAAACAACTTGGTATTTTTTTTTGTTTTTTTAATGTACACTCAAATGGCTCAATTTTTAATTTTTAATTTCTTTCCTTCTTCTTCCTTCAGTTTCTCTCCCACGAAGCCTTCAGCTCTAAGTTTGGTAAATGAAGAAAAATAAGGGAAAAGAGGATAATAATGGTTGGTAAAGGCTTAGGCGGTGAGAACTTTTTTTTTTGTCTTTTTCCCCCTTTTTACTTTTTCTTTTTTGTACTTTTCTTTATTTCTTTTCTTTTCTTTTTAAAACAAGGAAGACTAAATATAACCAACATTTCCTTTCTTTTTTTGTTTCGTTTTGTTTATTTTTTTTCTTTTTCTTTTGGAAATTTCAAGGAGAGATCTCGGGTCACTCACTGAGCTTCATAGCTCATTCTTTCAATGTTTCCAAACTTTTCAGATAGAGATCGAGCTCCTGGTACCTGACATCCTACCATAGTCTGCTGAAAGCTCCACAAGTTGATATTTTGTACGTGGTTGGGTTGTATAGCAAGTCCTTATGTATTGTAGTTAGTTTTGAGGGGACTATGTAGTTATAGTCGTATGTGCTTTAGAGGTTGTGGTTGTTTAATTAATGGTTTGGCTTGTTTGTGGTTCTGATGCTCTTGCTCGTTTAGTTTCCAAGAGAGACTTAAGAACAGTTTCTCCTTATGTATGTTTAATAGTTGTCTAGTTTCCACTGTGTTAAGTTTAAAGTGTTCCATATGTGAGCATAGTATGTTTATCAGGTATAGCAGAGTCAGCAGGTATTGTTAAGAGGTAACAATGTCTGTTGGCTTCATGCCATCTCTGAAAGCATAATGAGTAAATAAGAAATCCATCCTTAAGATTGCATCCAACACTTGCAACTCTAGTGGAAGAAAACTCACTAACATATTGAGACCTTCTACTAAGACCTCACAATCTCGCAACACTCCTTCGATTAATAAAGCATCACCAACTGGCGTGTAAATAACTAACCTCTCAAATAAAGGTTCTAGCTTTCTATTCAGCTTAGTTAAGAACATACTAAAAACAAAGAAATGTGTAGCACCTTGATCTATTAACACACGAGCAAGTAGATTACAAATAGAAATTGTACCAGTAATCACATCTTGTGCATCTTCTGATTCTTGTTGAGTCTTAGCATAGACCTTCCCCTGATGCTTAGGTCTCCCTACAACTCTCTTGTGTCTAGCACCGTTGGTGCCTTCTCCTGCAGATACTAGAACTCTCTTACCGCCTAACCGCTGTGCAGGACCCAACTCCTGGTCCTCTCAGTGCATTCGCTTCTCAACTGTGGACAATCCCTCTTGGAATGCCCTGACTGTCCACACTGGTAGCACACATCAACACCAACAAGACAGTGACCTCGATGATTCTTTAAGTCCTGACGACTTGAAACGTTTACTCTAGGTATGAACCTCCTCTGTTCACGACCTCATAAACTGTTTGTTGTCGAAGCCCCACAAATAAGCTCCACTACTAATTTTACCTCTGTTATACTCTTCTCAACACGTAGAGCAGCCTCTACGAGCTGGGAAAAATCAGTCCACTTGGCAATGGCTGTGACTGGGGTACGTATCTAAGGATGTAATCCTCTTCCAAATCTTCGAGACCTGTCACTCTCAGATGCCACAATCACATTAGCATACCGTGAAAGTTCGGTATACCTTCTCTCATACTTAGCCACTGAAAGTAACCCTTGCTTCAATTCTAAAAATTCATCCCTCTTTGTCTCGCGGTACGTGCTAGGGTAATACTTGTCTTCGAATATGCTTTTAAAAGTTTGCCAGTCAAAAGTACGTGCATTACTACACCTGGCTAATATTGGTTTCCATCATCCTTTTGCCTCCTTCAGCAGCAAGAATGTGGCTAACTTGACTTTCCGCTTCTCAAGAAAACTCATCACATCAAAACATTTCTCAAGCATATTCAGCCAAACCTTGGCGTAAACTGGATCTTTGGAACCCTCAAACACTGTGGCTCCTAATTCTTTTAGGTGATATATTCTATATGTCTTGTCTGGATCACTTAACCCTGCTCTCTATGGCTTACCTACCTCCTGAGAGGAATTAGCATGTTCCTTAATTCTGGCCCCTATCTGGACTCTCGGGGCACTAGATCCCCACTGAGATTGAGCTTGGGTAGGATCCTGCGTCCCGTCCTGATCCTGCCTGCATTGTCTGTTAGTACGTGGTGGCATGACTTCTATAACATATCAACATACTAGACATGTAATGAATACTGAACTCAAATGCACAATTCTAGACTTGTTCACATTCTAGTCCTGAATGGACTTACTCTTATCCTTACATGGACCATGCTCTGCTAGTTCTATTAAACTAACTCAATAACTTGCTATTTACTTTTTAATTTCTTCTAGAGCTAACTTGCTCTGTCTTATTCCCCATGGAGCAACCTGGGAGTTAGGGGACCAAATGAGGAAAAAGTATCCGACGATTTTCACATACGGGCTACTAAATTTCGAGAACGAAATTTCTTAAGGGGGAGGTAAGTTGTAAACCCGAGATCTCTCCTTGAAATTTTCAAAAAAAAAAAAGAAAACAAACAAACAAAACCAAACAAAAGAAGAAATGAAATGTTGGTTATATTTAGTCTTCCTTGTTTTAAAAAGAAAAGAAAAGAAATAAAGAAAAGTACAAAAAAGAAAAAGTAAAAAGGGGGAAAAAGACAAAAAAAAAAAAGTTCTCCACCGCCTAAGCCTTTACCAACCATTATTATCCTCTTTTTCCTTATCTTTCTTCATTTACCAAACTTAGAGTTGAAGGCTTCGTGGGAGAGAAACTGAAGGAAGAAGAAGGAAAGAAAATTTCTAGTTTTGAGGTTGAAGAAGAAAGGAGAAAGGAGATTAAATTTCTATGGAATTCTATGATCAATTCAACCATGTTCTGATATTTTGATCATTTCTAGCTCAACAAGAAGAGGTAAGAGTTGAGGTTTGATTTTCTTGAAATTTAATTCATTTTTGAACAAAATTCGTGAAGGAAGCTCGAACAAATTCTAAGTCTAAGTTACTGATTTTTTTAATGAAAGGCAGAGGAAAGATTTTGCTGTCAAATCCGAGAAGTCTCTGATTTTTGGGTCGTGCTGATCTGTAGAGTTGGAATCAGAAGCTCTAATAGGTATGGATGGAAAGCTTATTGAATTTCCTACAACTTTCATGCGGATATCGTGAGTAGAAATCGACTAGAAGATGTTTTAAATTTCAGGTCAAGTTTTGGGTTGCAGCAGGGAAACGAATCTGGAATAGCAGAAGTTTGTTTCTGGCAATGATGATTTCGAGGTATTTTTGAACAAATTCATTGAGAATCGCAATTTTATGTCTTCATATGATTTTTAGCGGGTTCCAAAAGGAAGAATTTGATATAAATTACATCCTATTTGGATTAGTAATGAAGAAGTTATGACTATTTGAAGACAAGGTATAAAATCTGTAAAATGCTGGGAAATTGGTTGGAGTGTTTTCTTGTAGTTTTAAGGTTAAAAACCATGAGCTCGAGGTTCTAAAACATGGTTTTGGTTTGTTTAGCAGGCCAAGAGGAGATAGGTCGAGCATACGGGCCAAGGTTCTAGTTCTAACACTGTGAGTGACAAAACGAACCTCGAAAATGGTTTATAGGCTTGTATTATGCTTATGAAAATGCAAGGTTTTGCTAAAACGAAATGGTTTCAATGCTTAATGTTTTCATTGGAACACATGTTTATGAGTATTCATATTTTCTAAGAAATGATTTCAAGTGCTCGTTGTGAGCTTAAATGTCTTGATGAAATTTATATGTGAGCATATGTTCTTGATTGTCAAAATTTATGGAAATGTTATGATTTCAAGCAAGTATGATTTAAAAATTTCTATTTTTAATGAACAAGCTGAGTAACTTGAGTTTTACGAAAGGAAAGATAAGCAGGCATGTTTAAATGTTTTTATGTGTTTTTCTGAGTCTTGAATGAGTAAATGACTGAGACATTGAGCCCGAGGCTATATGGTACCGTGTGCACATAGGTCATTTTCTGTTGTCGACGTTGAGTGTACTCCGTGACAACAATGCTGTCGTGAGTGCTGGGCGGGCCCCACTACGACAAAGACGATGGAAGTGCTGGGCGGGCCCCACTACATCGTAGAGTAAACGTTGGTTGTACTAGGGTGCCCTACACAACGTGGATTGTAACATGTTTTAAAAGGATTTCTATCATTCATATGTCTTACGAGATTCTAACGACATACTTGCTGGTTTTTCTGAAAAGCTATTATGATTACACAGTTACTTTTAACGTTTGATTACAGATACATATGCTCATAGATGGTCAGGTGATATGATTTACAAGTTAATAGTTTTCTTTTAAACTCAAGTCACTCACTAAGCTTCATAGCTCATTCTTTCAGTGTTTTCCCACTTTTCAAGTAGAGATCGAGCTCCCAGTGCCTGACATCCTGCCATAGTCTACTAGAAGCTCCACGAGCTTGATATTATGTACGTGGGTAGTGTTGTATAGTAAGTCCATATGTATTGTAGTAAATTTTGAGGGGACTATGTAGTTATAGTTGTATGTGTTTTAGAGGTTGTGGTTGTGTTATTAATGGTTTGGCTTGTTTGTGGTTCTGATGCTTTTGCCCGATTAGTTTTCAAGAGAGACTTAAGAAGTGTTTCTCCTTATGTATGCTTAGTAGTTGTCAAGTTCCGCTGTGTTATGTTAAAGTGTTCCATATGCGAACATAGTATGTTTATCAGATAAAACAGGGTCAACAGGTATCGTTAGAGAGGTGAACGATGTCTGTTGGCTTCACGCCATCTGCTGGGCTAAGTTAGCAGGTAGTTCGGGAGAGGGTGTGACATAGTCCTGGAATTCATGATCCATGTACTCTCCACCTCGATCGGATCGAAATGTTTTGATGGATTTACCTAAAAGGTTCTCAACCTCAGTTTTATATTCCTTGAACTTTTCAAGTGACTCAGATTTGTGATGCATTAGGTAAATGTATCCATATCTTGAATAGTGATCTATAAAAGAGATGAAGTATTCATACCCACCTCGGGCTTTAACACTCATCGGACCACAAAGGTCTGAGTGTACAAGCTCCAAGGTTTCCTTGGCTCTATAACCTTTTCCACTAAAAGGTCGTTTGGTCATTATTTCTTCAAGGCATGATTCACATATAGGTAGATAATTTTCTTCTAACTCGTTTAGATGTTTGTTCTTCACCAAATCCTCAATCCTATTGAGGTTTATATGACCTAATCTTAGGTGCCAAAGATAGGCATTTTGTTTAGGAGAAACTTTTTGTTTTTTATTAGTTCGCGTATTTGTTGTTCTAAATAATTCAGTGTTTAAAACTATTTTAACTGAATTAGGCCTTACAACATACAAATTATTTTCAAGTAGAGTTGTACACAATTCTAAACCTTTCAATGAAATAAATGTTTTATTAAATTGAAACGAAATTGAAATATATTGACTAATAAGGCAAGAAATAGAAATGAGGTTTCTAGCAAACCCTTGAACTATATACACGTTATCTAATAACAGTGTTTTCTTGCCAAATAGTAGCTCCACTGTGCCCACTATTATAGCTGAAACAACATCTCCATTTCCAACTCTGAATGTTCCTTCGAAAAGTGTTTCTGAAATACCTTACGAACTCTGGAAAGGACGTAAAGGCAGTTTATGTCATTTCAGAATTTTGGGGATGCCCAACCCGTGTGCTAATGACAAATCTGAAGAAATTGGAACCTCGTTCAAAATTATGCCTATTTGTGGGTTACCCTAAAGAAATGAGAGGTGGTCTATTTTTCGATCCTAAAGAAAATACGGTGCATGTGTCGACAAACGCCATTTTTCTTTAGCAATACCACATTAGGGATCACAAGCCTAAAAGTAAAATCGTGTTAAAAGAGTTAGACAGTATGTCAGTAAAAGTTACTGCTAAGAAACCAACAAAAGTTCTTGACCCTACCTCGTCTAGTCAAAGTTGTCTATCTCGACAGTTGAGAGAGCCTCGACGTAGTGGGAGGGTTGTTACACACTTTGGCGACTGTTACATGGGTTTAATCAAACCCCAAGTTGTCACATCTAGTGATGATCATGCGAGGACCCATTGTCATATGATCAAGCAATGGATGACATTGACAAAGACGAATGGATAAAAGCCATGGACCAGGAAATGGAGTCTATGTACTTCAATTCCGTTTGGGATCTTGTGGATCAACTTGATGGGGTTAAGTCCATAGGTTGTAAATGGATCTACAAGAGAAAACGTGGTGTAGATGGGAAGGTACAGACCTTCAAAGCTAGACTCGTGGCAAAGGGTTATACCCAGCAAGAAGGGGTTGACTATGAGGAAACCTTTTCTCCTGTTGCCATGATTAAGTCTATACGGATCCTTCTTGCCATTGTTGCATATTATGACTATGAAGTATGGTAAATGGATGTCAAGACGACCTTTCTGAACGACAATCTTGACCAAAATATTTACATGGACCAACCCAAACGGTTCATTCAACAAGGCCATGAGCAAAAGGTTTGCAGGCTGAAACGATCCATTTATGGGTTGAAACAAGCCTCTAGGTCTTGGAATATTAGGTTTGATGACGCTATCAAATCTTATGGCTTTTATCAAAATGTTGATGAACCTTGTGTATACAAGAAAATAATCAACAGTGTTGTTGCTTTTCTAGTGTTGTATGTGGATGATATCCTACTCATTGGGAATGATGTAGGATTCCTGACAGACGTCGAAAACTGGCTGGCTGTGCAATTCCAAATGAAAGATTTGAGAGAAGTGCAGTTCGTTCTCAGGATCCAGATTGTCCAGAACCGTAAGAACAAAACATTAGCCTTGTCTCAAGGATCGTACATCGACAAAATGTTGATTTGATATAAGATGCAAAACTCCAAGAAGGATTTATTTCCTTTCAGACACGGGGTTCACTTGTCTAAGGAACAATGTCCTAAGACACCTCAAGAGGTTGAGGATATGAGACGAGTCACATATGCATCAGCTTTAGGTAGCATCGTGTACGCCATGTTGTGTACTCGACCCGACATCTGTTATGCAGTTGGGATTATCCGTAGGTATCAATCTAACCCAGGATTAGATCACTAGACTGCGGTAAAATCAATTCTCAAGTATCTTAGGAGAACGAGGAACTATTTGCTCGTGTATGGGGATAAGGATCTGATCGTTACAGGATACATTAACTCTGACTTCCAAACCGATAAGGATTCTAGGAAATCTACTTCGGGGTTAGTGTTTACTCTTAATGGAGGAGCAATAGTCTGGCAAAGCATCAAGCAAGGATGCATTGCTGACTCCACTATGGAGGTTGAGTATGTAGCAGCTTGTGAAGCGGCTAAAGAGGCAGTATGGCTTAGGAAGTTCATGACTGATTTGGAAGTCATTCCAAATATGAACCTCCTGATCACCCTTTATTGTGATAACAGCGGTGTCGTGGCCAATTCGAGAGAACCTCGTAGTCACAAAAGGGGAAAACACATCGAACGGAAGTATCACTTGATACGAGAAATTGTGCACCGAGGAGACGTGATCGTCACAAAGATAGCATCGGAGCACAAGACTCTCACGGCTAAGGTGTTCGAGGGACACCTAGAAACTATAGGTTTAAACATTAGAACTTGACTAGGGCAAGTGAGAGTATTGTATCAAAGGGTATTCAATGCCCTAGTTTATTGTATTTGCATTATTGTAATGTTTTATTGTACTCCACTAGCTTTAGGACAAGTTGGAGTTTGTTGGGATTTATGCCCTAAACTCCTGTATTTCTAATTATTTGAGAAAATGAATAAATTTGTTTTTTTTTTCTTCAAACTTGTATTTTCGCAATTACAAACTTAAATCTAATAAACTAAGCTCCAAGGTCACATTTAGAATGTCACCCAAACGGTCTATAGTAGATGGATTAGGTCGGGAACTTCATCCTGTTAACACTATGGATGCGACCCACTTTGTATTTGATACAAACGAGGCAATCCAGCTCATTCATGTAGTTGACATGTGAGTGAGGGCATCCTGTGCAAAAGGTTTGTACAAGACCGGAACAAGAATTGTTAGACTAATCCAGTAACGTCGTTGATAGGTTAGGGTTAATGATTCAAACGATGACCAATAGTGATTCAACCTGAATCCTGAGCGAGTTGCGAACTCCTATCTATCGGAGATTGTCCCTTGACTAGTACGGGTGAGAGTGGCTACAGTTGCCGACTCAATATGCCTACCTTCTCAGGGATGAAAACTTATAGGGAGCTGGGGACTCAACTTCGCAAGAAGGAATTCACTCGTTCCCCGTTCTAGGGTAACTAGATAGGTTGTTCCCTTAAGAGCTGTATTCAGGTCTTGAACAACGGGGTCCCTCCCTCTTGCTGGCCCGAGAGGGATAATGTTTATGGTCAGACCATAAACTTGTTGTTCATTAGAGGATCAGTGGTGGTTAAGGTGTAAGAAGTAGTCATAGGGGTAAAACGGCAATTTGACCCAGCTATGACTACGAACGACCTGTGAAGGGTTGATTCACGGGCATTGGTTAAATCAATGGACACAACTTGTCCTACAGTGAGGAGAGTGTAGCTACGAACTCATCGCACAAGATGCCTTCACTTGCATGTTAATTACATGAACCAATTAGACTGTCTCGTTTGTATCAAATACAAAAAGGGACACATTCATAGTGTTACCAAGATCCTACCTATGTGTCAATTACACACTGTTCAAGATCTCATTATCATAACCTTGAAGCTTAGTTTATTGGATTAAGTTTTAAATGTGAGAACACAAGAAATGATGAACAATAACTCTTTATTTATTTCACCAAACATTTACAAACTACACGAATTTAGGGCATAAAACCCTAACATGCACAACTTATTACAGTAAGTGATAAAATATATTTAATGAAGAGGTAAGATGTAAAAGGAAGAGAGATGAAGTTTCTATGATGGAAAGGTAAAGTAAGGATTCCTCCTTCTCTTTTTACTCTCCTTTTTGCTGGAATATTCTTCTCGTTCAACTCTTCTTTACTTTTATTGAATCTCTACCCCTTCGTGTCTCCAAAAGCCCTCTCTTTTCTCAAACTACAAATAAGACACATATAAACATCTCCCAATTCTAAGAAATCAAGGTTGGTTAGGCAGAAATTTCAGGTGGCAATCTCCTATTAGTCAATTTGGTTCACATGGCCTCACTGTTAACAACTCATTTAAAAAAAAAAAAAAAATCCACGTGCAAAATGCATGTACTGATAATGTTTTTTGAGAATTTGTAATGGGTAGCAAACTTAGGGTTATTATTTGTAGATATAGCAACATTTTAAAAGAATTGTAAATATGGCAAAAATCGTTAAATTTTTTTTATAATTCCAATTATACCCCTAAGTATAATATATTTCTAATATCCGTTATACTTATTACTTATTTGGAATTATTCTTTCTGGGGAGGGGTTTTGATTTCTTTGTTAATGAGATGCAACTGGTGGATTTTTTGGGATGATCTGATGTTTCGATGAACAGAGAAACCAAGTGTTGGGTTGTTTTTGTTGAATTGGTGGATTTGTGTGTAGACTTTCGCATGCCACAGATAAGAAGAAAAAAAGAAGAGAATCCATTTTCCCTAAGCCATAACATTTTTATTTTGTCAGACATTCAAGAATGTAAACTTCCGTTTGATAACTATTTATGCCCATTTTGTTTTTGTTTTTAGTTTTTGAAATTTAAACTTAAAAATACTACTTCTACCAATGAATTTATAATATCTTCTTATCTATTTTGTACCTATGTTTTAAAAAACCAAGCTTACTTTTGAAAATTAACAAAAATAGTTTTAAAAAAATTGACTTTGTTTTTAGAATTTGGCTAAGAGTTCAAATGCTTACTTAAGAGAGATGATCTCTATATTAGAGAAATTAGGTGAAAATAAGTTTAACTTTCAAAAACTAAAAACAAAAAACAAAATGGTTATCAAACGGGTTTTCTCTAATTATTGAGTTTTATGTTGATATTATGGAGAATGATTTCTGAAATAAGTGATTTCTGAATTAAGTTTATTGTATTTCTTCATAAAGGTTGGGAGGTTAATGCATAGATCGTGGTGTTTTTTCCTCGTGAGTTATTATGAAATTACCTTAAATACGAATCCACTTGTGATTGAATATTATCACTGATAGACTTCAATAATTAGAGACGAACTATAGTATTCGTGATAGAAGTCTATCATAGATAGGCTTCAATTATGACACAATGTAACTTGAAGTTGACAGTGATAGTGGCATATCAATTACACAAACTAATTAGATTACAAATAAAAGTCTATCATTGATAAAAGTTGATAGTGATAGACCTCTATCAGTGATAGAAGTCTATCACTTCTATCGGTGATGGACTTTCATTGGAGATAGACATTTATCAGTGATAGAAGTTTATCAGTCATAGTAATAGGCTTCTATCACTGATAGACTTCAATCAACATTAGTAAACAACACCAACCAAGTCTATGATAGACTTTTATCATTGATAGACTTCAATTATTATGGACATATCCAACACATATAAATAAAATGTTAAAGAAAAAAGAATAAAGGCAAGAAATCATTGACAGTGATAAACTCTATAAGTCTATCAGTGATAGTTCACTATCACCTGATAGACTTCAATCAATAATAGTAAACAACACCAACAATGAAGTATATCGGTGATAGTGATAGACTTCAATCAACACTATTAAACAACACCAAGCAACACCAACCATGAAGTCTATCAATGATAGTGATAGGTTTCTCATCGATGATAGATTTCAATCAATATTACTAAACACCACCACCCAAGAAATCTATTAGTCACAAAGTTGATGAGACTTCATCACTAATAGATTTCAATCACTATGGACTAATCAAACACATGAATACAATATTAAAAAAAGAATTAGGGCAAGAAATCATTGACAATGATAAAAGCTATAAGTTTATCAGTGATAGTGATAGACTTCTATAACTGATAGATTTCAATCAACAATAGTAAACAACACCAACAATGAAGTCTATCAGTGATAACGATAGTCTTTTATCATTGATAGACTTCAATCAACACTAGTAAACAACACCAACCAAGAAGTTTATCAGTGATAGTGATAGGTTTCTATCACTAATAGACTTCAATCACTGTGGACAAATCAAACAACACTATTAAACAACAAAATGCAACAACACCAAGCAACACCAACCATGAAGTCTATCAGTGATAGTGATAGGATATCAAAGTCTATCACTAATAGATACCGATCACCATAGACAATCAATTAGGATATCAAAGTCTATCATTGATAGAAACCGATCACCACATGCTAGTGATCAAAGTATATCATTGATAGATGCCGATCACCATAGATAATCAATTAGGAACCAGTCATCAATTAGGATATCAAATTCTATCACTGATAGAAACCGATCACCGCATGCTAGTGATCAAAGTCTATCACTGATAGATACCGATCACCACAGACAATTAATTAGGAACCGATCACCATAGATAATCATTGATAGAAACCGATCACCACATGCTAGTGCTCAAAGTCTATCAGCGATGAATCACCGATCACACAGACAATCAATTAGGATATCAAAGTCTATCACTGATAGAAACCGATCATCAAATGCTAGTGATCAAAGTCTATCTCACTAATAGATACCGATCACCACAGACAATCAATTAGGAATCGATCACCACAGACAAACAGTTAAGATATCAAAGTCTATCACTGATAGAAACCGATCACCACATGCTAATAATCAAAGTCTATCACTAATAGATATCGATGACCACAGACAATCAATTAGGAACCTATCAAACTCGATTATACGCAGCAAGCGTCGAGGGAAATTATTGATAGTAATACAAATTACACACGAGAATAAATTTAATCAATTTACACCTTCATTTTCCATCTTTCATAGAGTTATAAAATTAAACCCATGAACTGGGCTTGCAAGTTGGAAACAAAAATCGAGAGAAATGAAACTAAAAGATAAAAAGGAAGGAAAATTGATGATGAAGAAGAATCAATCAAAATGTTGAAATGTTGGGTCGTGGGCATTTTAGTAATTTAAATGGTTGTATAATCACTTTGGTTATATTTGCAAATTATTTTATCATTTTGCTACATTTGCCATTTTTTTGGCCGTTTTTGCCATACACCAAATTGCCCCATGTTTTTTTTATAAAAAACTTGATCTTTTCTTCGACTCAAACCTTCCTAAAATAGTAAAAAGTAGCCAAATAAGTCCCAAGAAGCAATATTTAACTCAAGAATCAAATTTTCCTCAAGACTTGACTAAATTACAAATAAAGTGCACAAATAAGAGTTGAATGAGCTAAAGAACTGGCATATAATCACAACTTAGCAAGGTTTAGTGCAAAGACTAGAAGAAAATAACTCTTTTATGAAGAGTTATTAGTAATAGAGTTAGAGGCTCAAAAGTTATCCCATATTCTATTCCCTAGTATTTCTTTTGATTTTGAATTATCTTTTCATTATCTTCATAAGTTTGTAGAGTCTTTTATTTTTTTAAGTCAATTGAGTCTTATTTTATGTCTTTCCTTCTTTATCTAAAAAAATTTTAAAAATAATGAAAGATAAACTGTAATTATTAGAAATAAGAAAACAGAAATGAAAGGAAAACAAAACAGTAAAACCTATGAGAGTGAGATTCAGGAAATTCTTTTTGTTAATTAAAAGATTGGATTTGATTGACATGAAACCAAACCAATCCCATAAAATAAATAAATAAAATGAATAATCAAATAAAACAGAATATTTGGAAGCACGTAGCTTAATTTAATATTTTGATGATTATAAATAAACTCCTTTAATACCACACCCACCCCTCATCACCCAACCTCAACATTTTATTTGGACTTTTTTGTTTTTTGTTTTTTTTTTCATTATCAAATTATTGTGCTTTGAATATAACCCATTTTCTTTTTGTTTCTCTATCTCTCTCTTTTCTATCTATGTTATTTCTTTTCCACACGTCCTCCCTTATTAGTTCTAAAAAAAAGAAGGAAGGGCTGAAAACCACCTAATTACGATATGACATAATTCATTCAATAAGTTTACTATTTTAAGATAATAATCGAATCAAGAGATAAAGTATAATCTCATAAGATAAGTTCACTGTAGATGAAATATATTTACTTTTTATTTATGACTAAATTGTTAGGGGAAAAAACATATAAAAAATTATGTTAGTTAGTCTTGATGAGAAATAAACTAAGCAGAATTGAATAGTTATATAAAAAATGAGTATTGAAAAATTCATCAATAAAAACAATAGATAATTACTTAAAATAATTGAATCGCTCATAATATGTGGTTACTTTGGATTAAAAAAGTTGACCATTGCTTGATTGAATTGAAATCTCCAATATTAAAACAAATAGAAATTGTCATAAATTTCCCATGTCTTGCAAAAATTTTAGATTATTTGTAATTCTTTTTTAGTTGTTGCATTTAACGCTTTCTTTTCATTTTTCTATCAAAGTCTATTCAACTATGATTTATTAAAAAATAATAATAATAAAAAAAAAGATTCGAAGGGAATTTAGACTAATTTTATATTTTTTCAATAACTTGTTTGTAAATATTAAAATTCATAAAGAAAAGGGCGGAGGATTTGGATTTAGTTGTTTCGGGCCGGCCCAATTTCCAATTCTATAAATATTTAGAGGCCTTTTAACGTTTTCCGATAAGGGCCAAAGAAAACATTCAGAAAATAAAAAATGGAGATGCGGGGTATCGAACCCCGTACCTCTCGCATGCAAAGCGAGCGCTCTACCATGTGAGCTACATCCCCAATTTATTATAAAAATTTACATTTTATAAATTGTTTTATATCCCAAAATCGTTTTTTTTAGCTATGGAACAAACCATCAAGACCCACTACTATATTCATATTACCTTTTTTTTTAGGTACCGATCAAGATCATATTGCACATTATTTATTATTATTATTTATGTTCAATTATACAAAAATATATTTTAACTTGGAAAGTTGTTTCAATTTTAATCCTAACTTCCAATATCATCAATTTAAAACTTAAACTTGATAGATTGTATCTATTTTAACCTTAAACTTTATAATCAATTTAAACTTCAAACTTTACAAATTGTATCAATTTTAACCCTAAACTTTCTATTTCATCAATTTAAAACTCAAACTTAAACTTGAATAAGTGTATCAATTTACACCCTTAGTTAAGTTTCTGTTTCCATCACCATTAGAAAGGTTTTCCACACATGCTCAAAGCTACGTGTTGCTTTATGATATGTACTTGTTTGTTATTTCTTTAAATCATTCCAGATTGGGTCTCAACTATCATGAAAATCTTGAACTCGACTCTCAAAAGTAGAACCCACACGAAAACAAATTGACTTTTGTATTTCTCTCGCCTTTGGTATCGATACCAGCGACATGATTGTGAATTAGATCTAGGTGATGACGTCATTGAAGGCAACAATGACCATGGTGGTTTCGTTGACTTCGATGGTGAATTATTGGATTTTATGTCGTAAACTCGTGGATTTGTAATTCAAAATTTATTCAATACAATAAAGTGTTGTTTTATCCATTTGTAGACTCGTTTAAACTCAAATTCAATAAACAAAAATCCTAGATTATGAATGAAGCTTGAACAGTATGGAGTGGGCATACAATTTGATCATGTTCAAGGAATAACCTAAAGGGTTGTTACAAGTATTCCCATTAATCGTTCAGGTGAAAAATGATTCTTGGGTGTGGCACTTTGGAAACACATGGGATTTATTATGTTAGAAGTGGGTATAAGGCTTTCTCCCTTTTGGGACAGGATAGTGGTTCTACTAGTATCACTTTTTGTATTTATAGTACACAAAATGTGTTATCCTAAAACTTAGTTTTGCTTGTTTTTGTGTTAATTTCAGGGCTTCCATGTGTTTAAATCATTTGATTTCAAGTTAAGAGCATTAACAGAGCTGATGAAGAGATATTGAAGTAAAAAAGATCAAATTGAGGCTAATGGAGCATAAGAATTGAAGCAAATGGAAGGAGAGAGGCTAAGCAAGCTTTAGGACCCGAGCCCACAGCGTTGCAATGCTGATTTGGGCGTTGAGACGACAATCTTGCGGGAATTTAGCCTTAAAGACCTGTGGTGATGGCGTTGCAACGCTGCTTTGCAGCGTTGCAACTCTGGTTCGAAGAAGCGCGCGCCTATAATGTTGTGGCATTGCAATGCTGCACACCACCGTTGCAATGCCGCATGCTTTCCTTTTATAAATTATGCATCTAGGGCATGACGTTGTAACGTCATGCCCAGGGTTGCAACGCCGTGCCGATTGCTATAAATTGATGGTTTGGCTCAAATTAAGGGACTTTTTGGAGAGAGCCATTACCATTGTCGAAAACTGAGTGTGAGGGACTGTAAGGAGGCAGCTTAGGAGTTCGAGGAAGAGATTTCTGGAGCTCGGGGTTCGTGAGAGGTGCCGAGATCGAAGCCGTTCACACCACGATAGTTCTTTCTTCATCCTTTCTATTGTGTTTTATTGAACCATGGTTTTGTATCTAAGTTTAGTTGTTTTTATAGTGGACATGATGAGTAGCTAAACGTGTTATCGTAGGGATAAATGTAGCCTTTTGATCATGTTATTTTATTGAATTGACTGGTTTGAATTTTTGTATTACTTTTATTCGTGCAATTGCATCCTTAATGTTTATAGACTCTTGATCATGGTTTATTTGTTCTTAGATCTAAATTTATGCTTGAGAAAGATAGTTTAAATTTGATCTCAATTGCATGACTGATAGTTACTTTGACATGAGAATGATTGGGGTGCTATTAGAAACCATAAAAGAATTGAACATAATGTCATGCTTGATCTTTAAAAGCTAGACAAAGATGTTGGTTTTATTTTCATGCATGAGATTCGCTTGCCTCGGGAGAGTCATTTGTTATGTTAGATTCTTGGTTTATAAAAAATAGTGCAATTATCCATTAGCATGACCTCAATGAAATAGTTGATTGATTGGTGAAATCTAGTCCCTAAGATACTTTTCTCTCCTGATTATTTCCAATTTTCACTCTTTGTTATTTTATTTTTCTTCACCTAAAGTTTGATTTTTCTAGATAAAATTTGAGTGGTGATATTTATGGGAATTAATTGAATTAAATAACTCAATCCTTTGGACGATACTCGTACTCAATCTCTCTATATTAAAACTTGACCCGTACACTTGCGGTATTACAAAATTTACGCAACAAGTTTTTTCAAATAGTGGAATAAAGTGTGGAAAAGGAATATGCCTTTGAAGATTAAACATTATGTATGTGAATGTCTTCCCACAATGGATTGTTAAATAAAAGGTGAAGGGATTGAATCCCGCAGCGGAAACGAATTGAATTGCGTTGCCCCTTGATCACGTTACTAGAATTGAACTCAAAACATGCATACTAGGCTAAGCATTTAGGGGATTAAGCAAAAGTACCTTTAAAGAACACTTCTTCTTGTAATCCTCTCCTTCGAACCTCGCGTTCTCTACGATATCTACGCAATCCCCGAACCAAGCACCTCCAAAGAGCCTTCTCGGTTGTTCTCTTGGTGAGGGAGAATTGTGAGATTCTTTTTGGGAAATGGAAGTTTATAGAGAGATAAGAGAGTTTGGAATTCACCAAATCCAAAAAGTGAGTAAAGTGTCTTACAAATGTATCTCAATGAATTCTTTTATAGTGAGTGAGGGTGGAGATAAACTCTCCACCCATTTAGCCCACTAATTCCATAAATTATGCATTATGCAAATCAGATTTGCATAATATAAAGTATCATATACCTTAATATGCAAATCATATTTGCATAATATGAAATTAAATTGAATCATATTCAATGTTTCACATCTCTCATTATTAATATCTCTAATTATGCCATAATTCCATAATAAGGCAATAGTATAGTTTATTATGAATCATATTCACATCAAACTATATATTATATCAACCATATCACATATAATTGATATAAAGTCCCTTATATGAATTTGAACACTTCAAAACTTTATACCCTCATTAATTCCATATTGAGCCAACCGATTGACCTAATGGACTTACAGATCGTGAGCTCCAATGGTTCGAGATTAACTGATCAAACTCTTTGATCTCGTTAATTAACATTCATTAATTACAAGTCACTCCACTATATAATCGTAGTTGCACTCTCCTCATTGTAGGACAAGTTATGTCAATCGATATAACCAATGCCCGTGAGTCAACCCTTCACAGGTTGTTCGTAGTCACAGCTGGGTCAAATTATCGTTTTATCCCTATGACTACTTCTTGCACCTTCAGTGCTACTGATCCATAAACAACTTCCCGAGAGGGTGAGACCCTGTTTTCATGTTGGGGTTTATGCGCTAAACAAGTGTAGTTTTGTAATAATTATATTTCAAATAAATAAAGAGTTATTTATTATATTCTCGCACATAAACCTAAATCCAATAAACTAAGTTCCAAGGTTATAATGATTGATCTTGAACAATTGTGTAGTGGACACAAGTTGGATAAAGTTGTTCAAGTATAACCTGAATGGTCTATGGTATATGCGTAAGGTAGGGAACCTTATATTGGTAACACCATTGATGCGACTCGCTTTGTATTCAGTACAAACGAGGTAATTCAACTCGTTCATGTGGTAGACATGCGAATGGAGTCATCCTGTATAATGAGATTATACAAGACCGAACCGCAAATTATTAACCTACTAGTGTAACACCGTTAACAAGATAGGTCTAATAATTTATAGATGATCAATAGTGACTTGACCTGAATCCTGAGCAAGTTACGAACTCCTGCTTATGGGGGTTTGTCCTTAAACTAGTATGGGTGAGAGTGACCTATAGCCGACTCAATAAGCCTACCTTTTCAGAGACAGAACCTTGTCGGTAGCTGGGAACTTAACTCTGCAAGATGGAATTCACTCATTCCAATTAGGGAATCATATAGGTTGTTCTCTTAAGAACTGAATCTAGGTCTTGAACAACGGGGCCCCGCCTTCTTATTGGCCTAAGAAGGATTAAGTTTATGGTAGGACCATAGACTTGTTGTTCATTAGAGGATCAGTAGTGCTTAAGGAACAAGATGTAATCACATAGGTAAAACGATAATTTGACCAAACTGTGATTATGAACAACCTGTGAAGGGTCAACTCACAGGTATTGATTATATCAATGGACACAACGTCTACAGTGAGGAGAGTGAGTTTATAGTAGAGTGACTCGTAGTTAATGAATGTAGGTTAATTAGATCAAAGAGTTTGATCGGTTAATCTCGTATCATTGGAGCTCATGATCTGTAGGTCCATTAGGTCCCTCTGTTGGCTCAACATGGAAATATTGAGGGTATATAGTTCTGAGTGATTTGAATAGTTCAATTTCATTTACAAGGAGATATATCAATTATATGTGATATAATTGATATAATATATAGTTTAAACTATATAAAAAATGAGAAATACATAAAAGAGTACTATAAGGGTAGGATGGTCATTTCCACCATATTTTCCTATAAATATGTGCATGAGATGTACATTTGGACTAAGACATTTTGTGAAGACCCTAGTGCTCTTTTGTGAGTTGTTGGAAAGGTTCCAAAACACTTATTCTCTAAAAATCTCTCCTAACGCCAAAAGAGGATTCCCACCATCCTCTATCTCCTAGAGATACAACGAAGAAGATTTATTGGTGTGTTCGAGATCGTTGAGATCGAGAGAAGTAAAGGAGCACGTGTTGTTTTAAGGCTACAAAGGTAATATTTGTTGACCTATTCTCTAATTTATATGTTTAATCAATTTATGCATGTTTTTTATTCGATCTACGTAACAAATTACAAGAACACGAGATTCAAATTGCTTCCGCTACGAGATTCGATCCCATCAATTGGTATCATAGACAATTGTGTTCTTGTTTTTGTTCTAGATAAGTCAAAAACATAGGTGGGTTTGAATTTTATTCATGAGATGAATGGAGGTTTGCAAATTAGATGTTTTTCATTTTTGGCACTTAGATTTACAATTTTTCATTGAAAAGTTCAGTGTAAGGACACGATATTTTGGACAATTTTAATTGTAAATCGAGTCTGTAAGTCCGTGTCGAGCGAGGCAAAGTGGTTGCTGAGAAGAACGGAGCAAGAACGAGCAAAAACGGAAGAAGGAAGTTGTTGTTCTGTTAATGGCGTTGCAACGCTGTTCATCGGCGTTGCAACGCCACTGCTGCGGGTTTTGGTTGAGGAGATGGCAGCGTTGCAATGCCAAAGCTTCAACGCGCGACGCAAGGTGGACCAGCGTTGCAACGCCGTAGGAGTTACGCGGGCAGAAACGACACATTTGACGTTTTTTTAATTAATTTATTTATAAAAATATTTTATAAATATAATTTATTTTCATTATTATTATTAATTTCAATTAATATAATTAGATTATATTAATTGAAATTAATTTTAGGTGCCAAAAGTGGTGTAATTTTGCTATTTATTTTTATGTAATTATTGTATAATATATTTCCATACATAATGTATGCTAGTTAGAAAAATCTCACTTTAGGTTAAGCATAATCATGCATCATTTTATAATATAAGGTGTTATATTATATAGTTTGCATGATAAATTAATATAGAGTGTTATATTAATTTTTTTACAGCATTAACATGCATTATGATTCATGAGTAGAATATGTTATGTATGTTTATTATTCATGTGATGAATGATCAAGCAATTATAACAAAGTATTGCATGTAACCTAAGGTTAATTAATTAGTTTTAAAATGTTTAGAACTTGGTATTAATAGACCTTAGGTTATCTAGGTCTAATTAGATTAGAATTAGGGACCAAATAATTTATAGACTATGATTAAAGAACGACTCTGTCTAAGGAAGGTTCTGTCTAGGTTGGGTATTTAAGCTGACGAAACGGAACACCCCTACCTGGGAACTGACCTGGGAGTGAATTTAATCTAAGAGTCTATAAATTATTAAAATGTCAGCACAGTTGATTAAGGGGTTAATAAACTAGAAACCTAGGTTTATATACTTAGGTAAAATTCAATATAAAGGGGTTATATTGATAGACTTAGGAAAAAATCATTAGCCGGATTTAACCTAGGTCAATTTTCCTAAAACACTTAAAGTACTTAGTGGGAGGAAAATGGTGTATATGATACATCAATTTTGTCACTTACATATCTCTGGAAAATTCACACCGTGAGATCCATACTTGGTCTCGTGGCGTAAACGAGAGCGTCCCTGCTCAGATGGTGTTTGTATGGGTCAATATCAAGGTGAATGGGAGGGTACTTATAGTGAGTGGGAGCGAGAACTGTGAAAACAAAACCCATGGTCTCTTTTATAGGTTCACACCGTGAGATCAATATGATCAGCCTGCTAGTTTGGCCTGGACCAAATAATCCCTTCGGAGGGTTTTGATCATAGGGATCGGAACACGGTGAACACTTGAAAAGGATAAAGGTTACCTTAGTCTATTTTCCAACCTAGTCCTCCCTTCGACGGATTTGTTTGATCAGGACTCTGGAATCCAAAGATAGAGGGTTACACTCACGGGATACATTAGTTGTAATTGTATCCAGACCGAATAATGGTAAGTAAAGCCTATAGGAATAAGAGTTATTCTGGCATTAAGTCTTGGTCAAGAATGTTTTGATCCAGAGGAGAAGTGTTTTTTATTACCCTTCGGTGTCATACATTCTAAACCTTTGGAGTATTTTTGCAAATTATTAATGACCTAGGAATCATTAGATAATTAGCTAAAACTGATTGGATAAAGGGTTTAGCGAGAAACTAATACAAGTAATTTGTTTTCATCAAAATGAATAACTCAATCATTACCTTATTGGCTACCGAGAAATTAACCGAGGAAAACATGATAACTTGGAAGAATAACCTTAACATAATCTTGGTTGCACATGATCTTAAGTTGGTTCTCAATAAGGAATGCCCTCAAATCCCTACTCGAAACGCGTCTCAATCTGTTAAGGACGCGTATGACCGTTAGACTAAGACCAATGAGAAGGCAAAGGTCTACATCCTGGCTAGCATATCTGATGTTTTGGCCAGGAGACTGGAGGGCATGGCCCAGCTTGTGAGATCATGAGTTATCTGCAGAATATGTCTAGACAACCGTCTGAACAAATTCGGCACGAATCTCTCAAATACGTTTATAACGCGCACATGGAGGAGGAAACTTCAGTAAGAGAACATGTTCTCGATCTGTTGGTTCACTTCAACATAACCGAAATGAACGGGGCGGTCATAGACGAGAAAAGTCAGGTATCATTCATCCTGGAATCTCTTTCGAAGAGATTTCTGCAGTTCCGTAGCAATGCAGTGATGAATAACATAGAGTATAACCTGACTTCCCTCCTAAACGAGTTGCAAACTTACCAGTCTCTTATGGATAATAAAGGATAGGACAATGAAGAGGCAAATCAGTTTGCTCATTCCAAAAGGTTTTAGAAGGGTTTATCCTCTAGGACTAAGTACTGCAACCATCCTTCTGGACTTAAGAAGACACAGAAGAAAAGGAAAGGAGAAAAGGGAAAGGCTTCTGCTACTGCTGACAGAAAGTAAATTAGTTCCTTTAAGAAGCACAATGAGGAGAGATAACACTCAGACTTGGTGCTGAAAACGTTGTCTCAGCTATAGCAGTAGGCACTATAGAGCAATTGTTTGGCAAGAGAATACTATTATTAGATAACGTGTATGTAGTTCCAGGGTTTATTAGAAACTTTATATCTACTTTTTGCCTTATCAAACAATGTACTTCAATTTCTTTTCAATTAAATAAAGTGCTTATTTCTTTGAAAGGTGTTGAATTATGTGTTGCTCTCTTTGAGAATAATTTGCATGTTTTAAGGTATAATTCGGTTAAAATGATTTTAAAAACACTGAATTATTCAAAGCGTAAATTTTCTCCTAAAGAAAATGCTCAACTTTGCCACCTTAGGTTAGGCCACATTAATCTCAATAGGATTGAGAGATTGGTAAAGAATGAACTTGTAAATGAGTTAGAAGAAAATGCTTTGACAGCATGTGAGTCCTGCCTAGAGGGTAAATGTTGGAGATCTCATCCCCTTGAGCAGCGGAAATGTGATTTGGAATCGTATTTTGCAAGTTTGTTTTTGGTTGAAATACAAAAAAAAAAACATACATTGATAAAAACAGAACAAACATGCATTTTCTAATCTAATTAGACATGGAAATTAACATGCAAACATGGTTTGTTTAACAATTAAACTAAAAGGGAGAAAATGGATTACCTTTGTAGTTTTTCCTCGAACAGCAACTCGTTGCTCCTAGAGAATTCACCAACCTAGGAACTCCTCTGTATTTCTCCAACAAAACACTACTAACAGGAGAACCTTCTATTCTCTGAGTGCTTAGACCTTCCTTAGGTGGGAAGGATCCAACAATTGGAGAATGGGAATTCTAAAGAGTGAGAGAGAAAGAATTCTTCTGAGTGAGAGCAATTCCAAATTGCAATACCAGCAGCATCGATCTTCTATCGTCCTCTCACCAGGAGAAGAAGAAGTTGTAGAGGGCATCTCCCACTCCCTATCGATTAGGGAGTTGGGAGAGATGGGGAACGTGTCCTCCTAACACATTCCCTGTTTTTATTTTTTAATTAATAATTAATCGTATTAATTAATAAATCAATTAAATCTTATTTAATTAAAGTAAATTAAATATCATATATTTAATTTAGATTAAATCATATTTAATCAATTTTCCCTCTAACCTATAGTTTTAATGCACATCTTATGCACATTAAACTTAACCTATAGTTTACAAATATGAATCATATCCACATTAAATTTATAATATATAGTTCCAAAACTATATATTATATCGTATCTATATACATTAAGTTTATTCCCTTATGAATTTGAACGTTTCAAATTCAAATGATTTAAGAACCTTTTACGGGCTAGAAGGTGGACCTAATGGACCTACAGATCAGAAACTCCAACGATACAAGATTGCTCGGTTAATCTCATTAACCTCCCAATCAACATTCGTTAACTGCGGGAACACTCCACTAAAGTCCCACAACTGCCACTCTTCTCACTGCAGATATATTTCTTTGTCCACGGATATTGACCAATAACAGCTAGTCAATCTTTCACGAATGTTCATAACGCCAGCTGGGTCAAATTACCATTTTACCCATGGGTTACATCTTGTACCTTAAGTACTAGTACTCCTCTAATGAACAATTTGTTTGTGGTCCTACCAACAAAGTTCCTCTCGGGCCAATGAGAGGGTCGGGCCCTTTGTTCAAGTCCCAGAGACACCACTTAAGGGAACATTCCTCTACTTACCCTAGTAGGCGGGAAGGAGTGAATTCCATCTTGCTAAGTTAAGTTCCCAGCTGCTCACTCGATCTTGTCCCCAAGAAGGTAGGCATATTGAGTCGGTGAATCTAGCCACTCTCACCCATACTAGTCAAAGGACAATCCCTCACGAACAGGAGTTCGTAACCTGCTCAGGATTTAGATCAAGTTGCCTAGGTCATCCTAGTGAAATAGAAACCTAACTAGTCAACGGAGTTCTGACTGAGAGGTTACTATTTCGTGGTCCGGTCTTATGTAATCTCATTACATAGGATATCCCCACTCACATGTCATCTACACGAACAAGTTAGGATCACAGTGTTTGTATCATATACAAAGTGGGCCACATCCATAGTTTTACCAGGGTAAGGTACCCAAACCTTATCCCCTAACTATAGACCCTCTAGGTTGTATCTCGAACCGAGATCCTTCATATGTACACTACATTAAGTTAAAGATACATTTAACAACCTTGGATGTTTAGTTTATAGGATTTAGGGTTTAAACAAAGGCAATATCGTAAATAACGAACAATAACACTTTATTGAAATAATAACACTTTATTACAATAATTAGAACAAAAATACAAACTATGAGTTTTAGGGCACAAACCCCAACAAACTCCCACTTGAACTAAAACTCTAGTGGGGTACATCATAATCTAAAAAAGTGGTTACAGAGATAGAAATACAATAAACTAGGGCATCCATATACCCCATTGCATGTCTCCCACTTGCCCTAGATTAGTCTATGTACATATCTCGTAGACCTAGACTTTCCAGATGACCCTCGAACACTTTAGCCGTGAGAGTCTTTGTAAACGGATCAACAATATTGTGCTCCGAAGCGATCTTCGTGACTGTCACATCTCCTAGTTGCACTATTTCTCGTATCAGGTGATACTTCCTCTCGATGTGCTTGCCTCGCTTATGGCTGCGAGGTTCCTTCGAATTGGCTACCGCACCACTGTTGTCACAGTATAAGGTGATGGGAAATTCCATATTTGGAACAACTTCAAAATCAGTAAGGAATTTTCTTAGCCAAACAACCTCCTTAGTTGCTTCACAAGCAGCGACATACTCAACCTCCATCGTGGAGTCAGCGATGCATCCTTACTTAATGCTTCGCCATACTATAGCTCCCTCGTTAAGGGTGAAAACTGATCCCGATGTGGATTTTCGAGAATCCTTATCGGTTTGAAAATCAGAATCAGTGTATCCAGTAAGGATCAAATCCTTAGTCTCATACACAAGCGTATAATCTCTCGTTCTCCTAAGATACTTGAGGATATTTTTAACTGTTGTCCAGTGGTCTAACCTTGGATTAGATTGGTACCTACTGACTATTCCCACTGCATAACAAATGTCTGGTCTCGTGCACAGCATAACATACATTAAACTACCTACTGTAGAGGCATAGGAAATATGTCTCATATCCTCAACTTCTTGAGGTGTCTTAGGACACTGTTCCTTAGACAGATGAACTCCATGCCTGAAGGGTAATAAGTCCCTCTTGGAATTCTGCATCGAATATCGAGACAACAATTTGTCGATATAAGATGCTTGAGACAGAGTTAGTGATTTGTTCTTGCGATTCCTGAAGATCTAAATCCCAAGAACATATTGCGCCTCTCCCAAATCTTTCATTTGGAATTGGGTCGCCAGCCAATTCTTTATGTCAGTTAGGTATCCTACATCATTCCCAATGAGTAGAATATCATCCACATAAAGCACTAAGAAAACTACTTTGTCGTTGATGATCCTCATGTAAATACAAGGCTCATCAACGTTTTGGTCAAAACCATAAAACTTGATCGCAGTATCAAATCTTATATTCCAAGATCTGGATGCTTGTTTCAACCCATAAATGGATTGATTGAGCTTGCAAACTTTTTGCTCCTGATCTTGGGTTACGAATGAAGGGAATCGAATCTCGCAGCGGAAGCGATAGTGAATCCCGTGTTCTTAATTTCGTTACATGGATATGAATCAAGAACAATTTAACTAAGATCAAACATATATTAACTAGATGGACAACAAGATTTGTACATTTGAAGAACTCTTTCTTCAAGTGCTCCTTCTCCCACGCTCACGATCTCAGCAACACGAACTCGAACGATCACCGACACTACCACTGGATCTTCTCCGTTGTTGTCTAGGTGAGGGAGGAAGGTGGGTTCCCTTTAGGTGAAAATGAGGTGTTTGTGAGATTCTAGTTGGAACTCTTTTCAACACTATGTGGGAGAATTCTCCCGGGTTTCTCAAAGAGATAGAATTTCACTTAATCTAGTTGCATCTCATGCAACTATATATATAGGGAAATATGATGGAATTTATCATCTTATCTCTCTTATATTCTCCCACTATTATATGGTTTATATGTGAATCTAATTCACATTAAAACCATATATTATATCAATTATATCATATATAATTGATACAACACCTCATGCATGAAATTGAACACTTCAATTTCATTCCTAACTTTATACCTTCAATATTACCATGTTGAGCCAACGGATGGACCTAATGGACCTACAGTTCATGAGCTCCAATGATGTGAGATTAACTGATCAAACTCTTTGATCCAGTTAATCAATATTCATTAACTACAAGTCACTCCACTATAGACTTGTAGCTGCACTCTCCTCACTGTAGATTATATTGTGTCCACTGATATAATCATTGCCCATGAGTCGACCCTTCACAAGTTGTTCGTAATCACTGCTGGGTCAAATTACTGTTTTACCCCTGTGATTACCTCTTTGTTCCTTAAGCACCATCGATCCTCTAATGAACAACAAGTCTAAGGTCCTACCATAGACTTATACCCTCATAGAGGGCGGGGCCCCGTTGTTCAAGACCTGGAGTCAGTTCTTAAGGGAACAACCTATCTACTTCCTTAGTGTAGGAATGAGTAAATTCCATCTTGCACAGTTAAGTCCCCAGCTACCTACGAGGTTATGTCCCTGAGAAGGTAGGCTTATTGAGTCGGCTACAGGCCACTCTCACCCATACTAGTCTAAGGACAAACCCCTATAAGCAGGAGTTCTTAACTTGCTCAGAATTCAGGTCGAGTCACTAATGACCATTTATAAATTATCAGTCTTATCTTGTTAACGATGTTATACTAATTAAACTTAATAATTTGTAGTCCGGTCTTGTATGAACTCTTCATACAGGATGCCCCCACTCGCATGTCAACCACATGAATGAGTTGGATTACCTCATTTGTACTAATTACAAAGTGGGTTGCATCCATGGTGTTACCAGAATAAGGTTTCCAACCTTATTCTTATACCATCAACCATTTAGGTTATATTCTTGAACACAATCCAAATAGTGTCCACTACACTGATGTTCAAGATATATTATAACCTTGGAGCTTAGTTTATTAGATTTATAAAGCAAGAATATAATTTTATCAAAACAAATAACCATTTATTTATGATAGCACACAAAATGTGCTATCCTTAGGCTTAATAATTGCTAGTTTTATAATGATTTCAGGGCTTTTACATGTTTAAATCACTTAATTTCAGGTTAAGAGCTTAAACAGAGCTATTGGAGACAAATTGGATCACTCGGGATTAAAACGAGGCCTTTTGGAGCTAAATATATCCTTATGATTGCAATGCTGCACCGATTCCTTTTATAAATATATCCTTATGATTTCATTACAGGGGAGCCAAATTTGGTAGTTTTTAGCCCTAATTTCGAAATACACACTCTAAGGGGAGAAAAAAGAGCATTTCTTGGGAGCTAAAGCGTTTGTGGAGGCTCGAGATCGTGACGGGAGCTCGGGAACGAGGGACCCACATCGACACATAAGTTTATTTCTCTTTCTTTTAGTTTGTAATTGAGTTTAAAGACTTTTCCTATGACTTTAACTTGTTTTTATGGTGATTTTGAGTAGCTAAACGTTGTAGTTGGAATTTGATTAGCTTGTTTAAGACTTCTTTGCCATGTATTGAAGTATGTTTTGATCTTTATTTTTGGCAATTCATTCTTAATTCCATTTATATCTTTGGTTTAAGTGGACTCGAGAGAAAAAGCTTAAATTAGAACAAGATTGTCAAAACCCTTAGAATTCTGACATGAGAATGACTTAGAAGTTTAAGGGAAACACATAAAGAAGTTGCGTAATGTCGTGCATACTTAGATTTTATATGGAGACTATAGGATTTATTGTATGTGCGAGGCTCTTGAGAGATCGAGAGACTTTCTTAAGTAATTTACTTCTTGTTTATAAATTCATCTCATTTATTCATTGCATGTGTAATTAAGTGTTGAGTTGCAAGGTCAATTTCTTTTAAATCTATCAATTCGTGTCTCCACATGTTTGTTTATCTTTAATTCTTGTTTCACCACCAATCCATGTTATGTTTCTTTAGCTAAAATTAAGAATTAGTACCTTAGTAATTAATTAATCTAGAAACTCATTCCCGATGACGATACTTGGACTCATAAATCACTATACTAAAACTTGACCCGTACACTGCGGTATTGCAATATCATAAATATCACGCAACAATTTATTTGATCAAAATTACACAAGTTTAAGGCATAAATCCCAACAATCTCCCACTTGACCTAAAACTTGTGGAGTACTAAAACATTACAGTAATGTAAATACAATAAACTAGGGCATTTAAACCTTTTGTACAATATACTCCCACTTGCCCTAGTTGGGGAAGACTTGTAAACCTAGACCTTCTAGGTGACTCTCAAATACTTTAGCCGTGAGAGCCTTTGTAAAAGGATCAGCAACGTTGTGCTTTGAGGCTATTTTCGTGACAATCACGTTTCCTCTATGCACGATCTCCCAGATGAGATGATATTTCCGCTCAATGTGCTTTCCCCTCTTGTGACTTCGGCGTTCCCTCGAATTTGTCACTGCACCACTGTTATCGCAATACAACGTGATGGGCAAAGTCATATTTGGAACAATTTCAAAATTTAGCATGAATTTTCTTAACCAAACGATCTCTTTAGCTGCTTCACAAGCTGCTACATATTCGACCTCCATGGTGGAATCAACGATGCATCCTTGCTTAACGCTTTGTCATACTACAGCTCCTCCGTTAAGAGTAAATACTGACCCTAATGTAGATTTCTGAGAATCTTTATCAGTCTGAAAGTCAGAATCCGTGTATCCTGTAAGGATCAAATCCTTAGCCCCATACACAAACATGTAGTTCCTTGTTCTCCGTAGATACTTAAGGATTGTTTTAACCGTTGTCCAGTGTTCAAGTCATAGATTGGATTGATACATATTGATCATTCTAACTGCAAAACAGATGTCAGGCCTAGTACACAAAATGGCGTACATCATGCTCCCAACAACTGATACATAAGGAATTCGTCTCATATCCTCAACTCCTTGAGGTGTCTTAGGACACTATTCCTTAGACAAATGGACTCCATGTCTAAAAGACAATAAGCCCTTTTTGGAGTCTTGCATCTTAAACCTTGAAAATACTTTGTCTATGTAAGATGTTTGAGACAAGGCTAGTGTTTTATTCTTGCAGTTCCGGACAATCTGGATCCCAGAACAAACTTTGCATCACCCAATTCTTTCATTTGGAATTGCGTAGCTAGCCAATTCTTAATCGAAAAAAGATGTCCTACATCATTCCCAATGAGTAGGATATCATCCACATATAGAACTAGGAATGCGACAGAACTATTGATGATTTTCTTGTAGACACAAGGTTCATCATCATTCTGGTCAAACCCATAAGATTTGATTGCCTCATCAAATCTTATATTCCAGGACCTAAATACTTGTTTCAGTCCATAAATTGACCTTTTAAGCCTGCAAACTTTTTGCTCTTGTCTTGGTTCAATGAACCATTTGGGTTGGTCCATGTAGATGTTTTCCTCAAGATTGCCATTCAAAAAGGTTGTCTTGACATCCATTTGCCATACCTCATAGTCATAATATGCGACAATGGCAAGTAAGATACGGATAGATTTTACCATAGCAACAGGTGAAAAGGTTTCCTCATAGTCAACCCCTTCAACCTAGGTATAACCTTTTGCTACTAGACTATTTTTAAAGGTTTGCACCTTCCCATCTACACCACGCTTTCTCTTGTAGATCCAGTTACAACCTATAGGTTTTACCCCATCAGGTTTATCTACAAGATCCCAAACAGAATTGAAGTGTATAGACTCCATTTCTTGTTCCATGGCTATGACCCATTTTTCTTTGTCTTTGTCAACCATCGCTTGATTATAAGTCGATGGATCCTTGCAGTTGTCATCTGGTATAACAACTTGGGTTTCAGATAAACCCATGTAACGGTCAGGTTGCATTATAACCCTCCCACTACGTCGAGGCATACTCAACTTTTGAGATAGACTCTCCTGACTAGACAAGTTAGTATCAACAACTTTTGTTGACGTACTAGTTTTATTAGAAACTTTTGCTATTGTTTCGTCTAACTCACTCAACACAATTTTACTTCTTGGTTTGTGGTCCCTTATGTGGTCCTCCTCTAAGAAAGTGGCATTTGTCGACACAAAAACCTTATCATCCTTAGGATCATAGAATAAGCTAGCTCTTGTTTCTTTTGGGTAGCCTACGAATAGACACAATTTTGAACGTGAATCCAACTTTTTTGGATTTGTCACAAGCACATGTGCTGGACAACCCCAAATTCTGAAATGACATAAACTACTTTTACATCCTTTCCAGAGTTCAAAAGGTGTTTCACAAACACTTTTTGAGGGCACATTGTTTAAAATGTATACCGCAGTCTCTACTGCGTAACCCCAAAATGAACTAGGGAGATGAGCATAACTCATCATTGATCGAACCATGTCCAACAAGGTTCTATTTCTCCTTTCTGATACACCGTTTTGTTGTGGTGTACCGGGAGCTGAGAGTTGGGATGTAATTCCATGTTCTATCATATAGTTCTGGAATTTTAAATCCATGTACTCTCCACCTCGATTTGATCGAAGCGTTTTCAAATGAAGCTTGATGAAGCTTTATTTAAAGGTGTTTTGAGAGGATTTTAGAAAAATAAAAGAATTCCCGAGTTAGTGACCTTTAAGGTCTTTTCTTCCAAATTCGCTCAACCTAGGATCCCACAATCCGTTCCAAGGCCTGAGGATAGTAGGAAAGACTCTAACGGTTGTTCACGAAGTGTTCGTGTTGAAAACCATCCACCGGATGAAGAGAATTTGATCTTCAAAGTTGAGTTTTCTATCCCTCTGTTTTTCCAGCTTTGAGCATGCATTTTATTTTACAAAATTGATCAACTTAGAGTGTGCTCTGATACCAATCACTCAATTTGATATATTTTGTTCTGTGGTGGGTGTTTTTTGAAATACAATTTTTCTAGGTGTCTAAAGTGTTCTTCTTGTTTTGGAATTTAAATGGAGCATCAATTTGTGCTTTATTTTCAAATTTCTCAAGTGAGTTTGAACATTAATGTGTGTAGAATAAACTGTTAAAATTTCAAGTCGTTTGGAGTTCGGGAAAGCCTTCAATTTGAAGAGAAAAGCTCGAAAGGTCAAGAAAACTGGAAACAGAGGCTGCTGTAATTTTTTTTTTTTTTCAATTCTGAAGTTCAGCCCGTGAATTCAAAAGGAGGAAGATGAAGTTGACTTTTCCGTTGACTTTGACCGGTTCATTGACCTTTGATCGGTTCAATGATTTTTGGACCGGTTCGGCTTGTTTTCAGTCTGGTTCAGGTGATTTTAGACCGGTTCTGACTATTTCGAGGTCAGTTTTTTCATTTTGGGGGTTCGTTTCTTCAATTGGAGGCCTGGTTCAGCCTTTTACAGCCCGGTTCAACCTTTTGAAGGTCCGGTTCACACATTTGCAAGCCAGTTCGACCCAAATTCAAAGTGTTCGAAGTGGTTCGATATTGTTTCTTGATTATTATTGTAATAATTTAGTAGTTTACTTGCATTAGATGCCAAAGTCAGTCCACTTTAGTGTGTTTAATTAATTATGCATTGTGAATGTATGTTTTAATTAAAATCTCTGATTATATGTGCATAAAGTATGCCATATAGATTTTAAAATTCCACCATAGGAAGCATGCTCCATACATTGAAAGTATGTTATAAGTGTTATAATATATTGTATGCATGTTTATTGGGTTTCATAAGAATTAATATAAGTGTTATATTAATTAAAAAAATTAAACATATAATTGCTAGGCATTTATTCATGTGATGAATTTGTTATAAATGTATGTTTATTCATGTGATGAATGATCAAGCAATTTATAACATAGAAATGCATGTAACCTAAGGCTAATTAGCTAGTTTTAAAATGGTTTTAGAACTGGAATTAACTAGATCTAAGGTTATCTAGTTCTAATAAGATTAGAATTAGGAAACCAATAATTTATAAACTTTGATTAAAGAGGGACTCTGACTAAGAAAGGTTCTGGCTAGGTTGGGGTACTTAAACTGACGAAAACGGAACACCCCTACCTGGGAACTAACCTGTGAGTGAATTTAATCCATAGGTTTATAAATTATCTTTCGTGAGTGGCGTTTATTAAAAGTTAATAAATTGAACTCATAGACCTAGGTTTATTAAATGGTTAATAGACTTAGGTAATTCCAGTATAATTGTTATATTGGTAGACTTAAGCCATATTGTTTTAGCCGAAATATGTCTAAGTAAAAGTATACCCAAACTGTTTAAAATACTTAGTGGGAGTGAAAAAGTGTGTATGATATATCAATTTCCTCTTAATGACCCGAACGGTCTACAGTATATGGATAGGGTTGGAGACCTAATCCTAGATACGTTGTGGATGCGACCCGCTTTGTATTAAGAAACAAACGAGGTGATCTGACTCGTTCATGTGGTTGACATGCGAGTGGAGGCATCCTGTACAATGAGATTGTACAAGACCGAATCATGAATTATTAGACCTCACGATGTAACACCGTTAATGTATGGACTAGTAACCGTAGATGACCATTAGTGACTCGACACGAATCTGAAGCGTGTTACGGACTCTTGTCTGCGGGGGTCTGTCCTTTGACTAGTACGGGTGAGGGTAGTTACAGTTACTCACCCAATATGCCTATCTTATTAGGGACAGAACCAAGTAGGGAGTTGGGAACTTAACTATGCGAGATGGAATTCACTCGTTCCCGCCTTTAGGGAAACTAGAGGGGTTGTTCTCTTAAGTGTTGTCTCCAGGGCTTGGAAAACGGGTACCCACCCTCTCACTGGCCCGAGAGGGGTGTTGTGTATGGTTTGACCATTACAACGTTGTTGTTCATTAGAGCAGCAGTGGGGACTTAAGGAGCAAGAAGTAGACACAGGGGTAAAATGGTAATTTGAACCAGCAGTGTCTACGAACAACCTGTAAAGGGTCGACTCATGGGCATTGGTTATATCAGTGGACACATCTTGTCTTACACTGACGGGAGTGCAGCTACGGGTTTTAGTGGAGTGTTACGTAGCTAATAAATATTGATTAACTGGGTCAAAAAGTTTGACAGGTTAATCTTGGATCATTGGAGCTCATCACCGTAGGTCCATAAGGTCCCTCGGTTGGCTCAAACTAGTTCAATAGAAGGTTTACAATTTTGGTGTGAATTTGAAGTGTTCTAGTTCACTAAAGGGTAATTATGTCATTTATATGAGATATGAATGATATATTATATAGTTTAATGTGAATGAGATTCATAATAAACTATAGGTTAGCCTAATTGTTGAATTAGGGCTAACTTGGAGAAATTAAATTGAGAGAAATTAAATTGAATGTGATTCAATTTAAAAAATCCACAATTATACAAATTTGATTTGTATAATGAGATATGAGATATCTTATTATATGTGGTTATGCAAATAAGATTTTCATAACTTATGGTTGTGGTAAAATGGTAAATAGGTGGAGATTTCAACTCCACCTATCACCATTATATAAACCCTTTGCAAGAAGGGGAAGGTAGTGCATTTGCTCATTTTTGGAAATCTCACCAAAAGAAGCAAAAGATTTCTCTCTCAAAGCTCTCTCACAAACTCTCCTCCCAAAAACCAAATCCCACCATCCTTCTTCTACCTAAGGAAGAACAACCGAGTAACCAAGTAGAGGTGTTCGATTCGTTGTTCGTGTGAGGAGATCGAGATCGTTGAGAATGAGTACACGAAGAGTTCGTGATCTACGTAAGGAAAGCTTGAAGATCGTCTTCAACAAGTAAGTAACTTTAACTTGTTGTTTTTCCTTTCTAGCAAGCATGTTTAACCTATACTATTAGATAGTTTAATTTTAAGAAATTGAATTGCACAACGATACCACGACGATTCGATTGTCTTCTGTTGCGCGGGGATTCTCATTCCCTTCAGTTACATCAACAGGTCTAATAAATCACGGTTCGGTCTTGTACAATCTCATTGTACAGGATGCCCCCACTCGCATGTCAACCACATGAACGAGTCAGATCACCTCGTTTATATCTTAATACAAAACAGGTTGCATCCACAGTGTATCCAGGATTAGGTCTCCAACCCTATCCATATACTGTAGACCGTTCGACTCATTAACTCGAACGTGATCCTCCCTATGAGTCCAGTACACACCGTTCAAGTTCTAGTTCTCTCATATATTTAATGACCCTATAGCTTAGTTTTTTTTTGGACAAAGTTTGTAAAATTTGCGAGACACAAAATGATGAAATAAATAACTTTTATTAATTTCAAATGTTAAATCTACAAACTAAACGAGATTAGGACATACATCCCAACAGTAATTACTTCTTGTTCCTTAAGTCCCACTGATCCTCTAATGAACAATTTGTTGGGATTTATGCCCTAAACTTGTGTAATTTTGATCAATTAAATAAAGTGTTATTTGTTTTGATAGAATTACAGTCTTGTTTTATAAATCCAATAAACTAAGCTCCAAGGTTATAACTTTTATCTTGAACATCAGTGTAGTGGACACTATTTGGGTTGAGTTCAAGAATATAACCTAAATAGTCTATGGTATAAGAATAAGGTTGGAAACCCCATTCTGGTAACACCATGGATGTGGCTCACTTTGTAATTAGTACAAATGAGGTAATCCAACTCATTCATGTAGTTGACATGCGAGTGGGGGCATCCTGTATGAAGAGTTCATACAAGATGGATCGCAAATTATTAGTCTAACAAGTGTAACACCGCTAATGTGATAAGACTAGTAATTTATAGATGGTCATTAGTGACTCGACTTTGAATCTGAGCAAGTTAAGAACTCCCGCTTATAGGGGTTTGTCCTTAGACTAGTATGGGTGAGAGTGACCTGTAGCCGACTCAATAAGCCTACCTTCTCAGGGACAGAACCTCGTAGGTAGCTGGGAACTTAACTATGCAAGATGGAATTCACTGATTCTTACACTAAGGAATTAGATAGGTTGTTCTCTTAAGAACTGACTCTAGGTCTTGAACAATGGGGCCTCGCCCTCTATGAGGGTACGAGTCTAAGGTAGGACCTTAGATTTGTTGTTCATTAGAGGATCAGTGGTGCTTAAGGAGCAAAGAGGTAATCACAGGGGTAAAACGGTAATTTGACCCAGCCGTGATTAGAACAACCTGTGAAGGGTCGACTCATGGGTAATGACTATATCAGTGGACACAATATTATCTACAATGAGGAGAGTGCAGCTACAAGTCTATAGTGGAGTGACTTGTAGTGAATGAATATTGATTAACTGGATCAAAGAGTTTGATCAGTTAATCTCACATCATTGGAGCTCATGAACTGTAGGTCCATTAGATCCCTCCATTGGCTCAATATGGTAATATTGAAGGTATAAAGTTAGGAATGAAATTGAAGTGTTCAATTTCATACATGAGGTGTTATATATATTATATATGATTTAATTGATATAATATATAGTTTTAATGTGAATTAGATTCATATATAAACTATATACTAAAGAGAGAATAAAGGAGGGGTAGGATGGTCATTTCCATCCCATTCTCCTATATATATATGGTTGCATGAGATGCAACTAGGGAAGGTCATTCTAAGTGATTCCTAACTTTTTGTTGTTGTTGGAAAGGTTCCAAGAAAAAAAACATCTCTCTCACAAAACACCTCACTTTTCCTAAAGGGAACCCACCTTCCTCCCTCAACTAGAGAACAACGGAGAAGATCCGGTGCTAGTGTCGATGTTCGTACGAGTTCGTGTTGCGTTGATCTTGATCGTGAGAGAGGAGGAGCACTTGAAGAAAGGTTCTTCAAAGGTAACTTTCTTGCTGTCCATTATATTTATATGCTTAATCTAGTTATATTTGTTCTTGAATTTATCATTGTAACTAAATCAAGAGCGCGCGATTCGCAATCGCTTCCGCTGCGGGACTTTGATTTCCTTCACAATTGGTTTGTGGTCCAACCAACAAACCAAATCCCTCTCGGGCTAATGAGAGGGGTGGGCCCTTTGTTCAAGACCCGGAGTCAGCACTTAAAGGAATAACCTCTCTATTAATCCCTAAAGCAGGTAGGAGTGAATTCCATCTTGCAGAACTGTGTTCCCAGCTATCTACCGAGTCTTATCCTTAAAATGGGAGGCTTATTGAGTCGACAATCTCAGACCACTCTCACCCATGCAAATCTAAGGATAATCTGAATAAATAGAAGTTCATGGCACGCTTAGGATTAAAATCGAGTTACCTAGGTCATCTTATGAATATAGTTAGTTAAGACAGTAAACAAAGTTATAAAGTCTAAGTGATTATTTCTCGGTCCAGTCTTATGCAAACTGATTGCATACGACGCCCCCACTCGCATGTCTCCACATGAACGATTCAGGATCACATCGTTTGTATTTTACAAAGTGGGTCACGTCCATAGTGTCCCCAGGATAAGGTACCCAGTCCTATCCTTATACTATAGACCGTTCTGGTTATAACTTAAATATGATCCACTTTTATGTCACACATAAAGTTCAAGTATACATCCTATAGCCATGGATTCTTTAATGGATTAAGCTTTCAAAATATACAATTCACCTTATTCAATAACACCTTTATTTGAATAAATCTCAATAACATCTTTGTTGCAAAATAGAAAATACATTCAGTTTACAAACCCACGAGTTTTAGGACATAAAATCCAACAGAAAGCACGTGTGACCATCATTAAATATAAATATAAATTTTGTAGAATGTAACCCTACAATTTCAATTTTGTTTCTAGTAGATATGTAAATTTTAAAAACTTTGAAAATTCAATGACTTAGGGGACAAAATAGACTAGGGTGAGCAAAAAAAGACTGAAAACTAACACGACCGATCAAGACCGACCAAACTGACGTCGGTCGAATGATTATAAGATAGTAGTGCAAAACCAATTTGTTGATCGATTGACCAACCGAATCGATCGATTTTTTTTTAAAATAATAATAATAATACGAAAAATGTAAAAATTTTATATATTTATATTATATCTTATAAATATAATAAATAATAAATAAATATAATTTAAAAATTTAAAAAATATTAAACCGACCAGTTTCCGTTGGTTTAAGCCAGTAACAAAAGAAAAAGAAACAATGGTCGGTTCGACATCGGTTAGGGTCAAAAATCAATCCCGACCAACCTATGATCAACCTAAAATAGATATAAACCTCAAAATTCATAGATTAAATTTTTAATTCGTACAAATATAAAATAATAACAAATATATAATATTATATTTTTTGTTTTAATATCTGGTTTAAAATTGATTATTTTATAAATGTAAATATTAATGAATAAAAATATATATATTTTTAGTTAAATTATTTTTAAATTATTAGTAAATTATTTTTTAATCAATAATTATAAAAGAAACTATAATTATTATAAAAGAAATTATTAATTATGATATGACTATTATTTTAAGTTTATAATGATTATGAATTTATATATAAAAAAAATACTTGTTTGCTCACATGAGATTTCAACAAAGAAATAGAAATGAGACTCGTGTAAATAAACTTGTATTTGTATTAATTTGAAAGTAATGGATTACAATCTCTAATATTTATCATCTGATTCTTTCTCTCTCTCAAGTGTAATTTATCTGAGGGTTTTGCAACTTGTTCTCGAACGTAGATTTGATTCGATGATTTCACAACTTGTTCTCGAATGTGAATTTGTCTCGAGGGTTTTGCAGCTTGTTCTCGAGTGTGAATTTATTTTTAGGGTTTCACAGCTTGTTCTCGAATGTGAAGTTGTCTCAAGGGTTTTTACAGCTTTTTTGCGAGTGTGCAATTATTCGAGGGGCTTGCAGCTTTTTCTCGATCTTGAAGTTGTTCGAGAGCTTTGCAGCTTGTTTTTGACATTAAATTGTAATTAATTCTTTGGATTTCAAAGAGTCTTCTAGCATTTATTTCTGAGTTATCTCTAGATTTTCTCTCTAGAGCCCTTAACTTCTGAACCCTTGAAATGAAGGGGGAACTCTCTATTTATAGAGTTTCTTCACGACTTCTAGGTGGGTTTGCGCCTATTGGATTGCACCCGGTTGATTTTGGGCAACCCTTTGTATTGATTCTAGTTGACTTTTGGTCAACCATTTGGACCGAGCCTGATTGACCTTGGGTTAATCCTTCTGGACTGGACTTGGTTGATGTTGGGGCTCGACACTAGATTGGGCTTGGACCTTGCTAATTGGGGTCTTCAATTCAAGCTTTTATCTCCAAATTTCAAAGAACTCAATTATGTAGTTGGATTTCTCATAATTTAATTTAGGGATCGTTACAATTTTAATTATTCTCTAATTAAATAAAATTTTGTCATCAATGTTGCGTAATGATATGACGATTTCTGGTTGGTCAAAATTTCGGTTAGGAAGTTTGTTTTTGGGTGTAGAATTGTTTGATCTGAAGTTAAGAAGTCTGTGTTTAAGGCAAGAAGTTGTAGGAAGTGGGAGTTCTTAGGTCTGTGTCTGGGTGCCTATTTATTAAACCTAGAACTGTGAAGTCTAAGTTGATTTTAGTTTTCTTTTTTTTTTTTACAGTGTTATGTACAATTTCTTAGACTTTCATTATTGAGAATCTATTCCATGAATTCTAAGATTGAGGTTTTTTGTTTTTATTAATATATGTATATTTTATAAATTTCTTTATAAAAAAAATTTGAACAAAATTCCCCACATTCTTTTTTCAATATCTCTCACTTTAATTATTCATTTTTCTTTGGATAGTTTTCAAATAAGGAAAAGTCTTATAATATGTTTTTTAAATATTACATGTGATTAAGAAGATTTCAATCTATTAATTTAAGGGGATTCAAATGAACTTCAAGATTTTTATGTTTTTATTCTCTCGATTCCAGAAATAATATATGTTTGTTTCCGTCCATCCTAAAATTGATATTTTAAATTGTATTATTTTATGAATATTTTACAGTGTTGTTAAAGAATTGTTTTTATCAATTTTCAAATTTTAATTTAAGATTTATTTTTCATGCTTAATAAAATATTTTTTTTTTACCGGTTAAGATTTTACTTTTGTAACTAATCAATGTAATGGATTATTTAAAGTTTGATTAATTTAACAATAATATATTTTTTGAAGTTTTAAAATAACTCAGTTAAAAATAAAATATCAAATATTTATGCTATCTTAAAATAATTTAGTTCAAAATGAATATATATTTTTTAACACCATTCAAAATGAATATCTTAAATATATTTTTTTTTCAAATTATTATATATTTATATTTTTTTTATTGTAATAAGTTTACTTTATTAAGTTTAGAAGGAGAAATCGTTTATCTTTTACTTTGAATATGATTAATTTGAAAATGAAATGCTAACATTTTTAAATACTAATGTCTAAATTGTAATATGGGTTAGTTTAAAAATTTGTCTTTCTTATCTTCACATCATAAAATTATATATATTTAAGCTAAAAAAAATAAGATTATTATTCGTTATAAGTAATTTTTGATATATTTTTTTTAAAAAAATCTTGATAACATGTGGAGGAAGTAAGGAGATTTTTATCAACTAAAAAAATTGTTTTGTAGTGCTCCAATTTACATTAAGAATTTCAATTTAAATAATGGACAAAAATATCTTTTTGGTCCCTCAATTTTTTGTTTGGTTCCTGAGTTTTTAAACTCAACAAATTTATCCACAAGTTTTGTATTTAGTTAGATTTTTTGTTATTCCCAAACAGTAAGGTTACATGACACATGTTTACAATTTGGTCACACGAGATTCTACCAAACAAATGGACATGAGACACGTGTAATGAACTTGAATTTGTATTTGTATTAATTTTGCATAATAGATTACAATCTCTAATATTTATCATTTGATTCTTTCTCTTGTGTATATTCTTGACCCGAGGGCTTATTCTCGAGGTTGAATTGTCAACTTTGAACTTATGAAAAGTCTTCAACTTTGAGCTTGTTGAAGGTGCTCAGCTTGTAACTTGGTGAAGGTCTTCGTAAGCTTGTTGAGGTTTTTGGTTTGTAGGTTTGTTGAAGGTCTTCAACTTATAGCTTGTTGAAGGTGTTCAGCTTGTAGCTTGTTGAAGGTCTTCAAAGTTTTTAGTCTTCAAGCTTTGATTTGGTTAAGAAGATTTGATCCTTAAGAGCTTAAGGAGTCTTCTAATCTTTGTTTCTGAATTCTCTTCTCGAGGGTTGCAAAGCTTATTCTCGAAATTGGAGTTGCAATGGATTCTTCAAATCTGTAGACGTGTTATTCGTTCAGGAAGTATTTGATATTCAGGAATGCAAATAGTCTTCTAGATTGCAAATTCTCTTTGGATTTTATCTCTAGAGACTTCAACTTCTAAATCTTGAAAATGAAGGAGGAAACTCTCTATTTATAGAGTTCTTTTGTGTCTCCTGGTGGGTTTGGACCCATTGGGCTAGGCCTGCTACCTGTTGGGCCAACCTTTTTGGACTGGGTTTGGTTGGTTGTGGGTCAACCATTTTGGATTGGGTCGATCTTTTTGGGCTTAGTTGATTTGGATCTTCTATCTTAGACCGGGTCTGGTTGATTGAGAGACGCCTTCGTCTCTCGACGTGGTGTTTGAATACATTAATAAGACAACAATAATTCTAATAAAATTGACCAATTTTTATTTGATAGAGGGAGGTATTTGAGAAGTTTATTTTATTTTAATAAATTAAAAATGGGGAAGATGGGGAGCATTGGATATATTTAGGCACAAAAATGTAGATAGATAGATAGATATATTTAGGCATAAATCCAAGTGGTAATGAATGAGAAGAAAACTGAGAAAGAGAAAAAAAGGGAAGGGCAGTCCAAAAGAATCGGAGGAAAGAGCAATTTAGTGTTAAAGGCCAACGCCCATAACGCCCATTCCTCTGTTCCACATAAATATTCATTCTCCTCTTTCTTCTCTCTTCGGAAAATATTCATTCTCCCATTTCCCTCTGCTTTCCCCTCCCTTTCCTCCTCCTGCTCGCTCCCATGTCTTTTCTTCCTCACCTTTTCACCTAAATGCTCTTCTTCTTCGCCGGTATCTCCTTCTTCTTCTTCTTCTTCTTCTTTTCCTTTTCTTTCTGCACATTCCCTTTTTAGTTAGGGTTTTTCAATTTGAATCATGATGAGATGATCTCAGACGAAGGATGTTATCATCTCTCCTAAATAGGGTTCTTCTGCATGAGGGTTTCTTTTCAAACCATGACCATATATATACCTTTTTAAGCCGATCAACTTTATACCCTTTGCTCCATTGGATATTTTGTATTCCATTTTAAGCGCTTACTATTTTTGTTTGTGTAATTCGTTTCGTGCTTTTTGTTTACGGACAATTTCGATTACTACTTTTACTTTTTATTATCTATAGCTGTGAATTTCTATTGAAACTCGGATTGCTGAATGTGTTTACTTCGTGATTTTGGTAATGGTGATAATGTTGGTATTTTCCTAAGCCAATGCTTGTAAGTTGTTAAGTAGTTGTGATCTGATGAGAATTCTGATTTTGGAATTAGACACAGTGAATTCTGTCCTGGGGTTCTGTTCAATTGTGGTGAACGTTTAGAAATGGATGAAAATGGTGGGATGAAGTTAACTGGACTCCGCCAGATTGTGAAGCTGAAAGAGACTCTCCAACACTGGCAAGCTGTGACAGTTAACCAGAAATCCAAAGCATTCCATGAAAAACAAAAACAAAATCAAAATCAAAATCAAAATCATAATCATAATCATGGGATCCTTTCACCGGCAATCAACAAAAGGCTGACGAATGTGTTGTGTTGTGATTCGGATGAAGAGAGCTGCCCGAGCCCTGAACATCCACCGGATGTCCCAAAAGGGTATTTGGCTGTTTATGTTGGGCCCGAGCTTCGAAGGTTTATCATTCCCACCAGCTATCTTAGCCATTCGGTGTTCAAGGTGTTGCTGGAAAAGGCAGAGGAGGAGTTTGGATTTGAACATGGCGGCGGGCTTACATTCCCATGCGAGATTGAGACCTTCAAATACCTTCTCAAGTGCATGGAGAGCCAGCAGAAGGATCATCCTGATGACCACACCCCAGGTAACAGAGCTTCCTCAAACTTCCTTTTTCTTTTTTTGTTCAATTCCATTAGTATTATGATATGAATTGCATGAGCATCAACTACAATGTGGGGGGTTGTGTACTTGTGTTTGTAATGTATAGCCATTTCATTTACAAAGCTGATGGCTATTGACTTTTCCATTAGTATCATGATATCAACTGCATGAGCATTACTTTTAGAAGAAACTTGAAAGTGGGGGGTTTGTGTAGGCACTTAATTTACAAAGTTGATGGTTAATTGACTTTGTTTGCAGCTGGGAGTTCTTTAATCATGGAAGGATAAAAAATGATTGTGATCCACAGCAGAGGGGGTTGTTTTCAAATTCAGATGGATGTCTCTGTGCCAGATATGAGATATGTTGTGAAATTGATGTGTTTTGGTTTTGGTTTTGGTTTGAGAGTCAGAAATTTTAGGGATGTGTTTAATTAGTTAGAAAAGTGGAAGATGTGTGTGTCAGCCAGATTAATGAATGTACCTTTTTTTTTTTTGGTTTTGGGAATACCCTCTGAGGGGATGTGAACTTCCATTTGCTTCCCTGTATTTGAATGTGAAGCACATGATTGTTTGACCACACAATATGAATTTGTTTCATTGTTTTATTTTTAAAATCTACCATGACATTGAATTTGAGACCCAAATGTGAATGTGGATTTTGCAAATATTCTCTTCAACCATCCATGTGGGGTTGGGTTATGTGTCTTCCTCTTCCTTTGAACCCAAATCCCAAGGAACAGATCTCTGCCAACTATGATTTGATGTCAAACTCAAACTATCTACTCTCTCTCTCATATGCACATGACATAATATCAATTACTCCATGATCCATCACTAACATGCTCATAGCTTAATAATTTGTAAATCTAACATCCATCTTTCATCATTGATAATTCAATCAATAAGTTAGACTATGACATGAAAGAGAATGGAAATGACCCTTGCAAATTTGATATGTTAAATATATTTTATCTTTGTATATTTTATTAATATAAACCATACTTTTTTTTTTTGGGTTAAAATATCATTTTAGTCTTTATACTTTGGATTTTCTTTCATTTTGGTCCCTGTACTTTTAAATGTTTAATTTTAGCCAATATACTTTTAATTAAACTTAAAACTAATCTCTATGATAAGTTTGAAGTTCATTTTTATCGAAACTGGTTTACTATTATAATGATTTTAACACAAGAAAAGAGGAGTTTTTGTACGGATGATCCGATTTCCAACACTTTAATGATCGATAACATGCGCTCTGAAAATAATGAAATATAACCAATTTTGATGTGGCAATGTGTGTAAAATTACTCATGAGGAATGAGGAGGTTTTCATTATTCATGCTCTCGTTTGCCGAAATATTATCGCTCTCGCTCAAATGAGTGGACGAAAATATGGAGAAAAAAAAAGACAAGAAAAAATTAAGTCATAGAAAAGAGTAGTATAGCTAGAATTAAAGCGAGAACAAGAAGAACTAGAGCAACATGAGATAAGCTAGAGCAGTATGAGTGAGAGCGAGAACTAGAACTAGAGTAAGGGAGAAATTTTCCTTGTCTTTTTATTTTCTTCAGAATTTTGACATGAGCGAAAGCAAGAGAGCTAGAGCAAGAAATAGAGAACTAAAGTTGAGTGTGATGCCCTCATGGTTGAAGTTTTGCTTGATTTATTTGTAGTTTGTTTAATTTGATATTATCGGTTGATGATGATGATTGAAGCTTTGAGATGAGTTGTGTTGCATGTTTAAATTTTTGTTGGAAGCACACATTGTTGAAAAATTAGGAAAATTTGAAAATATGATCTTAATTTGATTACTTTGACTATGAAGGATTTATTAAGAGTTATGATTAGGGAATGGATGAAAGATGCACATAAATTGGGTCATGTGTTTACTTGAACTTTGATTGCACTTAGCTTATGCTTGGGTGGTTTTTAATTCTTGAACTAGGATTATTTTGTCTAGAAGTTTGTTGTCGCTCAAATAGGTTTAAAATTTGATTGGGAGGTGGTCTTGCATGATTAGGAGAAGGAACTAAACCTAGGAAGTTCTAAAAAATAAAAAAAAAAATAAATAAACAAAGTTAATTTGTGAAAGGAATTCTTACTTCTAAAGTAGATTGAGTAATTAGGGATAGTCATGGCACCCATGATTACTGGATGAAAAATTTACTTAAAAGATGTGAGTATGCTTAGACAATCTATAGGTGACATGTGCTCGTAGGTACTTTCACCACAAAGTGTTAGTATGTTGAAGCGAAGATTTTTGTGACTGAAGGAGTATTTCGAGATTAGAAGTTGTAAATAGAATAAAAGACAAGTTTGAGGGTTGTAAGTGAAAGTGTCTAGATTAAGAAAGCGGAACCAATTTTGGATCTTGAACACTCTAAATTGATCAATTTTGTAAAATAAAATGCATGCTCAAAACTGGAAAAACAGAGGGATAGAAAACTCAACTTTGAAGATCAAATTCTCTTCACTCGGTGGATGATTTTCAACACGAACACTTCGTAGACAACCGTTAGAATCTTCCCTATTATCCTCAGGCCTTGGAACGGATTTTGGGATCCTAGGTTGAGAGAATTTGGAAGAAAAGACCTCAAAGGTCACTAATTCGGAAATTTAGAATTTTCTGCAAAATTCTCACAAATTACCTAAAATCACCATTATATAAAGCTTCAATAAGCTTCATTAGAGTGACAACTCAAGGGTGATGAGGGTGCTTTCAGATGGAGGTGGCCAATTTTGGTGAATTTGATGATGACTAAGATTGGGCAAGTTGCCAAGTTGGGTTTCATGGAAAATCCATGAAAATCCATTAAATTTCATTTAATTTTAATTCAAAAAATTAATATTAAATTAATTTTTAATTAAAATTAAATAAATTAAATAAATTATTAAATTATTAATTTAATTAATTAATTTTTAATTTAATTTAATATCAAATATTAAATTAAATAAATTACCCGATCCCGATCGATTTTTCGAACATGAATCTTTATTCATGCTATAAACCGATCTAATATTTAAATTATATTTAAATATATACACCTCCTTTTAATCATAGTTTAATTCATAATTAAGCTATGATTCGTTAAATATATCACATATAATTAACGCTTTCTCCCAAACTCGAATTTGAACAATACAAATTCTTTTATCTCAAAATGTTACAAGGCTTAGTCCGAGCTAGTAAGGAGTACCTAATGGACCTACAGATCATGAGCTCCAACGATATGTGATTAACCGGCCAAACTCTTTAGCCTAGCTAATCAACATTCGTTAACCACCGGGGCACTCCACTAAAGCCCAATGTCTGCACTCTCCTCACTGTAGATATATTTCTGTCCACTCGATATAACCATGATTAGTAAGTCGATCCTTCACAGGTCGTTCGTAATTACAGCTGGGTGAAAATTATCGTTTTACCCCTGTAATTACCTCTTGTTCCTTAAGTCCCACTGATCCTCTAATGAACAATTGGTTTGTGGTGCAACCAGCAAACCGAATCCCTCTCGGGCCAATGAGAGGGGTGGGCCCTTTGTTCAAGACCCGGAGTCAGCACTTAAGGGAACAACCTTTCTACTAATCCCTAGTTCTCAGCTATCTACCCGGTTTTATCCCTGAAATGGGAGACTTATTGAGTCAGCAATCTCGAGCCACTCTCACCCATGCAAATCTAAGGATAATCCGAATAAACAGGAGTCCATAGAACGCTTATGATTAAGATTGAGTTACCTAGGTCATCGTATGAATATAGTCAGTTAAGACAGTAAACGGAGTTATAAAGTCTAAGTGACTATTTTGCGGTCCAGTCTTATGCAAACTTATTGCATAGGGCGCCCCCACTTACATGTCTCCACATGAACGATTTAGGATCACATCATTTGTACTCTACAAAGTGGGTCGTGTCCATAGTGTCCCCAAGATAAGGTACCCAACCCTATCCTTATACTATAGACTGTTCTGGCTATAACTTGAACGTGATCCAGATTTATGTCACACATAAAGTTCAAGTATTCATCCTATAGCCAAAGGTTCTTTATTGAATTAAGGTTACATAATACACAATTCACTTTATTCAATAACACCTTTACTGAATAAATCTCCATAACAACTTTATTGCAAAATAGAATATACATTCAGTTTACAAAACCACGAGTTTTAGGACATAAAACTGAACAAACTCCCACTTGGACTAAAACGACAGTGGGGTAAAACATGCTGAGCAAAGAAAAACTGCCCTACTGTACAACCCGTAGTCCTAGACTTTCTAGGTATCCCTCAAACACTTTAGCCGTGAGGGATTTTGTAAACGGATTAGCAATGTTGTGCTCTGAAGCAATCTGCGTGACGATCACGTCTCCTCGTTGCACAATCTCCATTATGAGATTATATTTGCGCTCTATGTGCTTTCCGCGCTTATGGCTTCTAGGTTCTTTGAAATTTGCCACTGCACCACTATTATCACAATAAAGGGTGATAGGCAAATTTATATTTGGAACAACTTCCAAATCAGTCAAGAACTTCTTAAGCCATACAACTTCCTTCGTTGTTTCGCAAGCTGTGACGTACTCAGCCTCCATGGTGGAGTCAACAATACAAACTTGCTTTATACTCCTCCATAGTATAGCTCCTCTGTTAAGAGTGAACACTGATCCTGATGTGGATTTCCTCGAATCTACATCAGTATGAAAATCAGAGTCAGTGTATCCTACAAGGATCAAATCCTTTGCACCATACACAAGCATATAGTCCCTCGTTCTCCTAAGATACTTGAGTATGTTCTTAACGGTAGTCCAGTGATCATATCCTGGATTAGACTGATATCTATTGACTATTCCCACTGCATAGCATGTCGGGTCGAGTACATAGCATGACATACATCAGACTACCGACAGCTGAAGTATAGGGAATGCGTCTCATATCCTCAACTTCTTGAGGTGTCTTAGGACACTGTTCCTTAGATAAATGAATTCCACGCTTGAAAGGTAATGAACCCTTCTTGGAATTCTGCATCTTATATCTAACCAACATCTTGTCAATATAAGATGCTTGAGACAATGCTAGTGTTTTGTTCTTGCGATTCCGATCAATTTGGATTTCAAGAACAAACTGAGCCTCTCCCAAATCTTTCATTTGGAATTGGGTCGCTAGCCATTGCTTTACGCCAGTCGGGAATCTTACATCATTCTCAATGAGCAAGATATCGTCTACGTATAGAACTAAGAAAGCTACAGTGGTATTTACTATTTTCTTGTAAACACAAGGCTCATCAATATTCTGTTCAAAGCCATAAGATTTAATCGCAGTATCAAATCTTATATTACAGGATCTAGATGCTTGTTTCAATCCATAGATGGATCGTTTAAGCTTGCAAACCATTTCCTCTTGACCCTGAACTATGAACCCCTTTGGTTGATCCATATAGATACTCTCATCAAGATTGCCATTAAGAAAGGTTGTCTTGACATCCATTTGCCAAATTTCATAATCATAAAACGTGGCAATGGACAAGAGTATTCTAATGGACTTAAGCATGGCAACAGGGGAGAATGTTTCTTCATAGTCCACCCCTTCCTTTTGGGTATAACCCTTTGCCACAAGTCGAGCCTTAAAGGTTTGCACCTTACCGGCTTAATCTCATTTCCTCTTGTAGATCCACTTGCAACCGATAGGTCTTTCACCATCTGGTTGATCTACAAGTTTTCAGACTGGATTGAAGTACATTTACTCCATTTCAAGGTCCATGACTTTAATCCACTGGTCCCTATCTATATCATTCATAGGTATGACGACTTGGGTTTCAGTCAAACCCATGTAACGGTCGGGTTGTCTAATATCCCTTCCACTACGTCGAGACATTCTCAACACTTGAGAAAGACCAGCTTGATCAACAACTTTTATTGATTTATCTGTAGCTTTCTTGGAAATTTCACTTAAGACAATCCTGCTACGAGGCTGATGATCTCTCATGTGGTCTTCTTCTAAGAACGTGGCATTTGTCGACACAAACACCTTGTCCTCTTGAGGATCATAAAACATACCACCTTTCGTTTCTTTGGAGTATCCTATGAATAGGCATAATTTTGAACGATGTTCCAATTTCTTTGGATTGGACACCAACACATATGTCGGATATCCCCAAATCCTGAAGTGACGTAAACTCCCTTTACGCCCTTTCCATAACTCATAGGGTGTTTCTGAAACACTCTTAGAGGGAACCATGTTCAAAATATATACAACAACTTCTACTGCATATCCCCAAAACGAACTAGGCAGCTGAGCGTAGCTCATCATGGATTGAACCATGTCTAACATGGTTCCATTTCTCCTTTCAGATACACCATTCTGCTGAGTTGTACCGGGTGCTGAGAGTTGGGATACGATTCCATATACTATCATATAGTCTTGGAATCTCAAATCCATGTACTCTCCACCTCGATCTGATCGAAGTGTTTTAATCGTTTTACCTGATGTGCTCTCAACTTCTGCCTTATACTCCTTGAACTTTTCAAGGGTTTCGGACTTATGATACATTAGGTAAAGATAGCCATACCTAGAATAATCATCAATAAAACTTATGAAATATTCATACCCTCCTCGTGCCTTGACATTCATAGGACCACAAAGATCTGAATGCACGAGTTTCAAGGGCTCTTTGGCTCTATAACTTTTTTCAGAAAAAGGTCTTTTAGTCATTTTTCCTTCGAGACAGGACTCACAAGGTGGTAAAGAGTTGTCCTCTAACTGACTTAGGAGACCACTCTTGACCAATCTCCCAATCCTATTTAGATTAACGTGGCCTAGTCTCAAGTGCCAAAGATAGGTACTAGGAGAAAGTTTCTGCCTTTTATTTTGAGTATCACTGCTTTTTAACATCTCTGTTCAAAATAGCTTTTACTTCTGTTGGTCTTAACACATATAAGTTGTTTTCAAGTTTAGCAGAACATATTCGTACACCTCTTTTGCAAATGAACGCTTCATTATGATCAAAAGATACTTTATGCATATGTTCAAGTAAACAAGAGATAGATACAAGATTTGTTTTGATTCCAGGAACCGAAAGTACATTTTCTAATAAAACGAATCTATCTCTAAACAACAGCTTCACTGCTCCCACTGCTTTGGCTGAGACAACCTATCCCGTTCCAACCCTCAGAGTTATCTCCCCATCTCGCAAGTCGCCAGAACTAGTTTCTGAAAGAAGAACAAACATGGTTAGTGGCTCCTAAATCTAATATCCAGGCGGAATCATCATGTTCCACTAAACATGTTTCAACAACAAGTAAATCATATTTATCTTGTTTTTCCTTCTCAGCTTTCTTTTCTGCAAGGTACTTTGGGCAATTCCTCTTCCAGTGTCCGTCACCACCACAATGGTAACATTTTCCTGTGGCCTTAGCCTTGCGTGTGGGAGCTGGTCCCAAGCATGGCAACAAGGGAGAAAGTTTCTTCATAGTCTACCCCTTCCCTTTGAGTATAACCCTTTGCCACAACTCGAGCCTTAAAGGTTTGCACCTTACCGGCTTGATCTCATTTTCTCTTGTAGATCCACTTGCAACCGATAGGTCTTTCACCATCTGGTTGATCTACAAGTTCCCAGACTGAATTGAAGTACATTGACTCCATTTCAAGGTCCATGGCTTTAATCCACTCGTCCCTATCTATATCATTCATTGCCTGTTTATAGGTCAATGGATCCTCAACGCCATCATTAGGTATGACGACTTGCGTTTCAGCCAAACCCATGTAACGGTCGGGTTGTCTAACATCCCTCCCACTACGTCGAGGGATTCTCAATACTTGAGAAGGACTAGCTTGATCAACAACTTTTGTTGATTTATCTGTAGCTTCCCTGGAAATTTCACTTAAGACAATCCTGCTACGAGGCTGATGATCTCTCATGTGGTCTTCCTCTAAGAACGTGGCATTTGTCGACACAAACACCTTGTCCTCTTGAGGATCATAAAACAGACCATCTTTCGTTTCTTTGGAGTATCATACGAATAGGCATAATTTTGAACGATGTTCCAATTTCTTTGGATTGGACACCAACACATGTGTCGGACATCCCCAAATCCTGAAGTGACGTAAACTTTCTTTACGCCCTTTTCATAACTCATAGGGTGTTTTTGAAACACTGTTAGAGGGAACCATGTTCAAAATATATGCAACAACTTCTACTGCATATCCCCAAAACGAACTAGGCAGCTGAGCGTAGCTCATCATGGATCAAACCATGTCTAACAGAGTTCTATTTCTCCTCTCAGATACACTATTCTGCTGAGGTGTACCAGACGCTGAGAGTTGGGATACGATTCCATATTCTATCATATAGTCTTGGAATCTCAAATCCATATACTTTCCACCTCGATATGATCGAAGTGTTTTAATTATTTTACCTAATGTGTTTTCAACTTCTGCCTTATACTCCTTAAACTTTTCAAGGGTTTCGGAACTATGATGCATTAGGTAAAGATAGCCATACCTAGAATAATCATCGATAAAACTGATGAAATATTCATACCCTCCTCGTGCCTTGACATTCATAGGACCACAGAGATCTGAATGCACGAGTTCCAAGGGCTCTTTGGCTCTATAACCTTTTTTAGAAAAAGGTCTTTTAGTCATTTTTCCCTCGAGACAGGACTCACAAGGTGGTAAAGAGTTGTCCTCTAACTGACTTAGGAGACCACTCTTGACCAATCTCCCAATCCTATTGAGATTAATGTGGCCTAGTCTCAAGTGCCAAAGATAGGTACTAGGAGAAAGTTTCGCTTTTATTTTGAGTATCGCTTGTTTTAAACATCTCTCTGTTCAAAATAGCTTTTACTTCTGTTGGTCTTAACGCATATAAGTTATTTTCAAGTTTAGCGAGAACATATTCAGACACTGCTTTGCAAATGAACGCTTCATTATGATCAAAAGATACTTTATACATATGTTCAAGTAAACAAGAGATAGATACAAGATTTATTTTGATTCCAGGAACCAAAAGTACATTTTCTAACAAAACGAATCTATCTCTAAACAACAGCTTCACTGTTCCCAATGCTTTGGTTGAGACTGAAAGAGTGTAGATTAAGAAAGCAGAAGCAATTTTGGATCTTGAACACTCTAAGTTGATCAATTTTACGAAATAAAAAACATGCTCAAATTTGGAAAAACAGAGAGTATGAACACATACCTTTGTTGTTCAAAATTCTCCTAATCCGTGGGCAATTTCTTGTCACAAACACTTTGTGGACAACCTCTAGTGTCTTCCCTACTATCCTCAGGCCTTGGAACAGATTGTGGAATCTTTGATAGAGAGAATTTGAAGAGAGATGGGAGAAAACTCTGAAAAACGTAAATCAGAAAAAAAAACTTATAAATCCTTAAAAATTCATGTGTTTCTTCTTCAATTAAAGCAAACCAAAAGCTTCTTCAAGCTAGGAGAAGATGACAGCAGGAAGATGATGAGGATTTAGCAAGAAGGAGGTGCTCAATTTGTGTGAATTTGAAAAAGAAGAATGGTGAATCACACATTTGATTTTGGTCCAATTGAAAACCCAAATTTAATTTTGAATTTTCATTTATTTTTTAATTCAAAATGTTGGGTTTTATGTTCTAAAACTCGTGGTTTTGTAAACTGAATGTATATTCTATTTTGCAATAAAGTTATTATTGAAATTTATTCAGTAAAGGTGTTATTGAATAAAGTGAATTGTTTATTGTGTAACCTTAATCCAATAAAGAACCCTTGGCTATAGAATGAATACTTGAACTTTATGTGTGACATAAAAGTGGATCAAGTTCAAGTTATAGCCAAAATAGTCTATAGTATAAGGATAAGGTTGGGTACCTTATCCTGGGGACACTATGGACGCGACCCACTTTGTAGAGTACAAACGATGTGATCCTAAATCGTTCATGTGGAGACATGTGAGTGGGGGCGCACTATGCAATGAGTTTGCATAAGACTGGACCGCGAAATAGTCACTTAGACTTTATAACTCCGTTTACAGTCTTAACTGACTATATTCATACGATGACCTAGGTAACTCGATCTTAATCCTGAGCGTTCTATGGACTCCTGTTTATTTGAATTATCCTTAGATTTTCATGGGTGAGAGTGACTCGAGATTTTCGACTCAATAAGCCTCCCATTTCAGGGATAAAATCGAGTAGATAGTTGGGAACATAGTTCTGCAAGATGAAATTCACTCCTACCCGCTTTAGGGATTAGTAGAGAGGTTGTTCCCTTAAGTACTGACTCCGGGTCTTGAACAAATGGGCCCACCCCTCTCATTGGTCCGAGAGGGATTCGGTTTGCTGGTTGGACCACAAACCAATTGTTCATTAGAGGATCAGTGGTACTTAAGGAACAAGAGATAATTATAGGGGTAAAACGGTAATTTTGACCAGTTGTAATTACGAACGACCTGTGAAGGATCGACTTACTAATCATGGTTATATCGAGTGGACAGAAATATATCTACAGTGAGGAGAGTGCAGACACTGGGCTTTAGTGGAGTGCCCTGGTGGTTAACGAATGTTGATTAGCTAGGCTAAAGAGTTTGGTCGGTTAATCTCGTATCGTTGGAGCTCATGATCTGTAGGTCCATTACGTCCTCCTTACTAGCTCAGACTAAACCTTGTAACTTTTTGAGAGAAAAGAATTTGAATTGTTCAAATTCGGTTTTGGGAGAAATCGTTAATTATATGTGATATATTTAACGAGTCATAGCTTAATTATGAATTAAACTACGATTAAAAAGAGGTGTATATTTAAATATGATTTAAATATTAGATCGGTTTATAACATGAATAAAGATTCATGTTCGGAAAATCGATCGGGATTGGGCAATTTATTTAATTTAATATTTGATATTAAATTAAATTAAAAATTAATTATTTAATAATTAAATTAATTATTTAATAATTAAATTAATTTTAATTAAAAATCAATTTAATATTGATTTTTGAATTAAAATTAAATGAAAATGAGAGATTTTCATGATTTTCATGAAAATCAAGTTGCCAACTTGTCCAATCCTACTCATTTTCAAAATTCACCAAAATTGGCCACCTCCATCTCAAAGCATCCTCATCACCCTTGAGTTGTCACTCTATTGAAGCTTATTGAAGCTTTATATAATGGTGATTTGAGGGATGTTGAGAGAATTTTGCAGAAAATTCTAAATTTCCTAATTAGTGATCTTTGAGGTCTTTTCTTCCAAATTCTCTCAAACTAAGATCCCACAATCTGTTCTAAGGCCTGAGGATAGTAGGGAAGACTCTAACGGTTGTCCACGAAGTGTTCGTGTTAAAAATCATCCACCGGGTGAAGAGAATTTGATCTTCAAAGTTGAGTTTTCTATGCCTTTGTTTTTTCAGCTTTGAGCATGCATTTTATTTTACAAAATTGATCAACTTAGAGTGTTCAAAATCTAAAATTGCTTCCACTTTCTTAATCTAGACTCTTTCAATTGGTATCCGAGCACTTTTGAGCACTCAATTTGATCTATTTTGTTCTGTGGTAGGTGTTCTTTGAAATCCATTTTTTCTAGGTGTCTAAAGTGAAATTCATGTTTGGCATTTAAATTGAGCATCAATTCGTGCTTTATTTTCAAATTTCTCAAGTGTGTTTGAGCATTTATGTGTGAGGAATAATCTGTAAAAGTTTCGGGTCGATCGGAGTTCGGAAAGACCTTCAATTTGAAGAAAAAAACCTTGGAGGTCACTGGAATTTCAAAACAGAGGCTGTTTTTCCTTATTTTCTATTTCTGCCCAGATTTTCCCTACAGCCCGTGAATTGCCATTTGGTGAAGGAGAAGTTGACCTGTTGACTGTTGACTTTGACTCCGATTCGGTTGACTTTGACCGGTTCAACTATTTTGGCCCGATTCTGACTATTTCGAGGCCGGTTTTTCCATTTTGGAGGTCCGTTTCACCAATTGGAGGCTCGGTTCAGCCTTTTACAGCTCAGTTCAACCTTTTGAAGGTCCGATTTACACATTTGCAAGCCGGTTTGACACAAATTCGAAGTGTTCGAAGTGGTTCGATGTTAATCCTAGATTATTAATGTAATAATTTAGTAATTTGCTTGCATTAGATGCCAAAACCAGTCCACTTTAGTGTGTTTAATTAATTATGCATTGTGAATGTATGTTTTAATTAAAATCCCTGATTATATGTGCATAAAGTATGCCATATAGATTTTAAAATCCCACCATAAGAAGCATGCTCCATGCATTGAAAGTATGCTATAAGTGTTATAATATATTGTATGCATGTTAATTGGGTTTCATAAGAATTAATATAAGAGTTATTAATTTATGAAACAAATATTATATGTTTAATTATAATTAATATAAGGGTTATATTAATTAAAAATTAAACATATAATTGGTATGCATTTATTCATGTGATGAATTTGTTATAAATGTATGTTTATTCATGTGATGAATGATGAAACAATTTATAACATAGAAATGCATGTAACCTAAGGTTAATTAATTAGTTTTAAAATTGTTTAGAACTGGAAATTAATTAGACCTAAGGTTATCTAGTTCTAATAAGATTAGAATTAGGAAACCAATAATTTATAAACTTTGATTAAAGAGGACTCACTACTAAGGAAGGTTCTGCTAGGTTGGGTACTTAAGTGTGACGGAACTAAACACCCCTACCGAGGAACGACACAGCAAAGAATTTAATCCATAGGTTTATAAATTATCTTTCGTAAGTGAAGTTTATTAAAAGTTAATAAATTAAACTCATAGACCTAGGTTTATTAAAAGGTTAATAGACTTAGATAATTCCAGTATAATTGTTATATTGGTAGACTTAGGTCATATTGTTTTAGCCAGAATATGCCTAAGTAAAAGTATACCCAAATAGTTTAAAATACTTAGTGGGAGTGAAAAGGTATATATGATATATCAATTTCCTCTTACGCTCTCCACGAAGTTCACACGTGAGATTTATGCTCGGCCTGATGTCAATAGGGCATCCCCATTCGGATGGTGTTTGCATAAATCAAGAGCAAGGTGAATGGAGAAAACATTTATAGTAAGTGAGCGAAGGAAATGTGTCAACACATCCTACGGTCTCCTCCATTAGGTTGGACCGTGAGATTCCCATGTTGCGCCTGCAGGTTGCCCGAAGTAGCACCATCTATTCGGAGGGATGTAACATGGGATTCGGAACAACTCAAACTCCAGAAATGGATAGGGTCTCTTAGGTCCATTCCCGCTTTGTCTCTCAATTGGTAACATTGTTGGGGCCGACCTCTGAGGTCTGAAAATGGCGGGTCACACTTACAAGAATTGCTAAGTGTTAGTAAATTCTTGACCAAAGTAGTGATAACTAGAATGCTATAGGAATAAGAGTTATTCGGTGTTAGCATTTAGTCAAGAATGTCTTGGTTCAGTGTAGGAGTGATTGACTGCCCCTCGGTAGCAGTTGCTCTGACTCACTGAAGTATCGTTGCAAAAACAATAATGAGTTTATGGGTACATTATTACTTTTGCTAAATTCTTAAATTGGATAGGTTACAAACAATTCACTAATAGAATTCATCCTTTTTCAGCATGTCGAACTCTTTTATCCAGTTACTCGCCTTCAATAAACTTAGCGGCGATAATTATGGAACCTAGAAATCAAAGTTGAATATGATTCTTGTTCTTGATGATCTGAGGTTCGTCTTAACGGAGGAATGTCCTCCCCCTCCCAGCTCGACAACAAACCAAATTGTTCGGGATGCTTATGACAAATGGATTAGGGCTAATGAGAAGGCCCGAGTCTACATCTTAGCCAACTTATCTGATGTGTTGTCTAAGAAACATGAGAGCATGGTCACCGCTAAGGAGATCATGGGATCATTACAGGCGATGTTCGGACAACCGTCCTCATCGGTCCATTATGATGCTCTCAAATACGTTTACGACTCCCGTATGAAGGAGGGAACCTCTATTAGGGAGCATGTCTTTGACGTGATGGTCCACTTTAACGTGGCTAAAGTAAATGGGGCTGTCATAGATGAGAAAAGTCAGGTAACCTTTATTATGGAATCTCTTCCGAAGAGTTTCTTGCCATTCCGCACCAATGCGGTGATGAATAAGATAGAGTATAACCTGACTACTCTCCTCAATGAGCTTCAGACTTTTGAATCCCTGATGAATTCAAAAGGAAAAGAGAAGGAGGCAAATGTTGTCACTTCGAAGAAATTCCTAAAAGGATCATCCTCAGGGACCAAGTCTGGTCCTTCTTTTACCAAGAATAAGGATATTCAGAAGAAGAAAAAGGACAAAGGGAAGGGACCAGCTCCCACACGCAAGGCTAAGGCCACAGGAAAATGTTTCCATTGTGGTGGTGACGGGCACTTGAAGAGGAATTACCCGAAGTATCTTGCAGAAAAGAAAGCTGAGAAGGAAAAACAAGGTAAATATGATTTACTTGTTGTTGAAACATGTTTAGTGGAACATGATGATTCCGCCTGGATATTAGATTCAGGAGCCAATAACCATGTCTGTTCTTCTTTTCAGGAAACTAATTCCTGGCAGCAGCATGCTGATGGAGAGATATCTCTCAGGTTGGAACGGGAGAGTTTGTCTCAGCCAAAGTAGTGGGAGCAGTGAAGTTGTTGTTTAGAGATAGATTCATTTTGTTAGAAAATGTACTTTTGGTTCCTGGAATCAAAAGAAATCTTGTATCTATCTCTTGTTTGCTTGAACATATGTATAAAGTATCTTTTGATCATAATGAAGCGTTCATTTGCAAAAGAGGTGTACAAATATGTTCTGCTAAACTTGAAAACAACTTATGTATGTTAAGACCAACAGAAGTAAAAGCTATTTTGAACACCGAGATGTTTAAAACAGCTGATACTAAAAATAAAAGGCAAAAACTTTCTCCTAGTACCTATCTTTGGCACTTAAGACTAGGCCACATTAATCTCAATAGGATTGGGAGATTGGTCAAGAGTGGTCTCCTAAGTCAGTTAGAGGACAACTCTTTACCACCATGTGAGTCTTGTCTTGAAGGAAAAATGACTAAAAGACCTTTTTCTGAAAAAGGTTATAGAGCCAAAGAGCCCTTGGAACTCGTGCATTCAGATCTCTATGATCCTATGAATGTCAAGGCACGAGGAGGGTATGAATACTTCATCAGTTTTATTGATGATTATTCTAGGTATGACTATTTATACCTAATGCATCATAAGTCCGAAACCCTTGAAAAGTTCAAGGAGTATAAGGCAGAGGTTGAGAACACATTAGGTAAAACAATTAAAACACTTCGATCAGATCAAGGTGGAGAGTATATGGATTTGAGATTCCAAGACTATATGATAGAACATTTAGCGCCTGGTACACCTCAGCAGAATGGTGTATCTGAGTGGAGAAATAGAATCTTGTTAGACATGGTTTGATTCATGATGAGCTATGCTCAGCTGCCTAGTTCGTTTTGGGGATATGCAGTAGAAGCTGCTGTATATATTTTGAACATGGTTCCCTCAAAGAGTGTTTCAGAAACACCTTATGAGTTATGGAAAGGGCGTAAAGGTAGTTTACGTCACTTTAGGATTTGGGAATGTCCATCACATGTGTTGGTGTCCAATCCAAAGAAATTGGAACATCATTCAAAATTATGAACATGGTTCCCTCAAAGAGTGTTTCAGAAACACCTTATGAGTTATGGAAAGGGCGTAAAGGTAGTTTACGTCACTTTAGGATTTGGGAATGTCCATCACATGTGTTGGTGTCCAATCCAAAGAAATTGGAACATCGTTCAAAATTATGCCTATTCATAGGATACTCTAAAGAAAGAAAAGGTGGCCTGTTTTATGATCCTCAAGAGGACAAGGTGCTTGTGTCGACAAATGCCACGTTCTTAGAGGAAGACCACATGAGAGATCATTAGCCTCGAACCAGGATTATCTTGAGCGAAATTTCCAGGGAAGCTACAGATAAATCAACAAGAGTTGTTGATGAAGCTGGTCCTTCTCAAGAGTTGAGAATGCCTCGATGTAGTGGGAGGGATGTTAGACAACCCGACCGTTACATGGGTTTGACTGAAACCCAGGTCGTCATACCTGATGATGGCATTGAGGATTCATTGACCTATAAACAGGCAATGAATGATATAGATAGAGACCAGTGGATTAAAGCCAAGGACCTTGAAATGGAGTCAATGTACTTCAATTCAGTCTGGAAAGTTGTAGATTAACCAGATGGTGAAAGACCTATTGGTTGCAAGTGGATCTACAAGAGGAAACGAGATGAAGCCGGTAAGGTGCAAACCTTTAAGGCTCGACTTGTGGCAAAGGGTTATACTCAAAGGAAAGGGGTGGACTATGAAGAAACCTTCTCCCCTGTTGCCATGCTCAAGTCCATTAGAATACTCTTGTCCATTGCCACATTTTATGACTATGAAATTTGGCAAATGGATGTCAAGACAGCTTTTCTGAAAGGCAATCTTTAAGAGAGTATCTATATGGATCAACCAGAGGGGTTCATAGTTCAGGGTCAAGAGCAAAAGGTTTGCAAGCTTCTAGATCCTGGAATATAAGATTTGATACTGCGATCAAATCTTATGGCTTTGAACAGAATATTGACGAGCCTTGTGTTTACAAGAAGATAGTCAATACCACAGTAGCTTTCTTAGTTCTATACGTAGACGATATCTTGCTCATTAGGAATGATGCAGGGTTCCTGACTGGCGTTAAGCAATGGCTAGAAACCCAGTTCCAAATGAAAGATTTGGGAGAGGCTCAGTTTGTTCTTGGAATCCAAATTGTTCGGAATCGCAAGAAAAAAACACTAGCACTGTCTCAGGCATCTTATATTGACAAGATGTTGGTTAGATATAAGATGCAGAATTCCAAGAAGGGTTCATTACCTTTCAGGCATGGAATTCATTTGTCTGAGGAACCGTGTCCTAAGACACCTCAAGGAGTTGAGGATATGAGACGCATTCCCTATGCATCTACTGTCGGTAGTCTGATTTATGCCATACTATGTACTCGACTCGACATATGATATGCAGTGGGAATAGTCAGGAGATATCAGTCTAATCCAGGATATGATCATTGGACTGCCGTTAAGAACATCCTCAAGTATCTTAGGAGAACGAGGGACTATATGCTTGTCTATGGTGCAAATGATTTGATCCTTGCAGGACACACTGACTCTGATTTTCAGACTGATGTAGATTCGAGGAAATCCACATCAGGATCTGTGTTCACTCTTAACGGAGGAGCTATAGTATGGAGGAGTATAAAGCAAGGTTATATTGCTGACTCCACCATGGAAGCTAAGTATGTCGCAGCTTGCGAAGCAGCGATGGAGGTTGTATGGCTTAGGAAGTTCTTAACTGATTTGGAAGTTGTTCCAAATATGAATTTGCCTATCACCCTTTATTGTGATAATAGTGGTGCAGTGGAAAATTCCAAAGAACCTATAAGCCATAAGCGTGGATAGCATATAGAGCGCAAATACCATCTCATCAGAGAGATTGTGCAACGAGGAGACGTGATCGTCACGCAGATCGCTTCGGAGCACAACATTGTTGATCCGTTTACAAAGCCCCTCATGGCTAAAGTGTTTGAGGGACACCTAGAGAGTCTAGGACTACGGGTTGTACACTAGGACAGTTTTTCTTTGCTCAGCATGTTTTACCCCACTAACGTTTTAGTCCAAGTGGGAGATTGTTGGGTTTTATGTCCTAAAACTCATGGTTTTGTAAATTGAATGTATATTCTATTTTGCAATAAAGTTGTTATTGAAATTTATTCAGTAAAGGTGTTATTGAATAAAGTGAATTGTGTATTGTATAACCTTAATCCAATAAAGAACCCTTGGCTATAGGATGAATACTTGAATTTTATGTGTGACATAAAAGTGGATCAACTTCAAGTTATAGCCAGAACAGTCTATAGTATAAGGATATGGTTGGGTACCTTATCCTGGGGACACTATGGACGCGACCCACTTTGTAGAGTACAAACGATGTGATCCTAAATCGTTCATGTGGAGACATGTGAGTGGAGGCGCCCTATGCAATGAGTTTGCATAAGACTGGACCACGAAATAGTCACTTAGACTTTATAACTCCGTTTACTGTCTTAACTGACTATATTGATACGATGACCTAGGTAACTCGATCTTAATCCTGAGCGTTCTATGGACTCCTGTTTATTCGGATTATCCTTAGATTTGCATGGGTGAGAGTGGCTCGAGATTGCCAACTCAATAAGCATCCCATTTCAGGGATAAAACCGGGTAGATAACTGGGAACATAGTTCTGCAAGATTGAATTCACTCCTTCCCGCTTTAGGGATTAGTAGAGAGGTTGTTCCCTTAAGTACTGACTTAGGGTCTTGAACAAATGGGCCCACCCCTCTCATTGGCCCGAGAGGGATTCGGTTTGCTGGTTGGACCACAAACCAATTGTTCATTAGAGGATCAATGGTACTTAAGGAACAAGAGATAATTATAGGGGTAAAATGGTAATTTTGACCCAGTTGTAATTACGAACGACCTGTGAAGGATCGACTTACTAATCATGGTTATATCGAGTGGACAGAAATATATCTACAGTGAGGAGAGTGCAGTCACTGGGCTTTAGTGGAGTGCCCCGGTGGTTAACGAATGTTGATTAGCTAGGCTAAAGAGTTTGGTCGGTTAATCTCGTATCGTTGGAGCTCATGATCTGTAGGTCCATTAGGTCCTCCTTACTAGCTCAGACTAAGCCTTGTAACTTTTTGAGAGAAAAGAATTTGAATTGTTCAAATTCGATTTTGGGAGAAATCGTTAATTATATGTGATATATTTAACGAGTCATAGCTTAATTATGAATTAAACTATGATTAAAAAGAGGTGTATATTTAAATATGATTTAAATATTAGATCGGTTTATAGCATGAATAAAGATTCATGTTTGGAAAATCGATCGAGATCGGGCAATTTATTTAATTTAATATTTGATATTATATTAAATTAAAAATTAATTAATTAAATTAATTATTTAATAATTAAATTAATTATTTAATAATTAAATTAATTTAATTAATTTTAATTAAAAATCAATTTAATATTGATTTTTGATAAAATTAAATGAAAATGAGGGATTTTCATGATTTTCATGATAATCAAGTTGCCAACTTGCCCAATCCTACTCATTTTCAAAATTCACCAAAATTGACCACCTCCATCTCAAAGCATCCTCATCACCCTTGAGTTGTCACTCTATTGAAGCTTATTGAGGCTTTATATAATGATGATTTGAGGGTTGTTGAGAGAATTTTGCAGAAAATTTTAAATTCCCGAATTAGTGACATTTGAGGTCTTTTCTTCCAAATTCTCTCAACCTAGGATCCCACAATCCGTTCTAAGGCCTGAGGATAGTAGGGAAGACTCTAACGGTTGTCCACGAAGTGTTCGTGTTGAAAATCATCCACCGGGTGAAGAGAATTTGATCTTCAAAGTTGAGTTTTCTATCCCTCTGTTTTTCCAACATTGAGCATGCATTTTATTTTACAAAATTGATCAACTTAGAGTGCTCAAGATCCAAAATTGCTTCCGCTTTCTTAATCTAGACTCTTTCACAAAATTAATATAAAATTAATTTTAAATTAAAATTAATTTTATTAAATAATTTAATTAATTAATTTGAAATAATTTATTTAATTTAATATCAAATATCAAATTAAATAATTGGACCAATCCCGATTTCTTAAATCGATCGTTTGAACATGAATCCCTATTCATGTTATAAATTGAAAAAATATTTAAATCATATTTAAATATTTTCACCTCTTCTTTATTGTAGTTTACTTCATAATTAAACTGTGACACGTTAAGTATATCACATATAATTAAAGTTTTCTCCCAAAACCGAATTTGAATAATTCAAATTCTTTTCTCTCAAAAAGTTACAAGACTTAGTCTGAGCTAGTAAGGGGACCTAATGGACCTACAGATCATGAGCTTCAACTATACGAGATTAACCGACCAAACTCTTTAACCTAGCTAATCAACATTCATTAACCACCGGGACACTCCACTAAAGCCCAATGGTTGCAGTCTCCTCACTGTAGATGTATTTCTGTCCACTCGATATAACCATGATTAGTAAGTCGATCCTTCACAGGTCGTTCGTAATTACAGCTGGGTCAAAAATACCGCTTTACCCCTGTAATTACTTCTTGTTCCTTAAGTCCTACTGATCCTCTAAGGAACAATTGGTTTGTGGTCCAACCAACAAACCGAATCCCTCTCGGGCCAATGAGAGGGGTGAGCCCTTTGTTCAAGACCCGAAGTCAGCACTTAAGGGAACAACCTCTCTACTAATCCCTAAAGCGGGTAGGAGTGAATTCCATCTTGCAGAACTATGTTCCCAGCTATCTACCCAATCTTATCCCTGAAATGGGAGGCTTATTGAGTCGGCAATCTCAGGCCACTCTCAACCATGCAAATCTAAGGATAATCCGAATAAACAGGAGTTCATGGCACGCTCAGGATTAAGATCGAGTTACCTAGGTCATCGTATGAATATAGTGTTGGGATTTCTGTCCTAATCTCGTGTTTGTAAAATATTGTTTTTGAAATTAATAAGAGTTATTCATTTCTTTACTTTGTGTCTCGCAATAATTTTCAAACCTTTCCAATAAACTAAGCTCTAGGGTCATTGAATATATAAGAGAACTAGAACTTGAACGGTGTGTAGTTGACACACAAGGAGGATCACGTTCGAGTTAATGACCCAAACGGTCTACAGTATAAGGATAGGGTTGGAGACCTAATCCTGGATACACTGTGGATGCAACCCGCTTTGTATTTGATACAAACGAGGTGATCTGACTCGTTCATGTGGTTGACATGCGAGTGGGGGCTCCTGTACAATGAGATTGTAAAAGACCGAACCGTGAATTATTAGACTTACTGATATAACACTGTTGACAGTAAAGACTAATAAATTCATAGATGACCATTAGTGACTCGACCTGAATCCTGAGCGTATTACGGACTCCTGTCTGCGGGGGTCTGTCCTTTGACTAGTACGGGTGAGCGTAGTCTTAGTTACTTGCCCAATATGCCTATCTTCTCAGGGACAGAACCAAGTAGAGAGCTAAGAACCTAACTACGCGAGATGGAATTCACTCGTCCCCGCGTATAGGGAATTGAGAGGGGTTGTTCCCTTAAGTGCTGTCTCTAGGGCTTGGACAACGGGCGCGCACCTTCTCATTGGCCCGAGAAGGGTGTTGTGTATGGTTGGACCATCACAATATGTTGTTCATTAGAGGAGCAGTGGGGACTTAAGGAACAAGAAGTAGACACAGGTGTAAAACGATAATTTTACCCAGCCATGTCTACGAACAACCTGTGAAGGGTCGACTCATGGGCATTGGTTATATCAGTGGACACGTAATATTCTACACTGATGGGAGTACAACTACAGGCTATAGTGGAGTGTTACTGTAGCTAATGAATATTGGTTGACTGGGTCAAAGAGTTTGACTGGTTAACCTCATATCATTGGAGCCCGTCACTGTAGGTTCATTAGGTCCCTTGGTTGGCTCAATATGGGATAAAAGAAGGATTAATGTTTTGGTATGAAAATGAAGTGTTCAATTTCACTTTAAGAGTATTTATATCATCTATATGAGATATAGATAATATAATATATAGTTTAATATGAATGAGATTCATAATAAACTATATGTTAGCCTAATTGTTGAATTAAGGGTTAATTGGAGAAATTGATAGAGAGAAAATAAATTGGATGTGATTCAATTTAATGAATTGCAAATGAGATTTGCAACATGAGATATGAGATATCTTATATTATATAATTATGTAAATGAGATTTACATAACCTATGGTAGTGGTAAAGTAGTAATAATGTGAAGTTGTGAACTTCATTATTCCACTATTTAAACCCTTTGTAAGAAAGGTTTGAGGGGCTAAGTTGTCATTTTTGGATTTAGCCCTAAGAATCCAAAAGTGAAATTCTCTCTTCTCTCTCAATTCTCTTCACCTTCCAAAACACAAAAGTTCCCACCAACTTCCCTTCTCCAAAAGAGAACAACCAAGAAGATCATTTGGTAGTGTTTGGGACCCGATCGTGGGAAGAGTTCGTATAGATCGAGAAGCGCGAAGAGTTCGTGATCTACAGGAGAGATTGCTGAATTTGTCTACAACAAGTAAATGTTTTTCTTCTTGATGTAAAATTTCATCATGTTTAGCCTAGATCTAATAGTTAGATCAATATTGATATAAGCATGTTGCATGATGATGCCACGACGATTCGATCGTCTTCCGCTGTGTGGGGATTCTCATTCCCTTCAAATGGTATCCGAGCCATTTCGATGGTCATTCATCTATGCACTGTTTTATTAAGATTTAGGTGGGTATTTTACCATATTTTCATGAGATGAATGTTTGGTTTGCGAAATGGATGTTTTTGGTTTTTGGCACTAAATTAGATTTACAATTATGTTGATGAGATCAATGTAAGCGCCCGTTGTTTTGGGCAATTTTGTTGTAAATCGAGTATGTAAGTCCGGGTCATTCGTGGCAAGAGTTGCTGTGAAGAAATCGGAGCGGAAACAGGCGAAAAACTGGGAGAAAAACAGCAAGAAGCATGCTGTCTGTCGATGGCGTTGAGACGCTGCCCAACGGCGTCTCAACACCGTGCTTGCGGTCGGAGGCTCTGCAGCACGATGGCGTTGCAACGTGAAAACCGACCTGGGAGTGAATTCGGTCCGGAGATTCTTAGGTTATATTTACGTGAGCGCCGTTAATTAAGTGTTAATTAATTTTCTCACAGAGACCTAAGTTAATAATGTGATTATAGACTTAGGCAAAATACCATATAAGAGTTATATTGGTAGACTTAGGTAATTTTTAGCCGATTATCTAGGTCAATTCCTATTAAAATTAAAGTACTAAGTGGGAGGAAATTTAGTGTATAAGATACATTTCAATTTCCAACCACAAATCTCCTTCAAAGTCCGCACCGTGAGATCTATACTCGGCCTCGTGGCGCAAATGGAAGCGTTCCCCTTCGGGTGGCATTTGTATAGGTCAATATCATCGTGGATGGAGAGAGTACTTATAGTGAGTGGGAGCGGGACTTGTGAAAACGAGACCCACGGTCTCTTCTTTCGATTCACACCGTGAGACACCTATGATCTGCCTGCTAGTTTGGCCTGGATCAGACAATCCCTTCGGAGGGCTTGATCATGGGAGTCGGAACACAGTGAATTCCCGAAAGGGATACAGTTTCCTGGTTGGTTTTCCTTCTTAGTTCACCCTTCGGTGGCTATTGTTAGGACGGATACTTGGAAACTTAAAGATTGAGGGTGACACTCATAGAATTCGTGAAGTGTTAATGAATTTGACCGAACAATGGTAATTGGATGCCTAATGGAATAAGAGTTATTCTGGGATTAGGGTCTGATCGAGAAAGTCTCGTCCTAGAGGAGGAGTGTTTTGTTCACCCTTCGGTGGCAGTCATTCTAAACCTTTAGGGTATCATTGCAAAATTTTGAATGACCTAGGGATCATGAAATATTTTTGCTAAAATTAGATTAGTTTTCAAAAGGTTTTTGCTAAAATTAGATTGGACTGATAGCTGCTGACAATTCTCACTGCATAGCATATGTCGGGTCGAGTACATAGCATGACATACATCAGACTACCGACAGCTGATGCATAGGGAATGCATTTCATATCCTCAACCTCTTGAGGTGTCTTAGGACATTGTTCCTTAAACAGATGAATTCCATGCCTGAAAGGTAATAAATCCTTCTTGGAATTCTATATCTTATATTTAATCAACATCTTTTCAAAATAAGATGCCTGAGACAGCGCTAACGATTTGTTCTTGCGATTCCGAACAATTTGGATTCCAAGGACAAACTGAGCCTTTCCTAAATCTTTCATTTGGAATTGGGTCGCTAGCCATTGCTTAACGCCAGTCAGGAATCCCGCATCATTCCCAATGAGCAGGATATTGTCTACATATAAGACTAAGAAAGCTACAGTAGTATTGACTATCTTCTTGTAGACACAAGGCTCGTCAATATTCTGTTCAAAGCCATAAGTTTGATCGCAGTATCAAATCTTATATTCCAGGATCTAGATGCTTGTTTCAATCCATAGATAGATCGCATAAGCTTGCAAACCTTTTGCTCTTGACCCTGAAGTATGAACCCCTCTGGTTGATCCATATAGATACTCTCTTCAAGATTGTCATTCAAAAAAGTTGTCTTGACATCCATTTTCCAAATTTCATAATCATAAAACGTGGCAATGGACAAGAGTATTCTAATCGACTTAAGCATGGCAACAGGGGAGAAGGTTTCTTCATAGTCCACCCCTTCCCGCTGGGTATAACCCTTTGCCATAAGTCGAGCCTTAAAGGTTTGCACCTTACCGGCTTGATCTCGTTTCCTCTTGTAGATCCACTTGCAACCAATAGGTCTTTCACCATCTGGTTGATCTACAAGTTCCCAGACTGAATTGAAGTATATTGACTCCATTTCGAGGTCCATGGCTTTAATCCACTAGTCCCTATCTATATCATTCATTGCCTGTTTATAGGTCAATGGATCCTTTATGTCATCATCAGGTATGACGACCTGGGTTTCAGTTAAACCCATGTAACGGTCGGGTTGTCTAACATCCCTCCCACTACGTCGAGGCATTCTTAACTCTTGAGAAGGACCAGCTTTATCAACAATTTTTGTTGATTTAAATGAAGCTTCGTGGGAAATTTCGCTCAAGACAATTCTGCTACGAGGTCGATGATCTCATATATGGTCTTCCTCTAAGAAAGTGGCATTTGTTGACACAAGCATCTTGTCCTCCTGAGGATCATAAAACATACCACCTTTCGTTTCTTTGGAGTATCCGACGAATAGGCATAATTTTCAACGATGTTCCAGTTTCTTTGGATTGGACACTAGCACATGTGCTGGACATCCCCAAATCCTGAAGTGACGTAAACTACCTTTACGCCCCTTCCATAACTCATAGGGTGTTTCTGAAACACTTTTAGAGGGAACCATGTTCAAAATATACACAGCAGCTTCTACTGCGTATCGCCAAAACGAACTAGGCAGCTGAGTGTAGCTCATCATGGATCGAACCATGTCTAACAGGGTTCTCTTTCTCCTTTCAGATACACCGTTCTGCTGAGGTGTACCAGGTGCTGAGAGTTGGGATACGATTCCATGTTCCTATCATATATTCTTGGAATCTCAAATCCATATACTCTCCACCTCGATCTGATCGAAGTGTTTTAATCGTTTTACCTATCGAGTTCTCAACCTCTGCCTTATACTCCTTGAACTTTTCAAGCGTTTCGTACTTATGATGCATTAGGTAAAGATAGCCATACCTAGAATAATCATCAATGAAACTGATGAAATATTCATACCCTCCTCGTGCCTTAACATTCATTGGACCACAGAGATCCGAATGCACGAGTTCCAAGGGTTCTTTGGCCCTATAACCTTTTTCAGAAAATGGTCGTTTAGTCATTTTTTCCTCAAGACAGGACTCACATGGTGGTAAGGAGTTGTCCTCTAACTGACTTAGGAGACCACTCTTAACCAATCTCTCAATCCTATTGAGATTAATGTGGCCTAGTCTCAAGTGCCAAAGATAGGTACTTGGAGAAAGCTTCTGCCATTTATTTTGAGTATCGGTTGTTTTAAACATCTCAGTGTTCAAAATAGCTTTTATCTCTGTTGGTCTTAACACATATAAGTTGTTTTCAAGTTTAGCAGAATATATTCGTACACCTCTTTTGCAAATGAATGCTTCATTTTAATCAAAAGACACTTTATACATATGTTCAACTAAACAAGAGATAGATACAAGATTTCTTTTAATTCCAGAAACCAAAAGTACATTTTCTAATAAAACGAATCTATCTCTAAATAACAACTTCACTGCTCCCACTGCTTGAGCTGAGACAAGCTCTCTTGTTCCAACCCTAAGAGTTATCTCACTATCAGCAAGCTGCCTCCAGGAACTAGTTTCCTGAAAAGAAGAACACACATTGTTAGTGGCTCTTGAATCTAGTATCCAGGTGGAATCATCATGTTCCACTAAACATGTTTCAACAACGAGTAAATCATATTTACCTTATTTTTCTTTCTCAGCTTTCTTTTCTGCAAGGTACTTCGGGCAATTTCTCTTCTAGTGTCCGTTTTCACCACAATAGAAATTTTTTCCTGTGGCTTTAGTCTTGCGTATGAGAACTATTTCCTTCCCTTTATCCTTCTTCTTCTTCTGAATACCTTTATTCTTATAAAAAGAAGGACCAAACTTAGTCCCTGAAAATGATCCTCTCAGGAACTTCCTTGAAGTGACAACTTTTGCCTCATTCTCTTTTTCCTTTGATTTCATCAGGGACTCAAATGTCTGGAGCTCGTTAAGTAGAGTAGTCAGGTTATACTCTATCTTGTTCATCACCGAGTTGGTGCGAAACTGCAGGAAACTCTTCGGAAGAGATTTCATTATAAAGATGACCTGACTGTTCTCATCAATGACAACCCCGTTTACCTCTGCCACGTTGAAGTGGACCATCATATTTAGGACATGCTCCCTAACGGATGTTCCCTCCTTCATTCAGGAGTTGTAAACGTGCCAGAGAAACATCATAACGGACCGATGAGGACGGTTGTCCAAACATGGCATGTAATGATCCCATGATCTCCTTTGCGGTGATCATGCCCTCATGTTTCGTAGACAACACATCAGATATGATGGCTAAGATGTAGACCCGGGCTTTATCATTAGCCCTAGTCCATTTGTCAAATGCATCACGAACTATTCGGGTTGCAGACGAGCTGGGAGGAGAAGGACATTCCTCTGTTAAGACGAACCTTAAATCATCAATCACAAGAATTGTATTCAAGTTTGATTTCCAAGTTCCAAAATTATCACCGTTAAGTTTGTCGGAGGCGAGTAATTGAATAAAAGAGCTCGACATGCTGAAAATAGAACATATTCTATTAGTGAAATTCTTTTAACCCATAACATGCATCCAATTAAGAATTTAGCAGAAGTAATAATGTACCCATAATCTCATTATTTGTTTTTTGCAACGATACTTCAGTGAGTTAGAGTAACCACTACCGAGGGGCAGTCAATCACTCCTTCACCGAACCAAAACATTCTTGAGTAAATGTTAATACCGGAATAACTCTTATTCCTATAACATTCTAGTTATCGCTACTTTGGTCAAGAATTCACTAACACTTAGTAATTCTCGTAAGTGTGACCCGCCATTTTCAGACCTCAAAGGTCGGCCCCAACAATGCTACCGAACTAGAGAGACAAAGCTGGGAATGGACCTAAGAAACCCTATCCATTTCTGGAGTTTGAGTTGTTCCGAATCCCATGTTACATCCCTCCGAATGGATGGTGCTACTATGGGCAACAACCTGCAGGCGCAACATGGGAATCTCACGATCCAACCAAATGGAGGAGACCATAGGATGTGTTGACACACTTCCTTCTCCCACTTACTATAAATACTTTCTTCATTCACCTTGCTCTTTATTTATGCAAATACCATTCGAATGGGGATGCCCTATTGACATCACGAGGCCGAGCATAAATCTCACGATGTGAACTTCACGAAGAACGTAAGAGGAAATTGATATATCATATATACCTTTTCACTCCCACTAAGTATTTTAAACAGTTTGGGTATAATTTTACTTAGGCATATTCCGGCTAAAAAAAATACGACCTAAGTCTACCAATATAATTATTATACTGGAATTACCTAAGTCTATGAACCTTTTAATAAACCTAGGTCTATGAGTTTAATTTATTAACTTTTAATAAACGCCACTCACGAAAATAATTTATAAACCTCTAGATTAAATTCACTCCCAGGTTGGTTCCCAGGCAGGGGTGTTCCGTTTTCGTCAGCTTAAGTATCCCAACCTAACCAGAACCTTCCTTAGACAGAGTCCCTCTTTAATCACAATTTATAAATTATTGGTTATCTAATTCTAATCTATTAGAACTAGATAACCTAAGATCTAACTAATTTTCAGTTCTAAAACTATTTTAAAACTAAATAATTAACCTTAAGTTACATGCATTTTTATGTTATAAATTGCTTGTTCATTCATCATATGAATATACATACATTTATAACAAATCCATTACAAGAATAAATGCATAAAAATTATATGTTTAATTTTTAATTAATATAACCCTTATATTAACTATAATTAAAACATATAATATTTGTTTCATAAATTAATATAACACTTATATTAATTCCAATGAAACCCTAATTCATGCATACTATATATTATAACACTTATAACATACTTTCAATGCATGGAGCATGCTTCCTATGGTGGGATTTTAAAACTATATGGCATACTTTATGCACATACAATCAGAGATTTTAATTAAAACATACATTCACAATGCATAATTAATTAAACACACTAAAGTGGACTGGTTTTAGCATCTAATGCAAGCAAACAACTAAATTATTACAATAATAATCTAGAATTAAAATCGAACCACTTCGAACCAGCTTGCATATGTGTGAACCAGACCTTCAAAAGGTTGAACCGGGCTGTAAAAGGATGAACCGGGCCTCCAAATGATGAAACATACCTCCAAAATGGAAAAATCGGCCTCGAAAGAGTCAGAACCGATCTAAAAACACCCTTACCGGACAAAAATCGAGCCGACCGATCCAAAATTAATTGAACCGGTCAAAGTCAACGAATGAAGGTCAAAGTCAACATCTTCCTTCTTCTTTTTAAATTAAAATCACGCGGGCTGGTGCATCACTGTAGCAGATGGAAAAAAAAATTACAGCAACCTCACTCTGTTTCCAGTTTTTGTGACCTTCCGAGCTTCTTTCTTCAAATTGAAGGCCTTTCCGAACTCCAATTGACTTGAAATTTTTACAGCTTATTCTACACACATCAATGCTCAAACACACTTGAGCAATTTGAAAATAAAGCACAACTAGATGCTCAATTTAAATGCCAAATTCAGAAGAACACTTTAGACGTCCAGAAAAATTATATTTCAAAAAACACCGACCACAAGACACAATTGATCAAATTGAGTGCTTAAAATTTCTCTGATACCAATTGAAAGAGTGTAGATTAAGAAAGCGGAAGAAATTTTGGATCTTGAATACTTTAAGTTGATCAATTTTATGAAATAAAAAACATGCTCAAATCTGGAATAACAGAGAGTATGAACACATACCTTTGTTATTCAAAATTCTCCTAATCCGTGGGAAATTTCTTGTCACAAACACTTTGTGGACAACCTCTAGTGTCTTCCCTACTATCCTCAGGCCTTAGAACAGATTGTGGGATCTTTGATATAGAGAATTTGAAGAGAGATAGGAGAAAGCTCTGAAAAACGTAAATCAGAAAAAAAAACTTATAAATCCTTAAAAATCCATGTGTTTCTTCTTCAATTAAAGCAAACCAAAAGCTTCTTCAAGCTAGGAGAAGATGACAGCAGGAAGATGATGAGGATTTAGCAAGAAGGAGGTGCTCAATTTGTGTGAATTTGAAAAAGAAGAATGGTGAATCATACATTTGATTTTGGTCCAATTGTAAACCCAAATTTAATTTTGAATTTTCATTTATTTTTTAATTCAAAATTAATATTAAATTAATTTTAAATTAAAATCAATTTAATTAATTAATTTTAAATAATTTATTTAATTTAATATCAAATATCAAATTAAACTGTGACACGTTAAGTATATCACATATAATTAATGTTTTCTCCCAAAATCGAATTTGAACAATTCAAATTCTTTTCTCTCAAAAAGTTACAAGGCTTAATCCGAGCTAGTAAGGGGACCTAATGGACCTACAGATCATGAGCTCCAACGATACGAGATTAACCGACCAAACTCTTTAACCTAGCTAATCAACATTCGTTAACCACCGGACACTCCACTAAAGCCCAATGGTTGCACTCTCCCACTATAGATATATTTTTGTCCACTCGATATAACCATGATTAATAAGTTGATCCTTCACAGGTCGTTCGTAATTACAGCTGGGTCAAAAATACCGTTTTACCCCTGTAATTACATTCGTTCCTTAAGTCCCACTGATCCTCTAATGAACCATTGGTTTGTGGTCCAACCAACAAACCGAATCCCTCTCGGGCCAATGAGAGGGGTGGACCCTTTGTTCAAGACCCGGAGTCAGAACGTAAGGGAACAACCTCTCTACTAATCCCTTAAGCGGGTATGAGTGAATTCCATCTTGCAGAACTATATTCCCAGCTATCTACTCGGTCTTATCCCTGAAATGGGAGGCTTATTGAGTCGACAATCTCAGGCCACTCTCACCCGTGCAAATCTAAGGATGTCTATGGTCAATCTATCTCAGGTTTTTCATCCATGGCTCTATGGTTTTGAAGTCTTGCCCTATGCCTAGGGACAACGTCCGAGTCTTATATCTAAGCCCCTTTACTCCATAACCTTTGGGAACTTCGCTCTAAGTTGACCCTTTCGGTACCAAACTCGAGCTTGACAGGTCATCTTAGATGGTCGGCTAAGGTTTCCCACAATACAATCACCAAAAGTAAACTTACTTGAAGGTTTACCCGAAACGCTCTTGCTTTGGAGTTTGGTTGTCTTCCCTGAGGGAATTCACATTCCGAATCCCTAAGGAAAGTTAGCTCTTCATGGGTGAAACGATAAAATTAAATATAAAATGAATAAATAAAAACAACATCTCAAGTTACTCTTCTCGGTCTACCACTTTTGAGCATGAACCGAAATAGTACCAAGACTGTAATGATAATGCTTCAAAGTATGAACAAAATAGAATGACTGAAGTTTTATTAAAAGTAACAACACGCTGCGAACAACACTATAGAACGGGAATAAATAGAAAACTGAACTTGAATGAAAGATGTTAACAATCGAACAATGTTTACTGTCTTACAAAATTGAAATAAACTTCAAACTTGAACAAAAACTAAAAATAAGATGAACAGAAAGCTACGAACTAATGCTTCAAAAACTGAATAACAGTAGTAAGAAAATAGCAGACTGACGAACGACTCTATTCCATAATTCTCTTCTGTCGATCGTCCCTTCATCAAGCATTGATTCCCCTTTTTATAGAGTAGGTTGGTCTTAGGGTTTTCGTAATTCAACATAGAATCTTTTCCTTAATTTCTTGAGCACATTAATATTTCCCTTGATTCTCGCGTCTTTTCCTTTTATATTTAATTGACTGCAATGGTCGGCTTCCGACAAATATCTATTTGAATTTTTGCGCATGTCGGCAAGGCAATTGCCTCGTTTTGCTTTCCTGTAGTCAAATAACGATATGTAAGCTATCTTGTTAGCTTTTAGGAAAATGACGTAATTCCTGGAAAATTACTTATACTTTCGCCTACTTTTTTTATCAAATTAAATAATAGGAAATCAATAAAGGTCTTAAATAACTCTCATAATCGAGAGTTATCACACCCCCGAACTTGAACCATTACGTGTCCTCAAGCAATTCATGTGCTTTCTCAATTCGTTTATTCCTCCAAAGGTCCTGGTTACTGATTTTGCTCGATCTCTCAGATGGTCTTCCTCCTCCTAACACCATGTTGTTGCCACAATCTTTGGCCTTCTCCTGTATAACAAAATCCCTTGCTTTTCTTTTTATTTTTCCTTCTCAACTTCTTTCAACTTAATCGTTCTCGAGGTTTTGGGAAATATGTTTCCCTAGTCAATTGCACTTTCGCTCCAACTCACCAATACTTTGTGGTATTGATGTCTGGCTACGAGTGCACATCACTATTCGAAACTTTTGTCTTGCTTGCTCTTTTTCTCAGTCGATTTTTCATGCAAAGTTGATCACGGGTGTCATGACCTTCCCTGATTACTTAATCTTCATTAAAAGTGGAGCATGTCCCCCTCCCCTTTTCTTTTTTTTTTTGAACTGAATCGAGAGTCGACTAGGTACTATCCCCACACTTGGAATCGACAATGTCCTCATTGTACTGTTTTTGGGAATATTAAGAATAGTATTACAAGGAATTTGTTGTAAGGTTGGGGTGTGATTATGGTGACGAAAATTTGGTGTTTAAAGAGGTGGTGTTCCTATCATCATCACTGAGATCGTCCTTAATCTGTCTTCCTAGGTCCCTGTTTGTTAAACGGATTGGTTGAACAATGATTTGCTTAATCCAACCGTGTTTCAAGAACTCATTGATTTGTCTATCATTTCTTTCAGAAATCATAGTAGGCGAAATTATACAGTCAATTTAAAATAGATCCGCACAAGGCAACCGATCAGAAGGTACACGCGAAAATTATGTGTGATTATAGTAGGCAAACTGCACATAATGTGATAAGCGAAATAAAAGATCATAAAGCGACAGACCAACTAATTGATTCTGAAACTGATCATAGTTGAATAAGAAAGCAATATTTGAGAACCAAAGTGTGTAAGACTATAAAGAAACAAATTCAAAAGACATTGTTGCAGGTAATAACAAGGAAAAAACTGATCATCCTTCATTCTTCTACATCGTTCTTCGTCTTCTTCCTATTTTCTCTTTTTCTCTTCCTCCTTCTGCTTTTTCACTTCGTCTTCCTCCTGCTTCCTTAACCTTTCTTCCTCCTCTCTTCCGCCTGGCTCTTCTTCCTCTCTTCGTATTCTCTCGACATCAGCCTCTAACTTCCTAATTCGCTTTCTTTCTTCCCTTTCGTCTAGAATAGATTGAGGTACCCTCTTCCTAGCCAGAATTTTGAACCTACGCTTTTTAATTTAAGAGACAGAGGGTACCTTTTTCGATTCAGATGTCGATTCTCCATCGCCAGGCTTTTCCTTCCTTTGTTCCTTGTTCTTTCGTTTTTCATCGCCCTCTCCTTCTCCGGCTCGCCTTCTACGCTTTTGTTCTGCCGCAATTTGCGCCGCCTTCCTCCTCACATGCATTGCTTTGACAGTCTCACCACTCCGGGGTTCCCCTCTTCAATTCTTTCACTGGTTCAGGACATTTTGCTATCGGAGTTGGTCGAAGTGGTGACAGAATGGTTATGGGCTTCTCCCATTCTACCATCTTTCGGTTGTGTTCCTCAGATAGTTCTCGAAGGCGCTGAACCCACTCTCTGGATCCAGGCTCCAAATTGAACAGATTGACAAGTTCTTTGTTGTCTCATTTCCTGCTCGACTGTGCTTTGCTTGGATTCCTCATCGTCGATTGTTGAGGCGAAGTTGTTCTTTTGACGATTGGTGATAACGAGAGAGAGTTGAGGAATCATGTTCCTTAGAGAGGGGGGTAGTTGAGTTTGAATATGGAGTCGAGACCTTTTAATAGGATTGACCTAAGTCAACTCCTTTTCTTCGCGCGCCTCTTTTTTTTTTAAAAAAAAACACAAGGCAATTGCCTCTAATTGCCTGACGTGTGTTTGTCTTATGTGTGTGCTGCAATGATTCCCTGTTCCCTTCTTGTAGCGCACCCATGTTGCCTCAAGTTTTATTGAGAGTGTATATTACAGGTGCGCGTCTAATCGTTTTCCGTGCATTCTTCCTCCCTCTGTTTACGCAAGGCGTAAGGTAATTGCATTGCTTTTCCTGTGCCAATTTTTCAGAAAGCAGACTCGTGCAACTGCACGTTTTTTCCTATATCAATCTTAGAAGGCAATTTGACGCAATTGCCTTGTCTAACTTTTTCATGCCCTTGTGTAATCTCCATTGATGTGCCTTGTTTTCCTTGTTGTTGCCAATGCATTTGCCTTACTTCTGCCTTTTGCACTTTTCCTTCCTGCACACTTATTAAGATGGTTAGTATGTTCAGACAGCTAAATAGTGATTTTTTTTTACTTGGTTTCCATGAGGGTGATTGTGGTCTTCTACTTTTCCACCTGGTCATTCCAGTATGGTTTTACGCGTTGGCCATTAACTTTAAATGTGTTGTCCTTGTCATCAATTAAATCAATGGCTCCGTGTGCGTACAACCTTTTAATCTTGAACGGAACTGACCACCTAGATTTTAATTTTCCTGGGAATAATTTCATCCTAGAGTTGAACAAAAGTACCAATTGCCCTTCTTCTAGCTCCTTTCTTCGAATTTTCAAGTCATGCCATTTCTTCATCTTCTCCTTGTAGATTTTTTTCGTTTTCGTATGAGGTATGTCTGTGTTCTTCTAGCTCATTAATTTGTAGCTTCCTTGCTACTCGTGCTTGATCCATATCCATATTTAGCTTTTTAATTGCCCAAAATGGCTTATGCTCCAATTCTAATGGAAGGTGACAGGCCTTCCCAAAAACTATTTTGTATGGTGACATTCCCAAATGAGCCTTGTACACAGTCCAGTGTGCCCATAATGTTTCATCTAGCCTTGTGGACCAATCCTTCTTTGCAGGGCCCACCATTTTTTCTAAAATGGCTTTAATCTCGCGATTTGATAGTTCTGCTTGGTCGTTAGTTTGCGGGTGATATGTCGTAGCGACGCGGTGATTAACATCGTATTTGGCCAAAACTTCGCCACAACTCTGTTGATGAAATGTGATCCCTCATCACTGATTAACACTCTTGGTGTTTCGTAACGCGAGAAAATGTTTTTGACGAGGAATTTCTGAACCACTTTTGCATCATTAGTTGATGTGGCGATTGCCTCGACCCATTTGGATACGTAATCAACGACTAATAGTATGTAGTAATTTCCAAATGATTGTGGGAAAGGACCCATGAAGTTCCATTTTCGGCATGTATTTCATAGGAATTTCATCACGAGCTGTGACATTCCCTGTTCTTTGACATCTGTCACATCTCTTCGTAAATTCTTGTGCGTCTTTGAACGGCCAGAAGTATCCGCTTTGTAAATTTTTGGTTGTTGTCTTGGTACCTAAAAAATGACCTCCATACGGTGCCATATGACATGCTTCCAAAATTTTCTTCATTTCCTGCTCGGCTACGCATCGTCTCCAAATCTGATTAGGTCCCAACTTATATAGGTAAGGCTTGTCCCAAAAATAGTGTTTAACGTCATGGAAAAACTTCTTCCGTTGATGCCACGATACTTCTGGTGGGTTGATTCCACATGCCAAGTAATTGGCAAAATCTGCATACCATGGGTCTCTGTGTATGTCAACCCTCAGAATTTTCTCGTCTGCAAACTGTTCTTTGATCTCCCCCTCCTGACCTTCTCCTTGAATTTGTGACAAAAGGTCTTCCACCTGATTCTCACTTCCTTTTTGGTCTAGGATTTCTAAATTAAACTCTTGCAATAGTAATATCCATCGAATTAATCTTGGTTTTGCGTTCTTTTTGGTGAGGAGATACTTCAGTGCAGAGTGATCTGTATGGACCACCACCTTGCTGCCCATTAGATATGATCTGAATTTTTCAAAGGAAAACACGACTGCCAGTAGTTCCTTCTTCGTGGTCGTGTAATTCACATGTGCTTTATTGAGTGTTTTGCTGGCATAATAAATTGGATGCAACATTCTTTCTCTCCTCTGGGCTAGAATGGCTCCTGTCGCGAAGTCACTTGCATCACACATTACCTCAAATGGTTTCTCCCAGTCGGGTTCTACCATGAAAGGAGTCGTGCTCAACACTTCCTTAAGTTTTTCAAAAGCTGCCAGGCAATCTTCGTCAAACAGGAACGGTTTGTCTTTCTCTAACAAGGTGCATAATGGCTTGGCTATTTGTGAAAATCCCTGCACAAATCTTCTATAAAATCCTGCATGTCCGAGGAAACTTCTTACATCTTTAACTGTTTTGGGCGCTGGAGTTTAGAGATGTGCTCTATCTTAGCTCTATCCACTTCGATTCCTTTCTTTGAAATTCGATGTCCTAATACAATCACTTCTTGGACCATAAAGTGGCATTTCTCCCAGTTCAGCACCAAGTTAGTCTCCTTGCATCTGCGTAGCACCTGCTCTAAATTCATTTGACACGCATCATAGGTCTCTCCATGCACTGAAAAGTCGTCCATAAAGATCTCCACTGTTCTTTCGATCATATCTGAAAAGTGTGCCATCATACATCTTTGAAATGTAGCAGGAGCATTACATAACCCAAATGGCATTCGCCGAAAAGCAAACGTTCCATAGGGGCATGTAAACGTTGTCTTGTCCTGATCTTGAGGGTCGATGGTAATCTGGTTGTACCCTGAATATCCATCGAGGAAGCAATAATATTCTTTCCCTGCTAAACGTTCAAGCATTTGATCCATGAATGGTAGTGGGAAATGATCCTTCCTTGTTGCCTTGTTTAATCGCCTATAGTCCATGTCCCTCCAACCTATTATTGTTCGGGTAGGAATGAGCTTGTTTTCCTCATTCTTGAAAATAGTCATTCCTCCTTTCTTGGGCACACATTGGACAGGGTTGACCCATGTGTTGTGTGCAATAGGGCAGATTCTTCCTGCATCCATCCATTTCAAAATTTCTTTTCTTACCACTTCTTTCATTGCAGGGTTTAATCTTCGTTGTCCTTCAATTGAATGCTTTGCTCCTTCTTCCAAATTGATTTTATGCATGCAAAAAGTTGGATTGATCCCATGGATGTCTGCAATTGCCCAGCCGATTGCCTTCTTGTGGCGAGATAACACCTTATCTCCTTATCTCCCAGAAAGGTTAGATGCATTCATTTTGGTCAGTAAGGTTAGATGCAATAATTACTAGCAGGGTTTCCTTACCTCCCAGAAATCTATATTTCAGATGGGTTGGAAGTGGTTTGAGTTCTAGTTCTGACGGATCTTCAATTGAAGGCTTGATTTGAATTGCCTTGTCTTCTGGATTTCTTAAAGGATTTATGTAAGCCACTTCTGTAGTTGCCTCAAGTTCTTCTGGTGCATCATACTCCCTCGCCTAGTTATGTTCTTCTTCTGCTTGCTCGTGAGTGTTTTCCACTTGAATTGCCTCCAATACTTCTATTCTCGAGCAATCCTCCAACTCCCTCGGGTATTTGAGTGCTTTTAAGACATTGAATGTAATCTGTTGATCGTTCACTCGCATAGTCTGCTCGCCCTTCTGCACATCAATCATAGTACGACCTGTGGCGAGAAAAGGTTGTCCAAGGATGATCGACACTTCTCTATCTGCCTCGCAGTCTAGTATTATGAAATCAACGGGGAATACAAACTTGTCAACCTTTACCAAGACATCTTCAATTTTCCTGTGGGTCTTACAATAGACCTGTCAGCAAGTTGGAGTGTGAGCGTTGTGGGGCGAGCTTGGCCAATTCCTAATTTCCAGAATACTGACAACGACATCAAATTTATGCTTACTCCAAGGTCGCACGGTGCTCTCCCGACGTCAATGTTCCCAATCATGCACGGGATAGTGAAACTTCCCGTATCGTGTAATTTTGGTGGCACCCTGCTAGTGAGTATATCACTGTAGTTTTCTGTCAAAGCTACTATCTCAAACTCCCCGAGTCTACGTTTTTTTGTCAGGATGTCCTTCAAGAATTTCACGTAGTTGGGCATCTGCTCAAGAGCTTCCACCAAAGGTATGTTGATATGAAGCTGCTTGAGGATATGCATCCTGGTTTTGTTTTTTCAACCTTTGAGGAAATGGGGGAGGCAACTTATATTCTTTTGCCTCATTTTTCCTTGCTCTACTTTCTTCTTCAGACGATTTGTACTCAGTTGCCTCGTTTTGCCTTGTTTTGCCTTTTCGATCAACTTCTGCTTGAGAGTCAGATTCGACATCTTTCGCAACTTCCTTCTTTTCTGTATGTGGATTACTTTCCTTGGTGCTTGGAAGTTCCTTGGCTTCATACTCGCAACCACTTCTCAAGGTAATTGCCTTGCATTGCTCTTTTCCTTCTCGATATGGGGTTTTAGTGCTGCTTGGCAGCATACCTTGCGGCCTGCTTTTTAGTTCATTCGCCATTTGCCCTATCTATAATTCCAAATTTCTAATGGATGTCGCCTGACTTTGGATGAGGGCCTCATTTTTCATCATGAATTCTTTCATCATACTTTCTAGTGAGGCTCCCGATGATGCTTGACTTTGTTGTCCACCTTGTTGTCCCTGATTCCCATTCCTGGATGCAAACTACTGTTGGGATGTATCATTAAATCCAGGCGGACCTCCCTTTTTGGTGTATTGAGGTTGGCTTGTGCTTCCAGAATTCTGACCTCCCCAAGAGAAGTTTGGGTACTGACGCCATCCTGGGTTATAGGTATTGGAGTATGGGTTCATTCTGTTATGTCCAATATAGCAGACTGATGCAGGGTTGTGCGGGCATTTATCATATACATGGGCTTCTTGGCAATAGGGGCATAAGGGTGCTGACGTCTGGCTTACCATTGCTACTGACATCTGATTTCCTACCGCCAGGTTCTTGAACATGTGGTTCATGGATGTTATCTGGGCGCTAAGGTTAGCAATTGCATCTACTTCATGCACACCTGCAACTCCACGCACATGACTCACATCGTCCTCCCCTCACTGACTATTGCTTGACACCATGGCGTCGAGGATCTCATGTGCTTCATTCACTGTTTTAGTCAGCAGTGAGTCGTTTGCTGAAGCGTTGACCAAAGTCTTGGATGCTTGTGTAAGTTCGTTATAGAAATGTTCTATAAGGAGGCACGCAGGCAAGTCGTGGTGTGGACAGTTCCTGACCAACTTTTTGAAACGTTCCCAAGCCATGTCTAGTCCTTCACTGATGCCCTGTTTAAATGTGATAATTTCTCCTCGAATTTGTGCATTTTTAGTGGGTGGAAAATATTTCAACAGAACCTTTTCCTCTAACTCATCCTAGGTCCTTATTGAATGAAGTGGGAATGTGTCTAACCAAGCCTCGACATTGCCCTACAAAGAAATGGAAAGAGTTTCAGTCGTAATGCTTCCTTCGATATACCATTGATTATGAATGAGTTACAGATGCGCAGGAAGGTCTTGATGTGTTTATGTGGATCCTCGTTTGGCAACCCTATAAATTGGCCCATAGTATTAAGCATTTCGAACATCACAGGTTTGAGTTCGAAGTGATTCGCTTCGATGTTGGGCTCCATGATCCCTGTGTTCGGATTTTGAAAAGTGGTTGTTGCATAGTCTCGTATGGCTCTTTTTCTTTCATCTGCAATGAAGATTGGATTAGCTATGGGCAGTTGTTGTTGTCCGTTATCCATATTTTATGGATGTCCTTCGTTCATCTATGCCACTCCTGATCTCTGTAGAGATTCATCTTCACGGTTAATCTGTGAGTTTACGTTTTGCACTCTTTACCTTCTCTGCTGTTTTCGCCACACACGGAAGGTCCTTTCTATCTCTGGATCTTGCTCCAAGAGGCAGAGCCCTTTTCGCATACACTGTGCTTGACCCTGAAATTAAACAAAGTGTCTCTAGAGAGAGAGAAACTGCCACTGCCAGGAAATTGCGTTGGGCTAACCCAATGCAATTGCGTCGAATTGCAATTGTCTCTCTATGTGTATTGCTAATCAATTTTATTATAAATGTCGTTCCCCGACAACAACGCCAAAATCCTGATCGCTATCGAAACCGCTCAAGCGCACGCGGTCGAAGTAACACAAAACTGAAAGTATTCTGGAGTATCGAGCCCAAGGGAACAAAGAAATAAAACTGATTAGGAAACAAGATGTGGACTGATTACAAAAGGTATTCAAAAATGTGGTAAGTGATGAGATAATTATGTATAAGATTAAGATAAATGCGATGATGAAGAAAAGGGATTCAGAATATTAAAACCACTACTAGAAGACAAGGCAACTCGAGGCAATTGCCTCACATGGCAGTACACTTTGCAGCGCGGAGCGGCAACGACACGACAGATGGGTTGACTAACTTACGGAAGTAAATCAAGGCAATTTCCTCGCCGTATAGTTATTTCTCCTACGGTCGCAACGCAATTGCCTTAAGCTGCTTCAGTGCTAGACTGCCAGCGATATGATTTGGCTAAACTCTCCAAGTAAGTAAACCAAGCCCTACTCCCATTTGACCTTCTGTGAAGTGTCGTTAAGAGATTGAGTGATTCCTCCTATATGTCTATGGTCAATCTATCCCAAGTTTTTCATCCATGGTTCTATGGTTTTGATGTCTTGCCATATGTCTAGAGGCAATGTTCGGGTCTTATCTCTAAGCCCCTTTACTCCATTACTTTTGGGAACTCCATTCTAAGTTAACCCTTTCGGTACCAAACTTGAGCTTCACAGGTCACCTTAGATGGTCGGCTAAGGTTTCCTACAATACAATCACCAAAAGTAAACTTACTTGAAGGTTTACCCAAAACACTCTTGCTTTGAAGTTTGGTTGTCTTCCCTTAGGGCATTCACATTCTGAATCCCTAAGGGAAGTTAGCTCTTCATGGGTGAAACGATAAAATTAAATATAAAATGAATAAATAAAAACAACATCTCAAGTTACTCTTCTCGGTCTACCACTTTTGAGCATGAACCGAAATAGTACCAAGACTGTAATGATAATGCTTCAAAGTATGAACAAAACAGAATGACTGAAGTTTTATTAAAAGTAACAACACGCTGCGAACAACACTACAGAACGGGAATAAATAGAAAATTGAACTGGACTGACAGGCGTTAACAATCGAACAATGTTTAATGTCTTACAAAATTGAAATAGACTTCGAACTTGAACTAAAACTAAAAATAAGATGAACAGAAAGCTACGGACTAATGCTTCAAAAATTTAATGATAGTAGTAAGAAAACAGCAGACTGACAAACGACTTTATCCCAGAATTCTCTCCTGCCGACCGTCCCTTCATCGAGCACTGATTCCCCTTTTTATAGAGTAACTTGGGCTTAGGGTTTCTGTAATTCAACATAGAATCTTTCCCTTAATTTCTAGAGCACATTGATATTTCCCTTGATTCCCGCATCTTTTCCTTTTATATTTAAGTGACTGTAGTGGTCGGCTTCCGACAAATAGCTATTTAAATTTTGCGCCTGTCGGCAAGGAAAGTGTCTCGTTTTTCCTTCCTGTAGTCAAATAACGATATGTAAGCTCTCTTGTTAGCTTTTAGGAAAACGACGTAATTCTTGGAAAATTACTTATACTTTCGCCTACTTTTTGATCAAATTAAATAATAGGAAATCAATAAAGGTCTTAACTCTCATAATCGAGAGTTATTAATTACAAACTCCTGTTTGCGAGGGATTGTCCTTTGACTAGTATGGGTGAGAGTGGCCCGAGTCGTCAACTCAATAAGCCTACCTTTTTGGGGGACAAGACCGAGCAGGCAGCTGGAGACTTAACCTAGCAAGATGGAATTCACTCTTTCCCACCTATTAGGGTAAGTAAATGAATGTTCCCTTAAGTAGTGTCTCTGGGACTTGAACAAATGGTCCGACCCTCTCATTGGCTCGAGAGGGACTTGTGTTTGCTGGTAAGACCACAAACAAATTGTTCATTAGAGGAGCACTGGGACTTAAGGTAAAATATGTAACCCAGGGATGAAACGGTAATTTGACCAAGCCGGTATTATGAACATTCATGAAGGATTGACTTGTTGTTATTGGTAAATATCCGTGAACATAGAAATATATCTGCAGTGGGAAGAGTGCAGTTGTGGGGCTTTAGTGGAGTGTTCCCGCAGTTAACGAATGTTGATTAAGAGGTTAATGAGATTAACCGAATAATCTCATATCGTTTGAGCTTTTGATCTGTAGGTCCATTAGGTCCACCTTCTAGCTCGTAAAGGGTTCTTAGATCATTTGAATTTGAAATGTTCAAATTCAATTAGGAAATAAACATTGATGTATACATATGCATTATAATATAAAGTTTTGGAACTTTATATTATAAATTTATTTTGAATATGATTCGTATTAATTTATATGAGAGAATTAAATATTTGAAAGAGTTCCAATATTAATTAAATGTGAATGAGATTCATATTTAAAGACTATAGGTTAAAATTTAATGTGTATGAGATGTGCATTAAAACTATAGGTTAAAAGGGAAGTTATTAAAACTATAGGTTAAAAGGGAAGTTAATTAAATGTGATTTAATCATATGTATATATAACTCAAATATAAGATATTTGATTATTTGATTTAAGAATCAATTAATTTATTTAATTAAATAAAGTTATATATAATTAAATAATTCTATTATATTAATTAATTTATATTAATTAAATAAATTAAAAAAAACGTGTCAAGGTGACACGTTCCCCACTTCTATCCCAACTCCCCATGATAGGGAGTGGGGAAGGTCTTCCCTTCCAAAGGTTTATCTTCTCACTTGAGAGAAGGATGAAGATAGGATCAATCATTCTGGCAATTGGGAATTGCAGAAAGCTCTCTCTCTCCCAAAAATCTATTTTCTCTTCCAAGTGGTTGGAATCCTTCCCACCAAGGATAGATCAAAAGAACTCAGAGATATAGAGGGTTTTCCAACTGGTGTTGTCCTGTTTTTACAGAGGAGAACACTTTGTTGTTGTTATGTAGATTTTGGAGCAAGGAGTTGCAATCGTTTTGAAACTACAAAGGTAATTTGTTATTCCTTTTAGTTTAGAACACACAACATGTCTATTAATGGTTTAATTCATGCCTAGTTATTTATCTCTGTTTATTTATCCAATGTACTGGTTTTTGAAGTAAACCAAAACAAACAAACAATTCGATTTAATCACATGTTTCTGCTGATCACGGAGATTTGATTCCCTTCAAAGGAAACTCATGTCAATCTCCTCTTAATCTCAGGTGTAACTAACTAAATCCCATGTATGTCTCATTAATCAATTAACACATGGCATTATGCTCTTCATCGCTGACCTTTATAGATTAACTATTTCTCATGTTGTCTCTTAGGTAATTAATCTACAGTCATGCATCCAGTTCTAGTCTATACCTATCTCTGTCGAGACTCAACTTAGTAACTAATAAATTAGACGGAGTTCAATTAATTAAACTTTAGCGCAAACTATAATTAATTAAATGTGTATCCTGTGTCACCCCAGAGATTAACTAATTGTGCATTAAGCTAACTAGGAATCCTCTGTCGAGCTCATCCTAATTCTACCTCGATTAATTAACGAACACAATCTAAAGGCATTAACTAAGATGCAAAAATGAACTTAAACAAATATTAAATCATAATTACCAACTAAGTAAAATTAAATGCAATGATCCAAGAATTCACAACATTCTCATAGAATTTAGAGAATTAACTCAACATTACAACAATTACAATTCAAAATCCCCTACTAAATTAATTAAAATTGAAAGGAACAAGGAAAGAATTGCAAACAAATGTTGATCTCTCATTTCTAAGGTAATCAATCTCGAACCCGAGTTTCCAAGTTTTCAATTTTGCTCCAAAGAGCTCACAAAAGTTGTCAAATCAGTCTGGAATCGAGATTAGGGCTAAACCCCTTAAAATGGCCTTTTTTCTTCGAAAAGAAAAGAATGAATATATATTTTCCATCATGACATCGTTGCAACGTAGTTTAAAAATGCTAATGTGTGTCTTTGAGGTGGACAACACTTTTTCGTAGTGTTGCGATGCTTTGGATAGCGTCACAACACTACCCAGCAGACAACCCTAACCGTTTTTACTATATCTCTTCTCTCAGGTGTTTGAATGACCTCCAGTTTGATGCATTGGAACCATGATTCGATGTAGAATCATGCGAAATGTGCCTTATTCTTAAATTACATATCTATTTTGTTTGAATCTTCAATTAAGCTTAAAAAGACTCCAAAATCTACCAAAATATTCTCGAACACTCAGTTCTTCTCCTCAAACTCGGTTTTTACAAAATTAAAAGAAATAGGCGTAAAAGTTCACAAAAACATCAAAAACCTAGAATAAATGTTGCATAAAATAATATGGCAATACCACAAGTGTACGGGTCAACTTTTAACATAGTGATTTGAGTACAGAGTATCGTCCTCTGGAATGAGTTTCTAGATTGATTAACTACCAAGAAACTTATTCTAAATTTTATCTAAAGTAACATAAATTGGAAATAAGGTGAAAACAAAGATAGAAAAATAGATAAACAAGTGGAGACACAAATATGATAGAATTGTTAGGGGCATTGATTTCACAAGTTAATTCTTTATTTAGCACATGCAATGAACTATAGTTGCGAGTTTATAAACAAGAAGTAAAGATATTCAAAAGAATCTCTCGATCTCTAGTGATTCTTGTGCATAGTAATAAATCCTAAAGTTACCTTATGAATTTTAAAAGCATGCACGACATGAAGCAACTTTTGAAAACGCTTCCCAAAGAACCTAAGTCACTCTCGTGTCCAGATTTACTAAGGGTCTTGCCAACTTTGCTCTAATCTAAGTCTTTTCTCTCGAATCAACTTAAACCAACAAAACATGCTAGACTTGGCCAAAATGCAAGTAACTTAAGAACGAATTACCAAAAATAAAGCAACACAATCAAAGTTCAATACATACTTAAATAAGTTCATAATAGGCTACATCAATCCCCTAACTACGACAATTAGGTACTCATAATCACCATAAAAAAACAAGCTAAAGCCATAGAAGAGTCCATAAACTAGGCTACACAATAAAAGAAAGAGAAAGAAAACTCATATGTGTCATTGTCGACCCCTCATTCTCGAGCTCCCGTCACGATCTCGAGCCTCCAGTCACATCTTGGCTCCTAAGGAATGCTCTTCTTCTCCTCTTAGAGTGTGTATTTCGAAATTAGGTCTAAAAATCTATCAAATTCGGTTCCCCCAACAAAGGGTACAAAATGTTCTTTTTATACACAAATTCGGCACGACGTTGCAACGCTAGGCATGGCGTTGCAACGTCGTGCCCTAGGTATCACGCCCCCTCCCAGCTTACTTGCTTAACCTAGGAAGAGATGCAAAGAAAGAGAAAACCAACCCTCTTACTGTCTCTCCCTTACTAACCCAAGACTTAACCTAAAATTAAACGCAACACAACATGTTTAAACAAGCAAGATTGGACACTGAAATACACATATAAGCAAGACATATTCACTTCCAGTACTATGTTCTTTAGCTAGTCATAAAACTTTCAAGTTTATTACAACCCAACTAATATGTTTTCACTACAAACCATATGCATAAGAAAGTGTATATACAAAGAGCTAAAACGACGTGGTGGCAAACAGGTCTCGTCAAGGCTAAGCACCGGGAACTCGTCTGCTACCTGGGAAGAGTAAACATATTGAAAACGTGAGCTGGGAAGCCCAGTGAGTGTCTATTTTTAAAACATTATAAGTTCAAAGGTGAAGCATAATAATGGGCAGGTTATAAGTAGAAAATAACTTAACACTTGATTGTAAACGTAATCAAGCCATGTTATCAATTTACATGTTTAAGTCACCACTTATGTATAACATAAAAACTCATAATGTAATGCTATAATGAAGAATAAACAGATCCATAGCGTAGAAGCTCATAACAATAAAACTCATGGCATGATACCGCTTTCGAACCTTAGTGGTGGTAGAGTTATCTTTATACCAACAACGTTCATACCTCTCTCACTTGCACGTGGAATGCCATTGGGCACTTTGGTTTTCCCTAATACCTTCTCTATGTCCTTCAGTATTAGGATAAGACCATTTACTACCTGAATACCTTCTCATTGTCCTTCAGTATCGGGAAAACACGATTCCTCCCTCCCAAGTACCTTCTCGATGTCCTTCAGTACTGGGGGTTAACAACATACAGGGGGCATACTTTTTTACCATGGAAATCATGTTTTCAAAACACATACAACAATTTCTCAAAATTTGCATATTACTTTCCTAAACATGTTTCCAAGTGAATTTACACAAGGCATTCTCTAGAGGAAATCATACTTCCATAACTAGTTTCCATACTCAAAACATGCTTAAGTTCCATAAAGAACATTCTGTCAAAAACTCCATGAAACTCAACATTTATGCTTTTGAAGAAAAACAAAGGTCAAGTATCGTTCTAAAATAGAGTCACTCACAATCACCAAAAGGGTTCCAAGGATTATAAGTTATTCCTATCTCCGTTTGCCCTGAAATGAAATTAATAACATTAATTCCTTTCCTTATGCACCTTAAAAACATATCTAATTCAGTCCCATAACTCAATTCATATAACCATACACACTTGGTTGCAAGGTATATAGAAATGGAAGCACATCTCCTTCAATCTGTTGCTAGCAGTTTTTTTTTCGTTGCACCTAAAATTTCAGGTTCAAATTTCAGCTTGGGTTCCTCAAAATTTATCAAAAAAACCACCCAATATTTTTTGATAAACCTCAAGTACAACATCTTATCTTACTTACCTCAAAATTTCAGCTTCTAATTCCTCTTCAAGAGCTCGAAAGTGACAGATCTCCTCACACTGTTCTGCTACTCGAGAACTATGAACGCCTCTCAATGTTCTGTACTTTTAACCTTCTTCCTCTTTGTATTTTCAGAAAATCGACCAATTTCGTATTCTAAACTCAATTTCTGAGATTTTGACTCATAAATCATCGAATTTGGTTCATTAAACTAAGCGATATGGTGGTTTGAAGTTGATTCATTTTCCAGCAGCTTGCTGTTTTACTAAAAATTTGACAGCACCTACTAGCAAAATTTAACTTCGAGGCTTCACCTCCTTTGGCCAGCTCCTACTTTAATATTTACATCATAATCCCCTTTTTAAAACACCAAAATAAGTAAGTAAATCAACCTAAAACATTTAGCCAACTTTACCTAAGTTTATGAGAAATAAGAGCTTTTCATTCAATACATAATGCACCTAAAATTTACCAAATTTGCTAATGATCTTAGCTTACTTCAATTCAACTTTTAATATGCTTATTTCAATGGTTTACCTATTTCCTTGTGAAGTTTTAAACACATTATAGTCCCCAATTCAATAGATTTCCAAATCCGATCACGACATCCTTTAGCGCAACCTATATCATTTTGTCTATGTCAAAACATCATGTATGAGTGCAAAATGATAAAAAAAAAAACAGAGTTTAGTCTTGGGATTTTTGTCATAATCTCGTGTTTGTAAATTACTGTTTGAAATTAATAAGAGTTATTTATTTCATCACTTTGTGTCTCGCAATATTTATAAACTTTTCCAATAAACTAAGCTCCAGGGTCATTGAATTTATGAGAGAACTAGAACTTGAACGGTGTGTAGTGGACACACAGGGAGGATCACGTTCGAGTAAATGACCCGAACGGTCTACAGTATATGGATTGGGTTAGAGACCTAATCCTGAATACACTGTGGATGCGGCCCGCTTTGTATTAGATACAAACGAGGTGATCTGACTCGTTCATGTGGTTGACATGCGAGTGGGGGCATCCTGTGCAATGAGATTGTACAAGACCGGACCGTGAATTATTAGACCTCTCGATGTAACACCGCTGTGATGAGATTAATAATATCGTAGATGACCATTAGTGACTCGACACAGAATCACAGCGTATTACGGACTCTCGCATGCAGGGTGCGTCCTTTGACTAGTACGGGTGAGGGTGGTCACGATTACTCGCCCAATATGCCTATCTTCTCAGGGACAAGACTAAGTAGGGAGCTGGGAACTTAACTATGCGAGATGGAATTCACTCGTACCCGCCTTTAGGGAAACTAGAGGGGTTGTTCCCTTAAGTGTTGTCTCCAGGGCTTGGACAACGGGCGCCCACCTTCTCACTGGCCCGAGAAGGATGTTGTGTATAGTTGGACCATCACAATATGTTGTTCATTAGAGGAGTAGTGGGGACTTAAGGAACAAGAGGTAGACACAAGGGTAAAATGGTAATTTGACCCAGTCGTGTCTACGAACAACCTGTGAAGGGTCGACTCATGGGCATTGGTTATATCAGTGGACACGTAATATTCTGCACTGACGGGAGTGCAGCTACGGCCTATAGGTGTTACCGTAGCTAATAAATGTTAATTAATCGGGTCAAAGAGTTTGACAGGTTAATCTCGGATCATTGGAGCCCGTCACTGTAGGTCCATTAGGTCCCTCGGTTGGCTCAATCTGGGTTAAAAGAAGGGTTAATGTTTTGGTATGAAATTGAATTGTTCAATTTCACTTTAAGGGCATTTATGTCATTTATATGAGATATGAATGATATAGTATATAGTTTAATGTGAATGAGATTCATAATAAACTATAGGTTAGCCTAATTGTTGAATTAGGGCTAATTGGAGAAATTAATTGAGAGAAATTAAATGAGATGTGATTCAATTTAATTAATCCACAATTATTGCAAATGAGATTTGCAATATGAGATATGAGATATCTTATATTATGTGATTATGCAAATGAAATTTGCATAACCTATGATTGTTGTAAAGTGGTAATAATGTGGAGATCTTAACTCCATCATTCCCACTATTTAAACCCTTTGCAAGAAGGGATTGATGTGCATTCTCTCATTTTTTGATTTTGATCAAAAAGAAGAGATCAAAATTCTCTCTACTCTCTCAATTCTCCTCCCTCTCCAAAACTCTAGAATCCCACCATTCTCCTTCTTTCCAAAAGAAGAACAACCAAGGTTCCAATTGGTGGTATTGTGTTCTTGTTCGTGGGATTTGTTCGGGATCGTAGAGATCGTGTTTGTTCGCGAAGTGTTCGTGATCTTTGGAAGAAATATTGAAGAGAGTCTTCAACAAGTAAGTACAATTCATCTTGTTCTATTTTCTTCCTTCTTTTGCATGTTTAGCCTAGATCTAATAGTTAGATCATTTTGACAAAATCAAGTAGCGTAATGATACCATGACGATTCGATCGTCTTCCGCTGCGTGGGTATTTTCATTCCCTTCATTTAGGGCTTACAATTTACTACCCCCTTAAGAGAAATTTCGCCCTAGAAATTCAACACGAGAAAAGTTGTGGGTACTTTTCTTTCATTTGGTCTTCGCTCTCCCATGTTGCTTCTGTTGGGGTTTGTGCCCTAAAACTCGTAGTTTGTAATTATGTTCTAATTAATGTAATAAAGTGTTATTATTTCAATAAAGAGTTATTGTTCGTTATCTACGAGTTTGCCTTTGTTTAAACCCTAAATCCATTAAACTAAACATCCAAGGTTGTTAAATGTATCTTTAACTGAATGTAGTGTACATATAAGAGATCTCGGTTCGAGATACAACCTAAAGGGTCTATAGTTATGGGATAAGGTTTGGGTACCTTACCCTGGTAAAACTATGGATGTGACCTACTTTGTATATGATATAAACACTGTGATCCTAACGTGTTCGTGTAGATGACATGTGAGTGGGGATATCCTATGTAATGAGATTACATAAGACCGGACCACGAAATAGTAACCTCTAGCTGTAACTCTGTTGACTAGTTAGGTTTCTATTTCACCAGGATGACTTAGGCAACTTGATATCAATCCTGAGCACGTTACAAACTCCTGTTCGCGAGGGATTATCCTCTAACTAGTATGGGTGAGAGTGGTCAGATTCGCCGACTCAATATGCCTACCTTCTTGGGGACAAGACCGAGTGAGCGGCTGGGAACTTAACTTAGCAAGATGGAATTCACTCCTTCCCGCCTACTAGGGTAAGTAGAGGAATGTTCCCTTAAGTGTTGTCTCTGGGACTTGAACAAAGGGCCCGACCCTCTCATAGGCCCGAGATGGACTCTGTTTGTTGGTAGGACCACAAACAAATTGTTCATTAGAAGAGCACTGGTACTTAAGGTACAAGATGTAACCCAGGGGTAAAACAGTAATTTGATTCAGCTGTTGTTATGAACATTCGTGAAGGATTGACTTGCTGGTATTGGTCAATATCCGTGGACACAGAAATATATTTGCAGTGAGAAAAGTGCAGCTGCGGGACTTTAGTCGAGTGTTCACGTAGTTAACGAATGTTGATTGGGAGGTTAATGAGATTAACCGAGCAATCTCATATCGTTGGAGCTTCTGATCTGTAGGTCCATTAGGTCCACCTTCTAGCTCGTAAAGGGTTCTTAGATCATTTGAATTTGAAATGTTCAAATTCATAAGGGAATAAACTTAATGTATATTGATACGATATAATATATAGTTTTGGAACTTTATATTACAAATTTAATGTGAATATGATTCATATAATTAATTAAATATTTGAAAGAGTTCAAATATTAAATTCAAATGTGAATATGATTCATATTTGAAAACTATAGGTTAAAATCTAATGTGCATTTGATGTGCATTAAACTATAGATTAAGGGGTAAAATGATTAAATAAGATTTAATCATTTAGTATTTTATTAAATTAGATTTAATTAAATGAATTAATTATAATTTAATTAAGTGTAATTTAATTTAATGTAATTAATTAATTGTTAATTAATTACTTTATTAATTAATTAGGAAACGTGTCATGTTGACACGTTCCCACTAACCCCCAACTCTCCCTCGATAGGGAGTGGGGAGTTACCCACTGAAGTCATTCTCCTGGTGAGATGGGCAGGATCGATGAAGGAATCATTCGATTGAATTAAAGCTTACAGTAGAATTCTCTCTCTCTCTCTCAATTCTCATTCTCCAATTGTCGGAACCCTTCCCACCTAGGGTGATCTAAGCATTCAAAGGATAGAGGGTTTTCCTCGTGGTATTGTCCTGTTGAAGAAAACAGAGAAGTGTCCTTACTTGCTGTGTTGCTGCAATAGAAGCAAGGAGTTGCTAGAAACTGAAACTACAAAGGTAACTTCTCTTCCTTTTAGTTTAATTGTTATTTTCAGCATGTTTGCATGTATATCTCCATGCCTAATTAGATTAGAAAATGCATGTTTGTTCTGTTTTTATCAATGTATGGGTTTTTGCATTTCAACCAAAATATACTTGCAAATTACGATTCCAAACTCGTTTCCGCTGCTCAAGGGGATTAGATCTCCATCATCTTCCTCGACTTCGTGATTTCTCCACAATACCTTTACCAATGGTATTGACTTGTTCCTTAGTACTTGTTCTTTCCGATCAAGTACTTGTAGAGGTTCTTCCTCACAGGATAGATTCTCCTTAAGTTGTAATGGTTCTGCCTTGAGCACATGTGATGGGTCAAAAATGTATTCCCTCAACATTGATACATGGAAAACATTATGTACCTGAGACAATTCTATCGGTAAAGCTAATCTGTAAGCTGATGGCCCTACACGTTTCAAAATCTCATAAGGCCCTATATATCTCGGGCTTAGTTTCCCTTTCCTTCCTAACCGTAAAATACCGTTCCACTGAGAGAGTCTCAAGACAACTTTATCTCTGATTTCGAATTCTAAATCTCTTTTTCGTTTGTCAACGTAGCTCTTTTGTCTATCTTGTGTTGTCTTTAGTCTTTCCCTGATAAACTTAACATTCTCCGAGGCAACTTGGACCAACTCTGGCCCTATCAGCTTTCTTTCTCCTACCTCCCCCCAACAAATAGGGGTTCTACATTTCCTTCCATATAATGTTTCGTACGGTGTCATTCCGATGCTAGAATGATAACTATTATTATATGCAAACTCCATCAACGATAGGTGAGCCTCCCAATTTTCTTTATATTGCAATACACATGCTCGAAGCATGTCTTCGAGAGTCTGAATGGTTCTTTCCGACTGACCATCGGTCTGTGGATGAAATGTCATACTAAAGTGCAGCTCAGTTCCTAAGGCCTTTTGAAGACTCGGCCAGAACTTGGAAGTAAATCTCGAATCCCTATCCGACACAATTGATATTGGGGCTCCATATTGGCTTACAATCCTGTCAACATATAATTTAGCAAGTTTATCCAGAGTAAAATTACCTTGACGGGTAATAATCGAGCAGTCTTAGTCAGTCTGTCTACTATCACCCATGTCCTATCATAACCGCTCGGTGTCCGGGGAAGTCCAAATAAGAAATCCATGGTTACATGCTCCCACTTCCATTCAGGCATTGGGTTTCAGTAACACAGGCTATGTGCACAAGATTACAGGAAAAACTCAAGAAAATTTTTAAATTAACTCAGATTCATATCATGCTCTCGGGTTTCAGTAGAATCACAAAAATTTTCAATTAAATCTTATCCTACGTCATCCTAATCATACTTATTATAAGATCAATCAGCAATTCAACACATACTAAGGACAGTCACAACAGGTAAACAACATATCCCACCCCCAAACTTAAACTAAACATTGTCCTCAATGTTTGCAAAAGAAGCTCAAAGAAGATAAAAAGTGTAGGAGTGAACAATATTGTCCTGAGTACTGGAGATCTTCATTTTTTCTTTTGAATTCCTTGGACGGCCAAGTCACATGAGATAAAGTAATGCAGAACGGGAACATGGATTTCACGAGGGGTGGCATCAACGAAAACCTAACAAAACAAAGCAAACTAAGAACTAAACAAACTAATTAACTAACTAAAAACAAAAAATATAGATAAATGAAATGTAAAGCTTGGGTTGCCTCCCAAGAAGCGGTTTCTTTAATGTCTTTAGCTAGACTGGACCCATGGTTGGCATCAAGGCACGTAAAATTGCTCATATTTCTTCGGACCCTTCTTGTTTGATTCGATATAGCCTTCTAAGTCTAAAAAGCTATCTTATTTTTCTTGGGCACCTGAAAGATAAATATCTTTGTTATTTTTGTTTACTGAAATAAAAGAACAAAAGTAAAAATAAGACTCATGAGTATAGGAAAAATGGTTATCAAGATTAAGAGAAACTTTTGGAGATAAAGGGATGGGAGACTTTTCAGCCTCAAACTCTATCACCTGAATTTCTTATGTGGAAGTGATTGCATTACTATTCCCTACCTCACAAACATATTTCTAGTGTGTTTTAGTCTCCTCCAACTCATCCTTACTATCATACGCATAAGTCTGCCTAGGATGCTCTTCCTCAGTGGCAATGATAAGAATTTGTTCATGTAGGGTCTTAAGGGATTCAACCATTTGATTGAGATGATGAGTTATTCCATTTATTGTTGCCCCAAGTTCCACCACTTTAGTTTCCAACCTATCCCACCTTTCTAATTCAACATGACACAAATTTTTAACCCTCAACTCTAAAGTATATTCCATTAATAAATCCACAAAAGAAGAGTTTTCTATAGATTGGTTGGGGTAGGAAAAATCTTGGCTCCAAGTGCCTATATGATTACCATCAAAAGAATTTTCATAAATCATAGATTCATAATGGTAAGGATTAGACAATTGGTATCCAGAGAAATCATGATTCACATATCTAGGATCTTGAGAAGGATAGTACATTGGCGAAGAATTAAAATCATGAAAAGTCATACTTTAAATCACAACAATTCAAATCTAAACTTTTACACAAAAATCAACACAACCAAAATAGGAGACAAAGACTCGAAACACAAACAAAACTAAATTAAGAACAAATAAAGAAAAAAATTAACACAAAAAATAAATAAGGAAAGAAAACAAATAAGGAAAAAATAAATAAGGAAAAAACAAATAGAAAAAAAAACATAAACACAAAAAATGAAAGAAACAAGAAAAAAAAACTTTTAGTCTAAAATCTTGAATTTTCTCCTAATATTATTCAATCTAACTAATCGTCATTCCCCGGCAACGGCGCTAAAAACTTGTTGCGTAAAATAATATTGCAATATGATAACTCGCCATAGGATAGTTATTTTACTAGAATTTCAGTGCTTAATTGACTTGAATTGCATAGATCTCATTGAGCTTCATGTTATTTTATCCCTAAATTATGAACGTTAGTTAGAAAATCTTGAATTTAAGCACCAGGTTCTAAAAGAATTAATTTTGATGTTTTTGTGCTTTAATTTAAGAAATTTGGAGAAATTTGCTAACAAGTAATTAAAGACCGGAATTTGAGATTTTTCTTAACTTTTACATATTTAATTTGATTTATGATTGATAATGATGTATGAGGATTTATCTGTGTGCAGGAGATGTGTAAAAGAAAAAAATATTACAAGAACCCCTAAGGACATTTTAGACATTTTACCCGAAGGGCAAAATGGTCTTTATACCCTAAAATGGCGTTTTCGTAATTATCAAACTAGGGCAACATCTCCTTGTGAGAATAGGAAAAGAAGAAAATAAGAGTTGTTGCTTGTGTTTGAGGCAAGGGTATGCAATCTTATTTGGTGTTTCTCGAGGTCAAGTTTATCATAAGGGTTCTTTAGTGAGCTTATGTTTAGTATGTCAATCAAACTAGTTAGGATCCAACTCCTAGGCCAAAAAGTTCGAAATCTAGAAGCCATGACAAGTTAGGTAACCCATACATCTTTTAACAGCGCTCCAAAATTAGTAAACTCTGATTTTGTGATCATTTCAGGTTTGGGGGAGTTACTCGACCTCTCTAACTCAATGAGGACATTGAGTACTCTAAGTTTGGGGGGAAAGGTAAATTCTTCGTGTTTTTTTTAAGGAAAAAAATGAAAGAAAAAGTGAAAGAAAGAAAGAGTGTGCAAACCTTTCATTTCCCTAAACTCCATTGAGCTAAACAAAAAAGATGTTTTTTATTTTGTTATTTAGAGTCAGTTCAGGCAACTTGGTGCTCGATGTCAGGGGGTTTGTGCACTAACCATGCTGGCCACTTGGAGCGAAGGCATCAAGCAAGTAACCTGTACCCATTGCTTAGGTGTGTTGCGCTAACCACGTGTGTCATTCTAAGAACTACGGGAGAACCCCATTGCTTAGGTGCGCTGCATTAACCACGTGTGCCATTCTAAGAACTACAGAAAAGTCGGAAAAAAAAATAGCCCTAAGTTGTGTGTTTAAGGAAATGGAGGGGGTAATGTACATATTTGTTTTAAAATATATATATATATATATATATATATATATATATATAATAAAATTAAAAGGAATGATCATGAATTTTTGGACATGCGAGTTTTGGAATGTGACTTATCCTTAACTATGGCTTGCCTAATTTGAATGATTAGGACTATAGTGATTGAGCTTGAGGGTAGGTACTACATCCTAATTGGTTTGCTCTTGGGTACTGAGGCATAAGTGTTATGTAGGAAACTCTGGATGAACCACTTAGAAAGCATTGAATGAATGGTAACTTGCAGCTTAGAGCATAAGTCTTTAACTCTTGTTCAGTTAACCCAATTGATTTGAGTCTTGGAAGGTCTTTAAAATTTTTAGGGAATAGAACTCATTGAGGACAATGAGTAGTTCAAGTTTGGGGGTTTGATAACTCGTCTTAGGAGAGTTATTTACTAGAATTTCAGTGCTTAATTGACTTGAATTGCATAGAATTCATTGAACTTCATGTTATATTATCCCTAAATTATGAATGTTAGTTAGAAAATCTTGAATTTAAGCACCAGGTTCTAAAAGAATTAATTTTGATGTTTTTGTGCTTTAATTTAAGAAATTTGGAGAAATTTGCTAACAAGTAATTAAAGACCGAAATTTGAGATTTTTCTTAACTTTTACATATTTAGTTTGATTTATGATTGATAATGATGTATGAGAATTTTTCTGTGTGCAGGAGATGTGTAAAAGAAAAAAATATTACAAGAACCCCTAAGGGCATTTTAGACAATTTGCCTGAAGGGCAAAATGGTCTTTATACCCTAAAATGGTGTTTTCGTAATTATCAAACTAGGGCAACATCTCCTTGTGAGAATAGGAAAAGAAGAAAAGAAAAGGAAAGAAAAGGGAAGTTTTCGTTAGTGCGTTTTGCCAAGGAGAGAAATCGGAAAGAAGGATTGTTGAAGCAATCGTGAGAGGCAGACCGAGAGGAGCTTTTGTTTTGCTACAACAAAGCCGAGAGAGAAGGAATTCTTGAAGGGCGTTGCTACAACAAGGCCGAGAGAGAGGATTCGTGAGGGCATCGGGAGAGTCAAACTACCACTTTGTTGAAGCATTCGGAGGACAAGGGCACTGAGATTTGCTATAGCATTTGCGAGGGAAGGCATCGGGAGAGTTGACCTATCGATTTGTTAAAGCAATCGCGAAGGAAGGTCAGAGGAACCGTTTGCTGGGCATTGGCGTGAGGAGTCACCCGACTATTGTTGAAGCAATCGCGTGCAGTTGCCCGACTATTGTTGAAGCAATCGTGTGGAGTCGCCCGACTGTTGCTGAAGCAATCGCGTGGTAAGCTGTGATGAGCATAACCCGAGAACCCATTTACTGAAGTAATTGGCAAATCGGTGCTGATGTCAACTGAGGCAATTTGCTGAAGCAAAGTACCCTGCCTTAGACCAAAGTTGAGGTGTTTTGATAGGCAATTGTTGAAGCAAAAAAAAACAAGCTACCTGTTGTGTAACTATCTCTTACTTTGAAGTGTTATTGCTTATCATTCTTGCCAATTTAACACTGTTTTTTTGGGTTGTTATACACTGATTAGAAGTCAAATTGCTCACTATTTAGACGAATTGTGTGGTTGTTTTGTGCTGCTATTTATATATAAATCTCTTCATTAGTGAAAGCATGCTCAACTTAAAGATGTGTAATTTGACTCCAATCATGAGCTAAATTCTCCTAGACAAGGGTTAGGTTGTTCTTCAATGTATAAATTGGAATAAATTTATGGTTGATGCCAAGGTTGCGTTTATATGAAATTTTATTGTTTTTAACGATGCATGAGAATTAAAATTTGGCCACTTTAACTTCTCTAAGAATTCATGAACTTGGAAAAGCTAGTGAATTAGAATCCTAAAATTTCATTCTAGGATCTTGAGTTAATTAGGGGTAATTAACCCACCTAGAACATAAAAATCATGAGTGTAATTTAAGTCTCAATTGGGAAATTGTTGGTTTTAAAATTTAGTGATTTTGGAAAAATTCACTTTACCACATGTGTAGGTAAATTCAAGGCATCAACTACATTTTTTTTTATTCTTATTATGCATGAAACTTCAACTTAACCCAAGCCTATTTCTCATTATAAAATCTCATCTTTTCCTATTTTCCTTTCATTGCATCCTCCTATCATCTCGTTTAGTTTCTATCATTAATGTTTTTCGCATACTTTGAATTATTGCATTAGTCTTAGTTACATTTAACTCATAAAAACAACAAAAAAAAAATCCAAGTCCTATTTTCACATCGTATTCATTTATTTTCAACAAAAATTTGCATGCTCATGCATTGCATCAAAAATAATAAGAGAAATTTCTAGGGTACTCACTTGTTTAGATTCTGCTAGTCCTCGTGGGATCGATACTTATCTTATCACTTGCTACACATGACCGTGTATACTTGCACGTCATAGAAGAGTCAGAGTCTCATCCTAATTTGCATTAGTTTAGGGCACTGATATATTCACATCAAGTTTTTGGCGCCGTTGTCGGGGACTAGTTTTGTAAACCCGAGATCTCTTTTTGAAATTTCCTTAAAAAAAATACAAAAGAAAAGAGAAAGGAAATGTTTATTACACTTGGTTTGCTTTGTTTAAAAAAAAAAAGAAAATGAAAGATATGTTTGATATGTATGGTTTTGTTTTAAAAAGAAAAGAAAAAAAAAAGAAAAGGAAAAGAAATAAAGAAAGGAATAAAAAAAAAAGAGAAAGCAAAGGGTAAAAGACAAAAAGAAGTTCACCGCCTTAACCCACCATTTTTCTCCATTTCCTTCTCATTTTAACAAAAGAAAGTTGAGGGTTCATGGGAGAAGGACGAAGGAAGAGGGAGAAAGTGTTTTCTGGAGTTGAAGTTGTAGAAGAAAGGGAGAGAACTCAAAGCAAGTTGGTTTGACAGCAAGGGAGCTCGAGCAAATTCGGATCTTAAGTTACTGATTTGTGAAGAGGAATGAAGAGGAGAGAATTTGCTGTCAAATTCGAGAAGCCTCTGGTTTTTAGGTTGTGCTGATCAGTAGGATTCGAATCAGAAGCCCTGATAGGTCAATTTCGGGTTGCAGCAGGGAAACGAATCTAGAATAGTAGATGTTTGTTTTTAGGAAATAAGCTTTCGAGGTATTTTCGAACCAATCTGTTGGGAATCTCAATTTCATTTCTTCAAATGAGTTTTAGAGGGTTCAAAAAGGAAGAGTTTGGTACAAAGTACATCCTTTTTCGCTAAGTAATGAAGAAGTTATGATTGTGTTAAATCAGGGCATGAAATCTTTTAAGTGCTGAAAAATTGATAGAATGGTTTTTGTGATTTTAAGATTGAAATTCATGAGCTCGAGGTTCTAATACTTGGATTTGGTTAGTTTGACAAGCCAAGAGGAAATAGGTCGAGTGTACGGGCCAAGGTTCTAGTTCTAACACTGTGAGTGACAAAACGAACCTCGAAAACGGTTTATAGGCTTGTATTATGCTTACGAAAATGCAAGGTTTTGCTAAAAGGAAATGGTTTCAATGCTTATTGTTTTCCTTTGAACACATGTTTATGAGTATTCATGTTTTCCTAGAAATTGTTTCAAGAATTCATTGTGAGCCTAGATTTCCTGATGGAATTTATATGTGAGCATATGTTTATTGATTTCCAAAATTTAGTGAAAATGTTAAGATTTCAAGCAAGCATGTACTAGCAAGTATTATTTAAAGATTTCCAGTTTTATGAACAAGCTGAGTAATCTTGAGTTTTACGAAAGGAAAGATAAGCAGGCATGTTTAAGTATTTTATTGTGTTTTTCTTAAACTTGAATGAGTAAATGGCTGAGATATTGAGCCCGAGGCTATATAGTACCGTGTGCACACAGGTCATTTTCTGTTGTCGACGTTGAGTGTACTCCGTGATAACAATGTTGTTGTGAGTGTTGGGCGAGCCCCACTACAACAAAGACGGTGGGAGTGTTGGGCGGACCCCACTACATCGTAGAGTAAACGTTGGTTGTACTGGGCATGGCCTACACAACGTGGATTGTTATATGTTTTTATAAGGGTTAATATTATTTATATGCCTTACGTGATTTTAACGACATACTTGTTGGTTTTCTGAAAAGCTATTATGATTACACGTTTATATTTAATGTTTGATTACAGATGCATATGCTCATAGATGGTTGGGTGATATGATTTACCAGTTTTTTATTTTAAACTTAATCACTCACTCAGCTCCATAACTCATTCTTTCAGTGTTTTCAAACTTTTCAGGTAGAGATCGAGCTCCCGGTGCCTGAAATCCTGCTATAGTCTGCTGAAAGCTCACGAGTTTGATATTTTGTACGTGGGTGGTGTTGTATAGCAAGTCCATATGTGTTGTAGTTAATTTTGAGGGGACTATGTAGTTATAGTTGTATGTGCTTTAGAGGTTGTGGTTGTGTAATCAATGTGTTTGGTCTGTTTGTGGTTCTGATGCTCTTGCCCGTTTTAGTTTTCAAGAGAGACTTAAGAAGAGTTTCTCCTTATGTATGTTTAGTAGTTGTCAAGTTTCCGATGTGTTATGTTAAAGTGTTTCATATGCGAGCATAGTATGTTTATCAGGTAAAATAGGATCAACAGGTATTGTTAAGAGGTAAACAATATCTGTTGGCGTCATGTCGTCTTCCAGGCTAAGTTAGCAGGTAGTACGTGAGGGGGTGTGACAACTTGGTATCAGAGCAGTTGGCTTTATGGGAAATAAGACAAAGCAAGTTAGCTCTAGAAGAAACTAAAAAGAAAATAGCAAGTCATTGAGTTAATTCAATAGAACTAGCAGAGCATGGTCCAACTAAGGATAAGAGTAAGTCCATTCAGGACTAGAATGTGAAAAAAAAGTCTAGAATTGTGCATTTGAGTTAAGTATTCATTACATGTCTAGTATGTTGATATGTTATAGAAGTCATGCCACCACGTATTAGCAGACGATGCAGGCAGGATTAGAAGCCACAGTGTTTGAGGGTTCCAATCTGAGAGGGGATCTAGTGCCCGAGAGTCCAGACTGAGGCCAGAAATGAGCAGCATGCTAGTTCCTCACAAGAGGTAGGTAGGCCAGAGAGAGCAGGGCCAAGTGATCCAGGAAAGACGTATGAAATAGAACGTCTGAAGAAATTAGGAGCCACAGTGTTTGGTTGAATAAGCTTGAAAAATGTTTTGATATGATAAGTTGTCATGAGGAGCGGAAAGTCAAGTTGGCCACATTCCTGTTGTAGAAGGAGGCAGAAGGATGGTGGAAATTAATATTAGCCAGGCGTAGTGATGCACGTACTTTAGATTGGCAAACTTTCAGAAGCATATTCGAGGACAAATATTACCCTAATACGTACCATGAGGGAAAGAGGGATGAATTTTTAGAATTGAAGCAAGGGTCACTTTCAGTGGCTGAGTACGAGAGAAGGTATACCAAACTGTCACGGTATGCTGATGTGATTGTGGCATCTGAGAATGACAGGTGTCGAAGGTTTGAAAGAGGATTACGTCCTGAGATACGTACCCAGTTACAACTATTTCTAAGTGGACTGACTTTTCTCAGCTAATAGAGCCTGCTCTACGTGTTGAGCAGAGTATAACAGAGGTAAAATTAGTAGTGGAGCCTAGTTATGGGGCTTCGACAACAAGCAGTTTCCGAGGCCGTGAACAGAGGAGGTTCACACCTAGAGTAAATGTTTCAAGTCGTCGGGACTTAATGAATCATCGAGGTCATTGTCTTGTTGGTGTTGATGTGTGCTACCAGTGCGGACAACCAGGACATGTCAAGAGGGATTGTCCACACCGAGTGACAAACGCCGCAGAGGGACCAGGAGTTGAGTCCTGCATAGTTGAGCAGCCGAGAGTTCCAGTAGTTGTAGGAGAGGGCACCAGCAGTGCTAGACAGAAGGGAGTTGTAGGGAGACCTAAGCAGCAGGGGAAGGTCTACGCTATGACTCGGCAAGAAGCGGGTGATGCGCCAGATGTGATTACTGGTACAATTTCTATTTGTAATCTACCTGCACGTGTTTTAATAGATCCAGGTGCTACGCATTCCTTTGTTTCTAGTATGTTCCTAACTAAACTGAATAGAAAGTTATAGCCTTTATTTTAAAGGTTAGTTATATACACTCCAGTTGGCGATGCTTTACTAGTCGATGTAGTGTTGCGGAATTGTGAGGTCTTAGTAGAAGGTGTCAATATGTTAGTGGATCTTCTTCCACTAGAGTTGCAGGTGTTAGATGCAATCTTAGGAATGAATTTTTTATTTACTCATTATGCTTCCATGGATTTTCATGGAAAGGAAGTCGTTTTTAGGAAACCAAGGTTGGCTAAAGTGGTTTTCAGGGGTGAAAGGAAGATTATTCCTACGAGTTTGATTTCAGCATTAAAAGCTGAGAAGTTGTTGAGGAAAGGTTGCACGACGTTTCTTGCACACGTAGTGGAGGTGCAGGAGGAAAAACTAAAACTAGAAAATGTTCTTGTTGTGAATAAATTTCTTGATGTTTTCCAGCCGATCTATCAGGGTTGCCACCTGATAGGGAAGTTGAGTTAACTATTGAATTGTTACCAGGAACAACACCTGTTTCGCAAGCTCCGTATAGAATGGCTACAAGTGAGCTCAGGGAGCTGAAGATGCAGTTATAAGAACTAGTTGACAAGGGATACATCAGACCTAGTGTATCGCCTTAGGGAGCTCCAGTGTTATTCGTAAGAAGAAAGATTGCACCCTTAAATTATGCATTGATTATAGACAAGTAACGAAGGTCACGATACGTAACAAGTATCCTTTGCCACGTATAGATGACTTGTGTGACCCGTTAAGAGGAGTATCGGTGTTTTCTAAGATCAATTTAAGAGCAGGATACCATCAGTTAAAGGTTAGGGAATCAGATATTCCTAAGACAACATTTAGAATGAGGTACAGGCATTATGAGTTTATAGTAATGCCATTCGGTTTAACAAATGAACTAGCAGTTTTCACGGACCTCATGAACAAGATTTTCCACCAGTATTTGGATTAGTTGGTGATCGTATTCATTGATGATATACTAGTTTATTCAGTTGACAGGAAAGCCCATGAGGAACACCTGAGGATTATTCTACAAACACTACGCGATAAACAGTTGTACGCTAAATTCACCAAATGTGAGTTTTGGTTGAATCAGGTAGTGTTTTGGGGCAAGTTGTTTCAACAAATGGAGTTAGTGTGGATCCGCATAAAGTGAAAGTTGTGGCCAATTGGGAGAGACCAGCTAGTGCGACAGAGGTACGTAGTTTCCTAGGCTTGGCAGGATACTACAGACGATTTGTTGAAGATTTCTCACGATTAGCATTATCCTTAACATCTTTAACAAGGAATAATGCTAAGTTTGAATGGTCAGATAAGTGTGAACAGAGTTTTCAGGAGCTGAAAACAAGGTTGGTGACAGTACCTATTCTAACACTTCCTGTAACGGGAAAAGAGTATGTGATTTACTGTGATGCTTCGAGGCAAGGATTAGGGTGTGTGCTCTTGCAAGAAGGAAAAGTAATAGCTTATGCGTCAAGGCAATTGAAAAAGCACGAGTGTAATTACCCAACCCACGATCTTGAGCTAGCAGCAGTTGTTTTTAGCATTGAAGATCTGGAAACATTACTTGTTTGGTGAGAGGTGTCATATTTTTACAGATCATAAGAGTCTGAAATATATCTTTGATCAGAGAGAAATGAATATGAGATAGAGAAGATGGTTAGCATTGATTAAAGATTATGATTATACCATAGAATACCATCCAGGTAAGGTGAACGTTGTAGCAGATGCATTAAGCAGGAAATCGAGACTTCCTAGGGACGCCTTGTGTGGTATTCGAGCAACCTTTTTAAGAACTCTAAGGGATTCTAAGGCAGTTGTGACTGCAGAGAATTCAGAAGTCTTTAGCTCAATTCCGAGTCGGTGTTAAGCTCATCAGAGCGAGATTGTGAGAAGACATCCAATTCAGCTTAAAGATGTTATTCTAGAGGAAGCTCTCAGTTCAGCTTACGCTATGTATCCAAGAAGCACCAAGATGTAAAAAATTTGAAGGGGACGTATCGGTGGCCTCAGATGAAGCGAGAGATAGTTGATTGTGTCAACAGATGTTTGATCTGCCAACAGGTTAAACCAGTTAAACAGAGACCAGGAGGACTCCTTAACCCATTGTCAGTGCCGGAATGGAAATGGGAGCATATCACTATGGATATTCTGTTTGGAGTACCACGTACTTCAAGTGGACATGATGGTATTTGGGTAATAGTGGATAGACTCACTAAGACAACATGGTTTATACCGATTAAAGCGACGTCTACACATGATCAGCTTGTTAAGCTATACGTCGACAGAATTGTGAGTCAATACGGAGTGCCAGTGTCCATAGTTTCAGATAGGGACACGAGATTTATTTCTAAGTTTTAGCCTAGTTTACAGAAAGCTATGGGGACAAACTGAATTTTAGTACAACGTTCCATCCTCAGACAGATGGTCAGTCGAAGAGGACCATCCAGACCTTAGAGAACATGTTGAGAGCATGTGTCCTTCAATTTAAAGGAAGTTAGGATACACACTTATCACTTATGGAATTCGCTTATAATGACAGCTATCAGTCAAATATTGACATGGCACCATTGGAGGCTCTAGATGAAATACCGTGTAGAACGCTCGTATGTTGGAACCAAGTAAGAGAGCGGAAGCTAATCGATCCTGAGTTGGTGCAAATTACGACGGACAATATTAAGGTAATTAGAGAGAATCCGAAGGTAACTCAAGATCATCAAAAGAGTTACGCAGATAAGCAACGAAAGAACTTAGAATTCCAGGTCGGAGATCAAGTTTTCTTGAAGTTATCCCCGTGGAAAGGTGTCCTTCGCTTTGGCAAGAAATGTAAGTTGAGTCCTAGGTATATTGGTCCTTATAAGATAGTGGAACGTGTTGGGCCAGCAGTCTACAGACTAGAGTTGCTAGTAGAACTATCTCGAGTACATGATGTTTTTCATGTGTCCATGTTGAGGAAGTATATTCCAGATCCGACACATGTGTTGCAAGCACAACCAATTAAGCTTAAAGAAGACATGAGTTATATAGAAGATGCAGTTCAAATCCTCGACAAAAAATAACAAGTTTTGAGAAACAAGACGATCCCACTCGTGAAGGTTTCGTTGGAGACATCACGGAGTGGAGGAGGCAACCTGAGAGTTAGAGGACCAAATGAGGAAGAAGTATTCGACGATCTTCACCTAAGGACTACTAAATTTCGAGGACGAAATTTCTTAAAGGGGAGGTAAGTTGTAAACCCGAGATCTCTCTTTGAAATTTTCTTAAAAAAACACAAAAGAAAAGAAGAAAGGAAATGTTTATTACACTTGGTTTGCTTTGTTTTAAAAAAAAATAAAAGGAAAGATATGTTTGATATGTATGGTTTTGTTTTAAAAAGAAAAGAAAAGGAAAGGAAAAGAAATAAAGAAAGGAATAAAAAAAAGAAAAAAAACAAAGGGTAAAAGACAAAAAGAAGTTCACCGCCAAGTCTTTAATTATTTAACCCACCCTTTTCTCCATTTCCTTCTCATTTTAACAAAAGAAAGTTGAGGGTTCGTGGGAGAAGGACGAAGGAAGAGGGAGAAAGTGTTTTCTGGAGTTGAAGTTGCAGAAGAAAAGGAGAGAACTCAAAGCAAGTTGGTTTGACAGCAAGGAAGCTCGAGCAAATTCAGATCTTAAGTTACCGATTTGTGAAGAGGAACGAAGAGGAGAGAATTTGTTGTCAAATCTGAGAAGCCTCTGGTTTTTGGGTCGTGCTGATTAGTAGGATTCGAATCAGAAGCCCTAATAGGTCAATTTCGGGTTGCAGCAGGGAAACGAATCTGGAATAGCATATGTTTGTTTTTAGGGAAGAAGCTTTCGAGGTATTTTCGAACCAATCTGTTGGGAATCTCAATTTCATTTCTTCATATGAGTTTTAGAGGCTTTAAAAAGGAAGAGTTTGGTACAAAGTACATCTTTTTTTGGCTAAGTAATGAAGAAGTTATGATTGTGTGAAATCAGGGCATGAAATCTATTAAGTGCTGGAAAATTGATAGAATGGTTTTTGTGATTTTAAGATTGAAATTCATGAGCTCGAGGTTCTAATACTTGGATTTGGTTTGTTTGATAGGCCAAGAGGAAATAGGTCGAGTGTACAGGCCAAGGTTCTAGTTCTAACACTGTGAGTGACAAAACGAACCTCGAAAACGGTTTATAGGCTTGTATTATGCTTACGAAAATGAAAGGTTTTGCTAAAAGGAAATGGTTTCAATGCTGATTGTTTTCCTTTGAACACATGTTTATGAGTATTCATGTTTTCCTAGAAATGGTTTCAAGTATTCATTGTGAGCCTAGATTTCCTGATGGAATTTATATGTGAGCATATGTTTATTGATTTCCAAAATTTAGTGAAAATGTTAAGATTTCAAGCAAGCATGTACTAGCAAGTATTATTTAAAGATTTCCAGTTTTATGAACAAGCTGAGTAAGCTTGAGTTTTACGAAAGGAAAGATAAGCAGGCATGTTTAAGTATTTTATTGTGTTTTTCTGGAACTTGAATGAGTAAATGGCTGAGATATTGAGCCCGAGGCTACATAGTACCGTGTGCACATAGGTCATTTTCTGTTGTCGACGTTGAGTGTACTCCGTGACAACAATGTTGTCGTGAGTGCTGGGCGAGCCCTACTATGGCAAAGACGATGGGAGTGTTGGGCGGGCTCCACTACATCGTAGAGTAAACGTTGGTTGTATTGGGCGTGCCCTACACAACGTGGATTGTTATATGTTTTTATAAGGGTTAATATTATGTATATGCCTTACGAGATTTTAATGGCATACTTGCTGGTTTTCTGAAAAGCTATTATGATTACACGTTTATATTTAATGCTTGATTACATATGCATATGCTCATAGATGGCCAGGTGATATGATTTACCAGTTTTTAGATTTTAAACTCAGTCACTCACTGAGCTCCATAGCCCATTCTTTCAGTGTTTTCAAACTTTTCTGGTAGAGATCGAGCTCCCAGTGCCTGAAATCCTGCTATAGTCTGCTGAAAGCTCCACGAGTTTGATATTTTGTACGTGGGTGGTGTTGTATAGCAAGTCCATATGTGTTGTAGTTAATTTTGAGGGAACTATGTAGTTATAGTTGTATGTGCTTTAGAGGTTGTGGTTGTGTAATCAATGTGTTTGGCCTGTTTGTGGTTCTAATGCTCTTGCCCGTTTTAGTTTTCAAAAGAGACTTAAGAAGAGTTTCTCCTTATGTATGTTTAGTAGTTGTCAAGTTTATGTTGTGTTATGTTAAAGTGTTCCATATGCGAGCATAGTATGTTTATCAGGTAAAACAGGGTCAACAGGTATTGTTAAGAGGTAAACAATGTTTGTTAGCTTCATGCCGTCTTCCGGGCTAAGTTAGCAGGTAGTACGAGAGGGGGTGTGACAAGTTTTGCATCTTATTTGTGAGTTATGTGAAATTTTGTTTACTTTTAAGCTTTGTAGGATTTAGTTTTAAATTTTAGAATATCGTTTGAGTTGGGTTTTTCTACGTTTCAGGTACCTGAGGATAGTTTATGAATGTGCATCGTGAGTTAGAGTTTGAGTTTGACCCCGAAATAGATAGGACCTTTAGGAAGAGGTTGAGAGAGAAAAAATTAGCCATGGCTAACCAGAATAATCCTAGAGACCCTATAGATACTCTAGCACAGCACCATAACCCTAGAGCACCCCAAGATGTTAGAGATAATCCACTCTTTAACCTTCCAGCAGGGGGTCGTACTAATGTGATAGAGCTAGCCAATGACCAAGAGCGAGCCATTAGGACCTATGCCAACCCTTTAGTGGATGAATTGAATCCAAGGATAATCAGACCTATTATACAAGCTACTTCTTTTGAGTTAAAACCAATTATGTTTCAAATGCTCCAATTGATTGGGAAGTTCCATGGCTTACAAGCTGAGGATCCCCATCTCCATTTGAAATCATTCCTGGGAGTAAGCAATTCCTTTATCATGCCAGGAGTCTCTAGTGACACCATTAGATTGAGCTTAATCCCTTAGGGACGCTGCAAAGAACTGGTTGAATTCACTTTCGCTCGGTGAAGTAGATTCCTAGAACTCCTTGGCAGAGAAATTCCTAATTAAATACTTCCCACCTACTAGGAATGCGAGATTTAGGAATGAAATAGTAGCTTTCCAACAGTTTGATGAGGAAACCCTAAGCGAGGCCTGGGAGAGATTTAAGGATCTTTTGCGTAAATGTCACCACCATGGATTGCCTCACTGCATCCAAATGGAGACATTCTACTATGGTTTGAACACCTCCACTAAGCAAGTAGTGGATGCCTCTGCTAATGGAGCTTTGTTGGCCAAAACTTACAATGAGGCCTACGAGATATTAGAGCGGATCTCATCCAACAACTGCCAATGGGCGGATGTGAGGAGAACTTCGGTAGGAAAAGGGAAAAGAGTCCTTGAGTTGGACATGTTGAACTCGATAAATGCTCAAATCTCTTCCATGGCTTCCATGGCTTCCATGTTGAAGAATTTGACTATGGGTAACGTGAACCAAATCTCTTCTTGTAAACCCGAGATCTTTCTTTGGAATTCAAAAAAAAAAAAAACAAAAACAAAGGAAAACAAGAAAGGAAAGGATATTATTTATTGGTTGGTTGTTTTTAAAAGAAAAGAAAAGAAAATAAAAGAAAAGGAAGGAAAAGGAAAAATGAAAAAGGGGAAAGTGGAAGGTGGGACCCTCACTTAAGTTTTCTTTTTAAAAACTCATGTATCCATCGATTTCCTTCTCATTTTCAACAAAGAGCAGCAAGGGTTTCGTGGGAGAAGGAGAAAGGAAGAAGAAGAAGAAGCTTTTCATGAGTTAGAGTTGCAGAAGAAGGAAGGAGAGCTCAAAGCTTGGTTGTTTAGCAGCAAGGAGATCAACTCAATCCGGTTCTGGTTTTCTGTTCATCTCGAGCTCCAAAGGAAGAGGTAAGAGTTGAGGCTTGGTTTTCTTCAAAGCTAATTCATTTTTTAACAAAGTTCGTGAAGGATTCTTGAGCCAATTCTGACCTTAAGTTGCTGTTTTGTGAAGAGGAAGATAGAAGACAGAATTTGCTGTCAAATCCGAGAAGTCTCTGATGTTTTGGTTGTACTAATCTGTACAGTTGGAATCAGAAGCTCTAATTGGTATGGTTCGAAAGCTTATTGAATTTCCTACAAGTTTTGTGAAGAAATCGTGAGTAGAAAATGTCTGGAAGATGTCTTACATCTCAGGTTAATTTTGTTGTGCACCAGGAAAAACGAAACTGGAACAGCAGGAAGTTGTTTTGAGGAAAGTAGCTTTCGAGGTAAATTCGAACAATTCCGTTTGGAATCTCATTTTCATGTCTTCATAAGAGTTTTAGAGGGTTCAAAAAGGAAGAGTTTGGTATAAATTACATTATTTTTGGATAAGTAATGAAGAAGTTATGCCTGTCTGATAATAGGGCAGAAAATCTGTGAAATGCTGGAAAATTGGTTGGAGTGTTTACTTGTAGTTTTAAGGTTAAAAACCATGAGCTCGAGGTTCTAATACATGGATTTGGTTTGTTTGACAGGCCAAGAGGAGATAGGTCGAGTGTACAGGCCAAGGTTCTAGTTTAACACTGTGAGTGACAAAACGAACATTGGAAACGATCTATATGCTTGAAATACGCTTTGAGAAATACAAGTTTTGCTAGAATGAAAGGGTTTCAATGTTTCTTGTTTTTCTTGAACACATACTTATGAGCATTCATGTTTTCCTAGAAATGATTTCAAGTACTCATTGTGAGCCTAAATGTTTTGATGAAATTTATACATGAGCATATGTTTATCGTGTGCCGAAATTTATGGAAATGTTATGATTTCTAGTAAGTGTGTTCTAGTAAGTATGATTTAAAGATTTCAAGTTTTTACGATGAACTGAGTAAGCTTGAGATTTAGGGAAGAAAAGATAAGCAGGCATGTTCAAATATTTTTATGTTATTTTCTGAGACTCGAATGAGTAAATAACTAAGATATTGCGTCTGAGGCTTATTAGTACCATGTGCACATAGGTCATATTCTGTTGTCGACGTTGAGTGTACTCGTGTGACAACAATGCTTTGTCGTGAGTCTTTGGCGAGCCCCACTACGACAAAGACGATGGGAGTCTTTGGGCGGGCCCCACTACATCGTAGAGCAAATGTGGTTATTCCAGGTGTGCCCTACATTGTGTGGAATCTTATATGTTATTATAAGGATTATTAATATCGATATGCCTTACGAAATTTAATGTCATGCTTGCTGGATTTCTGAAAAAGCTACCATGATTACACGTTTACTTATAAAACTTTGCTACATATGCTTATGCTCATATGTTGCCAGGTGATATGATTTATGAGTTATAGATTTTATACTCAGTCACTCACTGAGCTTCATAGCTCATTCTTTCAATGTTTTCAAACTTTTCAGGTAGAGATCGAGCTCCTGGTACCTGATATCCTGCCATAGCCTGCTGGAAGCTCCTAGGGTCTTGATACTTTGTACGTGGCTGGTGTTGTATAGCAAGTCCTTATGTGTTATAGTTTATTTGAGAGGATTATGTAGTTATAGTGTGTGTACATTAGTGGTTGTATAAACAAAGTGGTTCTTTGTGTTTTAAGTAGTGATGCACTTTCCGTTTAGGTTTTCAAGAGAGACTTATGAAGAGTTTCTCCTTATGTATGTTTGGTAGTTGTTAAGTTTTCGCTGTGTTATGTTAAAGTGTTCCATAAGCGAACATAGTATGTTTATCGTGGTAAAATAGGGTCACAGTATTGTTAAGAGGTAAACAATGTCCATTGGCTTCACGCCACTTTTCGCTAAGTTAGCGAGATAGTTCGAAAGGGGTGTGTGACAACTTGCATCGAGCGATTAGCTCCATGGGAATGAGACAGGGAAAGTTAGCTCTGAGAATAAAGTAAAAGTCATAGCAAGTTATTGAGTTAGTTCAGTTGAACTAGTAGAGTATGGTTCAAGTAAGGATAAGAGCAAGTCCATTAGGGCTAAAATGTGAATAGAAGTTTAGTCATCGTGTACTTATGTTAAGTAACCATAGTATGTCTAATATGTTGAAATTTTATAGAGTCATGCCACCACGTACTAGCAGGCAGCGCGACGCAGCAGATCGGGGCGGGACGCAGATCCTACCCAAGGCCAATCTGAGAGGGGATCTAGTGCCCCGAAAGTCCAGACTGAGGCCAGAGATGAGCAGCGTGTTGGTTCCTCGCAGGAGGTAGGCAGGAAAGAGAGAGCAGGGCCTAGTGATCCAGAGAAGACGTATGGAATAGAACGTCTGAAGAAACTAGGAGCCACAGTGTTTGAGGGTTCCATAGACCCTGCTGATGCTGAGGTTTGGTTGAACAAGCTTGAGAAATGCTTTGATGTGATGAGTTGCCCTGAGGAGCGGAAGGTCAAGTTGGCCACATTTCTGCTAGAAAAGGAAGCAAAGGGTTGGTGGAAGTCAATATTAGCCAGGCGCAGTGATGCACGTACTCTCGACTGGAAAACTTTCAGAAGCATATTTGAGGATAAGTATTACCCTAGCACGTATCGTGAGGCAAAGAGGGATGAATTTTTAGAACTAAAGCGCGGACACTTTCGGTGGTGAGTATGAGAGAAGGTATCTTGAAAATGTCGCGGTATCTTCGATGTGATTGTGGCATCCGAGAGTGACATGTGTCGAAGATTTGAAAGAGGGTTACGACACGAGATACGCACTCCCGATTCTGATCATTGCTAAGTGGACCGATTTTTCTCGATTGGTAGAGACCGCCCTACGTGTTGAAGCGAGTATAGCGAGCGCGCATCGATAATGGAGCCAACTCGAGGGCCTTCAACAATGAGCGGTTTTCGGTCGCGAATAAATAAGATTAACACCCGAGTGAATGTTTCAAGCCGTCGAGACTTTAAGAATCGAAATGGCGGCGAGGCATCGAGCGAATAAATGTTAGTGGTGCCTATCGAGGCAGAGAGTCCGAGAGCACCTAGTCGATCTGCGGATCCACAAAGAAGACCACGCACAATGCAGAGTCCATGCTGCTAGTGTAGCAAGGAGAACACCTTGTGCAAATTGTGGCAAGAGTCATCGAGGTCACCGTCTTGGCTGAGTCGGTGTGTGTTACCAGTGTGGACAACCGGGCATTTCAAGAGGATTGTCCACAACTTAGAGCGGCCGCACGAGGGACCAGGGAGTTGGGTCCCATACTGAGTTGAGCAAATGAGAGTTTCGGTAGAAGTGCGCAGAGAGGCACCAGCGGTTCCAAATGAAGGGAGTTGTAGGGAGACCTGAGGCAACAGAGAAAGGTTTATGCTATGACTCAAAGAAGAAGCGGAGGATGCACGGATGTGATTACTCGTACGATTTCTATTTGTAATGTACCTGCACGTGTTTTAATAGATCCAGGTGCTACGCATTCCTTTGTTTCTAGTATATTCCTGACTAAGCTGAATAGAAAGCTAGAGCCTTTATTTGAGGGGTTAGTTATATACACGCCAGTTGGTGATGCTTTATTAGTCGAGGCAGTGTTGCGAGATTGTGAGGTCTTAGTAGAAGGTCTCAATATGTTAGTGGATCTTCTACCATTAGAGTTGCAGGTGTTAGATGCAATCTTAGGGATGGATTTCTTATTCACTCATTATGCTTCCATGGATTGCCATAGAAAGGAAGTTGTGTTCAGGAAACCAGGATTGGCTGAAGTGATTTTCAGGGGTGAAAGAAAGATTATTCTTACAAGTTTGATTTCAGCATTAAAAGTGGAGAAGTTATTGAGGAAAGGTTGTACGGCGTTTCTTGCACATGTAATAGAGGTTCAGGAGGAAAAGCTAAAACCAGAAAATGTTCTTGTTGTGAACGAGTTTCTTGATGTTTTTCCAGCAGATCTGTCAGGGTTGCCGCCTGATAGGGAAGTAGAGTTCACTATTGAATTGCTACCAGGAACAACACCTATTTCGCAAGCGCCGTATAGAATGGCTCCAAGTGAGCTCAGAGAGCTGAAGATGTAGTTACAAGAACTAGTTGATAAGGGATACATCAGACCTAGTGTATCGCCTTGGGGAGCTCCAGTGTTATTTGTAAAGAAGAAAGATGGTACCCTTAGATTATGCATTGATTACGCATAGTTAAACAAAGTCACGATACGTAACAAGTATCCTTTACCCCGAATAGATGACTTGTTTGACCATTCCACGAGGAGCATCGTGTTTTCTCAGTTGATTTGAGATCGGGATACCATCAGTTAAAGGTAAGGGAATCAGATATTCCTAAGACAAAGATTCGAGCGAGGTACGGGCATTATAAGTTTTTAGTAATGCCATTTGGTTTAACTAATGCACCAAAGATTTTCATGGACCTCATGAACAGGATTTTCCATCGAGATTTGGATCGGTTTGTGATAGTATTCATTGATGATATACTAGTCTACTCGGTTGTGAGAAAGCCCATGAGGAACATTTGAGGATTATTTTGCAAACACTACGTGATAAACGATTATATGCTAAATTCACCAAATGTGAGTTTTGGTTGGATCGTAGTAGTGTTTTTGGGGCATGTTGTCTCAAAGAAATGGTGTTAGTGTGGATCCAAATAAAGTTAAAGTCAGTAGTCAATCGGGAGAGACCAAACCGGTCACGACAGAGGTACGTAGTTTCCTAGGCTTGGCGAGATACTACAGCGGTTTGTTGAGGATTTCTCACGATTAGCATTACCCTTAACAAATTTGACAAGGAAAAATGCGAAGTTTGAATGGTCGAGATAAGTGTGAGCGAGTTTTCGGAGTGAAAAGAGATTAATTCAGACCTATTCTCGACACTTCCCGTAGTCAGGAAAAGAGTATGTAATTTCTTCGTGATGCTTGAGGCAAGGTTTGGGATGTGTGCTCATGCAAGAGGGTAAAGTAATAGCTTATGCATCAAGGCAATTGAAAAAGCACGAGTGTAATTACCCTACCCATGATCTTGAGCTAGCAGCAGTTGTTTTAGCATTGAAGATCTGGAGACATTACTTGTTTGGTGAGAGGTGTCATATTTTTACAGACCATAAGAGTCTGAAGTATATCTTTGATCAGAGGGAGTTGAATATGAGACAGAGAAGATGGTTAGAACTGATTAAAGATTATGATTGTACCATAGAATACCATCCCAGTAAGGCGAATGTGGTAGCAGATGCATTGAAAGCGGTGAAGTCAAGACTTCCTAGGGGATGCCTTGTGTGGTATTCGAGCAACATTTTTAAGTACTCTAAGGGATTCTAAGGCAGCTGTGACTGCAGAGAGTTCAGGGGATCTCTTAGCTCAATTCCAAGTCAGGTCTTCACTTATAGCAGAGATTGTGAGAAGACAGACAGAGGATAGTAACCTGCAGAAAATGTTTGGAAAGTCCAAACAGGGCTCAGAAGCAGAGTTTAAGATGAGATCAGACGGGGCCATAGAGAGGCAAGGAAGACTATGCGTTCCGAGTGTTAGTGAGCTTAAAGATGCTATTCTAGAGGAAGCTCACAGTTCAGCTTACGCTATGCATCCAGGAAGCACCAAGATGTATAAGACTTTGAAGGGGACGTATTGGTGGCCTGGGATGAAGCGAGAGATAGCTGATTATGTTGATAGATGTTTGATCTGCCAGCAGGTTAAACCAATTAGACAGAGGTCAGGAGGACTCCTTAATCCACTTCCAGTGCCAGAGTGGAAATTGGAGCATATCACTATGAATTTTCTGTTTGGATTACCACGTACTTCAAGTGGACATGATGGTATTTGGGTAATAGTAGATAGACTCACTAAGACAGCACGGTTTGTACCGATTAAAGCGACATTTACGCTTGATCAGCTTGCTAAGCTATACGTCGATAAAATTGTGAGTCAATACGGAGTGCCAGTGTCCATAGTTTCAGATAGAGATCCGAGATTTACTTCTAAGTTTTGGTCTAGCTTACAGAAAGCTATGGGAACAAAGTTGAATTTTAGTATGACGCCCCATCCTCGATGTGATGGGCGATCGAGAGAGGACCATCCAGGACCTTAGAGGACATGTTGAGAGCATGTGTCCTTCAATTTAAAGGGAGTTGGGATACACACCTATCACTTATGGAATTCGCCTACAATAACGGCTATAAGTCGAGTATTGGTATGGCACCATTTGAGGCTCTGTATGGAAGACCATGTAGAACGCCCATATGTTGGAACGAAGTAGAAGAGCGGAAGCTTATCGGTCCTGAGTTGGTGCAAGTTACAACAGATAATATTAAGGTAATCAGGGAGAATTTGAAGGTAGCTCAAGACCGTCAGAAGAGTTACGCAGATAAGCGACGAAAGGGCTTAGAATTCCAAGTCGGAGATCAAGTTTTCTTGAAGTTATCTCCGTGGAGAGGTGTCCTTCGTTTTGGCAAGAAAGGTAAGCTAAGCCCTAGATATATTGGTCCTTATCCAATAACGGGACGAGTTGGGGCCAGCAGCCTTCTGCGACCGGAGTTACCAAAGAGAAACTATCTCGAGTACATGATGTTTTCCATGTGTCCATGTTGAGGAAGTATATTCCGGATCCGACACATATGCTTTGCCCGGCCTGACCTGTGGAGCTAAAAAGAAGACATGAGTTACGTAGAGGATGCAGTTGAAATACTCGACAGGAAAGAACAAGTCTTGAGAAACAAGACGATCCAACTCGTGAAGGTTCGTTGGAGACATCACGGAGTGGAGGAGGCAACCTGGGAGTTAGAGGACCAAATGAGGAGGAAGTATCCGATGATATTCACTTAAAGACTGCTAAATTTCGAGGACGAAAATTTCTTAGGGGGAGGTAAGTTGTAAACCCGAGATCTTTCTTTAAAATTCAAAAAAAAAAAAAAAAAAGGAAAACAAGAAAGGAAAGGATATTATTTATTGGTTGGTTGTTTTTAAAGAAAAGAAAAGAAAAGAAAAGAAAAGAAAAGGAAGGAAAAGGAAAATGAAAAGGGGAAAGTGGAAGGTGGGACCCTCACTTAAGTTTTCTTTTAAAAACTCATGTATCCATCGATTTCCTTCTCATTTTCAACAAAGAGCAGCAAGGGTTTCGTGGGAGAAGGAGAAAGGAAGAAGAAGAAGAAGCTTTTCATGAGTTAGAGTTGCGGAAGAAGGAAGGAGAGCTCAAAGCTTGGTTGTTTAGCGAAGAAGGAGATCAACTCAATTGGTTCAGTTTACTGCTCATCTCGAGCTCCAAAGGAAGAGGTAAGAGTTGAGGCTTGGTTTTCTTCAAAGCTAATTCATTTTTTAACAAAGTTCGTGAAGGATTCTTGAGCCAATTCTGACCTTAAGTTGCTGTTTTGTGAAGAGGAAGACAGAAGACAGAATTTGCTGTCAAATCCGAGAAGTCTCTGATGTTTTGGTTGTACTAATCTGTAGAGTTGGAATCAGAAGCTCTAATTGGTATGGTTCGAAAGCTTATTGAATTTCCTACAGGTTTTGTGAAGAAATCGTGAGTAGAAAATGTCTGGACGATGTCTTAAATCTCAGGTTAATTTTGTTGTGCAGCAGGAAAAACGAAACTGGAACAGCAGGAAGTTGTTTTGAGGAAAGTAGCTTTCGAGGTAAATTCGAACAATTTCGTTTGGAATCTCATTTTCATGTCTTCATAAGAGTTTTAGAGGGTTCAAAAAGGAAGAGTTTGGTATAAATTACATTATTTTTGGATAAGTAATGAAGAATTTATGGCTGTCTGATAACAGGGCAGAAAATCTGTGAAATGTTGGAAAATTGGTTGGAGTGTTTACTTGTAGTTTTAAGGTTAAAAACCATGAGCTCGAGGTTCTAATACATGGATTTGGTTTGTTTGACAGGCCAAGAGGAGATAGGTCGAGTGTACAGGCCAAGGTTCTAGTTTAACACTGTGAGTGACAAAACGAACATTGGAAACGATCTATATGCTTGAAATACGCTTTGAGAAATACAAGTTTTGCTAGAATGAAAGGGTTTCAATGTTTCTTGTTTTTCTTGAACACATACTTATGAGCATTCATGTTTTCCTAGAAATGATTTCAAGTACTCATTGTGAGCCTAAATGTTTTGATGAAATTTATACATGAGCATATGTTTATCGTTTGCCGAAATTTATGGAAATGTTATGATTTCTAGTAAGTGTGTTCTAGTAAGTATGATTTAAAGATTTCAAGTTTTTACGATGAACTGAGTAAGCTTGAGATTTAGGGAAGAAAAGATAAGTAGGCATGTTCAAATATTTTTATGTTATTTTCTGAGACTCGAATGAGTAAATAACTAAGATATTGTGTTCGAGACTTATTAGTACCATGTGCACATAGGTCATATTTTGTTGTCGACGTTGAGTGTACTCCGTGACAACAATGCTGTCGTGAGTGTTGGGCGAGCCCCACTACGACAAAGACGATGGGAGTGTTGGGCGGGCCCCACTACATCATAGAGCAAATGTGGTTATTCTGGGTGTGCCCTACATTGTGTGGAATCTTATATGTTATTATAAGGATTATTAATATCGATATGCCTTACGAAATTTAATGTCATACTTGCTAGATTTCTGAAAAAGCTACCATGATTACACGTTTACTTATAAAACTTTGCTACATATGCTTATGCTCATATGTTGCCAGGTGATATGATTTATGAGTTATAGATTTTATACTCAACACCAACCGAGCTTCATAGCTCATTCTTTCAATGTTTTCAAACTTTTGGTAGAGATCGAGCTCCCGGCACTGATATCCCCATATAGCTCACTGGAAGCTCCTAGGGTCTTGATACTTTGTACGTGGCTGGTGTTGTATAGCAAGTCCTTATGTGTTATAGTTTATTTGAGAGGATTATGTAGTTATAGCTGTTTATACATTAGTGGTTGTATAAACAGTGGTTGCTGTGTTTTAAGTAGTGATGCACTTTCCGTTTAGGTTTTCAAGAGAGACTTATGAAGAGTTTCTCCTTATGTATGTTTGGTAGTTGTTAAGTTTTCGCTGTGTTATGTTAAAGTGTTCCATAAGCGAACATAGTATGTTTATCAGGTAAATAGGGTCAGCAGGTATTGTTAAGAGGTAAACAATGTCTGTTGGCTTCACGCCACTTTTCGGGCTAAGTTAGCAGGTAATTCGGGAGGGGGTGTGACACTTCTAATGCCCCAACCCCATCTTTTACACCTCAAGAGAGTTTAGAAGCCTGTGTCTACTGTGGTGAGGGACACACTTTTGAGTTATGCCCTAGTAACCCTGCATCGGCCTATTATGTAGGAAACTCAAACCAGGGTCAATCTAGGAATAACCCATATTCAAACACTTATAACCCAAGATGGAGGAATCACCCAAATCTATCATGGGGAGGCCAAGGCAGCAATGCCCAAGCCCCTCAAATGCAAAATAAAGTAAATCAACCACTTGGTTTTAGGGATCAAGGGTATCAGAATTATGGGAATCAGAACTCTACTCTTCAACCACAAAAGAAGGCTACACCCCTCCCCCCCAGCAAGTTCCAGGTGATTCTCTAGAAAGTTTGTTCAAAGAATACATAGCTCGCAATGATGCTATTATAGCTCGCAATAATGCTATTATTCAGAGTCAACAAGCTTCTCTAAGAAACCTCGAAATGCAAGTTGGCCAATTAGCAAATGAGCTAAAGGCAAGGCCACTGGGTAAGCTTCCTACAGACACAGAGTGCCCAAAGAGAGATGGGAAGGAGCATGTTCTAGCAGTAGAATTAAGGAATGGGAAGTCTTTAGGAGAGGGTAGATGTGAGAAGACCTAGAGAGATGAGTGAATTGACTCTGTTGATGAGGAAGTGCAAGATGAGGAAATGGTAGATCTAAAACCTCGGGGAACCGATGGGATTAAGCATAAACCAGAATCTCAACAAGCCTCAACTTCCTAGGAAACAACAGTAGCAGTGCCTGAGTTTAAACCACCCCCACCACCCTATCCTCAAAGACTGAAGAGGAAAGAGAAGAAAGAAGCCTATTTTGAAAAATTCATGGATATGCTAAAGGAGGTCCACATCAACATACCACTGATTGATGCGTTGAAGCAAATGTCAAACTACTTGAAGTTTCTCAAGGACATCTGTTCTGAAAAAAAGAAGCTCCAAGAGTTCAAAGTGGTATCGTTAAGTGAGGAGTGTAGAACGGTGTTCAGAAATAAGGACACCCCATAAGGAGAAGGATCCTGGATCTTTTACCATACTTGTGTCTATTGGTGGAAGACAGTTAGGGAGGGCGTTATGTGATTTAGGAACTAGTATCAACTTGATGCCTTTCTCTATTTACAAGGGATTAGGCATTGGGGAGGCGAGGCCCACCACAGTGACCCTGCAGCTAGCAGATAGATCCATAGCCTACCCTGAAGGAAAAATAGAGGACATCCTGGTCCAAGTGGATAAATTCATATTCCCAGCTGATTTTATCATCCTTGATTATGAAGCTGACAAGGATGTTCCTATTATCCTAGGGCGACCTTTCCTGAAAACAGGTAGAACTGTGATAGATGTTCACGCAGGGACCATTAAGTTGAGAATGAATGATCAAGAGGTCCAGTTTAGCATCTATGATATAGTGAGGTATCCTGATGGGATAGAGAGTTGTTTTGTCCCCCATGTCTTAGATGGAGTAATTTCTGAAACCGTCAGTGAGGAATTGAAGGGGATCCATGAGATTAGATTTGGAGATCTGAGAGAAAGTGAGTTAGAGAAGTTAGGAATGGAGGAGTTGACCCAGGGTTTGGAATAACTAGTAGAAATAGCTAAGTTCAGAAAATTCTTTGAGTCACTAGATCTGAAGGAAGGAGAGAGACCCTCTATGTTACCCTCTGTTCAAGAACCCCCAACATTAGATCTGAAACCCTTACCCCAACACTTAAAGTATGCATTCTTGGGTGATAAGGAAACTCTTCCCATTATTATATCAGCAAGTCTACCTCCTAAGGACGAACAGTTGTTGCTTAATGTCCTTAAGCAACACAAGAAGGCCATGGGATGGACTCTAGCTGATATTCAAGGGATTAGTCCTTCTTATTGCATGCACAAGATCACCTTAGAGGAAGGGACTTTCAGATCCATAGAGCCCCAGAGAAGACTTAACCCAGCCATGAAAGAAGTGGTGAAGAAAGAAGTCATTAAGTGGTTGGATGCTGGAATTATCTACCCCATAGCAGATAGCAGTTGGGTCAGTCCGGTTCAATGTGTTCCCAAAAAAGGAGGGGTGACATTAATTATTAATGAAGCTAATGAAATCATCCCTTCTAGGGTAGTCAGCGGTTGGAGAGTCTGTATGGACTATAGGAGGCTAAACAAAGCCACCAGGAAAGACCATTTTCCTCTCTCGTTCATAGATCAAATGTTGGACAAACTGGTAGGTCAAGTCTTCTATTGTTTCCTTGATGGCTACAATGGTTATAACCATTGCGCCACAAGACCAAGAGAAAACGACATTTACATGTCCATATGGTACCTTTGTTTTTCGAAGGATGCCATTTGGACTGTGTAATGCTCCTGCGACTTTTCAAAGGTGCATGATGGTGATTTTCTCCGACTATGTAGAAGACATCATGGAGGTTTTCATGGATGACTTCTCGGTTTTTGGAAACTCATTTAAGGTTTGCCTGGAGAATTTGGGAAAAGTACTCAAACGTTGTGAAGAGACACACCTAGTTCTAAACTGGGAAAAATGTCACTTCATTGTTAGGGAGGGGATTGTGTTGGGGCACAAGATATCGTGCAAGGGTATAGAGGTAGATAGGGCAAAGATTGAGATTATTGAGAAATTGGAACCACCCAAAAATGTCAAGGGAGTGAGAAGCTTCTTTGGGCACGTGGGGTTCTATAGAAAGTTCATCAAAGATTTCTCAAGAATCTCGAAGCCATTGTGTTCTCTCCTGGAAGTCAACAAGCCTTTTATATTCAGTGAGGAGTGTCTTCATGCCTTTAATGTCCTCAAGTCAGCTTTAATCACTACACCTATTATGTCCTCACCTGATTGGCAATAGCCATTCGAGTTGATGTGTGATGCAAGTGATTATGTTGTGGGAGTCATGTTAGGACAAAGGTAAGAGAAAGTAATACACCCTATTTATTATGCGAGCAAAACTTTGAATGAAGCTCAGATTAATACATAACTACTGAAAAGGAGTTGTTAGCAGTAGTCTTTGCTTTTGAAAAGTTTCGGCCATATCTGGTTGGTACTAAGGTGGTGGTCTACACAGATCATGTTGCCATTAGGTATCTGTTGGCAAAGAAAGACGCCAACCCCATATTGATTAGATGGGTATTACTTCTTTAGGAGTTTGAAGTGGAAATCAGGGATAAAAAGGGTTCAGAAAATGTGGTGGCAGACCATTTGTCTAAGATTGAGAACTCTAAACCTTTACCCTCCCACTCCCACATAAGGGATGACTTCCCTGATGAGCAACTCTTGTTGGTTTGCGAGGTCCAAGACTACAACCCCCTTGGTTCGCGGACTATGCCAATTACTTGGTTTGCAATATCCTCCCCCTTGATTTGTCAGCACAACAGAAAAAGAGGTTCTTGCATGAATCCAAATCTTTTTTGTGGGGCGATCCATGTTTATATAGACAATGTGTAGATGGTATGATTAGGAGATGTGTGATTGAAAGTGAAATACCATCTATTCTAGAACATTGTCATTCGTCCCCTTTTGGAGGCCATTTTGGTGGCCAAAGGACTACAACAAAAGTATTTCAATCTGGCTATTATTGGCCATCTGTCTTTAAGGATGCCTATGTTTTTAGCAAGACATGTGATACATGTCAGAGGAGAGGCAATATAGGAAAGAGAGAGGAAATGCCCTTGACATACATCTTAGAGGTGGAGCTCTTTGATGTTTGGGGGATTGATTTCATGGGTCATTTTCCTCCTTCTAAAGGGAATTTGTACATCTTAGTGGCAGTAGATTATGTCTCTAAGTGGGTAGAAGTCATGGCATGTCAGAATAATGACGCCAAAACAATGGTTAGATTCTTGCACAGGCACATATTCACTAGATTTGAGACCCCTAGAGTCTTAATCAGTGATGAGGGCTCTCATTTTGTCAACAAGGCAATGAATACCCTCTTGGCCAAGTATAATGTAAAGCACAGAATCTCCACCCCGTACCTTCCACAAGCTAATGGACAAGCTAAAGTGTCCAATAGGGAGATTAAAGGAATCCTTGAGAAGGTTGTAAAACCTCAAAGAAAGGATTGGTTCTACAGGTTGGGTGATGCCTTGTGGGCATATACGACCACCTTTAAGACCCCCATTGGAATGTCCCCATATAGGCTTGTGTTTGGGAAGGGTTGTCACCTACCTTTAGAATTAGAGCATAAGGCATTATGGGCCTTAAAGGAGTTAAACCTAAATCTAATTGTTGCAGGAGATCTGAGGTTGCTTCAATTGAATGATTTGGATGAGTATAGGAGATTTTCTTATGAAAATGCAAAGCTTTACAAATAAAGAACTAAAGCTTGGCATGATAGGAAACTCATTCTAAAGACTTTCGAAGCAGGCCAAAGAGTTTTATTATTCAATTCCCGCCTCAAGCTTTTTCCTGGTAAGCTTAGGTCCAGATGGCCAGGCCCTTTCACAGTGATCGAAACTCTCTCCCACGGTGCTATAAAGCTTCGTTGTGAGTAGGATGGAAGAGAGTTTCTAGTTAATGGGAAACGTTTGAAACACTATTGGGGTGAAGACTTCCAAAGAAACATGTCCACATGGAAGTTGAGTGATGATGAAGTGTAGTGAATCCTTCTATAAAAAATAAAAAAAATAAATAAAAAAAAAAACTTCTTAGCTAGGTTGTCTTTTCCCTTTTATTCGTTTTCTATGCATGATAGGAGATTTAGTTCTTGATCCAGTTGTTTCATGTTTTGCTCTTTGTTTTATCATATATAGTTAATCTTTGATTAAGTGTCGTTAGGATGTAGAATTGATGCATACAAAAGGTTAGAGGTAAGAATTGTTTCTCCCCTTGCTCGATTACCAAGCATGATTGTTCATTTCTTATGGTTGGATTAAGTGGAATTTCTATTTTTCCCTATTGAAAACTTTCCAACATACTAGTATAGGTAAACTTTTGCTTTTAGTAAAATAAAAATCTAAACCATGTGAATTTTCATTGTAGCATGTAATCTAGGATGAATGGAAGCATGTGAAAAGCTAAGATACAATTCTCTCTATTGTTTTAGGATAATAAAATTCCTAGTTTGATGCTTCTCATTAATTTTTTAATTGCATGTCTTAGAAAGAATGAGTAAATGTTGACTTTATGCTTTATTTTTGTTTTGCAGGTTGACCTCTTTTAGGTTAGATGTTGTTGACCTTTAGGTTAGGTAGTTGGATAAAGGATAGGAGTTAGTTGGAAAAGGGAAAAAGATTAAAAAAAAAGTTGTTTTGGGAATTAGTTGTCTTTTAGGGTAAAAGGGAATCCTAGACTTGGAAAGAAGCTTATATCCTAGAGTCAATCACTTCCTTAGGAATAAAAGAAAAACAGCAACATGCATTGGGCAATTTGTGTGGCTTGACCATGCATGTGATGACTTAGTGGGGAACAAGAGTTGTCTTTTAGTGAACAATTATCTTGTGACACATCTTTGCATGCATGGGCCCTTTTAAATGCACCCAATGCATGCATGTTTGTCCACCTTACAAAGAGGAAAGTGTAAGTGAAAAAACTCTTCTAACCTTGAGATCAAAGAGAAGAAAAAGAAAAAAAAGACAGCAACCATTTAATTTCTTCCTCTCCCATTTCCTTAGTATTTTTCTTGTAAGAACTCTTTTTCTTTTTTCTTTTGCTACCTCTTGCTGATTTCTTCATTTGCCAAGTTACTTTAGCAATTATTTTGGTTAATTGTGGAATCATAGAGGATACGAAAAAGACTTGAACTAGGAGAAACCAATATAGATCCAAATCTAGCTTAGGGAGAGTCTTTCTTAGCTTAAGAAGCTTGATGTTCATTTCTTAGAATTTTTCCAGTATCTTTCTCTCTTTTTTTTTATATTTAATCATGTAGCTACGAAGAAGCAAAAGCAAGAAAGAGGCCGAAAAATCGAAGAGTGCTATGGTAGAAGTAAACCCATCCAATCCTAGATCATCCACCCATTCTTCCTCTTCCTCGCGGAGTAAAGGAAAGCAAGTGGTTAGTGAATGGCCTTAAGAGGATGCATATCCTTTGGAGGCCCCTGAACCACCGGCACCTAAGTCCAAAGAGAAGAAAGAAAAGAAGAAGAAATGGTACACTAGGGAAGAAAATCCCGAAGTGATGAAGGAAGTAATGTGTGAGGAAGATATCCCTAAGAGATTCATTAGTGAAAGAGCTAGAACAAAATATGAGAAGTTAAGGAAAAGAGCTCTTTTGCTAGAGAGAGGTTTCAACCTATGCTCAAGAGAGATTCCTTCTTTCCTTTCCCAAAACATAACAAATCTAGGTAGGGAAATGTTTTGTAAAGAACCTGAGGCCGTCATCCCCACCATAGTTAGGGAGTTCTATGTGAACATCTATCTAGAGGAGAGGGTATCCATAGTAAGGGGTAGATATGTTCATTGGGACACGGATACCATTAACTCCATGCTCGAATTGCCTTGCCAACTTTATGGTAGGACAAACGAGTTGTTAACGGCCCCATTCGATACTCAAATGAATGTCGCCCTAAGAACGATAGGGATCAATGGGGCGAAATGGATGGTAAACTCAACGGGAGCGAGGTCTATGTTAGCTTCCTATTTAGCTCCTGAAGCACACATGTGGCTCCCTTTCGTGAAGTTGAATCTCATGCCCACTTCGCATGATTCAACGGTCTCGAGGAGTCGAATCATCCTTCTTTATCTCATCCTCTCAGAATTGCAAATCGATGTAGGAAACCTAGTAGCTAGGGAAATAGAAGGGTGTGCAAAGAAAAATAGTGGGAAAATCTTCTTCCCTAGTTTAGTAACCTCTCTTTGCATTAGGGTTGGGGTTCCTAATTATATTTGGGAAGATAAAATCTTAGCTAGCGGGCCTTTAGACACCATTTTGGACCATCACACCCAAGTTGGTTCAAATAAAGGAATGGGGTTAATGGTAGGAATGGACCAACTCATACACCAATGTGATGATGAGCATGATGCACCATATGCAAGATCAATCACAATTTTATTGGGAGTATGCCCAAGAAAGGGACTTAGCCCACCAAGCCGCTATGCAAGCCAATTTTTCATATCCCTACCCAAATTTTCCTGAATTCCCTCACTCCATTTTGCAGCCTTGGCTGTCGTCGGGTGATGAAGAAGAAGATGAGGTGAACAACGAGGAAGAGGAGGAAGCCCAAGAAGAGGAAGACGAGGAGGATGACTACTAGAGCAAAAGAGGGAGGCCATGTACCCTTTTCTCTTTAGTATTATGAGTTGTTTTGCTTGTTGTCTTTTGTTTTTATTTTTCTTTAAAATTTGTTGCTGGCTTTTTTTTAAAATTTGTTGATTTATTTTCCTTTTATAAGCATGTGTTGGTTTTGTTGGTTGTAATGGTTTCTGCTGAGAATTCTTTGATATTTACTTGCTTTAAGACTTCTAAATGCTCTATTTTGACTACTGAAATCCATATTTCGTGCTGATTTTCAAAGTCTTGGTTATGCATGATGTAGGTAGTTGATTCATTATGTTTAAGCAAGTAGAAATAAGAAAGATGGTCGTTGTCCCTTTCATAAAAACTAAATTTTTGCATGTTTTTAATGGTAAAAAGTGTGTTGTCTTTTGTAGAAACTTGGTGAGAAACTCATTAAAACTGAAAAGTTAGAAAAAAATCTTAGGGGGAATAAAAATAAGAGTTGTTGCTTGTGTTTGAGGCAAGGGTATGCTATCTTGTTTGGTGTTTCTTGAGGTCAAGTTTATCATAAGGGTTCTTTAGTGAGCTTATGTTTAGTATGTCAATCAAACTAGTTAGGATCCAACTCCTAGGCCAAAAAGTTTGAAATCTAGAAGCCATGACAAGTTAGGTAACCCATACATCCTTTAACAGCGCTCCAAAATTAGTAAACTCTGATTTTGTGATCATTTCAGGTTTGGGGGAGTTACCCGACCTCCCTAACTCAATGAGGACATTGAGTACTCTAAGTTTGGGGGGAAAGGTAAATTCTTCGTGTTTTTTTAAGGAAAAAAAAAAGAAAAAAAAAAGTAAAAGAAAGAAAGAGTGTGCAAACCTTTCATTTCCCTAAACTTCATTGGGCTAAACAAAAAAAGATGTTATTTATTTTTTTATTTAGAGTCAGTTCAGGCAACTTGGTGCTCAATGTCAGGGGGTCTGTGCACTAACCATGCTGGCCTCTTGGAGCGAAGGTATCAAGAAAGTAACCTGTACTCATTGCTTAGGTGTGTTGCGCTAACCACGTGTGTCATTCTAAGAACTACGGGAGAACCCCATTGCTTAGGTGTGTTGCGCTAACCATGTGTGTCATTCTAAGAACTACAGGAGAGTCGGAAAAAAAAAACTAGCCATAAGTTGTGTGTTTAAGGAAATGGAGGGGGTAATGTACATATTTGTTTTAAAATATATATATATATATATATATATATATATATATATATATATATATATATATATTTATATATATATTTATATATAAAATAAAAAGAAATGATCATGAATTTTTGGATATGCAAGTTTTTGAATGTGACTTATCCTTAACTATGGGTTGCTTAATTTGAATGATTAGGACTATAGTGATTGAGCTTGAGGGTAGGTGCTAGATCCTAGTTGGTTTGCTCTTGGGTACTGAGGCATAAGTGTTATGTAGTAAACTCTAGATGAACCACTTAGAAAGCATTGAATGAATGGTAACTTGCAGCTTAGAGCATAAGTCTTTAACTCTTGTTCAGTTAACCCAATTGATTTGAGTCTTGGAAGGTCTTTAAAATTTGTAGGGAATAGAACTCATTGAGGACAATGGAGTAGTTCAAGTTTGGGGGTTTGATAACTCGCCATAGGAGAGTTATTTTACTAGAATTTCAGTCCTTAATTGACTTAAATTGCATAGAATTCATTGAGCTTCATGTTATTTTATCCCTAAATTATGAATGTTAAATCTTGAATTTAAGCATCAGGTTCTAAAAGAATTAATTTTGATGTTTTTTTTGCTTTAATTTAAGAAATTTAGAGAAATTTGCTAACAAGTAATTAAAGATCGAAATTTGAGATTTTTCTTAACTTTTACATATTTAGTTTGATTTATGATTGATAATGATGTATGAGGATTTTTCTGTGTGCAGGAGATGTGTAAAAGAAAAAAATATTACAAGAAACCCTAAGGGCATTTTAGACATTTTACCCGAAGGGAAAAATGGTTTTTATATCCTAAAATGGTGTTTTTGTAATTATCCAACTAGGGCAACATCTCCTTGTGAGAATAGGAAAAGAAGAAAATAAAAGGAAAGAAAAGGGAAGTTGTCGTTAGTGTGTTTTGCCAAGCAGAGAAATCGGAAAGAAGGATTGTTGAAGCAATCGTGAGAGGCAAACCGAGAGGAGCTTTTGTTTTGCTACAGCAAAACCGAGAGAGAAGGAATTCTTGAAGGGCGTTGCTACAGCAAGGTCGAGAGAGAGGATTCGTGAGGGCATCGGGAGAGCCAATCTACCACTTTGCTGAAGCATTCGGAGGACAAGGGCACTGAGATTTACTGTAGCATTTGCGAGGGAAGGCATCAGGAGAGTTGACCTATCGATTTGTTGAAGCAATCGCGTGGAGTCACCCGATTGTTGCTGAAGCAATCGCGTGGTAAGCTGTGAAGAGCATAACCGAGAAGCCATTTGCTGAAGCAATTGGTAGATCGATCTTGAGAGTCAATCGAGGCGCTTTGTCTTTGAAGCAAAGTACCCTGCCTTAGACCAAAGTTGAGGTGTTTTGCTAGGCAATTGTTGAAGCAAAAAAAAGCAAGCTACCTGTTGTGTAACTATCCCTTACTTTGAAGTGTTATTGCTTATCATTCTTGCCAATTTAACACTGTTTTGTTGGGGTTGTTATACACTGATTAGAAGTCAAATTGCTCACTGTTTAGACGAATTGTGTGGCTGTTTTGTGTTGCTATTTATATATAAATCTCTTCATTAGTGAAAGCATGCTCAACTTAAAGATGTGTAATTTGACTCCAATCGTTAGCTAAATTCTCCTAGGCAAGGGTTAGGTTGTTCTTCAATGTATAAATTGGAATAAATTTATGGTTGATGCCAAGGTTGAGTTATGAAATTTTATTGTTTTTAATGATGCATGAGAATTAAAATTTGGTCACTTTAACTTCTCTAAGAATTCATGAACTTGGAAAAGCTAGTGAATTAGAATCCTAAAATTTCATTCTAGGATCTTGAGTTAATTAGGGATAATTAACCCACCTACAACCTAAAAATCATGAGCGTAATTTAGGTCTCAATTGGGAAGTTGTTGGTTTTAAAATTTAGTGATTTTGGAAAAATTCACTTTACCACATGTGTAGGTAAATTCAAGGCATCAACTACATTTTTTTTATTCTTATTATGCATGAAACTTCAACTTAACCCAAGCCTATTTCTCATTATAAAATCTCATCTTTTCCTATTTTCCTCTCACTGCATCCTCCTATCATCTCGTTTAGTTTCTCTCATTAATGTTTTTCGCATACTTTGAATTATTGCATTAGTCTTAGTTACATTTAACTCATAAAAACAACAAAAAAAATTCAATTCCTATTTTCACATCGCATTCATTTATTTTCAACAAAAATTTGCATGCACATGCATTGCATCAAAAATAATAAGAGAAATTTCTAGGGCACTCACTTGTTTAGATTCTGCTAGTCCTCGTGGGATCCATACTTATCTTATCACTTGTTGCACTTGACCGTGTATACTTGTACGTCATAGAAGAGTCAGAGTCTCATCCTAATTTGCATTAGTTTAGGGCACTTATATTTTCGCATCACAATATCACAAGTATACGGGTCAAATTTTAATATAGTGATTTGAGTACAGAGTATCGTCCTTAGGAATGGGTTTCTAGATTGATTAACTACCAAGATACTTATTCTAAATTTTATCTAAAGCAACATAAATTGAAAATAAGGTGAAAACAAAGATAGAAAAATAGATAAACAAGTGGAGACACGAATATGATAGAATTGTTAGGGGGATTGATTTCACAAGTTAATCCCTTATTTAGCACATGTAATGAACTATGGTTGCGAGTTTATAAACAAGAAGTAAAGTTATTCAAAAGAATTTCTCGATCTCTAGTGATTCTCGTGCATGGCAATAAATCCTAAAGTTGCCTTATGAATTTTAAAAGAATGCACGACATGAAGCAACTTCTTAAAACGTTTCCCAAAGAACCTAAGTCACTCTCGTGCCCAAATTTACTAAAGTTCTTGGCAACTTTGCTCTAATCTAAGTCTTTTCTCTCGAATCAACTTAAACCAACAAAACATGCTAGACTTGGTCCAAGAAAAGCAAGTAACTTAAGAACGAATTACCAAAAATAAAGCAACACAATAAAAGTTCAATACATACTTAAATAAGTTCATAACAGGCTACATAATCCCCTAACTACGACAATTAGCTACTCATAATCACCATAAAAAAAAAAAAAAAAAAAGATAAAGTCATAGAAGAGTCTATAAACTAGGCTACAAACTAAAAGAAAGAGAAAGAAAACTCGTATGTGTTGATCTCGAGCCTCCATTCACGTCTTGGCTCCCAAGGAATGCTCTCCTTCTTCTCTTAGAGTGTGTATTTCGAAATTAGGTCCAAAAATCTATCAAATTCGGCTCCCCCAACAAAGGGTACAAAATGTTCTTTTTATACACAAATTCGGTACGGCGTTGCAACGTCGTGCCCTAAGCGGCAAATAAAAAAGGAAATTCCATGCGGCGTGGCAAGGTTGTGGACAGTGTTGCAATGCTGCTACCCTAACGTGTGCGCCTGCTTATCGATTCGGCGTTGCGACACTGCAAAGTAGCGTTGCAACGCCGTCTTCACAGCTCTTCTAAGCCAAACATCCGCAACATCGGCGTTGCGACGCCATGCATGGTGTTGCAACGTCGTCGCCTTGGGTCAAAAAGCTAGATTTGGTCCTTCTCCTTCATTTGTTGATATTCTTAGCTACAAAAGCCTCGAATTGATCCCGAGTACTCCAAAATATCTCCAAATGGTCTGTAAATGCTCTTAACCTTAAGTTGGATGAATTAAATACGTGAAAACTCTGAAATTATCATAAAAACTAGCAAATTATAAACCTAAGGATAACACATTTTGTGTGCTATCAATAAATAATAGGGAATAAGATAGAATAACTACATGTTATCACTGCCCTCAGTGAAATCATATTTGATGCACAATCAGCTCTTTTTCCAGGAAGGGGTAGTTACAGATAATTTAGTAATTGGTCACGAGAGTATTCATTTTCTTCGTAAATAAAAGAAAGGCGCAGTAGGATATGTGGCGCTAAAATTGGATATGAGCAAGCCCACGATAGGATGGAGTAGTCATTTTAAAAAATGTGATGATCAAGTTGGGGTTTCAATTGGAATGTGTTGATTTAGTTGTAGACTGTATTTCAACAATCTCCTTTTCTATTCGGTTTAATGTATTTCAACAATCTCTTTTTCTATTCGGCTTAATGGACAAAACACGAGGTTGTTTAAACCGATTAGAGGTCTAAGGCAAGGTGATCCATTATCTTCTTATAGAGGGACATTCAACTATGATCGCAGAGGAGGAACAACGTGGACATATATCAGGGATTGTTCTTTGTAGATGACAATCTTATTTTTTTTTTTAATGGAAAATGTTGTTGAATTCGGTTTCTTAAAGTTTTTTTCTTCAAATGTATGAGAAGGCATCAGGACAGAGTATTAATTTAGGCAAATCTGTTACGTGCTTCTCACCTAATGTTAATAGTGGGTGTAAGGAGTTCCTTGGACAGATCTTGCCTATGAATCTAGTGGAAAATGTGGGAACTTACATGGGTTCCCTTCATCTTTGACAAGATGTAAGGGCTTAAACTTCAAAATCGTTAAGGATAGATTCTGGAAACTTCTACGAGCTGGAAGAGTGATAATTCTCATGAGAATTATTTGTCCTTTAAATTTAGTTATGTTTGTGATTTTTATCAATATTATTCAATGAAAAATTAGAAAATGGTTGAGTGTATTGACATAAATATTGGAGAACCTTTAAATTAAATAAGTTGACAAAATAGAGCAATGTAGAAGAAATTTCTCACTTGATTGACTTTTGCTTGCAGATTTTGGGCAAATTGCAAAAGTTATGCAATTGCATTCTTGGCAGATCTGAAAAATTAATATAGAAAAAAATGAAAATTAAGGCTTTAGAAGGTAAAATACCCACGAAAATTGAAGAAAATTATAAGTTGTAATTGTCCATCAACCAAAAAGAAAATCCTAGCATGTAAACCCTATATATTTTGGATGAAGAAGTCGTCATGGGTGCACGTTTTTGGAAGACTTTTTACCTTTTCGTTCTTTGTTTTTTTGGACAGTGTTCTGTAGCTTTTGTGTTTCTGAAATTTTCATTTATTTTGTCGTGTTCTTTTACCTTTTAGCCCAATATTCTCGTTCAATTTCATCACAACAAAAGTTAGTGGTGGTATTGAACAAAAAGAGCACGTTGTTTAGGAGATTTTTTCCGTTTTTAGTTTTGGGTTTTACTTCATAAAGACGGTAGTTCAATAGAGTTTTTTTTTTAAGTTATTTTGTTGTATTGTTCTTCAATTTTGTATCTCCTAACCCCTCTCTCAATCCGATTTCGATGAAGATCGTGAGTTGTAATGAACAATCTTGTTTGATTGAATTGAGGCCAAAGGATTCGTTTGTGCAGTTTACTTCAGCAAGTAGTATTAGATTTAAGGGCAAAATACATTTTTGGTCCCTCAGTTTTGCGCTTAGTTCTCTTTTAGTCTCTCAGTTTTCAAACTCAACAATTTAGCCCATGAGTTTTGCATTTAGTTACATTCTTAGTCATTCCATCCAATTTTTCGTTAGTCTCTAACAGAACGCTGACGTGACACCTATTTTTATATATAAATATATTATTTTACTAATCTTAATTATATTTAATTTAAAATTTATTTTTATTTGAAAAAATACTTTTTTAATCTCTCAATTTTGTATTTGGTTATATTTTGGTCCCTAAGTTTTTAAAAACTTAACAAATTTACCCTCAAGTTTTGCATTTAGTTACACTATTAGTCCTTCCATTCAATTTTTCATTTAGTCTAAAATAGTGATGTGGCACCTATTTTTTTATTAGAAATATTATTGTATTAATATTTATTTAATTTCCGTTTTTAATTAAAATTTAACTTTATATTTTTTATTTTGTTCTCCTTTCTTCTTCTTTACACTTAGTACACTATTAGTCCTTCCATTCAATTTTTCGTTAGTCTAAAATAGTGATATGGCATCTATTTTTTTATTAAAATATTATTTTATTAATATTTAATTTTTTAATTTTTAATTAAAATTTTATTTTTTATTTTTTATTTTGTTCTCCTTTCTTGTTCTTCCTTCCTCATCTTCCGCCTTTTTCTTCTTAAACCTAGTCGACCGTTGTCGAGCGCTCGCCCACTCACGCCCAAATGTCATGAAGGAAGAAGAAGAAAGGAGAAGGAAAAAAATAAATAATAAATTTTTAATTAAAAATTAAAAATAATTAAATGGGAGGACTAATAGTGTAACTAAATCCAAAATTTGAGAGTAAATTTATTGAGTTTTTGAAAACTTAGGGACCAAAATATAACCAAATACAAAACTGAGAAATTAAAAAAGTATTTTGTCAAATAAGAAATAAATTTTAAATTAAATATAATTAATATTAGTAAAATAATATATTTTATATATAAAAATAGGTGTTCACACGAGAATTCAATCAACGAATGAGAATGAGACATGTGTAAATGAATTTGTATTGTATTGATTTCAGTATTTTGTGAGTACAATCTCTAATACTTGATCCTTTGATTCTCTCTCATGTTTGTATATTTCACTCGAGGGCTACAAAAGCTTGTTCTCGAGATTGAAGTTGCAACGGATTCTTCAGGTTCGAAGAGGTGTTCTTCAGATTCGAAGAGATGTTCTTCAGATTTGAAGAATGTTCTTGATCTTCGAAGCAGTGTTTTTTGTTCAGAAAACGTTTGATCTTTAAGAATACAAAGAGTCTTCTAGTTTGTAAATTCTCTCTAGAGTCTCAAATTTCTGAACCTCCAAAATGAAGAAAGAAGGTCTCTATTTATAGAGTTCTTCTGAAACTCCAGGTGGGCTTGGGCTCGTTGGATTGGGCCTGCTCTTTGTTGGGCCAACCCTTTGAACCGGGTCAGGTTGGGTTTGGGTCAACCATTTCGGGTTAGGTCAACCCTTTGGGCTTGACCGACTTAGGCTTTTTGTCCTAGATTAAGCCTGATTGATTTTGGGCCTACGTCTTTGGACTGGGTTTGGACCTTGTTAATTGGACCTTTAATTTGGGCTTTTGTCAGCCAAATTTTTAGAAACTCAATTATATATCTGGAGTTGCCATAATTTAATTTAGAGATACCTGCAAATTTTGCAAATTTCATCAATCCCTAATTAAATATAATTTTGCCATGGGTAATGACATGGCAATTTTCAATTCGTTGAAATTTCTATTCCAACAAATGCCCCTTTTCGAAATTTATGCACAATTACGTGTCTGTGAATTTCGAAAAAAGTTATTTTGGAGTTAAATTTTAAGAGGTTTGCTCGTTTGCTCTTTTATCAAAATATGAATTTGAGTCAATATTTTGAATTTCCTTTTGGGCATAGAATTTAATTTGAATTTAGTAGACTTTTATGCTCTACTCTAATTCAAAACAAGTGTGGGATAAGGTTAAAAATTCTATCACCTTTCTTCCAACCTCGTCCTACCCAATATCCAATTTCAATTTGGGATAAATTTTGGATTATGCCCAAATTTTTGCTTGACGGAAATTTCTACCCAATTATAATTTGGAATTGGAATAAAATTTGAACTTATATTTGAATTTCAACTCATTTATTTGAGATAAAATTTGGATTATCTCCAAATTTTGATTTGAGGAAAATTTCTACCCAATATAATTTGAAATTGAAATAGAGTTTAGATTCGAATTTTAATTAGAATCCAATTTTGATTTGGGATAAAATTTGATTTGGTCTTGTGAACTTGAAATTGGAAAATTTTGAATGTACCAAAATTTTAATTTGAGACAATTCTACCAAATTTTACTTGAATTTGGAATAGAATTTGCCCTGAAATTTAGTTGAGGAATGAATATAAATTCTTCCAAGATTTTGATGCTTGAAATTGGATTGGAACACCACCCAAATTGGGTTTGATTCGCTCGAGTTTGGGATCCAATTTTGAAGAGGGAGAATAATTTTGAATTTTATCCAAAATTAAAGCCAGTAGTAAACTTTAGGCTTGCAATCAAATTGGCTTTAAAAATAACAGTCACTCGACCGAAATTAAATTAACGTCCTATAAATACCATGAGGGTGGCTCCATCTTCATTCAGTCTCGAGTTCAGGGGGCCGAAGCTGCCAGACTCCATTCAGTCTCGAGGGGTGAGATTTTTTTTAAGAGTGTGTCGGAGGTGAGAGAGGGAGCGAGAGATGGTGAGAAAGATGAAGAAGAGATGAATGTGCAGAGAGAAGAAGAAAGGAAAAAAAAAAAAAGAAAAATAAATGGCTTTACGAAAATGGAGAGGCAAAAAAAAAGTGGACCCCCTTTTTTTTACTTTTTGTTTTTTTTTCAGATCTTTTCTTTTCTTTTTAATTTTTTTTTAATCTTTTTATCAAATCACTTTTCTTTAAAAGAAAAACCCTTCTTTTTAAAAAAAAAACTTTTTTTTTAACTTGCAACTTTTTTTTGTAACATTTTTTTTCTTTTTCTTTTTTTCTTTAGGAAGAACTTACAAACTTCTTATCAACATCATCAACTTCGTACGCTACTAAGGTATATATATTTCTTCTTTTTTTTTTGCAGGATGAACTTCGTGACACTTTGAGTGAGAGCGATGGCATCCGCCCTTGTTCATCCTGTGACACTATTATTTTCTTTTATGTAGTTGAGCTCTTCTTTTTTTGTTACAGAGTCATGGTACACTTTGTCGAACATATCTCATATCTCGTCATTTTGAAGGATAGAGCTCAACCCCTTAAGAGTGGAATTAGCCTATTAGCTGAAGAACCACTTACCGGCCCTTTTTCACCCCCATGGCCCGACTTGTATTCTGATTTTATGCTCGAATTTACAATAGAAAAACTCCTGAACTCTGGTGATAAAGTATGGATTCTACAATCTTCCATCCATGACAAAGTTTACAATCGAAGTCCAGAGCTAACCCTGGGGCGTCGTTTGATTGAAGGTGAAACTCGTTGGAACCCCATGATGAAGATACCTGGGGAGTTCACCTTCACTTCCTGTTATTGGGAGTGGTTGGAATTTGTGGTTGGTCGGAATGAGGCATTACTTTGTGAGAATCGCTTGTTTAATGCGGTGATGGCCTCTCTCTATACTTACGATCGAAATAACGATGTGGTACGAGCTTTTCTTGAAAGTTGGTGTCCAACAACGAATACTCTCCATACTGCGGCGGGTGAAATATCCATCTCTCTATGGGACTTATGGATTCTTGGCGGACTCCTAATCAAAGGCAAGTTCTACAAGGAGGTTGTTCCTTGTCAGAAAGAACTAATCGGGTCGCGAGGCAAGTACAGGTACCTTCCTAAAAGTTGTGAACATCTTTTTGAAGCATATTATATGATAATCTCATCGAAGAATGAACGAGGGTCCACTCCAAAGGTTGATGCCCATGTATCTATCAGCTCCTGGATTTCCTTTTGGTTTCAAGAAACTCCATGGTATGAGAAGCCTCCCCAGCGCAAATAGAGAAAGGCTTCTACCCAGATGGCTCCAGGGTCAAAAGTCGAAATTGGACGAGTAATGAATCCAAATTATTTCATGACCTTGGTGTAGCTGAGGAAAGGCGTGATGAGACACACTTAGCCGCCTTTTTGTCATGTTGGTTGTGTATGTTTGTATTTCCTCGAAAGAGAGCCCAAGTTATTCGCCCCGGAGTTTTTAAGGTCGCTAGTCTAATGGTTGAAGGGCAAGTATTTAGCCTGGCCATCCCAACTTTGGCTAACATATATCATGGACTAGGCAAGGTAACAGAGGCTTTCGATCCAATTGGGCACTTGGAAGTTTGCATACCTATGCATTATGTTTATGGTTGGCTAGCATATTACTTCAATACGCACTATTTGGTCCCAGTAGAGGTTCGATGCCCTAAGATGGTTGACTATTCTGGGGAAGGAGGCTCAAGGTACTATGGAGATTTTGACGCCCGTGAGTTGATTCACAAAGGTGAGGCCATTTTATGGCATGCAAACCTTCAAGGTAGGAACAAACACGAGCTTCTAGAGGACGATAAAAGCTTATCATATTCCCAGTCCTCGTACTTTTGTAGTCTTCGTTCATCCTACTTGTCATCTCGGTGTGGGGACTTATTGATTATTCAACCTTATAGCCCTTACCGATTCAGCCGACAATTTGGTTTTTACCAGGATGTTCCAGGTGATTTAGGAGGAACCCCACATGTTCTTAATTTGGAGAATGTTTTACGTTACTAGAGGATTTCCGCGAAGTATAACACAATGGCTCGTGTGCATTTACCAGCCCGCACGCTAGACCCCCATGCACAAATCTCCTTGCAGTACAAGAATTGGTGGTTAGAGAAGCATGGTAATTACTTTGGGGAGAATATTCATAAGTTGGTGGGTAGTGTAATTCCTCCTCCAGCCCGCTCCAAACTACCGAAGAGTACTGGGGGTAGTCACGACGACAAAAAAATTCGTTTACCCGAAGAGGATGCCACCGCCCCTGAACTAGATAATTCGGCGCATGGTGAATCAAGCCATAGTAGTACGCAAGATCGTTGTTGAAAACGAGTGTCAAAGAAGCCCAAAGTTTCTCTCAATAATATTGATGAGTTTTTTGAAGGGTCGCCACTACCACAACTTCCTAGTCGGCCTTTGCTTACAAGTTATCGTTTTTTTTTAAACATTTTTTTTGGTTAAGAGATGATTTTGTATTCTTTTTTCTCGCTCTCATTATATATACCTTTTTTTTTGCAGTCCCTCTAGATGACCTTCCTCATGAAACGAGGGAGAACATAGTGAAGAGTCACTAACGGCCCTAACATTATCGACAATGCTACCAAGCTTGCGAGCACTTCCCAGGTGGTACCAATAGAACAAGTTGAAAACTCTTATCGACCTTCCCAAGCTCCTGGAGACACCCATCGAAGACAAGAGAAACTTACTACTGGAGGTCCTGAAGTTTCTCAGTTTTGTGCTCGTTCCGTGATTTCCAGTTACAAGCAGCAAGCAGCCATAGGCATGTGGGAAACCGTGCAACAGAAGATTGCACGCACCCCCTTTGAAAGTGTCGCAAGTCTTCAGTCTGACGCAGGAGAAATACTTGATGCCATTTCTGGGAGCAGGTTAGATAGTTCAGTTCTCCTTCAAGATCTGGTAGGTGATTATTTTAAGAGAGTAGAGATGTATAACAGACTTGCATTTACATAATCTACTCAATTGACTTTGGCAAGTAGAGATCACCAACTTGGGGTGAAGAAATCTGAACTAGTGAAAGTACGCCTTGTTGAAAGTCAATCGCTTGAAGAGCAGGATGCCCTACAACAAAAGCTTGCACAGTCAACATTGGAGATAAAGGAATTGGAAGCCAAGTTACAAAATGCCCGAGCCAACTCTGAGAAGCTTTCCAAATTAATCGATGAAAAGAAAATGACTTTAAAGCAGCAAAGGCTCGATGCTACTCGAATTTGTGACGAGATCAACAATCTTGAATGTGCCCATGTTGTAGATGAGGAAGATGCAAACAACTTAGAGTTAATTCGTAAAAGCTTAGAGACTTCACGTGAAGAGCTAAAGAGCTTCAAGTGGCAACCTTGATTCGACCAATTTCACTTTTCTTTTCTTGATGTAATTTAATAATTTCTTTTTGTTGTTTCCTTTGATTTTTTTTTCTTATTTTGTTAGGCAAAACATTTATTCATTCAAAGAATAAAATATCGAAGTCTCATTCATGGTCAAATTTTTTTTTTTTTGTTGACTAAACTTAAAGTTATCATTTAAGTTGCCTACGTACCCTTATAATGAGGAGGGATAAGTCATAACGTAGTTCAAAGAAGAAAATGAAGTAAATTTGTGACAATTGGGTCGTTCACCTTTTAAGCTCTTGCGGGCTAGGAGCATCGTGTAGTTTATACTCTTACGATTAGGAGTGTTACATTTAAGCATAGAATTTCTTTATAAATTTTCCATTGATCGGATCGATCTTCAAGCCATCTTTATCTACGATCTTGTATGCTCCATTTGTGTAATCTTCAAGTCATCTTTATCTACGATCTTGTATGCTCAATTTGTGTAGACTTCTTCAACAACATAGGGTCCATCCCACTTGAGTGTGAATTTATTTCCCGTGTGTCTTGTTGTGATGATGGGTCTTCGAACAGCAAGTACTAGGTCACCGACCAGAAATGACCTAGGCTTGAGATTTTTGTCGAAGGCTTTAGTCATTCAAGCTTGATAACATTCCAACGCTTGTTGAGCATCTAGTCTTCTCTCGTCAAGCGCTTCCAACTCCTGAAGGCGCAACTTTGCATTGTCCTCTGTTGCCAACCCCTCCTGTATAGCCATCCTGAGTGATGGAATCTCTCTTTCTAATGGGAGTACTGCCTCCATGCCATAAACAAGAGAATAAGGAGTAACGTCTGTAGGAGTGCGATGTGTGGTTCTGTAAGCCCAGAGTGCTTCACCAATCCTTTCTTGCTAGACTCTTTTTGTCTTAGAGACTACCTTCTTCAACAGGTTGCACAAGGTTTTGTTGAATACCTCTGTCAGACCATTTGCTGCAGCATTATACATGGATGACTTATACTGCTTGAACTTGAATTTCTCACAGAGTTTATCCATCAGGCTGTTGGAGAATTGTCTACCATTATCTGTCACAATGCGATGTGGGATGCCATAACGGTAGATAATGTGTGTTCGAACAAAGTCTACTACATTTTCTTTCTTTCTCTCCCTTAGTGCAATTGCTTCTGCCCATCTTGAAAAGTAATCTGTTGCTGCCAGAATATAAGAGTGACATGTTGATGATTTAGGTGTTATTGGACCAACGAGGTCAAGCCCCCCAGCCTCGAAGGGCCAAGAAGCAACAGTCAGGTGTAGAGGCTCTGGTGGCTGATGAACGAAGTTTGCATGGAACTGACAACCTTCACACTTCCTTGCATACTCCATAGAGTCGTAGATCATCGTAGGCCAATAATAACCCATCCTTTTCAGTTGGAATTGGAGCTTTGGTCCGGGCTGGTGGGCACCACAAATGCCTGAATGTGCTTCCTCTAAAGCCTTAGTTGACTCTTCTTTCCCTAGGCAACGAACGAACAATCCTTCATAAGAACGACGATAAAGGGTCTCCTTATAGTAGATGAATCGGGAGGCCCTTCTTCGCACGTCAGCCTTGCGTCGAGGGTTTGTGGGGAGCTTCCCATGTTCAAGATATTCTATGATAGGTTGTCTCCAGTCTTCTTCTTCAACAGTATAAACAGAAATCACATTTATTTCTTGACACTCATCGTTAGCCTGTGGCACGATCCACTTTTGGCAGAGCGAGATGTTCAATGTCACATCATCCGAGATCGTTAGGGCGGTGGCCAAATTTGCTAGCGCATCCGCCTTCTGGTTTTTCAGAATTTGGAACATGCTCCAGTATGATGTTGTTGAACTTTCCCAGTAGTTGCCTTGCATAACTAAAATAAGGCTTCAAGTTCTCATGCTTCACATCATATTCAAGCAAGAGTTGGCTAACAACCAACTTCGAATCACCATATACTTCTATGTATGTTATGCCAATCTCAAGGGCCATTTGGAGGCCAATGATTAATGCCTGATACTCGACCACATTGTTCGAGCATAACTCAGCGAGCGTAAAGCTATAAGGGGGCATGTGCTTTTCAAGTGAGATAAAGACTATGCCTGCCCCCGCTCCGTTCCTTCGTGCAGCACAATCAAAGTACATGGTCCATGGCTCCGCAGTTTCAACATAGAAAACTCCTTCGTCAGGCAGGTCTTCACATAACTTCCAGTCTGACGGAATTGGGTGATTTGCCAAGAAGTCTGCTAAAGTTTGTCCTTTCACCGCCCTTTGGGGTACATAGATGATGTCATATTGTTGTAGTATAATTGCCCATTTAGCTAGACGCCCTGAAATGATAGGTCTAGATAGAATATATTTGATGGGATCATCTTTTGCCACCAAATGTACGGTGAAGGCTTGCATGTAATGGCTCAACTTATCAATGGAGAAAAATAAAGCGAGACATATTTTCTCGATTGGGGAGTAATTCAACTCGACTCCTGTTAAAGTTCTACTTAGGTAGTAGAGAGCTTGCTCTTTGTGTTTTTCCCTCTCTTGTGCTAGTAATGCTCCAATAGATCTTTCCTGCGCAGTAATGTAAAGTATGATTGGCTTCCCAGGTATTGGAGAACCTAAGACAGGAGGGTTTAGCAGATACTTCTTAATATTGTCTAAAGCATTCTGGCATGCTTCATCCCACTCGAACTCTGCATTTTTCTTCATCAACCTTTGAAAGGGTTGGCATCTACCGGCTAAATTGAAAATAAATCTTCTGATGTAGGCCAACCGACCTTGAAGGCTTCTCAACTCATGCAAATTTCTAGGACTTGGCATTTTCTGGATTGCTTCGATCTTGGATTGATCTATCTCGATCCCTCGATGCCTTACAACGAAGCCAAGAAACTTTCCTGAAGTCACACCAAACGCACATTTGAGAGGGTTCATTCTCAGTTGATACTTTCTTAGGCGATCAAAAACAACTTTGAGGTCCCTCAGGTGATCTCGTCGCGTTCCAGAATTAACCACAAGGTCATCTACATAGCACTCAACATGCTTATGCAACATATCATCAAATATCCTTTGCATCGCACGCTGATACGTGGCACCAGCATTTTTTAATCCGAACGGCATAACTTTGTAGCAATATATCCCTTTTGGGGTCCGAAAAGTCGTTTTCTCCTCATCTTCAAGAGCCATTCAAATTTGGTTATATCCTGACGATCCGTCCATGAAGGACAAAGCTTCATGACCCATGGTGGCATCTACCATAATTTCTGTAATAGGCAGTGGGAAATCATCCTTCGGACAAGCGTTGTTCAAATCGTGAAAATCAACACAGATACGAAGTTGTCCCAATAGGCGTGCCAATCTGTTCACATGGGAATTCAATCAACGAATGAGAATGAGACACGTGTAAATAAATTTGTATTGCATTGATTTTAGTATTTTGTGAGTACAATCTCTAATACTTGATCCTATGATTCTCTCTCCTGTTTGTATATTTCACTCGAGGGCTACAAAAGCTTGTTCTCGAGATTGAAGTTGCAACGGATTCTTCAGGTTTGAAGAGGTGTTCTTCAGATTCGAAGAGATGTTCTTCAGATTTGAAGAATGTTCTTGATCTTCGAAGCAGTGTTCTTCGTTCAGAAAACGTTTGATCTTTAAGAATATAAAGAGTCTTCTAGTTTGTGAATTCTCTCTACAGTCTCAAATTTCTGAACCTCCAAAATGAAGAAGGAATGTCTCTATTTATAGAGTTCTTCTGAAACTCCAGGTGGGCTTGGGTCCGTTACTTTGTTGGGTCAACCCTTTGAACCGGACCAGGTTGGGTTTGGGTCAACCATTTCGGGTTAGGTCAACCCTTTGGGCTTGACTGACTTGGGCTTTTTGTCCTAGATTAAGCCTGATTGATTTTGGGCCTACGTCTTTGGACTGGGTTTGGACCTTGTTAATTGGACCTTTAATTTGGGTTTTTGTCTGCCAAATTTTTAGAAACCCAATTATATATCTGGACTTGCCATAATTTAATTTAGGGATACCTGCAAATTTTGCAAATTTCATCAATCCCTAATTAAATATAATTTGACCATGGGTAGTGACGTGGCAATTTTGAATTCATTAAAATTTCTATTCCAACAGTCACGTCAGCGTTTTGTTAGAGATTAACGGAAAATTGGATGGAAGGACTAGAAATGTAATTAAATGCAAAACTCAGGGGCTAAATTGTTGAGTTTAAAAATTGAGGGACTAAAAGGGAACTAAACGCAAAACTGAGAGACTAAAAAGGCATTTTGCCCTAGATTTAATTTTTTAAAAGAATTTGAACAATAGCTTTTTTGTACCATTGTTTTTCTTATTCAGCAAGCGAGTATTATTTAGTTTTTTTTTTAGGTCTGAGCAATTTCAAGATATTTGTGAGGTCATCTGTTGTGTGTTTTTAAAGCAATCGACCTTTGCTCATAATCTGGTATTGTTTCCCTTGTTAATTTTTCTTTTCTTCGTGCAAAACCGAATCAATTTGAGAATATTAAATGTTTACTCTTTGAAGCTAAGACGAATTTCATTCTTCCTTTTCGGTTCCAATTAATTCATTTGAATTAATTTTATTGCATTTTGTTAATTTTATTATGAGAAGCTAAATTTCCTTAGGGATTCAAGTTTGTGAATGCCCTAGAGGAAAGATGTAAAGTTCGATAGCAAAAACAATCTAGCTAATGCTTGAACCAAGGTTTCTTTTTGTGAATGAAATACGGGTAACCCTAGTTAGTCAGGTAGTGTTGTTTATCAAGCTTAAGCTTAATACTGAAAGGGTTAAGTGAAGCAGATGTCACAAAAGTGTTGGATTTTTTAATGATATATTATAAGTGAATTGTCCCACATCTGAAATGTGCAAGGAAGTGATAGGCTCATGGCACTATAAAAGAAGCATATGGCTTTGGTTTCAAAGCATCCCAGTTAGAAACACTTTAAGCTTGGTATACTAGCTCTAGTTAAATTCTTTCTTTATATTCTCTAGTCTGAGAATGGGAAAAGGGTGTGAGTGGTATAAGCTTTGGGAGAGTGTTTTTATAATTGGGGTCACATAGTAGAATTTCTTTCTGTTCATAGTTTTTTCTCCGGGTTTGGAGTTTTTCCACGTAAATTCTTGTGTTTCTTATTTTGTTTCTTTCTTTTAATTTCTCAATTATCTGCTTATTCCTGCAGTAGTAGTGGGAGGTTTTTTTCTCAACAAGTGGTATCAGAGCTTTAGGTTTATAGTTTCTTGAGTTTCTAAGTATGTTTTGTGGTTACAGCATTGTCTGAGCTTCCACATCAAAAAGGATTTTTTGAAACGGGTTATAGTTGGTATTGTGAATAGTGTGGTTGTTCACTATTTGCAGATTCGCTAGGAGTGAAGCAGATATGTCGAGTTTTATGAGTCCAGTAAAGATTGACGTGGAGAAATTTTACAGAATGGTGAACTTTGGCTTGTGGCAAGTGCAAGGTAAGGATGTGCTGATATAATCTAGGTTACACAAGGCTTTGAAGGGAAGACAGTGTCGTGTTCCTAAAAAGTTAAGCGGTGATGGTGGTCTAACAGAGTCCAGTGATGGTTCCAGCAAAGGTTCTAAGAAGTCTAGCATGACAATCTGGAATTGGAAGAAGAAGAAGAAGAAGAAGAAAGACTTCGTGCAAAAGAAAGGTTGCTAGAAATGCAGACAGTCTGGATACATGAAAAAAAATTGTCCTAACAAACCAAGTTCGTCAAAAGGCTCTGGGTCGAATGTTAACATGGTCTTTCTCGTTAGGGGAGATGGTGACTGAAGGGAATAAAACTCTCACGCAACGGAAGACGATTGAATCGTCGCGGTGTTGTTGTGCATTTGAATTTCGTTAAAATCGATCTAACAATTAGACCTAAGTTAAACATGCATAAGATGGAAGGAAAAACAGTAAGTTAAAGAGGATACTTACTTGTTGAAGACTCTCTTCAAGATTCCTTCCAACGATCCACGAACTCTTCGTGTGCTTCTCGATCTCTTCTATCCCGAACTCTTCTCACGAACAAGAACACCACCCTTCGGCTTCTCGGTTGTTCTTCTTTTGGAAGAAGGAAGTTAGTGGGAACTTGGTGTTTTAGTTTTTGAGAGAATTGATCTCTTCTTTTGGTGAAAATCCAAAAATGAGAGAATTGTGCTACAACCCTTCTTGCAAGAAGGGTTTAAATAATGGACTTAGGTGGAGTTGAAATCTCCACCTATTTACCATTTTACCACAACTATAGCTTATACAAATCATATATTATAAGATATCTCATATCTCATATCACAAATCACATTTGCAATATTGTGGACTTTTATACATTGAATCACATCCAATTCAATTTCTCTCAACCTAATTTCTCCAATTAGCCCTAATTCAACAATTAGGCTAACCTATAGTTTATTATGAATCTCATTCACATTAAACTATATATTATATCATTCATATCTCATATAAATGACATAAATGCCCTTTTAGTGAAATTGAACACTTCAATTCACACTAAAACATTAACCCTTCTTTTAACCCAGATTGAGCCAACCGAGGGACCTAATGGACCTACAGTGGCGAGCTCCAATGATCCAAGATTAACCTATCAAACTCTTTGACCCGGTTAATCAACATTCATTAGCTACGGTAACACTCCACTAAAGCCCGTAGTTGCACTCCCATCAGTGCAGAATCTTACGTGTCCACTGATATAACCAATACCCATGAGTCGACCCTTCACAGGTTGTTCGTAGACACTGGTGGGTCAAATTACCGTTTTACCCCTATGTCTACTTCTTGCTCCTTAAGTCCCCACTGCTCCTCTAATGAACAACAACGTTGTTATGGTCCGACCATACACAACAACCCTCTCGGGCCAGTGAGAGGGTGGTCGGCCGTTGTCCAAGCCCTGGAGACAGCACTTAAGGGAACAACTCGTCTAGTTTCCCTAAAGGCGGGAACGAGTGAATTTCGTCTCGCATAACTAAGTTCCCAGCTCCCTACTTGGTCCTGTCCCTGAGAAGGTAGGCATATTGGGTGAGTAACTATGACCACCGTCACTCATACTAGTCAAAGGACAGACCCCTGTAGGCAGGAGTCCGTAACACGCTCAGGATTCACATCGAGTCACTAATGGTCATCTACGAAGTTATTAGTCTACTGTCAACGGTGTTACATCAGTAGGTCTAATAATTCACAGTCCGGTCTTATACAATCTCATTGTACAGGATGCCCCCACTCGCATGTCAACCACATGAACGAGTCAGATCACCTCGTTTGTATCTTAATACAAAGCGGGCCGCATCCATAGTGTATCTAGGATTAGGTCTCCAACCCCATCCATATACTGTAGACTGTTCGGGTCATTAACTCGAACGTGATCCTCCCTGTGTGTCCACTACACACCGTCCAAGTTCTAGTTCTCTCAAATATTCAATGACCTTGGAGCTTAGTTTATTGGTCAAAGTTTGTATAAAATGTGAGACACAAAATGATAAAATGAATAACTCTTTATTAACTTCAAATAGTAATTTACAAACACGAGATTAGGACAAAAATCCCAACAAATGACATCTTCTGAAGAAAGACAGAATTCATCCTCATGCTATATTCGTTTTGCCATGATAGAGGATGTGATGTTAGTGGCTCCACAAGTTTGCACACGTGCATTGACTTTGCAGTTATGCAAGGTGTGCGGTGGAAGTTATGTCGATGGTTGAAGAACTTCCAGGTGAGTCAAGTAGGTGGAAGTTGCACCATAAATTTTAGCAGGGTTTATCGGCATGTGACGAAAAATAAAAATCTTGAAAGGTGACATTCCAAGTGGTCTATTTTTATGATGGAGTAGGTTATAGTTCTCGGAGTTGAGGATTATGATTGTCGGTAAAGACAATAATGCAGCAACAGTTGTGGATTCTTCAAATATCTTGCCAAGGTGGAATTTGTTGGGTTTTTTTGGCAATATATTAGAAGTGAAATTGTCCCTCATCTGAAATGTGCAAGGAAGTGATGGACTCCTGGCACTATAAAAGGAGCATATGGCTTTGGTTGCAAAGAATCCCAGTTGGAAACACTTTAAGTTTGATGTACTAGCTCTAGTTAAATTCCTTTTTTATACTCTCTGGTGTGAGTGGTATAAGGTTTGGGAGATTGTTTTTGTAATTGGGGTCACATAGTGGAATTTCTTTCTGTTCGTGGTTTTTTCTCCAGGTTTGGAGTTTTTTCATGTAAATTCTTGTGTTGCTTATTTTGTTGTTTTCTTTTAATTTCTCAGTTATATGTTTATTCTTGCGGTAGTAGTGGGAGGTTTTTTTCCTAACAAAAAGTAATGGAAGAAAAGACTTAGACATAAGTCCTGAAACTTCGACCCTAGACATAGGGCAAGCTCCAAAACCGCTAGAGTTATGTGTCAATTTACCTAAGTTAGATTAGTCATAGACATATAGGTTTAACCTCCTAAAGATACTTCATAGAAAGTCGAATGGGAGTTGAACTCGGTTTACTTAGTTCTTGTGTTAGTTAGAATTGTAATTGCATTCCAATTGCATTTCTTTCCAAAAGGGCATAAGCATTCTTGATTCCCTTACTTTCCTATTGTTTTTAATCTTTATTCTGGTTAAAATCACCCAACAACCATTTTTGTGTCCACCTTTAATTGCACTTTTTAACTTGTGTTTTCTCAATTTTTGTTGAAATATATTCCCTTGGGTACGATATTTTAGAATAGAATAGATTGATATTACTTCCATCATGTGCATATGCGTGTAGTCGACCAAAGAGGTGCATGTTTTTTGGTGGTGCTAATTAAGAGTGTAGCACAAGTTATCCTTATCTACACTATGAGTTGTGTTTAGGTTGCCAAAGGCCTTATGTTTACCGTTGACAAAATTAATGGCTAGATTTTGGTGGGGTTCTACTGATGCAAGTAGGAAAATACACTTAGATGAGATGGGATAAATTGTGTAAACCAAAGGAAATTGGTGGTTTGTATTTTAGAGATCTTGGTTTAATCAATCCTTACTAGCGAAACAAGTATGAAGGATTTTAAAAATCCAGATCTAGTCGTTTCTAAAGTTTTGAAAGGTAGGTAAATTCTTGGAAGTGGGTTGTTGAATATAACTTCGAATTCATCTTCTTCTTTCGTCCAGTCTGAGGAGTAGAGGTATAGTGGTGCCATTATGTTGTCTGATATGTAAGGAAGAAGAAGAAACTACATATCATGCTTTGTTTAAGTGTAATAGAGTTATAGATATATGGGATATTTTGTTGCCTAAATTTTGATTTGGACAACATGGTTTTGCGATGGATAGAGGTATTTAATAATGCCTCTTTAGAACAGTTTTTGGGCCATCTGGGACTGGAATGACCAAAATAGTGTATGTTTGGCTCCGCTGATAAAACAAGCTTTGGATAAATGTGATTGGATTATGGGCTAAGTTATTAATAGTATAATCCCTATATATTCCCCTATTAATATTAATAGGGATATGAGGGTTGAAGTAATGACCAAGCTAATAGAAGAACAAGTAGACCATCTTTGAAGTTCAGAATATTTTGTACCACATAAAATCATAGATGAAGGAATTACAGACACTTAAATTCTCTCAATATTCAACCAGATGCAAACAGATTGACCGATGCATTGGGTTGAGCCTCCAGTTTTATGGACACGAAATTGGTTGTTGAATATTGAAGTTTTTTTTTTATCATTATTATTAAGATTAAAGAAAATCAGGGGATACATGGTTAGCCACACATCATTTGCTTGTCCAATTAAGACCACTTACAAAAAAAAAAAAACCATGTTCAATAATGCTTTTAATATCTAAGACATACATCCAACTTCCATCATTAATATATGATATGAAGTGGCATACAAATTGCCAAAACAAAAAAAAAGGATAATTACTTCTTTTTTTTTTTATAATGTACATATCATATCAGTACCAAAAGGAAAATGTCAAGCAACTTTCTCACATACTGCAAAGCTTCCTGGGTTGATGGTAATGCTCTTTGTGCAATTATCAGTTTTATAGATCCCCACTAATCTGTCTGCTAATTCAAACATATTGTTTCTCAAGCTGTAGACATTATAAAATACAAAATCAATCATAAACAACATTGCATGGTTAAATAGTAACTTGTTAAAAATCTAGTTTGTGAGTTCATCAAACCTTATAATGATGAATTGGGCATCCTTGGTTCTGTCCTTCACATAATGGCCAACAATCGATACGTTTTTGAAATCTGCAGCCACAACAAACATAAGTAAATCCCATTTTGGTCTGAGCTTTCATACTTTTTGTTTTAATTCCTGAGTTTTTAAAGGTTACTCTCTCAACTTCTAAATATTCTAGTTTAGCTCCTAAACATTACAATAAAAATTCCATTTTGGTCATTCCTGTTAATTTTCTACAATCATTTAACAAAAATCCAAAATTATTTTGAAACCTAACACCTGATTTAAGGCTTGTGAGCTCAAAGATTTGTCACTTAAGATATCTATTAGTTAAATATAAAGACAAAGGGGCCTACTAAGTTTTTGTTAAATGAGAAACTAACCAGAATTATGGGACCAATAAACTTTTCGAATATTTTTTTAGAATTATAAGCGAACAGGAAGAAGAAAAAAGAAGTGCTCGGTGAAGTAATAACCTAAAGCAGCATCAATTTCGTCCATCACATAAAGCGGAGTTGGCTTGTAGTGGTGAAGTGCGAAAACAAGAGCTAAAGAGCTCAGAGTCTGAAAGAAACAGCGAGTCCATTAAATTCAACATATATGCGATATGATGAATATCAAAGGATGGATGAAATAAGCACTCTGCTACTATGGTAGTTTAAAGGTACAAAGAATGCATTTCAAGGATTTGCAGAAAAAGAAAATGGATTTCAATATAATTAGAAAGCAGCCAACCTTTTCACCACCAGACAAGTTAGCGATATTCTTCCAACTCTTTTTTGGTGGTCTGACACTAAAAACAACACCTTCAGAGAAAGGATCCAAAGAGTCCACCAGCTCAAGTTCTGCATCGCCTCCAAGTGTGATCATCTGTCAAAGAGCATTGAGGAAATATATCAAAGCGTACTACTCAGAAATACAACTAGCAACAAAGGACAATAGGAGAGGGATCTGGATAAGAGAGGTCATTAGAAGGTAAATGCAATAACCCCTATGTGACTGGCTATACAAATGGAAGAACATAAAGTAAGTGTAAACTTCAGCAACTGTCTAAAACAAGAAAGCTGATACCCATCAACCTTCAAGTTGGATTGTAATGCCCAATTTAAGAAAATCCAATGGGTGAGCAATCACTCAGTTTCATACATTATTATGAAAGAGTGAAACATGAATGTCAAAGTTAATAACAATTGAAAAGAGAAAGAGAGAGCTTAGATGAGAACCTGATACATTTCCTTCAACTTCAAAGATATAGCATTAAATCCTGACATGAACTCGTCCAACCTAAGAGTATCATGACCAAAAAATTAAAAAGCAGGAACCTAGAAAAGAATAGTACAAAAAATTGCAATACTTAAAAAAGAGGAAAATTCCATTTGCCTTTTTTTCCTCAATTCATCATATTGCTTCTTCATGTCATCACGCTGCTGAGTGACTGTATTAAGATCCTCAACTCTTTCATTATACACTTCCACTTTTCTTCGATATCTGTCAAGAGATGGCATTTCAGAAAAAGAAGCAGATGGAATATCAATATTAAGAAAACTCAAAATGAATTGTCTTACTCAGCGATTGAATCAAGGTTTGGATTCATTTCTTTTAGCTGTGCATCCAGCAGCGTTACCATTTCAAAAGCCCTTTTCAGGTCACAACACTCAACAATGGCTTCTGCAAGAGTTGCTTGAAGCTTCTCGGGGTCAACAAGATCTTTATGGATTCTGCCACAAGATATGCAATGTGAATGCTTCATAAAGAAAAACCTTACTCTAAAATGTTCTTTATCTTTCAAAAGTTACTTACTGCTCCATATGCTTTGCTAAAGCAGTCTGCAAATCATCAAGCTTTGTCCTGTAACCCTTCTCTTTCAACTCTAATTCTTTGTATAACTTCTTCAAATCTTGTAGTTTGTAGTCAGCGTCAACCTATGTAACAAACAACCTTTCAGTTTTGATTCTCAATCTACGATGATGCACATAAAGAATACAGCCATAGGCTTGCAGGGGCACACCTCTGATGCCCTGAGTTCATCCATAGTCTTCTTCACTTTATTATAACTGGATTTGGATGTGTCACAGACTTCTTCTTGCAGATGAATAAGCTGCACATGAAAGGTACAAAATTCTTTAGGAAAGAGCTTAAAGAATTGCATGGAAAGGGACAGGTAAACAATTAACCTTTTCTGTCTCTTTAAAATTTTCATGAACTGCAAATGCTTTCACTTCAATTTCTTTGAATTTTCCCTGCAAATTATTTTTCTCCTCGTCAAGTCGTTCCATCTCCTTTTTTGAATCTTCAATAGCCTTTGTCAACTTTTTTATTGTTTTTTGGCCCGTTTCTATCTGAACTTTATAGCGATTGATATCTGTTCTGGTTTTGTCGATATCCTACAAGCGGACAGAACATGAATCTCTAACAAGTAATTTGGTTATCTGGATATTGCACAGTAATAAATGTACTTACAGATTGAATCTTATTCACTTTGGACTTCTGAGCTTTCAATCTTTCACCACCAGCATTTTCTATCTGACTCTGAAGTTCTAAAGCCTAAAAATCAGGACAGAGCATGAGTAAACTGAAAACTTTATCATGAAGCCATTCTGAACAAGCTGACAAATAGGTCATGTTAACAAGCTTCACAGCACTAAAATATACATATCAACCATGAGAGAGACAAATATACACAATAAATCTATTGACATTGGACTTGACCCAAAGGGCATCTTCATCAGATATGAGCAATCTCTAGAACAAAAGATAGTCATGCTCCTAGCATACCTTTTCTTTTAGCGTTTTGGAGCCTAGCATAAGTCTATCAATCTCTTTCTCCTCTGCTAAGATAATATTCCTTAGCTCTTGCAACCGCTTGAGCTCATCATCTTTTGGTTTTGATGCAGCCTCAAGGGAACCTAATTGTTTTTTAAGATAGCTATGTTGTGAAGTCAAACTATCAATCTGTGTAGGCCATAAAAACCAGAAAAATACAACACGTTAAAATAACTTCAACTATATTTATCAAAAGACAACCAAGTGAGGAGGCAATCAGTGAAACTACCTCCTGTTGGCTTTTTGCTAATGACATCTCTAACTGCCCCACTGCTTTATCTGAAACTTGGTGACGTTGCACAGCATCAGCAATTCTTTGACGAATTTTGCTCAGTGCATCAACCATTTCTGAGAGGTCTTTCTCAGCTTTTGCAAATGTTTCTCTTGACACGCTGGCAGATCGAATTGATGTACCCATCTTACCACCCCTAGGCATACCTCCCCCACCACTCATGGTTCCAGATTTTTCCAACAAGGCACCATCAAGAGTTACAACACGTCGAAAATCTCTATTACCACCATATGCAATTCGCGTTGCCTAGGTAGAATGAAGCAACATAAAACCTCACTAGAAGTCTAGAACTCAAATAAACTTTAATGAGCAATTATTGTAAGCATAGAAGTTTATCCCAATTTTAATTCTTTGTTCCATAGAACGGTTATAACCATCATTTTTCCCCTTTAGAAGATTCAGATAGTTTTTATTGCCTTTGTGCAACTTCCCAATGCGAATGAACTTTTTAAAATTAAAATAATAAATACAATATGATGGTAAGGATGCACTCAGGTCACTAAAAGATCATTGTATGCAGAACCATGTCTCAGGAATAGCTAAATGAATAAAAATGAAGCACTTTCCATTTTCATGCACCAAATGTTGTTCCTTTATCACTTAGTTCCAGAAAGTACTTCTTTCTGGTGTCATAATATGCGAGGTTGAAGCCAGAGAGATTATAGGGAATTAAAATCATTGATTGGCCATTCAAAGTCTAAACTAGTTACAAAGTTACCAGATAGAAGAGGCAGACATTTACGACTCAAAAGTCTGCAGCATACTGAAACATTTTCCATTGTACACCTACCAACTCTAATAAAATTCTTTCTGAACATGTGCATTATCTTTTGCAGTTTAAGCTTAAAGATGTTAAAAAGTTTACAATCTACAATAAAGTACTAAGAGCCAACCTGCTCAAGATCCTTAGCAACAACTGTATTCCCCAATGCAGCAAAGAAGGCAAGCTTCATCCTGTCATCTTGTACCTTAATTAAATCAAAAAGGCGAGGAACCCCCTCAGGAGTGCTAACCTTTGCCTTCAACTTTGACAAATGATCAACCTGCTTTTCCTGCATGATGTAATAAAAGATGAGTCATCATTCCCAATTTCAAACTGCATGCTTAGCTTATTAGGACGAGTACAGTAGTTTGCCATACAATGTTGCAGAACTTCAAATGAATTCCTAATTTATATAATGGCTCGAGAAGAATAGAAAATATATATTTCCTTAAGTATTGATTAGTTTATGAAGATTATCAACCGAAAATACCACATAATTGTTGATCTCAAGCGTTCAGGTAAAAGCCAAAGCACAAACATTTCATAAATTCCCCGAGATGATGATCCTTTCTTATTCATTAGGTGACCTGGAGATGTTTTAGTAAATGACTTCAAATTGTAATTGTGAAACAATTGAATTAGGTGAAACTTATGAAATAAAATATATCAACATGAGAATCTTGATACCCAAGGTTTCACTTCCAAATAGCTTCTGATCTATAACATACGGCCACTTTAATTTGTGCAACATCTTTGTGTTTGACACATGTCTAACACTTTAATACTTGTTGGACACATGTCAGCATTGGTTAAACACAATAAATACATGTCAAATATGAGTTGAACAAATTGAATACAAGTTCAATGCTTGTTAAGCACAATAAACATGTATTGAACACTTATGTACATTTTGAGGATGAAATACCTATAAATGCATAAGCATTATTAGCTTTAAATATCCTTTCTGTTAAGATATTAATTCATTTAAATTACTAATAAGTTGGTTTGGATGTATCTTGAATATTTGGACATAAGAATCACAGACTAAAACAAACTTTTAGCATGGAAATCATTAAACAATATATTTAAAAATATATATATATGTTATAAGTTATAACAAATATGTCCATGTCAAGTTGTGTTCTAGAATTTTAGAAATTAACATGTCGTCATAGATGTGTCCTGTCGTGTCCATGCCTCGTGTTTATCTTGTGCTTCTTGCTTTTCAATTGTGAACAAGAATAAAATTTGAAAGTACAGTTTTCTTGTATTCATCAAATTACCAAGCACATAATTCTTAAATAAGTTCATTCCTCAAGTTGCAAAAAAGAATGAGACCTATTATCTCTTAGAAGAAGAAAATTATACGTATCACTGTGATAAGCAATGTAATACCAATATCATGAAGGTTGCAACACCAAGATTTTCCCTTCGCAGTAATTCAACACATGCTTGTGCAGCACCAGATGTTTCCACAACAATATAATCAAGTCCATGGCAAGCCGTCGATATCGCAACATCATACTTTGCTGCAAATACAACATTATTACACCAAAATTGGAAATATCTGGAATGAAAACACAATATATAAGGAGTAAAGTAAACATATTCCGATGACTTCATATACAAATACTACTAAGAAACAGAATGATCTATGTTATACATAAAATTTCAAAGACATACTAACAAGAGGATTGACAATGTCATCCAAAGTATTTATATTATATGCCCAGAATTGCATTATGATTTTCATAGCCAAGGATGGGAAGCTTTAAGGTATGAAAAAAGTTGCATCAAAAGAATAATATACCAAATATGGAAAACTCACCATCGATAGCACCTAAATCACCCATTCGCCCATATATACCCTCAATCTGATTGGATTCCTTCGCCTTCAAAATTGCTTTAAGGACTGATCCCTGACTTTTCTCTGAATCCATAACAGACTTAAGTTCTGCAACCTTCTGCCTAGCAGCCTGTTCTTGAGGAATAAGTGTTTCTTGTTCCTTGATGCACTCCTGAAAAGATAGTGAAGCATTTTCATCATTTACCATAGCATCAAAGAAAATGATGCAAAATTGCTCTTAAAACACGTACTTGTTCTTCTTCTTGAGCTTTCAAGGATTCCAATTTTCTCTTTTTAAGCTCGTTTTTAATCTGTTCAATGCTTGAAGATTTTTCTTCTTTGCTTTTCAGTATGTTATCGATCTGCTTGCGAGCATCATCAAAAGCAGCACGATCACCTTCATGCTGGAACAATCACCACAATTTTCAGACAACAAGATAGAATCCTAACTCCACATCTCCTAGAAAGATATTCTCGCTGTCAGATAATTGTAAAAAGTATTATTTTATCATATAATGACTTTCTCTTTAATTTATAATAATTATTTCTTTTTTTCTTGTTGTGCAAGTAATACAAGAAAAAATAACTTGCAGATTGCAGACTTAATTATTTTATGAAGTATCACACAAAAATGGACATACGAAAATAAACTTCAGTTTGAGAAGATTTCTGCAATGAGACCTCACTGTAAAGTAGAAAAAGTTATTTGTGGATAGGAGTAGTGGATATTTAATCATTACTGTGTAGTCCAAGAAGTGCATAAGCGATAGTTTTACCTTTTCACTCAATAGTCTGCTCTCAGTACATGCGACTTCAAGTTTTCCCTTGTGCTCAATCAGTTGCTTTTCCCAAGGTTCTAATTCAACACGAACTTTTGCTAGCTCTGAGCGATATCTCTCAGTTTCAACTAGGAGCAAATGAAATAAAGAATGAAACAAATTACTAAATGTTAATTGCAACATTAGCACTAACAAATACTCAACCTCTGCAAAGTTCTGTCTAGCATAGAAAAATTAGACTTTGAGGCCAAGGTTAGAAGACAAAATTAAAAAACAAGAATAAAAATAAGGATTTTATAAACTTTCAGTCAATTGAATAGAAATAATGTGAGCATGACTAGACAAACACAACGTACTCCTCAACTACCATCTATCAGTTTTATGAAGTGCCGTGCCATGCAAAATGCCTTGCTCATTTGCTCAAACAAAACTCTACTTTTACAAAGAATAGAAAGAATTGCAATTAAAAAGTATTCAAATGCATTCCAGAAAAGAAAGAAAATTATAAAACTTCAACGGTCAAGGGATGTTAATGAATTAATGATGACCGTGCTCTTCACAACACCCTTTTCTCCTTTTATCCGGATGTTCCATTGTATTAGTCAAATCTTCACAAACTGGCATCAAAATTATACCGCAGATTGAATCTTAGTAAATAAAAAAATATAATAACAATATTAGCTAACTCCTGCTAACAGTACGGAATCAATAGAAATTTTGTAGGATCTAAAATATTTACTGAGAAACTTAACTACCTTTTGAATTCTCTTGAATCTCCTCCAAGATCTTCTCCTCATCTGAGAGAAGTTTTTGGGATTGTGGAATGCTCTCCTCAAGCTTCGGAATCAAGCTTGTTGATTCTTCACACTCCTTTCTTACATCATCAATTTTTGTAGAATCCTATAATAAAAGATGAGATAAGATTTATGCACATTCTCAATACAACTTGGACATTTTTCCACACCTTTTCAAGCTTATCATTAAGTTTCTTAATCTTCTGCTTTATGTGCTTCAAATCCTCACGATATTTAACATCCTGACGTTCAAAGTCCTTAAATTTTTCCTTGGATCTTCGCAAGTCATTATCAAGTTCCTGGATGCACAATTACAAAATACAGGTATAAATTGGTCACATAACAGATTCCCATTTTAAAATCAGGTCAAACAAAAAGAACTTAAAATTGGAAGAAACCAAAACAAACCTCTTTTCGTTTCATGTTTTTTTCATGCACAGCTTCAAGTTCCTTCAACTCCTTGCTAGTTTCACGAATTTTTTCCCTGCAACAAGAAATTTAGATTGCATTAGCATACATTATGGACATGTCCAGTCTAAACCATTATGGTTTCAATTTGTTCAAGGAGAAAAACCATTTCTTACCAAAATATTTAGCTTAATGAATCAATTTGATCCTAAAATTTTCAATTTCATTCCATTCAACTCTAACCTGAATAGGTGGTAAAATTAATACCTCATAAAAATGAAATTTGAAAATTGCTTGTAAACGTAAACCAACAAATAAACCACATAGAATCAAACAAGCAAATCACCTTAAATCAAGCTAAGAAATGCCCAAACCCAACTACAAAAACATTGAACCTAATCACAAAATCAAGTGAAAGGTTAACTAGAATCAGCATCAAAATGCCCAACCTACACTAAAAAAAAATCATTACAGCAAGTATTTTGAACAGTGCACCTAGGCGCACCCCCAGGTGCAGTTCCCATCAAATTCCCCCACAAACTTCCCCAAGGGCACTTCACTTCTAAGACCCATAAAAAAGCTCTAACTTCTTAAATTAATTTTATTTACATATTTTTCTACAGTGTCTCATGAAATAAAGTCTTTTGCACTTCCACTTTGTCTTTTTTTTTAAATAAGTTTTAACAAAGACTAAGAAATATCCTAAAAAACTCTCTGTTTCTTAACAATGAAAAAAGATTATTACAAAGCTCAAAGGATCAAGACCTATAAAAATAGTTTTATCTAGCCAGAAGAACAGTAATGATTAGCCATAAAACTTTGAAAGAAAACATAAAAACTCAACTAATGGAAGCCATTAATTATACCATTTATTCAAGCTCAAGATTCAATTTGATGAAATTAAAACTAAATTTTACTTACTCAACTAAGTAGCAAATAAGTAGAAGGGAAAATCTAGATTTTTTAGCAAATTTAATAGAGTGGCAAAAGAAAGGGGGGGCTAAAGTAGATAGAGATAAAGAAAGAACCGCTCAGTTTTCTGATTTGTTTCTAAGGTGGACACTTCATCTTGCAGTTCAGTCATTCTCTTTGTAGTATCTTCATGCGCTAGTTTAGAGGCTTTCTCTCGCCACTTTAAAAGTGATAATTCTTTCAGCATGTAGGTTTCTGCTTCGTTCTTCACATCCTGTTATGTGCAGATGTAAAAACTGTTTCATTTATATAATCGGAAACTGTATTCAGTACATAAGGGTACTCTACCTCCAAGCCATCTCTTTCCTTCTCAGCTAACTTAACCATTTGCACCACACCAGTACGTTTCTCATTGAGGGACTCTAGCCTGTAAGACCAATTACAAACAATGTATAGAATGGTTAAAATCCACAAAATTTGAGAAAATAAAATATTTTCATATGTATCTCTATAATGGCAGAGATAAATATGTGGATTATATCAATCATTTGGTCCTGAGTTTTTAGAATAACAAACTTTAATAATAAATAAAAAAAACTAATTGCCCAATATTAGGGAAAAAGATATCATAAACACAAATTATTTCCTCTCCTAACTCTATCCTTAAGGAATAAAGAATTTTCTTTAAATTAAATTGTGAGTGAACTTTTTTATTCTCTATATAGTGTTAAGAGTAGTTTGATGATGTAAACAAACTAAATACTCATTAAGTGGAAAAGTTATTGAGTGACCTTCGTTCTCCCATGACTTACTTTTTTCTATCCCTAACATTTCGAGCATAAAAATTCTTGACTTTTATTTTAAAATTCAAGCCTTGGAAGGTATTTTGTCCCTTCAACTTCCAAATCTTTTTTTACCCAAAGGTGCTCTAAGTGGTATTCTATACGTGAGATGAGCTGAAAATTATAAAAATATAGTGCATGTTAGGCAATAGATAAATATATCATACATGTAGTCTAATCAAATTTTAGATGTAAAGCATGGCTATTTGTTTGTAAATACTATAGTATGGTTAAAATGCTAAAAGAAATTGTTGTATGAGAAAATATTACAAGTTTGTTTATTATTGTAAATATTTTTGTTTAATGAGGATTCATTCTTTTATAGAATTCCAAAACATAATATTACCTTCATGAGCATACTAAAAGTTATAGTCTGATTATCAAACTAATATTATTTTCCCAAAAAATAAAACTTATATAGTATTTAATATTTTAAATAAATAAATCAATTTTCTTATAGCTTTTCATGATTATTATATTATCCATTACAACTGATAGTTTGCTTTTTGCTACTCACATAGCTTTTCTATCAGTACAAAAATATAGGACTATCATACAGTTATTTGATCATGCAATCTTAATCTCGGTAATTGAAAGGAGTTGAAAAGAAAAACTTTTGATTTCTCTTTTAAGCCCCTCTTATTATTGATGAATTCTATGACCATCCTTTGATTTAAATTAAATAATTATAAACTATTAATGATCTTTTCCATGTTGTAGATATGAAAGATACTAGTAAAGAAATTCTAAAAAAGTAAAAACCAGTACTGAGGATCTAGTTTTTTCTCCATGAAGCTAGATCTTGAGACCAATTATTGAAATATGTATTTCTGATGTCCCAAGAGAATCAACAGCAACAATCTCACAGAATAACACTATACAGTGCAAGATTTTTTATAGACGTACAGAAAACCAATAAGAAACTATCCACCAAAATAAAATTGAGGAAAAAGACACTCACTGCTTGTTTGACTCATCAATCATTTCAACATATTTGATGGTTCCGATTATATCCTCCAGATATTCAAGAAAGCCCTCATCATGAGGTCCTTGAGCTTTTGGCTTCATCAGTGAAATCTGCTCGACTTCACCCTGATAAAACCAAAGATATATCACATTTTATAGAAATATTCCACAAGACTACAATTAATCCAATTGAACTAACCTGAAGAATTAAAAAGCGATTGTTGTCCAAGTCAACTCCTTTACCCTTCAATTTTTTGGTAACTTCAGTGAAGTTACTTCCACGATTATTAATGTAATATTTAGAAGAGTTATCACGAAAGGCAGCCCGGGTTATAACAAAGTCGCTTCCTGGAACAGCTTCATATGCTCCATCATCCTGCAAAGTTAGCCAACAACAAAATCAAAATGAGTTACGAACTCTCAAAAAACAACACATTTTAAGAAAGCGCAATTTATTAAATAGTTAAAAATGAATTGTCGATCAAAAGTTACCGAATCAACTATTTCTTGGAAGTGAACTGAAACACTTGCACTCTCTAGATTTTGGTGATTGGTGGAATTATGAATTAGCTCTGAGACTTTGTTGAGTCGCATCTGCACATCATTTTTGCTATTAGCAAAAAACTAGGAGAATTTAATAATTCATTTTCCATTGTAATGTACGTACAATTATTATGTTGTGTAGTATGTATACATGTAAGAATGATAGTCGTACATGATTATTCCCTCTCTCCTCTATATATACTCTATTTGTAGCAATAAGAATTGAGATTATTAGCATCTCAACCTTTCCCCAAAATTCAGGAATATATTTTGTAGAAACATTAGACCCCGTGGCCAAATCCCTGACAATATTAGCTATCCTCATTGTGTCAACGGGACTAAGAAAATTGAACACAAACGATGTCATTTTGAATGGAAATCTAGATTAAAAATGTGTATGTTGAAGCCCAAGGGTTTCAGATAATGCAACACTCAATTTTTCAAACAAATTGGATAGAGATTTGCTCACTTGCATGGACTGAAAGAAGCCCGAGAGCACGCTATTATAAGTTCAAGATGTGATCGTTCAAGTTGGTTAAGGATTTGTGACTTCAAAAGCTGGCAATTCATTTTTCGTTTTCAGGCATGCAAATATGACAAATTTCCTTCCAATCTATGCAAACAACACACTTGTGCCTGAAAATAATTGAATGCAAATACAGCTTTAACACCTTAAGTCATACTGTACTTCAGCCATTCTTCAGAAAGTTCTATCTATAAACAATGTTGAGCCCCTGACCTCCAAGACAATCCTACAGTGTACAGAAGCCTTAATGGTGCACTTCACTATTTTACGAATACCATACCTAAATTCTCCTTCATAATTAACAAAATAAATCAATTTTTACAGAGCCCAATCATTGCACGGTATCAAGCTGCTCTGCTAGTACTGAGATATTTAAAAGAAAAACTTCATCCTGGGTTACTCAACCAGCAAATCAGACCCTAGTCGGATACTTGGATGCTAATTGCACCTTTGTAGCCTATAGAAAGTTACTCAATTGCTAGAAACCCAAGAATTTAATGAGGAACACCTAATATATTTCCTCTTGGAATATGGTTTATTTAGATAACGATGCAAATTGGCTCAATTCATTGTGTTTCCCCGTTGCACCTACCTGGAATCTTATGTGAAACTGAGAGGGGAAAATATTGCACAGCCATAACAAACTTCATATCAAATTGGCTTACCTGTTTAGCTCGCTTTCCGAAGACAAATAACATGGCATCGATTACATTACTTTTGCCACTGCCATTGGGTCCAACCACAGCAGAAAAACTCTGAAACCAGAAAAATTAAAGTAGAGGAAAAGAACAATTTTAAGGGGGGGAAAAAAGGTTGAGCAAAAAGCAGATAAATAAAAACATCAATTTCCAGAATTCTCAGCAGCAAAATGAAAAACCCTAGTTCTGAAGTGGAAACCAACCTTATGGAAGGGTCCAACGCGTTGTTCACCAGCGTAGGATTTGAAGTTGGTCAAAACCATTTCCTTGATGAAGAGCCTCGGACCTCTGGATCTTCCAGAGAAAGAATCAGCAGTTTCCGCCATGATCTCATCGACCGCTTCGCTACCCATTTCTGAAGATTTGAGTTGAAAATCAGTCACAGTGAGCTCCAGCAGAGTGGCAATTCCGTATATATATTTTTTTAAATTAAACAAAGCATTTCAGAGGGTTGAGGAAGAAAGAGAAGAGTGAGGCTCTGCTCTCTCTGATCTTTCCACTACTTCCAGTCTTTCAGAAATGTTTGTTTGAATCACAAATTGTTTAAAAGATAAAAAAAAATAAGCTCAACTCAATGTAGATTAGGCGGGAAACTTAAGAACGCTCTCAGTTTCAAAACCAAAGATGATGGGCCCTTCATTCCAGGCCCAAATAACGAAGCGGTGCGACTCGCAAATAAGATAAATTATGGGACAATTCGAAGAATGCCTAATTTTAATTAATCAAATTCAAAATATATCTAAACAAGTTCATTTGTAAATAAGGCTAAAATCATTCTTAACTAAAATATACAAATTGCATTAGAACGAAAGTACCCTGTTGAATATTTATAATTTATTCTACCTAAAAAAGTGGTCAACAAAAAATAGTGAGAAAAGTACGTTAGATTTTTTCAAATAACAAATTCTAGGATTGAAAATTAAAAATATATATATATATATACAAAGATTGAGAACAAGTTTGAATAAAATCTAGGGATTGAGAATTTGAAAAAATTAATTTAAGATAAAATATATACACAATTAATGATTCACATAAAACTCTCTCTTTCTCCAACTCAATGAAATTATAATAATGGAGTATAAATGTACGTATCTACCCATCAAAGAATAAACTAAAAATAATCTTCATCCACATGCACCATATCTAAATATGTGTAATTATTCAATTAATTTTATAAAACTCATTTAACAAAGTCTCAGAGCTAATTCATAATTCCACCAATCACCATAATCTAGAGAGTGCAAGTGTTTCAGTTGGAACATACAACTCTGTTTTTTAACATAATAAATAAGTAGAAATATGTATAAATATCTACCCAACGTGTAAGAAAAAATAGAAATGATTAATCTCCACCCATACATGCACCATTAGAAAAGTTAAATATTTATAGTTATCCACCCACCTAAAACTCTCTCACAGTTCTCCAACTTAGTTTATATGTTGCTTTTTCCCTAACAAATGAGTATAAATATTATATAAAGACACAAAAATTCATGTGACGGTATATTATCGTAATGACCCTAATAAAGAAGGTATTGAGGTGACCAAATAAAGAAAAATGAAATAATATTGAGTCTTCAAAGCCAATTAGTAATAAACAACCCAACAACTCATTTTTGTAGATATCAATAGGATGTATATAAAGATATATACCTTGATTTTCACAATTAAATTGGCTGCAAATTCAGAAGAAAAGCCTAGACTTTTTCAACGACCCTTGAATATTATGAGTTTGACTTGTAAACCTTGTAACCATCGTCTTTATTCCACACAACATCAAAGAGGATAGGAATGCTGAGAATCCATTTCTAACTGATACAACTCTACAAACTTGTAAAACGTAGTAATGGAGAGTGTGTACTTTGAGACCAGGAAGAGATTTCATCTCCAAGGTGTATTATGAGACCAGTTGTAGGAGACCCCGATAGCTCCATGGAAGACGATCTCCATTATTCCTCTAAATTCGGTCAAATGAAGATTTTGCTAACAAAAATAGGGAATTTTAAATCAATTTGGTTAGAAATGGTTGAAACTTTTTCAAAACAGAATCTAATAGTTGTTGGAAACTCTAAATACGATAATGACATGATTGTAATTACGAAGATATATCGAGAACATCTAAGAAATTAATATTATTACTAACCGCTCCTAAAATTATGGTAGCCATATTTGCATTCTAAAATTATTTAAATTTAGAAAAATGTCTAAATCTTTTTTTACTAGTACATCAACAATTGGGGTGGGAGGATTTGAACCCATGACCTCATAGTCATGAGTCATACTTAATGCTAGTTGAGTTATGTTTTTGCTGGCGAAATAAATATTAGTTAACAATGTTGGAGTTTGTGCCCTAAAACTCGTAGTTTGTAATTTTGTTCTAATTATTATAATGAAGAGTTATTATTTGCAATAAAGAGATATTGTTTGATATTTACATTATTGCCCTTGTATTAACCCTAAATCCAATAAACTAACCATCCAAGGCTATAAGATGTCTCTTGCACAGAGTGTAGTGTACATAAAAATGATCTCAGTTCGAGATACAGCCTAAAGGGTCTATAGTAAGGGGATAAGGTTTGGGTACCTTACCCTGATAATACTATGGATGTGACCCACTTTTTATATGATACAAACACTGTGATCCTAATGTGTTCGTGTAAATGACATGTGAGTGGGGATATCCTATGTAATGAGATTATATAAGACCGGACCGCGAAATAGTAACCACTAGGTGTAACTCCGTTGACTAGTTATGTTTCTATTTCACTAGGATAACCTAGACAACTTGATCTCAATCCTAAGCAGGTTACGAACTCCTATTTGCGAGGGATTGCCCTTTGACTAGTATGGGTGAGAGTGGCCAAGTACGCCGACTCAATATGCCTACCTTCTTGGGGACAAGACCGAGTGAGCAGCTGGGGACTTAACTTAGCAAGATGAAATTCACTCCTTCCCACCTATTAGGGTAAGTAGAGGAATGTTCCCTTAAGTGGTGTCTCCGGAACTTGAAGGGTCCAACCCTCTCATTGGCCCGAGAGGGACTTCTGTTTGTTGGTAGGACCACAAACAAATTGTTCATTAAAGGAGCACTGGTATTTAAGGTACAAGATGTAACCCAGGGGTAAAACAGTATTTTGACCCAGGTGGTGTTACGAACATTCGTGAAGGATTGACTTGTCGTTATTGGTCAATATCTGTGGACACAGAAATATGTCTGCAGTGAGAAGAGTGCAGCTACAGGACTTTAGTGGAGTGTTCCCGCAGTTAACGAATGTTGATTAGGAGGTTAATGAGATTAACCGAGTAATCTCGTATCGTTGGAGGTTCTGATTTGTAGGTCCATTAGGTCCACCTTCTAGCTCGTAAAGGGCTCTTAGATCGTTTGAATTTGAAATGTTCAAGTTCATTAGGGAATAAATTTTATGTATATAGATACGTTATAATATAAAGTTTAAGAACTTTGTATTATAAATTTAATATGAATATGATTCATATTATATTATATGAGAGGATTAAATATTTGAAAGAGTTCAAATATTAATTTAAATGTGAATGAGATTCATATTTGGAAAACTATAGGTTAAAATTTAATGTGCATAAGATGTGCATTAAAACTATAGGTTAGAGGAGAATATGATTAAATATGATTTAATCTCAATTAAATATATGATATATAAATCTTAATTAAATATATGATATTTAATTGATAATTGATTAAATATATGATATTTAATTAAAATTAATTTAATTAATTTAAATGGTGGGAACGTGTCAAGAGGACACGTTCCCCACGTCCCCCACTTCCTCCCTATCGATAGGGAGCGGGGAAATGCTCCTCTTCCCTTTAACTTCTCGTTGGACAGAAGTTTTGGGTTAATCGATCAAGTTGAGCAATTGTTGAATTGTTGTTAGAATTCTCTCTTTGTAAAATTCTCTTCCTTTGATCAACTGTTGATTCCTTCCCACCAAGGATAGATCTAGGAACTCAGAGAATAAGAGGTGCTCTTCGTGGTTGTGTTATGTTGGAAAAGAAGAACAAAGGAGTTTTACTTATTGTTGAGTTCCTGTGCAATTGGAGCAAGGGTTGCTGAATTGAGAAACTACAAAGGTAATTGTTACTTACTTTTAGTTTAAGCTTTTACAACATATGTTTGCATGCTTAGTTCCATGCCTAATTAGATTAGGAATTAAGTTGCTTATTTTTTATTTTTACCAATGTATTGGTATTTGTGTTTAACCAAAACAAACAAGCAAAATCGATCCATAAAACACGTTTCCGCTGCTCAAGGGAATTAGATTCCCATCCAACAAAATGTAACAAACTTGAATCAAAACTATTAAGTTAATATCATTTAAAGATAATAAAATAATGCATAGATTACAACAAGCGATTTTAATGGCGAGCAATTAGATTTATAACATATATTGGGCATACATTTGAAATGTGTAATTACCCATTAAGCATGCAAAAATTTAACTTAATATAAAAATCGATACTTCATACACGTCGTCAACTGAGACAAAAATGACATCATTAACCATTTGTCATAATTGATGTTCCACCTAAAATCCATCATGCCTCCTTCGTTGTATATATTGTGTAGCTGCTTGTTGGACCATTAGGTATTTTCTTTTATTTATTGGTTCCTCTCGACGAGCCACAGTATACACAAGGACCATTAGGTATTTTCTTTTATTTATTGGTTCCTCTCTTATTGGTATTTCCTTTTGTTTCCTGGTTTCTTTGGGCTTGTCTCGTCTCTGTGTATATTAGTATCTACAACGTGTTCCCCGTTGTTTATATTGTTAGAACGTATTTCCTTTTATTTACTAGTTCCTCTTTATAACCCACAATACACAAAGACCTATCTTGTTTGTATTTTTTATTGTTTCCTGACTTCTTTAGTTTACCTCGTCCTTGTGCATATTAGTATCTACAACACAAATGTCATCTTCAAGGTATATATTTCTATCTATTATCGTTTCTGCTTTCGAAAATCGAATGTGTTTGTTCGATTTTTTCAATCCTGCAACTTTTTCTTTGGGTGATGACACACGGTATATACAAAAACTTCTCTTGTTGGTATTTCCTTTTACTTACTGGTTCCTTTAGGCTTGTCTCATCTAAGGTATATATTTCTATCTATTGTCGCCCTACCTTCGAAAATCAAATGTGTTCGATCGACTCCTTCATTTTGCAGCTTCTTTTTTGGGTATATACAACTTTCTCGAGGTCATACTTACACCAAAAAACACATCCTTTTGAAATTTGACCTCCTTGTATTAGATCGACAATACTTCTGGGTTTAATGAAAGTGAACTCTTTGACCTGATTATTTAGACGCTCCATTGATGTTATGATTTCAACGTCCACAACTAAAGCCTAATTAGAGTACATACACTCTGATGTCCCTGTAAGCATACAAACTACATCATTATCCTAAAAAATGGTTATGATTAGTAACTTTTTATCTTCATTCTTGACGAGTGAAAGTCGTGCAATTCTTTTGGATCCATCAAGCTTAATCTCGTTGCAATAGATTGAGAGAGTTCTAAAAGGATGGAAACATGTGAGTACCACTGACATAGACTTGTAGTCCTTGTAATCATTCTCCTCATCACAAACACCATTTAAACAAGATAGGGATGCTATGAGAATCTATTAAATCGATCTCAGTCTGCAAGTATGTAAACTCGGGGAATAATCTAATCTTCAGGAACATTGAATGGTAAGAAACCATTAATGAGAGAGAATCTACCTTTGTGCAACCTCCATATTATAACCTACAATGAACAACCACAAAAAACCCGATCAATAAGAACTACCAAAAATTGGAGGAATCGAATATTATGAAAAATCAGTTGGAATAGATTTAGAAATAATTTGGTTTGATTTTAAATACAATTATATACCATCGGCAAAATAGACATTCAATTTTCTTCACACTCCTCCCTGAAAAATAGGTAGACAAAATTACAATATAAACCTTTTTAGACATTTTTCATTATAGAATATTTATTTTAGACATTTGTAACAATTCCCCTTTTGTAAATGTGACAAAACAAAATTTTTAGAAGTCTTCAAATTCATGAAAATGCCATTGATTTATATTTACATTTTTAATCCACATAAACGAATGGCTAAAAAAAGAAAGTGTATAAAGGAAGAAAAATACCTAGACGAAAAAAACAACCTTAACAAGTAAGAATAAATGGTAATTTGTGAGATTAATTCAAATTAATTGCTAGTATAATGATATTGTAAATTCAACGACTAAAATATACCCAGAAATTTATGAACACAGTTTATGAGATCAATCATGGTAATTATAAACAAATAAATGTTGGGTTTTGTGTCCTAAAACTCGTGGTTTTGTAAACTAAATGTACATTCTATTTTGCAATTAATATATTATTGAGGTTTATTCAATAAAAGTGTTATTCAATAAAGTGAATTGTGTATTCTATAATCATAATCCAATAAACTAAGAACCATTGGTTATAGGATATATACTTGAACTTTATGTATGACATAAAAATGGATCAAGTTTGAGTAACAACCAGAATGGTCTATAGTATAGGGATAGGGTTAGGTACCTTATCCTAGGGACACTATGGGCGCGACCCACTTTGTATAGTACAAACGATTTGATCCTAAATCGTTTATGTGGAGACATGCGAGTGGGGGCGTCCTATGCAATGAGTTTGCATAAGACCGAACTGCGAAATAGTTATTTATACTTTATAACTATGTTTACTGTCTTAATTAACTATATTCATACAATGACCTAGGTAACTCGATCTTAATCTTGAGCGCACTATAAACTCCCGTTTATTCGGGATTATCCTTAAATTTGCATGGTTGGAGTGGCCTGAGATCACCGACTCAATAAGCCTACCATTTTGGGGATAAAACCGAGTAGATAGCTGAGAACATAGTCTTGCGAGAGGGAATTCATTCCCACCCGCTTTAGGGATTAGTAGAGAAGTTGTTCCCTTAAGTGCTTACTCGGGGTCTTGAACAATGGACCCACCCTCTCCTTGGTCCGAGAGGGATTCAGTTTGTTGGTTGGACCACAAACCAATTGCTCATTAGAGGATCACTAGAACTTAAGGAACAAGAAGTAATTACAGGGGTAAAACGGCTTCTTTGACCTAGCTGTAATTACGAACGACTTGTGAAGGATCGACTTACTAATCACGGTTATATCGAGTGGACAAAAATATATCTACAGTGAGGAGAGTGCAACCACTGGGCTTTAGTGGAGTGTCTTGGTGGTTAACGAATGTTGATTACCTAGGTTAAAGAGTTTGGTCGGTTAATCTCGTATCGTTGGAGTTCATGATCTGTAGGTCCATTAGGTCCCTCTTACTAGCTCGGACTAAGCCTTGTAACAATTTGAGAGAAAAAGAATTTGAATTGTTGAAATCCAGTTTTGGGAGAAAACGTTAATTATATACGATATACTTAACGTTTCATAGCTTAATAATGAATTAAACTATGATAAAGAGATGATGGATATATTTAAATTTAATTTAAATAATGGCTCAGTTTAAAACATGAATAGGGATTCATGTTCAAAAAATCGATTTTGAGGTCAGAATTGGTCAGAATTGGTCAAATTGTTTAATTTAATATTTGATATTAAATTAAAATTAATTAATTAATTAATTAAATAAGAAATTGATTTTAATTTAAAATTAATTTTATATTAATTTTGAATTAAAATTAATTAGAAATTCAAGTTTAATCTTGAATTTCAAATTGCACGTGTATGAGTGTACATAAGTCGGGTTGGGTTGGGTTGGAGGAGTTTCTTGGACCAACCCAAAAATTCGGGTTGGTCATTCCTTCAACCCAACCAACCCTATTCATGAGAGTAACCCAACTCAATATTTTCGGATTGGGTTGGGTTGGGTCGTCGATTTAACTTTTTTTAATTATTTTTTATAATTTTTTAATTACTTAAAATATTTTTTTCTTGAATTAATAACTAAAATAAAATTCAAATATCAAACTTCAAAATTCATAACATCTTAACAATGGTTAGAAATCTAGAAGAAAAACATAAAAAATTAACAAATAATTCATTTATAAGTATATATGTAATTAAAATAAAATAAAAAATATATAAACTTTGGGTTGGGTTGGGTCAACCCAAGCCTAAAAAGCCTAACTCGAGAACGACCCAAATTTTTCGGTTCTTCAAACTTCTAACCCAACTCAAACCGAAAAAAAAACCCTAACCTAACCCAACCCAACCAGTTTGGGTTGGGTAGTCTAGGTTGCTCGGGTTACCAGGTTATTTGTACATCCCTAGTTGCAACTTGACCCATCCTATTCAATCTCAAAATTCACCAAAATTGGAAACCTATTTAGTGATCAATCTTGCTACTTTTGTGTTGTCACTCTTAGCAAGCTTATTGAAGCCTGTTGGTTCCTTTAATTAGCAAAAATTAACACAAATTTTGTAAAATTTTGTAGAAATTCAAAAACATCTCTGTTTTTCAACATCTCCCTTTTCTTCTTCCAAATTCTCTCAATCAAGGATCTCCGTTCCAAGGCCTGAGGATAGTAGGGAAGACTCTAAGAGTGGTACACGAAGTGTTCGTGATAAAAAATTACCCATGGATTAGAAGAATTTTGAGCTACAAAGGTATGTGTTCTTATTCTATGCGTTTTCCAGTTTTGAGCATACTTTTTGTATTGTAAAATTGACCAAATTAGAGTGCTCAAGATCCAAAATTTCTTTTGCTTTCTTAATATCAACTCTTTCAATAGACTGATAAAAACGATACTTAGATAGCTTCTATTATGTTGTATATGATCAAAATTATTGATTAAAAAACAATACCCTACAACTTTTATTTCACATATACCATCGTAATTACTGATAAAAATGATACTCCATCATCGTAATTAGACTTATTGGCGGTAGGTTTAACTATGAGCATATTAGATATATACATCCATTTGTTGAGCACGAAAATAATAATCTATGAATTAATTCAAATTAATTGCTACTATAATAGTAATTATAGATTCCACAACTTAAATGTGCATAGAGACTTGTGAAAACAGTTTATAAGATCAATAATGGTAATTAGACATGAATAAAAATGATATCATAATAGCTTCTATTGTGCGTATATAATCGTAATAAGATCTATGATTATATGATAGTAGGTTTAAATATGAGTATATTGAAATATATACACGTATGTTGAACATGAAAATTAGTAACCCTAATTTTCCAATGTAAAATGAACAACATTGAAAGATTTTAAAAACTCTAATTAACACTAATTAGTTTAAAAAATCATCTATTGCATTCGTCGATACAAAAATTGTCAAATCAAAAGTATAATTACCTGCCACCTTCTCTAATTAAACTATGATTATATGATAGTTGGTTTAAATATGAGTATCTTGAAATATATATATGTATGTTGAACATGAAAATTAGTAACCCTAATTTTCCAAGGTAAAATGAACAACATTAAAAGATTTTAAAAACTCTAATTAACACTAATTAGTTTAACAAATCATCTATTGCATTCATTGATGAAAAATTGTCCAATCAAAAGTATAGTTACCTGCTACTATTTAATGAATCAATTAAAATTCGTCCATTTTTTCCAAGTAACTCACACCATCTAAAACTCTTCATCTTCCCAAACAACTCATTTCATTTGAAAATCTTAATATCCATTTGATTCTTTCGATCTTCATCTTTGTTTCATCTCCCCTCAGCCTCCAGCGATAGAAATGAGTAAAGAAGGGGTTGTTGATCAACCACATTCCGAGGTATGTGATAAGCGCTGAATTTGTTGGTTTAACAAAACTAGAGGTCCTTCTAGGATCTTTACAAACGTCACGAACAAAGCTAACTTAACGAATTGATTCCAACCAAGAGTTTAGTTAGAAGATGAATCATTCTTAGATCAAACTTAGAATAAGGATGGTCACTCATAGATCCTAAGACGACTCACTCCAGAATTAGCTTGATCGGGGCTAATCTAATGAATCGGTTAAACATCAAACCTAAAGTAAGATTTGAAAGAAGTTAACACCAAATGAGGCTAAACAAAACACAAGTTTTTTTTCATAAAAGTTCTGCCTTTTCCATGTCAATACAAGCCCTTTAATAGGCCAAAATGGTCGTGCAAAGCACCAAAGACCAAAAGTCTTCAAAAAGTATTAAATGTGAAATGAAGAAAAAAATTGACCTAGGAATTTAAAACTTGATTGCACAACATTTGAGAGCTCTAAATACAGAACAAAAAACATAGAAATTCTTTAAATTGTCTTAATTAACAGCTGTAGAATCCGCCATGCATGAGGATATCGTTTGACAAGGTTTGACATCACGAAATCCCAAGAGGTGCAATTTGGACAACCACATGTTCACATTTTCTGCACACTTTTTTTTGTCCTCTGTGCCATCTTTCAAACTAGACAACTTTTTCCGTGCCATCTTCACTCCATTCTCATCTTGACTTGTTGTACTAAAATTATAAAGAATTTTGGCCTAAAAAATCTGTCTCTCCTTGTGCATTAACGAGCTTTTGGAGATGTAATGTGAAAACCTCTTGAATCTTTTTTGCCTTGCTTGTTGTTATTGCTCCTTCAGGTACATGCAATGGATCAATGGTTTGATTCAAATCAGTATGTATTTCGATCTACCTCTGTTTATGCTTCCAAAAATCGAGGGTGTTCAACTTCTTCCTCCCCATGGATTCTTCTTTTGCATTTCTTTTCCTTCCATTTACTCAAGCATAGTTTTCATCATGTTTTGGGAGAATGATTTTGTTATTAAAAAATAATAAATAAATAAAGGAGATCGATATATAGGGTTTAGATGAAGGGTTTGAAAATTGAGAAATTTAAAAAATAAAGGAGAATTTTAAAATGCATAAATTTAGGGGTTAGCATAAGTAGAGTGAGAAGACTATTGAAGATATTTCTTTAAAAAATTCTACTTTTGATTGGTGAGGGTTGATTGTAAATACGAGTATTTATGAGGGTCATAAATTGAAAAAAAATTATTCATTATGTTATTCTAAAATCATGGTGCCCATAATTATGAATATTTCTATTTTTAGACATTTTTTTTTATTTATCGTGGCTACTTTGTTTTATAGTTATTAGCTACAATTTCCCTAAAATATTTTAGGATAATAACTCTAAGTTCTTTAAAGTTGGAAAGTTTCCAAATTAATATTTTTTTGTAAATGCATAATGGTAACTGAATTATCCTCTTCCCATTTCAAGGGGGTTGTGATTGTGAGTGAGCCCTTAATTTCTATGGCCAAAATTTAGATCCTCCTTCTTCTCCTCAACTTATATAATCCAAAAAATGAAAAATTAAGATCCTATTTGATAACCATTTGATTTTTAGTTTTTTGTTTTTGAAAACGAAACATAAAAATATCACTTCTACATTCTACTTACTACCTATGGGTTTCTATGATTTCTTATCTACTTTATACCTATGTTTTTAAAAATCAAGCCAAATTTTGAAAACTAAAAAAAGTAGTTTTCAAAAACTTGTTTTTGTTTTTGAAATTTGGCTAGAAACTTAAATGATTTCTCAAAAAAGATGGAGATCAATGTAAAGAAGATGAAAAAAAAAATGTGAACAAACAAGCATAATTTTTAAAAAACCAAATGGTTATCAAACGGGGCCCAACTTTTGAGGCTTCGTTTGATAACAATTCGATTTTTTGTGTTTGATTTTTAGTTTTAAAAATTAAAGCTTGTTTTCTTCTATTTTTCCTACAATCGTTTTCATCACTCTAAAGAAATATTTGAATTCTTGGTCAAATTTCAAAAATAAAAATAAGTTTTTAAAACTACTTTTTTTAAAATACGACTTGGTTTTTGAAAATATATGTAAAAAGTAGATAATAAACAAGGAAAGTCATAGGTAGAAATAGTATTTATTGACTTAATTTTAAAAAAATCCAAAACTAAAAACTAAGACCATATTTGATAACCATTTGATTTTTTTTTTTTTTTTGGTTTTTGAAAATTAAGCCTAAAAATACTATTTCTACCAATGAATTTCTATGTTTTTCTTATCTACTTTGTACCTATGGTTTCAAAAACCAAACTTTGTTTTGAAAACTAAAAAAAAGTAGTTTTTAAAAAGTAGTTTTTGTTTTTGAAATTTGACTACAAACTTAAATGATTTCTCAAGAAAGATGGAAATCATGGTAGAGAATATGAAGAGAAATTGTGGAAAAAATCAACCATGGGCATAAAATCCCTATTTTTCTCCTTCTAAGTTCTAATCCATAATCATGCCCAACATTAATGGAAGAGTACCCAGTTGGATCATCGAAGAATCACCAGAAACTTTGCAAGGTAGTTGCAGTAGTAGGTAGGAGCTGATGTACATTAAGGCTCCTTGGCTTCTTTGATAAACGCTCTTGTTTTTTGTTTCTAAATTTTTAGAAAAATTTTGAGAACGTGTTCATGCATCTATCCTTATTTCTCTTTTCCCTTTATACATCAATTTCTTCCCCTTTTTTTCCTCTCTCTTCCATTCCAATTTTTTCTTTAATATTTCCTCTGTCTTTTCATTTTTCTAATTTTTTATTTTATTTTTCATTTATTCTTTCTCTTCTCTCTCCCATCCTAATCTTTTTTTAATATTTTTTTATCTTTTATCTTTTCATTTATGTTTTTTTCCTCTAATTTTCTTTTCTTTTTTTACTTTCCATGTATTATTGGCTAATGCATTTGTAAAGAAAAATAATAAAAAATTTATTATTAAACAAAAAATGTGGGTACGCTCAATTATCTAATCTTAAACAATTTACAAATTAGTCTAATTGAACTAACTAGTGTAAGTCAAATTTATTTAAAGTAAATTGATTGGAGTGAAAAATGACATTTGCAAATCAAATTTGAACAAAATTCAAAGGATAAATAATAATAATAATAATAATAATAATTTATTATTAGTTTTGTGTTGGTCTTGAATAAAATACTATAAATTCTTTACGATTGTTTTATATTTATTTTAATGCATGTTATATGTTTTATTATTTTATATGTAATAAATTTTATTTTTACTAAAAAAACAAGAAACAGTTATCAAACACATATCTATTTTTTTTAAAGAAACAAGAAAGAAAAACAATTATCAAATATGTTTAGAGTCTGTTTGGTATGCAATCCAGATTCTGTTTTATGTTTTCCGATTCACTAAATTCAGTGAATATGTGTTTGGCAGATGTGTTTTCGAAAACTATTTTTGGATTCTAGGATCCAAATAGTAGAAATTCTGAAAACAATATTTTTATGTTTTCAGTGTATCCAGATTCCGAATTTAAAATTTTAAAATTCAGAATTATATTAACACAAAGATAAAAATGTTAATAAATACAATATTTTATGTTATAAACTCAATTTACTTTTGTTAAATTTAAATATGTATATATAATATATTATATGTTATATAATATTATATTTTAAAATGATAATTCTATAAAATTTGTAAAAATCATGTTAATAAATTAATAATAAACACATATCTGCTACCAAACACATATTTGAAACACATGAAATACTATTATGTTTTCATTGAATCCCTTGTTTTCAAATTTCTGTTTTCATATTACTTACCAAATAGACGCTTATATTTTTAGTCTTTTTTTAAAACAAAAAATAGATACAGAAAATAGAGAATAAAAAATGATATCATGATCCAATGGAACCTTCCCAAATTTTCAATTAGTATTCATCATTAACACTTACGGGGTGTTTGGTTTATGGGGTTGGATTGGGTTAATAACCCAACTCCTTGTTTGGTTTACCAACAATTATAACCGGTGACTTAATAACTCAATTCCATGGAGTTGAGTTATTAACTCAACTGTACGGTACTTTCCGGCGACTTTTCGACGGCGGTCTGGCAACTCTCCGACGAGATGAAGAAAGTGGAGAAAAAAAGAAGATGAGGAGAGTTTTGAAGCGTGCCTTTAAGTTGCTAATACTCTAGTTTAAATAGGCACAAAAAGTCCTAATCCTTTTAGAACAAGGAATTCTAATCCTTTCAAAAAAAGAAATCATAAACTTTTTTAAAACAGAAATCCTAATCCTTTTTTTAAACTTTGAAACACCCCTTCCTAATCCTGACATGATTATCCAAAGATTCAAAGTTAAAACAAATACAATTAAAGCACCTAATTTTACAGGCCGACACAATATACCCATCTAAGAAAAACTTTCGTCCTCGAAAGTTGCTAGAACTTTACAACGGTCACGCCCTCGAGCCATAATCTAAACTTAAACTCTAAACTAACTTAGCACAATAACAAATAAGTCAAAAGTATAGCATAACAAGTGTCAACACACAAGCAACTCAAATAACTTTAACTACTTTACAAAATAAAAACAAACCTGGAGATAACGAGGCGAGTTACTACGAGAGGCTATAAGGATCGTTGCCTACAATGTAGGCCAATATGCAGAATCTAAAATCCATGCTCTGATACCAACTGTAATGACCCTAATTTTTCAAACTCAAAATTTTCTAGGGACGTTACTAAGCAACACCGTCTGCACCGAAAATTTCGGTAGCATAACGGTGTTGCTAGGACCTTGATGAGATATCTAACATTTTGTAGATATGCACCTTCAATATGACATAAAATATTTAAGTATGTTGGCATATTTATAACATCTTCACAAGGTAAATTATATATTTCATTCTAAAGATGTCCATAGACAATGCATGTATTTAGACTATTAATACTAAATTAATACCTACCTAAATTAAAAAAAAAAAAGTAGTGGTGAACATGCGCATAAAAAAAAGGAATAAAGTTCATATTGAAGAATAAAAGTTCTAAATAATGAATTTTATTGGAAAAAAAATATTGATATCAAACCCAATATCCATTACTTTTGCAAATATCCCTAACATACATTTGGCAAATGGTAATATATATTGTAATTTTATAATTGATCTCATAATTGAGTTTTGAAATTGTAGACAAATGTGTTTGTATTTGATTTGTTGTGAAAACAAAGTAAGGAAAAAAAGTCACAAAAAAAATTAGATCTTTCACTTTATATAAAATAAAAATGATTTTTCGCGGAGAAGAAAAATTGATATCAATCTCAATATCCAGTACTGTTCTAAATATCTCATACATCTTGCAAATGGTAATATATATTGTAATTTGTAATTGATCTCATAATGAAGTTTTGAAATTGTAGACAAATATGTTTGCAATTGATTTGGTGGAAACAAAAAAAGTAAAGAAAAAAAAGTCACAAAAAATCATACTTATTCACTTTACAAAAAACTGCACCAGATACCATTGACATAATAACTCAACTCTGCAAACCAAACATTGACTTCCTGACTCAACTCAACTCTGCAAACCAAACACTGATTTCCAGAACTCACTGACAAAAAAACTCTCCACAACTCAACCCAACTCTGCGATCCAAACACCCCCTTACAAAGCCCGTAGTCTACTACTTCTCATGTCCGTGTTGGAGACCATCCAAACACAATGTGAGATTTCTTCTTCTTTTTTTGTTTTTTGTTTTCAACTTAGCGTAATTTTGGTTTTTTTAATTATTATTAACTGAGTGTGACTATCACAGTGAGCATAGTTCAATTGGCATAACGAATGTGTTAACGACCATGAGCTATGTGGTTTGAATCCCTAACCCTAATTATACTAAAAAAACTAAGTGTGACTTTTGTTTTCCTTTTCTTAAATTAAGCGTGATTTTTAGTTTTTTCCAAAGGCAATTTTTGTTTTCAATATATATATATATATATTACTTACTTTAAAAATGTATAAACTTATTTTTGTTATTTAATCTAAATAATTAAACTTTTATGTTAGGTCATATTTTTTAAAATTTTAGATTTTTATATCTTTTTTAAGATAACTTAAACTTTTATGTCTAGTAAAGTCATTGTAAGTCATATGTTTTTTAAATCGTTTAATTTTTTTTATAAAACATGTATAAATAAAAATAATAACAAATATATAATATTATATTCTTTAAATTCAAATTTTCTTTTCTAGAATAATATAGATTGAAATGAATAGAAATACTTTTAAGTTCTAATAAATTATTTCTTACAAATGAATTGCATAAATAGGAGGTATAATATTTATGAAAGAAAAAAATCTAACTTATTATTTCATTTTTTTTTGTAGTTTTTTTTCCCTTTTGTATACTTATATAGAAAAATTATTTATATTACTTTTTGAACAAACTTTATTGATTAGATTATAAGTTTGATCTATAAACTTTAGAGGTTGTTTGAGGCATAAAGTTGGTTATAATAATTTGTGGGTTGTTATAGCCGGTAAGTTATAATAGTCTGGTTATAATAGTTTGTGTTTAAGGTGTAAAACATCATAGTATTGGTTATAATAGTATGTGTTTGGAGTGTATTATTATTATAATACTCACAGTTTTTTTTTTCAACATTTTTTGGATTTCACAAGTAATGTTACATTAAATTTTCAATTTTTTCAAATTTTAAACAAAAAAATATTCCATACTTCGAAAATATTGGAGTTTGAGATGCACAAAATAAGTTTTACACCAAAAACAATATAAAAAATCTTCAAAAAAAAACTATTAATTTCAATCAAATAAAGTTTTACACAAAAATAAGTTTGATAAAGGCACAAATTAAATATTAAATTACTTTGTCAAAATTCATAAATCTCAAAAAAAAAAAAAAAAAATTTAACTCTAATGTTTTTTCAACAAAAATAGAAAGCTTCATTAGAAATCATAAGATAAATTCTCTTGGGTTACATCAACAATAGACTCATTCTCCAGCATATTCAAGATCCAAGGTGGAAAAGGTTGAGTCCATAAAATTGCATGTTCAACAAGACCACGACGTGCTAACATATCTGACATAAAATTATATATCCTAGGAATATGAGAAAAACATATACAATAAAAAATAAATGTCAATGATCGAACATCCTGGATGACTGTTGCAACTTCACATGACACACCAATATGTCCATGGAGCATATCAATGTTCATTTGTGAATCAAACAAAATTTTGAGCGTTTGGATATTCATTCGACTACCCAATCTAAGACCACCAAGGAATAAGGATAGCATATGGGAGACAAAATGCGATGTCGAGAACTTCGTAAAGCCGCTATTATACATCCTCTTAGATTCCGAACAACAACCCCAATTCCAATGTTCTACTTGTCCTCATTCCAAAATACAACATCTACTGTAACTGTCCAATACAACATGTTCGTCCATATTCATCTTACTTGGAATACTACCATGAGAAGGATATTCACATCGAGACCAAACACACATAGATGTGGTTTCTCAAATATAGTCTGAAATCAATTCACACTTCACAGATGTTGAAGAAATGGGTCTGTCTCAAACTACATTATTCGGTCATTCTAAATACCCCAAACCCTAATACAAACAATCTGAAAATCAGTATCAGGCAACCATGAATTCAATAACAACCAAATATCCTAAATATGCATAGATGATGTTAGGGATTGTGCCACAAAACTCATATTTTGTAAATATTGTTCTAATTAATGTAATAAAGAGTTATTGTTCATTATTTATAATATTGCCCTTTTATTAACCCTAAATCCAATAAACTAACATCAAAGGTTGTAAAATGTCTCTTGAACTGAATGTGGTGTACATACAAAAGATCTCAGTTCGAGATATAATCTAAAAGGTCTATAGTAAGAGGATAAGGCTTGGGTACATATCCATGGGACGGGGCGGGGCCAAGGAATGGCTCCCCGTCCCCGTCCCCGTTTAGCCAACGAAAAGTTTTTTGTCCCCGCTCCCTCCCCCGTTCCCCGCGGGGAAAATGGACATCTCTATACCTTACCCTGGTAATACTATGGATATGGCCCACTTTGTATATGATACAAACACAGTGATCCTAGCGTGTTCGTGTAGACGACATGTGAGTGGGGATATCCTATGTAATGAGATTGCATAAAACCGGACCACAAAATAGTAACTACTAGGTGTAACTCCGTTGACTAGTTAGGTTTCTATTTCACTAGGATGACCTAGACAACTTGATCTCAATCCTGAGCAGGTTACAGACTCCTGTTTGCGAGAGATTGTCATTTGACTAGTATGGGTGAGAGTGACCAGATTCACCGACTCAATAAGCCTACCTTCTTGGGGACAAGACCGAGCAGGCAGCTGGGGACTTAACCTAACAAGATGAAATTCACTCATTCCCGCCTTTTAAGGTAAGTAGATGAATGTTCCCTTAAGTGGTGTCTCCGGGACTTGAACAAAAGGCCCGACCCTCTTATTGGCCCGAGAGGGACTTTTGTTTGTTGGTAGGACCACAAACAAGTTGTTCATTAGAGGAGCACTGGTACTTAAGGTAAAAGATGTAACCCAAGGGTAAAACGATAATTTGACCCAGTTGGTGTTACGAACATTCGTGAAGGATTGTCTTGTTGTTATTGGTCAATATTCGTGGACAAAGAAATATATCTGCAGTGAGAAGAGTGCGACTGCGGGACTTTAGTGGAGTGTTCCCGCAGTTAACGAATGTTGATTAGGGGGTTAATGAGATTAACCGAATAATCTCGTATCGTTGGAGCTTCTGATCTATAGGTCCATTAGGTCCACCTTCTAGCTTGTAAAGGGTTCTTTTAGATCGTTTGAATTTGAAAGGTTCAAATTCAATTAGGGAATAAACATTAATGTATATAGATACATTATAATATAAAGTTTTTGAACTTTATATTATAAATTTAATGTGAATATGATTCATATTAAATTATATGAGAGAATTAAATATTTGAAAGAGTTAAAATATTAATTTAAATGTGAATGAGATTCATATTTAAAAACTATAGGTTAAAATTTAATGTGCATAAGATGTACATTAAAACTATAGGTTAGAGGGTAAATATGATTAAATGTGATTTAATCTCAATTAAATATAAGATATTTAATTTAATTAAATATGATTTAATTAATATATATAATAATTAATTAGACTAATTGTTATTATTATTTATTTAACTATTTAATATTAAATTAATGGGAACGTGTCAGGAGGACACGTTTCCCACTTCCTTCCAACTCCCTATCGATAGGGAGTGGGGGAAGTTATCCCTCTGTATACTCCTTCTCCAATGGTGTAGGAGAATGATCGATGAATGATTGCTGTAGAATTTCTGAAAAATTCACACAAGAAAATTCTCTCTCTAAAGCACAAAAATTCATCTTCTCCTTCCAAAAAGTTGGAACTTCTTCCCACCAAGAAGAGATCGAAAGAACTCAGAGGATAGGAGGTTAACTGTGTGGTGGCGTCCGTTTGAAAATAAAAAAGAGATTAACTTGCTGTGTTGCCGTGCATTTTGGAGCAAAGAGTTGCTGGATTGAAAACTACAAAGGTAAAGATCTTCCCTTTTAGTTTAATTTTTGTACAACATGTTTGTATGCATAATCCATGCTTTAGTTATTACATTGCTTATCTCCCTGTTAGTTGCCAATGTACTGGTTTTTGAAGCAAACCAAAATAAACAAGTAATGGATCTTTAAATCACGTTTCCGCTGCTCACGGGGATCAGATTCCCTTCAACATCGTTGGTAAATAAATGCAACATAGCTCTCCAAATATTTTTAGCTTGTTTGCAAAAAAAAAAAGAAAAAAGCATGAACTATTGTTTCCTAATATCGTTTGCATATTAGGCACATCCTCAAGCACTCAATCTTTCTTTTGTTGGGGTGTATGCCCTAAACTCGTGAAGTTTGTAATTATTTGATGTATATAAATAAAGTGTTATTTTCATCAAATCTTATATTCTCAAAATTTAAACTTAAATCCAATAAACTAAGCTTCAGGGTCATGTTTGTGAGAGCTTGAACAGTGTGTAGTGGACACACAAGGAGGATCGTGTTCAAGTAAATGACCCAAATGGTCTATAGTACATAGATAAGGTTGAGAATCTCATCCTAGTAACACTTTGGATGCGACCCACTTTGTGTTTGACACAAACGAGGCGATCCAACTCGTTCATGTAGTTTATAACATGTGAGTGGGGGCATCATGTGCAATGAGATTGTACAAGACCAGACTGTGAATTATTAGACTACTGTAGTAACACCGTTGACAGATTAGGACTAATAGTTCGTAGATGACCATTAGTGACTCGACCTTAATCCCGAGCGAGTTATGGACTCCTATCTGCGGGGGTTTGTCCTTAGATTGAGGGTGGCGGGAGTTGCCGACTCAATATGTCTACCCTCTCAGGGACATAGCCTCGTAGGTAGCTGGAAACTTAACTACGCGAAAATAAATTCACTTATTCTAGAGCTAGGGAATTTAGATAGGTTGTTCCCTTAAGGACTGAATCCAGGTCTTAAACAACGGGGTCCCACTCTCTCACTGGCCCGAGAGGGACGTTGTTTATGGTAAGACCGTAAACATGTTGTTCATTAGAGGATCAATGTTACTTAAGGTGCAAGAAGTAGTCACATGGGTAAAATCGTAATTTGACACAGTTGTGACTACGAACGACCTGTGAAGGGTTGACTCATGGGCATTAGTTATATCGATGGACACAACTTGTCCTACAGGGAGGAGAGTGCAGCTACGAGTCTATAGTGGAGTGACTCGTAGTTAATGAATGTTGATTAACAAGATCCAAGAGTTTGATCAGTTAATCTCGAATCATTGGAGCTCATGATCTGTAGGTCCATTAGCTCTCTCAGTTGGCTCAATATGGAATTAATGAGGGTATGAAGTTTTGGAATGAATTTGAAGTATTCAAATTCATATAAGGGACTTTATGTCAATTATATGTGATGTGATTGATATAATATATAGTTTGATGTGAATATGATTCATAATAAACTATACTATTGCCTGATTATGGAATTATGACATAATTAGAGAAATTAATAATGAGAGATATGAAACATTGAATGTGATTCAATTTAATTCCATATTATGCAAATATGATTTGCATATTAAGGTATATGATACCTTATATTATGCAATTATGCAAATCAGCAAATTTGATTTGCATAATGCATAATTTATTGAATTAGTGGGCTAAATGGGTGGAGAATTTATCTCCACCCTCACCCACTATAAAAGAATGCATTGAGATTCATTTGTAAGACACTTGACTCACTTTTTGGATTTGGCAAATTCCAAACTCTCCCATCTCTCTCAAATTCTCTCTACAAACTTCCCTTTCCCAAAAAGAATCCCACAATCCTCCCTCACCAAGAGAACAACCAAGAAGGCTCTTTGGAGGTGCTCGGTTCGGGGATTGCGTAGAGATCGTAGAGAACGTTAGGTTCGAAGGAGAGGATTACAAGAAGAAGTGTTCTTCAAAGGTACTTTTGCTTAATCCCCTAAATGCTTAACCTAGTATGCATGTTTTGAGTTCAATTCTAGTAACGTAATAGATGTTGGAATTTATGCCATAAACTCGTGTATTTGTAATTATTCAAGGAAATGAATAAAAGTGTTATTTTTCCTTAAATCTTGTATTCTCGCCATTACAAACTTAAATCCAATAAACTAAACTCTAGGGTCACATTTAGGAGACATTGAACTGTGTGTAGTTGACACATATCTAGGATCAGGTTCAAGCATGTGACCTGAATGGTCTATAGTAGATGGATTGGGTTGGGAACCTCATCTTGGTAACACTATGGATGCGACCCACTTTGTATTTGATACAAACGAGGCGATCCAGATCGTTCACGTAGTTAACATGCGAGTGGGGGCATCCTGTGCAATGAGATTGTACAAGATCACACCAAGAATTGTTAGACCATTCTAGTAACACCGTTGATAGATTAGGGCTAATAATTCAATAATGACCATTAGTGACTCAACCTGAATCCTAAGCGAGTTGCGAACTTCTGTCTGCGGGGGTTTATCCTTAGACTAGTACGGGTGAGAGTGGCCATAACTGCCGACTCAATAAGCCTACCTTCTCAGGGATGAAACCTCGTAGGGAGCTGGGGACTCAATTTCGCAAGAAGGAATTCGCTCGTTCCCGAATTAGGGTAACTAGATAGGTTGTTCCTTTAAGAACTGAATCCGTGTCTTGAACAACGGGGCCCCTCCCTCTTGCTGGCCCGAGAGGGACATTGTTTATGGTCAGACCATAAACTTGTTGTTCATTAGAGGATCAGTGGTGCTTAAGGAGCAAGAAGTAGTCACAGGGGTAAAACAGTAATTTGACCCAGCTGTGACTACGAACGACCTGTGAAGGGTTGACTCATGAGCATTGGTTAATTCAATGGGCACAACTTGTCCTACTGTGAGGAGAGTGCAACTACGAGTCTATAGTGGAGTGACTCGTAGTTAACGAATGTTGATTAACGGGATCAAAGAGTTTGATTAGTTAATCTCGTATCGTAGGAGCTCATGATCTGTAGGTCCATTAGATCCCTCAGTTGGGTCAACATGGAAATAATGAGGGTATAAAGTTTTGGAATGAATTTTAATTGTTCAAATTCAATTTAGAGAATTATATCATTTATATTTGATATAATTAATATAGAATATGGTTTAATGTGAATTTGATTCATAATAAACCATATTATTGCCTAATTATGGAATCAAGGCATAATTAGAGAAATTAATTTGAGAGATATGTAAATTGAATATGATTCAATTTAATTTCCACTTTATGTAAATATGATTTACATAATAAGGTATTTGATATCTTATGTTATGCAAATTAATTTCGCATAATGCAAAATTGGTGGAAGTAGTGGCATAATGGGTGGAGAATTTGTCTCCACCCACATTGCCTATAAAAGCATCATTTTGGATGCATTTTGGGAAGCTTAAGTCATTTGCTAAGTTTTTGAACTCTAGCAAAACTCTTCCTCTCTCAAATTCTCTCTACATTTCTCTTCCAAAAGGAGATCCCACCTCTCTCCCTCACCTAGAGAACAACCGAGAAGACGTTTTGGAGGTGTTCGAACGTTCGATCGTAGAGGACGAAGAGATCATTGACGACGAGAGGATTACGTGAAGAATTCAATATTCAAAGGTAATTCCTAAATTCCTTATGCTTTCAACATGAATCTTAGTCTTAGTTTACTGTTTTCGAGACATTTATATGTAACATAATCAAGAACAACGACGATCATTCGCTTCCGCACGGGATTCGATCCCTTCAATCGAGGGGCAACGCGATTTAATTCGCTTCCGTTGCGAGATTCGATCCCTTCACTTCTCGCACTAGATTAAGAAAATGTGCCTCGTGCACATCCACCACTGCTATTCTAGGGCCATACTAAGGCAACAAACCGCTTTGGCACGCCGGCTGCTCTTGATTAGTATTAGCGGGAGGATTGATTTTGGGTTCATTGGAGTCAATATTAACTGAGGTCGGGGAAAATTTTTTCTTAGGCGACGAAGGTGGCAGATGACTTCTTGGAGACAGAGGAGGAAGAGGGTTTCTTCTTGGCATAGGCGGTGGGGAGGGATCTCTTAAAGCAGAGGGCGGTAGACTTTCTTCAAGCAATTCAACTTCACGAGGAGGATGGTCATCTATTCTAGTTGAGGCTTCTAACACTTCTTTTTTCATCGCCTCTCTCTCTTTTCATCCTGTCTAATACGGGAAGTTTCAAGAGGGGGCAACTCTTTGAGGAGGACCTCTACTTCATTTCTCTTCTCAAGGCGTGGAGGAGTCTAATTTTTCTTTTTACAATTTCTTCTCTTCGGGGGAAGAGGTTGATAAGTGTACTTCATGATATATGTATCTGGTTATTTTTCTACACTTTTATAGATATATTGAATACTTTCATTCATTTCTGTGTTTAATTTGCAAGAATCGAGCATTCAAGGATGAACGAGTCAAAGAAGAAAAATTGAGGACAAAAGAGTCATTTTGGAGGCACAAATAGACAACTGGGAGTTAGGAGTTAAGAATCAAGCCTTCTTACCCTAAGGTAGCTTGCAACGCCATGGTAGCGTTGAGGGTACCTCGAATCTTTATATATATGGTAATCTGGACAACATTGCAATGTTGTCTCTAGCGTCGCAACATCGTCCTTGTAGCATTGCAACGCTATTACATGTCTATAAAAAGGAACTTTCGTATTCAAGTAAAGGGAACAGTTTTGGGATGTCATAAAGCCTAATTTTGAATGGAACAACGTTCAGGGAGCTAGAGAAGAGTTTTGGAGAGCTAAGGAGGGGACTCAAGGCTCAAATCATGAACAATGTGTCGGAACGAGCATTGGGATGAACCCTACGTTCTTTTCTATTTTCTTTTTTTTTTTTATTGAATTTAGGAGTTTTTGGTAGTTTGTTAGACATTGTAAATTTGTGTTTTAGACACTTTTCTTGGTTGTACGTTTGTGAATCTTGTTTATTTGTAATTAAATTCAATATAGACTTTTTTTTATTCATCTTGCTTGAATATCTTAACTTTAGGCTGAGGTTTTGTATGTTTAACTGAACTTAGATTGGAAAAGTGAGTTTAGTTATAGAACACTGGATGCATGACTAAATTTAATTTATTGCATGAGAATGAGTAAATTAATCCTTGAACTTTAAGTGAATAACTTAATATCATGCTTAGCAGCGAAAATAGACTGAGAATTTGATTTATTACTATGCATGAGTTCAATTGGACTTGGGAAAGTTAATTTATTGTTTAGAAATTCGTTGTTAGACTTATCATTATTTAATTAAATTATAAATTAATTCAAGTTGCATGTAATGTACACAACCATATTTATTTTCCAAAATTGGACTCCAATGCTTGTAAATATTAGTTAGGTTTTATTTATGCTTAATTCTAAAGTTTGGTTATCTAAATAAAATTGGATATAATTAATCGTGGTACTTAATTAATCTAAGAAAACAAGTCTATGAGATCGAACCTGGCCACTATTATTGCAAAATATTAAGAGGTCTAGGTAATTATAAATAATTATTTGATAGGGCCTTTGATAAGCCCTTTATCATCGGTTTACTTGGGTCTGCTATGTTGGGGTGTATGCCCTAAGCTCGTGTCGTTTGTAACTGTTCTTGATTTAATGAATAAAAGTTATTTATTATTCAAACTTTGTATCTCACATTTTATAAACTTAATCCAATAAACTAAGCTCCATGGTCATATTTATGAGAACTTGAACGGTGTGTAGTGGACACACAGGAAGGATCACGTTTGAGTTATTGACCCGAACAGTCTACAGTATATGGATAGGATTGAGAACCTCATCCTGGCAACACTTGTTGGGATTTATGCCCTAAACAAGTGTAGTTTTGTAATTATCATTACACAATAAATAAAGTTGTTATTTATTATATTCTCGCATATAAATCTAAATCCAGTAAACTAAGTTCCAAGGTTATAATGATAGATCTTGAACATTTATGTAGTGGACATAAGTTGGATTAAGTTGTTCGAGTATAACCTAAAAGGTCTATGGTACATGCATAGGGTTGGGAACCTTATACTGGTAACACCATGGATGCATCCCGCTTTGTATTTGGTAGAAACGAGGTAATCCAACTCGTTCATGTGGTAGACATGCGAGTGGGGGCATCCTGTATAATGAGATTATACAAGACCGGACCGCAAGTTATTAACCTACTAGAGTAACACCGTTATCAAGATAGGTATAATAATTCATAGATGATCATTAGTGACTTGACCTGAATCCTGAGCAAGCTACGAACTTCTGCTGATGAGGTTTGTCCTTAGACTAGTATGGGTGAGAGTGGCCTTGAAGGGAATGAGAATCCCGTGCAGCGGAAGACGATTGAATCGTCGATATATCAATATGCAACATAGTTTCATTAAAATTGATCTAACACTAGATCTAGGCTAAACATGCTTGTAAGAAGAAGAAAAATACAGCAAGTAGAATTTACTTACTTGTTGAAGACTTTCTTCAAGAATTCTGCTTCAAATCACGAACTCTTCGTGCTCCTCGTACTCAACGAACACCTCCAACGAAAGGTCTTGAACACCACCAAAATGCCTTCTCGGTTGTTCTCTTTTGGAGAAGGGAAGATTGTGGGATCTTGTGAGTTTTGGAGAGGGAGGAGAAATGAGAGAGAATTGAGAGAATTTCTCTTCTCTTCTTTGTGAAAGTCTAAAAAATGAGAGATGTTATCACAATCCTTCTTGCAAGAAGGGTTTATATAGTGGAATTGGTGGAGTTAAAATGTCCACATAATTACCACTTTACCACAACCATAGGTTATGCAAATCTCATTTGCATAACCACATAATATAAGATATCTCATATCTCATATTGCAAATCTCATTTGCATTAATTGTGTATTAATTAAATTGAATCACATCCAATTTAATTTCTCTCAATCAAATTCTCCAATTAGCCCTAATTCAACAATTAGGCTAACCTATAGTTTATTATGAATCTCATTCACATTAAACTATATATTATATCATTCATATCTCATATAAATGACATAAATGCCCTTAAAGTGAAATTGAACACTTCAATTTCATACCAAAACATTAGCCCTTCTTCTTTTAATCGGTGGAGCCAACCGAGGACCTAATGGACCTACAAAGATGCGGCTCCAATGATCCGAGATTAACTCGCCAAACTCTTTGACCCTTAACCAACATTCATTAGCTACGGTAACACTCCACTATAGCTTTGTAGTTTGCACTCCCGTCGATCTGCGAATATTACGTGTCCACTAATATAACCAATACCCATGAGTCGACCCTTCACAAGGTTGTTCGTAAACACTTTGGATCAAATTACCGCTTTACCCTGTGTACTACCTCTTGTTCCTTAAGTCCCCACCGCTCCTCTAATGAACAACATATTGTGATGGTCCAACCATACACAACACCTTTCTCGGGCGGTGAGAAGGTGGGCGCCGCTGTCCAAGCCACGGAGACAGTGCTTAAGGAACAACCCTCTAGTTTCCCTAAAGGCGGGAATGAGTGAATTCCATCTCGCGTAGTTAAGTTCCCGGCTCCTACTTGGTTCTCACACCGAGAAGATAGGCGTATTGGGCGAAGTAATCGTGACCACCCTCACCTGTACTAGTCAAAGAACAGGACCCTCGCGAGGCGAGTCCGTAACACGCGCTCGGGATTCGTGTCGAGTCACTAATGGTCATCTACGAAGTTATTAGTCCCATCTTTGTCAGCGGTGTTACATCGGTGAGTCTAATAAATCACGGTCCGGTCTTGTACAATCTCATTGCACAGATGCTCCCACTCGCATGTCAACCACATGAACGAGTCGAGATCACCTCGTTTGTATCTAATACAAAGCGGGCGCATTCACGCAGTATCCGGATTAGGTGTCCAACCCTATCCATATACTATAGACCGTTCGGGTCATTAACCGAACGTGATCCTCCCCGTGTGTCCACTACACACCGCTCAAGTTCCAGCTTCTCTCATAAATTCAATGACCACGGAGCTTAGTTTATTGGAAAATTTTATAAATATTAAGTAGACACAAAGTGATGAAATAAATAACTCTTATTAATTTCAAACAATATATTACAAACACGAGATTAGGACAAAAATCCCAACAGGCCTGTAGCCGACTCAATAAGCCTACCTTCTTAGGGACATAACTTTGTAAGTAGCGAAAAACAGATTTTATTATATATATTAATTATAAAAACGTTTTATATTTAATATATTTAATTTTAATTAATATAATTAGATTATATTAATTAAAATTATTTCTAGGGTGCCAAAATTGGTCTATTTTTGCTATTTTAATTATGCAATTGTTGTGTAATTATTGTCATGCATAGTCTATGCTTTTATTTTAAAAATTCCACCTTAGGTTAAGTATTTTCATGCATCATTTATAATATAAGGAGTTATATTATATAGTTTGCATGATTAATTAATATAAAGTTGTTATATTAATTTATGGACAACATTGACATGCATTATATATCATGAGATGAATATGCTATGAATGTCTTATTATTCATGTGATGAATGATCAAGCACTATAACATAGTATGCATGTCATCTAAGGTTAATTATTAGTTTTAAAGTGTTTAGAACTTGGAAATAATATACCTTAGGTTATCTAGTTCTAATTAGATTAGAATTAGGAACCAAGTAATTTATAAGCTATGATTAAAAGAGGAACTCTGTCTAAGGAAAGTTCATGCAGGTTGGGGTATTTAAGCTGACGGAAACGGAACACCCCTACCTAGGAACTAACCTGCGAGTGAAATTTAATCAGAGAGTTTTATAAATTACAGTAGCATCAGCGGGTTTATTAAGGGGTTAATAAACTAGAAATCCTAGGTTTAATATAAGGAGTTATATTAACAAACTTAGGATAAAATCAATATAAGAGTTATATTGATTATCGATATAAGAGTTATATTGATAGAGTTAGGTAAAACCATTAGTCGGGTTTTAGCCTAAGTAAGATTCCTATAAACTTTAAAGTGTTCAGTAGGAGGAAAAAGTGTATGAGATACATATTTTTTCATCTACGCTATCTCCGGGAAGTTCACACCGTGAGACTCATACTTGGCCTCGTGGCGCAAACGGGAGCGTCCTCCTTCGGATGGTGTTTGTATGAGTCAATATCAAGGTGAATGGAGAGGGTACCTATGGTGAGTGGGAGCAGGTTTAGTGAAAACAAAACCTACGGTCTCTTTTGTCGGTTTACACCGTTAGACACCTATGGTCAACCTGCTAGTTTGGCCTGGACCAGACAATCCCTTCGGAGGGCTTGATCATAGGGGATCGAACACAGTAGACACCTGAAAGGGATAAAGATTTTCTTAGACTATTTTTCAATCTAGTCCTCCCTTCGGCAGATTTTATTGGATCGAGACTCGGGGATCTAAAGACAGAGGGTTACACTCGCGGGGTACATAAGTTGTGTATGTATCCAGACCAAAAAATGGTAACTAAAACCTATAGGAATAAGAGTTATTATGGTATTAGGTTTTCGTCAAGAGTGTCTTGATCTAGAGGAGGAGTGTTTTTGATTACCCTTCGGTGTCATACATTCTAAACCTTTGGAGTATCATTGCAAATTATAAATGTCCTAGGAATCATTTGATAATTAGCTAAAACATGATTGGATTAGAGTTATAGCAAGAAACTCATGCAAGTTTGTTTGTAAATTTTTCAGCAAAAATGTCTAGCTCTATAATTTCCTTATTGGGTGCGGAAAAGTTAGCCGAAGAGAATATGATGACATGGAAAAACAAACTCAACACTATTGGTAGTGGATGATCTAAAATTTGTGCTAACTGAGGAGTGTCCTCAAGTGCCATGCTCGAATGCGTCACGAAATGTTCGTGATGCATATGATCGATGGATCAAGGCCAATGATAAGGCCAAGGTCTATATGCTGGCAAGTATGTCTGACATATTAGCCAAGAAGCATGAGGACATGATTACCGCCAAGGAAATCATGGATTCTGTGCAGGGTATGTTTGGACAACAGTCCACACAGGCCCGACATAATGCCCTAAAGTACATATTCAACTCGAGGATGCCAGAGGGTACATCTGTTCGGGATCACGTCTTGGATATGATGGTGCACTTTAACATCGCGGAGTCGAATGGTGCTTCCATCGATGAGTCGAGCCAGGTCAGCTTCATTCTGGAAACCCTTCCAGATAGTTTCCTGCAGTTTAGAAGTAATGTTGTTATGAACAAGCTTACTTTTAATCTTACCTCCTTCGAATGAACTCCGGACCTTTTAGTCTTTGATGAAAATTCGAGGATCGAAAGGTGAGGCAAATGTTGCGATAGGAGTTATCACGGAGGTTCGACCTGCGGGACAAAAAGCATGGCTTCATCTTCTTCAACTTTTGAGAGGAAAGAAGAAGAACATGAAGAAAGGTTGGTAAAGGGAAACAGTCGACAAAGCCGCCACTTAGAAGGGCAAGAAAGTCAAAGACGTTCTTTGACAAAGGAAATGTGTTTCCACTTTGCAACAAAGACGCGGGCATTGGAAACGAAAGCGTCCGGTACATTGCGCGAGAAAAGAAGACGGAAGGTAAATATGATTTACTTTGCCTAGAAGCTTGTTTAGTGGATAATGATAAAACAAATTGGATACTTGATTCGAGCGCCACTAATCATGTTTGCTCTTCTTTTCAGAAATTGATTCTCGCAAAGAATACAACAAGGAGAGATAACACTCAGGTTGGAAATGGAGAAGTCATCTCAAATTTATGTGATGGGCACAATGAAGCTTTATTTTGACAAGAAATATGTATTGTTGGACATGTTGGGATTTTTGTCCTAATCTCGTGTTTGTAATATATTGTTTGAAATTAATAAGAGTTATTCATTTCATCACTTTGTGTGTCTCGCAATATTTATAAACTTTTCCAATAAACTAAGCTCCGTGGTCATTGAATTTATGAGAGAATCTGAACATCAACGGTGTGTAGTGGACACAGGGGAGGATCACGCTTCAAGTTAATGACCCGAACGGTCTACGATATATGGATAGGGTTGGAGACCTAATCCGGATACACTGTGGATGCGCCCGCTTTGTATTAGATACAAACGAGGTGATCCGACTCGCTCATGTGGTTGACATGCGGTAGGGGGCATCTGTGCAATGAGATTGTACAAGACTCGACCGTGATGTATTAGACCTCACCGATGTAACACCGCTGATGTGAAGAGACTAATAACTTCGTAGATGACCATTAGTGACTCGACACAATCCCGAGCGTGTTACGGACTCTTGTCTGCGAGGGTCCGCCCTTTGACTAGTATGGTTGAGGGTGGTCACAGTTACTCGCGCAATATGTTTATCTTCTCAGGGACGTAACCAAGTAGAGGAACCGGGAACTTAACTACGCGAGATGGAATTCACTCGTTCCCGCCTTTAGGGAAACTAGAGGGGTTGTTCCCTTAAGTGTTGTCTCCAGGGCTTGGACAACGGGCGCCCACCTTCTCACTGGCCCGAGAAGGGTGTTGTGTATGGTTGGACCATTACAATATGTTGTTCATTAGAGGAAGCGGTGGGGACTTAAGGAACAAGAGGTAGACACGAGGGTAAAAAACGGTAATTTGACCAGTAGTGTCTCACGAACAACTGTGAAAGGGTCGACTCATGGGTATTGGTTATATCAGTGGACTCGTAATATTCTGCATTGACGGGAGTGCAACTACGGGCTATAGTGGAGTGTTAACGTAGCTAATAAATGTTGGTTAACCGGGTCAAAGAGTTTGACAGGTTAATCTCAGATCATTGGAGCCCGTCACTGTAGGTCCATTAGGTCCCTCGGTTGGCTCCACTTGGATTAAAAGAAGGGTTAATGTTTTGGTATGAAATTGAAGTATTCAATTTCACTTTAAGGGCATTTATGTCATTTATATGAGATATGAATGATATAATATATAGTTTAATGTGAATGAGATTCATAATAAACTATAGGTTAGCCTAATTGTTGAATTAGGGCTAATTGGAGAATTTGATTGAGAGAAATTAAATTGGATGTGATTCAATTTAATTAATACACAATTAATGCAAATGAGATTTGCAATATGAGATATGAGATATCTTATATTATGTGGTTATGCAAATGAGATTTGCATAACCTATGGTTGTGGTAAAGTGGTAATTATGTGGACATTTTAACTCCACCAATTCCACTATATAAACCCTTCTTGCAAGAAGGATTGTGATCAAGCTCTCATTTTTTGATTTTGCATCAAAGAAGAGAAGAGGAATTCTCTCAATTCTCTCTTAAATCTCCTCCCTCACCAAAACTCAAAAGGTTCCCACAAACCTCCCTTCTCCAAAAGAGAACAACCGAGAAGGCATTTTGGTGGTGTTCAAGACCTTTTTGTTGGAGGTGTTTGTTGAGTACGAGGAGCACGAAGAGTTCGTGATTTGAAGAAGAATTCTTGAAGAAAGTCTTCAACAAGTAAGTAAATTCTACTTGCTGTATTTTTTCTTCTTCTTACAAGCATGTTTAGCCTAGATCTAGTGTTAGATCGATTTTAATAAAATCATGTTGCATATTGAAACCACGACGATTCAATCGTCTTCCGCTGCGAGGGATTCTCATTCCCTACAATTGGTATCAGAGCCATCTTGATGGTTCTTCAATTATGCACTGTTTTATTAAAATTTGGTGGGTTTTTGCCATGATTTATGTGATAAATTGTTGGTTTGCATAATGGATGTTTCAGTTTTTGGCACTTTTAGATTTATTTTCTGTTTGATGAGATCAAATGTAAAGGGCCCGTGTTTTTAGGCATTTTAGAAAACGAGTCTGTAAGTCCGTGTCGTTCGTGGCAAGTGTTGCTGTGAAGAAATCGGAGCGAAAGCAGCGTAAATCGGCGAAGAAACGGCAAAGGTGTTTGTTGTTCGCCGATGGCGTTGAGACGCGCCGCCCAACGGCGTCTCAACGCTATCCTTGCGGATGGAGGCCTGCGGCAGCAGCGTTACAGTTACCGTAACGCTGGCGTTGAGAACGCAACTCGACGCCAGAGGCGGCATGGCGTGTAACGCCGCCCACGGCGTTACAACGCCGCACGCCGCAGAGGAGCGATTCACGCCTTCCGATTCGCGAGGTCGTGGGATCAAGCCAAAGTGGGGCGGTTATTTTCCGGTTTTAATTAATTTTAATTTGTAAAATGTATTTTATTTATTTATTTAATTATTTTATTAAATAATATTAATATAATTGTTATATTAATGTTATTTAATTAAATAATTGCCCCTAGGTGCCAAAAATCGGTCCATTTTTGCTATTTAATTATTTTATGCATGAGATGTATATTTTAATTAATTTCTATGTGCATATTGTATGTCATATAGATTTAAAATCTCACCTTAGGTTAAACATTTCATGCATCATTTTTATATCATAAGAGTTATAATATATAGTATGCATGATAGGATTATATTATAAGAGTTATAATATAATGTTTGCATGTTTTAATTTATTTAATATAAGTGTTATATTTTTAAATTAAAAGCATGCCCATGCATTTAATTCATGTGATGAATTATATTATGTTATAGTATTATTCATGTGATGGATGATCAAGCACTATAACATCGAAATGCATGCAACCTAAGTTAATTATTAGTTATAAAGTGTTTAGAACTTGATTAATTAGACTTAGGTTTTCTAATTTTCTAATGAGATTAGAAATTTAGGAAATCAAATATAATCTTTGAATGGAGATTGATAAGTAACTCTGTCTAAGGAAGGTTTTGTCTAAGGCTAGGGTATTTAAGTTGACGCTTGCGGAACACCCCTACCTGGAAACCGACCTATGAGTGAATTCGGTCCGGAGATTCTTAGGTTATATTCTCGTGAGTGTTGTTAATTAAGTGTTAATTAATTTACTCACATAGACCTAAGTTAATAATGTAATTATAAACTTAGGTTAATACCATATAAGAGTTATATTGGTAGACTTAGGTAAATTTTAGCCGGTTTATCTAGGTCAATCCCTAATAAAAATTAAAGTGCTGAGTGGGAGGAAATAAAGCGTATGAGATACATTTGAATTTCCAACCACAAATCTCCTTAAAGTCTGCACCGTGAGATCTATACTCGGCCTCGTGGCGCAAATGGGAGCGTCCCCCTTCGGATGGCATTTGTATAGATCAATATCATCGTGGATGGAGAGAGTACTTATAGTGAGAGGGAGCGGGACTTGTGAAAACGAGACCCACGGTCTCTTCTTTCGATTCACACCGTGAGACGCCTATGATCTGCCTGCTAGTTTGGCCTGGACCAGACAATCCCTTCGGAGGGTTTGATCATGGGAGTCGAAACACCGTGAATTCCCGAAAGGGATACAGTTTCCTGGTTGGTTTTCCTTCTTGGTTCACCCTTCTGTGGCTATTGTTTGACGGATGCTTGGAAACTTAAAGATTGAGGTGACACTCACGCTGATTCGTTAAGTGTTAATGAATTCGACCAACAATGGTAATTGGACGCCTAATGGAATAAGAGTTATTCGGGATTAGGGTCCGATCGAGAAAGTCTCGCCCTAGAGGAGAGAGTGTTCTGCTCACCCTTCGGTGGCGGTCATTCTAAACCTTTAGGGTATCATTGCAAAATTTTGAATGACCTAGGGATCATCAAACAATTTTGCTAAAACTTGATTGGATTTCAAAAGGTTTTTTTTCGAGACTAAAACAAAGTTTTCTTATTTTTTCAGCTAAAAATGTCTAGCGCAATAAGAGCTCTACTCGCATCCGATAAATTAGTTGGAGATAATTTCCAAAGTTGGAAAAACAACATAAATACAATTTTGGTGAATGACGACCAAGAGTTCGCGCTCACTGAGGAGGGTCCTCAGGTGCACGGTTCAACATCCTATCCAACGATCTACAAACCTTCCAAATCCTTGGTGCAAACTAGGGGATGGAAGTCGAGGCAAGTGTTGCCTTAAGACCTTTCACGGGGGTTTGACCTCTGGGATAAAGTTTGTAGACTCTTCAGGCCCTAAGGGGAAGAAGGAGAAGTTAAAGGAAGTTAACGTTGGATCATTTGCCACCCTAAAAGGGAAAGAAATCAAGGATGTTGCCGTAAAGTGTTTCTACAAAGAACGGGGACGGACACACGAAAGGAGTTGTCCCAAGTTCCTTGATGAAAAGAAGATGACAGTAAATGTGATTTACTAGTCACGAAAACTTGTTTAGTGGAGAGTAATGACTCGCTTGGATATTGGATTCAGCGCCACTAACCATGTTTGCTCTTCTTTTCAGGATTAAGTTCTGGCAATGCACTGCAAGAGGGTGAGATAACACTCGTGGTTGGATCCTAGAAGTTGTCTCAAATGCAAAGAATAAAGTACTGTGAAGTCGTTCTTTGGCGGAAAGTACTTATTATTGGATAATATGTACATAGTTCCCGGGTTTACGAGAAACCTAGTTTCTATTTCCTCGCCTATTAGAACAAAATATTTCTGTTTCATTCAAGAGTAATAAAGCGTTTATTTCGAAATGGAAATTTGATTTGTTCTCGCTTAATTGAGAGCAATTTATATGTTTTGAATCCAAATTCGGTCAAAAGTGTTTTGAACACCGAATTGTTTAAAATAAATTGAAACGCTTGACTAAGAAAGCAAAAGTTTCTCCAAAAGAAAATGTCCATCTTTGGCATCTACGGTTAGGCCACATTAATCTCAATAGGATTGAGAAACTAGTGAAAAGTGGACTTCTAAACGAGTTGGAAGAAAACTCTTTACCGGTGTGTGAGTCATGCCTTGAGGGCAAAATGACCAAACGTCCTTTTAGTGGAAAAGGATATAGAGCCAAAGAGCCTCTTGAGTTAGTACATTCTGACCTCTGTGGTCCGATGAATGTTAAAGCTCGGGGCGGTTATGAGTATTTCGTGTCTTTCATAGACGATTACTCTCCTTATATGGGTATATTTACCTAATGCACAGAAGTCCAAACTCTTGAAAAGTTCAAAGAGTACAAGACCGAGGGTTGAGAACCTCTAAGGTAAATCGCTTAAAACACTTCGATCATATCGAGGTGGAGAATACATGGACACTGAATTCCAGGACTATTTGATAGAACACTAATTACGTCCCAACTCTCAACGCCTGGTATGCCACAACAGAATGGTGTATCGGAGAGAGAAAGCAGAACCTTGTTGGACATGGTTCGGTCGATGATGAGCTATGCTCGCTCTCCCGATTCTTTTTGGAGGTACGCAGTGGAGACTGCAATTTATATTTTGAACAACGTTCCGTCAAGAGTGTGTTTGTGAAACACCTTTCGAGCTCTGGAGTGGACGTAAAGGCGCTTTACATCACTTCGAGATTTGGGGATGCCCGCCCATGTGTTGGTGTCAAACCCAAAAAAAGTTGGAACCCCGCTCAAATTGTGCCTATCGTAGGTTACCCTAAAGAGACTAGGGGTGGTATGTTTTACGATCCTAGGGAAAATAGGGTGCTTGTGTCGACAAACGCCACTTTCCTAGAGGAAGACCACGTCAGGGATCATTTACCAAGAAGTAAAATTGTATTAAATGAAATGGACAAGACATCAAAGAAGAGTTGTTGATGGGGCTAGTACGTCAACAAGTGTTGTTGATCCTAGCACGCCTAGTCAAATCCGTTCCCAAGAGTTGGGAATGCCTCGACGTAGTGGGAGGGTCGTGAGACACCGATCGCTACATGAGTTTAAATTGAAACCTCGCTTGTCGCTCCCGATGATGATCAGAGGATCCATTGACCTATGATCGTGCAATGGTTGATGTTGACAAAGACGAGTGGATTAAAGCTATGGACCGTGAAATGGAGTCTATGTACTTCAATTCAGATGGGAGCTTGTGGATCAACCGGATGGGGTAAAACCTATTGGTTGCAAATGGATCTACAAGCGTAAACGTCGCAGAGATGGGAAGGTGCAAACCTTCAAAGCCCGACTAGGGGCAAAGGGTTTTACCCGTGTTGAAGGGGTTGACTATGAGGAGACCTTTTCGCCGCTGTTGCCATGGTAAAGTCGATCGAGATCCTTCCGGCCATTGTCGCGTATTATGACTACGAGGTATGGCGGTGGACACCGAATGGCAAACTTGATGAAACCATCTACATGGACCACCCCAAAGGGTTCATTGCCCAAGGCCAAGAGCAAAAGGTTTGTCGGCTTCATAGGTCCATTTATGGATCAAACAGCTTCGAGGTCTTGGAATATAAGGTTTGATGAGGCGATCAAATCTTATGGCTTTGATCAAAATGTCGACGAGCCTTGTGTCTACAAGAAAATCGTTGACAAAATCGTGTCGCATTTTTGTGTTGTGCGTGGATCGATATTCTTCTCATTGGGAATGAGGTAATTTCTTCATCGACGTTAAAAAGTGGCTAGCTTCGCAATTCCAAATGAAAGATTTGAGAGAAGCTCAAGATGTTCTAGGTATCCGGATAGTCCTAACCTAAGAATAGAACGCTAGCCTTGTCTCGGCGCGTCTTATATTGATAAGATGTTGTCTAGATATAAGATGCGAGAACTCCAAGAAGGGCTTGTTGCCTTTCGGGCATGGGGTTCACTTGTCTAAGGATCGGTGTCCTAAGACTCCTCAAGATGTTGAGGATATGAGACCAGATTCCATATGCTTCACCGTGTAGGGAGCCTCATGTATGTCATGTTGTGTACTAGGCCCGACATCCGTTATGCAAGAGGGGAATTGTCGGTAGATATCGACCCCATCCAGATTAGATCACCGGGCGGTAGTAAAGGCAATCCTCAAGTATCTTAGGAGAACGAGGAACTACAACTTAGTGTATGGTAGTGGGGATTTGATCCTTACGGGATACACAGATTCGATTTTCGGATATGGAAGGATTCTTGGAAATCCACCTCGGGTCACCTTCATTCCGAATGGAGGAGTCGTAGTAGTATGGCGAAGCATCAAGTAGGGATGTATCGATTCCACTATGGAAGCGGAGTATGTTGCGGCTTGTGAAGGCGCAAAGGAAGTCGCTTGGCTAAGGAAGTTCATGACAGATTTGGAAGTTGTTCCTAAAATGAACTTGCCTATCACACTGCTCGCGTGATAACAGGTGGTGCGATAGCCAACTCACGTGAGCCTCGGAGCCATAAGAGAGGCAAACACATTGAGCGCAAGTATCATCTCGATCACGGAGATTGTGCACGCGAGACATGACGGTCACGCAGATAGCGTCGAGCACAACGTAGTGATCCATTTACAAAGCCCCTCATGGCTAAGGTGTTTGAGGTCACCTGAGAGTCTAGGTCTTCGAGAGCTTCTGACTAGGGCAAGTGGGAGATGTGTAAACGGGTATTCAATGCCCTAGTTTATTGTATTACTTCATTGTAATTTATGTACATTTCTGAAATGTATTTTCTCCACTAGCTTAGTCCAAGTGGGAGTTTGTTGGGATTTTTGTCCTAATCTCGTGTTTGTAATATATTATTTGAAATTAATAAGAGTTATTCATTTCATCACTTTGTGTCTCGCAATATTTATAAACTTTACCAATAAACTAAGCTCCGTGGTCATTGAATTTATGAGAGAATCGAACTTGAACGGTGTGTAGTGGACACACAGGGAGGATCACGTTCAAGTTAATGACCCGAACGGTCTACAGTATATGGATAGGGTTGGAGACCTAATCCTAGATACACTGTGGATGCGGCCCGCTTTGTATTAGATACAAACGAGGTGATCTGACTCGTTCATCTGGTTGACATGCGAGTGGGGGCATCCTGTGCAATGAGATTGTACAAGACCGACCGTGATTTATTAGACCCTCACGATGTAACACCGCTGTGATGAGACTAATAACTTCGTAGATGACCATTAGTAACTCGACGTGAATCCTGAGCGTGTTACGGACTCCTGTCTGCGAGGGTCTGTCCTTTGACTAGTATGGGTGAGGGTGGTCACAGTTACTCGCCCAATATGCTTATCTTCTCAGGGACAGAACCAAGTAGGGAGCTGGGAACTTAACTACGCGAGATGGAATTCACTCGTTCCCGCCTTTAGGGAAACTAGAGGGGTTGTTCCCTTAAGTGCTCTCTCCAGGGCTTGGACAACGGGCGCCCACCTTCTCACTGGCCCGAGAAGGGTGTTGTGTATTGTTTGACCATCACAATATGTTGTTCATTAGAGGAGCAGTAGGGACTTAAGGAACAAGAGGTAGACACAGGGGTAAAACGGTAATTTGACCCAGACGTGTCTACGAACAACCTGTGAAGGGTCGCTCATGGGTATTGTTTATATCAGTGGACACGTAATATTCTGCACTGACGGGAGTGCAGCTACGGGCTATAGTGGAGTGTTAAGTATTTTCATGCATCATTTATAATATAAGGAGTTATATTATATAGTTTGCATGATTAATTAATATAAAGTTGTTATATTAATTTATGGACAACATTGACATGCATTATATACCATGAGATGAATATGCTATGAATGTCTTATTATTCATGTGATGAATGATCAAGCACTATAACATAGTATGCATGTCATCTAAGGTTAATTATTAGTTTTAATGTGTTTAGAACTTGGAAATAATAGACCTTAGGTTATCTAGTTCTAATTAGATTAGAATTAGGAACCAAGTAATTTATAAGCTATGATTAAAAGAGGAACTCTGTCTAAGGAAAGTTCTGTCTGGGCTGGGGTATTTAAGCTGACGAAAACGGAACACCCCTACCTAGGAACTAACCTGGGAATGAAATTTAATCAGAGAGTTTTATAAATTACAGTAGCGTCAGTGGGTTTATTAAGGGGTTAATAAACTAGAAATCCTAGGTTTAATATAAGGAGTTATATTAACAAACTTAGGATAAAATCAATATAAGAGTTATATTGATTATCAATATAAGAGTTATATTGATAGAGTTAGGTAAAACCATTAGCCGGGTTTTAGCCTAAGTAAGATTCCTATAAACTTTAAAGTATTCAGTGGGAGGAAAAAGTGTATGAGATACATATTTTTTCATCTACGCTATCTCCGGGAAGTTCACACCGTGAGACTCATACTTGGCCTCGTGGCGCAAACGGGAGCGTCCTCCTTACGGTCTCTTTTGTATGAGTCCATATCAAGGTGAATGGAGAGGGTACCTATGGTGAGTGGGAGCAGGTTTAGTGAAAACAAAACTTACGGTCTCTTTTGTCGGTTTACACCGTTAGACCACTATGGTCACCGCTAGTTTGGCTTTGGACTGACACAATCCCTTCGGAGGGCTTGATCATAGGGATCGAACACAAAGAGACAACTAAAGGGATAAAGATTTCCTTAGACTATTTTTCAGTCTAGTCCTCCCTTCGGCAGATTTTATTGGATCGAGACTCGGGGATCTAAAGACAGAGGGTTACACTCACGGGGTACATAAGTTGTGTATGTATCCAGACCAAAAAATGGTAACTAAAACCTATAGGAATAAGAGTTATTCTGGTAATAGGTTTTGGTCAAGAGTGTCTTGATCTAGAGGAGGAGTGTTTTTGATTACCCTTCGGTGTCATACATTCTAAACCTTTGGAGTATCATTGCAAATTATAAATGTCCTAGGAATCATTTGATAATTAGCTAAAACATGATTGGATTAGAGTTATAGCAAGAAACTCATACAAGTGTTAATGAATTCGATCGAACAATGGTAATTGGACGCCTAATGGAATAAGAGTTATTCTGGGATTAGGGTCTGATCGAGAAAGTCTCATCCTAGAGGAGGAGTGTTTCTGTTCACCCTTCGGTGGCAACCATTCTAAACCTTTAGGATATCATTGCAAATTTTGAATGACCTAGGGATCATGAAACAATATTTGCTAAAACATGATTGGATTTCAAAAGTTTTTTGCGAGACTAACACAAAGTTTTTTATTTTTCAGCAAAATGTCTAGCTCAATAATAGGTTTACTCACGTCTGACAAATTAGTGGGAGATAACTATCAAACGTGGAAAAACAACTTAAACACGATTTTGGTAACTGACGACATAAAGTTCGTGCTCACTGAGGAGTGTCCTCAGGTGTCGGGCTCGACTGCATCGCTAAGTGTTCGTGATGCATACGATCGATGGATCAGGCCAATGAAAAGATCAAGGTCTATATCATTGCCAGCATGTTTGATGTTTTGGCAAAGAAGCATGAGTTGATGGTCACCGCTAAGGAGATCATGGAGCCCTTGCAGGAAATGTTTGGACAACAGTCCTTTCAAGTCTAGCATGACTCGCTCAAATACGTCTTCAACGCACGGATGAAAGAGGGGTCGTCTGTCCATGAAAATGTTCTAGACATGATGACCCACTTTAATCTAGCGGAGATGAACAGGGATTCGATCGACGAGTCGAGCCAGGTCAGTTTTATCTTGGAGACTCTTTCGAAGAGTTTCCTTCAGTTTCGTAGCAATGTTGTTATGAACAAGATAAACTACACTCTAACTACTATTCTTAACGAGTCAGAAACCTTCCAAATTCTTGATGAGGATCGGGCGTGGGTGAAGGCGAGGCAAACGTTGCCTTTAGGTCTTATCATAGGGGTTCGACCACTAAGACAAAGCCTGTAGCTCCTTCTCACCCGAAAGGGAAGAAGAAGAAGATGAAGAAGGGTAAAATCGACCAGCCGCGCCCGCAGGGCAGGGCAAGAAGGTCAAGGAAGTTGCGAGAAAAAGGAAAGTGTTTCCACTGCAATGGAGACGGCCACTGGAAGAGAAACTGTCCCAAGTTCCTAGCCGAGAGGAAGAATCAAGGTAAATGTGATTTACTTGTGAGTGAAACTTGTTTAGTGGAGAGTAGTGACTCTGCCTGGATATTAGATTCGGGCGCCACTAACCATGTTTGTTCTTCTTTTCAGGGAATTGATTCCTGGCAGCAGCTGCGAGAAGGTGAGGTGACTCTACGGGTTGGATCTAGGGAGCTTGTCTCTGCTGCAGCAGTCGGCACGGTGAAACAACATTTTGGCAGGAATTACATTTTGTTGGACAATATGTATATAGTTCTAGGGTTTACTAGAAACTTCGTTTCTATTTCCTGACTGTTAGAACAATGTATTTCCGTTTCTTTTCAAGGAAATAAAGCGTTTATTTCCCGAAATGGAAACTTAATTTGTTCTGTTTCACTTTAGAATAAGCTGTATGTTTTGAAACCTAATTCGGTCAAAAGTGTTTTGAATACTGAATTGTTTAAAACTGCAGAAACGCGAACTAAGAGAGCGAAAGTTTCTCTTAAAGAAAATGCCCATCTTTGGCATCTACGGTTAGGCCACATTAATCTCAATTGGATTGAGAGACTAGTGAAGAGTGGACTTCTAAACGAGTTGGAAGAAAACTCTTTACCAATGTGTGGAGTCATGCCTCGAAGGCAAAATGACCAAACGTCCTTTTAGTGGAAAAGGATATAGAGCCAAAGAGCCCCTTGAGCTGGTACATTCTGACCTCTGTGGTCCGATGAATGTTAAAGCACAAGGTGGTTATGAATACTTCGTGTCTTTCATAGATGATTACTCGAGGTATAGTTATATTTACCTAATGCATAAGAAGTCTGAAACTCTTGAAAAGTTCAAGGAGTACAAGACTGAGGATGAGAACCTGTTAGGTAAATCACTTAAAACACTTCGATCGGATCGAGGTGGAGAGTATATGGACACTGAATTCCAAGACTATATGATATAACACGAAATTACGTCCCAACTCTCAAAGACTGTATGCCACAAAGAGAATGGTGTATCGGAGAGGAGAAACGTAACCTTGTTGGACATGGTTCGGTCGATGATGAGCTATGCTCGTCTCCCTGATTCTTTTTGGGTTACACAGTGGAGACTGCGGTCTATATTTTGAACAACGTTCCGTCGAAGAGTGTTTGTGAAACACCTTTCGAACTCTGGAGTGGACGTTAAGATAGTTTACATCACTTCAGAATTTGGGGATGCCCGACCCATGTGTTGGTGTCAAACCCGAAGAAACTGGAACCCCATTCAAAATTATGCATATTCGTAGGTTACCCAAAAGAGACCAGAGGTGGTCTTTTTTACGATCCTAAGGAAAATAGGGTGCTTGTGTCGACAAACGTCACTTTCCTTGAGGAGGACCACGTTAGGGATCATTTACCAAGGAGTAAAATTGTGTTAAACGAAATGGGCAGTACATCAGCAAGAGTTGCTGATGGGGCTAGTACATCAACAAGTGTTGTTGATCCTAGCACGTCAAGTCAAATCTGTTCCCAAATGTTGGGAATGCCTCGACGTAGTGGGAGGGCTGTGAGATAGCCTGATCGTTACATGGGTTTAGCTGAAACCTCATTCGTCACTCCTGATGATGACTGCGAGGATCCATTGACCTACGATCAGGCAATGACTGATGTTGACAAAGACGAATGGATTAAAACTATGGACTAGGAAATGGAGTCGATGTACTTCAATTTTGTCTGGGAGCTTGTGGATCAACCGGATGGGGTAAAACCTATTGGTTGCAAATGGATCTACAAGCGTAAACGTGGCGTAGATGGGAAGGTGCAGACCTTCAAAGCACGACTAGTGGCAAAGGGTTTTACCTAGGTTGAACGGGTTGACTATGATGAAACTTTTTCACCTGTTGCCATGGTAAAGTCGATCAGGATCCTTCTGGCCATTGCCGCGTATTATGACTACGAGGTATGGTAGATGGACGTCAAGACAGCCTTTCTGAATGGCAAACTTAATGAAGCCATCTACATGGACCAGCCCAAAGGGTTCATTGCCCAAGGCCAAGAGCAAAAAGTTTGTCGGCTTCGTAGGTCTATTTATGGACTGAAACAAGCTTCGAGGTCTTGGAATATAAGGTTTGATGAGGCGATCAAATCTTATGGCTTTGATCAAAATGTCGACGAGCCTTGTGTCTACAAGAAAATTGTTGACAAAACTGTCGCATTTTTAGTGTTGTATGTGGATGATATTCTTCTCATTGGGAATGAGGTAAAATTTCTTACTGACGTGAAGAAATGGCTAGGTTCACAATTCCAAATGAAAGATTTGAGAGAAGCTCAGTATGTTCTAGGTATCCAGATAGTCTGGAACCGGAAGAACGGAACGCTAGCCTTGTCTCAGGCGTCTTATATTGACAAGATGTTGTCTAGATATACGATGCAGAACTCCAAGAAGGACTTGCTGCTTTCAGGCATGGGGTTCACTTGTCTAAGGATCATTGTCCTAAGACTCCTCAAGAGGTTGAGGATATGAGACGAATCCCATATGCTTCAGCTGTTGGAAGCCTAATGTATGCCATGTTGTGTACTAGGCCCGACATCTGTTATGCAATGAGGGGATTGTCGATGAGGTATCAATCCAATCCAGATTAGATCACCGGGCGGTAGTAAAGGCAATCCTCAAGTATCTTAGGAACGAGGAACTACAGCTTAGTGTATGGCAGTGGAGATTTGATCCTTACGGGATTCACGGATTCTGACTTTCAGACCGATAAGGATTCTAGGAAATCCACTTCGGGGTCAACCTTCATTCTCAATGAAGGAGTTGTAGTATATGGCGAAGCATCAAGCGAGGATGCATCGATTCCACTATGGAAGCGAGAGTACGCTTGCGCCTTGTGAAGTCGCAGCGGAAGTTGTTTGGCTCGTGAAGTTCATGTTAGATTTGAAGTTGTTCCAAATATGAACTTGTCGATCACGCTTGTTCTCGCGACAACAATGGGTGCGATAGCCAACCCGCAGAACCTCGTGAGCCATAAGAGAGGCGAACACATTGAGCGAAAGTATCACTTGATACGGAGATTGTGCACTCGCGAGACGTGATATCCACGCAGATAGCGTCGGAGCACAACGTAGCTGATCCATTTACAAAGCCCCTCACGGCTAAGGTGTTTGAGGGTCACCTAGAGAGTCTAGGTCTTCGAGTGCTTCCTGACTAGGGCAAGTGGGAGATATGTAAACGGGTATTCAATGCCCTAGTTTATTGTATTACTTCATTGTAATTTATGTACATTTTAGAAATGTATTTTCTCCACTAGCTTAGTCCAAGTGGGAGTTTGTTAGGATTTTTATCCTAAACTCGTGTTTGTAAATTACCATTTGAAATTAATAAGAGTTATTTATTTCATTACTTTGTGTCTCGCAAATTTTACAAACGTTTCCAATAAACTAAGCTCTAGGGTCATTGAATTTATGAGAGAACTAGAACTTGAACGGTGTGCAGTGGACACACAAGGAGGATCACGTTTGAGTTAATGACCCGAACGGTCTACAATATATGGATAGAGATGGAGACTTAATCTTGGATACACTGTGGATACGACCCGCTTTGTATTAGATACAAACGAGGTGATCTGACTCGTTCATGTGGTTGACATGTGAGTGGAGGCATCCTGTGCAATGAGATTGTACAAGACCGGACCGTGAATTATTAGACCTACTGATGTAACACCGTTGACAGTAAGGACTAATAAATTCGTAGATGACCATTAGTGACTCTACCAATCCCGAGAGCATGTTACGGACTCGCACATGCATGGGGTCTATCCTTTGACTAGTACGCGGGTGAGGGTGGTCACGCACTCCCCAATATGTCTATCTTCTCGTGACGTAACCAAGTAGGGAGCCGGGAACTTAACTACGCGAGATGGAATTCACTGCTCCCGCCTTTAGGGAAACTAGAGGGTTGTTCCCTTAAGTGTTGTCTCCGTGGCTTGGACAACCAAGCGCCCACCTTCTAACCGCCCGAGAAGGGTGATGTGTATGGTTGGACCATCACAATATGTTGTTCATTAGAGGAGCAGTGGGGACTTAAGGAACAAGAAGTAGACACAGGGGTAAAACGGTATTTTGACCCAGTCGTGTCTACGAACAACCTGTGAAGGGTCGACTCATGGGCATTGGTTATATCACTAGGCACGTAATTTTCTGCACTGACGGGAGTGCAACTACGGACTATAGTGGAGTGTTACCGTAGCTAATGAATGTTGATTAACCGGGTCAAAAGTTTGATAGGTTAATCTCGTATCATTGAGCTCGCCACTTTGTGGTCCATTAGGTCCCTCGGTTGGCTCAAACAAGTTAAAAGAAGGGTTAATGTTTTGGTGTGAAATTAAAGTGTTTAATTCACTTAGAGGCATTTATGTCATTTATATGAGATATGAATGATATAATATATAGTTTAATGTGAATGAGATTCATAATAAACTATAGGTTAGCCTAATTGTTGAATTAGGGCTAATTGGAGAAATTAAATTGGATGTGATTCAATTTAATAAATCTACAATTATGCAAATGTAATTTGTATAATGAGATATGAGATATCTTATATTATATGGTTATGCAAATATGATTTGCATAACCTATGGTTGTGGTAAAATGGTAATAATATGGAGATTTTAACTCCATATTCTCTCCATTATTTAAACCCTTTTTGCAAGAAGGATTGAAGGCTATTCTCTCATTTTTTGAATTTTACCAAAGAGAAGAGACTTGATTTTCTCTCAAAACTCTCTCAATTTCTCTCCTCCTCCACCAAAACTCAAGTTCCCACAAACTTCCTTCTTCCAAAAGAAGAACAACTGAGAAGACTTTGGTGGTGTTCTTGTTCGAGAGGAGATTTCGAGTTCGTTGAGATGGGAGAACACGAAGAGTTCGTGATTTCGTTGGAAGGAATTGTAAAGATAGTCTTCAACAAGTAAGTTTACTCAACTTTACTGTTTTTCCTTTCCTTTTTGAGCATGTTTAGCCTTAACTATTAGATAGTTAATTTTAGTGAAATTCGAGTAGCGTAACGATACCACAACGATTCGATCGTCTTCCGCTGCGCGGGGATTCTCATTCCCTTCAATGAGGGATGTAGGGGACTAATGGGACTGTTAGGTGTCAAATCATATTCTATATCCTAGTCCATATCCTGAGCTTGACACGTTACAAATTGTATAAGAGCAGAACCTCTCTAAGTAACGATGTAGTTAGGGGCAAACCAAGATAGAAGCTAGTGAGCACATCCAAGTAGACGAGGGGCATTATGGATGAACTAACTGTTGGGATATACTGAAAAAACTCTAAATCAAATAGACTTACAGATCGATTTCCCATGTCAAATTCAAGAGAAATAAACTTCAAAAGCGGAAGCAAAAATGTACTTGTATTCATTGTCGAAAGCAGCAAAATAGGTATGATCTTCCAAGTCTAGATAAATCACGTTTTTCTTGTGATGTTTATTTCCTTAGTTTCTCCTCATTTTATAGGAAGAGAAGAAGTCATTCTCATTCTTTCTGATGGGGATGAAAGAAAAGAAACTTAACGTGAATTAAATTTATCTGACATTGGGGGCCATAAATATATCATAACCAACCATTAAATTTTAAAAGAAAAAATGATTTGTTGGTAAGCTACTTTTATTTCTAATTTGACCCCTCATCAATTAGAAAACAAAGTAATATTATCTACACATTTTGCCCATGACTAATTGTGAAATACTCCTTTATAAATATTTTCATAAGTAGATCACTTCTCTTAGTTTTAATCAAAATAACAAAAGAACACATTAAATAATTACACATGTGGTCCCATATTATAGAAATTTCCAACAATCTCCCACTGGACCACATATGTAACTTAAAAGTCGTGTTTGACCTTATGAGCTCCAAAATTGCTATGTAAAAGTGAGCAAGTTTAAACAATCTGGTCCATTAGTTATATCGATAAGGATCAAAGAGTTCTTCGTTACAACAAAAGCAACTAAACCCATCAGTGGTCACAATAACGACATACCTAAATGACATAGATTAAGTCATGGATGCATAGCATGGAAATTACATGCAATGTGACCTGTACATGCCTATTTCCAACTGGTCCTTCGTTACTTAACTGAGATCAAAATTCTTTAACATGATGAGTCAGAGTAAAAAAAAACTTAATTTCTGATCAGAATAATTATAAAAATTACATAACATAAATGTCCAAATCAAACATAAAATAATGCAAACTCCCATTAAAACATGATATCCTCTTGAAAAATAACCCGCATATGAGTAGTATGCTCATGAAAGACCTTGGGTGGTAATCCCTTTGTAAGCGGATCCGCTATCATGGAGTTTGTCCCAATGTGTTGTATAGATATGTGTTTATTTTGTACTCTTTCCTTCACAACCAGGAACTTTGTGTCTATATGTTTAGACTTAGATGAACTCCTATTGTTATTGGAATAAAGCACTGTTGATTTATTATCACAATAAATTTTGAGTGGTCTTTCTACACTCTCTAAAATACGCAACCCCTTGACAAAGTTTTGTAGCCATATTCCATAATTAACACGCTCCAAGATATAGCTCCACCAACCAACATATAAATATAACCTGAAGTGGATCTTCTACTGTCTTGGCATCCAACATAGTCAGAGTCGGAGTACCCAATGATCTCTAACTGATCCGATCTCCGATATGTGAGCATGTAATCTTTTTTCCTTTGTAAATATCTCATAACCCGTTTTGCTGCTTTCCAATGATCTATACCAGGGTTACTCAAGTATCTGCCTAACATTCCAACAATGTACGCAATATCTGGACGTGTACATACTTGAGCATACATTAGACTCCCAACTGCAGATGAATAAGGAATCCCTTCCATTTCTTTAACTTCTAGATTGGTTTTAGGGCATTAACTAAGACTGAATTTGTCTCCTTTGGAGACAGGGGTATCACTAGGTTTGCAGTCTTGCATGCCAAATCTTTTTAGTATCTTATCAATGTAGCTCATTTGTGATAATCCAAGAACACCTCGAGAACGATCTCGATGTATTTGGATTCCTAATACAAAAGAAGCTTCACCAAGATTTTTCATTTCAAAATTCTTAGATAGAAATCTCTTGGTGTCATACAATAAACTTGTGTCATTAGTAGCAAGCAATATGTCATCGACATACAAAACTAGAAATATATACTTACTCCCACTGAACTTGTGATACACACAATCATCAACTATATTCATCTCAAAACCAAATGACAGAATCACTTGATGAAACTTGTAGTACCATTGACGAGAATCTTGTTTAAGCCCATAAATGGATTTTGTTAATTTACAAACCATTTTCTTTTGGTCTCCCAATACAAAATTTTCTGGTAGTACCATATATATTGTCGCATCAATGTCACCATTGAGAAATGTTGTTTTAACATCCATTTGATGAAACTCTAGATCAAAATGTGCACCAAGTGCCATGATAGTCTTGAAAGAGTCTTTCGATGAAACTGGAGAGAAAGTCTCTTTATAATCAATTCTTTCCTTTTGAGTATAACCTTTAGCTACAAAACGTGTTTTATACCTTTCCACATTACCTTTTGCATCCCTCTTGGTTTTTAAAATCTATTTACAACCAATAGGTTTTGCACCTTCTGGCAATGGGACAAGTTTCCAAAGTTCATTGTCTTGCATGGACTTATACTTCTCATTCATGGCCTCAATCCACTTTTGAGAATTTGAACCTTGTATGGCTTGATGAAAGTTGATTGGATCATCTTCCATCGTTCCACTATTATCTTCATGTTCTTGAAGGAAGACAATGAAATCATCTGGAATAGCCATTCTTCTTTCTCTAGTGGATCGCCTTAAAGGTATTGATTCTAAAGGTTGTTGAGTTTGCTCTTGAGGAACAATTACCTCATTTCGAATAGAGGTTTGTTCAACATTATTTGGTTGAGGTTCTGGATATGCTTCTTCATTAATGACAGGTATAGGAACCTGTACATTATCAAAAGCAACAGTAGGATTGACAACAAATTCCTCCTCACAAAAAATAATGTTTCTCACTTGATTCCTCCCCTTAAACTCAACATCCTCAAAAAATGTTGCGGTTCCCGTTTCAAAAATTTTCTTAAGTGTGGGATCATAAAACTTATACCCCTTGGATCGTTTAGCATAACCAATAAAGTAGCTGCTAACTATTTTGGATTCCAGCTTTTTCTCATGTGGCCTGTAAGGCTTAGCCTCAGCTAGACATCCCCAAACATGAAAATACTTTAAACTGGGTTTCCTTCTAGTCCAAAGCTCATAAGGTGTTTTTGCAACTGCTTTAGTTGGCACTCTATCTAAAATGTAAGCTGTTATTTTAAGTGATTCTCCCCATAATGACTCTGGCAAGGTAGAATGACTAACCATACTCCTTACCATATCTTTAAGAGTACGAATTCGTCTTTCAGCCACAACATTCATATAAGGAGAACCTGGTAGAGTGTATTGTGGGATAATTCCACACTTCTCCAAATATCTAGAAATGGTCCAGGACGTTGTTCACCTGAATCATCATATCTGTATTCACCTACACGGTCAGATCTAACACTCTTTATGGATTTGTTAAGTTATTTTTCAACTTCAGTCTTAAACCTTTTGAAAACGTCTAAAGACTGTGATTTTTCATGAATCAAACATAAGTACCCATATCTGGAGTAGTTATCAATGAATGATATAAAAAAAATTTGTCCATTCCAAGAAGCTGTAGGGAATGACCCACAAATATCTGTATGGATTAGTTCTAAGACATTTGTGGCTCTATTGCCACCTTTATTATTTACTTTAGTTTGTTTTCCCTTATGCAATTAATACAAGTTTCAAAGTTCGTAAAGTCAAGGGAACATAAAATTCCATCAGACACAAGACGCTCAACTCGGGATTTAGAGATGTGACCCAAGCGTTTATGCCATAAAATTGCAGAATTTTCTTGACTTCTTTTACGTTTTGAACCACATGATTCCAAATGTAATGATTCATTATGGGAATCAATTGTGTCGAGCATATATAAATTATCAAGGGCATTAAGATAACCGGTTCCTACATTATTTGAATTTAAAGACAAAGTGAATATATTATTTCCAAAAGACAACTAAATTTTGATTTGTCCAATAAGGAAATTCAAACCAAACTCCATCTAAAAGACGGTACAACAAAAGTGTCTTTCAAATCCAAATAAAAACCAGTAGACAATAGCAATCTAAAATGCCCAATTGCCTCTACTGCTACCGATTTGCCATCACCTACATAGATGTTTCTTTCAGCATCAGTTAGTTTTCGGTAATTCAGGCAACCCTTTCTTTTTACGCCAAGCATGATACTTGATACATTCCTTCTTTGCGTGTCCAGATTTTGCACAAAAGAAACAACCTTTATTATCTGGTTGTTGATGTTGTTTCTTAGGAGTTGGATTAGCAGCTTCATATTTCTTTTTCCTTTTGCCCTTTTCCTTAGAGGTGTTTGTTAGGTGAAAACTTTCTGTCCTATCTTGCTTTAATCTTTCTTCCTCTTGTACACAGTAAGAAATGAGCTCATTAAGAGTCCATTCATCCTTTTGACAGTTATAACTAACCTTAAACTGGTTAAACTGTGCAGGAAGAGAGATCAATACTAAGTACACGAGCAAACCATCGGATAGCTCAAGCTTAAGTGCCTTTAGTTTTGATGCCAAATGAGACATTTCCATAATGTACTCCCTAATATTTCCATTTCCCTTATATTTTATTGAAATCAAGCGTTGTAATAGCATACTTGTTTCAGCCTTGTCATTTTTAGCAAAACGTTTTTCTATTTCAACAAGGAAATCTTTGGTATTGGTTATCCCATCGGATACCGCATACTTAAATCCTTCTGGAATGCCACGCTTTATGATCATTAGACACATGCGATTTGAGCGGTCCCATTTCTCAAAAAGTTTCCTTTCATCAGGAGAACTCTCAATTGAAAGAGAAAGAGGTTGCTCTATTCTTAGTGCAAGGTCCAGATCCATGCAACCCAAAATTATAAAAATATTTTCTCTCTAATCTTTGAAGTTTGAACCATTAAGAATAGGGACATTGTTGAGATTAGCAGATATTGTAGTAACATTAGTTGTAAGGAAAATAAATTTAAACATACAAAAATGCTCACATCAGTAATAGTCAATATTAGATTAATCATAAAGTTCAAATAATGGTTAATTCCATTACAAGATACTTAACACAACGTCAACATTAAGTCTTTGGACAATAATATTGATTGTAAGCAGTAATCTTGATGTAGTGATCAAATATCGACAATAAATACATGTCAAAAAATAAAACTATCTTTGGATCGATTTATTATTTACATATCAAATACCTTATAATTGTCACACATTTATCACCGCAAGTATGTTTATACAAATATTTACCTACCTTTGGTTCGATTAATATTTGCATAAACATATAAACATTAAACATCCTCATGAATGGTTTCCATATGAGAGGTTAATTACTTTGGCAACATCAAATTTCAATCACTCAATCATATGTTTAACATTACTTTCATTAACCATAAAACTAAATGTACTAAAATTGGAATGTATGATATAACGCCTGAATTGATGAAACATAAATTGATAATAGATGTTGTACACCGTTTATGTTTCAAAACAACATTCATAATTAACCATGAAATTCAACGTATTCAAAATTGAATTTATCACCTTGATTTATAACGTATAAAATAGAAATGAAGCCATTAAACCAAGAAATAATGGGGCAAGTTTATTAGAATACGTTGTTTTTCTAATGGGGCAAGCTTATGAAATGGAAGAATAACTTATTGGCATTTAATAAAGTATATTTGTAATAAACCACAATCAAATGTACGTTAATCTCAATTTACTTCAAACCATAACAATTAATTCAAGAAAAATAAACCAAAAATTTACTTTACAATTACACATCAAAAAAGCAAGTACCTTAAACAATATGAAACTACGTTGAAGTGATAAATGAATGTGAAACATTAACGCAATGGATAAAAGTTATTTATCACAATCAATTTTATAGGATAGTGCCCACGATCAATTTGAGTTCCATGAAAATAGTTCTGGAAGTAATGGAACGATAGTTTCTATCCAAATACATATACATGGAATAACACCGAATTAATGTTAAACAGTGCATATATTAAATTAAAACTATCGAAAGAAATTCTCATGAATTACCAATTGGATGGCTCTGATACCACTTGTTGGGATATACTGAAAAAACTCTAAAACAAATAGACTTACAGATCGATTTCCCATGTCAAATTCAAGAGAAATAAACTTCAAAAGCGGAAGAAAAAATGTACCTGTATTCATTGTCGAAAGCCGCGAAATAGGTATGATCTTCCAAATCTAGATAAATCACGTTTTTCTTCTGAGGTTTATTTTCTTAGTTTCTCCTCCTTTTATAGGAAGAGAAGAAGTCATTCTCATTCTTTCTGATGGGGATGAAAGAAAAAAAACTTAACGTGAATTAAATTTATCTGACATTCGGGACCATAAATATATCATAATCAACCATTAAATTTTAAAAGAAAAAATGATTAGTTGGTAAGCTACTTTCATTTCTAATTTGGCCCCTCATCAAATTAGAAAACAAAGTAATATTATCTACACATTTTGCCCATGACTAATGTGTAAATGCTCCTTTATAAATATTTTCATAAGTAGATCACTTCTCTTAGGTTTAATCAAAATAGCAAAAGAACACATTAAATAATTACACATGTGGTCCCATATTATAGAAATTTTCAACACTAACATCGCATCTTAATGAAAGAGATCAAGAGATTATGCAAGCATGGTTAAGAAAGCTTAAAAGAATTGATAGTTTAAAAGCATAAGAACTCCAAAGTTAAGTGTGTTCAACTTGGAGCAATGATATGTTAGATGACCTCCTAGAAAAATTTCTTACTGAAAGGACTCGTGTTTGTCTACCGAAATAGTCTTCACACTCGAGAGCATATCAAGGGGCATTAGATGCCAAATTAGAATTCCAAGTCATGCAAATCCTAAACTCACGGTGTTACAACATACATATTGAATTTTTTACTCTCTTAAAAAAGCATCCTTTACTCTTTATTTTATAATAATTTATCGCTTGATATTGTGTTTTTTCATTAATTTCAAAGTTTAAGTTAAGTGATAATAGGATTATTTGACTCAAAAATAAATTGTTCTTGAGAAGAGAGAGTTGAAAAGAGGTTGGAAATTACACTAAATTATTATTATTATTTTATTGAGGAAAACAAGTTGTTGTAGGTTTGGAGCAAATTAAAAAATGCAGTAATTGCATTGGAAAATATTGGTAACGCGAAAATGATGGAAATCACAAATAGAGATTTTGGAGATTCTTAAGCCCGATTTCATACCTTGAACTTGAAGTTGTGGAAGAGAAAATATGGAAACCCTAACCCTCAAGACCTATAAAAGAAGGCAAGATGAATCAAAAAGTGTTCTTTCAAGGATTACTTATTGAAAACATAGTGGGGTTCTTATGAATTATTTACTATATTAGATTTTTGTTTCAAGGATTACTTATGTCTTTTAATTTGTTGTGTGCCACTGTTAGGGTATTTTTTTGGAGTGATTTTAGAGTGCCCAAAATTAATTTTGACATGTCTAAAATTACTTTCCTACCAAAAGTGTGATCTTTGACAATGTTAAACAACTGATTTTGGAAGAATCCAAAATTATTTGAAATGATTCTATGTCAATCACTTGATAGGTGATTCTCAAGTGATTTTTTTCACTGATACTATTATTTCATTTTTGAAAATAGTATATAAAAATAACGGGTAAAAAACCGTCATCTTTTGTCAAAATTCATAAATTTCCATAAAAAAAAGTAAATTTTCTCAAAACCGTCTTATTAAGTTCATCCGTCATTGTTTATAAAATGACAATTTTCTCTCTTTAAAATTTTTATAATATGTATACTTATTATATTTTTTTTCTTTTAATTCATATTTTTCACTTTACTTTTACTTTCTCTTTAATGGTTTTAACTCTCTTTGATTTTTTTTATTTCTAATTTTTTTTCCTCCCTATAATTTTCAATTTTACTCTTTTTATTAAAATTCTCTCTCTGAAGTTTTTGTCTCTTCCTTTAAAATTTGTATCCCTCCAGACATGATTAATTATAATTAAATCACTTAGCTTAAAACACTTTATGTTAAAGTTGTTTCCCAAAATATGCAAAGTGTAGAACCAAACATGAAAATGATTATATGAAAATCACTTTTAATAAATCAATTATAGACAGATCAATTACACTAAAATCAATATTTCTAAAATCATTCTCAAACATGCACTTGCACTTAATTGTTCGAGTTATTTACTCAAAACACTCTTTTTTGAAGTAGCAATTTGGGTTACCTTTCAATCCAAATTTTCATTTTCTTTGTTCTGTTATTTTAATTATGGAATTCAAAGCAGTTAAATAGATGTTTTTAAATCTTTCCATAATGAGCTAATTTTTCTCTAAGGATTCAAGTTAGTGAATGCATACAGAAAAACTTTGTTTGTTTTTATTGAATTTAAAGTTGGGTAAAGTTAGTTGGTCAACTAGAGTTGCTTGTCGAGCATAAAGAAAATACTCACTCATAAGACAAGACTCTAAAACCACACATCTATGCTAGATTAGCCATAGAAATATAAATTTAATTGCTTAGCCTCCTAAAAATTTTGAAACAAAATTAAATAAGAGTTGAATTTTGTTTACTTAGTTTTAGGGTTTAAGGTTGAAAAATACCTCAAAGAGTTTGCCTCTTTTTAAAATTTATTATTACTATTATTATACATTATGAATATGGACATAAGATTTAGATTTTAAGTTTTATGGTCTGTTTGAATTGAACATTTAAATTATATACATATATAGATAATTAAATAATTTGATATGAATGTATTCTATTTCTATTAGAAAGTTTTAAATTTCTCTTCAAATGAGGATTCTCTAATAAGGGATTCACCATTTAAATGAAAATGAAAAAAAAAAATTAATACCTATAGAAATCCGCACGAAATTTAGCAGGAAAGAAGCGCCATCCCCATCCGTGAAAACAAACTCATGACAACTAAATCCAAAGAAAAGAGGCTCGTGCCAAGACACGGACCAGTGACCAGACTCATCACCAAAGAAAAAGCATGTTCTCTAACTGAAACATAATTAAGCCAAAACTTAAGATATAACATTCTCATCTTTAGAAAAGTATAGGCATGGCTTGGAGAGGAATTGAGGTTAATCTCAGTTACATGATACTCTTTGCTAATCTTTTTTACTGAAATATATCAATCAGTAAAAAACAAAAAACCAAAAACAGCTCCATTCCCTAAATAGATTTTACTGATGTTCAAAATTTGCTCTTCCTATAGTATTGCTTCCCCCAAGTAGAAAAAAGCCAAGGATTGGCCTTGAGGTTGATTTTAACCAAAGACAAATAAAGAGCAGAAACTAAAGGAGGCTGCAGCTCAGAATAAAGATCCAAACACAGACTGGAAAAAAAGAATAAAACACAGAATGGAAATAAAATGGTACTTTTAACTAAACCCATGAGTTTATCACAATAACTCACTCAATCCTCATCCTCTTCATCTCCATCTCCACCAGCAGCCTTCTTCGCAGCCGCTTTCTGGTTTCTTCTCTTCACCCTTCCAGGGCGTCCACCTCCAAACGGACTTGTGAGAGAGAAGTCTATGTGCTTTTGGGAATCAACTCTCACCATGAAAGAAGGGATGTTAACCACCTGCCTCCCAACCCTGAGAAGGCAAAAAAGCCAAATGTGACAAGTGAAACTATTCATAGCAAAACCTTCAAACCCAATACACACACATCAATAGAGTAGAGGAGAAATAAATGCATAACAATGAAGGTAGCAGCGTAAGAACTTCCAATTCTCATGTAACAAATATGATCTTTGTAACAGAGCAGGTGACCATCATCAAGAACTAAGACCTCCATAGAACGAAATTTGAGTTTAAACTGTACATGAACTCTGTTTCATTATCGTGGGGAAAAAATAGATATAATGAAGCCACTCAACCTTATATGCCTCTGCCTGATGAGTACTCTAGCGTGATGGATAGATTTTGCCATTCCAGACTTGAAGACGAGAGTTTGGAGACGACGCTCGAGGAAATTCTCGACAGTAAGTGCCAAGACATAATCGAGCTTGTTTTGACTTTCATCCAAAAGACCATACCTGTTCATCCTCCTAAGCAGGGCCTCTCCCTCAAAAATTCTTCGGGGATTCTTTTCATCAAGTGTCAAAAGCATCCGGGCATTATTTCGGATTCGGCTCAGTGCATACTGAACCCGCCATAGCTCTCTCTTACAGCGGAGCCCATATTCACCTACAAGTTTGAGCTCTGCATCCAGACGCTCCTTCTCATAAGGGCGTCGAGGTTTCTTGAAGGTCTTCCCATCTATACATATATATATAATGATAAAATCCATCAATTCAATGATCATGAATCTCAATAAAAGCCCAACAAGCAGACATTACCCAAAGCATCATTGTTCTTTAAACATTTTTTTTTTTTGTGTAAGAGGTAGTTGAAATTATATCCATTGTCGTGATTGATTCTACTTCTACAACACGCTAGAGGGTCCAACAAATGAAACTTGAATTGGCAAGCGGTTCCAGCTTAAAAGAGTTGTAAGAATGAGTTAAGCTAAAAGAATTAATTAAATTAAATCCTATAAAATCTGGGATTTTAGTATGATCATCGTGTAATCCTCAACTATTACGATTAACCAAGAGTTACCTAAAATGGGAGATCCTAAAACATTGGAATTGAAACGAAGCAACTACATTAGAAGAGATGTTTGAAGGGAATATTAAATGGGAAATTGAGAAAGAAGATGGGGTTGAATGTGCACTCACAGTTTCGGTAGAAAGAGACGTGTACCATTGTATGTTCTGTGTTAGGGCTTCACCCCAGCGGAATGGTGGAGCTTGCAACCGGCAGTGCCGAAGAAGGAGGAACTCGACCTAGGGCTTAATCTTCTCCCTTTTCTTTCCCCTCTCTATTTCTTTTCCTTTTAAAAAAACAGAAATAAAACTGAGCAGTGGGCTGGGCCTATTAGGGTTTCAGATGGACTCAACTGCTGGAGGGATTATCAGCTGGGCCTGGACTGTGTTTACCTGAGGGGCAATTAGGAAAGGGGCAACAAGAATAATGTTTAAATCTAATTCATCCCACTTCAAAAATGTCTAAAATTATTTAAATTTGGAAAAATGTCTAAATCATTTTTACTTTATTTATATTAGGATTTTATAATTATGTTGGGACTAAAATATCTCTAGCTACATTTTCTACTCCTTAACTAATAAATAAAAGCCTATAAAAAAAGCAAGATTCTAAGAGGAGAGAGAAAGAAATTATAGTTGACAAAATATAAAAATAGAGGATTATAAGGGGAGAAAGAATATTAGTTAACAAAATCTAACAAACTTGAATCAAATCTTAACTATGAAGTTAAGATAGAAGAAAATAATGCATATGTTACAACGTTTGATTTTAATGGTGAGCAATTGGATTTATAGCATATATTGGACATGCATCTAGATTGATTTAATGAAATAGAAATGTGTAATTACCATTAAGCATGCAAAAATTAAACTTAATATAAAAGTCGATACTTCATACACGTCATTAACCGAGATAAAAATGTCATCATTAACCACTTGTCATAATTAATGTTCCACCTAAAATTCATCACGCCTCATTCGTTGTATATACCGTATAACTGCTTGTTGGACCATTAGGTATTTTCTTTTATTTACTGGTTTCTCTCGACAAGGCACAATGTACACAAAGAGGTCTCTTATTGGTATCTCCTTTTGTTTCTGGGTTTCTTTTGACTTGTCTCGTCTCTGTGTATATTAGTATCTACAACGTATCCCCGTTGTTTATATTATTGAAACATTAGATATTTCCTTTTATTTACTAGTTCCTCCCGTACACAAGAACCTCTCTTGTTGGTATTTCCTCTTGTTTCCTAGCTTCTTTAGTTTGCCTCGTCCTTGTGCATATTAGTATCTACAACGCAAATGTCATCTTCGAGGTATATATTTCCATCTACTATCGTTTATGCCTTCGAAAATCGAATGTGTTTGTTCGATTTTTGTCAATCCGACAACTTCTTCTTTGGGTGATGACACACGATATATACAAAAACATTTCTTGTTGATATTTCCTCTTACTTACTGGTTCCTTTAGACTTGACTTGTCTGAGGTTTTTATCTATTGTCGTTCTGCCTTCGAAAATCAAATGTGTGTTGATCGACTCTGCAGCTTTTTTTTGGTATATACTGTAACGCGCGTGAAATAAATCAGGTATGTACACTTTGGATTTTAAGTTTTTTTTTTTTTTTTTGGATCCCAATAAAGGAAAACTGTTTTGTTATCTTCTGTCGATACGTGGTTTTAAATTTATCTTTTAAACAGAGGCCTCGAGTCATGCATGTTAAGTAAAGACCTTAATAAAAGAGTTGTAAAGTTATTGGGTCTTTACAGTTGGTATCAGAGCCCAAGGTTATAGGTTCTGTAGACCCAATATCTCCTGCGACCTGGTTGCGTCACTATATCATCCATGACTACTTGTCAGAGTGAAGACACTGTCACACCCCCTCCCGATCTACCTGCTACTTAGCCCGAAAGCGGCGTGAAACCAACAAACATTGTTTACCTCTTAACAATACTGCTGCGACCTGTTCTCCTGATAAACATACTATGTTCGCATATGGAACATTTTAACATAACACAGTAGAAACTGGACAACTATTAAACATACACAAGGAGAAACCCTTCATAAGTCTCTCTTGGAAACTAAAAGTCAAGTGCATCAAAATAACACAAGACAACTCATTGTTTATACAACCGCTAATGTACAAAACTTCTATAACTACATAACGACTTGCTATACAACACCACCCACGCACAAACTAACAACTTATGAAACTTCCAAACAGACTATGGCGGGATGTCGTGTACAGAGCTCGATCTCTACCAGAAAGGTTTGGAAACATTGAAAGAATGAGCTAAAAAGCTCGGTGAGTGTCTATCTTGAAAACATTATAAGCTCACAGGTGAATCATAATAATGGCAGATTATAAGTAGAAAATAGCCTAACATTTGTTTGTAAACATAAACAAACCATGCTTCCCATTTACAGGTTTAAGTCACCACTTATGCATAGCACACAACTCGAAATGTACTATCATATCGAGGGTAGATCGATCAATAATATAGAAGCTTTTAACAATAAAACACATGACATGATACCACATTCAAACCATAGAGGTGGTAGAGTTACATTTATACCAATAAGGTTCATACCTCTCTCTCTCACGAACACGTGGAATACCTTTGGTCGTTAGGTTTTCCCTAATACCTTCTCTATGTCCTTCATATTAAGGTAAAACCATTTACTACCCGAATACCTTCTCATTGTCCTTCAAATTTAGGTAAAACCATTTACTACCCTGGATACCTTCTCATTGTCCTTCAATGATCGGGATATCATGATTCATTTCCCCTAAGTACATTCTCGAATGTCCTTCAAGATTAGGGGTTAACCCCAAACAAGGGCATAATTTGTGTACCATGGAAATCATGTCTTTATAACACATACAACAATTTCTTGACATTTTCACATTATCATCTAAACATGTTCCCAAGTGGATTTACACAAAACATTCTCTAAAGGAAAGCATACTTTCACAATTTAGTTTCCATACTTGGATTTATAGTTACAACTAACTTCAAGCATGCTTAGGTTCCATCATGAACTTTATGTTAGAAAACTCTATGAAACCATTCATAACTAGTTCAAACAGGATGTAATTATCAACACTTATGTTCATGAAGAAAAACATAGGTCAAGCATAGTTCTAAGATAGAGTCACTCACAGTATTAGAATTAGAACCTTGGCTTGTAAACTTGACCTATTTGCTCTTGGCCTGTCAAACAAACCAACTCAACCATTAGAACCTCGAGCTCATGATTTTTGACCTTAAAACTTGCAAGAAAACACACTTTCAAATTTTCAGCATTTTTGGTTTTTCTGCCCTGTTTTCAGACAGCCACAACTTCTTCATTACTTATCCAAAAATAATGTAATTTATACCAAACTCTTCCTTTTTGAACCCTCTAAAAATCATATGAAGACATGAAATTGAAATTCCAAACGGATTTGTTCAGAAATACCTCAAAAACTACTTTCCTCAAAACAGACTTCTGCTGTTTCCAGATTCGGATTTCCTGCTGCACAACAAATTTAACCTGATATTTAGAATATCTTCTAGACATTTTCTACTCACGATTTCTTCACGAAAGTTGTAGCAAATTCAATAAGATTTCGCACCATACCAATTAGAGATTCTAACTCCAAGTATGCAGATCAGAACAACCAAAACATCAGAGACTTCCCAGATTTAACAGCAAATTCTGTCTTCTGTCTTCCACTTCACAAAACAGTAACATCAATTCCTTTCCTTATGCACCTTAGAAACAGGTCTAATTCAGTCCCATAACTCAATTCAGAATAGCCATACACACAATTGGTTGTAAGGTATATAGAAATGGAAGAGAATCTCCTTCAATCTCTTGCTAGAAGTTTTTCCCTTTCACCTAAAATTACGGGTTCAACTTTCAGCTTGGGTTCCTCAAAATTTATCAACACAACCGCCAAATATTTTTTGATAAACCTCAAGGACAACATCTTAGCTTACTTACCTCAAAATTTCAGCTTCTAATTCCTCCTCAAGAGCTCAAAACAGACTGATCTCCTCATACTGTTCTGCTACCCGAGAATCCTGAACACCCTTCACTATTCTGTACTTTTCTCCTTCGTCCTCTTAGTATTTTCTGAAAAACCGATCAGTTTCGTATTCTACACTGAATTTCTGAGATTTTGACATAAAAATCATCGAATTTGGTTCTGTAGACAGAGAGATATGGTCGATTGAAGTTGACCCAAGTTCCAGCTGCTTGCTGTTTTTCTGCGAATTTGACAGCACCTACTTGTCTTGTTTAACTCTGAGGCTTCACCTCCCTTGGACAGCTCCTCCTTCAATATTTACATCATAATCACCTTTTTAAAACACCAAAATAAGTGTGTAAAGAAACCCTAAGCATTTAGCCAACTTATCCTAAGTCTGTGAGACATATGATCTTCCATTCAATACATGATGCACCTAAAACTTCTCCAATTTGCTAATGATTTGAACTTACTTCAATGCAACTTTTAATATGCTTATTTCAATGGTTTACCTATCCCCTTATGAAGTTTAGACATATTGTAGCTCCAAATTTAATAGATTCCAAAATTCGATCACGACATCATTTAGTGCAACCTATACGATTTCGCTTATTTCAAAACATCATGAATGAGTGTAAAATGATAAAAGAAAATAGAGTTTAGGGCTTACAGACACTATCCCCACAAACCAACACGGGGTCATTTCAGTATGGTTTGTCCTCACTCACATGCTCCCTAGGAACATTCCCAGGAGGCCACCCAATATAGGATTGCTCCAAGCTAAGCACGCTTAATTGTGGAGTTCCTATGATTGAACCACCCAAAAGGAAAGTGCACCTTGTTTGTATAGGTAGTAGCTATCAATTCTTTAAGCCTTTCTCAACTATACTTTCATATCCTCATGGTCACTCGCATGTACCCCTCTTCCTCGGGCACCATACTTTCATATGCTCAGGATCCCTCTCATTTAGATGTGGACTCGGTTCATTCATGTACCCCTCTTACTCGGACGTCACATATACAACTTAATGCAAGATTATATACAACTTTCTTGAGATCATACTTACACCAAAAAAACACACCCCTCTGAAATTCGATCTCCTTGTATTAGATCGACAATACTTTCGGGGTTAATGAAAGTGAACTCTTTGACATGATTATTTAGACTCTCCACTAATGTTATCATTTCAATGTTCACAACTAAAGCCTAATTAGAGTATATACCCTCTGATGCCCCTGTAAGCATCCAAACTACATCCCTATCCTAAAAATTGGTATGATCAACAACTTTTTATCTCCATTCTTGACGAGTAAAAGTTGTGCAATTCTTTTGGATCCATCAAGCTTAATCTCGCTGCAATGGATTGAGAGAGTCCTGAAAGGGTGGAAACATGGTCGAGTACCACTGACATAGACTTGTAGTCCTAGTAACCATTCTCCTCATCCCAAACACCATCAAACAAGATGGGATGCTATGAGAATCTATTAACCATCGATCTCAATCTATAAGTATGTAAACCCAGGGAATAATCCAATCTTCAGGAACATTGAATCATAAGAAACCATTAATAAGAGAGAATCTACTTTTGTGCAACCTCCATGAGAGAGAACCTATAGTGAACAACCACAAAAAATCTGCCAAAAATTAGGGGAATTGAGTATTAGGGAAAAACGGTTGGAATAGATTTAGGAAGAATTTAGTTTGATTGTAAATACAATTATATACCAGAGGCAAAATAGGCATTCAATTTCCTTCACACTCCTCCCTAAAAAATAAGTAGACAAAATTGCAATATGAAACTTTTTTAGACATTTTTCATTATAGACTATTTGTTTTAGACCTTTGTCACAGTTTCCCATTAGGAAAGATGACTAAATTTTAGCTACCTTGCTTGTAAAATGTCTAATCATCTTTCAAATTGCAAAAATATATAAAATAGTCTTTTAATTAAATATAATTAAATATTGTGATGAAATTGCCCTCAAGAGAGATTTTGGGGTTTCTAGATCCTGCAGTCATGGCTAACAAACTTGAGTATATCTAGAAGAAAATCTTAGTTTTTTTTTTTTGAAATATGGAGGGAAATACAAACGTTTTACAAATTCAAATAATGAATCTGTTTAATTCAACTAACTAAATTAGTACCTGAGTTCTCCAACGAACACAAACCAATTATATAACAAAAAAGATAATAGGATATACAACTTGCATATATATGTACTACAATTCACACATCTACAAACTGGGTAAAATTAATGTAAATAATATTATGTCCACTCGAATGTAAATCAATCAATTTTTTGTAATGGAGTCACCTCAGACACTAAGTTTTTGTGTAATTCAACATATGTAGAAAGAAGAATGCATGGTAAGGTATATAATTGTACTGACCTTCAATCAAGTAGGTATTCATGCAACTAAATAAAGGAGAATGAAATAAATATTGGGCCTCGAGAATAAGTAATAAATATCTACAATATTAGTACATACATTTATTGTAGCATTTTAAAAGGGCGTATATGAGAGTATATACTTGGATTTTTTGCAATTAGAGTAGGTGTAAATCCCGGAAGAAGAGCATAAGACTCTTTCGGTGACCCTCAGATGCGGTTTACAACCTTCTCTCTATCCCTCCACGCTTTATCATAACTAATATCGACACCATGATTCTTCCAACATAGGTGATGACATCTTTAGGAGTACATCACATCCTTCTGTTTATCCTTAAAATAAGCTCAGTATACTCAGTAACCATGGTTACGGTTGTCTACCAGTGATCATTACACACAATGTCAATGCAGTAGGTGTGCTCATTGACAAATTTCCTAAGAACCTACAATTGCTCACCCCTCAAAACTGAAGTATAAAGGTGACAATAAATTGTCTCTTGCTCGGTTAAAAACACACCACTCTTCAATCTGACCCCTTTGTGATAGGGCGACAACACTCATAGGTCAACGAATGTTAGCTCTTTCGCCTGTTTGTTCGAACCATCAAATAATGTCGTGGTCTCAACTTCTACAATTAGACAACAACCATTGTAAATACCAGAATATACCTCCGTCGCCATCCAAGCTACATCTCTATCTTTAGCAAGGTCCACAGTTAGTTACTGCTTATCCCCACTCTTGACGAGTGAAATCCATGAAATCTTGTAAGTGACATCAAGTTTAAGATGTGTTGTAATGGATTCTAAGAGTTGCAAAAGAGATGAAACTGTTGGGATTTATGCCCTAAACTCATAATTATTCGAGGAAATGAATAAAGTTGTTATTTTTTTCCTTCAAACTTGTATTTTCGCAATTACAAACTTAAATCCAATAAACTAAACTCCAGGGTCTCATTTAGAATGTCACCCAAATGGTCTATAGTAGATGGATTAGGTCGAGAACCTCATGCTGTTAACACTATGGATGCGACCCACTTTGTATTTGATACAAACGAGGAATCCAGCTCGTTCATGTAGTTGACATGTGAGTGGGGCATCCTGTGAAAAAAGTTTGTATAAGACCAAACCAAGAATTGTTAGACTAATCCAGTAATGTCGTTGATAGGTTATGGCTAATGATTCAAACGATAACCAATAGTGATTCAACCTGAATCCTGAATAAGTTGCGGACTCCTGTCTGCCGGGGATTGTCCCTTGACTAGTACGGGTGAGAGTGGCCACAGTTGCTGACTCAATATGCCTACCTTCTCAGGGATGAAATCTTGTAGGGAGATGGGGACTCAACTTCGCAAGAAGAAATTCACTCGTTCCCTGTTCTAGAGTAACTAGATAGGTTGTTCCCTTAAGAGCTGTATCCAGGTCTTGAACAACAGGGCCCCTCCCTCTTGATGGCCCAAGAAGGATAATGTTTATGGTCAGACCATAAACTTTTTGTTCATTAGAGGATCAATGGTGCTTAAGGTGCAAGAAGTAGGGGTAAAATGATAATTTGACCCAACTGTGACTACGAACGACTTGTGAAGGGATGATTCACGGGCATTGGTTAAATCAATAGACACAACTTGTCCTACAATGAGGAGAGTGCATGTACAAGTCTTTAGTGGAGTGACTCGTAGTTAACGAATGTTGATTGACGGGATCAATGAGTTTGATTAGTCAATCTCGTATCGCTGGAGCTCATGATCTGTAGGTCCCTTAAGTCCCTCGGTTGGCTCAACATGGAATTTAATAGAGGGTATAAAGTTTTGGAATGAATTTGAAATGTTCAAGTTCAAATTTAGGGAATATATCAATTATATATGATATGATTGATATAATATATAGTTCAATGTAAATATGATTCGTATTGAACTTAATTATGTCTAATTATGAAATTGAGATATAAAATATAATAGAACTTTGGAGAAATGAAATTGAACTTATTCAAATCAAATTTCTCCACATTATATGAATATGATTCATATAATAAGGTGTTTGACACCTTATATTATGCATTTATGCATAATATGTGGAGATAGTGGCAAGATGAGTGGAGAATTTGTCTCCACCCACATTGCCTATAATTTTGCAACATTTGAACCATTTGTGTAGTTTTGCATCTAAGGAAAACACAAGAGTTCTATCAAAGTTCTCTCTAAAAACACCCCTAAACCAAAAGGAGATCCCACCTCTCTCCCTCTCCTAGAGAACAATCGAGAAGGCTTTTTGGCAGTATTCGAGAAATCGTTCGTAGAGAAGAAGTCGTGGACGACGAGGAACTACTTGAAGAATTGGTCTTCAAAGGTATCCCTCTAATCTCTCTTTGCTTTCAAATTAGTATGTTTAACCTAGATTAATGTTTTTAAGCAACTTCTATGTAACACAATTAAGTGCATATGCGATCAATCGCTTCCGCACGAGATTCAATTCCCTACAGAAACATATTCGACTAGCATTAAGCTTGAGTTGAAATTCTTGTAACCATTTTTCTTATCCCACACACCATCGAATAAGATAGGAAAGTATAAGATCCTATTTCGAACTGATACAATAATACAAATGTGTAAATAAAATGAAAAATGACGAGTTATGGTATATGAAACGTGTACTGTGAGACTTTCGTCCAAAACTCCACTAAGAAAAATTGGTAACTGATAACTCTTTATTAAAGAGTTATTTTCCTCTAATTTATGCACTAAGCCTGACTATGTGTATGCTTAATATCCTAGTTTTCAACTTATTCACTTCCTAATTATGCATTTTATTTGTAACTTTACCAAGTCTTGAAGATAAAGTAGTTCATGAGCAAAATGTTGATATTCGAGACTTAGTTGGTTGTTTTTGCTTGGTTAGGAAGGTTGGAGATAAATATTAGACCAAAAGAAGAGTAGAAAATCATTTTGTGCTACCTTGCTCCAACATTCTGCTATAGTGAGTTTTGCTCCAGCAATATTTTCGGCATTGTAGCACTCTGCATGGAAAATTCAAATTTAAATCATTTGGGCTTTTTACAATTTGGCCATTGTTGGGATTTTTATCCTAATCTCGTGTTTGTAAATATACATTTGAAATTAATAAAGTGTTATTCATTTCATCATTTTTGTGTCTCGCATTTTATACAAACTTTGACCAATAAACTAAGCTCCAGGGTCATTGAATATATGAAAGAACTAGAACTTGAACGGTGTGTAGTGGACACACAGGGAGGATCATGTTCGAGTTAATGACCCGAACGATCTATAGTATATGGATAGGGTTGGAGACCTAATCCTGGATACGTTGTGGATGCGACCCGCTTTGTATTAAGATACAAACGAGGTGATCTGACTCGTTCATGTGGTTGACATGCGAGTGGGGGCATCTTGTACAATGAGATCGTACAATATCGGACCGTGAATTATTAGACCTACTGATGTAACACCATTGACAGTAAGGACTAATAACTTCGTAGATGACCATTAGTGACTCGACCTAAATCACGAGCGTGTTACGGACTCCTGTCTGCAGGGGTCTGTCCTTTGACTAGTACGGGTGAGGGTGGTCACAGTTACTCGCCCAATATGCCTACCTTCTTAGGGACAAAACCAAGTAGGGAGCTGGGAACTTAACTACGCGAGATGGAATTCACTCGTTCCCGCCTTTAGGAAACTAGAGAGGTTGTTCCCTTAAGTGCTGTCTCCAGGGCTTGGACAACGGACGCTCACCCTCTCACTGGCACGAGAGGGTTGTTGTGTATGGTCGACCATTACAACGTTGTTGTTCGAGGAGCAGTGGGGACATAAGGAGCAAGAAGTAGACACAGGGGTAAAACGGTAATTTGATCCAGCGGTGTCTACGAACAACCTGTGAAGGATCGACTCATGGGCATTGGTTATATCAGTGGACACGTAATATTCTGCACTGACGGGAGTGCAACTACAGGCTTTAGTGGAGTGTTACCGTAGCTAATGAAGGTTGATTAACTGGGTCAAAGAGTTTGACAGGTTAATCTCGGATCATTGGAGCTCGTCACTGTAGGTCCATTAGGTCCCTCGGTTGGCTCAAACTGGGTTAAAAGAAGGGTTAATGTTTTGGTGTGAATTGAAGTGTTCAATTTCACTTAAAGGGCATTTATGTCATTTATATGAGATATGAATGATATAATATATAGTTTAATGTGAATGAGATTCATGATAAACTATAGGTTAACCTAATTGTTGAATTAGGGCTAATTGGAGAAATTAAATTGAATGTGATTGAATTTAATAAATCCACAATATTGCAAATGTGATTTGTAATATGAGATATGAGATATCTTATAATATATGGTTATGCAAATATGATTTGCATAACCTATAGTTGTGGTAAAAAGGTAATAATGTGGAGATTTTAACTCCATCATTTTCCATTATATAAACCCTTTGCAAGAAGAGTTTCTTAAGTCATTCTCTCATTTTTTGGATTTTCACCAAAAAGAAGAGAAAGCTCTCTATCTCAATTCTCTCTCAATTCCTCTCCTCCCTTCTCCAAAACACCAAAGTCCCACAACTTTCCTTCTTCCAAAAGAAGAACAACCGAGACTCCGATTGGTTGTGTTCGATCTTTGTTCGAGAGAAGAGTTCGAGAAGTTCAGGATCGTTGGGAGAAACGAAGAGTTCGTGAACGAAAAGGAAAAATCAAAACACGTCTTCAACAAGTAAGTACATACTGATTTTTCTTTCCATTTATGCATGTTTAGCCTAGTTCTAAGAGTTAGAATTATTTCAACAAAATCGAGTAGCATAACGATACCACGACGATTCGATCGCCTTCTGCTGCGCTGAGATTTTCATTCCCTTCAACCATTGGGACTATGGAAAGTATGAGCACAAATAAGTCTTCACTAAACCATATTTTTATCATTTGGGGGAAGTATTTAAGTTTCATTAAGGTTGTTTGATAAAGTAAGACTTAAAGGAGAAGAGAATTATAGGCTTGGACAACAAGTAGTTGATGTCTTCTTCAAGAAGGAGAAGGGGAAGCTGAAGAATTGAGCCAATCTAGCACAAAGTGGAGCAAAAACAAGGAGGGATTGTTGTTCTAGCTTCATACCATAAACTTTCTTATCCTCTCCTGAATTTGCATATTCTTTTCTTTCTCTAAGTATCTCATTGTTGCAATATATTTTAAATTAGATTTTTTGCATTTTTATTTGTAATTATGAGCTAATTCTTATTTAGGAAATGATTGGGAAGACTTATGTAATTTGGGAATGAGCTTAAGCTTTTGTTTGCACAAATTGATGCTAGATTTTAGTTGTGGTTACTGCTAATGTGGAACTAAGTTTGGCCAACTTCATTCCATAACGTTTTCTTTACTTTTGAGAAAAAAAGGAGAAAACTGATTGTTATAATCCACTTTAGGTCCGATTACAAGTGAATACTTGCAGTGAAAATGGGTAGGTTAGGGATAACTATCCAACTAACGTACAAGAGCAATGAGCTTAACAAGGTAATTGAATGAGAATTTAATTGCTGAAAAATTCTTGGGAAATCTGGAAAGAATCCCGTAGAACCCTTGCTGTGGAATTAATCTAAGTTGCAATTGCTCCAACATTATATCTCAGATTGCATAAGGAATCACTAATCCGAGCCTATCACTTTTGTTGTAGCATTTTCAGTGTTTTTAGTCTTTGTTTCAACATTTCTGTTAGTGAAGGTTATTTACCTTTATTCTTGTCAACCTTAATTTGTTTTTTTGTTGGTTACAACTCCAATTCACTACAAGGAACTTAGCTTGATAAACTTTGTGGTTTAATCCCTGAGAATTTGATACTCGATACTCAAAATACCGTTTTATATTACTTCAATCACGTGCACTTGCGTGTTGTGACAGTAACCCAAGATTGTTACTAAAAAAATAGGAAAAACAATTTACAAAATCTTGACATTGACTTGGCTAATAGTAGTTACGTGTATCGACCAGTGGTAAAACATGAATACTATTTTCTTCACACTCCTCCCTGAATAATAGTTAGATAAAATTTCAAATATGAAAGATTTTTAGCCATATTCCATTATCAATTATTTATTTTAGACACTATTAAAAATTCCCCTTTACACAAAGGGAGAATGAGAGGAATGTCTAAATTTTGGATTAGTTACATAAATGGGCCAAAGAAGCCCATTAGATTTAAAAAATGTTCAAACATTTTTTCTTTTTTCTTTTTTTTTTTTTACAATCATGGTCCATTTGTTGTACGCCAACTATATTAAATAAAAAAAAAAGAAAAAAAAACCTCTCGTATTTACAGATTTGAAAAGATCCTTAAAGCACACACAATTCTTCCCTAAACCGTAACAATTTCCTTTCTAAAAAAACCGCAAAAAATCATGTTTAGTCCTAAAACTCTCTGTTGATTCCATAGCAAAAAAAAAAAAAAAAGGAAAAAATCGTCGACAGCCTAGAGTTTCTTCTCTTCGTCGACAACCTAGAGTTTCTTCTCGTTTTATTATGATTTCATACCAGAGAAAATAGAAGAAGAACTTTTATTGAAGAATCATCCAGACTAAAGTAAATTCATTTATTTTTAGTTTGTATGTTGAATTATTTCATACCATTGGAGTCAATATACTATATTAAGTGGTTTTAGTAAGTTTCTAAGTATTGTATGTTCAAAAGCCTTCTTGTAGATCTTGGTTTCAAACCGTTTGTTTCTAGTGCTATTGATTTTTAATGAATGAATGATTATGGGATTGGTTGTGAATCTATGAAGTCCTATTTGAGTAATTGCATTTAAACGATGTATTATGAGTTTGCTAATTGTTGTAACATCATTTTTTTGAATGATGATATTTGGGTATGAAAATAATTCATAAAGGGTATGATAATTTGGTTATATGTACGAAATGTTAAAATATTACTTTGTTTGGGAATGAATTTTTGTTGGTATGAATCTTATTCATTTTTTATCGATTTGATTTATATTGGGTATTAAATAAATGTTTTAGGGTATGCAACACATGTTCTAATTAAGTAAGTTAAAAACCGAATGCTTCATGATTTTAAATAAATCTTAATGGATATGAAATTTTGTAGTTAATGGTCTGACTAAAATGTTGCGTATAATATGATTCGTATTTAATTATACTCATAAAGTTAATATATATGTATAAAATATCTTTATTGTGTATTGTTTTTTAATACGAGTATACATTATGATCTATTTATATGATATGTATTTCATATTGGTATTTATATGCTTGATCTATAATATTTGGAGTATGAAAAGTTAATAGATAGTTTTATCTTAGGGACGATTGAAGATTAAAAACCCTACCAATAGTAACAGAAGGAGAAGTCAAAGATTACTAGGATGTTCAAGTAGAAAACTAGAAAATCAAAATGACGAAAATAATCCAGTTGTAATTGGACTTGGGGTACCTTAAGTATATATTATAATTTTAATGGTTACTACTGTAGTCCAACATATATTTATCTTCTAAATTATTTATATTAAATTGTAGGACCAAAAAGCTGAGGAAAGTGTTGAATATCCCCTACAAATTGAGGAAGGTACATCAACACAACAATCAAATATTCTTAAACAAATCAAAGGTAACATGGGGCGTATGCCGAGTACAGTAACACCAAGTAGAAAAAATGAGGATGTTGATAAAGAAATGCATGATGCAGAGGAAAAAAATGTAAGTACAAACTCATCTTTGTAAAAGTTTTTAAGTTTGACTGTTTAAACTAATTCAAATTATAGTTGTAGGATGATATTTTGATTGATGTTGTTGATGTGCCTAGCACTCAGATTGTTCAATATGTAGAGCAAACATAGGTATGTTAAACATGTACACATCAATCATTACTTGAGAAAAAATTAATATTTGAAATAACTAATAAATACAATTAATAATAGATTCAACCTGATATTAGAGAGTAAGATATTTAAGAAGATGATACAGTTGGAAAAACGAATGAGGAAGTACAAATGACAGTGGATGAACAAAAAAATAATGAGCAGGTAGAAGTTCGAGGTGATAAATTCAACGAGCAAGATGATGGGACAACATACATTATTAGAATATAATATTATATACATTTAACCAAATCATTAAAAACTATTTGAATTTTTAGGATGATAATATCACAATAGCGAAACATATGAGAAAGCCCAAAAACATGGAGGAATCAAAATTAATAGTACGTGTTAAGTTTATCTCAGTAAATTTAGGATACAAAAATACTTTCTAATAGTATATCATTATTATTTCAGGCAACTCCAAACAAAAAATACTGAGATACACAAAGCATCTGACATAGAGGATACGACATCGAGAAGGGTACTTGAAATACCGTAGTATTTAATTTATTAACGTTGTTATTATTTCATAACCTGCGTGTTCTATATCAGATAATAAGACAACAAAGCAGTGCCATTCACAAAACTGTTGTACTTGAAAAACAACAAGAAAACATTAAGAAATCTAAGAATAAGATAGTGAAAAAAGAAAAGGAAAATGTAACATTTATTATAAATTAATATTTTTAAAGTAACTTGTACAAATTTATATAAGCATATGAAAATGACAAAAAAGGAGGAAGGAGTTAAAAAAGTAAAAAGCAACAAGAAGTTAGGAAAGGTAAAATGTTTTTCAGAAAGTATGTATTAGGGTAGGACAAAAGAGATACCATATATTTAAACATCATACAAACTATTTTTTAATACCATACTCAATTTATTTTATCATCCATTCACTCATGTGCATGATATAATTATCATACTGTATATAATCAATTATATGTGATTAATTAATATTAGGTAGTTAGATGATGTGCAAAATGAATGATGTATGGTATATAACTTTTAAGAAATGTACATGCTTTTATAGGATGCTCCTCTTCTATTACCTAGAGAAAAGTGGTCGACTGTACAGATATTAAATATATATGAGAATTTAGATGTTCTGATCAAAATAAAACAAAATCTAAAGAAAAAACATCTTCAAAGATTTAGAGAAAGTTGTTTTGGGAAATTCCTGAACCTAAATATTAACAAATTCCAGAGTCAATTATTGTATCATATAATTAGGAGACAATGTATTCCTACAAAAGGAGATGAAGGTTCAATTTGAGGGTATAGTTGTTAAGTTTGGATTGAAGGATTTTGAACAAATAACTAGTCTGAATTGTGGAGAATTACATGTAGTAGATGTTGCAAAACTACTTGGAATGTTTATGAATAAGTATTTTGAAAACGAAAGACATGTTAAGAAATCTACCATTCATAGACTTTTTAGGGAAGAGACGAATGTGAAAAAGAGACAAAGCCAAATTGACAAACTTTTACTTTCTAACTAACTTGTTTGGGAACATGGGATGAAATTGAACATCTGCTACTTATTGATGATAAAGACCAGTTTGAGAACTATCCTTGGAGGCGTTTATCATATGAGGTTACAATTTTAAGTCAATAAAGAATACAATAAAGAATCCAGATATTGGTAGCTAGACTTACAAGCTTTTTATATGCACTACTGGTTTGGGCTTATGAGTGTATATCATTAATCTCAAACTCCCCACAATTCATATGCCCGAAAGATAGATTCAAGATTCTCTAAGATAAAAAAATTGAGCAGCAGACGTCCATTAAGGTCTTTGAACATGAGATATAAGTATAATAATTATTGAACATTAGCAATAAATGTATATAATCTGAATGTATAATATTTTTAATGTTTGTATATTTCAGTTTGCATTCTTTCCAATGGTTGAAAAGGAGTTGGTGGTTAAAAATGATGAAAATTAGAAAGATGTGGATGAAGTAGTATTTGAAGTTGGTGAAGGATCTAAAGAAAATGACTGCTGAAAAATTTAATTTGGTTAGAGATAAAAATTTGTTTAAAGTGGCAGGTGGTTTAGAGGAAAATGAAGCTGAAAAAAAAAAAACAAAGGAGAATTCGTACTTTCTAAGGTTTAATTTTACTAATACTTAAAGAATTTGAAGATTCAATGATGAAAAATAACAAAGTCTTAAAAAGTAAAATTGATTTGGTGTATGCTGAATTAAGACTAATGAAACATAAAATGAGAATTTACTCGTGGTGGGGAGAAGGAAGATGATATATATGACAAGGAGGATGAAGGTAATGATGGTAAGGAAGGGGTCTTGAAAAGGGAATGAATGGTAATGATAGAAAAAGAAATTCTAATCCAAATAAAAACAAGGAGGATGATAATGAACAAGACAGTAGGAATGAAGATAATGGAGATAAAGAACGTTTCGAAAATGAGTTTAGGAGAGGCAGTTTGGAAGATTTTTTGGTTAATAGGCCAATTCTGAAAGAAGTTGACAACATTGGAAGTATGTTAGAAATATAAAAGTATGTATAAACTTTATGTATTTCACATTGCTATAAAATCATATTGTCTATGAATTTAATATACTAAACACAACTTATAAACTATATATCAGGGAAAGAAGAAAAAGCTTGATAACGACTCAACTGAATGTTTCAAAGTGTCAACTATAAACGGTGATGCGGTATGTTGTATAAAGTGTTCAGTTTTTTTTTTTTGGATAACTACTTATAATGAAGTATGTTCTATAAAGAATTAACTTTTGAATGTATAGCTACTTCCTAGGGAAAGAAAAAGAGGCATGGTGATGGACTGTTCGCACATGAGAAGGAAATGAACTTTTGCATTAAAAAAGAGTAAAAAATCAAGAGAGAGTGACATGTGATCGTCTCATCCAAAATAATGCGTTCGCTATTCACTCTCAAGTTCTTCAGATCAATTAAAGGGAAAATTAAGAAAGAAATAGTTAATATGAGTTAGGACTTTGGGCGCCCAATCTTCAACATATTATCACATTCGTAGGTGTTTTAAAAAAACTCTTTGGAACACTAGTTGGTTTAAATAGATGCACCTTAAGTTATTTTATCCTCTTGAATTACGACAACTTTTTAGTAAGTTTTGTTTCTTTATTGAATGATATAGTATTTCTCTTAAACAATATTACTAATGATAAACATGGTCTTTTGTTTATTAAATGTTGATTGTATATTATTGGGTTTTATGCCTAAAACTCGTGATTTGTAAACTGAATATATATTATACTTTGCAATAAAGATGTTATTGAGATTTATTCAATAAAGTTATTATTGAATATAGTGAATTGCGTCCTTTTTACTCAAACCCAATAAACTAAGAATCCTTGACTATAAGATATATACTTGAACATCAAGTGGAGACATGAATGAAGATCAAGTTCGAGCAAGAGCCAGAATGGTCTATATGAAAGGAATCGAATTTCGGCAGCGGAAGCACGGGAACGCTTTTGCTTTGCATTAAGAAGAAATTGTAAAAACCACACAAGATTCTAAACATTAAGCATGAAAAACTAGATCTACAACATATCTTTGTAGATCGTGATTTCCAAATGCTCTGTTGATCTTCGCACCGAACGATCTTTAGATCTATGTTGAGACACCTCCAATTGATCTTCCCCGCTATCCTTTAGCTTGAACAAGATTCCACTTGTGGGAGCCTTACTTTTTGGAAGAAATTCTAAAGAGAAAATGTTTTTCTCTTAGAAAAGGAATAGAGAAAATTTGAGAGAAGTTTTATGGAAAATATGGAATTGCACACTTTGTCTCACCAAGGTGGCTAGGATTTCAATTGTCTTCACCTTCACATGCATCCATATACATGTGTATATATAGTGAATATGATGGAGGTTACTTCCTCCATCCATTTACTATTCCATAACATACATGTTATAATTCCATAACTTATAATTCCATAACATATAATTCCTTAACATACAAACTTAAATTTGTAGTTATTATTTAATTAAATATCATATATTTTAATTAAATATATTTCTCTCATATAACATATAGTTCTAATATGAATCCAATTCATATTATTATTTGAATCTAATTCAAATGTACTATATAGGTTTAATTATGAATCTTATTCCTAATTAACTATGTGTTATATCAATTATATCTCATATAATTAATATACATATATATTATTCTAGTTCAACCCATGGTGAGCTAGCAGGGGGACCTAATGGACCTACAGATCATGAGTTCCAATGATACGAGGTTAATCGATCAAACTCTTTGACCAAACTAACTAACATTCATTAACTACGAGTCACTCCACTAAAAACTAGTAATTACACTCTCCTCACTGTAGAACAAGATGTGTCCATTGATATAACCAATACCCGTAAGTCAACCCTGTTGGAATTTTTGTCCTAATCTCGTGTTTGTAATATATTGTTTGAAATCAATAAGAGTTATTCATTTTATCACTTTGTGTCTCGCAATATTTATAAACTTTTCCAATAAACTAAGCTCTAGGGTCATTGAATTTATGAGAGAACTAGAACTTGAACGGTGTGTAGTGGACACACAGGGAAGATCACGTTCGAGTTAATGACCCAAACGGTCTACAGTATATGGATAGGGTTGGAGACCTAATCCTGGATATACTGTGGATGCGGCCCGCTTTGTATTAGATACAAACGAGGTGATCTGACTCGTTCATGTGGTTGACATGCGAGTGGGGGCATCCTGTGCAATGAGATTGTACAAGACCGAACCATGATTTATTAGACCTCACGATGTAACACCGCTAATGAAGACTAATAATAACCGTGATGACCATTAGTGACTCGACTGAATCATGAGCGTGTTACGGACTCCACATCTGCGAGTGTCATTCTGTTCTTTGACTAGTACGGGTGAGGGTGGTCACGATTACTCGCCCAATATGCCTATCTTCTCGTGGGACGTAACCAAGTAGGGAGTCGGGAACTTAACTACGCGAGATGGAATTCACTCGTTCCCGCCTTTAGGGAAACTAGAGAGGTTGTTCCCTTAAGTATTGTCTCCAGGGCTTGGACAATGGGCACCCACCTTCTCACTGGCCCGAGAAGGGTGTTGTGTATGGTCGGACCATCACAATATGTTGTTCATTAGAGGAGCAGTAGGGACTTAAGGAACAAGAGGTAGACACAAGGGTAAAACGATAATTTGACCCAACCGTGTCTACGAACAACCTGTGAAGGGTCGACTCATGGGCATTGGTTATATCAGTGGACACGTAATATTCTGCACTGATGGGAGTGCAGCTACGGGCTATAGTGGAGTGTTACCGTAGCTAATGAATGTTGGTTAACCGTGTCAAAGAGTTTGGCAGGTTAATCTCGAATCATTGGAGCCCGTCACTGTAGGTCCATTAGGTCCCTCGGTTGGCTCCACCTGGATTAAAAGAAGGGTTAATGTTTTGGTATGAAATTGAAGTGTTCAATTTCACTTTAAGGGCATTTATGTCATTTATATGAGATATGAATGATATAATATATAGTTTAATGTGAATGAGATTCATAATAAACTATAGGTTAGCCTAATTGTTGAATTAGGGCTAATTGGAGAAATTGATTGAGAGAAATTAAATTGGATGTGATTCAATTTAATTAATCCACAATTATTGCAAATGAGATTTGCAACATGAGATATGAGATATCTTATATTATATGGTTATGCAAATGAGATTTGCATAACCTATGGTTGTGGTAAAGTGGTAATTATGTGGACATTTTAACTCCACCAATTCCACTATTTAAACCCTTTGCAAGAAGGGATTGGTAATCACTTCTTCCATTTTTTACATTTTCACAAAAGAGAAGAAGAGAATTCTCTCTACTCTCTCATTTCTCCTTCATTTCCAAAACACACTAAGATCCCACCATCTTTCCTTCTCCAAAAGAGAACAACCGAGAAGATCACTTGGTGGTGTTCGAGATCACTTTGGTAGAAAAGTTCGTTGAGATCGAGTTGCACGAAGAGTTCGTGACCGGAGGAAGAAATTTGCTGAGTTTGTCTACAACAAGTAAGTAAGATCTCTTCTTGCTGTAAATTTCTTCTTCTTTGAAGCATGTGTAGCCTAGATCTAAGTGTTAGATCACTTTTAATAAAAGCATGTTGCATATTTAAACCACGACGATTCAATCGTCTTCCGCTGCGAGGGATTATCATTCCCTTCAATTGGTATCAGAGCCATCTCGATGGTTCTTCAATTTATGCACTGTTTTATTAAAATTTGGTGGGTATTTTGCCATTATTCATGAGATGAGTTTGTGGTTTGCATAATGGATGTTTCGGTTTTTGGCACTTTTAGATTTATTTTCTGTTTGATGAGATCAAATGTAAAGGGCCCGTGTTTTTTGGGCATTTTAGAAAATAAATCGAGTCTGTAAGTCCGTGTCGTTCGTGGCAAGTGTTGCTGTGAAGAAATCGGAGCGAAAACAGGCGAAATATTGATGAAGAACAGCAAAGGTGTTTGTTGTTCTATCGTTGGCGTCTCAACGCTGCCCAACGACGTCTCAACGCTGTCCTTGCGGACGGAGGCCTGCAGCGAGTCAGGCGTTACAACGCTACCGGCGTTGAGAACGCGGTCGACGCCAGACGCGACGGCAGCGTTACAGCGCCGCCGCAGCGTTACAGTAACGCCGCACGCGCGAGGAGCGATTCATGGCGATTTCGCGAGGACGTGGGTTCGACGCTAGTGGGGCGGTTATTTCGTTTTATCTATTTAATTTTATTTATAAAATGTAATTATTTATTTTATTTAATTATTTTATTAAATAATATTAATATAAATGTGATATTAATGTTATTTAATTAAATAATTGCCCCTAGGTACCAAAAATCGGTCCATTTTTGCTATTTAATTATTTTATGCATGAGATGTATATTTTAATTAATTTCTATGTGCATAATGTATGTCATATAGATTTAAAATCCCACCTTAGGTTAAACATTTCATGCATCATATTTATATTATGAGAGTTATAATATATAGTATGCATGATAGGATTATATTATAAGAGTTATAATATAATGTTTGCATGATTTAATTTATTTAATATAAGTGTCATATTTTTAAATTAAAAGCATGCTCATGCATTTAATTCATGTGATGAATTATATTATGTTATAGTGTATAGTATTATTCATGTGATGGATGATCAAGCACTATAACATAGAAATGCATGCAACCTAAGTTAATTATTAGTTTTAAAGTGTTTAGAACTTGAATAATTAGACTTAGGTTTTCTTTTTTTTCTAATGAGATTAGAAATTTAGGAAATCAAATATGACCTTTGAATGGAGACTGATAAGTAACTCTGTCTAAGGAAGGTTTTGTCTAAGGTCAGTATTTAAGTTGACGCTTGCAAAACACACCTACTACTGAAACCGACCTGGGAGTGAATTCGGTCCGGAGATTCTTAGGTTATATTCTCGTGAGTGCCGTTAATTAAGTGTTAATTAATTTACTCACATAGACCTAAGTTAATAATGTGATTATAAACTTAGGTTAATACCATATAAGAGTTATATTGGTAGACTTAGGTAAATTTTAGCCGGTTTATCTAGGTCAATCCCTAATAAAAATTAAAGTGCTGAGTGGGAGGAAATAAAGTGTATGAGATACATTTGAATTTCCAACCACAAATCTCTTTAAGTCCGCACCGTGAGATCCATACTCGGCCTCGTGGCGCAAATGGGAACGTCCCCCTTCGGATGACATTTGTATAGATCAATATCATCGTGGTGAAGGGAATGAGAATCCCGTGCAGCGGAAGACGATTGAATCGTCGATGTATCAATATGCAACATAGTTTCATTAAAATTGATCTAACACTAGATCTAGGCTAAACATGCTTGTAAGAAGAAGAAAAATACAACAAGTAGAATTTACTTACTTGTTGAAAACTTTCTTCAAGAATTCTTCTTCAAATCACGAACTCTTCGTGCTCCTCGTACTCAACGAACACCTCCAACGAAAGGTCTTGAACACCTCCAAAATGCCTTCTCGGTTGTTCTCTTTTGGAGAAGGGAAGATTGTGAGATCTTGTGAGTTTTGAAGAGGGAGGAGAAATGAGAGAGAATTGAGAGAATTTCTCTTCTCTTCTTTGTGAAAATCTAAAAAATGAGAGAAGTGATCACAATCCTTCTTGCAAGAAGGGTTTATATAGTGGAATTGGTGGAGTAAAAATGTCCACATAATTACCACTTTACCACAACCATAGGTTATGCAAATCTCATTTGCATAACCACATAATATAAGATATCTCATATCTCATATTGCAAATCTCATTTGCATTAATTGTGTATTAATTAAATTGAATCACATCCAATTTAATTTCTCTCAATCAAATTCTCCAATTAGCCCTAATTCAACAATTAGGCTAACCTATAGTTTATTATGAATCTCATTCACATTAAACTATATATTATATAATTCATATCTCATATAAATGACATAAATGCCCTTAAAGTGAAATTGAACACTTCAATTTCATACCAAAACATTAGCCCTTCTTTTAATCCAGGTGGAGCCAACCGAGGGACCTAATGGACCTCTGATGTGAGCTCCCAATGATCCGAGATTAACTCGCCAAACTCTTTGACCTTGTTAACCAACGTTCATTAGCTACGGTAACACTCCACTATAGCCCGTAGCCGCACTCCGTCGGTCACGAGAATATTATGTGTCCACCGATATAACCAATGCCCATGAGTCGATCCTTCTCAGGTTGTTCATAGACACGGCTGGGTCAAATTACCGTTTTACCCCTGTGTCTACCTCTTGTTCCTTAAGTCCCCACCGCTCCTCTAATAAAAATATATTGTGATGGTCCAACCATACACAACACCCTTCTCGGGCGGTGAGAAGGTGGGCGCCGTTGTCCAAGCCACGAGACAAGACTTAAGGGAACAACCTCTAGTTTCCCTAAAGGCGGGAGCAGTGAATTCCATCTCGCGTAGTTAAGTTCCCAGCTCCTACTTGGTTCTGTCCCGAGAAGATAGGCATATTGGGCGAGTAATCGTGACCACCCTCACCTGCGTACTAGTCAAAGAACGGACCCTCGCAGACGAGAGTCCGTAACACGCTCGAGATTCGTCGTCGAGTCACTAATGGTCATTTACGAAATTATTAGTCCTTCATCACAATCTGTGTTACATCGGTGGGTCTAATAATTCACTGATCCAGTCTTGTACAATCTCATTGCACAGATGCCCCCACTCGCATGTCAACCACATGAATGAGCCGGATCACCTCGTTTGTATCTAATACAAAGCGGGCAAAGATCCACAGTGTATCCGAGGATTAGGTCTCCAACCCTATCCATATCAGAGACCGTTCGGGTCATCAACTCGAACGTGATCCTCCCTGTGTGTCCACTACACACCGTTCAAGTTCTAGTTTTCTCATAAATTCAATGACCCTGGAGCTTAGTTTATTGAAAAAGTTTATAAATATTGCGAGACACAAAGTGATGAAAAGAATAAATTTTATTAATTTCAAACAATATATTATAAACACGAGATTAGGACAAAAATTCCAACAAACTCCCACTTGGACTAAGCTAGTGGAGAAAATACATTTCAGAAATGTACATAAATTACAACGAAATAATACAATAAACTAGGGCATTGAATACCCGTTTACACATCTCCCACTTGTCCTAGTTAAGAAGCTCTCGAAGACCTAGACTCTCTAGGTGACCCTCAAACACCTTAGCCGTGAGGGGCTTTGTAAATGGATCAGCTACGTTGTGCTCCGACGCTATCTACGTGACCGTCACATCTCCGCGATGCACAATCTCCCGTATCAGATGATACTTGCACTCAATGTGTTTGCCTCTCTTATGGCTCCGAGGCTCACGTGAGTTGGCTCTTCGCACCACCGTGTATCACATAACAGGTGTGATGCAGCAAGTTCATGTTTGGAACAACTTCCAAATCTGTCATGAACTTCCCGAGCCAAACAGCTTCCTTTGCAGCTTCACAAGCCGCAACGTACTCCGCTTCCATAGTGGAATCAGCGATGCATCCCTGCTTGATGCTTCGCCATACTATAGCTCCTCCATTCAGAATGAAGGCTGACCCTAAGGTAGATTTCCTAGAATCCTTATCGGTGTGAAAATCCATACTAAGCTGTAGTTCCTCGTTCTCCTAAAATACTTGAGGATTGCCTTTACATTTGTCCAAAGGATCTAATCTGGATTGGACCGATATCAATCGACAATTCCTCTTGCATAACGGATGTCGGGCCTAGTACACAACATGACATACATGAGGCTCCCTACAATTTGAAGCATATGGAATCCGTCTCATATCCTCAACATCTTGAGGAGTCTTAGGACACCGATCCTTAGACAAGTGAACCTCATGCCCGAAAGGCGAAGAAGCCCTTCTTGGAGTTCTCAGATCTTATATCTAGACAACATCTTGTCAATATAAGACGCTTTGAGACAAGGCTAGCGTTACTGCTCTTCCTGTTCCGGACAATGCTGGATACCTAGAACATACCGAGCTTCTCCCAAATCTTTCATTTGGAATTGCGAAGCTAGCCACTTCTTAACGTCTCAGAAGAAATTCTACCTCATTCCTAATGAGAAGAATATCGCCCACGCACAACACCAAAAATGCGATGATTTTGTCAACGATTTTCTTGTAGACACAAGGCTCGTCGACATTTTGATCAAAGCCATAAGATTTGATCGCCTCATCAAACCTTATATTCCAAGACCTCGAAGCTCGTTTGATCCATAAATGGACCTATGAAGCCGCAAACTTTTTGCTCTTGGCCTTGGGCAATGAACCCTTTGGGTTGGTCCATGTAGATGGTTTCATCAAGTTTGCCATTCGTAAAGGTCGTCTTGACGTCCATCCGCCATACCTCGTAGTCATAATACGCGGTAATGGCGGAAGGATCCCGATCGACTTTACCATGGCAACAGCGGCGAAAGGTCTCCTCATAGTCAACCCTTCAACCCGGTAAAACCCTTTACCACTAGTCGGGCTTTGAAGGTGCGCACCTTCCCATCTACGCCACGCTTACGCTTGTAGATCCATTTGCAACCAATAGGTTTTACCCCATCCGGTTGATCCATAAGCTCCCAAACAATTGAAGTACATAGACTCCATTTCTGGTCCATAGCTTTAATCCACTCGTCTTTGTCAACATCAACCATTGCCTGATCATAGGTCAATGGATCCTCACAGTCATCATCATGAGCGACAACTGAGGTTTCAGCTAAACCCATGTAGCGATTAGGCTGTCTCACAACCCTCCCACTACGTCGAGGCATTCCCAACTCTTGGGAACGGATTTGACTAGACGTGCTAGGATCAACAACACTTGTTGACGTACTAGCCCCATCAAAGAACTCTTCTCGATGTACTTGCCCATTTCATTTAATACAATTTTACTCCTTGGTAAATGATCCCTAACGTGGTCTTCCTCTAGAAAAGTGGCGTTTGTCGACACAAGCACCCTGTTTTCCCTAGGATCGTAAAACAACCACCCCTAGTCTCTTTAGGGTAACCTACGAATAGACACAATTTCGAACGGGGTTCCAACTTTTTCGGGTTTGACACCAACACATGGGTCGGGCATCCCCAAATCCTGAAGTGATGTAAACTGCCTTTACGTCCACTCCAGAGCTTGAAAGGTGTTTCACAAACACTCTTCGAGGGAACGTTATTCAAAATATAAACCGCAGTCTCCACTGCATACCCCCAAAAAGAATCAGGGAGACGAGCATAGCTCATCATCGACCGAACCATGTCCAACAAGGTTCTGTTTCTCCTCTCCGATACACCATTCTGCTGTGGCATACCAGGCGCTGAGAGTTGGGACGTGATTCCGTGTTCTATCATATAGTCCTGGAATTCAGTGTCCATGTACTCTCCACCTCGATCCGATCGAAGTGTTTTAAGCGATTTACCTAAGAGGTGCTCAACCTCAGTCTTGTACTCATTGAACTTTTCAAGAGTTTCAGACTTCTTATGCATTAGGTAAATATACCCATATCTAGAGTAGTCATCTATGAAAGACACAAAGTACTCATAACCGCCCGAGCTTTAACATTCATAGGACCACAGAGGTCAGAATGCACTAACTCAAGAGGCTCTTTGACTCTATATCCCTTTCCACTAAAAGGACGTTTGGGCAACAAGGCATGACTCACACACCGGCAAAGAGTTTTCTTCCAACTCGATTAGAAGTCCACTCTTCACTAGTTTCTCAATCCTATTGAGATTAATGTGGCCTAATCGAAGATGCCAAAGATGGGCATTTTCTTTTGGAGAAACTTTTGCTTTCTTAGTTCGTGTTTCTGCAATTTTAAACAATTCAGTATTCAAAACACTTTTGACCGAATTGAGTTTCAAAACATACAGATTATTTTCAAGTGAAGCTGAACAAATAACATTCCCTTTGAAAGAAATAAACGCTTTATTCAATTCAAAAGAAACAGAAATACATTGTTCTATTAAACAGGAAATAGAAACAAAGTTTCTAGTAAACTCTGGAACTATGTACAGATTGTCCAACAATAAGTACTTCCCGCCAAAGTTTAGCTTCACTGCGTCGATCGGCTCAGCAAAGAGAGACAAGCTCCCTGATCCAACCCGTAGAGTCACCTCACCCTCTCGCAGCAGCTGCCAGGAATCAATCCCCTGAAAAGAAGAACAAACGTGGTTAGTGGCGCCCGAATCCAATATCCAGGCAGAGTCACTACTCTCCACTAAACATGTTTCAGTCACAAGTAAATCACATTTACCTTGATTCTTCCTTTCGCCGTGAATTTGGGACGCTTTCTCTTCCAAAGGACCGCCCCATTGCGGTGGAAACACTTTCCTTTCTCTGCAACCTCCTTGACCTTCTTGCCCTTGTGGGCGGCAACACGGTCCGTTTTACCCCTTTTCATCCTCTTCTTCCCTTTCGGGTGTGAAGGAGCAACACGTTTTGTCCCAGAGGTCGAACCCCCGTGATAAGACCAGTAGGCAACATCTCGCTCGATTCCTTGACCTGCTCAAGGATTGGAAATTCAGAGCTCATTGAGGAGGGTAGTCGAGTGTAGCTAATTTTGTTCATAACAAAGATTGCTACGAAATCAAGGAAACTCTTTGGAAGAGTCTCCAATATAAAACTGACCTGACTCGACTCGTCGATCGAAGCCCCGTTCATCTCGGCCAGATGGAAGTGGGTCATCATGTCTAGAACATGGACAGACGACCCCTCTTTCATCCGTGCGTTATAAACGTATTTGAGTGAGTCATGTCGGACCTGAAAGGACTGTTGTCCAAACATTTCTTGCAAGGACTCCATGATCTCCTTAGCGGAAACCATCAGCTCATGCTTCTTTGCCAAGACATCAGACATGCTGGCAATTATATAGACCTTGGCCTTTTCATTGGCCCTGATCCAGCGATCGTACGTGTCGCGAACACTTCGCGGCGCGGTTGAGCCCGGCATCTGAGGACACTCCTCAGATAGCACGAACTTTATGTCGTCTTGTACCAAAATTGTATTAATGTTATTTTTCCAACTTTGGTAATTATCTCCCACTAATTTATCTGAAGCGAGTAAAGCTATTATTGAGCTAGACATTTTTAGCTGAAAATTATGAAAAACCTTTGTATTAGTCTCGCAAAAAACTTTTGAAATCCAATCAAGTTTTAGCAAAAAAATGTTTCATGATCCCTAGGTCATTCAAAATTTTGCAATGATACCCTAAAGGTTTAGAATGACCGCCACCGAAGGGTGAACATAACACTCCTCCTCTAGGACGAGACTTTCTCGATCAGACCTTAATCTCAGAATAACTCTTATTCCATTAGGCGTCCAATTACCATTGTTCGGTCGAATTCATTAACACTTAACGAATTCTGTGAGTGTCACCCTCAATCTTTAAGTTTCCAAGTATCCGTCAAAACAATAGCCACCGGAAGGGTGAACCAAGAAGGAAAACCAACCAGAAATCAGATCCCTTTCGAGAATTCACGGTGTTCGACTCCCATGATCAAGCCCTCCGGAGGGATTGTCCGTCCAGCAAAACTAGCGAGGCGATCATAGGCGTCTCACGGTGTGAATCGAAAGAAGAGACCGTGGGTCTCGCTTTCACAAGTCCCGCTCCCACTCACTATCAGTACTCTCTCCATCCACGATGATATTGATCTATACAAATATCATCCGAAGGGGAACGCTCCCATTTGCGCCACGAGGCCGAGTATAGATCTCACGGTGCGGACTTAAAGGAGATTTGTGGTTGGAAATTCAAATGTATCTCATACATTTTATTTCCTCCCACTCAACACTTTAATTTTATTAGGGATTGACCTAGATAAACCGACTAAAATTTACCTAAGTCTACCAATATAACTCTTATATGGTATTTAGCCTAAGTTTATAATCACATTATTAACTTAGGTCTACGTGAGTAAATTAATTAACACTTAATTAACGACACTCACGAGAATATAACCTAAGAATCTCCGGACCGAATTCACTCCCAGGTCGGTTTCCAGGTAGGGGAGTTCCGCAAGCGTTAACTTAAATACCCCAGCCTTAGACAAAACCTTCCTTAGACAGAGTTACTTATCAGTCTCCATTCAAAGGTCATATTTGATTTCCTAATTTCTAATCTCATTTGAAAATTAGAAAACCTAAGTCTAATTAATCAAGTTCTAAACACTTTAAAACTAATAATTAACTTAGGTTGCATGCATTTCTATGTTATAGTGTTTGATCATCCATCACATGAATAATACTAAATACTATAACATAATATAATTCATCACATGAATTAAATGCATGGGCATGCTTTTATTTTAAAAATATAACACATGCAAACATTATATTATAACTCTTATAATATAATCCTATCATGCATACTATATATTATAACTCTTACAATATAAAAATGATGCATGAAATGTTTAACCTAAGGTGGGATTTTAAATCTATATGACATACAATATGCACATAGAAATTAATTAAAATATACATCTCATGCATAAAATAATTAAATAGCAAAAATGGACCGATTTTTGGCACCTAGGGGCAATTATTTAATTAAATAACATTAATATAACAATTATATTGATATTATTTAATAAAATAATTAAATAAAATAAATTAATACATTTTATAAATAATAAAATAAATAAAAATGGAAAATAACTGTTGCCCATGATGCTTGATCCCACGTTCTCGCGAAAATGTCTCCAAAGAATCGCCTCAACGCGCGTGCGGCGTTGTAACGCCGTGGCAGCGCTTGTAACGCTGCCGCTCGCAGCTGGCGAGTCATGCGTTCTCAATGCCAGCGGCGTTGCAACGCTGCTCTGCAGCAATGCCTCCGCCCGCAAGAACAGCGTTGAGACGCCGTTGGGCAGCGTCTCAACGCCATCGACAGAACAATAAATACTTTGCTGTTCTTGCATCATTTTCCGCCTGTTTCCGCTCCGATTTCTTCACAGCAACACTTTCCACGAATGACACGGACTTACAGACTCGATTTATTTTCTAAAAATGCCAAAAAATACGGGCCCTTTACATTTGATCTCATCAAACAGAAAATAAATCTAAAAGTGCCAAAAACCGAAACATTATGCAAACCAACAATTTATCACATAAATCATGGCAAAAACCCACCAAATTTTAATAAAACAGTGCATAATCGAAGAACCATCGAGTTGGCTCTGATACCAATTGAAGGGAATGAGAATCCCGTGCAGCGGAAGACGATTGAATCGTCGATGTATCAATATGCAACATAGTTTCATTAAAATTGATCTAACACTAGATCTAGGCTAAACATGCTTGTAAGAAGGAGAAAAATACAACAAGTAGAATTTACTTACTTGTTGAAGACTTTCTTCAAGAATTCTTCTTCAAATCAGGAACTCTTCGTGCTCCTCGTACTCAACGAACACCTCCAACGAAAGGTCTTGAACACCTCCAAAATGCCTTCTCGGTTGTTCTCTTTTGGAGAAGGGAAGATTGTGGGATCTTGTGAGTTTTGGAGAGGGAGGAGAAATGAGAGAGAATTGAGAGAATTTCTCTTCTCTTCTTTGTGAAAATCTAAAAAATGAGAGAAGTGATCACAATTCTTCTTGCAAGAAGGGTTTATATAGTGGAATTGGTGGAGTAAAAATGTCCACATAATTACCACTTTACCAGAACCATAGGTTATGCAAATCTCATTTGCATAACCATATAATATAAGATATCTCATATTTCATATTGCAAATCTCATTTGCATTAATTGTGTATTAATTAAATTGAATCATATCCAATTTAATTTTTCTCAATCAAATTCTCCAATTAGCCCTAATCAACAATTAGGCTAACCTATAGTTTATTATGAATTTCATTCACATTAAACTATATATTATATCATTCATATCTCATATAAATGACATAAATGCCCTTAAAGTGAAATTGAACACTTCAATTTCATACCAAAACATTAGCCCTTCTTTTAATCTAGGTGGAGCCAACCGAGGGACCTAATGGACCTACAGTGACGGGCTCCAATGATCCGAGATTAACCTGCCAAACTCTTTGACCCGGTTAACCAACATCCATTAGCTACGGTAACACTCCACTATAGCCCGTAGCTACACTCCCGTCAGTGCAGAATATTACGTGTCCACTGATATAACCAATGCCTATGAGTCGACCCTTCACAGTTGTTCAGTGAGACACTACCGGTCAAATTACCGCTTTACCCCTCGTGTCTACCTCTCTTGTTCCTTACGTCCCCATTGCTCCTCTAATGAACAACATATTGTGATGGTCCAACCATACACAACACCCCTTCTCGGGCCAGTGAGAAGGTGGGCGCCCGTTGTCCAAGCCCTGAAGACAACACTTAAGGGAACAACCCCTCTAGTTTCCTTAAAAGCGGGAACAAGTGAATTCCATCTCGCGTAGTTAAGTTCCCAGCTCCCTACTTGGTTCTCATCCCGGAGAAGATAGACATATTGGGCGAGTAATCGTGACCACCCTCACCCGTACTAGTCAAAGAATGACTCTCATAGATGTGGAGTCCGTAACACGCTCGTGATTCGTGTCGAGTCACTAATGGTCATCTACGAAATTATTAGTCCATCACAATCTGCGGTGTTACATCGTGAGGTCTAATAATTCACGGTCCGGCTTGTACAATCTCATTGTATGCAGGATGCCCCCACTCGCATGTCAACCACATGAATAGTCGGATCACCTCGTTTGTATCTAATACAAAGCGGGCCGCATCCACAAGCAGTATCCGAGGATTAGGTCTCCAATCCTATCCATATATCAGAGACCGCTCGTGTCATCAACTCGAACGTGATCCTCCTGTGTGTCCACTACACACCATTCAAGTTCTAGTTCTCTCATAAATTCAATGACCCTGGAGCTTAGTTTATTAGAAAAGTTTATAAATATTGCGAGACACAAAGTGATGAAAAGAATAATTCTTATTAATTTCAAACAATATATTACAAACACGAGATTAGGACAAAAATCCCAACACGTGGATGGAGAGAGTACTTATAGTGAGTGGGAGCGGGGCTTGTGAAAACGAGACCCACGGTCTCTTCTTTCGATTCACACCGTGAGACGCCCATGATCTGCCTGCTAGTTTGGCCTGGACCAGACAATCCCTTCGGAGGGCTTGATCATGGGAGTCGGAACACCGTGGATTCCCGAAAGGGATACAGTTTCCTAGTTGGGTTTCCTTCTTGGTTCACCCTTCAGTGGCTATTGTTTGGACGGATACTTGGAAACTTAAAGATTGAGGGTGACACTCACAGAATTCGTTAAGTGTTAATGAATTCGACCGAACAATGGTAATTGGACGCCTAATGGAATAAGAGTTATTCTGGGATTAGGGTCTGATCGAGAAAGTCTCATCCTAGAGGAGGAGTGTTCTGTTCATCCTTCGGTGGCGGTCATTCTAAACCTTTAGGGTATCATTGCAAAATTTTGAATGACCTAGGGATCATGAAACAATTTTTTGCTAAAACTTGATTGGTTTTCAAAAGTTTTTTTGCGAGACTAATACAAAGGTTTTTCTTATTTTTAAGCTAAAAATGTCTAGCGCAATTATAGCTTTACTCACTTCGGATAAATTAGTAGGAGATAATTACCAAAGTTAAAAAAACAACATTAATACAATTTTGGTACAAGACGACATAAAGTTCGTGCTATCTGAGGAGTGTCCTAAGATGCGGGGCTCGATCGCGTCGTGAAGTGTTCGCGACACGTACGATCGCTGGATCAGGGTTAATGAAAAGGCCAAGGTCTATATAATTGCCAGCATGTCTCATGTCTTGGCAAAGAAGCATGAGCTGATGGTTTCCGCTAAAGAGATCATGGAGTCCTTGCAGGAAATGTTTGGACAACAGTCTTTTCAGGTCCGGCATGACTCGCTCAAATACGTTTTCAACGCACGGATGAAAGAGGGTCGTCTCATCCGTGAACATGTTCTAGACATGATGACCCACTTCCATCTGGCCGAGATGAACAGGGCTTCGATCAACGAGTCGAGCCAGTCGATTTTTATTTTGGAGACTCTTCCAAGAGTTTCCTTGATTTAAAGAGCAATCTTTGTTATGAACAAAATTAGCTACACTCGACTACCCTCCTCAATGAGCTACAGAATTTCCAATCCCGTGCAGGTCAAGGAATCTGAGGCAAATGTTGCCTACAGGGTCTTATCACGGGGTTCGACCTCTGGGACAAAACCTGTTGCTCCTTCACGCCCGAAAGGGAAGAAGAGGATGAAGAAGGGTAAAGCTGCCGTCTTTGCCGCCCTACAAGGGCAAGAAGATTAAGGAGTTTGCAGAGAAAGGAAAGTGTTTCCACTGCAATGGGGGCGGTCACTGGAAGAGAAACTGTCCCAAATTCCTGGCCGAGATCAAGAATCAAGGTAAATGTGATTTACTTGTGATCAAACTCATGCTTAGTGGAGAGTAGTGACTGCATCGATATTGGATTCAGCGCCACTAACCACGTATGTTCTTCTTTTCGTGGATTGATTCTGCACGTGCTGCGAGAGGTGAGGTGACTCTACGGGTTTGATCCGGGAGCTTGTCTCTCGCTGCAAACGATCGACACGCAGTGAAGCTAAACTTTGGAAGGAAGTACTTATTGTTGGACAATCTATACATAGTTCCGTGGTTTACTAGAAACCTTGTTTCAATTTTTCTCGCCTAATAGAACATTGTATTTCAGCTTTCTTTTGAATTTAATAAAGCGTTTATTTCTTTCAAAGGAAATGTTATATGTTCAGCTTCACTCGAAAATAATTTGTATGTTTTGAAACACAATTCGGTCAAAATTGTTTTGAATATCGAATTGTTTAAAATCTATGAAAACACGAACTAAGAAAACAAAAGTTTCTCCAAAAGAAAATGCCCACTTTGGCATCTTCTTGTTAGGCTACATTAATCTCAATAGGATTGAGAAACTAGTGAAGAGTGGACTTCTAAACGAGTTGGAAGAAAACTCTTTGCTTGGTGTGTGAGTCATGCCTTGAGGGCAAAATGACCAAACGCCCTTTTAGTGGAAAAGGACATAGAGCCAAAGAGCCTCTTGAGTTAGTGCATTCGACCTCTGTCGCCGTCCGATGAATGTTAAAGCTCGGGTATGTTATGAGTATTTCGTGTCTTTCATGACGATTACTCCGGATATGGGTATATTTACATAATGCACAAAAAGTCCAAAACTCTTGAGAAGTTCAAGGAGTACAAGACTGAGGTTGAGAACCTCTTAGGTAAATCGCTTAAAACACTTCGATAGTATCGAGGTGGAAAGTACATGGACACTGGATTCCAAGACTATATGATAGAACACGGAATCACGCCCCAACTCTCAAATACCGGTATGCCACAAAAGAGTAATGGTGTATCGAGAGAGAGAAACAGAACCTTGTTGGATATGGTTCGGTTGATGATGAGTTATGCTCGTCTCCCGATTCTTTTTGAGTACGCAGTGATGAGATCGCGGTTTATATTTTGAACAACGTTCCCTCGAAGAGTATTTGTGAAACACCTTTCGAGCTCTGGAGTGGACGTAAAGGCGCTTTACATCATTTCGTGATTTGGGGATGCCCACCCATGTGTTGGTGTGTCAAACCCAAAAATTTGGAACCCCGCTCAAATTGTGCCTATTCGTAGGTTACCCTAAAGAGACTAGGGGTGGTTTGTTTTACGATCCTAGGGAAAATAGGGTGCTTGTGTCGACAAACGCCACTTTCCTAGAGGAAGACCACGTCAGGGATCATTTACCAAGGAGTAAAATTATATTAAATGAAATGGACAGTACATCAGCGAGAGTTGCTGATGGGGCTAGTACGTCAACAAGTATTGTTGATCCTAGCACGTCTAGTCAAATCCGTTCCCAAGAGTTGGGAATGCCTCGACGTAGTGGGAGGGTTGTGAGACACCGATCGCTACATGGGTTTAAGCTGAAACCTCGCTTGTCGCTCCCGATGATGATCAGTGAGGATCCATTGACCTATGATCGTGCAATGGTTGATGTTGACAAAGACGAGTGGATTAAAGCTATGGACCAGGAATGGAGTCTATGTACTTCAATTCTGTATGGGAGCTTGTGGATCAACCGGATGGGGTCAAACCTATTGGTTGCAAATAGATCTACAAGCGTAAACGTGGCGTAGATGGGAAGGTGCAGACCTTCAAAGCCCGACTAGTGGCAAAGGGTTTTACCCAGGTTGAAGGGGTTGACTATGAGAGAGACCTTTTGCCTGCTGCCATGGTAAAGTCGATCGGATCCTTCGCCATTGCCGCGTATTATGACTACGAGGTATGGAAGATGGACGCCAAGACGACCTTTCCGAACGGCAAACTTGATGAAACCATCTACATGGACCAACCCAAAGGGTTCATTGCCCAAGGCGAAGAGCAAAAGTTTGCTCGCTTCATAGGTCCATTTATGGACCAAACAGAGCTTCGAGGTCTTGGAATATAAGGTTTGATGAGGCGATCAAATCTTATGGCTTTGATCAAAATGTCGACGAGCCTTGTGTCTACAAGAAAATCGTTGACAAAATTGTCGCATTTTTTTGGTGTTGTACGTGGATCGATATTCTTCTCATTGGGAATGAGGTAGATTTTCTTCTTGACGTTAAAAGTGGCTAGCTTCATAATTCCAAATGAAAGATTTGGGAGAAGCTTAGTTTGTTCTAGGTATCTAGATAGTCCTAACCTAAGAACAGAACGCTAGCCTTGTCTCTCAAAGCGCCTTATATTGACAAGATGTTGTCTAGATATAAGATGCGTAACTCCAAGAAGGGCTTGCGCCTTTTCGTGCATGAGGTTCACTTGTCTAAGGATCGGTGTCCTAAGACTCCTCAAGATGTTGAGGATATGAGAGATGCATTCCATATGCTTCACCGTAGGGGGAGCCTCGATGTATGCCATGCCGTGTACTAGGCCCGACATCCATTATGCAAGAGGAATTGTCGGTGAGATATCACCCAATCCGAGATTAGATCACCGGGCAATGGTAAAGGCAATCCTCAAGTGTCTTAGGAGAACGAGGAACTACAACTTAGTGTATGGTAGTGGGGATTTGATCCTTACGGGATACACTGATTCGATTTTCGGACCGATAAGGATTCAAGGAAATCCACCTCGGGTCACCTTTCATTTTGAATGGAGGAGTCGTAGTATGGCGAAGCATCAAGCGAGGATGCATCGCGATTCCACTATGGAAGCGGAGTACGTTGCGACTTATGAAGCTGCAAAGGAAGCTGTTTGGCTCAGGAAGTTCATGACAGATTTGGAAGTTGTTCCTAACATGAACTTGCCCATCACACTATTCTGTGATAACAGTGGTGCAGTAGCCAACACACGTGAGCCTCGGAGCCATAAAAGAGGCAAACACATTGAGCGCAAGTATCATCTGATACGGGAGATTGTGCACCGCGGAGACGTGACGGTCACGCAGATAGCGTCGGAGCACAACGTAGCTGATCTATTTACAAAGCCCCTCACGGCTAAGGTGTTTGAGGGTCACCTAGAGAGTCTAGGTCTTCGAGAGCTTCCTGACTAGGGCAAGTGGGAGATGTGTAAACGGGTATTCAATGCCCTAGTTCATTGTATTACTTCGTTGTAATTTATGTACATTTCTGAAATGTATTTTCTCCCCTAGCTTAGTCCAAGTGGGAGTTTGTTGGGATTTTTGTCCTAATCTCGTGTTTGTAATATAGTGTTTGAAATCAATAAGAGTTATTCATTTCATCACTTTGTGTCTCGCAATATTTATAAACTTTTCCAATAAACTAAGCTCCAGGGTCATTGAATTTATGAGAGAACTAGAACTTGAACGGTGTGTAGTGGACACACAGGGAAGATCACGTTCGAGTTAATGACCCGAACGGTCTATAGTATATGGATAGGGTTGGAGACGTAATCCTGGACATACTGTGGACGCGACCCACTTTGTATTAGATACAAACGAGGTGATCTGACTCGTTCATGTAGTTGACATGCGAGTGGGGGCATCTTGTGCAATGAGATTGTACAAGACCGGACCGTGATTTATTAGACCCACTGATGTAACACCGTTAACAGTAAGGACTAATAACTTCGTAGATGACCATTAGTGACTCGACTTGAATCCTGAGCGTGTTACGGACTCCTGTCTGCGAGGGTCTGTTCTTTGACTAGTACGGGTGAGGGTGGTCACAGTTACTCACCCAATATGCCTATCTTCTCGTGACGTGTAACCAAGTAGGGAGCCGGGAACTTAACTACGCGAGATGGAATTCACTCGCTCCCGCCTTTAGGAAACTAGAGAGGTTGTTCCCTTAAGTCTTTGTCTCCGTGGCTTGGACAATGGCGCCCACCTTCTCACCGCCCGAGAAGGGTGTTGTGTATGGTCGGACCATCACAATATGTTGTTCATTAGAGGAGCAAAGGTGGGGACTTAAGGAACAAGAGGTAGACACAGGGGTAAAACGGTAATTTGACCCAGTCGTGTCTACGAACAACCTGTGAAGGGTCGACTAATGGGCATTAGTAATATCAATAGACACGTAATATGCTGCACTGACGGGAGTGCAGCTACGGGCTATAGTGAAGTGTTACCGTAGCTAATGAATGTTGGTTAACCGTGTCAAAGAGTTTGGCAGGTTAATCTCGAATCATTGGAGCCCGTCACTGTAGGTCCATTAGGTCCCTCGGTTGGCTCCACATGGATTAAAAGAAGGGTTAATATTTTGGTATGAAATTGAAGTGTTCAATTTCACTTTAAGGGCATTTATGTCATTTATATGAGATATGAATGATATAATATATAGTTTAATGTGAATGAGATTCATAATAAACTATAGGTTAGCCTAATTGTTGAATTAGGGCTAATTGGAGAAATTGATTGAGAGAAATTAAATTGGATGTGATTCAATTTAATTAATCCACAATTATTGCAAATGAGATTTGCAACATGAGATATGAGATATCTTATATTATATGGTTATGCAAATGAGATTTGCATAACCTATGGTTGTGGTAAAGTGGTAATTATGTGAACATTTTAAACCCTTTGCAAGAAGGGATTGGTAATCACTTCTTCCATTTTTTACATTTTCACAAAAGAGAAGAAGAGGTTTCTCTCTACTCTCTCATTTCTCCTCCCTTTCCAAAACACACTAAGATCCCACCATCTTCCCTTCTCCAAAAGAGAACAACCGAGAAGATCACTTGGTGGTGTTCGAGATCACTTTAGTAGAAAAGTTCGTTGAGATCGAGTTGCACGAAGAGTTCGTGACCGGAGGAAGAAATTTGCTGAGTTTGTCTACAACAAGTAAGTAAGATCTCTTCTTGCTGTAAATTTCTTCTTCTTTGAAGCATGTTTAGCCTAGATCTAAGTGTTAGATCACTTTTAATAAAAACATGTTGCATATTGAAACCACGACGATTCAATCGTCTTCCGCTGCAAGGGATTATGAATAAAGCGTATTCAGAGTGTTACTAGGATAAGGTTGTTGGGTTTTATGCCATAAAACTTGTAGTTTGTAATAATGTTCTAATTAAATCAATAAAGCGTTATTGTTATCAATAAAGTGTTATTGTTAATTCATTATTTATATATTGCCTTAAGTTAACTCTAAATTCAATAAACTAACATCCGAGGTTGTTGTATGTCTCTTGAACTGTATGTAGTGGACATATAAGGATCTCAGTTCGAGATACAACTTAAAGGGCCTATAGTAAGGGAATAAGGTTTGGGTACCTTATCTTGGTAATACTATGGATATGACCCACTTTGTATTTGATACAAACACAGTGATCCTAATGTGTTCGTATAGACGACATGTGAGTGGGGATATCCTATGTGATGAGATCGCATAAGACCGAACCACGAAATAGTAATCGCTAGATATAACTCCGTTGACTAGTTAGGTTTTTATTTTAATAGGAAGACCTAGGTAACTTGATCTCAATCCTGAGCAGCTTACGAACTTCTGTTTGCGAGGGATTGTCCTTTGACTAGTATGGGTGAGAGTGGCTCGAGACGCGGACAAAATGTGCCTACCTTCTTGGGGACAAGACCGAGCAGGTTGCTTGGGACTTAACCTAGCAAGAAGGAATTCACTCCTTCCCGCCTTTTAGGGTAAGTAGATGAACGTTCCCTTAAGTGGTGTCTCCGGGACTTGAACAAAGAGTCCAACCCTCTCATTGGCCCGAGAGGGACTTCTGTTTCTTGGTAGGACCATAAACAAGTTGTTCATTAGAGGAGCACTGAGACTTAAGGTAAAAGATGTAACCCGGGGGTAAAACGATAATTTGACCCAGCTGGTGTTACGAACATTTGTGAAGGATTGACTTGCTGTTATTGGTTGATATCCGTGGACATAGAAATATATCTGCAGTGAGAAAAATGTAACTGCAAGACTTTAGTACAGTGTTCCCGCAGTTAACGAATGTTGATTAAGAGGTTAATGAGATTAACTGAATAATCTTGCATCGTTGGAGCTTCTGATCTATAGGTCCATTAGGTCCACTTCCTAGCTCGTAAAGGGTTCTTGGATCATTTGAATTTGAAATGTTTAAATTCAATTAGGGAATAAGCATGATGTATAGAGATACATTATAATATAAAGTTTTTATGTGCATTAAAACTTTATATTATAAATTTAATTTGAATATGATTCATATTAAATTAATTGAAAGGATTAAATATTTGAAAGAGTTCAAATATTATTTAAATGTGAATGAGATTCTTATTTAAAACTATAGGTTAAAATTTAATGTGCATAAAATGTACATTAAAACTAAAAATTAGAGGGAAAATGATTAAATTATAATTAAATATATGATATTTAATTAAAATTAATATAATTAAATTAGATTTATTCATATTAAATTAATTAAGTTTATGATTAATTTGATTAATCGTTAAAATTAATTAAAAATATGGGAACGTGTAAGGATGACATGTTCCCCACGTCTTCCAACTCCCCATCGATAGGGAGTGAGAAGTTTTTCCCTCGATTTCTTCTTCTTCTTCTCTATTGAGAGTGGGAGGTAGATGATGATTTGATTAGTGATTTTGGCAATTGCTTGAATTGAGCTAAAACTAATAAAAACTCTCTCTCAAATCAATTCCCAATTCCAATAGTTTGAGGCTTCCCATCAAGCCTAGATCCATAAGACTCAGAGTCATAGGGAGTAAACTCTAGTGGTGGTGTCCTGTTGGAAGAGGAGAAAGTTGTTGTGTAGTGCTCTGATACCATCTGAAGGAATCTGAATTCCCTTGAGCAACAGGAACGTATTATGATCGTAATAGCTTGTTTTGTTTAGGTTTACTCCAAAAACCAATACATTGGTAAAATACATAACGATAAGCAACACTAAGCATGGATTAAAACAGAAACATGCTTTAAAGTTATCTAAACTAAAAGGAATGAAAATTACCTTTATAGTTCCTGAATTTCAGCAACTATGGCGTTGCAACGCCACTACAATGCTGGGCGCGAGCGCGAGGAGTCACGGCGTTGCAACGTCGTGTCATTGGCAGAAGCAAGGTGGTCGGTTCAGTAATGGTTCGAGCGGTTTGGTATGTTTCAGGTCTGATTCGAGCGGTTCGACTCTAGTTCAAGACGTTTTGGACCGTTTTAGATATAGAATTAATGTAATTTTATATTTTTTTGCACATTAGGGGCCAAGAAAATTCTGGTTTAATAGCTATTTATGCTTTATGAATGTCATTTAGATGAATTCCTACCATAGGATAAGCATGTTCATGAATTTTTATTTATATAAGTGTTATATTAGTATGATGAAAATGCATGAAATTTTTCATAAGTCATTAGTTATAGGTGTTATAATTTAATTATATGAAAAATGAAAAGCATGGAACATGAAATTACTTAGTATAATATAATATGTTATATTGTTTAAGTAATGTGCATGATTCAAATAGTTGAATGACAAGTATTTTTTTCCAATTTGAATATGATTGTTGGAAATAAACCATAGTTCCATGTCATAGGTTAATTATTAAAATGTATAAAAATTATAAATGGTTTTAGAAACCTTAACCTATAACAAAGAGTTGCATGCAAACATAGGAACTTGGGTATGATGGAATTAATTTTAAAATGTTTAAAATTAATTAGACCTAAGTTTAATTTCTAATAGGATTAGAAATTAGTCTTACATAGTATTTTAAATAGTTTAAAGTATAGTAGGACTTTGGTTATAAAGGAATTCTACCGGTGATGGTATGTCTAAGATTGGGGGTACTTAAGCTGACGGGTAACAGAACACCTCCTACCTGGGAACTGACCCGAAACTTTAGTTGAATTAACCATAGTCTTGTTAGCATGCAATATATCTAGGTTATTGAAATGTTTATTCACTTAGACATAAGCTAAAAGACCTAGGTATAAAAGTTATAATAGGCATAAACTTAGATATATTCCTTTAGCCATAATCCATCCGAGTTAAACCTAAACCCTATTTATTAAGATACTTTAGTGGGACAAAATGAGATGTACACATCGAGTTTTAGCTCTCACGTCCTCAAGAGTTCACACCGTGAGTTCCATGCTCGGCCTCGTGGCGTCAATAGAGCGTCCCCCTACGGAAGGTGTTTGCATGGTTCAATACCAAGGTGAATGAGGAAAGTGTCTATAGTAAATGGGAGAAGGACGCGTGTCAACGTATCTTACGGTCTCCTCCATTAGGTCGCACCGTGAGATTTCTATAGTCCGCCTACGTGTTGCCCTGGGAGCAACCACCCCTACGGAGGGCCTGACTATAGGGATCAGAACACTGCGAACTCCAGAAATGGATAGGGTCTTCTAGGTAATTTACCAATAGTTGTCTTTCTTAATAGTAGTCTGTTTGCTCGGACCTATTGGATCTGAAAATGGTAGGGTCACATTTAGGGGATAAGTTAAGCTAGTTAACAAGTCCTTGACCAAATGAACGGTAGCTAAAAATCATTTGGACATGAGATGTTCTGGTAGTGATAGTTAGCTGAGATATTCTCAATTGAGAGGAGGAGTGACTGACCACCCGATGGTGGCTTTTATTCTAAACCCTTGAAGTATCGTTGAAAAATTAAAAGGTTTATGTTTAAGCACTAGGGTTCTTAATAATTTTGCTAATTAAGATTGGTTTTAGTAATGGGTTAAAAGTATAACTAATTAGAACTTTTTTTTTTTAATTTCAGCATGTCGTCCTCAATGATAACCTTGCTTAAAAGCGAAAGATTAACTGGAAAAAATTACACTACGTGTAAGTCCAACCTGAATATAATTCTGGTTGTGGACGACCTTCGGTTTGTACTAATTGAGGAATGTCCTCAGGTCCCTGCTCGAAACGCGCCTTAATCTGTTAAGGACGCGTATGACTGTCACACCCCCTCCCGAACTACCTACTAACTTAGCCCGAAAGGTGGCATGAAGCCAACAGACATTGTTTACCTCTTAACAATACCTGCTGACCCTGTTTTACCTGAAAAACATACTATGTTCGCATATGGAACACTTTAACATAACACAACGGAAACTTGAAAACTACTAAACATACATAAGGAGAAACTCTTCATAAGTCTCTCTTGAAAACTAAAACGACAAGTGAATCACAACCAAAAACATACCCAACCATGGTTTACACAATCACAACCTAAAGTGTACACATAAACATAACTTCATAGTCCTTCTTCTATACATAGAGACTTTCTATACAACTCCACCCACGTACAACATATCAAACTTGTGGAGCTTCCAGCAGACTATGGCAGGTTATCAGGCACCGCATCGATTAGTAAAGCATCACCAACTGATGTGTATATAACTAACTTCTCAAATAAAGGCTCTAGCTTCCTATTCAGCTTAGATAGGAACATACTGGAAACAAAGGAATGCGTAACACCTGGATCTATCAAAACATGTGCAGGTACATTACAAATAGAAATCGTACCAGTAATCACATCTGATGCATCCTCCGCTTCTTGCTGAGTCATAGCGTAGACCTTTCCCTGTTGCCTAGGTCTCCCTACAATTTTCTTCTATTTTGCACCACTGGTGCCTCTCCTCTCAGCTCACGGAACTCTCACCGCTCAACTGCTTGGGACCCAACTCCCGGTCCCTCAAGCGGCACTTCAAAGCTGTGGACAATCCCTCTTGAAATGCTCTGGCTGCCCATACTGGTAACACACATTGACACCAACAAGACATTGACCTCGATGATTCTTACCACAATTTGAACATGAGGTTCTCCTTGCGACGCTAGCAACAGACTCCTGCATTGTCTGTGGTCTTACTGTGGATCTGGCAGACTGACTAGGTGCTCTTTGACTCTGCCTCTGATAGGCACCACTAACATTTATCTGCCTCGATGCCTGGCCGCCAGCTCGATTCTTAAAGTCCTGACGACTTGAAACATTTACTCCAGGTGTGAATCTTCACTGTTCACGACCTCAAAAACTGCTCGTTGTTGAAGGTCCTCGAATAGGCTCCACTACTGGTTGTGCTTCTGTTATACTTTGCTCAACACGTAAAGCAGTCTCTACCAGCTGGGAGAAGTCAGTCCACTTAGCAATGGCTGTGACTGGGGAACATATCTCAGGTCGTAACCCTCTTTCAAATCTTTGACACCTGTCACTCTCAGATGCCACAATTACTTCAGCATACCGCGATAACTCAGTATACTTTCTCTCGTACTTAGCCACTGATAGTGACCCTTGCTTCAGTTCTAAAAATTCATCCCTTTTTGCCTCACGGTACGTGCTAGGGTAATACTTATGTTCAAATATGCTTCTAAAAGTTTGTCAGTCTAAAATACGTGCATCACTACACCTGGCTAATATTGGTTTCCATCATCCTTCTGCCTCCTTCAGCAGTAAGAATGTGGCCAACTTGACTTTCCGCTTCTCAAGAAAACTCATCACATCAAAACATTTATCGAGCTTATTCAGTCAAACCTCAGCTTCAACTGGATCTTTGGAACCCTCAAACACTGTGGCTCCTAATTCTTTTAGGTGATCTATTCTATATGTCTTGTCTGAATTACTTAGCCCTGCTCCCTATGGCTTACCTACCTCATGTGAGGAACTTACATGTTGCTCATCTCTGGCCTCACTTTGGACTCTCGGGGCACTATATCCCCTCTCAGATTGGCCTTGGGTAGGATCCTGCGTCCTGCCCTGATCCCGCCTCCGTCGTCTACTAGTACGTGGTGGCATGACTCCTATAACATATCAACATATTAGATATACTATGGATACTTAACATAAGTACACAATACTAAACTTCTATTCACATTTTAGCCCTAACTGGACTTGCTCTTATCCTTACTTGAACCATACTCTACTAGTTCAATCTGAACTAACTCAATAACTTGCTATGACTTTTACTTTATTCTCAGAGCTAACTTGCCCTGTCTCATTCCCATGGAGCTAACTGCTCTGATACCAAGTTTTAAACATTCATTTCTTCTTTCCTTTTGTTGTTTTTTTTAATAAGGAAGTTCTAAAGAAAGATCTCGGGTTTACAACTTACCTCCCCTAAAGAAATCTCGTCCTCGAAATTTAGTAGTCCTTAGGTGAAAATCGTCGTGTACTTCCTCCTTATTTGGTCCTCTAACTCCTAGGTTGCCTTCTCCTCTCCGTGATGCCTCCAACGAACCTTCACGAGTGGAATCGTCCCGTTTCTCAAAATTTGTTCTTTCCTGTCGAGGATTTGAAAGAGTGTTACGACCTGAGATACGTACCCCAGTCACAACCATTGCTAAGTGGACTGACTTCTCCCAGCTGGTAGAGACTGCTTTACGCGTTGAGTAAAGTATAACAGAGGCACAACCAGTAGTGGAGCCTATTCGAGGGCCTTCAACAACGAGCAGTTTTCGAGGTCGTGAACAACGAAGATTCACACCTTGAGTAAATGTTTCAAGTCGTCAGAACTTTAAGAATCGAGCTGGCGGCTAGGAATCGAGGCAGATAAATGTTAGTGGTGCCTATCAGAGGCAGAGTCAAAGAGCACCTAGTGAGTCTGCCAGATCCACAATAAGACCACAGACAATGCAGGAGTCTGTTGCTAGTGTCGCAAGGAGAACTTCATGTTCAAATTGTGGTAAGAATCATTGAGGGATTGTCCACAGCTTTGAGCAGCCGCACAGAGGGACCAGGGAGTTGGGTCCCATACAGTTGAGCAGCCGAGAGTTCCAGTAGCTGCAGGAGAGGGCACCAGTGGTGCAAAACAGAAGAGAATTATAGGGAGACCTAGGCAACAGGGAAAGGTCTACGCTATGACTCAGCAAGAAGCGGAGGATGCACCATATGTGATTACTGGTACGATTTCTATTTGTAATGTACCTGCACGTGTTTTGATAGATCCAGGTGCTACGCATTCCTTTGTTTCTAGTATGTTCCTATCTAAGCTGAATAGGAAGCTAGAGCCTTTATTTGAGAAGTTAGTTATATACACACCAGCTGGTGATGCTTTACTAATCGATGCGGTGCTTGATTGAAGAGAATGAAAATCCCGTGCAGCGGAAGATGATGGAATCGTCGATGTATCAATTACGCAAACTGTGTTTATTAAAATTGATCTAAAACTAGATCTAGGCTAAACATGCTACTAAGAAGAAGAAAAACAGTAAGAAAAATTCTACTTACTTATTGAAGACTTTCTTCAAGATTTCTTCTTCAAATCCACGAATTCTTCGTACTCCTCGTACACAATGATTTCCTCCAACGGTTGTGAATCAAACACCACCAAGAAGCCTTCTCGGTTGTTCTCTTTTGGAGAAAGGAGACTTGTGGGAACCTTGTTGGTTTTGGAGAGGGAGGAGAATTTGAGAGAGAATAGAGAGAGTTTCTCTTCTCTTCTTTTGTGAAAAACTAAAAAATGAGAGAGTGAAGTTCCATCCTTCTTGAAAAAAGGGTTTATATAGTGGGATTAGTGGAGTTAAAATGTCCACATATTTACCACTTTACCACAATCATAGGTTATGCAAATCTTATTTGTATAACCACATAATATAAGATATCTCATATCTCATATTGCAAATCTCATTTGCAATAGTTGTGGATTTATTAAATTCAATCACATCCAATTTAATTTCTCTCAATCAAATTCTCCAATTAGCCCTAATTCAACAATTAGGCTAACCTATAGTTTATTATGAATCTCATTCACATTAAACTATATATTATATCATTCATATCTCATATAAATGATATAAATGCCCTTAAGGTGAAATTGAACACTTCAATTTCATACCAAAACTTTATCCCTTCTTAAATCCAGATGAAGCCAACCGAGGGACCTAATGAACCTACAGTGACGGGCTCCAATGATCCGAGATTAACCTGCCAAACTCTTTGACCCGGTTAACCAACATTCATTAGCTACGGTAACACTCCACTATAGCCCGTAGTTGCACTCCCGTCAAGTATAGTATGCTTATCAGGTAAAGCAGGGTCAACAGGTATCGTTAGAGAGGTGAACGATGACTGTTGGCTTCACGCCCTCTGCCGGGCTAAGTTAGCAGGTAGTTCGGGAGGGGGTGTGACAATGACCGTTGGATCAAGACCAATGATAAGGCCCAGGTCTACATTTTGGCTAGCCTATCTGAGGTCTTGGTCAAAAAGCACGAGGGCATGGTCTCAGCTTGTGAGATCATGAGTTCGTTGTAGAATATGTTCGGACAACTGTCTGGACAACTTCGACACGAATCCCTCAAATATGTTTATAACTCTAGTATGAAGGAAGGAACTTCAGTGAGAGAACACATTCTTGATCTGATGGTCCACTTCAACGTGGCAGAAATGTACGGAGCGATCATTGACGAGCAAAGTTAGGTATCGTTCATCCCAAAATTACTTCTAAAGAGCTTCCTGCAATTCTGCAGCAATGCGGTGATGAACAAAATAGAGTATAACCTGACTACTCTTCTTAACGAGCTGTAGACTTACCAGTCTCTTATGAAAAATAAGAGATAGGTTGATGGGGAGGCAAATATGTTTTCCCATTGTAGAAAATTCCAGAAGGGTTCATCCTTTGGAACCAAGTCTTGCAGTCCCTCTTCTGGGCTTAAGAAGACCCAAAAGAAGAAGAAAGAAGGGAAATGGAAGGCACCTGCCGCTGCTAACAAGGGCAAGGGAAAGGCTAAGGTTGCAGATAAGAGAAAGTTTTTCCACTACAACGTAGACAGGCACTGGAAGCGAAACTGCCCGAAATACCTTGCTGAGCTCAAGGAGAAGAGAGGTAAATACGATTTACTAGTTTTAGAAACATGTTTAATGGAAAGTGATGACTTAACCTGGATACTTGATTCAAGAGTCACTAACCACGTTTATTCTTCTTTTCAGGAAACTAGTTCCTTCACAGAGCTCGATGAGGGTGAGATGACGCTCAAGGTCGGAACGGGAGACGTCGTCTCAGCTCGTGCAGTGGGAGATGCAAAGTTTTTTTTTTAGAGATAGGTTTTTGTTTTTAGAAAACTTGTACATAGTTCCTAAAATTAAGAGGAACTTGATATCTATCTCTTGTTTAATTGAACTTAGATATTGTATTTCCTTTCTTTCAATGAAGCGTTCATTTCCAAAAAGGGTGTCAATATTTGTTCAGCTAAATTAGAAAATAACTTATATGTATTAAGACAGAACAAAACTAAAGCAGTTTTAAATCATGAGAGGTTTAAAACTGCAAACACTCAAAGTAAAAGGCAGAAGGTCTCTCCAAACAAAAATACCGATCTTTGGCATCTAAGACTTGGTCGCATAAATCTCAACCGGATTGAAAGGCTAGTAAAGAATGAACTTCTAAACGAGTTAGAAAATGATTTTTTACCTCCATGTGAATCCTGTCTGGAAGGAAAAATGACTAAACGACCTTTTACTGGAAAAAAGTTATAGAGCAAAAGAGCTCTTAGAGTTTATACATGATTATACTAAGCGACCTTTTGTGGTCCAATGAATGTAAGAGCTCGATGAGGGTACGGATATTTCATAACTTTTATAGATGATTATTCTAGGTATGGTTATCTATACCTAATGCATCATCAGTCTAAGGCTCTTGAAAAGTTCAAGGAGTTTAAGGTTGAAGTTGAAAATGCATTAGGGAAGACTATTAAAACACTTCAATCCGATCGAGGTAGAGAGTATATGGACTTGAGATTCCAGGACTATTTGATAGAACATGAGATCTAGTCACAACTCTCAATACCTAATACACCACAACATAATGGTGTGTTAGAAAGGAGAACAGAACCTTGTTAGACATGGTTCGATCTATGATGAGCTACGCTCAGTTGTCTGAATTACGCAGTAGAGACTGCAGTTCAAATCTTGAACACTGTTCCATCAAAAAGTGTTTCAGAAACACCTTTTGAATTGTGGACGGGGCGTAAACCTAGTTTGCGTCACTTCAGGACTTGAGGTTGTCCGGCACATGTGCTAGTGACAAATTCGAAGAAATTGGAACCTCGTTCAAGATTATGCCTATTTGTAGGCTACCCCAAAGAAACAAGAGGTGGTCTTTTCTACGACCCACAAGAAAACAAGGTGCATGTATTGACAAACACCATTTTCTTGGAGGAAGACCACATGAGGAACCATAAACCATGTAGTAAGTTAGTATTAAATGAAGCTACAGAGCAGTCAACAAGAGTTGTTGACCTAGCCAGACCTTTATCAAGGGTTGATGAAGAAGCCGACACATCAAGTCGATCTCGTCCTTCTCAATCGTTGGGAATGCCTCGACGCAGTGGGAGGGTTGTGACATAACCAGATCGCTACTTGGGTTTAGCTGAAACTCAGGTTGTCATACCCGATGATGACGTAGAATATCCATTGTCTTATAAACAGGCAATGAATGACGTAGATAAAGACCAATGGATCAAAGCCATGTACCTTGAAATGGAGTCAGTGTACTTCAATTCGGTTTGGGAACTTGTAGACCAACCTGAAGGGGTAAGACCCATAGGGTGCAAATGGATCTATAAGAGAAAGAGAGATGCAACCGGAAAGGTACAGACCTTTAAGGATGGACTCGTAGCAAAGGGTTTTACCCAAAGGGAATGAGTTGACTATGAAAAAACTTTTTTCCCTGTTGCTATGCTTAAGTCCATAAGGATACTCTTGTCCATAGCTGCATTTTATGGAAATGGACATCAAGACTGCCTTTTTGAATGATAATCTTGACGAGGGTATCTATATGTCTCAACCCAAAGGGTTCATAGCCAAAGGTCAGGAGCAAAAGGTTTGCAAGCTCAATCGATCCATTTATAGATTGAAGCAAGCATCCAGATCTTCGAACATAAGATTTGATACTGCGATCAAGTCTTATGGCTTGGCTTTGACCAAAATGTTGATGAGCCTTGTGTTTACAAGAGGATTATCAACGATAAAGTAGCTTTCTTAGTACTTTATGTGGATGATATCCTACTCATTGGGAATGATGTAGGATACCTTACTGACATAAAGAATTGGTTGGCGACCCAATTCCAAATGAAAGATTTGGGAGAGGTGCAGTATGTTCTTGGGATTCAAATTTTCAGGAATCGCAAGAACAGAACGCTAGCACTGTCTCAAGAATCCTATATCGAGAAGATGTTGGTCCAATATTCGATGCAGAATTCAAAAAGGAGTTTATTACCCTTTAGGCATGGAATTCATTTGTCTAAGGAACAATGTCCTAAGACACCTCAAGAAGTTGAAAATATGAGACGTATTCCCTATGCTTCGGTAGTAGGTAACCTAATGTATGTTATGCTATGTACGAGGCTTGCCGTTTGCTATGCTGTGGAAATTGTCAGTAGGTACCAGTCCAATCCAGGGTTAGACCACTGGACCAGAGTTAAAAATATCCTCAAGTATTTAAGGAGAACGGGGGATTATACGCTTGTGTATGAGTCTAAGGATTTGATCCTTACAGGATACATTGATTCTAATTTTCAGACCGATGAGGATTCTAGGAAATCCACATCGAGATCAATTTTCTGAAGGGAATCGAAGTCCCCGCAGCGGAAGTGATTGCGAATCGCGCGCTCTTGATTTAGTTACAACGATTAATTCAAGAACATACAAAACTAGATTAAGCATAAAAGCAAAATGGACAGCAAGAATTTACCTTTGAAGAACCTTTCTTCAAGTGCTCCTCTCTCCACGGTCACGATCTCAGCAACAAGAACTCCAACGTACGAAGACACGATCACCGGATCTTCTCAATTGTTCTCTAGGTGAGGGAAGAAGGTGGATTCCCTTTAGGAGATGTGAGGTATTTTTGAGAGAGATGTGTGTGTCTTGGAACTCTTCCAACAACAACAAGGAGCTTATTCAACCTTTGAATGTCTTAACCTAGTTGCATCTCATGCAACCATATATATAGGGGAATGAGATGGAAATGACCATCCTACTCCTCCTTTAATCTCTCTTTAGTATATAGTTTATATATGAATCTAATTCACATTAAAACTATTTATCATATCAATTATATCATATATAATTGATATAACTCCTCATGTATGAAATTGAACACTTCAATTTCACTCCTAACTTTATACCCTCAATATTACCATGTTGAGCCAACGGAGGGATCTAATGGACCTACAGATCATGAGCTCTAATGATGTGAGATTAACTGATCAAACTCTTTAATCCAGTTAATCAATATTCATTAACTACAAGTCACTCCACCATAGACTTGTAGCTGCACTCTCCTCACTGTAGATAATATTGTGTCCACTGATATAGTCATTACCCATGAGTCGACCCTTCATAGGTTGTTCGTAATCACAGCTGGGTCAAATTACCGTTTTACCCCTGTGATTACCTCTTTGCTCCTTAAGCACCACTGATCCTCTAATGAACAACAAGTCTAAGGTCCTACCTTGGACTCATACCCTCATAGAGGCGGGGCCCCGTTGTTCAAGACACGAGTCGGTTCTTAAGGGAACAACCTATCTAATACCTCGATGAGGAATGAGTGAATTCCATCTTGCACAGTTAAGTTCCCTGCTACCTACAAGGTTTTGTCCCTGAAAAGGTAGGCTTATTGAGTCGGCTACAGGCCACTCTCACCCATACTAGTCTAAGGACAAACCCCTATAAGCAGGAGTTCTTAACTTGCTCGAGATTCAGTCGAGTCACTAATGAGCATCTATAAATTACTAGTCTTATCCTCATTAACGGTGTTATACTGATTAGACTAATAATTTCATGATCCAGATCTTGTATGAACTCTTCATACAGGATGCCCCCACTCGCATGTCAACTACATGAATGAGTTGGATTACCTCATTTGTACTAATTACAAAGTGGGTCGCATCCATGTTGTTACTAGAATGAGGTTTCCAACCTTATTCTTATACCATAGACTATTTAGGTTATAATCTTGAACTCAACCCAAATAGTGTCCACTACACTGATTTCAAGATAAATGTTATAACCTTGGAGCTTAGTTTATTGGATTTATAAAAGCAAAACATTAATCTTATCGAAACAAATAACACTTTATTTAATTGATCAAGTTTAGGGCATAAATCCCAACATTTTCAACCTTAACGGAGGAGCTATAGTGTGGCGTAGCATCAAACAAGGATGAAAGAGTCTAGATTAAGAAAGTGGAAGCAATTTTGGATCTTGAACACTCTAAGTTGATCAATTTTGTAAAATAAAATGCATGCTCAAAGATGGAAAAATATAGGGATAGAAAACTCAACTTTGAAGATCAAATTCTCTTCACCCGGTGGATGATTTTCAACACGAACATTTCGTGGACAACCGTTAGTGTCTTCCCTACTATCCTCAGGCCTTAGAACGGATTGTGGGATCCTAGGTTGAGAGAATTTGGAAGAAAAGACCTCAAAGGTCACAAAACGGGATATTTAGATTTTTTTACAAAATTCTATCAAAATACCTTAAATCACCATTATATAAATCTTCAACAAGTTTCATTAGAATGACATCTCAACAGTGATGAGGATGGATTGAGGTGGAGGTGGCCAATTTCGGCCAATTTTGAAGATGAATAAGCTTGAGATAGTTGGCAAGTTGATTTTCATGAAAATCATGAAAATCCTTCATTTTTTCATTTAATTTTAATTCTAAAATCAATATTAAATTAATTAATTTAATTAATTAAATAATTCAAAAATTAATTTAATTAATTAATTTTTAATTTAATTTAATATCAAATATTAAATTAAATAAATTTCCCGATCTCGATCGATTTTTCGAACATGAATCCTTATTCATGCTATAAACCGATCCAATATTTAAATCATATTTAAATATATTCACCTCCTTTTAATCATAGTTTAATTCATAATTAAGCTAATGATTCGTTAAATATATCACATATAATTAACGCTTTCTCCCAAACTCGAATTTGAACAATTCAAATTTTTTTCTCTCAAAATGTTACTAGGCTTAGTCCGAGCTAGTAAGGGGGACATAATGGACCTACAGATCATGAGCTCCAACGATACGAGATTAACCGACCAAACTCTTTAGCCTATCTAAACAACATTCGTTAACCACCGGGACGCTCCACTAAGGCCCAGTGGTTGCACTCTTCTCACTGTAGATATATTTTTGTCCACTCGATACAACCTTGATTAGTAAGTCCATCCTTCACAGATCGTTCGTAATTACAGCTGGGTCAAAATTACCGTTTTACCCCTGTAATTACCTTTTGTTCCTTAAGTCTCACTGATCCTCTAATGAACAATTGGTTTGTGGTCCAACCAACAAACCGAATTCCTCTCGGGCCAATGAGTAGGGTGGGCCCTTTGTTCAAGACCGAGAGTCAGCACTTAAGGGAACAACCTCTCTACTAATCCCTAAAGCGGGTAGGAGTGAATTCCATCTTGCAGAACTATGTTCCCAATTATCTACCCGCTTTTATCCCGGAAATGGGAAGCTTATTGAGTCGACAATCTCGGGCCACTCTTACCCATGAAAATCTAAGGATAATCCGAATAAACAGGAGTTCATAGAACGCTCAGGATTAAGATCGAGTTACCTAGGTTATCGTAGTTATAAAGTCTAAGTGACTATTTCGCGGTCTAGTCTTATGCAAACTCATTGCATAGGACGCCCCTACTCACATGTCTCCACATGAACGATTTAGGATCACATCGTTTGTACTCTACAAAGTGGGCCGCGTCCATAGTGTCTCCAGGATAAGGTACCCAACCTTATCCTTATACTATAGATTGTTTTGTCTATAACTTGAACTTTATCCACTTTTATGTCACTCATAAAGTTCAAGTATTCATCCTATAGCCAAGGGTTCTTTATTGGATTAGGGTTACACAATACACAATTTACTTTATTCAATAACACCTTTATTGAATAAATCTCAATAACAACTTTATTGCAAAATAGAATATACATTCAGTTTACAAAACCACGAGTTTTAGGACATAAAACCCAACAAAGGATGCATCTCTGACTCCACTATGGAGGTTGAATATGTAGCTGCTTGTGAAGCAGCTAAAGAAGTCATTTGGCTAAGGAAATTCTTGGTTGATTTGGAAGTCTTTCCAAATATGGAATTTCCCATGACCTTATACTGTGACAACAATGGTGTGGTAGCCAACTCAAAGGAACCTCGTAGCCATAAGCGAGGGAAGCACATTGAGAGGAAATATCATCTCATTCGGGAGATAGTGCAATGAGAAGATGTGACAATCACGAAGATCGCTTCAGAGCACAACATTGTTGATCCATTTACAAAGACTCTCACAGCTAAAGTGTTCGAGGGGCATCTGGAGAGTCTCGGTCTACGAGACATGTGCATAGAATAATCTAGGGCAAGTGGGAGATATGTAATGGGTAAATGGATGCCCTAGTTTATTGTATTTCTGTATCTATGTAACCCCACTGTTTTAGATTGTATGCACCCCATTAAACTTAAGGTAAAAGATGTAACCCGGGGGTAAAACAGTAATTTGACCCAGCTGGTGTTACGAACATTCGTGAAGGATTGACTTGTTGTTATTGGTCGATATCGGTGGACACAGAAATATATCTGCAGTGAGAAGAGTGCAACTGCAGGACTTTAGTGGAGTGTTCCCGCAGTTAACGAATGTTGATTAAGAGGTTAATGAGATTAACTGAATAATCTTGCATCGTTGGAGTTTCTGATCTGTAGGTCCATTAGGTCCCTTTCCTAGTTCGTAAAGGATTCTTGGATCATTTGAATTTGAAATGTTCAAATTCAATTAGGGAATAAGCATGATGTATAGAGATACATTATAATATAAAGTTTTTATGTGCATTAAAACTTTATATTATAAATTTAATTTGAATATGATTCATATTAAATTAATTGAGAGAATTAAATATTTGAAAGAGTTCAAATATTATTTAAATGTGAATGAGATTCATATTTAAAATTATAGATTAAAATTTAATGTGCATAAGATGTACATTAAAACTATAGGTTAGAGGGGAAATTATTAAATGTGATTTAATCATAATTAAATATATGATATTTAATTTTATTTTAATTAAATATGATTTAATTAAAATTAATATAATTAAATTATATTTATTTATATTAAATTAATTAAGTTTATGATTAATTTGATTAATCGTTAAAATTAATTAAAAATAAAATAAAAAACAGGAACGTGTCAGGATGACACGTTCTCCACGTCTCCCAACTCTCCATGGATAGGGAGTGGGGAGTTTTTCCCTCGATTTTTTTCTTCTTCTCTATTGAGAGTGGGAGGTAGATGATGATTTGATTAGTGATTTTTGCAATTGCTTGAATTGCTGTAAAACTGACAAAAAACTCTCTCTCAAATCAATTCCCAATTCCAATAGTTGGAGGCTTCCCACCAAGCCTAGATCCATAGGACTCAGAGTCATAGGAAGTAAACTCTAGTGGTGGTGTCCTGTTGGAAGAGGAGAAAGTTGTTGTGTAGTGTTGTGCAATTTTGGAGAGGAAATGCAAAAGAGTTTCTGAAATTCAAGAACTACAAAGGTAATTTTCATTCCTTTTAGTTTAGAAAACTTTACAACATGTTTCTTTTTTAATCCATGCTTAGTGTTGCTTATCGTTCTGTATTTTACCAATATACTGATTTTTGGAGTAAATCTAAACAAAACAAGCTATTACGATCATAATACGTTTTCGTTGCTTAAGGGAATTCAGATTCCTTCAAATGTGCACTACCTTTACCATGAAAGAGTTAATATTAAGAAAACGGAAACAATTTTGGATCTTGAACACTTTAATTTGATCAATTTTATCATACAAAAAACATGCTCAAAACTGGAAAAACATAGAATAAGAACACATACCCTTGTAGCTAAAAATTCTCCTAATCCGTGGGCAATTCTAGATCACAAACACTTTGTGGATCACCCTTAGAGTCTTCCCTAATATCCTTAGGCCTTGGAATGGATTGTGGGATCCAAAGTTGTGAGAATTTTAAGAGAGAAGGGAGAAAGGTCTAAAAACGGGGAAATCAATATTTTCTCAAAAATTCACCATAAACTTCCTCAAGATTGATGAAGAAGAAGACGACTCAAAGATGAGGAGGATTGATGAAGAATGAGGTGGTCAATTTTGGTGAATTTGAGATTTGATAAGGATGAGTCAACTTGTCAACTTGAAATTCAAGATAAAACTTGAATTTCTCTTTTATTTTAATTCAAAATTAATATAAAATTAATTTTAAATTAAAATCAATTTCTTAATTAATTTTAATTTAATATCAAATATTAAATTAAACAATTTGACCAATCCGAATCTCAAAATAGATTTTTCGAACATGAATCCCTATTCATGTTTTAAACCGAATCAATATTTAAATCAAATTTAAATATGTCCACCTCTTCTTTATCATAGTTTTGTCACACCCCATCCCGAACTACCTGCTAACTTAGCCCAGAAGACGACGTGAAATCAATAGACATCGTTTACCTCTCTAACGACACCTGTTACCCTGTTATACCTGATAACCACACTACACCTGTATATGGAATACTTAACCACAACACAACGAAAATTTGAAAATTACTATACAATCCTTTCAAAATATCTACAACATATACAAACTTGTTATACCACTCCACCCACGTATAAGATATCAGCTCAGAGAGCGTTCGATAAACTATGGCAGGATCTCAGGTACCAGGAGCTCGATCTCTACCTGAAAAGTTGGAAAACATTGAATGAATAAGCTATGAAGCTCAGTGAGTGACTAAGTTTAAAATCATTAATTCGCAAGCATGGCCTGATAGTCTATGAGCATAAGCATCGATAATCAGGCGTTAAATATAAACGTGTAACCATATTAGCTTTTTTAGAAATCTAGCAAGTATGTCATTAAAATCATGCAACGCATATCAAGAATATTAACCATTTAAAACATATGTCAATCTACATTGTGTAGGGCACACCCAGTACAACCAACGTTCACTCTACGATGTAGTGGGGCCACCCAACATTCCCATCGTCTTTTCCTTGATGGGCCCCGCCCAACACTCACAACAACATTGTTGTCACGGAGTACACTCAACGTCGACAATAGAAAATGACCTGTGTGCACACGGTACCATACAACCTCGGGCTCAATATCTCAGTCATTTACTCATTGAGTCCTAGAAAAACATATGAAAATACTTGAACATGCCTGCTTATCTCTTTTTTCGTACAACTCGAGCTTACTCAGCTTGTTCGTGAAAACTGAAAAATCGTTAAATAATACTTGCTAATACATGATTGCTTGAAATTATAACATTTCCACAAAATTTCAGAAAATCAATAAACATATGCTCACATGTAAATTTCATTGGGAAAATCTAGGCTCACAACGAGCACTTGAAATCATTTCTAAGAAACCATATATGCTCATAAGTATGTGTTCAACAAAAAAACATAAAGCATTTAAACTCGTTCATTCTAGGGAAGTCTTGTATTTCCATAAGCATAAATTCAAGCATAGAAATCGTTTCTGAAATTCGTTTTGTCACTCACAGCGTTAGAACTAGATCCTTGGCCCGTATACTCGACCTATTTCTTCTTGGCCTGTCAAACAAACCAAATCCAAGCATTAGAACTTCGAACTCATGAATTCCAAGCTTAGGATTGCAAAAACTATTCTATCTATTTTCCAGCATTCTACAGATTTCATACCATAACTTCATATACTCATAACTTTTTCATTACTTGGCCACAAATGATGTACTTTATACCAAATTCTTCCTTTTTGAACCCTCTAAAACTTAATGGAAGAAATGAAATTGAAATTCCCAAATGATGTGTCTGTAAATACCTCAAAAGCCACTCCCCCCAAACTATGTTTCTGAAACTTCCAGAATCGTTTTCCTACTACACCCATGAACTTGACCTGAACTGTAAAGTAACTTCCAATCATTTTCTACTCACGACTTCTTCATGAAAGTTATAAGATATTAAATAAGATTTCCAACCATACCTAATACAACTTCTGATTCAAATTCTACAGATCAACACGTCTAAAAAACCAGAGGTTTCTCAGATTTGACAGCAAATTCTCTCTTCTGCCTTCCTCTTCACAAATCATTAACATAAAGTCAGATTTCGCCTGAGCTTCCTTCACAAAATTTGTTAAAAAATGGGTTAAATTTTACGAAAATAAAACCTCACCTCTGAACACTTCTTGTGGAGCTCAAAACGATCCAATCATCAGAGGTGGGCAGAGTTGATCATAAAACTTGCCATGGAAACTTATATTGATCTTCCCCCTTTCTTCTTCAACTTCAACACCAGAAATTTCTCTTTCCTCTTTCTCTCATACTCTCCCACGAAGCCCTCTTCCTTCCTTTGATAAATGAGAAACTAAAATTGGCGAGAATGGCTTTTCGTAAGGCCACTACTACCATTTTATTCTTTATTGACAGCTAAAAACTGTCAACATTTACTTTAGTTGACATTTTTTGACCGTCATTAAAAGCGGTGTCAATAAATCTAAACATCAACTTTAAGTTGATAGTTGACGATCGTTAAACGTCAGCGATTATGTCTTTATTGACAGATTTTAACTGTCAATAATATGAATGTTAACACCTATTAGCCATCAACTATGACGTAAATTCGTCAACAAAAACCTCTTTATTGACACTTATGTACCATCAACATAGGGTATAGTTGATGGTTTTTAACTGTCAATATTTATGTCAAAGCATCAACATTACCCACTTTATTGACATCTGCAAACCGTCAACATCATGCATAGTTGATATTTTTTTAACCGTCATCATTTTTAGCCAACCATCAATAATACCCCTTTTATTGACACTTGTTGGTTGTCAATATAAATATATCTTGACGTATTTTAGCTATCATTTATATCTATACTTGACGTTTTGTGTTGTTGAATATGACATATATGTTGACGGTTTTGAACCGTTAATAATACTGGTTTTAATGTCATTTTTTAGCCATCAACTATAATTATTATAGAAAATAAAAAAAATGGATATTGTTCACCCATTCTCTGCCACCTACATTTGTATGATAAAATCAATCAAATTCACATTCTTCATATTGAATTAGCTAGTCATTATCAATATGTATTTCACACGAAACTAGGTAACAATCTAATTGGAAACTCAACGATTATCAAACTATATAAAAATTTTATAAAAACAAAAACATAATTGCAAATGAACTAAGTAAACTTTCATTAACTAACTAATAAGTTAAAATTAAATATCCTTCCAAACAAACTGTTAAAAAACATAACGTTAACATCTGAAAATCGCATAACTGGAGTATGGTGTTTGACGGTGAGTGGGAATTTCCATTTTCCCACTTTCTTTTTTTTTTTTTTTCTTTTCTTCTTTTCTTTTTTCCCTAAACAAAACATACCAACACCTTTGTTTTTTTTTTCAAATCAAAACATACCAACACCTTTTTTTTCCTTTTTTCTTAAAAAAAAAAAGTTTCAAAAAGAAATCTCGGGTTTGCAAGTTTAATTCATAATTAAGATATGACACGTTAAATATATCACATATAATTAACGCTTTCTCCCAAAATCGAATTTGAACAATTCAAATTCTTTTCTCTCAAATTGTTATAAGGCTTAGTTCGAGCTAGTAAGGGAGACCTAATGGGACCTACAAATCATGAGCTCCAACGATATGAGATATTAACAAACCTGTTGGAATTTGTGCCCTAAACTTATGTAATTTTGATCAAATAAATAAAGAGTTATTTGTTTTGATAAAATTATATTCTTGCTTTATAAATCCAATAAACTAAGCTCCAAGGTTATAATGTATCTTGAACATCAGTGTAGTAGACACTATTTGGATTATGTTCAAGAGTATAACCTAAATGGTCTATGGTATAAGAATAAGGTTGGAAACCTTATTCTGGTAACACCATGGATGCGACCCACTTTGTAATTAGTACAAATGAGGTAATCCAACTCATTCATGTGGTTGACATGCGAGTGGGGGCATCCTGTATGAAAAGTTCATATAAGACCGGACTACAAATTATTAAGTCTAATCAGTATAACACTGTTAATAGGATAAGACCGATAATTTATAGATGGTCATTAGTGACTCGACCTGAATCCTGAGCAAGTTAAGAACTCCTGCTTATAGGGGTTTGTCCTTAGACTAGTATGGGTGAGAGTGGCACATGGCAGACTCAATAAGCCTACCTTCTCAGGGACAGAACCTCGTAGGTAGCTGGGGACTTAACTATGCAAGATAGAATTCACTCATTCCTACACTAAGAAATTAGATAGATTGTTCCCTTAAGAACAGACTCCAGGTCTTGAACAACGGGGCCCCACCCTCTAAGAGGGTATGAGTCTATGGTAGGACCATAGGCTTGTTGTTCATTAGAGGATCAGTAGTGCTTAAGGAACAAAGAGGTAATCCCATGGGTAAAACGGTAATTTGACCTAGCCGTGATTACGAACAACCTGTGAAGGGTCGACTCATGGGTAATGATTATATTAGTGGACACAATATAATCTACAGTGAGGAGAGTGCAGCTACAAGTCTATAGTGGAGTGACTTATAGTTAATGAATATTGATTAACTGGATCAAAGAGTTTGATCAGTTAATCTCACATCATTGGAGCTCATGAACTGTAGGTCCATTAGGTCCCCCAGTTGGCTCAACATGGTAATATTGAGGGTATAAAGTTAGGAATGAAATTGAAATGTTCAATTTCATATATGAGATGTCATATCACTTATATATGATATATGTGATATAATATATGGTTTTAATATGAATTAGATTCACATATAAACCATATACTAATGAGAGAATGAAGGAGGGATAGGATGGTAATTTCTATCCTATTTCCCAATATATAGTTGCATGAGATGCAATTTTGAAAAATGCACTTTGGAGAAACCCCTAGAGTATCACATAGTTGTGTTGGAAGAGTTCCACACACTATCACTCTCACAACCTCACACCTTATCCTAAAGGAACCCATTTTCCTCCCTCACCTAGAGAACAACGGAGAAGATCCGGTGGTAGTGTCTGTGATCGTTCGGGTTCGAGTTGCTGAGATCGTGATTGTGGGAGAAGGAGCACTTGAAGAAAGAGTTCTTCAAAGGTAATTTATTGTTGTCCAATTTCTTAAAGCATGCTGAATCTTAGTTAGATTTGTTCTTGATTGAGATCCATGTAACAAAATTAAGAACACGCGATTCACAATCGCTTCCGCTGCGGGATTCGATCCCATCAATTGGTATCAGAGACCAATTGTGTTCTTAATCTTCATTCTGGATTTATCAAGAACGAGGTGAGATTCACTGTTTTTCATGGGATGAATAAACGATTTGCAAATTAGATGTTTTCAATTTTGGCACTTAGATTTACATAATTTCGTTGAATTGTTCAATGTAAGGGCCTATTGTTTTGGGCATTTTATTATGTAAATCGAGTCTGTATGTCTGTGTCGATCGAGGCAAAGTGGTTGCTGAGAAGATCGGAGCAAAAACGAGCAAGAATCTTGATGATCCATTGTTGTTCTGTGAATGGCGTTGCAACGCTGTTCGTTAGCGTTGCAACGCCACTAAAGCAGGCGCGCGACTGAGAAGACGATAGCATTGCAACGTTGTCTTCAGCGTTGCAACGCTTGTGCTGAGGCCCGCTTCGACGGGCTGAAGAAGACAAGATGCAGCGTTGCAACGCTAGTATCAGCGTTGCAACGCCACAGGCATTTCACGTGAAGGAGCAACGAGCAGAAACGATTTTATTTATATATAATAAATATAAAAATATTTTATTTTTATTTTTATTTAATTTATTTAATTTTAATTAATATAATTAGATTATATTAATTAAAATTGAATTTAGGGTGCCAAAATTGGTCTAATTTTGTTATTTAAATTATGCAATTGTTGTGTAATTATTGCCATGCATAATGTATGCTTTTAATTTAGATATCCCACCTTAGGTTAAGCATTTCCATGCATCATTTATAATATAAAGTGTTATATTATATAGTTTGCATGAATAATTAATATAAGGTGTTATATTAATTTTTGGACAGCATTGACATGCATTATAATTCATGAGATGATTATACTATGTATGTTTTATTATTCAGGAGATGAATGATCAAGCACTATAATATAGTATGCATGTCGCCTAAGGTTAATGATTAGTTTTAAAATGTTTAGAACTTGGAAATAATAGACCTTAGGTTATCTAGTTCTAATTAGATTAGAATTAGGAACCAAGTAATTTATAAACAAAGATTAAAAGAGGAACTCTGTCTAAGGAAAGTTCTGTCTAGGTCAGGTATTTAAGGTGACTGAAACGGAACACCCCTACACGAACCGACACGAGTGAATTTTAATCGAGAGTTTATAAATTATAGTAGCGTCAGCGGGTTTATTAAGGGGTTAATAAACTAGAAATCCTAGGCTTCATATAAAGAGTTATATTAGCAAACTTAGGATAAAATCAATATAAGAGTTATATTGATAAATCTAGGTAAAACCATTAGTCGGGTTTATCATAAGTAAGATTCCTATAGATTTAAAGTATCCAGTGGGAGGAAAAGTGTATATGATACATATTTTTCACCTATGTATCTCCGAGAAGTTCACACTGTGAGACTCATACTTGGCCTCGTGGTGCAAATGGGAGCGTCCCCCTTCGGATGGTGTTTGTATGAGTCAATATCAAGGTGAATGGAAAGGGTACTTATAGTGAGTGGGAGCAGGTTTAGTGAAAACAAAACCTATGGTCTCTTCAGTCGGTTTACACCGTAAGATCACTATGGTCACTTGCTAGTTTGGCTGGAGACAAGACAATCCCTCCTGAGGGCTTGATCATGGGGATCGAACACAGAGACACCCGAAAGGGATAAAGATTTCCTTATTCTGTTTTTCAATCTAGTCCTCCCTTCGGCGGATTTTATTGGATGAGGACTCTGAGATCTAAAGATAGAGGGTTACACTCACAAGGTACATAAGAAGTGTATGTATCCTGACCGAATAATGGTAACTAAAACCTATAGGGATAAGAGTTATTCTGGCATTAGGTTTTGGTCAAGAATGTCTTGATCCAGAGGAGGAGTGTTTTTTATTACCCTTCGGTGTCATACATTCTAAACCTTTGGAGTATCATTGCAAATTATAAATGACCTAGGAATCATTTGATAATTAGCTAAAACATGATTGGATTAGACAATTATAGCAAGAAGCTTATATAAGTTATTTTTGTAAATTTTTTTAGCAAAATGTCTAGCTCTATAATTTCCTTATTGGGTGCGAAAAAGTTAACCGGAGAGAATATGATGACGTGGAAAAACAAACTCAACGCTATATGTGTAGTGGACGATCTAAAGTTTGTGCTGACTGAGGAGTGTCCTCAGGTGTCAGGCTCAAATGCTTCACGAAATGTTCGTGATGCATATGATCGATGGAACAAGGCCAATGATAAGGCCAAGGTTTACATGCTGGCAAGTATGTCTGACATATTAGCCAAGAAGCATGAGGGCATGATGACCGTTAAGGAAATCATGGATTCGGTGCATGGTATGTTTGGACAACAGTCCACACAGGCCCAACACAATGCCCTCAAGTACATATTCAACTCGAGGATGCAAGAGGGTACATCTGTTCGGGATCATGTCCTGGATATGATGGTACACTTTAACATCGCGGAGTCGAATGGTGCTTCCATCGATGAATTGAGTCAGGTCAGCTTCATTCTGGAAACCCTTGCAGTTTAGAAGTAATGTTGTTATGAACAAGCTTACTTTTAATCTTACATCCCTTCTGAATGAACTCCAGAACTTTCAATCTTTGATGAAAATTCAAGGATCGAAAGGTGAGGCAAATGTTGCCAGTAGAAGTTATCATAGAGGTTCGACCTCTGGATAAAAAACAGTGGTTTCATCTTCTTCTAACCTGAAAGGGAAGAAGAAGAACATGAAGAAGGTTGGTAAAGGGAAACGAGCTGACAAAGCTGCCGCCCAGAAGGGCAAGAAAGTTAAAGAAGTTGCAGATAAAGGAAAATGTTTCCACTGCAATGAAGACGGACATTGGAAACGGAACTGTCCGAAGTACATTGCAGAAAAAAAAATGAAGGTAAATATGATTTATTTTGCTTAGAAGCTTGTTTAGTGGATAATGAAAAAACTGCTTGAATACTTGATTCAGGCGCCACTAATCATGTTTGCTCTTCTTTTCAGGGAATTGATTCCTGGCAGCAGCTACAGAAAGGAGAGATAACGCTCTGAGTTGAAAATGGAGAAGTCCTCAGCTGTAGCAGTAGGCACGATGAAACTTTATTTTGACAAGAAATATATGTTGCTGGACAATATATTAGTGATACCAGGGTTTACTAGAAACCTTATTTCGATTTCTTGCCTTATAGAACAATGTATTTTTGTTTCTTTCTCATAGAATAAAGTGTTTATTTTGAAGAAAAGTGTGGAAATAGGTTGTTTGTTTTAAGGCCTAATTTAGTCAAAATGGTTTTGAATACTGAATTATTTAAAACTGCAAACACACAAACTAAGAAACGTAAAATTTCTCCTAAAGAAAATGCTCATCTTTGGCATCTTAGATTGGGTCACATTAACCTCAATAGGATTGAGAGATTGGTAAAGAATGGACTTCTAAATGAGTTAGAAGAAAATGCTTTACCTGTATGTGAATCCTGCCTATAAGGCAAAATGACTAAAAAACCTTTTAGTGGAAAAGGTTATAGAGCCAAAGAACTTTTTGAGCTTATACATTCAGACCTTTGTGGTTCGATGAGTGTTAAAGCCAGAGGAGGTTATGAATATTTCATCTCCTTTATAGATGATTATTCTAGATTTGGGCATATTTACCTAATACAACATAAGTCTGAAGCACTTGAAAAGTTCAAGGAATTCAAGACTGAAGTTGAAAATCAATTAGGTAAAACAATTAAAACACTTCGATCAGATCGAGGTGGAGAGTACATGGATTTGAAATTCCAGAACTATATGATAGAACATGGAATTATATCCCAACTCTCAGCTCCCGGTATGCCACAACAAAACGGTGTATCAGAAAGGAGAAATAGAACCTTGTTGGACATGGTTCGATCAATGATGAGTTATGCTCATCTCCCTAATTCCTTTTGGGGTTACACAGTAGAGACTACAGTATACATTTTGAACAATGTGCCTTCAAAAAGTGTTTCTGAAACACCTTTTGAACTCTGGAAAGGACGTAAAGGTAGTTTATGTCATTTCAGAATTTGGGGCTTGCTTGTGACAAATCCAAAGAAGTTGGATTAACGTTCAAAATTGTGCCTATTCGTAGGCTACCCAAAAGAAACAAGAGGTGATTTATTCTATGATCCTAAGGAAGATAAGATTTTTGTGTCGACAAATGCCATTTTTGTTGGTATTTATGCCCTAAACTTGTGTAATTTTGATCAATTAAATAAAGGGTTATTTGTTTTGATAGAATTACAGTTTTGCTTTATAAATCCAATAAACTAAGCTCCAAGGTTATAACATATATCTTGAACATCAGTGTAGTGGACACTATTTGGATTGTGTTCAAGAATATAACCTAAATGGTCTATGGTATAAGAATAAGGTTGGAAACCACATTCTGGAAACACCATGGATGCGGCCCATTTTGTAATTAGTACAAATGAGGTAATCCAACTCATTCATGTAGTTGACATGCGAGTGGGGGCATCCTGTATGAAGAGTTCATACAAGACCGGACCAAGAAATTATTAGTCTAACCAAAGTAACACCGCTAATGAGGATAAGACTAGTAATTTATAGATGGTCATTAGTGACTCGACCTGAATCCTGAGCAAGTTAAGAACTCCTGCTTATAGGAGTTTGTCCTTAGACTACTATGGGTGAGAGTGGCACATGGCCGACTCAATAAGCCTACCTTCTCGGGACGAGAACCTCGTAGGTAGTGGGAACTTAAGCATGCAAGATGGAATTCACTCATTCCTACACTAAGGAATTAGATAGGTTGTTCCCTTAGAACGACTCGTCTCTTGAACAACGGGGCCCCGCCCTCTATGAGGGTATGAGTCTAAGGACTTGTTGTTCATTAGAGGATCGGTGGTGCTTAAGGAGCAAAGAGGTAATCACGAGAGGGTAAAGCGGTAATTTGACCCACCCGTGATTACTGAACAACTGTGAAGGGTCGACTCATGGGTAATGACTATATCAGTGGACACAATAATATCTACAGTGAGGAGAGTGCAGCTACAAGTCTATAGTGGAGTGACTTGTAGTTAATGAATATTGATCAAAGAGTTTAATCAGTTAATCTCATATCATTGGAGCTCATGAACTGTAGGTCCATTAGGTCCCTCCGTTGGCTCAACATGGTAACATTGAGGGTATAAAGTTAGGAATGAAATTGAAGTGTTCAATTTCATACCTGAGGTGTTATATCAATTATATATGATATAATTAATATAATATATAGTTTTAATGTGAATTAGATTCACATATATATGGTTGAATGAGATGCAACTAGGTTAAGTGATTCCAAGCTTTTGTTGTGTTGTTGGAAAGGTTCCAAAACACAAACATCTCTCTCACAAAATACCTCACCTCTTCTAAAGGGAACCCACATTCCTCCCTCACCTAGAGAACAACGGAGAAGATCCAGTGGTTGTGTCTTCGTCCGTTTGTGTTCCAGTTGCTGAGATCGTGACCGTAGGAGAGAGGAGCACTTGAAGAAAGGTTCTTCAAAGGTAATATTTCGTGTTGTCCAATATGTTTATATGCTTAATCTAGTTATTTAAGTTCTTGAATTAAATCGTTGTAACTAAATTAAGAGCGCGCGATTCGCAAACGCTTCCGCTGCGGGACTCGTTTTCCCTTCAATTTTCTTAGAGGAGGACCACATAAGGGACCACAAACCAAGAAGTAAAATTGTGTTGAGTGAGTTAGACGGAACAATAGAAAAGGTTGCTAATAAAACTAGTACGTCAACAAAAGTTGTTGATACTAGCTTGTCTAGTCAAGAGAGTTCATCTCAAGAGTTGAGTATGCCTCGACGTAGTGGGAGGGTTATAACGCAACCTGACCGTTACATCGGTTTATCTGAAACCCAAGTTGTTATACCAGATGACGACTGTGAGGATCCATCGACTTATAATCAAGCGATGGTTGACAAAGACAAAGACAAAGACAAATGGGTCATAGCCATGGACCAAGAAATGGAGTCTATGCACTTCAATTCTGTTTGGGATCTTATAGATAAACCTGATGGGGTACAACCTATAGGTTGTAAGTGGATCTACAAGAGAAAGCGTGGTGTAGATGGGAAGGTGCAAACCTTTAAAGCTAGACTAGTAACAAAGGGTTATACCCAGGTTGAAGGGATTGACTATGAGGAAACCTTTTCACCTGTTGCTATAGTAAAGTCTATCTGTATCCTACTTGCCATTGCCGCATATTATGACTATAAGGTATGGCAAATAGATGTCAAAACAACCTTTTTAAATGGAAATCTTGACGAGAACATCTACATGGACCAACCCAAAGGGTTCATTGAACCAGGACAAGAGCAAAAAGTTTGCATGCTTAAAAGTTGCATCTATGGACTGAAACAAGCCTCTAGGTCCTGGAATATAAGATTTGATGAGGCAATCAAATCTTTTGGTTTTGACCAGAATGATGATGAACCTTGTGTCTACAAGAAAATCATCAATAGTTCTGTCGCATTCCTAGTCCTATATGTGAATGATATCCTACTCATTGGAAATGATATAGGATATCTTACTGACCTTAAGAATTGGCTAGCTACGCAATTCCAAATGAAAGATTTGGGTGATGCACAGTTTGTTTTTGGGATCCAGATTGTCCGGAACCGCAATAATAAAACACTAACCTTGTCTCAAACATCTTACATAGACAAAGTGTTGTCGAGGTTTAAGATCCAAGACTCCAAAAAGGGCTTATTGCCTTTCAGATGTGGAGTTCATTTGTCTAAGGAACAATGTCCTAAGACACCTCAAGGAGTTGAAGACATGAGACAGATTCCTTATGCATCAGTTGTTGGAAGCCTGATGTACGTCATGTTGTGTACTAGGCCAGACATCTGTTTTGCAGTTAGAATGGTCAGTAGGTATCAATCCAATCCAGGACCTGAACACTGGACAACGATTAAAACAATCCTTAAGTATCTACGGAGAATAAGGAACTACATGCTTGTGTATGGGGCTAAGGATTTGATCCTTACAGGATACACGAATTCTGACTTCAGACTGATAAAGATTCTCTGAAATCTACATCAGGGTCAGTATTTACTCTTATCGGAGGAGCTGTAGTATGGTGAAACGTCAAACAAGGATGCATCGCTGATTCCACCATGGACGTCGAATATGTAGCAGCTTGTGAAACAACTAAAGAGGTCGTTTGGTTAAGGAAATTCATGCTAAATTTGGAAGTTGTTCCAAATATGACTTTGTCCATCACGTTGTATTGCGATAACAGTGGTGCAGTGGCAAATTCAAGGGAACCCCGAAGTCATAAGAGGAGAAAGCACATTGAGCGGAAATATCATCTCATCCGGGAGATCGTGCATCGAGGAGACGTGATTGTCACGAAGATAGCCTCAGAGCACAACATTGCTGATCCTTTTACAAATGCTCTCACGGCTAAAGTATTTGAGAGTCACCTAGAAGGTCTAGGTTTACAAGTCTTCCCCAACTAGGGCAAGTGGGAGTATATTATACAAAGGGTTTAAAATGCCCTAGTTTATTGTATTTACATTACTATAATATTTTAATACTCTACAAGCTTCAGGTCAAGTGGGAGATTGTTGGGATTTGTGTCCCAAACTTATGTAATTTTGATCAAATAAATAAAGAGTTATTTGTTTTGATAAAATTATATTCTTGCTTTATAAATTCAATAAACTAAGCTCCAAGGTTATAATGTATCTTGAACATCAGTGTAGTAGACACTATTTGGATTATGTTCAAGAGTATAACCTAAATGGTCTATGGTATAAGAATAAGGTTAGAAACCTTATTCTGGTAACACCATGCATGCGACCCACTTTGTAATTATTACAAATGAGGTAATCCAACTCATTCATGTGGTTGACATGCGAGTGGGGGCATCCTGTATGAAGAGTTCATACAATATCGGATTGCAAATTATTAAGTCTATTCAGTATAACACCGTTAACAGGATAAGACTGATAATTTATAGATGGTCATTAGTGACTCGACCTGAATCCTGAGCAAGTTAAGAACTCCTGCTTATAGGGGTTTGTCCTTAGACTAGTATGGGTGAGAGTGACCTGTAGCCGACTCAATAAGCCTACCTTCTCAGGGATAGAACCTTGTAGGTAGCTGGGGACTTAACTATGCAAGATGGAATTCACTCATTCCTACACTAAGGAATTAGATAAGTTGTTCCCTTAAGAACTGACTCCAGGTCTTGAACAATGGGGCTCCACCCTCTAAGAGGGTATGAGTCTATGGTAGGACCATAGGCTTGTTGTTCATTAGAGGATCAGTAGTGCTTAAGGAACAAAGAGGTAATCACAGGGGTAAAACGATAATTTGACCTAGCCGTGATTACGAACAACCTGTGAAGGGTCGACTCATGGATAATGATTATATCAGTGGACCAATATAATCTACAGTGAGAAGAGTGCAGCTACAAGTCTATAGTGGAGTGACTTGTAGTTAATGAATATTGATTAACTGGATCAAAGAGTTTGATCAGTTAATCTCACATCATTGGAGCTCATGAACTGTAGGTCCATTAGGTCCCTCAGTTGGCTCAACATGGTAATATTGAGGGTATAAAGTTAGGAATGAAATTGAAGTGTTCAATTTCATATATGAGGTGTTATATCACTTATATATGATATATGTGATATAATATAAGGTTTTAATATGAATTAGATTCACATATAAACCATATACTAATGAGAGAATGAAGGAGGGATATGATGGTAATTTCCATCCTATTTCCCTATATATAGTTGCATGAGATTCAATTTTGAAATAAGCTCTTTGGAGAAACCCTAGAGTATCACATAGTTGTGTTGGAAGAGTTCCACACATTATCACTCTCACAACCTCACACCTTATCCTAAAGGAACTCACTTTCCTCCCTCACCTAGAGAACAACGGAGAAGATTCGGTGGTAGTGTCCGTGATCGTTCGGGTTCGAGTTGCTGAGATCGTGATCGTGGGAGAAGGAGCACTTGAAGAAAGAGTTCTTCAAAGGTAATTTCTTGTTGTCCAATTTCTTAAAGCATGCTTAATCTTAGTTAGATTTGTTCTTGATTGAGATCCATGCAACAAAATTAAGAACACGCGATTCACAATCGCTTCCGCTGCGAGATTCGATCCCATCACAACCAAACTCTTTAACCTAATTAATCAACATTCGTTAACCACTGGGACACTCCCCTAAAACCCAGTGGTTGCATTCTCCTCACTGTAGATATATTTTTGTCCACTCGATATAACCCATGATTAGTAAATCGATCCTTCAAAAATTATTCGTAATTATAGCTGGGTCAAAGAAATTATTTTATTCCTGTAATTACTTCTTGTTCCTTAAGTCCCACTGATCCTCTGATGAACAATTGATTTGTGGTCCAACCAACAAACTGAATCCCTCTCGGGCCAATGAGAGGGTGGGCCCACTGCTCAAGACCCGGAGGCAACACTTAGGAACAACCTCTCTACTAATCCGTAAAGCGGGTAGGAGTGAATTCCATCTTGTAGGACTATGTTTCCAGCTATCTATCCAATCTTATTCCCAAAATGGAAGGCTTATTGAGTTGGCGATCTTGAGCCACTCTCACCCATGCAAATCTAAGAATAATCCCCAACAAACAGGAGTTCATAGCTTGCTCAAGATTAAGATCAAGTTACCTAGGTCATCGTATGAATATAGTCAGCCAAGACAATAAACGGAGTTATAAAGTCTAAGTTACTATTTCTCGGTCCGGTCTTATGCAAACTCATTGAATAGGACGCCCCCACTCGCATGTATCCACATGAACAATTCAGGATCACATCGTTAGTACTATACAAAGTGGGATGCGTCCATAGTGTTTCCAGGATAAGGTACCCAATCCTATCTCTATACTATAGACCGTCTGGCTATTTACTCGAACTTGATCCATTTTTATGTCACACACAAAGTTCAAGTATACATCCTATAGTCAAGGGTTCTTAGTTTATTGGATTAGTGTTTCATAATACACAATTCACTTTATTCAATAACACCTTTACTGAATAAACCTCAATAACAACTTTATTGAAAAATAGAATATACATTCAGTTTACAAAACCATGAGTTTTGGGACATAAAACCCAACAAATTATATACTATAGACCCTTTAGGTTATTACTTGAACATGATCCACTCGTATGTCCACTACATACTGCTCAAGTTACATAAATAATATTGGATATTTGTTTATTGGATTTAAGTTTAAGTGAGTCTAACAATGAATAAAATAACTCTTATTTTATTGAATAAATAAATTCTATTTACAAATCCACGAGTTTAGCCATAAATCCCAACATTATCGTATAGAGATATGGTTGGATACCATATCTTGGAGACACTATGGATGCAACCCACTTTCTATAATACAAATGATGTGATCCTAATTCGTTCATGTAGAGACATGAGAGTGGGGGCATCCTATGCAATGAGTTTGCATTAGATCAAATCGCGAAATCAGTCACTCTTACTTTATAATGTCGTTTTACTTTTAAGACTGACCATTTCATATGATGACCTAGGTAACTCGATCTTAATCCTAAGCGCGCTATGACTCCTATTTTTTTGGGATTATCCTTTGACTTGCATGGGTGAGATGTAAAAGGGTATTCAATGCCCTAGTTTATTGTATTTATATACATTATATGTAATGTTGTACTCCACTAACCTTAGGACAAGTGGGAGTTTGTTGGGGTGTTTGCCCTAAACTCGTGGATGTTGTAAATGACTGATGAATTAATAAAGTGTTATTTTTATCTTTCCTTGTATACTTGCTTTTAAACTTAAATCCAATAAACTAAGTTCCAGGATTATACACATTTATGAAAACTTGAAAAGTATGTAGAAAACCTACATGTAGGATCGTGTTCAAGTTGTTAATCCGAATAGTCTATAGTACATGGATGAGGTTAGGAACCCTATCCTGGTAACATTATGGAAGCGACTCACTTTGTATTTGATACAAACGGGGCAATCCAACTTGGGTAGAAATGTGAGGGCCTCATGTGCGATGTGTTTGTATAAGACCGACCGCAAATTATTAACCAACTGAGGTAACACTATTAGCATATTAGGTTTAATAATTTATAGATGATCAATAGTAACTAGACTTGAATCCTGAGCAGGTTACGGGCTCTTGTCTGCGAGAGATTATCCTTTGACTAGTATGGATGAGAGTGGTCTGAGTGGCTGACTCAATATGCATATCTTCTTGGGGACAAAACTGCATTGGGAGCTGAGAACTTAACTCTACGAGATGGAATCTACTCGTTCCCAAGCTTAAGAAAATTAGATGAGTTGTTCCTTTAAGTGCTGACTCTAGGACTTGAACAACGGGGTCCCACCCTCTCACTGGCTCGAGAGGGACTTTGTTTATGGTAGGACCATAAACATGTTGTTCATTAGAGGATCAATGGTACTTAAGGAGAGAGAGGTAATCACAGGGATAAAACAGTAATTTGACCTAGTTGTGACTAGAGACAACTTGTGAAGGATCGACTTACGGGCATTAGTTATATCGATGGACAGAACTTGCCCTACAGTGAGGAGGGTGCAACTACAAGTCTATAGTTGAGTGACTCGTAGTTAATGAATGTTGGTTAATTAGGTCAAAGAGTTTGACCGATTGACTTCATATCATTGGAGCCCATGATCTATAGGTCCATTAGGTCCCTGATAATTCTTATAAATAAGAGTTATTACCTAATATTTTGTATAGAATTTCATTAGATTTATATGACTTTATGTGTAAAATTCCTTAACTTTGTGCACATTGCTTCACTATTAGTTTTGAGATAGTAAATTCATAGTTGAGCATAATTCTCTTCATTAATGGGCATTATGTATCTTAATTAAGTGAATCTTGAAAGATGATCATTGCTCAAAGTTCAAAAGGAAAAGAGATTTAAGTTATTTGCTGGAGCAAAACATCTTCATCTTGAGCCAAACAGAATTTACACGTGGGAAAAATGGCTCATTAATTGACATGGATGAGGTCAGGTGAATCAACTCCAGTTGGCCTTTAAGACGCTACCACGTGGAAAGAGATGCCTAATCAATCCTAATTTTCCCAAAATGAGAGGAAATTTAGGTTAAGCTGTTTTTTGGGGAAGGGGGCTCATATCGATAAGGGATACCTATTTTTAGAGGGAGAGACTATCAAGAAGGAAAGAGTGGAGAGAACTTCTGCCGTGTAGAGCTGGAGTGGAGGTTGTTGCCTGAAAAGGAACCTTCTGCCAAGGTATTCCTTTGGAGTCTCAACATAATATTCGTTGCAACATCCCTTCTTCTTCCCTTTTCTGAACTTTAATTTCCTAGAATAGTTATTGTTCTATTAATGTTCAACTGTTCTTTTCTTTGTTTTTCTTTAATTTTGAGCATGAGCTAACTCACCCAAAGGTGAGGATTAGAGGATGACTATACTTTAATGACATTCTAGCTAGGCGAAATTTATAACTAATCGATTTGGTTGTTATGTGAGCTTAATCCTAGCACGATTTCGTCCGACCAACCATTTCGTTGCTTTGTTCTCTTGATTTATGGGATGGATAGGGAGGGTTGATTTCATAAAAATCACATTAGCTTCATAGTCAGGGTTAACGACTAGTTAAGTGAGGAGATTAGGAATAATCACTCACATAATGAAGTAAACAATACAGTGGGTCATTAATGCTAGGTTAATTAAATTAAAACAACAATTAAGTAGTGATTTAGGAGAATGTTGAAGCTGTTGTAGTGAATCGATTAGTGTAAACGGTTGCTTAGCAAAAGTGTAACTAAATACATGAACCCCTCTAATCTAAACCTTGTTTTTATAATCCATTGCCTTAATATTCGTTATTGTTTTGCTTTATATTAAGTGCTATGTTTTTGTTTTGTCCTTATAATTATTTTGTTTCAGCATTTCTAGTTTTATGTTGTTCCGTTACCGTGAAGAATTATTGGGTTACCAATAGAATTTTCTGAGAATTTTTTTGAATAAGATAGGAAATACTAGTCTCTGAGGATTTACGATAATTTACTTGCTGCTAAGCTACAAATTTATGTGTATACTTGCACATAAGACATTATTCTAAGTTAAGTCAAATAAATTGTTGTAGCAAATCGTTTAGTGATCAAGATTTTGGCGCCGTTGCTGGGGACTAATTTCAATTTTCTTCTTATTTGAGTTGATTCTTAGTGAACTGGTGCTTTAAAGTAAATTTGAATTGATTGTTTGATTTTTATTTCAGGTATTTCTTAGAAATAAGAGTTATTACCTAGTATTTTGTATAGAATTTCATTGGATTTATATAACTTTATGTGTGAAATCCCTTTGATGAGATTGAATCCCGCAGTGGAAGCGGTGCAAATTACATTGCCCCGTTGTGTTACACAAAAGTTACTTAAAATTACTCATACATCACATGCTTGAGAAGGTTAAGCACTAAAGAGAAGGGAAAAACAGAAAACTACCTTTGTAAAACCTTTCTTCTCGTTTTCCTCTTCCAGGGATCACGATCTCAACGATCTCCACAATGGTTTTCTCAACGAACCACGAACCGAACAAGGTCTTTGGACACCTCCACCAAGACTTCTCAGTTGTTCTCCAGCGGATGAGGGAGGAATGTGGGTTCCCCATTGGAATTGGGTGTTGAGATAGTAGAGAGAATTTGAGAGGATTTGGAAGCCTCAATTCCAAAAAAATATGTGAGAATGACTTAAGGATTGCTTCACAAAGCATCCTTTTATAATGATGTGTGGTGGAGAGAAATTCTCCACCTAATTACCATTTAACCACAACTATATAATATGCAAATCATATTTGCATAATTATATAGTATAAGATATCACATACCTTATTATACAAATCTCATTTGCATAATGTGGAATTAAAAATTGAATCACATTCAATTTTACTTCTCTCAAATTGATTTCTCCCACTAAGCCTTAATTCCATAATTAGGCTTATAATATAGTTTAATATGAATCTCATTCACATTAAACTATATTATATCAATTATATCTCATATAAATGACACAAATACCCTTTATGTGAATTTGAACACTTCAAATTCATTCCAAACTTTATACCCTCATTAATCCATAATTGAGCCAACCGAGGGACCTAATGGACCTATAGATCATGAGCTCCAATGATCCGAGATTAACTAACCAAACTCTTTGATCTCGTTAATCAACATTCATTAACTACGGGGTCACTCCACTATAGCCCTGTAGCTGCACTCTCCTCACTGTAGGACAAGTTGTGTCCATCGATATAACCAATGCCCATGAGTCAACCCTTCACAGGTCGTTCGTAGTCATAGCTGGATCAAATTATCGTTTTACCTTTGTGCCTACCTCTTGCTCCTTAAGTATCACTGATCCTCTAATGAACAACTTGTTTATGGTCCTACTTGATAACGCAACATGCAAGCGCACGTGATCGAAGTAATATAAAACTGGAAGTATTCCAGAGTATCGAGCCCAAGGGAACAAATTTTAATAAAACTTATTGGGATGACACAAATTGTTGACAAATCACAGTTGAAAGGTAACCGTGGGTGTAAAAAAATGATTTTTGGGTGATTTTCATCTAAACTTAAAAGGAATGAAAACAATGGAAAAGTAAGGGATTCAAGATTGCTCATGCTCCTTTTGGAAAAACAGTGCAACTCCAACGCAATTTCGAGGACTGTAACTACAATGCAATTGCAGTATACTTGTGATTTTCACCAACTTCAAATGAGTAAACTGAGTTCTACTCCTATTCGACCTTCTCTGAAGTATCTTTAGGAGACTGAGTGATTAAACCTATATGTCTATGACTAATCTAACTTAGGTGAATTGGCATACAACTCTAAGGTTTTGACTATGTCTAGGGTCGAAGTTTTAGGACTTATGTCTAAACCTTTTCCTCCATTGCTTTTGTGTCATCCGCTTCACTTAACCCTTTCAGTGTTAAGCTTAAGCTCAACAAGCAACTCTAGATGGTCGGCTAAAGTTATCCACATTAAATTCACCAAAAGAAAACTCCATTAAAAGTTAGTTGAATTCCTTTTACTTTGGAGCTTTATGTCTTTCCTCTAGGGCATTCACATCTTGAGTCCCTAAGGAAAATTAGCTCCTCATGAGAAAATGAATAAAATATAAAGAAATTAATTCAAGAGAGACCATTTAAATAAAACAAAAATAAATATATAATAATAATTTTCAACTTGTATCCAAAACTCAAACTTAAATTTCTCAAACTTTGTTCTGTATTCAAGAATAGAAATGAAACTATGAAGTAAAGGAGAAAAATATGAAATAAAGTAAGAGAATGAACACAAGCTAAAAATAACTCACTGATACTCCATTGCCAAAATTAAATGCAAAATCTAAAAAATCCTAAATAACTCCTTGTTGAAATTGAAGTATACGAACTACATGAAAAACTCCTCAACCTCATGTCAATTGAACATGATTGTTCTTTACAACTTATAATCTTCATCGAAGTCGGATTGAAAGAGGATTAGAGGATTTAGGACTGAACAAGAACATAGAAAATAAAAGGAAAAAGAAAGCAAAACCTTGTTGTCTTCTAAATGAAAAAAGGAAAACCCCATTAACTAAATTCAACAAAACTTCTAAAATCGAGCTCTTAGTTCAACTCCACCAACAACTTTCGTTATGATGGGATTGAAGAAGAGAAGCGAGCTGAGAAGTAGAAGAAACTACAACAGAAACTAAAAAGAAAAAATTACAGAACTGAAAAACAAAACCCAAAACTGAAAAATGGAATCTCCCTCGAAGACGAGCTCCCTTTTGACGGCTCCCTCCCCCAAAATATATAGGATTTACATACTAGGGTTTCCATCTTGGTGGATCAACTTGTCTTGCTGTATTTTTAGAGAAAATCGGAATAAAATCCCCCAAAATCACGAAATTCCCGAATTTCCTGCGTATTCTGCGTTTTTCTAGATTTTCTAGAATTGCAATTGCATAATTGCGTAGAATTTGCACTCTGTCCAAAATTAGGATTTTCAAATTCGCACTTCAACTTCAACTCCACGTGGCGCTTCCAGCTCTTTAATCCATGATTGATGTCATTATATTAAGTTTTGAGTCTGGTGCAAGTATGCAACTGCTATGCAATTGCATAATAATTGCATTCTGTTGCATTCTGTTGCATGTGCGGTGGGTGCAAAAATAGATACGAAATAGTTATAACACAACGCAGAATATGCAAGTATACATAGTCAATTGCAACAAGTAATAAATAAACGGTATTGAGTACCGAGTATCGTCTCCACAAGGACTAAATGAGATTCTCAAGTCAAGTTCAAATCTTTTATAGTGAATCTTTGGGTAACCGACAGGAAAGTAAAAACAAATGATGAATGAGGTTTTGTACAAGAAAAGTAAATGACAAAAAAGTAAAGAAAGCGAATAAAGGAAAACAGTAAATAAAGCGAGTAAATGAATGTAAGTAAAGGAAAGCAAGTAAATGAAAGCAAGTAATATTCACAAGGTGAGGTTGTTTGGGTTCATTAAAACAAGTATGTTCAAATTAAAGAGAGCTTCTTAAGCCAAATGCTTCCTATTAAGTCTATGTGATCCTCTTGACATCATAGCAAGTATTCATGGTTGTTTACCCAAAACTTAATTTTTCAGTAATAAATTCTCATTTAACATGCCTAGTATGCGCTTGCTCATATTCTAGGTGAGAGATCATTCCTAATCTTCCCTTCTTCGACACAAGATTCCTCTTAGCGCTTTATCCTAGAATGGAAGTGGTAAATCGACTTCCCCTTTTTCCCAAAAGCAAGAAACACGATGGAAATCAAAATGACTAATTTCAATCCCAACATAAATCATTCAACACAACCATTTTCTAACATCAAGAGTCAAACATACACCCAACAACAAGTCAAGTAACTCAAAAGGCCATTAATCATAGCCATTCAACATTATAGAGCATAATTTTCATACATTAGATGATAAACATGAGGCACATAACAATTAGAGGCTCTCGACCACAAGGAAAGCATACACGAAAGAGTATATTCAAGAGGGAAAGTGAAATCTAAGCTAATGGAAGTAATACAAAAAAAGATCTAAGTAAAACTCCCTATTTGATGAAGCTTTTTGAGACCAATCACTCCCTTCTTGAAGATCTCCTTGTGCACTTCTCCCTTTGGACAAGCTCTAATCGAAAATGAAACCCACAAACAAAACCTAAGTTTAACAATGAGAACATATTGCTTATATATCCCCAATCAAACCCTAACTTAACCCTAGTCAACCCTAAGTAAGGCCTAATGGTTTCTAACTTGAGTTAATGGAAATGGGTTTGCAAATCACGTGTTCATTCTTAAAAATCCCGTGCAGAATTTACAGTGCTTTTGCAACTGTCAAGCACAACATTGCAACATTGCTGAAGCCAAACACTTCCAGGATTAGGGATGTGCAAAAACCGACCCAAACTGAGAAATCGAACCGAACCAAAGCGAACCGAATGGTTCGGTCCGGTTTCTTTGAAAAATTTTGGTTCCCTCGGTTTAGGAATGAAAAAATCGTTAAATTTGGTTTGGTTTGCGATTAGTTATTTAAAAAATCAACCATAACGGAACCGAACTGTTCACCATAAAATACTGGATTTTTTTAATAAAAATATATAGCCCTTAACCCATTCCATTCTTTTCTCCAAGCCCAACCCACTCCCTCCTTCCCATTTAATTCTCCAAGCCCAACCCAATTTAAGTAAAACTTCAATCCCACAAACCTTAGACATTCTCTTCCCATTCTTTTCTTCCAACTTCCTATCTCCTTCCCAACATCTCTATTTTCTCTCATCTCCATCATTCACCCACTCCACAACTGCAACTACCTCTCTCTTTTCTCTTAATCTCAGTCATCTAAGTCTCATTTCTCTCATATTTCATCTCATATTGGTCAATTTTTTCACTACTCAATCACGATAATCGACGACCTCCACCTACAACTCTGCTTCTCCATGCTCGCCAACGACCTCCATACAACTTCTTATCGGCTGTCTCTCGTCCCAAGTATTCCATTTAAGAGTCAATTTCTTTCCATCAACGACAAACAAAGCATGTAGATCTTAGAAAACTGAAAAAAATAACAAAATCACTTAAAACCAAAATCGAACCATTTTGAACCAAAACCTAACTGGTTCGGTTCGAACCGAAAGTGAAAACCAATGATCGAACCGAACCGTGAACACCCCTATCAAGGATGCTGAAGCAGAATTTTCCAGAATCAGTTGATCAACTTCTCCAAAGCTTCTCTTTTTATCTTTTTCCTTCCTAAACAAGCAAAAGGTCGTCATTTAGACACAAATATCATAAATTCACTCATTGCTAGTGCTAAGATCAATTTATAACCAAAACACAAGCAATCATGCATAATTCAGGAAGATAAGAAACTAAAAAGCACAAATCAATCACAATAATGCAAAATTTAATAACAAGAATAGAGCTAAATAACTCTCTATTGGAGAGTTATCACATTCCATTTGCATTCTGCATTTAAAACTGAAAAATATGAGATTTTGCTTCCATGTTTGCTTATTTTCGTTCATACTTCAAGAATCTTTTTCTCTTTTTTAATTATATGCAATCGACTCCACTTTACCCACTTTTTACCTAAAGAGATGAATAAAACATACAAGTATAACTAAGTTTAAAGGTTAAATAATTCTCATAAATGAGAATTATTAATGGAACACGAGACATGCGCAACGGAAAAATGATCTAATGACACTCTAATTGCATCTAAGTTAATAGAAATTAACATGCAAACAAGCCAAAAACAGTGAACTAAAAAGTGAAGAAAGTACAACATTTGTAGCTCGATTTCTTCATGATCTCCTTGCCTAAGCACAAATCGAACACAAACCGGACCACCACTAGAGCTTCCCTGCCATCCTCTGGACTCAGGACTGGGTTGTGGGACCCGGTGAATAAAGGAATGAAAAGGAAGAATGAGAGGTTCAAAGGTTTAAGTGAGGAAAGGAAAAAAGAATTTTTGGTGAGACTCCTTTTGAAAAAACTAAAAATTCAGCAAGAGGAAACCCTTTGTTCTAATTTTGACCTCCCGAACATGAATCCACATTCATATTTTTGAAATTCAAATCACATTTGAATATAGTGTGTCATACAAAACTGATAGCTATATCACATATACTTGTCGGTTAAAACTCCTTTCCTAATTCGAACAATTCAAATTAATCCAACATACTGTTTTAAGTTTAATCCATATGAGCTAGCAGGGGGACCTAATGGACCTACAGATCATGGGCTCCAACAATCCGAGATTAACCGGTCAAACTCTTTAACCTAATTAATCAACATTTGTTAACTAATGAGTCATTCCACTAAAGTCCCGTAGTTGCACTCCCTCACTTTGTAGATATATTTACATCCACCCGATATATAACCGTAACCTGATGAAGTCAATCTTTCACACAGGTTGTTCGTGGTCTCACTGGGTCAAAATACCGTTTTACCTCCGAGAACACTTCTTGTTCCTTAAGTCCCACTAAACCTTTATAGAACAATTGATTTGTGGTCCAACCAACAAATCTAGTCACTCTCAGCCTAGTGAGAGGGTGGGGCCCCTTGTTCTAGTTTCGAAGTCAACACTTAAGGGAACAACCTATCTACTATCCTTAGAGTCGGGTAGGAGTGAACTTCGTCTTGCACCTTATGTCCCCAGCTATCTACCCGGTCTTACCCCTAAAATGGGAGGTTTATTGAGCCAGCGTTGTTGAGCTACTCTCACTCATGCAAATCTAAGGATAATCCTGAATAAACAGGAGTTCATAGTTAGCTCAGGATTGAGATCGAGTTACCTAGGTCATCAAAATTGAATTAGTCAGTTTTATATAGTAAACAGTGTTATAAAGCAAAAGTGACTAAGTCGTGGTCCAGTGTTATACAAACTCATTGCATAGGATGCCCCCACTTACATATCTCTATATGAACGATTCAGGATCACATCGTTTGTACTAACTATAAAGTAGGTCGCATCCATAGTGTCCCCAGAATAAGGCGCCCAATCTTATCCCTATACTATAGACCATTTCAGGTTATATACTCGAACTTGATCCATGTTTTATGTCATCACAGAAAGTTCAAGTCTACATTAAATAGCCTCGGGACCTTAGTTTATTGGATTCAAGATTATAGTATACTAATTCAATTACAATTTTATCGAAAAAGAAAACACGAAAAATGTTTATCAATTACAAACTACGAGTTTTAGGACATAAAATCCAACAATTATCACAACCATAAACAATGTCCCTCTCGGGCTAATGAGAGGGTGGGGCCCCGTTGTTCAAGCCCTAGAGTCAACACTTAAGGGAACAACCCATCTAGTTTCCCTTCGTCGGGAACGAGTGAATTCCATCTCGCAGAGTTAAGTTCCCAACTACCCATGTGGTTCTGCCCCTGAGAAGGTAGGCATATTGAGTGACAACTCTGGCCTGCTCTCACCCGTACTAGTCAAAGGACAACCCCCTCAGACAGGAGTCTGTAACTCGTTTAGGATTAAGGTCGAGTCACTAATGGTTATCTACGAATTTATTAGTCCTAAACCGTTAACGATGTTACATCAGTAGGTCTAATAATTCACGATCTAATCTTGTACAAACTCATTGCACAGGATGCCCCCACTTGCATGTCAACTACATGAACGAGCTGATTCGCCTCGTTTGTATCAAATACAAAGTGGGTCGCATCCACAGTGTTACCAGGATGAGATTCCCAACCCTATCCATATACCGTAGACCATTCTGGTCATTTACTCGAACGTGATCCTACCTGTGTGTCCACTACACACCGTTCGAACTCTCATAAATGTGAATGACCCTGGAGCTTAGTTTATTGGATTAAGTTTAAAATGCGAGATACAAGGTTTGATGAAAAAATAACTTTTATTTATAAACATCAAATATTACAAATGACACGAGTTTATGGCATACACCCCAACATCCTTAACTTTGTGCACATTACTTCATTATTAGTTTTGAGATAGTAAATTCATAAATTGAGCATAATTTGTTGGGTTTTATGCCCTAAAACTCGTAGTTTGTAATAATGTTCTAATTAAATCAATAAAGTGTTATTGTTATCAATAAAGTGTTATTGTTTAATTCATTATTTTTCTGTATTGCCTTAAGTTAACCCTAAATCCAATAAACTAACATCCTAGGCTATTGGGTACCTCATCCTGGTAATACTATGGATATAACCCACTTTGTATTTGATACAAATACAGTGATCCTACGTGTTCATGTAGACGACTTGTGAGTGGGGATATCCTATGTGATGAGATCGCATAAGACCGAACCACGAAATAGTAACCATTAGATGTAACTTCGTTGACTAGTTAGGTTTCTATTTAAATAGGATGACCTAGGCAACTTGATCTCAATCGTGAGCAGATTACGAACTCCTGTTTGTGAGGGATTGTCCTTTGACTAGTATGGGTGAGAGTGGTCCGAGACGCTGACTCAATAAGCCTACCTTCTTGGTGACAAGACCGAGCAGACGACTGGGGACTTAACCTAGCAAGATGGAATTCACTCCTTCCCGCGTTTAGGGTAAGTAGATGAATGTTCCCTTAAGTGGTGTCTCGAGACTTGAACAAAGGGTCCGACTTTCTCATTGGCCCTAGAGGAACTTCTGTTTATTGGTAGGGCCATAAACAGGTTGTTCATTAGAGGAACATTGAGACTTAAGGTATAAGATGTAACCCAGGGATAAAACGGTAATTTGACCCAACTGGTGTTACGAACATTCGTGAATGATTGACTTGTTGTTATTGGTTGATACCGTGGACACAGAAATATATCTATAGTGAGAAGAGTGCAAATGCGGGACTATAATGGAGTGTTCCCGCAGTTAATGAATGTTGATTAGAAGCTTAATGAGATTAATTGAATAATCTTATATCGTCGGAGCTTCTGATCTGTAGGTCCATTAGGTCCATTTCCTAACTCGTAAAGGGTTCTTAGATCATTTGAATTTGAAATGTTCAAATTCAATTAGGGAATAAGCATGATGTATAGAGATACATTATAATATAAAGTTTTTATATACATTAAAACTTTATAGTATAAATTAATTTGAATATGATTCAAAGTTAATTAATTGAGAGAATTAAATATTTGAAAGAGTTCAAATATTATTTAAATGTGAATGAGATTCATATTTAAAACTATAGGTTAAAATTTAATGTGCATAAGATGTACATTAAAACTATAGGTTAGAGGGAAGATGATTAAATGTGATTTAATCATAATTAAATATATGATATTTAATGCTTATAAAAAAATGATATTTAATTTGATTTTAATTAAATATGATTTAATTAAAATTAAAATTAATATATAATTAAATAAGAATTATTTATTTATATTAATTAATTTTTAATTAATTTGATTAATTATTTAATTAATTAAAAATGGGAACATGTCATCTTGATACGTTCCCACATCTCCCCAACTCCCTCTCGATAGGGAGTGGGGAGTTACCTCCATGTTCCTTTACTTTTTCTCATTTGGATGGTGAAGAACTGATTGATCGAGAAATTCAAGCTGTTGAATTTGGAAAAAGAAAACTCTCTCATTCTCTCAGAGAGAACTAGAATTCCCTTCTCCCAATTGTTGGAGGCTTCCCACCAAGCCTAGATCTAATAACTCAGAGTCATAGGGAGTTTTCACTTTTGGTTGTGTCCTGTTGTAGAAGAGAAGAATAGTGAGAGATGTTGTACTGCTGTGTTGATTTGGAGAGGAAGCAAAGAGTTGTTGATTTCTGGAAACTACAAAGGTAAATATTCGATTTCCTTTAGTTTAGAAACTTCATAGCATATCTAATTGCATTAGTCCATGCTTTAATTACTTGTCTCTGTATTTTGCCAATGTACTGGTATTTGGTGTTAACCAAAAACAAAACAAGTTTAACGATCCAAACACGTTTCCGCTGCTCAAAAGAATTCAGATTCCTTCATAATTATCTTGATTAATGGGCATCATGTATCTTAATTAGGTGAATATTGAAAGATGATTGCTCAAAATTCAAAAGGAAGTAGGATTTAAGCTATTTGCTGGAGCAAAACATCTTCCCCTAGAGCCAAACAAAATTCACATGTGGGAAAAGGGGCTCATTAATTGACATGGATGATGTCAGGTGAATCAACTCCAGTTGGCTTCTAAGATGCTACCACGTGGAAGGAGATGACTAATCAACCTTGATTTGCCCAAAATGAGAGGAAATTTTGGGTAAGCCGTTTTTTGGGGAAGGGAGCTCATATCGATAAGGGAGTACCAACTTTTAGAGAGAGAGACTATCAAGAAGGAAAGAGCAGAGAGAACTTCTGGCGTGAAGACGCCGGAGTGGAGGTTGTTTCCTGAAAAGGAAGCTTCTGTTGAAGCATTCCTTGGAGCCTCAACGAAATATTTGTTGCAACATCTCTTCTTCTTCCCTTTTCTGCAGTTTAATTTCCTAGAATAGTTAATGTTCTATTAATTTTTAGCTGTTCTTTTCTCTGTTTCTCTTTAATTTCGAGCATGAACTAACTCACCCAAAGGTGAAGATTAGAGGATGACTGTATTTTAATCACATTCTAGCTAAGCGAAGTTTATAGTCAATCGATTTTGTTTTTATATGAGCTTAATATCCTCACACGATTTCGTCCGATCAACCATTTCGTTGCTTTATTCTCTTTTGGGAAGAATAGAGAGGGTTGATTTCATAAAAACCACATTAGCTAGTTAGTGCTAACGACTAGTTAAGTGAGGAGATTATGGATAATCACTCGCCTAATGCACTAAACAATATAATAGGTCATTAATGTTGGGTTAATTAAATTAAAACAACAGTTAAGTAGTGATTCGGGAGGATGATGAGGTTGTTGTAGTAAATCGATTAGTGTGAACAGTTGCTTAGCAATAACTAAATACATGAACCCCTCTAATCTAAACCTTGTTATTATAATCTATTGTCTTAATATTTGTTATTATTATGCTTTATATTAAGTGCTATGTTTTCGTTTTGTTGTTGCAATTATTTTGTTTTAACATTTCTAGTTTTATGTTGTTCTGTTACCGTGAAGAATTGTTTGGTTACCAATAAATTTTTTTGAGAATTTATTTGAATAAGATAGGAAATACTATTCCCTGAGGATTTACGATAATTTACTTGCTGCTAAGCTACAAATTGGATAATCATATCAGTCAACATGTTTAACTGCATTCATTGAATACTCGTGTTCTAGAAATATAAAACTTTAACAATAAAATTGAGAGCTAAAAAAGTTCTAACATAGGGAATAACAAAACAAAAAAGACGACAGATGATAATAAATGTTATTAGAAATAAACCATGAAAGTCTCCTAATTGGGAGTATTATTGTGTAGGTGCATACTTGCAAGTTTTCTTACTGTGACCAACCTTTCCATACCTTTCACACTTGACTCACTTTTTAAACTCCATCAATAAGGAATATGTGTCTCTTTGGTCTACCAACAGAACGTTTGATATTTGGTGGCAATATTCTTATGTTCTTCAAGGATTCTGGAATATCCCAACGATCTTCGTTCCCAACAAGATGGATTAAACCAAAATAAATGGAACGCAACGAATTGATCGAATATGATGGAGACACGTAATTCTTAATCGATAAGTGCTTACAATTTAACACACACACATGCATGAGAACATTGAATTTCCAATTGATCCCATATGCAACATGTACAACTTCTATTAGTAAAGTCCACTTCATGTTAACTTATTCCATCAATTACTTGATATGAATGATTATTAACAGGATATACCTGAAAATTTTGAAATTAATATATTAATTAGTATAAAAAATGTAGTATTATATATCATATAGTATATAATATAAATATATTTAGTATGTACCTGCATTCTACGACCGTTGTAGATCATTTCTTGTAATTCTTCTTCGTAGCTTTTGTTAGGTATATTACTTGGTAACCATCATCATTTTTTCTCTTGTAAAACCACGCTTGAATTACCATTCGTATGGATTCTAACATAGGAGTAATTGGAAACTCTCTCGATTCTAAAATGACTTCATTAAAACTTTATGAGATGTTATTTTTCATAATTGTATATCGGTGACATGGAGCAAAAGCACGAGACCATCGCGAAGGACCAATCATTTCCAAATCATGACGAATACCAGGGGCAACACATTCTAACTTCTATATGTTTTTTTCAAAATTAATTATGTTGAATGCCTTAGCTATTGCATAATATAAGTCACTAACAATTTTTCCTTTGTACTTCAATCTCAAGTCCCTTAACAAGTGAACTATACAAATGACATGAAAACTATTAGGGAATACTTTAGAAACTGTTGAGTTGTATGTCCTAAAACTCGTGGTTTTGTAAACTTAGTGTATATTCTATTTTGCAATAAAGTTGTTATTAAGATTTATTCAGTAAAGGTGTTATTGAATAAAGTGAATTGTATATTTTGAAACCCTAATCTAATAAAGAACCCATGGCTATAGGATGTATACTTGAACTTTATGTGTGACATAAAAGTGGATCAGATTTAAGTTATAACCAGAACGGTCTATAGTATAGGGATAAGGCTGGGTACCTTATCCTGGAGACACTATGGACGCGACCCACTTTGTAAAGTACAAACGATGTGATCCTGAATCGTTCATGTGGAGACATGCGAATGGGTGCGTCCTATGCAATGAGTTTGCATAAGATCGAACCGAGAAATAGTCACTTAGACTTTATAACTCCGTTTACTGTCTTAACTGACTATACTCATACGATGACCTAGGTAACTCAATCTTAATCCTGAGCATACTATGAGCTCCTGTTTATTCGGATTATCCTTAGATTTGCTTGGGTGAGAGTGGTCCGAGATTGCCGACTCAATAAGTCTCCCATTTCAGGGATAAGACTGGATAGATAGCTGAGAACATGGTTCTGCAAGATGGAATTCACTCCTACCCGCTTTAGGGGTTAGTAGAGAGGTTGTTCCCTTAAGTGTTGACTCCGGGTCTTGAACAAAGGGCCCACCCCTCTCATTGGCCCGAGAGGGATTCGGTTTGTTGGTTGGACCACAAACCAGTTGTTCATTAGAGGATCAGTGAGACTTAAGGAACAAGAAGTAATTACAGGGGTAAAACGATTATTTGACCCAGCTGTAAATACGAACAACCTGTGAAAGATCGACTTACTAATCATGGTTATATCGAGTGGATAGAAATATATCTACAGTGAGGAGAGTGCAATCAGTGGGCTTTAGTGGAGTGGCCCGGTGGTTAATGAATGTTGATTAGCTAGGCTAAAGAGTTTGGTCGATTAATCTCGTATTGTTGGAGCTCATGATCTGTAGGTCCATTAGGTCCCCCTTACTAGCTTGGACTAAGCCTTGTAACAATTTGAGAGAAAAGAATTTGAATTACTCAAATTCGATTTATGGAGAAAACGTTAATTATATGTGATATACCTAACGTGCCATAGAATAATTATGAATTAAACTATGATAAAGAAGAGGTGGACATATTTGAATATGATTTAAATATTGGTTCGGTTTATAACATGAATAGGGATTCATGTTCAAACAGTCGATTTAAGAAATCGGGATTGGTCCAATTATTTAATTTGGTATTTGATATTTAAATTAAATAATTAATTAAAATGTTTATTGAAGCTTTATATGATGAAAATTTGAGGTAATTGAGAGGAAGTTTGCAGAAATTTACATTGACTTAGTTTTGAACCATTCTCCTTCTCTCATAAAATTCTCTCAATCTAAGATCTCACAATCTGTTCCAAGGCCTGAGAATAGTAGGGAAGACACTAGAGGTTGTCCACAAAGTGTTTGTGACAAAAGATTACCCACAGATTTGAAGAATTCAGAGTTTGAAAGGTATGCGCTCTTACTCTCTGTTTTTCCAGATTTGAGCATTAATTTTATTTTGCAAAATTGATCAACTTAGAGTGTTCAAGATCCTTAATTGCTTCAGTTTTTTTAATATAGACTACTTCAGGAACAAATTTCAATATACTCTTGTGCCTATCAGAAATGATAACAAAGATCTTCTCGATCACTAATGACAGACTTTAGTTATATTAAAAACCATTCCCATGATAAATCATTCTCCAAGTCAATAATTCGACAACCCAATGGAAATATAATCGTTGCCATCCATACGTACAACTGACAATAAATTACCAGAGAACTTGTTCTGCATAAAAGTACCATCAATGGAGATGATTGGTGTACAACTCTTCCAACCATAAATTGAAGCAGATAATGACATGTAAAAAGTACAAAAAAAAAACAACTGTGGTCATTTAGCTTAATAGACGTATATGTACTTGTCCATACACAATATATTAGAAATATTTATTGTAAAATATAGTGTATGAATAATTAGTAATGCAAATCACATGTCAAGTACCTGGATTTTTTTAAATCTCAGCATATGAGAAAACGATGGAATCTTTGACTAAGAATTTGCATGTAATCCTCTAATTTTATCCAATGTTGCATTTTGAGCATGCCACACTCTTTGGTAACTAATGTTGATAACATGTTTAGAACAAATATAATTCTTAATTTCCTTTAAAATACTGATGATGTTTTTTATCTGTGATCATTCATAACGTTCAAAGATACGAATGACCACTAACTATATTCTTGACAATTCACGTTTCGCTTTTTTTATCTCCATATCAAGAGGCACGAACAATCCAATTGCAGGATTCGATAACACATCTAATGACAAGCCTTTCATGGTTCGACAATAGAACACAATGCATTATGTAAATTAAACTTTCCACTAAACAAGTCATTCACTTTAATTTGGAACATCAATTTGGTGCTAAAATTTACCATGAGATTGGAATTAGTGGAGCTGAGTCAGCTTGAAGCATATTGTCCAATATCACTGATATACTATGTAAAAATAATTTGACAAACCATTGAAGATACTGCTAAAAAACCAACAAACATCTCGGACATCTAACAATTTCATACCCCTGCCTATAAATGATTGAACTCCAATATTATCCTTTATATTGGGGTATTCGTAATTTCCTAAAATTGATAACTTCATCATTACTACATCTATCAGATATTTTGTAGTCGATATAATTGTCCCTCTCGTTCCAATTACCATCATATAAAATGCATGTTCGAATATAGTTAGTAATAACACATAAATCACACACAAGATATATATACGTTAAAATGAAAAAAAATATTTACTCATTCAAAAAAAAATGATCAACCTACAAAAGTAAAATCATGAAAAGGGTTTAACAATGTGGGTTTCAAAATATAACAGTATGAAAGGTGAAGAAATGAAGTGTGGCATGTAAATAGTAACCAGAAAATATCTACATAATATTAAAATTAAATATATAAGGAAAATTATGAAGAAATCGAAATGGTATTAAATAATTTATTTATTATGAATTGACCTTCCTAAATTAGAATCCGTATCATTAATAACTAAAAAAAAAATAAATGAATTAATTGGAATTAGAATAGATGACCAGAATTACTCATTAAACTTCTTTAGTTGGCAATGTGGCTACCCGCAAATCCCAAACCCCTTCACCCATTGTTAAATTTAGCCACCGGCTAATCTTCAACTCTCTAATGATAAATCTTCATTTACTTCCTAAAGTACTCCCACACTTGGCCTATGAAAAGGGGCCCATAAACCTGGAATGTACAACAGTAGGTAAAACATAACATCAATCTATTTAGTATGTAGGAGCAACATAGTAATAAATCTTGAACTGATGTTATGTTTTTTCTACATATTATAGCTTAAAATGTATTGTACATCCCAGGTCTATCAAGTGTGGGAGTACTTTTTGGCTCCAGTTCATGCATCTTAAGCTATTCATGTATCAAGCTACTCAATTGCTATGGAACTTATAATTTTTCTAATTTATCAGTAGTTTCATCTTTGTATTTTTTTGTGATGAAACAACTTCGACTCAACCAACTCTATTCAACCAGCAACCCAAGACTGTGAGGGAAGCAAACAAGCTCATTCCCCATTTAAACCTTTGTTTTAAGATAATATACCAATTATTGAGAATTTAATGACAAAATCAATTCTATCACCATCACAAATTAATGAAAAGTTGTCATAAATAAATGTAAATTTAACGTTATTAAGAAAATTACATGCAGAGGAGAAACTAAAAATTCAAACATAGAATAAATAAGATAAGCCAACATGAATATTGCTCAACATAATTGACATCTAGTCCTTCATTTGAGGTGAGATGTTTTAAATCCCATATCTCACCTTTGTTATACTAAAAGAGTTTAAAATAAATAAGATACCTTATCCATCCATGGCTCTAATTATTACTAAATACTTCAGTTTTTTTTTTTCTTCTTTTATTCACTCAAATGGTTAGCAGATGTCCTGATCCACTATTCTTTCTTCTTTTATTATTATTATATATAAATCTGCGTGTAAGAATAGCTTTACAAAACAATAACTGCAGTTGCATTTCATATATATATATACATACATACATATATATATATTAACTGCAGCATTTGCAATATACAGACAGCATATGAATAGAGCCACTGCAAGCAGCAATGCCTCCGTGAAGGCATCCTCATTTTGGTCCACAATTTTGCAGACTTTCATAGAATTGTTTCTTAGTACTGTCCAAACTTCCCAGCCATTTATGCTCCTAAAGAATGCGCTCGACTCCATCGAACAATGCTTTTGCATTACAAAATTGTCAAAATACAATCAATCTTCTACTCTCGGATTGTCCTTTTCAAATTCTTCTTCTCCATGGGATTTCTGGGGAAGAAAATGCAAGCCACCAACAAAGCAAATGCAAAACCAGCCACCCCACTCAATGGTTGTTGTGTGTCAATGCCCATAGTCCAAACAGGATGATGAATGGGGATGGAGGCCTTATAGCTTATGAATCCACCCTTCTGAAAAATAAAACTAGATGCCGTTATACCTGCACGTAAGCCGATAGGAATTGACAGGCAGCCTTTCCTCCTTTGGCGAGCACCCGCCAAACCCAAGGATAACACCCATAAAACCGGTATTGCTTGCAGTGACCTGAAAGCCAGCCAACATTTATCTCAGTTATTTTCAATCCCACAAGACGACTCAAGGCTGCATTGACAAGCAGATGCTCTTCCAAAGTACACTATAGAGAGCAGTTCAATAAAAATAGAACCTTCTAACCCTAACACGAGTTAAAGATCAGAATATGCAGATCGAATTTTGCTAAGAACCTTATTATGAAGCAGTCCAGAAATAGAACTCTGGATCAAAGCATATTAAACTTGCCTCCTAAAATTATGAGAGCCTTTTTTCGATTATTTTACAAGGCACCCTTCAAATTCTATGGAAATAGAATAAATGGTTTCACAACTTTTTCTTAAATTTTCATTTTGAAAATGTAATATAATGAATAGGTAGGAAAAAGAAAAAAAATTGTAATATAATGAACATGTCAAGAGAGCTCATTAAATGTGGTTTGTATTTTGTTATTTAGTTACAATTTTCACAACTGTATTAGGTGAGATAAGCCTGTTATCAGAGCTTCAAAGGTCTCACGACCATTAGGAACCCGTAAGAGGTTAAGAATGGCGGAGAGAAGTTCATCCGATTTGATTAGTGCTCCACAAGTCGTGAAGGTAATCAATTTGAGTAAAAAGATGACTATAGTAAAACTTGATGAGGAAAATTTTCTTCTATGGAAATTGCAAGGGTCAACAGGCTTAAGAGGTCACGAATTATTTCAGCACATCAAGGAAGAATGTGATGTTCCTCCGAAATATTTGAATTCAGAAAGCTCCTCAAGTATTATTGATAATCCCATGAAATGGGAGTAAATTATCACAATTTCGCTCTTAAATCTTGCTAAAAATTGAGTAACTTGCTTTCCGTTGTCAGTTTGGGCTCTTATTTGGATAATTAATTAAGCAAGAGTGTGTAATGAAAAATCGTCTATTTGTCTTTTATTTTTGTTGATTTTTCTCCCATTTGGACAGATTTTTCATAATATAAAGTTGAGCTGATGAAAATTGAGTTTATAGACCGTTTTGATAGATTGACAGCTGAATGTGGATTATCAATGCTACAATATTGTTCAACCCATTTCTAATGTGGTTGCCATTGCTGCAACATTGCGAATCACATCTGGAAGCAGAATTTTACGTGTGTTTTAAAGATGATGTCAACATGTGAGTCACCATTTATTAAAATGAACCAATAGTGAGTTGCCACATGTATTAGGTGTGCCAAATCAACCCTTATTGAGAAAGAAAAGAGAAGTTTCCATTGTGAAAAAGGGGGGAAGCCGTAAGGAGAAAAAAGCCCACAAATTTAGAAGGAAGGAGGAGCTGCTGTGCTGGGAGCTATTTTTGTAGAAGAAGAAGAATATTTTTCATCCTCTACTCTTTCTTCCTCATTTTCTTGCTGGTTTTTCATTCGTATTGTTGATTTTTGTTTTGCTCTAAGTTTTCTTAAGCTTTTAGCTAGGTTAGCATACTTTTAAAGCCATTTTGGTGTAAGTATTAGTTAAATCTCTCAAGATGATGTTGATTTATGAAATCTTAAGGTATATTTTCAGTTTTAAAGTTATGGGGTAAGTATTTTAGGGCTGGAATTTGAAGTTGGATGTGGTTGTTTGAACTCTCTTGACTCAATGTTCATTTACGAAGTTATACTTTCATTTGTGGTGTTTATTGCAAGTTCTTATTTGAGTTTGATCGCCTTAAGTAAGCATTAGCTCGTTCTTAATACTGAAGGGGTTAGGAATAGGTGGATCAAACACAAATGAAGTAAGTGACTTCTCAAGGGCTACAAGTTGTAGGGTGTAGACATGCATTCTAAGCTTGTGATTTTAGGGAATTGGATCTTTTTAGTGTCTGTTAGCATTGGGTTTTCGTAGACATATGCTTAACTCTGTGTTGAAGGTAGGAAAATCGAGTTCGAGAGGTTTCGGGTTAGTTTTAGTTGAAAATTCTCTTCTGTATAACATTGTGGTGTCTGATGCTGTAGCATTGTTAGCCTCATTTGGGAAAAAACAACCATTGCCTTCCTAAATTCCAGTTCCCTATTTTTATCATTTTAGTACGTGTTTAGCCTCTCAAATCTTTGTTTAAAGCTAGATTTTACCCCTTTTAAGTCTCTCTTACTTTAATGCTTGCTTCGGTGCTTGTTTCTAGTGATTATTTTCAATGAATTTACTCACACTAGTTCTCGTGAGATCGATCTTGTTTACCATTTACTACCTACAACTGCGTATGCTTGCGTAGTGAGTTTTTGCACAACAATTACATGCAATCTGAATCAAGAGTATGATCATTGTTGGTTATTTCCTTATTTGTTAATAAGAATATTTTGTATTTATTGCATTATAGGTGCTGGAATATTTTTTCTTTTTCTGTAAATGTAGGTTTCTCCTATATAGAAAGCCTTTATCCCCCCTGTGAATATACAAAAAATATTTCTACTCCTGATATTTTGTACATGGTATCATAGTAGAAACCCTAGATCTGTAAAAAAAAAAAAAAAAGAAAAAGAAAAAATTCGCTGTCCCCAAACTTGTTTTCTCGCCGGAAGTCTAGGATCTCGAACCCAAACATTTGCGACTACGTCCGCAACCTGAAACCCAAACCATTATCATTGCCGGCAGTCCAGGACCTCCATCGTTACCGAACCCAAACAGATCCGTGAACTCAGACACCTGCGACCGAAACCCATAACCGTGAGCTACGATCTACGCATCTGCTCACCCGTAACATCGTCGTCAGTTGGTCTATTAATCGTCGATCGTTGCTAGAGTTCATTGTCCGCTGTCCGCCGCCCACTACATCTTGCTGTTTGCCGTTCGCCGTCTAGCATCGCCATCTTGCCCATCTTCTTTGGGTTCAGTTGTTCACGGTTTATATTTTAAGCAATATGTTGGAAAATATGTCTCTTCCCGTTGTAATAGTCTCAGATAGTAGGATCTAGGCCAACAACCCTATCGTCCAAATTACTACCATTCAGCTTAATGGCAATAACTTTCTTCGTTGGTCGCAAAGCGTTCAAATGTACATTCGAGGATGAGGGAAGATTGGATATCTTACCGGAGATAGAACCATGCCTGCAGAAGACGATCCCTCGTTCGCTGTATGGGATGCTGAAAACGCCATGATGATAACCTGGTTAGTAAATTCCATGATAGAAGATATAAGTTCTAATTATTGTGTTATTCTACTGCTAAGGAATTATGGGAAAGCATGGCCCAGATGTATTTCAACCTAGGAAATCAATCACAAATATTTGAACTCAATCTTAAACCGGGTGATCAGGAAACATTCACCCTTGTTGCTAAAATTAACTCTATTAGAGTATAGTTATCTATTGCTGTCAATGCAGATTGGCCCCTTTATCAACTTGATGTCAAGAATGCGTTTCTTAATGGGGACCTTGAGGATGAGGTATTTATGGATCTTCCACCTGGTTTTGAAAAAGAACTTGGGATTGACAAAGTGTGCAGATTAAAGAAAGCTCTCTATGGGCTTAAACAATCTCTGAGGGCGTGGTTTGAACGATCTGGAAAAGTAGTTATGAACTATGGATTTTGTCAAAGTAAAGCTGATCATACTATTTACTATAGACATACTGAAAATAACAAAGTTGTCGTTCTAATAGTGTATGTTGATGATATTATTATCACAGGAAATGACGAAGCAGGAGTGGCTACCCTGAAGAGACAACTAGCAAATGAATTCCAAATTAAAGACTTGGGAATTTTGAAGTACTTTCTAGGAAAGGAATTTGCTATGTCAAAAGAAGGTATTCTTGTAAATCAAAGGAAGTATATCATTGATTTACTTGAAGAGACAAGTTTACTTGGGTGCAGAACAACAAAAACTCCTATTGAGCCAAATTTGAAATTGCAAATTGCAACAAGAAAAAAGGTAAAAGAAAGAGAAAAATATCAGAGGCTTGTGGGGAGACTCATTTATCTGTCTCATACACGTCCGGACATTGCTTTTGCAGTAAGTGTGGTAAGTCAGTTTATGCATGCCCTAGGAAATTCTCACTTTGAAGCTGTTTACAGAATCCTTAGATATCTAAAAGGTACTCCTGGAAAAGGGGATACTATTTAAGAAACATGATAATTTACACGTCGAAGTTTATACTGATGCTGACTGGGCAGGAAGTACGACAAATAGAAGATCTACTTCTGGATACTGTTCCTTTGTTGGAGGGAACCTAGTTATCTAAAAGCAAAAAACAGAGTGTGGTTGCTAGGAGTAGTGCTGAAGTTGAATTTAGAGCCTTAGCTCATGGAATTTGCGAGGGCATATAGATAAAACTATTATTGGAGGAATTAAAATTCATTCAGAATAAACCAATACATATTTACTGTGATAACAAGGCAACTATTTCCAACCCACAATCCAGTCCTTCATGATAGGACAAAACATATTGAACTTGATAAACATTTCATAAATCAGAAGATTGATGCAGGAGTAATATATACTCCCTATCTCCCTACAGAGCAACTAGCTCATGTGTTAACAAAGGGTCTTCCCAAATTACAGTTTGACAAGATGATCTCCAAGCTGGCAATAAAAGACATATTCAAACCAGCTTGAGGGAGAGTGTTGGTTATTTCCTTATTTGTTAATAAGAATATTATGTATTTACTGCATTATAGGTGCTGGAATATTTTTTCCTTTTCTATAAATGTAGGTTTCTCCAACATAAGAAACCATTTAATCTCACTGTGAATATACAGAAAATATTTCTACTCCTGATATTTTGTACCATCACTATATTCATCAAGATAGTCTAATAACAACATGGCTCCTAGGGTCAATGTTGAATTCATTACTCTCGGAGATGCTCAAATGCGACACAACTGTGGACTGAAAAATCGTGAATGCAAGATTTTCTTCGAGAAACATGGCCAAGGTTATGGATTCAAAATCGAAACTAGAGATGATGAAAAAAGGGAATTTGAAATTAGAAGAGTGTTTTATCAAGATAAAGAATCTTGTTGTTTCTCTTGCAACAGGAGGACAAAAAATTTCAAACGAAGATCATGTTATGCATATTTTGACGGGTTTAGGGCCTAAATTCAATTCGACTGTATCAGTGTAACTGATAAGGATGAATCACCATTACCACAAAAGGTGTATTCGGCGTTACTTAGGAAAATCAGATCATAAGAAACATGACGATCAATCCTGATGGATCTTGTGGGCTTGAAATTTTAAACAAAGGTCCAACAAGTGAAAATCAACATTAATTGAGAGGAAACGACTTTACATGAGTACGAACACAGGAGCTTGCAAATGCATTCTTACTACTTCATGATCTAAATCGTGATAATCAATGGTATCTTGACTCCAGTGCATCGAACCATGGAACAAATGATCTTGATTGTCTCTAAATATCAAGGTGACAACAGAGTATATGGGGATAATGGCACAACTCTAGAAATCTATAATATTGGATCCTCTTTCTTTAAATCTCCCACAAATTCATCTGTTTTTCAGCTTCGGAATCTACTTCATGTTCCCAAATTACAAAAATCTCATTAGTGTGACTTAGTTTGCCCGTGACAATAGTCTTCTTTGAATTTCACCCTAATTTTTGTTGTGTGAAGGAGCTGTCAAGTGGCCGAACTCCAAGGCAAGTAGGTTGATGAACTATACACATTAATTTCGAAAAAAGCTCATCCTGAAGTCTCAGAGTCTCATGGATGCTTGTCCTCATCCATTCCCACACATCAAATATTACACTGTTACTTCAACAAATAATACCTGTACATGTATTTCTGCTTTTGACATATTACACTGTTATTTATGAGCTAACTCCCTCAGGGATTCGGAATGTGAATGCCTTAAGGGAAGACAACAAAGCTCCAAAGCAAGAGCAATTTGGTTAAACCTCCAAGGAAGTTTACTTTTGGTGATTTTATTGCGGGAAGCTTCAGTTGACCATCTAAGGTTACCTATCAAGCTTGAGTTCAGCACCGAAAGGGTTGAACTGAAGTGGAGTTCCCAAAAGTAATAGAGTAAAGGGGCTTAGACATAAAACCCGAACTTTGACCCTAGGCATAGGGCAAGACTCCAAAACTACAGAGCCATGGGCATGAACACCTGAGATAGATTGGCCATAGACATATAGGTTCAATCACTCAGCCTCCTAATGATACTTCAAAGAAGGTCAAATGGGAGTAGGGCTCGGTTTACTTCGTTTGGACGGGTTAGTCGAATCACATCGCTTAGCAGCTGATCGCTGACGCAGTGCTACGCAATTGCGTTGCGGTAGTAGAAAAACGTAACTATGCGACAAGGCAGCGCGACGCAATTGCGCTGTTTTTCCTTCTTGAGCTAGTACAACCTATTGCCGCGTCATTGCCGCACCGCGCTGCAAGGCGTAACTGCAAAGTGAGGCAATTGCCCAAGAGTTGCATTGTCTCTTATTAGCGGACTTAGCATTTTGAATCCCTACTTTCTCATTACTGTATTTACTTTTAGACACAATCACCACACCAACCAAGTCACATTTGGTTACCGTTTTGCATTCGGTCTACAAGTTGTTTAACTCCCGATTGATTTTATTACTCTGTTCCCTTGGGCTCGATACTCTGGAATACTTCCAGTTTTATATTACCTTGATCGCGTTCGCTTGCGCGTTTTCGCCCTATCACCCCATCATCGTCGAGTTCATGTCAGAGGGAGGACGACACACTTATCTATGAGATCGTCTCTCCTTCATCTCTCCCTACTCCGTCTCCTTCAACACCTAGCCCTCAGCGTCCGCCTATTACCCAAGTTTACACTAGACGGATACCACAACAACCTTCAGATACATGTCCTATACCAAGAAAGGTATTTATCCTAAAACATTCTCATGTGGTAACCTATCTCCATGGATCATTGATTTTGGAGCTTTTGATCATATAACTAGTTCTTCTCATTTTTTTTAACTCATACTCCTTCGTATTCTAATGAAAATTCGAATTGCAAATGACAGTTTTTCTTCTGTTGCAGGAAAATGAACAATTAAATTGATTGAAAATATATCTTTAAAGTTTGTCCTCTATGTTCCAAAATTAGTCTGTAACCTTTTATTCGTCAACAAACTTTCTAGAGATTCTAATTTTCGTGTTATATTCTTTGAATCTCATTGTATTTTTTAGAATCAGGAATCAGAGAAGATGATTGGAAGTACTAGAATGCTCGATGGTCTCTATTACTTCGATGAAGGTTCTTTAAGCAATAAAATAACTCAAGGTCTCAATAGTATTAGTTCTCTCTCTAGTAAAGAATGAGTTATGATTTGACATCTTAGACTAGGACATCCTAGTTTTTCTTATCTTAAGTATTTATTTTCAAATTTATTTAAGGGAATTGTTCTTCTTTTGGGTGTGAAAGCTGCATTTTAGAAAAAAATCATTGTTCCACTTATTTCCCAAAACCTTACAAAGCTTCCAAACCTTTTTATTTAATTCATAGTGATGTTTGAAGTGCTTCTAAGATTAGGACTCATAGTGGGAAAGATGGTTTGGTACTTTTATTAATGATCATCCTCGCTTATCTTGGGTTTATTTAATGTTAAAGAAATCTGAGGTGAAAGACATTTTTATAAATTTTTATAATCTGATTGAGACACAATTTAAAATCAATATTTGCATTTTGCACTCAGATAATGGAACTATTTTAATGATTCTTTTGGTGAATTTTTGAAAGATAAAGGTATTGTTCATCAGTCTACTTGTCGGGATACTCCTCAACAGAATGAGATTGCTGAAAGGAAAAATAGGCATTTACTAGAACTAGCTCGTGCTATAATGTTTTCCATGCATGTTCTGAAATATTTATGAGGTGAAACAATTCTCACAACAGCTTACCTAATAAATAGAATGCCTAGTAAGATCTTGAATTTTAATTGATCTTTAAAACTGTTTTTCCTACCTCTCGCATATATTTTGATTCACTACTTATGTTCACATACCTAGTCACTTTCGGTCAAAACGTGGTACGATGATTCTTAGCAAAGATGCAATTTTCACACTGAAACACGGAGCAATCAATTCCTTTAAATAAGTCTAAGAACAAATATTTTAAATAAAAAAAACTGGGATGTCCAGTCGACGATGCGATTGTTTCTTTAACAGAGAAAGAATTAACACTACTCAAGACTTGAACTTTTTTATCACTAGTTGGTTGTTCATCAAAATAGTAGAGATCATCAAGCATCCTAGCACGCCCAATCGTCTACCCGAGTCCTGATCCTAAAAGATGCAGTGAGTGCCAAAAAAGGTAATATGACAATTAGCATCCCTAGAAATTTTACTAACAGAGAATAAGTTACAACTAATTTGGGGACAAGAAGGACAGATTGTAAGATAATGTTTCTAGTTAAATGAATAGTTCCCTTTCCTGCAATAGAAGTGAAACTACCGTTGGGAATTCGAATTTTTTCATTGCAATACACAGAGGAATATGAGGAAAAAATATGTGAGGAACTGGTCACATGGTCAAATGCTCCAGAATCTATAACCCACAGAGAGGAATTAGACAAGATAGAGCGAAAGGTTAATTACTTGTTTGAGCCAAGGAAACACTAGGATTACCAGATGACGAAGTGACGTTTAGCAGTTTAAGGAGTTAATCAATTTGCTCTTGAGTGAGTTGACTAGAGTCAACAACATTGGCAGTAGATTGAGTATTAGTTTTCTCATTTTTCTTAGTGCTTTTCCAATTTGGGGGTTTCCCGTGAAGTTTCCAACATGTTTCACGATTGTCTCGTGGCTTATTACAGTACTCACACCATACTCGAGGCTTGATTGGTGGAGTAGAAGCCTTATTTGCAATTGGCTCAACCACCATATCTGAGGTTTCAATAGTGCTAACAAATTTTTTGCCAAGCATAACATTGCGACGACTTTCTTCCTTGCAAACTTCAGAAAAGACTTCGATAATAGACGGAAGAGGATTCTTACCACGTATTCTACTTCTGACATCATCAAACTCATCAGTGAGGCCAGCAAGTAATTCGTAAACACGACCCTCCTCTACAACTTTCTTGTGGCGACTTTGATCTTTGGTTGACTCTCATTCATACGTGTCAAAGAGATCTAGGTCTTGCTAGAGTGTTTTCAGCGAGTGAATTTATTCTGTAACGGTGTTGTCTCCTTGGCGAATCTTTCTCAATTTGAGTTTCAACTCAAACACTTGTGCTTGGTCTTCCAAGTCAGAATACATCTCATTTAGACTTCCCCATAATTCATTTGCAGTCGAGTAACACATATAATTGCGGCTTATCCTCTCGTCCATAGAGTTGACCAACAACGTCATAACCATGAAATTCTCAGCATCCCAAGTGGCAAACAATGGATCATCTTCATTAGGTACTTTTTTCCTCCATTAATGTAGCCAATTTTTCCTTGTCCACGAATGTACATCCGAACACTTGGGGACCAAAGAAGGAAATTATGTCCATTAAGTCGGATGGTGGTAATTTGAACATTCGGGTGATTGCGCGTGTCTGAGACCTTAGCTATCAAAGGCTTGTCTTCAAACATCTTGCTAATTTAAAGAGAGATAAACCCTATCAAACAATTACCAATAAAAACCAATATAATGCACAAATCGAGCCTTAAAAAAAACAGAGAACAAAGGAAAAAATGGAAAGAAATCACGAAAAATAGAGCATATTTGTTGGAATCTGTCGACGGTCGAAGATGGTGACCGACGAAGGTGGAGAACGTTGGACTGAGTGCCAGAAACTGTCGAAGATGTCGGACAACAGTGGCTCATGGTCGCTGATTGCTTCGAAAGTTGTCTGTTCATGGATTGCAACTTGTCACACTCGCGCGAGCTCGCATCAAGTCGTCGTCGGAGAAGCATCATCGGCGCGCGGTACAAATGGCGGAGTAGGGTTGAAGTGGCGACAACAGTGGTGGCTAGGGTTAAGGTTAGAATAAAATTAGGGTTTTTTTTTTCTGATACCATGCTTAAAATATCACTAATATTAGAATATAGTAAGTCTATTTCTCATAATGTTTAATGTTACAAACCTATCTTAAATAGATGAAAACTCTAAAATATTAAAGGAAAGAATTTAACACATAATTACAAAATAATTACAACAAATAAATACAAATAAGGAAAGAATCAATCTCATGAACCAAGAACAACCTAATTACTATATTCATAAAATACAATTTAACTAATATAAGAACTCTAACAAAAATAAATTAAAAAGAAAACCAAAATAAAAACCAACCAACCAAGAAGACCATAGGGTGGGAGGAAAATATAATCGAACACTAAATATTTTACCTCTGTAATATTGCGAAAGCGAGCCCTGAGATGATAATCCCTGGGTAGTATCCGAGATCCAATGCAATTTCTTCCGTTAACCATGATCTAAAGAGCAATTCTTCCACTGCTGTCACAATTATTGATGATATAATTCCAATACTAACCAGCAACATACTTCCTCCAAACACCTTCAACCATGAAATCAAGTTTACCAAAGTTGGAATAGTTGGCCATGAAAGAGTTGTGTAACCAAGAAATCCATTTACAAATTGGATTCCCAAGAGAACCCCAACTCCTCCCAAGAAGGCCATTACAAAATCATAAATCTGCAGGCAAGGAGCTCAATATTATTAGTGCTGATTGACAACTAAAGTTTTTTAGAGAATAAACTTTTCTTATTTCACAAATATATTCAACAGAAATAATGAACCTGGAATTTTGTTAGCTTATGCTTTAATATTTTTCTTAATTATATTTATTAGCTGTAATTAAATTGTAATCATCTCGGTAAGTTTTTTTTTCCCTTTTATGTATTACGGCTTTCTTTTACTTCAGAAAGACCCCTTGTAATCATTGACAATATGGGAGAATAAACAATTATTCTATTCAATTTCCATTGATATTTAGCATGGTGTCAGAGCATAAAATAAAATACTCAAAATAAGTCATTGCTGCTGCCTCTCGAGTGTATGCCGTTGTTCGACTTAGATCATGTCGTTCGACCACAGGACCGTGAAAATTTGTTTCCATCCATGTTTCTTTCTTTCCTTTCTCTTATTCTTGTTATAAATTGTTGTATTACCATATATGATACGGAGAAAAATGCACATGTTGGAACTAACAACCGGGGAGGAGGAAAATCAGGAAATAAGGATCATTTAGCATGCACTTATTGCCAAAAAAAAAAAAAACAAGGCATACCAAGGATAAATGTTAGAAGTTGCACGGCAAACCCACCGATTATCTGAATTCAAGCTCAAAAATAAAGGTAAGGTAAATAAAAGGCCTGAACAAGTTCATATTTCACCAACTCAAAAAAACGAAAGGTCGGGAGACACTTCTGTGGGTCAGCTCGCCGTGATCTCCTCCCTGGTTTGCTGTGTTGGTTTGGGTCATAGAGTGTTCGGTTTGTAGTCTTCACAGCCACTCCTTATTTGGAAACTTTAAGGTTTGCCGTGATTCTGATTTAAAACCCTAGTTTATTTTTTTTTTTGTTATGGTCGAAAAGAAAGTTATAGTGATGTCGGAGATTATCTCTATGGTGTCAAAGATTACAGAACATATGCTTAATGGGTCTAACTTCATGGCGAACAAACAACCGTCATTATCTTTGGAGTCTTGATATAGATGATTATGTCATCGCGAAATCACGACCGACTGATGATACTCGGAAGAATTGGTTATGAGATGATTCTAGGCTTATTCTACAAATAAAGAACTCTATTGAGAGCGACATAGTTGAGCTGGTTAATCGTTGTGATGTCCCAGAGCTCTTTTTTTGACAAGGTAACAAACGAAATTTCATTGATAAAATGAAACGAGACTAATGCTCAAAATACAACAAAAAGAAAAGAACAGACAATATCCAAAACAACATGAGACAAAACTTAAAGGGAGAACCAAAGAAGAAGAACACCTCTTCAAAAACAAACAAAAAGAACTCAAGTACAGGAGAAGAATTTCCAAACATACTTTCAAGAACCGAAGAAAGACCAATGGCCCAATTCTACAAATAACTGAGAAAGAGAAACCAATGACTCTAAAAAGGAGAACACTCCATAAAGAAGCCCTCAAAGGAACAGACTCAAGCTGCACCAAAGTTGATGTCCAAGAGCTCTTAGAATACTTGGAATCTCTTTACCCTAGAAAAGGGAACATTAGTAAAGTGTTGAATGTGTGTAAAACTCTCTTTCAACCTGATCAAGGCGAGAAATCTCTAACTAGTTATTTTATGGAGTGCAAAACAATGTATGCAGAGAATTTAATGTTTTGTTCCCGTTAGTACTGATGTGAAAGTTCAAACTACCCCGTGTGAACAACTATTCATTATGAATTTTTCGGTTGTTGTTGCCTCTAAATATGATATGGCCAAAGATCAAGTTTTGTCTAGTTTAGAAATCTCTTTGTTGGAAGATGCTTATACTCGAATACTTCGTACTGAGAAGTCGCAAGCGATCTTGCCATCTGAGTTTAATAGTGCCTTAGTTGGACAGACCGGTGAGTATAAAGAAAATATAGGGGCTAGACCCACAATGTTTGGAGGAAATTCAAACACTCAGATAGCAAACCTACCTTTGTGGAAGACAGTCAAATCTATAAATTCCTCGTTGGCCTAAATGTTGAATTTAATGAGGTTAGAGGGAGAATACTTGGCAAACCTACCCTTCCTACTATTAATGATGTTTTCTCTAAAGTTCGCAAGGAAGAGGGTCGTCGAAATGTAATGATTGGAAAGAAAGTGTGGTTCTGCTGAAAGTTCCGCTTTAATAGTCGAGGCTTCAACACACAAGGCATCATACCAAACAACCAAGACCAATGATAAACCTCGGGTTTGGTGTGACTACTGCAACAAACCTCGACATACTCGTGAGACTTGTTGGAAACTTCATGGGAAGGCTGCTAATTGGAAAGGTAATAGGCAAGGTGAGAGGAATATAAATCAACACACCATCTTCTGCTAATGTTGTTGACTCTAATCCATTCAGCAAGGAGCAAGTTGATCAACTCCTGAAACTGTTGAAAGCCACTTCATCATCTGGTAATCCTAGTATTTCCTTGGCACAATCAGGTAATTATCCTCAAGCCCTTTCGTGTCTTAGTTCATCCGCATGGATCATAGATTCGGGGCATCTGATCATATGACCAGTTCCTCCAAAATATTTGAATCATACTCCCCATTATACTATAATGAAAAAATTCGAATTGCAGACGGTAGTTTGAATTCTAATGCAGGAAAAGGAACGATTCGATTGTCCTAAAAAATTACCCTCTGTTCTGCATGTTCCAAAGCTAGCCTGTAATTTATTATTTGTCAGTCAAATCTCCAAAGATGCTAATTGTCGTGTTATCTTTTGTGATTCGGATTCCCATTGTATTTTTCAGGATCAGGACTCGGGGGGAGATGATTGGACGTGCTAGGATGCTTGAAGGTCTCTACTATTTTAAGGAATCTCCGACTAGCCATAAAACATCTCAGGGCTTGAGTAATGTTAGTTCTTCCCCTGTTCAAGAAACTATAATGCTCTGACATCGTAGACTAGGACATCCCGGCTTCTTCTATTTAAAGTATTTACTTCTAAATTTATTTAAAGGAATTGATTGCTCTGTTTTTCATTGTGAAAGTTGTATTTTTGCAAAAAAAATCATTGATCCACATATTTGCCCAAACCTTACAATGCTTCTACTCCTTTTTACTTAATTCATAGTGATGTTTGGGGTCCGTCTAAAGTTTTAACTCATAGTGGAAAACGATGGTTCATAACATTCATTGATGACCATACCCTAACTTGGATTTATTAGCTAACAAAAAAGTCAGATGTGAAAGATGTTTTTATTCAGTTTTATAACAGGATTGAAAATCAATTTCAAATAAAAATCAGTATTTTGCATTCTGATAATGGAACAGAGTACCTAATGAATACTTAAATGAGTTTTTTAAAGTCAAAGGCATCTGTCATCAGACTACGTGTCGGGATACTCCTCGACAAAATGGCATTGTGAAAGAAAAAATAGACACTTGCTTGACGTTGCCCATGCTCTTATGTTTTCTATGCACATCCCCACTTATTTGTGGGGAGAAGCTATCCTCACGACAACATATCTTATTAATCGAATGCCTTCAAAAGTTTTGGATTTTAAAACACCCCTGGATGTGCTTGAATCTTTCTTTCCTTCAGTCCGCTTGTTTTCTAACTTACCTATCAAAGTGTTTGGGTGTACTAGTATGTTCATCTTCCTAGTATTTCTAGGTCTAAACTAGATTCTAGAGCTATTAAATGCATTTTCTTAGGATATGTCACCAACAAGAAAGCATATAAATGCTTTGACCCCGTGACCAAAAAATACTTTGAAAGCACTAACATCTCCTTTTTGGAAAATCAACCATTTTTTAAACCAAATTCTCTTCAGGGGGAGATAATACCTAACTTAGAAGATAATTTCTGGGACACGTCTCCTCTTCCCAAACTTATTAGTCCGGAGAGTACTAGTTTTGGTTCTTCAGTGTCATGTATGGAAAACTCTTCTTCAGGGGGAGAAACACTACAAAGTAGTCTGATTGGTCGAAATCCTGAGCTTCAGGTTTATACTAGAAGGGCATTGAATCAAAAGGATCGGGACCAGATGGTAGACTTGTCACAGAACCAATCTGATACTCCGATGAATGATTCTGTAGATCCAGGTAACACAACTTCTCTTCCCAATTCTTCCTCTAGTATAAATCATTTACCTAAAATACTTGATCTTGATATTCCAATAGCCCATAGGAAAGGTACTCGAAATTGCCCTAAATATCCTATTGCAAACTATCTTTCTTACCATAGGCTGTCAGATAGCCATAGAGCCTTTACCTCTAGGATAACAAATCTGTTTGTTCCAAGGAATATATAGGAGGCCCTAAATGACTCGAATTGGAAGTCAGCAGTTATGGAGGAGATGAATGCTCTTCAACAGAATGACACTTGGAACATAGCAGAATTACCAAAAGATAAGAAGACAGTAGGATGTAAATGGGTGTTTAATATAAAATGTAAAACCGATGGTAGCATTGAGAGATACAAAGCGAGATTTGTTGCTAAAGGTTTCACTCAAACCTATGGGATTGATTATCAGGAAACATTTGCACCTGTTGCTAAAATTAACTCTATTAGAGTTCTGTTATTGATTGTCGTCAATGCAGACTGGCCACCTTGATGTCAAGAATACATTCCTCAATGGAGATCTTGAAGAAGAGGTATTTATGGATTTACCCCCTCGATTTGAAAAAGAACTGGGAATTAACAAAGTGTGCAGGTCGAAGAAATCCCTATATGGCCTCAAACAATCACCAAGAGCATGGTTTGAACGGTTTGGAAAAGTAGTCACGAGCTATGGATTTTGTCAAAGTTGAGCAGATCATACTATCTTCTATGGACATACTGAAAATAGCAAAATTGTTGTTTTAATAGTATATGTCGATGACATTATTCTCACAAGTAATGATGAGGCAGGTTTGACTACCCTGAAGAAAAATTTGGCTATTTTCTAGGAATGGAGTTTGCTAGGTCTAAAGAAGGTATTCTTGTAAATCAAATGAAGTATATCCTTGATTTACTTGAAGAGAAAGGCCTTCTTGGCTGTCGAACAACAAACACTCCTATTAAACCAAATTTGAAATTGCAGATTGCAACGGGAAAAGAGGTAAAAGACAAAGAAAAATACCAAAGACTAGTGGGAAGACTCATTTACCTATCCAACACACGTCCTGACATTGCGTTCGCAGTGAATGGTAAGTTAGTTTATGCATGCCCCAGGACCATCTCACTTTGAAGCAGTCTATAGGATCCTAAGATACTTGAAAGGAACTCCTGGAAAAGGTATACTGTTTAAGAAACATCATAACTTGCATGTTGAAGTGTATATTGATGCTGACTGGGCAGGGAATACAACAGATAGACGATCTACTTCTGGGTATTGCTCATTTGTTGGGGGTAACCTAGTTACCTAGCAAAAAACAAAATGTGGTGGCCAGAAGTAGTGTTGAAACTGAATTCAGGGCCTTAGCCCACGGGATTTATGAGGGCATATGGATAAAAAGATTACTAGAAGAGTTAAAGTTTTTTCAGAAGCAACCAATGCGTATTTACTGTGACAATAAGGCAACGATTTCCATTTCTCACAATCCAGTCCTTCATGATAGGACAAAGCATATTGGGGTTGATAAACACTTCATAAAGGAGAAGATTGATGCAGGAGTAATATGCATTCCCTATCTTCCTACGACAGAGCAAGTAGCTGATGTGTTCACAAAGGGTCTACCTAAGTTGCAATTTGATAAGATGATCACCAAGCTGGCAATGGAAGATATCTTCAGACCAGCTTGAGGGGGAGTGTTGATTATTTCCTTGCATGCAAGAAATGATGGAGGTTTTGGCAAGGAGAGTTGAAACACTCGTGGCAACCCCTAATTTCGTTGAAAACAACCCCGTGGATGATCAAGAAAGGGGAAGGAGGAGAAGGAATGCTCACGGACAACCGAGACATTTTCAAAATCAGCAAGAAGTTGTTCAAGAAAGAGGTCAAGGCAACGACTTACCTCAAAGGCAGTCCCAAGAACGCTATGAAAGGCTCCAAGAACGCCAAGGACCACGACCAAACCGTCAAGAAAGGTATCAAGAATTCGAAGAATGGGATTCATCAAGCGAGGAAGAACAAGAAGATGATTTTGTTGATCAAAGAAGGAGGCAAGGAGGACCATATGTGGCAAGAGGAGATTCTTATGACTACAAGATGAAAATTGACTTGCCATCTTATATTGGAAAGCGTGATATTGAAGCATTTTTGGATTGGAGTAAAAACACTGAAAATTTCTTTGCATATATGAACACACCCAGTCATAAAAAGGTGAAATTAGTGGCTTTGAAGCTAAAAGCCGGTGCCTCAGCGTGGTGGGATCAACTAGAGGTCAATAGGAGGAGAAATGGCAAGAGACCTATCCGCACGTGAGAGAAGATGAAACGTTTGATGAAGGAACGATTTCTTCCACCAAATTATGAGCAAATACTCTATAATCAATATCAAAATTGTAGACAAGGCTTGCGGGCCGTAGCTGATTATATTGAAGAATTCCATCGGTTGGGAGCAAGAACGAACTTGGTTGAAAATGAACAACATTTGATTGCAAGATTTGTTGGTGGCTTGCGGATGGACATTAAAGAGAAGGTAAAATTGCAACAATTTCATTTTTTGGCTGATGCAATTTCTTTTGCTAAAACAGTGGAGGAATTGAATGAAGTTTTCTCCAAGAAAGGCCCCATGGGATATTTCCGCAAGTAGAAAAGAAAGTACTTCAAATCGTGCTTCCACTACTCACCCTCCTCCACCAACAACCATAGATAAGACCAAAGAAAGGCAAGAAGATGATAATGAGAAGAAAACAGAGGTTGTTTACAAGAGGAGAAATCAAAATCCTTACAACCGACCCACATTGGGCAAGTGTTTTAGGTGTGGCCAAGCTGGCCACTTGTCCAATGAGTGTCCTCAACGAAAAACAGTAGCATATGTGGATGATGGAGATGATGGAGAGGATTCTTTGGTTGAATGTAGCGAAAATGATGAGGAAGAAGCCAACTATATTGAGTCGATGAAGGATATAGGGTGTCATGTGTTCTCCAAAGAGTATTGATTGCTCCCAAAGGAGATTCTAATCCGCAAAGGCATTGCCTCTTTAAAACACGATGTACAATTAATGGCAAAGTATGTAATGTCATTATAGACAGTGGAAGTAGTGAGAATTTTGTCTCCAAAAAGCTAGTGGCAGCCTTAAATCTTAAGGTAGAACTACATCCGAATGCTTACAAAATTGGTTGTGTGAAAAAGGAGGAGAAACACAAGTAAGTGAGATTTGCACGGTTCCTCTTTCCATTGGAAGTGGATACAAAGACCAAATAGAATGTGATGTGTTAGATATGGATGTATGCCACATTGTATTGGGAAGACCTTGGCAATATGATACTCGAACCTTACATAAGGGGAGAGAAAATGTATATGAATTTCAGTGGATGGGCAAGAAAGTAGTGCTACTTCCTTTGAATAAGAAAAATGATGAGGGAGTTAGTTCGAAAAAAGGTGGCAACAATCACTTGTTTACCACAATCAGTGGTAAAATGTTTGATAAAGAAAGAGAAGCTGATATTTTGGGCCTCGTAGTTGCTGAAAAAACAGAAAATACAAAGAACAGTGAAATTCCTATAGAAGTGCAGAAACTGTTCGATGAGTTTCCATTGCTCAAAGAGGAACCATCAACATTACCTCCTTTGCGAGACATTCAACACCATATTGACTTAGTTTCGGGTGCTATAATCCCTCATCTCCCTCACTATAGGATGAGCCCTAAGGAATACGAGATCCTTCACCAACATATCGAGGAGTTGCTAAATAAAGGGCACATAAAACCGAGCCTTAGCCCATGCGCGGTACCAGCCTTACTAGCCTTACTTACACCCAAAAAAGATGGTAGTTGGAGGATGTGTGTTGATAGTAGAGCTATCAACCAGATTACAGTGAAGTATCGTTTTCCAATCCCTCGAATAGGTGAGTTACTTGACCAACTTGGAGGAGCCTTGATTTATTCGAAGGTGGACTTGAGGAGTGGATACCACCAAATCCGAATAAGGTCGAGGGATGAATGGAAGAGTGCTTTTAAGACCAACGAAGGGCTATTTGAATGGCTTGTCATGTCATTCGGATTGTCTAATGCGCCTAGCACATTCATGCGCCTAATGAACCAAGTGCTAAAACTCTTTCTCAACAAGTTTAATGTGGTGTATTTTGACGACATTTTGGTGTATAGCAAGGATGTTGAAAAACATTTACAACACCCTCATCGCTTGTTTCAAGCATTGACAGATGATGAATTATATATCAATCACAAGAAGTGCAATTTTCTTGTGAAATAGATCTCATTCCTTGGTTTCTTAATTGGCCAAGGGCAAGTGAAGGTGGACCCAAAGAAGATTGAAGTTGTTGTACAGTGGCCAACTCCTTCTACTGTGAAAGATATCCAAGCTTTTCTTGGGTTGGCCTCGTTTTATAGGGAATTAATCAAGAATTTCAGCTCTATCGTTGCCCCTATCACTGATTGTTTGAAGAAAGGAAGCTTTATGTGGGGAGAGAAACAACAAATCAGTTTTGATTGCATTAAGGAGAAGTTGAGTACTAGTCCTGTTTTAAAACTACCCGACTTTTCAATTCCATTTGAAGTTGCTGTGGATGCTTGTGGTTCGGGAATTGGTGGAGTTTTGTCTCAACAAGGCCACCCTATTGAATATTTCAGTGAGAAGCTTAGTAGTTCAAGGCAAAGTTGGAGCACTTATGAACAAGAGTTATATGCTCTTGTTAGGGCCTTAAAACAGTGGGAGCATTATCTCCTTTCCAAGGAGTTTCTTTTATTGACTGATCACTTTTCATTAAAGTATTTGCAATCCCCAAAAAATATCAGCCGCTTGCATGCGAGATGGATCTCTTTTATCCAACGGTTTGACTTTTTGATTAAGCACCAATCGGGCAAGGAAAATGAGGTAGCCGATGCTTTGAGTCGTAAGGATGCTTTGTGTTGGTTTACCCTAATTTCCTTATGTAGATAATTACCATTTATTGTATTACATTATTCTATATTGATTTGTTCCCTTATTTGTATATTCCATATATGTAAATGGGTATCTCTATATAAGAACCCTAATTCTCATCCATTCAATAAGAAATATAAGATACAATATTTCTTCATGGTATCAGAGCGGAAGGAAAAAGGAAAAACCCTAGCCGCCGCTGTCTTTTAGCTAGCTCTCCGGTCAACTTACCGACCGCATTCTGTAAAAGACAGGGAGGAGATCTTCATCCACGCGACCTGCTGCATCCTCGATCTGCTGCACCTGAAGCCGTCTTCACTGATCCTACGCTAGGCGTCTGTGACCCGCGCCCACGACCCGTGAAGAACAGCTCACTGAAGAACCGACGCCTGCGCCCGAAGAACCGCGTGAAGAACGACGCTTGCGCCTGCGACCCGCGCCCGCGACCTGTTCGACCCGTGTGACCCGCGCCCGCACCTTCGACCCGAGATCTGCCATTCGCGTGAAGACCGACGCCTGCTGCGACCCGCGCTTGCACCCGAAAATTTGTTGGAGACCCAATCGATTTTGGAGACCCGCGCTTGCTGCCATTCAATCGGTTTTGAGTGTGCTGCAGCCTACTGGTTTTTTTTTTTTTGGGCTCACTCATCTCTTCGGAACTACTACGGTGCGTTCAGTTGGTCTTTTTATTTGGTTATTATTCCAATATTATTGCTGTTTGTCGATCAAACAATGTCAGAAAACAAGGTTCTCATCCACCATTAAAACTTCCGATGTAGTGGCTACAACTCTATTGTCCAAATTACCACAATTCGACTTAATGGAGACAACTTTTACGTTGGTCCCAAAGTGTCGAATGTATATTCGCGACAAGGGAAGATTGATATCTCACCGCGATAAAATCGCACCTGTCAAGGATGATCCGTGTTTCCTGTGTGGGATGCTGAAAACTCCATGGTTATGACATGGCTAGTCAATTCTATGGTGGAAGACATCAGTTGTAACTACATGTGTTACTCTACTGCAAAGGAGCTCGGGATAGTGTGACTGAGATGTACTCGGATCTGGGTAATCAATCACAAGTATTTGAGTTGAATCTCAAGTTATGTGATATACGACAGGGAGGTAACTCAATTACACAATATTTTCACTCTTTAAAAGGATTTGGCAGATCTTGATCTTTTGATTCATATGAATGGAAGTCTGAGATGATCAAAAGCATTACAGAAATCTGGTGGAAGATGGTCGGATTTACAAATTCCTTGCAGTCTTAATGTAGAATTCGATGAGGTTCGGGGGTAGAATATCGGTAAGACTATTCTCCCAACTATCAGTGAAGTTTTTTCCGAAGTGCGCAGGAAGAAAGTCGTTTAATGTTATGATTGGAAAGAAATCGACTGAGTCCGTTGAGAGCTCAGCTTTGGTGGTTGAAGCTACTGCATACAAGGTTGCTGATAAATCAAAGAATCAAGAAAAACCTCGTGTCTGGTGTGACTATTGTAACAAACCCCGACATACTCGAGAGACATGTTGGAAACTTCATGGCAAACCTGCGAATTGGAAGAGTACGAGGCAAGGTGAAAAGAACAACGTTGGACCTTCAAGTGCTAATGTTGCTGAGTCCAACCATTTTAACCAAGAGCAAGTTGATCAACTCCTAAAGCTCCTAAAGACCACTTCATCATCTGGTAATCCTAGTGTTTCCTTGGCACAAACAGGTAATTATTCTCAAGCCCTATCTTCTCTTCATTCCTCTCCGTGGATTATCGATTCCGGAGCCTCTGACCATATGACTAGTTCATCCCAATTATTCGAATCATATCTTCCAATGTATTGCAATGAAAAATTCGAATTGCCGATGGTAGTTTCAATTCTATTGCGGGAAAAGGAATCATTAAATTAACCTCACAGATTACTTTGCATTCTCGTCCTTCATGTCCCTAAATTGACTCAGAACTTGTTATCTCATTAGTAAAATCTCTAAGGATACTAACTGTCGTGTTACCTTTTTTGACTCTCACTGTATCTTTCAGGATCAGGATTCGGGAGATGATTGGGCGTGCTAGGATGCTCGATGGCCTCTACTATTTTGATGAATCTCCAACTAGCAATAAAAAAGTTCAGGGCTTGAGTAGTGTTAGTTCTCCTTCTGCTCAAGAAACTATCATGCTTTGGCACCGTAGATTAGGATATCCCGCTTTTTTACTTAAAATATTTGTTTCAAATTTATTCAAAGGAATGGATTGTTCTGCTTTTCATTATGAGTCTGTATTTTTGCAAAAATCATAGATCAACTTATTTGCCAAAACCTTACAAGGCGTCCGCACCTTTTTACTTAATTCATAGTGATGTCTGGGGTCCTTCTAAAGTTTTAACTCATAGTGGAAAGCGATGGTTTGTTACCTTTATTGATGATCACACCCGTTTAACTTGGATTTATTTGTTAACGAAAAAGTCCGAAGTGAAGGAGATTTTCATTCGTTTTTACAACATGGTTGAAACTCAATTTCAGACTAAAATTAGCATTCTTCACTCTGATAATGGTACTGAGTATTTCAATGAACACCTAACTGATTTTTTGCAAGTTAAGGGAATTTTTCATCAATCCACGTGTCGTGATACCCCTCAACAAAATGGTATTGCCGAGCGCAAAAATCGTCACTTACTTGATGTTGCTCGTGCCCTTATGTTCTCTATGAATGTTCCTTCTTATTTGTGGGGTGAAGCTATTCTAACGGCCGCATATCTTATAAATCGCATGCCTACGAAAGTTTTGGATTTTAAAACTCCTCTAGATCATTTCAAAACTTTCTTTCCCAATGTCCGCTTGTTTTCTGATCTACCGATCAAAGTGTTTGGGTGTACTGCTTATGTTCATGTACCTAGCTTCTCTCGGTCTAAATTAGACCCTCGAGCTGTTAAATGCATTTTCTTAGGGTATGTCTCCCACAAAAAGGCCTATAAATGTTTTGATCCTGTGAACAAAAAATACTATGAAACCCTAGATGTCTCTTTTTGGGAAAATCACTCATTTTTTAAAAATTCTCTTCAGGGGGAGATACTACCTAATTTAGAAGATAATTTTTGGGATACCTCTCCCCTTCCTAACATCGTTAGTCCAGAAACTACCAGTCCTAGTTTTTCACTGCCAAATATGGGAAATTCTTGTTCAGGGGGAGAAACACTACAAAATAATCAAATTGATCAAATATCGAACTTCGTGTTTATACTAGAAGGATGGTGAATCGGAAGAATAGGGACCGGATAAAGGATTTATCACGAAACCATCGATACTCCGTTGAATGATCCTGAAGGTTCAGGTAATACACCCTCTAATCCCATTCCTTCATTAATCCACAATCACTTACCTGAAGTATCCGATCTTGAAATTCCAATAGCTCATAGGAAAGGTACTCGGAACTGTCCTAACCCTAAATATGCCATTGCAAACTATATTTCTTACCATAGATTGTCTGAAAGCCATAGAACTTTTACCTCTAGGATAACCAACCTGTTTGTCCCGAGGAATATACAGGAGGCTCTAGATGACTCGAATTGGAAATTAGCAAGCATGGTGAGGAAATGAATGCCCTTAAACAGAATCACACATGGGACATTGTAGAATTACCAAAAATAAGAAACCAAAGAGGGTGCAAATGGGTATTTACTATCAAATGCAAAGCTGATGGGAGTATTGAAAGGTATAAAGCCAGACTTGTTGCGAAAGGCTTCACTCAGACCTATGGGATTGATTATCAAGAAACTTTTGCCCCAGTTGCTAAAATTAATTCCATTAGAGTGCTACTATCTATTGTTGTGAATGCAGATTGGCCACTTTATCAGCTTGATGTCAAGAATGCTTTTCTCAATGGGGAACTTGAAGAAGAAGTATTTATGGATTTACCACCTGGTTTTGAGAAAAATCTTGGAGTTGACAAAGTATGCAAGTTAAAGAAATCTCTATACGGCCTTAAACAATCCCCAAGAGCGTGGTTCGAAAGGTTTGGAAAAGCAGTCACCAGTCATGGTTTTCTTCAAAGCCAAGCAGATCATACCATCTTCTATAAACACACTGCAAATAACAAAATTGGTGTTTTAATAGTTTATGTATGAGACTATCCTTACAGGTAGGTGATAGTCAGAGTTGACCGACCTTAAGAAAAACCTAGCTAATGAATTCCAGACTAAGGACCTCGGAGTCTTGAAATATTTCCTGGGAATGGAATTTGCTAGATCAAAAGATGGTATTCTTGTTAATCAACGGAAGTATATTCTTGACTTACTTAAGGAGACAGGACTACTTGGTTGTAGAACGGCAGAAACTCCCATTGAACCAAATTTAAAATTGCAGAGTGCAACAGAAAATGAAGTAAAAGACAAAGCAAGATATCAAAGACTTGTGGGGAGATTGATCTACTTGTCTCACACACGCCCGCACATCTCTTTGCAAATCAGATGGTAAGCCAATTTATGCACGCTCCAGACCAACTCACTTTGAAGCGATCTATAGAATTCTAAGGTACTTGAAAGGTAATCCGCAAAGGGGTATTGTTTAAAAAGTATGTTAACTTACAGGTTGAAGTTTACACTGATGCCGATTGGGCAGGTAGTACGATAGATAGACGATCCACCTCTGGTTACTGTTCCTTTGTTGGAGGAAATTTAGTTACATGGCGGAGTAAAAAACAAAGTGTGGTGGCAAGAAGCAGTGCCGAGGCTGAGTATAGGGCCCTAGCTCGTGGTGTTTGTGAGGGTATATGGATAAAGAGACTATTGGAAGAGTTGAAATTTTGTCCGTAACAACCCATACGTATTTTTGTGATAACAAGGCAGCGATCTCAATTGCTCACAATCCAGTTCTCCATGACAGAACAAAGCACATTGAAATTGATAAACATTTTATAAAAGAAAAGATTGATGCAGGTGTTATATGCATTCCATATCCGCATAACATGCAGCAAATTGCGAGATGTATTAACGAAAGGGCTTCCAAAGACACAGTTTGACAAGATGATCAGCAAGCTGGCAATGGAAGACATTTTCACACCAGCTTGAGGGGGAGTGTTGGTTTACCCTAATTTCCTTATGTAGATACTTACCATTTATTGTATTACATTATTCTATATTGATTTGTTCCCTTATTTGTATATTCCATATATGTAAATGGGTATCTCTATATAAGAACCCTAATTCTCATCCATTCAATAAGAAATATAAGATACAATATTTCTTCACTTTGCTCACTATTTTATCAACAGAAGTCATTGCTTTCTCCCACCTTCCAGATTTATATTTGGATGATTGTGATTTTTCGGATATTTGGTACAAGTGTACTCATTATCTAAAGGCCGAAGACTTCCACATAGTGAATGGTTTTTTGTTTAAAGGAGAGAAATTATGTATTCCTCATACTTCTCTTCGAGAAGCGCTTATAAAAGAAGCACATTTGGGCGGTTTGGCAGGTCATTTGGGCCAAGATAAATCGTTTGAATTAGTATCATCTCGGTTTTATTGGCCACAACTCAAGAATGATGTCCATAATTTTGTTCGAAGATGTTCTATTTGTCAAAGAGCTAAGGGTACATCTTCGAATGTTGGTTTGTATTCTCCTTTGCCTATTCCAACAACTATTTGGGAAGATTTGCCTGTTGATTTTGTGCTTGGGTTACCAAAAACTCAACGTGGGTTTGATGTTGTGATGGTTGTGGTCGATCGGTTTAGTAAAATGGCCCATTTTTAGGCTTGTAAGAAGGCAAATGATGCCATTTATATTGCCAATTTGTTTTTTAGGGAGATTGTACGTCTTCATGGTGTTCCCAAGTCCATTGTTTCGGATAGGGATGTGAAGTTCCTTAGTCACTTTTGGCGCACACTATGTAGTAAGTTTGACACCACCTTGAAGTTTAGCACTACTTCTCATCCGCAAACTGATGGCCAAACCGAAGTTACTAATCGAACTTTGGGAAATCTTATTCGGTGCTTGAGTGGTTCATGACCAAAGCAATGGGATTTGTCCCTTGCGCAAGCTGAGTTTGCATTTAATAATATGAAGAATCGGTCTACTGGACGATGTCCTTTTGCAGTGGTTTATACTCGTACACCACGCCTCACTTTTGACCTTGCTAACCTTCCTTCCTTTGTGGATGTTAGCCTCGAGGCAGAGCACATGGTTGGACGCATTAGTGAACTTCACCGAGGTTCATGATCATTTGCACAAGGTTTCTTCGTCTTATAAAGAAGCTAAGGACAAATCTCGGCGGTTGGTTGAGTTTCAAGAAGGGGACCTTGTTATGATTCATCTACGCAAGGCTAGATTTCCAACCGGCACTTACAACAAATTGAAAGATCGACAGCTGGGACCTTTCAAAGTGTTACGTAGGTATGGCTCTAATGCATACCGCATTGAGTTGCCATCTGACTTGCACATCAATCCGGTGTTCAATGTAGTTGATCTCAAGCCTTACTTTGCTCATGATGACTTCCCGTTGGCGTCCTAGCTCTCATTCTCATGGTCGAGCCTGATTTTGAGGGGGGTGGAATATGATATAGAATGTGGTTTAATTCTTGTAACTAACCAAGTAGTAGTTGGGTTAGTTAGTTAGTTGGTTGTTAGTTGTTTGTTAAAAGTTGTTTGTTAGTTGTTTGTTAAAAGAGTTGGCTGTAAACAGAATCTATTATTCTGATTTTTCTATAAATAAAGCCCATCTCCCCTCATTTAGAGGCAGAGATTGATTTCATTCAAGATTACACCACTTTCTTACCTTAGTAAATATACAGAAAATATAGTCTACTCTTGATATTCTCTACAGAAATTCTAACATAAAGTTAGGGCATTCTTGTAATTTAGTTTCATGATTTATCTTTTTTCAGATATTTTAAGTTTTTCCTTTTCCTTATTAAAAAAGATTTTATACCTTGTATTTATATTGGTTTTTGCATAGTTGAAAATCAATGAGGAATACTAAAATTTTCCTTGTTGAAGTATTGATATAATTAAATTTATTAGAACCTATCACAACTTAAGCTTTTGGGTTGATTGATGATTTAACATGTCATCACAACTCATAAAACCCAAACGGGTATTCGATCCAAAAATTAAAATTGGGATCAAATCAAAGATTGGTGAACCCAAAGAGGCACCATCTTGATAGGGCATATTGAGGATCTCACATAGGAAAAATGGGGAGACCTCACATTCTTAATTTTTTTTTTTTTTTTGACAAGATAACAACAAATTTTCATTGAAATAATGAAATGAGACTAATGCTCAAAGTACAAACACCAAGAGAGCGATGAAACTATTCAAAAATAAAGTGAGGACAAAAGAGAAAACAACGCCTCTCCAAGAACAAACCAAAAGAAAACGAGAACAAGACAAGAATAACCATAAAAAAAACAAGAGCCAAAGAAAAACAAAGACCAAAATCTAAAAAGGCTGAAAAAGAGAAGCCAATAACGCCAACAAAGACCTCACATTCTTGATAAGATGCATGGCTTGCTCCTCTCATTGCCAATTGGTTTTGAGATGGAACCTCATGTTTCTCTAACATGGTATCAGAGCAGGAGGTCTTGTGTTCGAACTCTAGTAATGTCAATTCCTCTCCCAATTAATATTGATTTCCATTGTTGGATCTTTCTACAAATTTCTCAGCCCACAAGTGAGTGGGAATGTTAAAGCATTGATATAATTAATTTTACCATAACCTATCAACTAAGCTTTGGGGTTGATTAGTGATTTAACACATACTTCATACTCGGCTCTTTTGTGGTGGAAATTAACTCCCCCATTTCGTAATTACAACCTTTGTTCCCTTATATATCAGTGGAAGAGCTTTAGTTAACTCTCTTTGATAGGACCTATCTATTTCTTTTGTAATTATTTCACGACACCAATGGGTAAAACTCTAAATGGGAAAGAATATTGACTAATAGATAATATCCCACCTTAATAAAGATAGTCAAAGTGAGCTTAATTCAATAGTAATTGGCATGTACTCTCAATCAAGAGGTCGCAGGTTTGAATCCCCTCACCCTCTAATGTTGTTAAACTCAAAAACAAAATCTAAATACAGATAAAAACTATTTAAATAATACAAGCCACATTGGCTGACATCTCCTCTCCAATAGGGCAGAGACGTAAGCAAAGTAAGTTCTTAACAACATGTTTATTAAGTGCCAAGTTGAAAATGGTACCTTTGACCAAGATGTCAAATCGAGCCCATATTCTTTTGCTGGATTTTCATACCCGCGTATTGTTTTGCCCCACATCATAACAAGAATCGTGAGAGCAATATAAAGACCAAAACCACAAGCAAGATTAACAAGTTTTGAGGGAGTATGAGAAGTCCAGCTATCAACTAGTTTTGAAAGCAGTGGAAGAGTAATTGGTGACCATAAAACAAGCACCAAGCCGACAGACCCAAGAATCCTACAGAACAGTTGAGATAAAGAGTAAATCAGTAACTATTAGATCAAATATATGGATTCATCTGGTAAACAAGTATGATATGATGAGGAATCCTCAATCTAAAAGACTATAAAGTATGAGAAGCTTGTCAATCAAGGGGGTAGTAAAAGCAAAAGCAATGATAAAATCCTGAAAATGATATTATAGCATACAACACCTCCATGTACATGGTTATCCTGAAAATTATATTCGTTCCTGTCCAACCATATCCTCGCATATCCTCCGATACAATTACACAACCATATAGAACTTTCACAAAGACACCCATCTTTTACTCAAAATGTCACCAATAACATCCCAACAAGGTTGTGAATCTCTTATGATTACCCAACAAGCATTGATCTGGACCAGAAGCTAAGCCCATAATTTAATAGTGAAATTACAACGAAGAAAAGGTGGTAAACAAATTCATGCTAACGGCGACGACGATTCTCCTTCCCTGACGGCGGCGCTCCTCCTAGGCTAGCTGGTGTCGACAAACGGCCACCCTAAGTGATGACCCAAACTTCAAACCCTAACCTTACTTGGGAGGAAGAAACCCTAATTTTCAAATGCAAACCCTAAACCCTAGAGGTTGCTCTGATACCATGTAAATCAGAATTGAGAAAGAAAATATTCGTTCTATTCACATTTGAGCTCTATGACAAATATATATAGGTATACAAAGAAACTCTAATACTAAAGAATGTACAATTACGATAAAGGACAACAATATATATATTATAACAATGGGTACGAGGAACAAAGGAAAATCATCTGCTACTTTTTGAAGTTTTGAATTTTCTACAATTAAATTGTAATTTCTTTGCTACTACTGTCAATTTAAGATTTGGTAATGAAAAATGCACCTTGGTTTTGAGTTTATTCAATTGTAAGCATTAAATCAGTGTTGTGGTATTCCTTGCACGATTCAGCTTTTGAAAGACCAACTGATTGGCTGCTCTATTAGTTTCCTTTTCTTTATTTTCTTCTTCATTAACAGCAGTGCTTAGTAAGGTTGTAAGGAATGTGACTTTTTATTTTTGAAACTGCTGTAAATTTTGTTTTTACTTTTTGAAGTCAACAAGTTTGAGTTGCTATTTCACTTTTCACTATGGTACAAAACTTTAGAATGAGTTGTGTTTTTATTAAGTTAAGCATGAGCTAAACACACTTAAGGGGTTCAAGAATTTGATAGCCCTAAGATGTACTCCAGCCTAAAGGATTAAAAAAACTCGAGATTGCATCTCAATTGTGATTACTTGTGTTGATATATTTTTATTGAGATCCTAAATTGATCACTTGGGATTACAATTCGAGCTTGAATCTAATACCAAAAGGGTGAGAAACGAGTAGATCTCCCACCCGCATTAGAAACAAAGTTTAGACATAAACTTTCCTTTACCCTAGACATAAGGATCAAAGGCTCCAATCCAATTAACTTTTACGGTACCACATAATCTAAGAAAAAGGGATGGCATACATGTATATTTCCTACATAGCCTCTCAACACCTAAGTTTAAGTGGGAGTTGTAAAAGTGAATTCTAGTTGAATGCAAGAAAGGGTGACGTTAATCCCATGGATTTTAGATTCACATATTAGGCCAAGGACATTTCTTGAGCCCCCGTCATTTCCTTTGAAAATTACCATTTGCATCTCTTTATAACTTTTGTCAGTTACTTTGCAACTAGCATTTATTTTCTACCGTAGTAGTATTTACCATAACTTTGCAACTTGCATAATGAAAAATCCAGTTCTGCATTTTTATCTTTTGAATAATTTACCATCATAACCACCTTCACCATTTGTTTTGCACTTTACTTTCCAACTTACATTTACTCTCAATAATTTTGTTCAAACAATATTTTTTTGTAACTCCGGTCCCTGTGGGATCGATACACAGGAATATTCTTGTTTTTATTACTTGCATCGATAGTGGTCACTTGCACTGGAGTTGAACCAAATTCATTTATTATTTTTCACCCTAAGTTCACCCAATCAGTTAGCAATCTTGAGTCACTCTCGCCCATGCAAATCAAAAGATAATCCCAAATAAACAGGAGTTCAAAGCGTGTTGAGGATTAAGATCAAGTTACCTAGGTCATCATATGAAATAGTCAATTATGACAGTAAACGGGGTTATAAGATCTAAGTTACTATTTCGCAATCCGATCTTATGCAAACTCATTACATAGGACACCCGTGCTCACGTCTCTACATGAACGATTTAGGATCACATCGTTAGTACTATACAAAGTGGGTCGCATCCATAGTGTCCCCAGGATAAGGTACTCAACCCTATCTCTATACTATAGACCATTCTAAGTGACTATTTCGCGATCCGGTCTTATGCAAACTCATTACATAGGACACCCGTGCTCACGTCTCTACATGAACGATTTAGGATCACATCGTTAGTACTATATAAAGTGGGTTGCATTCATAGTGTCCCCAGGATAAGGTACTCAACCCTATCTCTATACTATAGACCATTCTGGCTATTATTTGAACTTGATCCACTTTTATGTCAAACATAAAGTTCAAGTATACATTTAATAGCCAAGGGTTCTTAATTTATTGGATTTGGGTTAAATAAACGCAATTCACTTTATTCAATAACAACTTTACTAAATAAACCTCAATAACAACTTTATTGCAAAAATAGAATATACATTTAGTTTACAAACCACGACTTTTTGGACATAAAACCCAACATAACAAGCCCAACTATGTCACTCTCAATGGAGATCCTTATTTGTAGAATAAGCCTATAATCATCTCGTAACCAATTCTTCCTAGTATTATCAGTCGGTGGTGATTTGTCGGTGGTGATTTGATCATCCATATCAAGACTCCAAAGATAGTGACAAAAGTTTGTCCACCATGCATAAAAAGTTAGACCCATTAAGCTTATGTTCTGTAATCTTTGACACTATAGGAATCATCTCCAACATCACTATACCTTTCGTTTTAGCTATAACTTAAAAAAAAAAAAAACAGACAAACTAGGGTTTTAAAACATAATCACAACAAACCCTAAAGTTTCCAAATAGGTATGGCTCCAACCACTACAAACCTAGCACTTTATGACCCAAACCAACACTGCAAACACTAAAGGAGATCACGGTGAGCTGACCCACGAAAAATAGAGCACCGCCAGAGGCGCACACGCCCCATGCACCGGCGCGTGAGAATGTCATAGAAACTTCAATCAACGCGTGTGTCACACGCGGGGAGTCTCGAGCCAAAATTTTTTGAACTGACAGATCAACGAGTGGGCTTTTGAATGGGATGGACAGTGTTAAAAAATAATGTCGATGACAAACCTAAACAACGGTGGTGGCAGTTTCCAGCGACAACAACAACAAATTTTCACGACAAAAACAACAATGGTGATGAACTTAACGCCCAACAAAGTACTAAACCTCCAAACCCTAATGGTCACAAATCCCTAAGGACAACAAAAACCCTAATTCCCCTAGAAAACCCTAGTGCTCTGATAGCATGTTAAATCACCAATCAACCCAAAAGCTTAAGTTGATTGGTTGTGGTAAATTTGAATATATCAACCCTTCTCCTCAATTGTGAGCTTAGAAATTTAAATAAAGCCCCAACAAGTGGAAATTAAACTCTTCCTCCTCACTTGTGGGCTTGGAAATTTGAACAAAAATCCAACAAGTGAAAATCAATATTAATTGGGTGAAACGACATTACAGGGGTTCGAACACAGAACCTCCTGCTCTGATACCATGTTAATTCTAAAGGTTTGAGAGAATCAGTAAGTCTTATTTCATTCACTCAAAAGATATATATACAAGTATACAAGGTTAACCTAAGTTGGAGAATATGAAAAGACAATAAAGGACAACCTAATTTATATATTTACAAAATACAATTATACTAATATAAGACCCTAACTTGACGATATCATTCTTACAGGTAATGATGAGGTTGGATTGAACAATTTGAACTAACAACTTGCAAATGAATTCCAAATCAAAGTCTTGAAAATTTTGAAGTATTTCCTGGGGATGGAATTTGTCTGGTTAAAAAAGGATATTCTTGTCGATCAAAGGAAATATATCATTGATTTACATGAAGAGACTGGTGACACAATCGCACTTCTTTCGGACTTAGCAAAGCGATTGTGCGGCACTTACTCTCGCCCTCGAGTAAGTCAGCCAACTCAAAAACGGATCGCCGATGGCACAACGGGCCTATTTCGCAACCTCCACCCCCGTTCTTGAAAAAAGGTTTTAGAAAACGGGGTTAGAGAAAGTTTTGGAAAGCATTTTGGAAAACGTTTGAAAGCATGAATGTTATACACCAACAAGCAATTATAAGGGACAACCACAGCTTGGAAGCATATAACCCGGGTAGGAAGAATTGACGACTAGTCGCATCCCCCTATAGTATATTATATGAAATTTTCGGTATTACATGCTTGAACATGAAAATGGCGAGGAGTCATACGCCAACAAAATTACAAGGAAAGTAAACAACAAGCTAAAGGGAAAGTAACTACGTGAAAGCAAGCTAAAAGAGGTTGGAATGAGCATGCGGCCATGGGCAACACGCCTTGGACAAGCATGCCCATGACAACTGGCTTACTGGGTTGTAGGATAGCAAAAACTCCTATTAAACCAAACCTAAAACTACAAGTTGCAACAGGGAAAAAAAAAAAAAAAAAAGATAAAAGATGAGGAAAGATACCAAAGACTTGTTGGAAGACTTATTACTTATCTCACACTCGTCCAGATATTGCTTTTGCAGTTAGTATGGTAAGCCAATTCATGCATGTTCCAAGTCTCACTCACTTTGAGACAGTTTACAGGATTCTACGATATTTGAAAGGAACTCCAAGAAATAGCAAACTTTTTAAGAAACATGACCACTTACGTGTTGAAATTTACATTGATGCTGACTGGGCAGATAACTCGACAGATAGATCCACTTATGGTCATTGCTCCTTTGTTGGAGGGAATCTGGTTACCTGGCGAAGTAAAAAACAAAGTATTGTGGCTAGAAGTAGCGCTAAGGAAGAATTTAGACTTTTAGCTCATGGCATTTGCGAAGGTATTTAGATAAAACGACTATCGGAAGAATTGAAATTCACCCAGATGACACCTATGTGTGTTTATTGTGACAATGAGGCAGCTATCTCCATAGCCCACAATCTTGTTCTCCATGACAGGACAAAACATATTGAAGTTGATAAACATTTCATAAAGAAGAAGATTGACACCTAGAGTGATATGTATTCCCTATCTCCCGACAACAGAGCAAATTGTTGATGTGTTAACTAAGGGACTTCCAAAGTTACGATTTGACAAACTAATTGACAAGTTGAAACCAGCTTAAGGGAGAGTTTTGGTTTATGAGTTTGATGTTTTACTTGCGCTAAATCACCAATTAACTCAAAAGCTTAAGTAGATAGATTATGATAAATTTAATTATATCAATACCAATACTTCCCTTCACTTGTAGGCTTGAAAATTTGAACAAAGACCCAACAAGTAGAAATCAAACATTATCCCTCACTTGTGGGCTTGAAAATTTGAACAAAGGTCTAACAAGTGAAAATCAATATTAATTGGGAGAACGACTTCATCAGGGTTCAAACACAAGACCTCCTGCTCTGATATCATGTTCAATCACCAATTAACCCAAAGGCTTAAGCTGATAGGTTATTGTAAATTTAATTATATCAACGCCAACACTTTATTTGTATTTATTTGGTGTTATTATTTTACAATTATGTGTTAAATTCTATCCTTTTATACTATAGGGTCTTTGCCTTTTTAAGATAGGTTTGTAACCTTAAACATTTTGAGAGAAATAGACATATTTTATTCCGTTATTGATTATTAGCACGAAGAAAATAACAATGAGCTCATTAAGCCCAAATGGGTATTCGGTCCAAAAGTTGGGATCCGACTCAAGAATGGTGAACCAAAAGAGGAACCATCTTGATGGATCATGTTGAGGATCTCACATTAGAAACTTATAGAGAGAGCTCACAATTTCTAAGATACACGGACTATTTCTCTTATTGAAAATTGATTTTGAGATGGAATTCATATAATCTAATATGGTATCAGAGTAGGAGGTTCTGTACTCAAACTCCAATACCTTGACTAAAACAAAAGAACATCAAAGTAGCCATTAGCTAGCTACAACAACAGCAATGCTTTGGAGAAATAGCAGAGTTTTGCAATTAAAATTACCTCTGAAACAAAGGCCGTTCGGCAATTCGAAGAATCGAAATAAGTTTTTCAGTCACACTCATTGCGGTACGTATACCACCCCAGAGTAAAGCTATTCTGCCTACTAGCTTCAATATGCCACCCTTCTCTCTTAACTCAGCTAACATAGCGACTAGCCTGTTTGAAAAGAGATGAAACACTTACAAAAAGAGGAAAGTACAAAAAAAGTTGGGTACAACATGCATTTACTGCCAAACCTTTCTTCATCCACTTCGCCATCTTCCTTTTTTGGTACGACCGGACCAGCAACTGACATTGCCTTCTCAGCAAGAGAAGTGACCATGTTATGATTCTTTTCAGGTATTATCTGCTCGTCAGGCCTTACTGGCTCCTTCTGAAGACTAGCTCTCTCCTTTGACTGAAATGAACTTTCAGTAGTTTCATCAGCCCCACATAAATTCTGCGTGTTTGAGTTCAGAAACACATATAAAGCACAAATATAAACAGAACACTGATCACATTTAACAATTCACACCAATGCTGAGGAAGTAGTAAATAAGCATTAGTCCCAAGGAGTGACAGAAAATATGTTTGTTCAGATTTGAGGGCTTTTAAGTTAAATTCAGTTGTGCGCCTTTTAAGTTTCTTATTTATTTATGGTTTAGATTTAATTGGTTAGTTCTAAGTCTTAAGTTTCTATTTTAAACCTTTACCATTAATGTTGTTTTTATTGTTTTAAGTTTGCACTAGTTAGATTAGATCTCAAATATGTTTAATTTTTCTCACCTATATAAGTGTGAACTTCAATGGAAAATTATGTACCCCAGTTTTCTTATCACGAATTTTTACAACATCAATCGAAGTTTATTCATCTATTGAATTTCAATCTCTCATTTTCCATTTTCTCCCTTTTGTTTAGCAAACATTCGAGATTTTGATCATTGCTTCTACAATATTTTTTTTTTATCATTCATTTTTTCTCAACAGTGATATCAGAACCTTAGATTTAAAGGATTGTGATTTTATTTGAGAGTGGTGTTAATGCTAAAAATTTGAGAGAATCATAGTACTCTATTCCATTCACTAAAGAGATATATATACAAATGTACAAGGTTAACTTAAGTAGGAGAAAGTAAAAAGACAATAAAGGAGAACCCAATTAATATATTTACAAAAATACAATTGTACTAATATAAGGACTTTAAACACTCCCTCTCAAGTTGGAGCATATATATGCATCATGCTCAACTTGTTAGAGAGGTAAATCTATTCGTGCCCCATTTAATGTTTTGATGAAGATATCTCCTAATTTCTTTCCCGTCTTCCAAAGTCATGAGGGTTTATGCCCAAAGTGGACAAATCATACTAATGTAGAGATATGTTGAGGGTTGTTGTCCTTATCAATTAGTATCAGAGCATGGTAAAAACCTAGTTGTGTCAGAAAAATCCTCAAAATAAAACAAAGATTAATGAGCCTCGGTCCTACTCTATCTAGGTGTTCTGTCACTCACCTTGATAAGAGCAAGTGGGAACTGCATGTGTGTTCTATTTAGATGTTGGCTCGAGATGCATTGGTTGTGCCTCAAGATGAAGAGCAAGCTCTCAATTGGGTGTAGACGGATTTGTTCGAGGAGATGCTTGTGTGGTACTTTGTTTGAGGGGAGGACTGATAAGAGTGCTAATAAAGTCTCACACTGACTAGGGAAGGAAGAGATCCATAGTACATAAATGAGGACAATTATCTCCATTAGTATGAGGCCTTTTAAGGGAAACCAAAAGCAAAGTCATGAAGGTTTATGTCCAATGTGGACAATTTCATACCAATGTGAAGATATGTTGAGGGCCATTGTCCTTATCAATTTTCTCAAAAAATAAATAATGGAATAGAATATGTCTACTTCTCATAGGGCATGTTTGGGCCACAGGTTATAATAACATGTGTTATTATAACCTGTGGAATACTCTGCACCCCATACACATACTATTATAACCCCAGACTATACTACTATGCATTTTAAATAATATTATATGATTTCACAGATTATAATAACTCACAGACTATTATAACTTCATATTATTTTAACTCACTCAGCGTCCCAAACAACCCCATAATATTTAAGGTTACACACCTATCTTATATAGGAGAAGGCTCTAAAGTAAAAAAGGAAAGAATTTAAGACATAATTACAAATTAATTACAATAAATAAATACAAATAAGGAAAGAATCAATCTCATAAACCAACAGTAGCTAGTTGGAAGATATCATCCATTAACAGCTTGTTAATTAGTAATTTTCTCCCATTAACAGCTTGTTAATTAGTAATTTTGGAAGTCCCTTCGTTAACACATCAATGATTTGCTTTGTTGTAGGGAGATAGGGGATACATATCACTCCCATGTCAATCTTCTCCTTTATTAAATGATTATCAATTTCAATTATTCTGGTAGTCGTTTTAACCAAATACCTTCTCAAATGTCATGAGCTAAAGCCCTAAATTCTGCATGAACAGTACTTCTAGCTACACTACTTCGTTTTTTACTTCGCCAAATAACCAGATTCCCCAACAAAGAAGCAATAACCAGAAGCAGATCTTCTATCTATGGAGCTACTTGCCCGGTCGGCACCAATGTAAATTTCAACACATAAGTGGTCAAGTTTCTTAAAAAGTATGCCCTTTCCTTGAGTTCCTTTCAAATATCACATAATCGTATAAATTGCCTCAAAGTGAGTCTGGGGCAGGCATGAAGTGGGTTATCGTACTAACAGTAAAAGCAAGATCTAGATGAGTGTGAGGTAAGTAATAAGTCTTCCTACAAGTCTTTGGTATCTTTCCTTTTTTTTTTTATCTCCCCGTCTGTTGCAGCTTGTAGTTTTAAGTTTGGTTCAGTAAGAGTTTTTGTTGTCCTACAACCCAGTAAGTCTGTCTCTTCAAGTAAATCAATGACATATTTCCTTCGATTGACAAGAATACTCTTTTTTAACCGGGCAAATCTCATCTGTAGGAAATAGTTCAAAATTCTCAAGTCTTTGATTTGGAATTCATATGCAAGTTTTTTCTTCAAATTGTTCAATCCAACCTCATCATTACCGGTAAGAATGATACACTATTAAAACTACCATCTTGTCATTTTTGGTATGTGTATAAAAAATGGTATGATTTGCTTGACTTTGGAGCTATCACTTGTAACTGCCTTTCTAAAAACGTTCCAATCAAGCTCTAGGAGATTGTTTAAGGTCATATAAAGATTTCTTTAACTTGCATGTTTTGTTAACTCCAAGATCCACTTCAAAGCCTGATGGTAAGTCCAAGAGATTCTCCATCTAATGAGCAGAAAACATGCCATCAATCTAAACATATATGGAAAAGAAAAATACAACTATATACAAGGAAACAATCCCAAACATTAAGCCCTAAATTATCGCTTGATTTTCTACACTCCCCCCAAGCTGGATGATATATGCTTGTCATGCAAAGTGACACAATCACACTTCTTTCGGACTCGCAAAGCGATTGTGCGACACTTACTCTCGCCCTCGAGTAAGTCAGCCAATTCGAAAACGGATTGTCGATGGCACAACAGGCTTATCTCGCAACCTCTACTCCCATTCTTGGAAAACATTTTTAGAAAACTGGGTTAGAGAAAGTTTTGGAAAGCATTTTGGAAAACGTTTGAAAGCATGAATGTTATACACCAACAAACAAATATAAGGGACAACCACAGCTTTGAAGCATATAACCTGGAAAGGAAGAATTGACGACTAGTCGATCCTCCTATATTATTTTATATGAAATTTTAGTTATTACAGGCATGAACATGAAAATGGCGAGGAGTCATACGCCAACAAAATTACAAGGAAAGTAAACAATAAACCTACAAGGAAAGTAAATACAAGAAAGCATGACATAGGGGTCGGAATTGATATACGACCATAGGCAACACGCCTTGGACAAACATGCCTGTGACATCCTCCCCTACTTAAATTGGTTGACGTCCCTGTCAGTCGTCGCAGCTCGAACTCTGCTATTTGGAGTGTTGCAGCCTTCAGGTCCTTGACTCGCTCCCAGCTAATCTCAACATCTGGGAGGCCTTTCCCCTTCACCAGGTATTCTTGGACGTCTCGTTGTGGCTTACCTGCTCGTCGGGTCTTCTCGGCCAAGATTTCCTCGACTTCTTTCTTGATTGCATTATTTATCGTGACTGGAGGTCTTGTTGCTTCATTCCGATCTGAGTCAACTAGGTCAGGGTAATAGGATTTCAGGTTGCTTACATGGATGACTTGGTGAATCTTCAACCATGAAGGCAACCGCACCCTATATGAGCTCTTCCTTTTGAATGACTTCCATTGGCCTATCATACTTGCGCACAAGGCGTTGGTCTCGATTGCCCCTGAATCGGCACTGCTCGGGTTTCAACTTGATGAGCATTGTCTCCTGTCTGGAACACTATTAGCCTGCGCTTCAAATCAACCCACTTTTTCATTCATTTCAATGCCTTCTCTAAGTAGGCACAGGCTATCTCAGAGGTCTGTTTCCACTCTTTGGTGAAATTATATGCTTCGGGACTCTTTCCAGCGTACGAGTGATCCACCACATGTGGCATTAGTGGGTTTCTTCCACATACGATTTCAAAGGGTGTTTTTCCCGTTGATGAACTTTGCTGGCAGTTCAAACTGAACTGAGCAATGTCAAGCATCTGGACCCAATACTTTTGTCGAGCGTTAATAAAGTGTCGTAAGTATTCTTCAAGCATGTTGTTGAATCGCCCGGTCTGACCATCTATCTGCACCACATGTGGCATCAGTGGGTTTCTTCCACATACGATTTCAAAGGGTGTGCTTCCCATTGACGAACTTTGCTGGCAGTTGAAACTGAACTGAGCAATGCCAAGCATCTGAACCCAATTCTTTTGTCGAGCGTCAATAAAGTGTCGTAAGTATTCTTCAAGCATGTTGTTGAATTGCTCGGTCTGGCCATCTATCTATAGGTGGTAACTGAGGGAGATGTTCAAGTTTGAACCCAATAACCTAAACAACTACGTCCAGAACGTTCCTGAGAATCTTGCATCTTGGTCACTTATGATACTTGTGGGGACACCCCACAACTTGCCCACATTCTTGAAGAAAGATGGGTGTCATCTCAGCCGAACACAACCTCGAGGTCGGAATGAATGTAGCATACTTTGAAAATCTGTCTATGATCACCAGAATTGCTTTGAACTCTCCAACTTTTGGGAGATGAGCGATGAAATCGAAAGAAACACTTTTCCATGGCCTTGATGGAACTAGGAGGGGCTTTAACCACCCCGCAATCTTTGCCCTTTTGACTTTATTCTGTTGGCAGACAAGACAAGTATTGGTAAACTGCATAACATCATCTCGGAGGTTCGGCTAATAGTAGCCTTTCTTAAGAAGGGCGTATGGTCGCTGCCACCTAGTGTGGTCTGCCCACAACGTGTCATGGCACTCTTTCATCAATGTTCTCCTCAAGTTCCTTGAACGGGGAACATATAAGCGATTGCCCCTAGTGAGGAGTAAGTCATCTTCCACCCAAAACTGGCAGGTCTTTCCTTCTTTAGCCATCTGAATGATAGCTTGGGTTGCTGTGTCCCGAGACAAATATGCTCTAATCTCATCTCGTATTGTACCATTCAACCGGTTGGCTTGTGAGCTAACATGCACAGGGTCGCATGTTCATTCTTTCGACTGAGGGCATCTGCTGCTTGATTAGCTCGACATGGTTTGTGTTCGAATTGGAAGTCATTGCGAGGCATTCTTGCCAGCGAGCGGCGAGCCTGCTTAGAAGACAACTTTGGTTGATTGAAAAAGTGACATATCGAGCTATTGTCCGTCTTCACTACAAACTTGGACCCAAGGAGGTATTGTCTCCAGGCCCTCAGGCAGTGGACCAATGCCAACATTTCTTTCTCTGAGGTTGCATACCTCTTCTCGGCATCATTCAGTTTTCAACTTTCATATGTGATGGGGTGCCCATCTTGGAGGAGAACACCACCCAAGGCAGAGTCGGGTGCATCGTTATAAATTTCAAAGGGCTTAGTCACGTAGACGATTCCAAGTATTGGCCCCTCCATCATGGCTCTCTTCAAGTACTCAAAGGAGGCTTGACACTCTTGACTCCAATTCAAGTTGTTGTCTTTCTTTAGTAATTCAGTCAAAGGTCCTGCGCGTTTTGAGAATCATTCGACGAACCGCCGATAGTAATTGGCTAGTCCAAGGAAGGTGCGCAATTCTATCACTAAGGATGGTACCTTCCAATCTCGAATGACATTGACTTTCTCGTCTTCCATACCAATCCGCCCATGTTTGATCACATGTCTGAGGAAGTTAATGCATTCTTGTGCAAAGGAGCACGTTTCTCTCTTGACGTATAGCTGATTCTTCCTCAACTTCTCAAATACTAACTGCAAGTGCACCTGATGTTCTTTCATAGTTGGGCTATAGACCACGATATTGTCAAGGTACACCACCACAAATTTGGTCCATCAAAGCACAAAAGGTTGCAGGGGTATTTGTGAGGCCGAAGAGCATGACTAGGAACTCAAAGGCCCCATACCTCGTGACACAGGTCGTTTGGCTCGTCCCCTTTTGCAATCCGCACCTGATAATACCCCGATCTCAAGTCAAGTTTCGAGAAGTACTTTGCCCCATGGATCTAAATCGGTGATGATGGGCAAAGGATATTTGTTGCGGACAGTGAGCTTCTTAGTGCGCGGTAGTCAATACATAATCAGAGGCTTCCATTCTTTTTCTCCTGGAACAACACGGGAGCCCCATAAGGAGCTTTAGCAGGTCTAATAAACCTCGTGCTCAACAATTCATCTAGTTGCTTCCTGAGCTCAGCTAGCTCTGGCAGTGCCATACGGTACGCATTCTTGGCGGGCAGTTTTGCCCTTGGTAACAACTCTATCTCATGATCTATGCCCCTATGGGGGGGGGTTAAGGCTTTCAGTAGGCTATCAGGCATGACATCTTGATACTTTTTTAAAACAGACTGGATTTCTCTTGGAACAGACTCCTTCAAGCTTTCATCTTCCATCACCAGAATGGCCATGAAGGTGGGTTCGTCATGAGCGAGCCCCCTTTTTAACTGCAGGGTCGATATTATTCTCACTCCTTCCGGTTGTTTGATACTTGTCTGGACAACGATGGGATCTGACCCCGTAATCACTAAGCATTTTGCCAGGGGCATCGGGATGGCTCTATGTTCAAGAAGAAATTCCATTCCCAATACTACATCGAAGTCATCCATCTTTACAACCACGAAATCAACCTGCCCACTCCAAGTTCCCAACCTGATGGTCGCTCATTTTGCAATCCCCATGATGGGTAACGGTGCAGAGTTGGCAGCTTTCATCTTCCCTGCATCTCTCTCCCATCGTAAGTTCAAGCGACGAGCTTCAGATTCGGTCATGAAGTTGTGGGTCGCACCAGAGTCGACCATGGTGCTTTTGGTCGGCTTCTGATATACCCATGCCTCCACATACATAAGGTCACCCGCTAAAGTCTCTTTGGCACTTGTAGTGATCTTTTGGAGGGCGGGCAGGAACATTAAGGCCCCCATGTGGGGATTCTCTTCATTTGTCTCTGTTGGCGTTTCTGTCTCGGTCGTTTCTCCCTCAGTGTCTTGATTGGTCGCTAATGAGGCTTAGAAGGCCTTGATGGACACTCATAGACTCGATGGAGCCCCCTACACAGGAAGCATGAAGGAGGTGCCCACTGATTTGCATTTTGTTGATTCGGGCCACGCCAGTTATTCTTCCCCCCGTAGGTCTGTCTCCCCCCATTCTTGGGAGAGGTCGATCTTGCAAGTCTGTCCCACTAGAAGAGGGTTGATTCTTCCTCTGGTCTTGAGTCTGGCCATTGCTCAAGTTATATAGTCGTTTAGTGGCTGCATAGGCCTCTGACAAATTCTGCACTCTCTGTTCATAAAGTTTAACCTTGGCCCAGTTCTTCAATCCCTTTATAAAGCAAAAGACTTTATCTTTTTCCGACACGTCCCTGATATCCAGCATCAATCCAGCAAATTGTTTTACATAGTCTCGTATTATTGCGGTTTGTTTCAGATCCCGAAGTCTACGCCTTGCCAAAATTTCGACGTTCTCTGGAAGAACTGAGAATGCAGCTCTTGTTTCAGTCTGCCCAAGGTATTAATGGTGCATCGACCTTCCTGTATGTCTACATATCGAGACCTGCACCACAGTTTGGCGTCATCGACCAAATGCATTGTTGCTAAAGAACCCTTTGGCACGCTCTACTGAACATATGAAGGTTGTGCTTCAAGTTGTCTCGTTCTTCGCGAATAAACTTGTAATTCAGTCTTGGCACAGTTGAGGATTCAGGAGGGTTTTCAGGTGGATTAGGAGGAAAATAAGGTGTGCAATCCCAATTTTGTGATTCAATGTCATAATGACCCCTCTGAAGCACAGAATTAGATAAATATGATTGATTTTCAAAGAAGATTACACCCATGGTATGAAAGAATTGATGAGTTGGAGGATAATAGCATTTATATCCTTTCTTATTTGGCGAGTAACCTAGAAAGATACATTTCATGGATGAGGCATTAAGTTTACTACCATGATGAGGATAGATATAGACAAATGCAGTACATCGAAATATTTTTAGTGGTAGCTGAGACACGAGATGAGAGGTAGGATAAAGAGTAAGTAAGCTTTGTAAAGGTGTTTGGAATTTGAGAATGCGAGATGGCATGCGATTTATAAGATAAGTAGCTGCTAGAGCAACTTACCCAAAATGTTTTTGGAACATTTGAAGAAAACATGAGGGAACGAGCTACATCAAGCAGATGACAGTTTTTGCGTTCAACTACACCATTTTGTTGGGGTGTGTCGACAGAAGAACTTTGGTGAACAATGCCATGGGATTGAAGATAAGGTCCAAGCGTAAAGTTGAATAAATCTCGAGCATTATCAGTTTTAAGAATTTTGATATTGACTTGAAACTGATTTTGGATCATTTTATGAAAGATTGTGAATAATTGACTAGTCTCAAACTTATCTTTCATAAGAAACGTCCAACTCAAATGTGTGTGATCATCAAGTAAAAAAAAATCATCGTGCCTCATTGATATTTTTTACTCTCGAAGGTCCCTAAATGTCTCCATGGATAAGAGAGAACGGTTGAGAAGGAACATAAGGATTAAGTGAAAATTGAGTGCGGGTGTGTTTGGAGAGTTGGCAAATCTCACACGGATAAAATTTCCTCTTTTTATTGATAAATAACGAAGCAATAAACGCTCAAGATATGCAAAATTTGGATGATTTAGACGATAGTGCCACATCATGACAAGACTATCTTTATGATCTAAAGATTTGGAAACATAAAGTTGACTCACAACTAAACTGAACGACAAATTTATTGCATCCCTTTGTTGTTGGTGGATTTTCTACTTTGAGAAGATACAACCCTGCACACAATTTAGCATTGTCAATCATCTTCCCCGATCCCAAGTCCAAATTTAGTTTTACAATTCAAGTCCTTATTCAGCTTACTCACAGATAGTAGATTATATTCTAGTTTTGGCACAAACAATACACACTCAAGAATCAAGGAGCTGGATATTTGAATACTTCCCATTCCAATTACTTTAGTAGGAGTGTCATCAACAATTCGAGCAAAAAGGTCACCCTTATAAGGAGAAAATGATGAGAATAAGGATCTATCACTTGTCATGTGATCAGAGGCTCTGGAGTCTATTATCCACTCAGATGGAAGAGTTTGTGTAGGGAGAGCAAGGGAGTTTTTGTTACCTTGTTGTTGCATACTCCCAAAACCACAAACAGTTGTTGGATTTGTTTTGTTTAATAATTGTTGTAGCATAACATCCAAAATCTCTTCGGAGAGTGGTGAGTGGTTAAGACCTTTTGAAATAGCAGCATTACCCTTAGTTTTTCGATCAAATTTAACAGTATTTGGTTTCCAGTTTGTTGGCTTTTTGTGTATTTTCCAACAGGTGTCTTTAACATGTCCATGTTTGTGACAATGGTCACCCTCTGCGTGACCTACTATCAACACCATGCATCTGAGATCTTCCACGAGCTGCCAGAGCTATTGGATCATTAGGATGATCCTTGTGGGCAATGAGTGCAGGTCCATTTTAAATGGTAGAATGCTCGATTGGCCCATCATCACTTGTTTTCGACTTTCTTTGATGCGAAGCTCAAAGAAAACTTCACGAATACTAGGTAAAGATTTAGTACCAAGGATAAGACCACAGACATCATCAAGAGATTTATTTAGATCCATATGAAATTTGAAAATCCTCTTCCTCCCCACAAATTTGAGGAATAGAGAGCCATCTTCATAACATTTCCAATCATGAGTTTCAAACAAGTCTAGTTGTTGTCGATAACGTGATAAAGTGGTGAAATAAGTTGTTACTGATAATTCACCATGTTTGATATCGTGGAAAGAAGTTTCGATTTGGAAGGGCTCAACAGTGTTTTCTTAACTGGAGAATGTATCACGAACAACTTCCCAATTTCTTTCGTAGTTGAACATAAGAGAAAGTTCTCTCCAATTTCAATGGGCATAGAATTGATCAACCAACTCATGACTTGATTATGTTCAATCCTTCATATGCGAAATTTTGGATCCTCTGGTGTAGGTGGAGTTGATTTCCCAGTGATATAGTCTTCCCATCTAAAACCATATATGAGCATCATCACAGTTTGAGACCATTGAAGATAGTTGTGGCCTTTGAGTTTGTGACATGTGATACATGCGAGGTTGCTCTCATTGGAGGATGGAATGGAGGATGAAATGGTACTTCGAGTATCAGTCATTTTTAGAATAAGAGCCCAAAAAGTGAGTTATCAAACAGAAACCCTAAAAAAAAATTACACTTCCTCCCGATCTAAAACAAGGACAGATCTGTCGATGGTGGTGGCGGCAGCAACAAGCAAAGGCGCTGGCGACTTGCAGAGGAGGCGACAACTTGCGATTTGGAGACTTATGACTTGCGATTTAGAGTCTCGCGAGGATGAAGGTTGCGTCGGAGCTGTGAGGACGATGTGTCAGCAGATGCAACGACGACGTCTGGGCCAGAAGCAAACGACAACTAGGGTCGAGTGCGCCAATGACGTCTGGGCTGGAAGCGAACGACAGCAAAGGCTAGAAGCGAATGGTGATGTCTGGACTGGGAGCGAACGACAACGAGTATTGAAGGTTAGGGTTCCTACGTCTGAGTTGAAAGAGGAACACAGAGGAGACAGAGACCGCAGCTAAGGTTCCAACGATGGCGACGAGGGTTCCGACAACGATGATAAGGGTTGGAATAGCTTCAAGACTCTAATAGAGTTAATCTTAGCCATCGGTGCAAATGCTTCTTGATAGTCAATTTCATAAGTCTTAGTAAAGCATTTAGTAACTAATCTGGCTTTGTATCGTTCAATGCAACCGTCATCTAATAAGTTGAAAAATATGCAATCAAACTAAACCTATATGGGAAAGAAAAATACAGCTATATACAAAGAAACAATCCAAATATTAAGCCCTAAATCACAGCTTGATTTTCTACACATATACTTTCTCTTCAAGATCGCCATTGTGGAATCATTTTTGACACCTAATTGATAAAGAGGCCAGTTTGAATTAACAACAATAGATAAAAGCACTCTAATAGAGTTAATCTTAGCCATCAAGGCAAATGCTTCTTGATAGTCAATTTCATAAGTCTCAGTAAAGCATTTAGCAACTAATCTGGCTTTGTATCGTTTAATGTTACCGTCATACACTTTATAGTGAATATTCATATGCACCCTATTATTTTCTTATTTGTGGTCGCTCTACTATCTCCCAAGTGCTATTCTATTTTAGAGCATTCATCTCTTTCATAACTGCTAAATTCCACTTTAGATCATTTTGGGCCTCCTATATATTGCTTGAAATAAATAGGTTGGTTATCCTAGGGGTGAATGCTTTAGGGTTATCAGACAATCTATGATAAGAAAGATAGTTTGCAATAGGATATTGGGTACAATTACCAACACTTTTTCTATGTGCCAAGGAATATTGAGTTCAGACACATCAGATGAAGAGGGATTCCCTAAACCTTCAGTATCATTTGTCAAGGCATTAAATTGGTTTTGTGACAAGTCCACTATCTGATCTATGTTTTTTTGATTTGGTACCCTCCTAGTATAAACTTGAAGCTTGGGATTTTGGTCAATAAGATCATTTTTACTCCCCCTGAAACAGAATTTCCCATGTTTGGCATATAAGGAGCTGGAATTTATAGACGGATAATATTTGGGAGAGGAGAAGTGTCCCAAAAATGTTCTTCCAAGGTAGAGATCTCCCTTGAAGATAATTCCACAAATAAAACATTCATACTTTCAAAGTAGTTTTGGGTTAGAGGATCAAAACTCCGATAAACCTTTTTGTTTAATGCATATCTTAGAAAAATGCATTTAACCGCTTGGGGATCAAGTTTAGACCGAGAAAAATTAGGGAGGAGGACATAAGAAATACACCCAAAGACTTTTAATGGTAAATCTGAATACAAGCGAACAGTCGGAAAGAAAATTTTAAATTGATCCAAAGTTGTTTTAAAAGACAAGATCTTAGAAGGCATATGATTTATGAGATATGTAGCTGTAAGAACTGCGTCTCCCCACAAATAATAAGGAACATGCATAGAAAACATAATAGCTCGAACAACGTCAAGTAAATGTCTATTTTTTCGTTCATAAATTCCATTTTGTTGGGATATCCTGAAAAGTAGACTCATGAGCCATTTATCCTTCGAAAAAAAACATTCAAATATTCATTAAAATATCCAGTCCCATTATTCGAATGTAAGATACTGTTTTTTGTTTGAAATTGATTCTCAATCAAATTGTAAAAGCGAATGCGAACATCTTTGACCTTGGATTTTTTTTTTTTTTTTTGACAAGGCAACAAAGATTTCATTAATGTAATGAAAGGAGACTAATGTTGAACGTACAAATCTCACACCAAAAAATAAAATCCAGAAAAAATAGAAAGAAACAAAGAGAACACAAAAGAATTAAAAAAGAACCAAACAAAGCTATGGACCAAGAACTAAAGAAAATCCTCAAAAGAACCAACATAGCAAACTCATCCACTACTAACGACACCAAAGAGGCAACAAAGAGCCATGGAAGCCACAACCAACGAAGAAAAATCAACCTTTAAAATTTCTAACTCAACAGCCAAACGATCTCCAACAAGACAACCAGTACAAAGTAACCAACCAAACTGCCAACTCATCAGCCAATCAAAAACTGCACTAAACAAAACCACCCAAGATCTAGCCAAATGTGAAACAAGCGATCGAGAAGAAAAACAACCCTCACAAAACGGTAGAGAACATACACCACCTACACTCTCAAGCTCCAAAAAGCTTAACCAACTTCCAACCCTAGAAAGCCAAAAAGGTTTTTGGAAACAAAACCCCAACGGAACAAACAAATGGCAAGAGCAACATCAGACTAACTCTTTTCGAGCCTTCCCCCAAACCCTTATAATCCAAGAAAAAGTTCCATGAGAAAGAGGAAGAACCCCACCAGCACCCCCACTAGCAACCACTTCTTTAAACGGGAGACCACTTATTTCGATTAAAGAACTAAAACGACTTAATTCAAGACATGAGGAACCATCCAAGCCATCATTCACCGTCAAAGAATTGTCCTCCTCTTGAGATGTGTAAATCACCAATTAGCGCAAAAGCTTAAGCTAGTAGGTTATGGCAAATTTAGTTATATCAACACCAACACTTCCCTTCACTTGTGGGCTTGGAAATTTGAACAAAGGCCCAACAAGTGGAAATCAAACACTCCCCCTAACTTGTGGGCTCGGAATTTTGAACAAAGGCCCAACAAGTACAAGTCAATATTAATTGGGAATAAATGATTTCACCAGGGTTCGAACACAGGACCTCCTGCTCTGATACCATGTAAATAATCAATTAACCCAAAAGCTTAAGCTAGTAGGTTATGGAAATTTTAATTATATCAACACCAAAAAAATGCAAAAAAAAAAAAAAAACCCAAGTCAATAAGTGGAGAACCCACCAAAGATTCACCTTGCAAAGATTTTGTTAGACATGTTGATATAATTAAATTTATCTCAACCTATCAGCTTAGCATTTGGGATGATTGGTGATTTAAGATGGTATCAGAGCAAAAACAAACCATAATTTTTTGTTCTAACCCTAACCCTAACCTTAACCACCACTGTCGTCGCCGCTACTTCAACCCTAGTCATCACCACCCGCAGCCATATTAAACGGTGCACATTACTTCCAGCACGCTGCAAATGACCCTGAGAGTGAGTTTGCTTTGCACTTTGATGATTTGTATCATATATGTTTGTGGGTGTGATTGTTTCTGATGGTCAGTGATGGCCGGCGATCGTGGATTTCATTGATGTTGGTTGCCAACGTTCTCGTATCTAAGTTGCCCATAAATCGATTCGCACATCATCGTTCAGTTGTGCTTTATCAATTTGTGGGTTCCTTTGTGTGTCATTGCCCATTTATTTGGAGGTTTGTTGCATCATGCCTCTGGGAGTACACATCCATGGGTTTCTTGTTATTTGGTTGTGGGTTTCTCAGTTGGGCCTTAACAAGTGGGTTGTAAAAGCTTAAGCTCCTGGATGTTTTATTGCTGGCCAATCTCCACCAACGTGGAGAGTAGGTAAAATTTGGCTTGTCCAATATTCCTTAAATTTGTGAGCTATTTGTTGGAATGGCTAGAAATTCAATGACAGCAAGTATGAGCAATCTCAATGTCATGTTTGATAACTCGCGGCCATTTTGTATGGAGCAAATTACCGTTCATCTCTCCAGTCACCGTCTTCGTCATTCCGAGTCATTTCTTCGTTTCTTCGTCATCTCGTCTCTCCTTGTGGGTCGTCGACTTCTTCTGTCTTTGGTCATTTGGGTTTTCCCTTCCTACCTTCTCATTCTCATCTTCTCGCTTTCTTTTGTGTGCCTTCTCCTTTCGCATTTTCCTTCTCCATTAGCCTTCTACCTCTTCCGTTTGACCGAGGTTTTGTAACATCTTTTTATCCTTCCCCGATTGCTTTTGTGACCGAGATCCTTTTTCTTCTATACTACTTCTTTCGACTCTGGATTCCATGGGTTCTTCCAGTTGTAGTATTGGCAGTTTAAGTTTTTGTGTGCATAAGGATGGGCAACGCTTTGGCCTGGACGATCTCTCTACTGGTGTTATGCTTCCTTTGTCATTGATTCAATTGCAATGGTTCAAGGATGGTCTTGGGGATTTACGTTTTCACACTGCATCTTTTTTCAAGAGGCGAAAGTTTAAAGATGACAATGGGATGCTTGGTCTATTTATGGTGCGTTTTGGTTCATCTTGGGCAGTGGATTGCATTCTTTGGCCTCCCTCTGGTGGTCGATTGAGGATTAAAGTTCCTTTAGGTAGGCATAAAAATGGTTGGTTGGTGTTTTGGGATATGTTGACTGACTTCTTGCTATGCTTGGAGAAACCAGCGATTGGGCGAAATTCGTTTTTTAATAGGTTGGGTATCGGGTCTGAGGCTATCAGTCATGAGGTTAATCTTGTTCCAAGCGGTTCGCTTTGTCCGAAGGTGGTTGCTGTTTCCACCCCTACCTATCGGGAGAGGATGCCGGATGAGGTGGTCGATGTTGATTTTGCAAATTTGTTGGTGGTATCTCGTCTTTTTGCTCATATTCCTTGGAGTTTGATCAAAGACTCTTTGGAAGTTTTTTTTCAGATTAAGGCTAGGATTAGTCCTCTCATGGTTGATAAAGCCATTCTTCAGGTAGAAGGTGGGTTGAGTGATACAATATTAGCTCGTATTGGCAAATGGCATGTGGTAGAAAAGTTTCACCATAAAGTTGAAATTTGGTCAGACCAACAACATAGTTTCCCCCAATTTGTTGGTGGTTATGGTGGTTGGATTTTGATCCAAAATTTGCCCCACAAGTTCTGGAAAAGGCGGAATTTTTAAGGCATTGGGCTGCATTTTGGGGGCTTGGAAGAAATTGCTTCGGAAACTTTGAATTTCTTAGACTTTATGGTAGCTCGTATCAAAGTTAAGGAAAACCTATGTGGTTTTATCCCTGCTTCAGTTGATGTTCAGGACAGCCTCCTTGGTTCCTTTTCCTTAAAATTTGGAGATGTTGTTTTCCCGGATATTCCATCTAGGCTATCGGATTCTCTGGTATTGAAAGACGTCTCAATTTGTTGGTGGTTATGGTGGTTGGATTTTGATCCAAAATTTGCCCCACAAGTTCTGGAAAAGGCAGATTTTTTAAGCCATTGGGCTGCATTTTGGGGGCTTGGAAGAAATTGCTTCGGAAACTTTGAATTTCTTAGACTTTATGGCAGCTCGTATCAAAGTTAAGGAAAACCTATGTGGTTTTATCCCTGCTTCAGTTGATGTTCAAGACAGCCTCCTTGGTTCCTTTTCCTTAAAATTTGGAGATGTTGTTTTCCCGGATATTCCATCTAGGCTATCGGATTCTCTGGTATTGAAAGACGTCTCAAATTCGGTGGATTTGGATCGCATTTATCAAGTGATTCATGATGAATCGGAGGTTGATGTAAAGGGTCTCATGATGTCAGCGACTATAAGTGTGGAAAATGGCATAGTTTCCTTCAACAACAACGAGTCTGAGAAGTCTTTTGATAGTAGTCTGAAGGTTGTTGAAGGGTGTTTGCCTTGTTCCAAGAACTATGAGGTAGTATCTTCTCCTGTTGTTGGTTCTTCCTCCCAAATAGAAGTTTCTCCGTCTTCTTTGCTAGCTTTGTTGTCTCCATTACTGGCTTCTGTCAAAGAGCTTAAAGATCGTTTTTGTGCTACTTATGCCAAATATTATGTAAGAAAAAAGGACTCTGAAGCAGCAATTGAGAAGAGTCATTCTTTTTCTAATGCTTACAATTTAGAAGTTTCTTTATCCAAAATTCTTCTTCCTTGTCTGGGGATAAGGAATTTGATTCAGTTCCTTCAGATATTCATATTGGTAATAGTACTAATGATGGTGGTGTTGTGAACTCTTTGAGTGCTCTAGAGCAGGGGGTGAACTTCGAGGTTTGCAATATAGGGCCTTCTAGGACTCATTTTTTCAAAAGTCAAATGTTTCTGCTATTCGAAAGGCCGATCTTTCTTGTTTAAATGGGGTTGAGGACCAAGATTATGACTCTGATGTGAGTCTAAGTAGTCCAGAGAGGGAGACTCCTATTCTCTTTTTACAAGCTAACAATCAATTGGTGGAGCAGTCTCCTAGTTTCAACTTGGAAAGTCTGTTTGATTTGTCAAGTTTGGATGATAAAAATCAGAATGGAGGGGCTGGCATTGGGTTGGATGTTAGTGATTCTCCCTTAGGGGATGTAGTTGCGTTGCAGCTTGAGGAGGATACTGAGTTGATTCAACCCTGAATTGAGCAAGTTTGTCGATTTGATTAAAGCTAGCGGTCTGCAATTTCGTGAAGTTGTATCGTCTTCTCCTCCCGGTTTGATGTCTTAAGGATTCTTTCGTGGAGCAAGAGGGGTCTTGGTGTCGAACCAGTGTGAGTTCTTTGTCAATTCTATGGGGAATCAGATGTTTCGGTGTTTGGGTGGTGCTTTTTCCTTTCGGGGTCTTTGGATACTCTTTTCTGCTCAAGGTGGAGTTGGTTTGTTCTTGGTTTTTTGAGGCGACTTTGGTTCTTTTGATGGTGGTGTGATGGTTGTCGGTGTCGGGTTTGATGGGTTTGTAGGGATGTAGTATTGTTTGGGGTCTTTGTTAAATTCATTTTGATTTGCTGTGTCTTTTTTTTGTTTAGTAATCATTTTCTTTTTCCTTTGGAGTTTGTATTTTGAGTATTAGTCTCTTTTCATTATATCAATGTAATCTTTGTTTCCTTGTCAAAAAAAAGTTACCTTCGCGAAAGCAATGTTACTATGGAGAAATGGGGTGAAGGCTTTGCTGTCAGATATTTGGTTTGAAAGGAACCAAAAAACTTCTGAAGACAAGGTTGTGGATTAGGTGATGTGTTTCGAATCGATTAATTTGAAGGCTTCTTCCTTGTGTCCTCCCTCCAATGAATTTGTTGGATATTGTCTCTAATATATGTCTTAGCTGGCATCCTTTTTTTTTAGTTTTTTATTATTTGTTGTTCTTTTATGTCTTATGTCTTATGTAACTTTACTTTGTTCCCTGTTGGCACTGCTATTAGATTTGCATGATTTATCTGCTTTTTGATCTCCTCTGAGGAGTATGTAATTTGAGCATTATCGTTTCATTATTTTAATGAAATTCTCTTGTTTCCTTGTAAAAATAAAAATAAATAAATAAATAAAAATCTTTCCATAGTCTACACTTTGTAGGCTTAGAATTTTTGTTCACTTTTGTATCTTTTAATGACAAGTCTTGTTTCTTTTTCTAAATAGACAGAGAGATTCGGGGTGTGTTCACATCAAGTTGTAAAAAGCCATGCAAAAAACAAAAATTTCCAAGAAAAATATACCTGCTGATGTACCAGTAAAGCAGATGCCCCAAGAGCAGCTGCGACAGCTCCTACCACATTAGTATCTTCATTTAAATTTCTCATTTCAGCACCTCCTCCTTCCCCACAAACTGTATCGGTCAGTATAACATTTTGAGTGCGCTCTCCCCCATCATTAACTTCACCAGATTTCTTAGCTTGATCAACGTCCAAGCATTCTCCTTGGTTATCATCGTGCAGTGTAGTCACATGAAAAGATTTTCTTAAAGCTGCCAAGCTAGAGCCAATGATAACACCTAAAGGCAGAACTTTTTTCAAATAGACAGTTTCCTGAACAGAAGATGAAATTGATCTAATAATCTGCTCGCCAATAAGAGTAACCATTTTATCTGCCATGGAATCGATGCCGTCGCTTTTACTTCCTAAAAATTGTCTATGCCCACTTCCATATCCAACAGCCACTGACAACAAATTTGCAACATGTTCGATGTCTCTGTCAACACCCAATTTTAAGTCCTTGTTAGCTTCACTCAACCTCCGACCAACTTCAACCTGCAAACTATCCTGTATAATAGTTCTAACCAAGTATTCCAGATCCTTTGATCGATCATCATCTTTAATTTCTTCCTTTCCACTGCCAATGGTTTGATATTCCACTACTGGCTCTGCCTGATTGTCACTGTCCAAGATCATATACCGTGGCTCAATAATGTCATCAGTATTCTTCACTTTTGCATCTGCAGAAGCACTCACTTGCCCATCAACTCCTTCACATGTTGAGATAGCATCATTTTCATTTCTCGGTTGTTCAATGAACTTCCACTGACCTTCTTCCGGAATATAATCAAGCAACAAAGCTGTAGTTGTTTGCTTATCAAGTGATTTAGTAGGCATGTTTGAGGCAACGTTTTTCAAGAAAAAAATATTGTGAACAGAGTCTAAATACACATTGGAAGTCATGTCCACATTGCCATCCAAATCATCAAGGAGTTTATCCTTTTCATTTCCATCCTTGTCTGCTTGGGCAGCTGACTGAGATCTAATTAAATATCTTCCATTAATGGAGACTAGGTCTGAAGTGAATCCCTCCTCTTCCCGTCGACTTGTAACAACATCCTCTGAATCTCCTCTCCTCTCCAGGGTATTATTAGTACGAGGATCACTTAGCCTTTCAGGTTTTACAGATGAATCCATGTTATCACATTCTTTCTTCCCCGATGACGTTTCATTACCCGAGCAATGATTGTCAACTAAGGAATCAGTCTTCTTATCCTCACCTTCATTTTCCGAACCATCGAACTGCGAAATCATATTTTCAATTACGTTAAATACACTATTGACTGCTACCTGGGTGGAATCATCAATCCCTGCCAAGGCATCCAAAGCCTGAGAAACGCTAAAGTTGTTGACATTAGATTCAGAAACGACAGGCTTAGTATGTTCTACAACAGGTTGCATACTATTATCATCCTTCTGAACATTATTGTATTCCTGTTCTACTGGTTGTGCCTCTGAAGTAGACCCTGTTGATGAAAGTGCTTCCTCCATTGTAAAAGATGACACCACCTTATCATCATTTGAAGGATCTACAGCTTTCTCTTCATTTTTCTTGGATTTATTCACCTCCTCGTCATCTGATTGAGCAATTCCACCACCCTGATCTTTGTAATTATCACCAATGGCTACATCGTGGCTAGGCTTCACACTTATGTCTAGTTCTTTCTCACTATTATCAAGATACTGGGCATTATTTTCCCTAAAAAATTCATCATCTGAATTAATATTACCAGTGCCACTGATCTCCTCCTTCCTTATAGAACTGATAGTATCATCACCATGAATGCCAATTGCTTGAGAACCATTTTGATCAATAGACTTTTGGAGTTTATCAGAGGAAGGAGGCTTAGATTCTAGTTCCCCAATAAACGTGTCCTTTGTAGGTTGATATCTATCAGAGCCATCTGAAACATCTTTAACATCTCCTATCTCGCGCAAAGGGGAAGCAATTTGTGAGGAACCTTCAGCATCTGCCACATGTCTGACCTTCTCTTCAGCGTTTTTCTTTAATTCGAATGTGGCCTTAGATTTATGAGAAGTGCCAATTAAATCATTGACCTTTAAGTTTGATCCTTGAGCATGCAATATCCCAGATACAGCAGTTGTAAGCTTTCCACGGACTTCTTCCGGTACAGCATCTTGCAGAGCTTTCATCAATGTCTCTCCTTTATCCACAGCATTCAAGACCTAAACAAAGGGGCAGCAGAACAACTTAAATGGATGGCTAAAAGAATTTTGAAGGAGCCAGCAAAAAATAGCTTCATTTCTTTTTTATATATCTGAAATGAAAATATGTTACATATTACTAAGAAAACAACTAATGTAGTTATGGACTCGAACCAAAAAAATAAGAAGAACTTGACAAAGCACAATAGATATTCATTCTTGAATAATCATGAACGAAGAAAATCTTCTAAGTTCTTTAGTCCCAGAAATTACGAGAAGATAAATAATTTGGCTGTATAAAAAATGGAGTTTTCAGAATACGTCCCAGCCTTTTCTCTGCTTTCTTCTTCATAAGTTGACCATGCTTTAAAAAAGTAGAAAGAGGGAGAAAGGAGATATGTAGGTTCTTTTTATTAAAATTACGTGTAAAAATTGTACTATCAAAACAAAACTAAATTTTATACGACCAAAACAAAATTCTATCAAAGGCAGGGACTATTTATCCAAATGATTCCACCAAAGCAACAAAATGCAACTGCAGATCAGAGAAAGATGTGCTGAAACAACATCCAAGTTCAGAACAATAACGAAAAAAATACCTGGCTCACATGAATGCCCAATCTCCCATCCCTTTAATGATACCACATAGAACAATCCTAGTAATCTCAAGAAACATACAGGAAACAGAGAAGGAAAAAAGAGTGATGAAATCTCTTGCAGACCATTATCTTACAGCCTTAGCTTCAACCCACAAGCTCTTTGCCCTCCGCACACACGTCCACCTCCTTCAACAAATCAAATCCAGCTCCTTTTCTCTTCAGTCCACCTCCTTCAACAAATTAAATCCAACTCCTTTTCTCTTCTATACATCAACACGCTTGCTCATAAAATTTGTCTTCTTTTTTCCTATCTAACAATTTCTCCGAATGATTTTCATAATATTCCGGAGTAAGTATTTATCGTCTCTCCTCTCTCTTCAATGGTTTCTTCTTCTACCGTAAGTCTACTCTAGACGACAACAACCTCCAAGTGAATGTCTTGTACTAGAAGATTCTTCGTCATCAGATCCAGGACCAAGTGATGAGCTTCCTATTGCACTTCGTAAAAGCAAACGTTCTTGTACTTTTCCTATTTCCTCTTTTGTCTCTTACGACTACTTGTCATCTTCTACCTGTTCTTTTATTGTATCTCTTGATTCTTGAATTTATCTCGGTCCCTAAAACTGTTCATGAAGCCTTGTCTCATCCTTGTTGGCGCAATGCAATGATAGAAGAGATGAATGCTTTAGATGATAATGGTACCTGGGATTTAGTATCTCGTGCGGTAGGAAATAAAGCTATTGGATGTAAATGGGTTTTTGTAGTTAAGGTCAATCCCAATGGTTTGGTTGCTCGATTAAAAGCTCGCCTTGTTGCTTAGGGCTATGCTCAGACCTATGGGGTTGATTACTTTGATACATTTTCTCCTGTTGCTAAATTAATTTTTGTCAGGTTATTCATTTCTATGGTTGCTTCTCAATGTTGGCCTTTGCATCAGCTTGACATTAAAAATGCATTTCTCTATGGTGATCTTCACAAGGAAGTTTATATGGAGCAACCACCAGGGTTTGTTTCTCAGGGGGGAGAATGATAAAGTGTGCCGCTTTCGCAAATCTTTGTATGGTTTGAAACAAAGTCCACGAGCATGGTTTGAAAATTTTAGTCAACCACTTGAGCAATTTGGAATGAAGAAAAGCATGTCGGATCACACTGTCTTCTACCGACGAACTAAAAGCGGCATCATTCTGCTTGTTCTATATGTTGATGATATTGTCATCACTGGAAATAACACATCGAGCATTTTATCTCTCAAAACTTTTCTCCAAAGTCAGTTTCATACTAAAGATTTGGGAACATTAAAGTACTTCTTGGGTATTGAAGTTTTTTTTTTTTTTTTTGACAAGGCAACAAACGAAATTTTCATTGAAATAATGAAATGAGACTAACGCTCAAAGTACAAGCTCCAAAAGGAGACCAAAAGAAAATTGAAAACAAAACAAACCCTCACCAAGAACACAGAAAAAGACCTCAAGGACAAAGGAGGGAACCAAAAGAACTTCAAGAACCAAAGAACCCCAAGAACCAAGAATTACAAACTGAAAAAGAGAATCCAATAATACTAAAAGGAAAACGCTCTAAAAAGAAGCCATCAAAAGGACAACATCGAAACTGCAACACTCAAAACTCTACCAACCCACAGTACTAACAAACCCCCAAAACTACAAAAAGCCACCACTTGAGCCCAGCAAAAATCTCTTGAATTCCAGATTAATCTCATCACATAGTCAACACAAACATGATTTTGGTTTCCTGAATAAAGACCAAATCAGGGCAAATTTGCTGAAGGAATCTCTTGAACCTGATCATTTTGAACCAACCCCCAACCCCCTTGTATTCCATGGAGAATTACCATCTTGAAGCCAAAGCCACTTGCCCTGACACTACTTTCTTGAGTTGCAAACCGCTAGCTTTTAATAACTTACCAAAGCGTACTAATTCAGCCGGTTGAAGTAATTAGAAGTAAAAAAGGTATTTTTATGTCCCAAAGAAAATATGTGCTTGATTTGCTATCTGAGACAGGAAAATTGGGAGCCAAGCCATGTAGTACTCCAATGATGCCGAATCTGCAACTTACAAAAGATGGAGAACCGTTTAGAGATCTGGAGAGATATAGAAGATTGGTTGGAAACTTGAATTATCTTACAGTGACACGTCCAGACATAGCTTATTCAGTAAGCATTGTGAGTCAGTTTCTGTCTTCACCTACAGTGGATCATTGGGCTGCAGTACAACAAATTCTATGTTATCTGAAAGTTGCACCTGGACGTGGGATCTTATATAAAGATCGTGGTCATATGAAGATTGAGTGTTTTTTAGACGTTGATTGGGCACGATCAAGAGAAGATAAAAGATCGACTACTGGTTATTGTGTTTTTGTTGGAGGCAATTTGGTCTCAGGTAAAAGTAAGAAACAAAATGTAGTTTCTAGATCGAGTGTTGAATCAGAATACAGAGCTATGGCACAATCAGTATGTGAAATAATGTGGGTACATCAACTGTTGACGGAATTAGGCTTCAATATTACAGTTGCAACCAAGTTGTGGTGTGACAACCAAGCTGCTCTTCATATTACATCCAACTCGGTTTTTCATGAGCGAACCAAACATATTGAACTTGATTGTCATTTTATTCGTGAGAAAATACAACAAGGTTTAGTTTCTACTGGGTATGTGAAGACTGGAGAACAACTAGGAGATATTTTCACGAAAGCTTTACATGGAGTTCGAATAGATTATCTTTGTAACAAGTTGGGCATGATTAACATCTATGCTCCAACTTGAGGGGGAGTGTTATAGTATATATGTATATTTAGAACCTTATTAACCTTTTGTCCTTTATTGTCATTTTACATTTATTAGTTTAGGGCTTTCATGTATTCCTATATATATTTGACTCTATTGTATAGAATGAAAGATATACTCTCATTGTTGATCTCACAATAACACCCTGTTTCAGTCAACAAGTCAATTACATACTTTCTCTGTGATAGCATGATTCCCTTCTTGCTTCTCATTACCTCAATTCCTAGAAAGTATTTCAACATTCTCAAATCTTTTGTGTGGAATAAACTATGGAGAAAGGTCTTGAGTGATTGGATTCCCAATGTATCATCTCCTGTAATCACAATATCATCAACATACACAACCAACAGGATGACACCACTCTCAGACCGCTTATAAAACACAGAATGATCTGATTTTCTCTTTCTCATTCCAAAGCTTTCAATCACCTAAGTAAATTTTCCAAACCATGCTCGTGGACTCTACTTTAATCCATACAAGGATTTACGAAGGCAACATACCTTTCCCTTCTCCCCCTGAGCAACAAATCCTGGAGGTTGCTCCATATGCACCTCTTCCCCAAGATCACCATGAAGAAAGGCGTTTTTAATATCAAGTTGATGCAATGGCCAGTGACGAATGGATGCTAATGAAATCAATGACCTGACATAAGCCATTTTAGCAACAGGAGAAAAGGTGTCAGAATAGTCAACCCTATAAGTTTGTGCGTAGCCTTTAGCAACAAGGCGAGCTTTCAACCAAGCAACAGATCCATCTGGATTGACTTTAACCGCAAAGACCCACTTCTTTCCTGCAGGAAAAGACACTAAATCCCAAGTACAATTGTCATCTAAGGCAGTCATGTCCTCCACCATTGCAGCGCACCAACCAAGATGAGACAAAGTTTCAGGAACAGTCTTAGGAACAAATATAGATTGTAGGGATGCAATGAAGGAACAAGTAGAAGATGACAAATGGTTATATGAAACAAAAAAGGAAATAGGATATGTGCATTGACGCTTACCTTTACGAAGAGCAATAGGAAGATCATCGTTTGTTCCTGAATCCAATGACGAAGAAGCATCTGGTACAGGGCATGAAGCTGAAGGAGGTTGTCATCGAGAATAAACCTAAGTGATAGATGGGTGAATCAAACAGATAGAGATGGAGAAGAAGCGTTGAAGACTCATAAGAGGAGAAAATTGTATAAACAAGAAAATCATCCTCTTCCTCTCGATGCTCCCCCTTACGTGTATTCGAAGATGAAGTAAAGAAAGAAGAATCTTCAAAGAACGTGACATCAGGAGAGACAAAGTAACGATCAAGACTAGGAGAATAGCACTGATACCCTTTTTAGACACGAGAATAACCAAGGAAGACACATTTTTTAAAGACATCGGATCTAGTTTGGTGAGTAGAGGGTGAACATCTCGAACAAAGAAAGTACAACAAAAGATTTTCGGTAAAAGGGGAATGAAGGAAGGTTGGGGCACAAAATACGATAAGGTACCTCACCTTTAAGGACTGATGAGAGCATACGGTTTATTAAGAAGCAAGTCGTCGACACAGCATCAACCCAAAAATATTTGGGGGCATTCATCTGAAACATTAAGGCTCTTGTTGTTTCAAGGAGATGGTGATTCTTTCGTTCTGCAACTCCATTTTGAGATGGAGTATCAACACATGAGGATTGATGGAGAATGCCATGTTCACTCAAATAAGAACTAAGAGCATGAGAGAAGTATTCTTTAGCATTATCACTTTGTAGAATTTTAAGAGCACCATTAAATTGAGTACGAATTTCAGCATGAAAATTGCGAAAATGAGAAAGCAACTCATAACGATTTTTCATTAATTATAACCACATTACACGAGAAAAATCATCGACAAATGTAACAAAATACCGGAACCCTCGCTTAGACTCAGCAAGACATGGACCCCAAACATCAGAATTAACTAACTCAAATGGAGCATTAGCTCGTTTATTGACTCTAGGATACATACTCGGACGATGAAATTTAGCAAACTGATATGACTCGCAATCCAAAGAAGATAAGTGATGGAATTGAGGATGAAGACTCTTCAAGATAGATAAAGATGGATGACCCAAACGACAATGTTCTTCAAAGGGAGAGGTCACTTTAGAGCATGGAACGGTTGTGGATATGTGTGGTTAAAAAATATCGAGATCTCCGGATTCGTGCCCTTTACCAATAGTCTTTTTCGTCAAAAGATCCTGAAATAAACAATAACTAGGAAAGAATAAGACACAACAATTTAGATCTCAAGTGAGCTTACGAACTGAAATCAAGTTAAAAGAAAACTAGAGTAAACTTAAAACAGAAGACAAGGAAATTGAATCTGTAAGATTGACGGTGCCCAATCCTAAAACGGGAGAGGTGGTCCCATCAGCTATAGTAACATTAGGTGAAGATTAACACGAACAAATATGAGAGAATAAATTGGGATTACCTGTCATATGATCAGAAGCGCCAGAGTCTATGACCCATTTTGAAGAGGAGGAAAGAAGACACGTAGATGTATTACCTGTGTCAACAATGGCAGAAATAGAAGTGGAAGATGACGCCTTTAGTGACTCTTGATACTGGCGGAACTTAGCAAACTCCTCTGCAGAAATTGAAATAGACTTATCAGGATTATCAGGTGTAGAGGCAATATGCGCAGATGGAAACCTCTGGCCTCTATTCAACAATCTTCTGCAATCATGATTCATATGACCAGGCTTATGGCAGTAGTGGCAAACAATATCGCTCGAGTTTGCTCTTTGAGTGTTCGAATTACCTTTATACGTGTTGGGTCCAACCCCTCTGTTTCTTTTGTACTCACCCGTCTATCCAACCAAGGCACTATTTGACTCAGGTGGCAAGATTACTTGCGACTTCTCAGTACGAAGTATTCGAGTATAAGCATCTTCCAATGAAAAGATTTCTGAGCTAGACAAATCTTGATCTTTTGCCTTATCATATTTAGAAGTGAGACCAACTAAAAAACTCATAATAAACCGTTGTTCACGTTGTGCAGTTTGAACTTTCACATCAGTAGTAATAGGCAACAAAGCATTAAACTCTGCATATGATGTTTTGCACTCCATAAAGTAACTAGTCAGAGATTTCTCTTCTTGATCAGGTTGAAAGAGAGTTTTGCATACATCAAACACTCTACTAATATTCCCTTTTCCAGAGTAAAGGAATTCCAAATATTCTAAGAGCTCGTGAACAGATTCATAATGATTAACTAACCCTACGATGTCGCTCTCAATAGAGTTCTTTATCAAGCCTAGAATCATCTCGTAACCAATTCTTCCTAGTATCATCAGTCGGGAGTGATTTTTCAGTGATATGATCATCCATATCGAGACTTCGAAGGTAGTGACGAATGTTTGTCCGCCATGCATAAAAATTAGACCCATTAAGCTTATGTTTTGTAATCTTTGACACCATAGGGATCATCTCCGACATCACTATACCTTTCTTTTCAGCCATAACTAAAAAAAACAGACCACAAAAACAGATTTAAAACCCAAAACAAAACTGTACCAAAAAACCCTAGATTGCCAAAGAGGGGTTTCTTCAACCGACCCTAAACCGAGAAAGATATGATCGAAACAAGCACACCACTAGAGAGAGCACGCAAACCTAAGCAAAACCCAAAAAAAACAGCATCTTTCGGCAACTCACGCACCGACGCATGAGATAGGTGCAAATCCTTGAGGTGGCACGTGTAACGCACACGCTGGGTGTTTTGGGCCATTTTTTTCATACCAAAAATCGGCAAGTGGGTCGTTGAAAGAGCTGAGCGGTGACGGAAAAACACACCGGCGACGGTCCCTGACGGCGGCGGTGTTAGGATGCAAACAAAGGTCCCACATTGGCTAGGAAAGAGATTGATCATGGGTATATAAGTGAGGACAATTATCTCCATTGGTATGAGGCCTTTTGGTGGGAACCAAAAGCAAAGCCATGTGGGTTGATACCCAAAGTGGACAATATCATACCCCATTGTGGAGATATGTGGAGGTTCGTTGTCCTTAACAATTGGTATCAGAGCCATGATAAAACCTAGCTGTGTGCCGGAGAAATCCTCAAAGTGGAACAAAGATTAATGAGCCTTATGTGGACATTGTGGATGAACCCCGGAGTCGAACAAAAAGTGCTTGGACGGCAAGCAAGTGATAAACTCTATCAAGTTGCCTGGTAGAGGAGTAGATCTTTGTTCGAGGGGAGGATTAAGGAATATCACACAATGTGGTGATCCGTTGGGGTAGACGGATTTGTTCGAGGGGAGACTCGAAGGGAGGCTCAAGTTGTGGTACTTTGTTCGAGGGGAGGATTGTTAGGATGCAAACAAAAGTCCCACATTGGCTAGGGAAGAGATTGATCATGGGCATATAAGTGAGGACAATTATCTCCATTGGTATGAGGTCTTTTGGTGGGAACCAAAAGCAGAGCCATGAGGGTTGATACCCAAAGTGGACAATATCATACCATTGTGGAGATCTGTGGAGGTCTGTTGTCCTTAACAGACGGTAGATTCCAACGACAAAAGTGGCAGATTCCTGTGGCGATGAAAGTTCAGATGGTGGTGGCAGCAAACAAACCTCATAGCAAAGGACTTAGACCTCCAAATCTCAAACCCTAATTAGTTCCAAATCCCTAAGGACAACAAAAAAAAAGAACCCTAATTGCCCTAGAAAACCCTAGGCTCTGATACCATGTTAATGCAAAAGTTGGAGAGAATCAGTTCATCTTATTCCATTCACTCAAGATATATATATATACAAGTATACAAGGTTAACCTAAATAGAAAAAGCGTAAAAAGCCAATAAAGGAGAACCTAAAAGATATATTAACAAAATACAATTATACTAATATAAGAACTCTAACACTTTGATAATCAAATTTCTGGGATATGGAGACTTCATCTTGGAACTTGGAATTTAGAAGATTATTCAATGATGAGGAGATCTCGGCTTTTGAAGCCTTGTTGGGAGTTTTATCTTCCTTAAAGTTGGTAAAGGAGATGATTCTAGAGTTAAAATCGTTGACAAGAAAATTGGCCTCTTCTCCTTCTTTATCAAATGAGTTTTGTATTGGGTCATGGGTGTTGGGGAGGGCTAAGAGTCCTAGGAAAATCAACATTCTGCTTTGGATAATTCTTAATGGGAATCTCAACGGCTGAAGTTCTTCAAAGAAAGTTGCCAAAATCCTATCTTATGCCATCAGTATGTTGTTTATGCCTTGCAGAAGGGTAAAGTCAAAATCATATTTTCTTTAGCTGCCCCTATTCTTTGAATTGTTGGTTTAAGCTCGTCTTCTTTTTATTTGAATTGGGTCTTTTTGGCAAGATTGGAAGAAAATGTGCTACAACTTTTGTTGGGGCAAGTATTTACAGCAAAGCCAACTCTCATATGGGCCAATGTTATTAAAGCTCTTTTATCAAAACTTCGGAAAGGAACTCCAGAAATTTTTAAGGCGAAAGTCTTACATGGTTTGAAAGATTTGATGCAACCAGCTTAAAGACGTCATCCTGGTGCACTCTTTCCAAATCCTTGGAGGCTTATTCTTTTAGTGACATTTATCTTCCTTGGGAGGCTTTTTTGTAGTTGTTCTATTTGTTTGTTGTTTTGATTTTTGCTTTATTTTCCCCACCTCCATTGTGGAGTTTGTATCTTTTTGAGCATTAAACGCTTTTTTTCCCCAAAACAAGATAGAGACCTTTCATTAAGAGAATGAAAAGCGTTTAATGCTCTTGAGATACAAACTCCCAAGGGAGTGAAGAAAAGCAAATGAACAGTAACAAAAACAAAAAGAAACACCACACAACACTCACAACCTGTTACAACATTTCAAACAAACCAACCAAAAATAAAACCCAACTCAATAACGCATCAAAAACCTTCCTGAAGACTACCCAAGCATACAACAAACCCTAAGCAAACAAAACCAGAGCACCCAAAACTAACACACCCACTACACAGCACAAGAAAAATCCTCTCAATTAAGCAACACATCTTGAGAAGACTATCCCCCAAAAGCTCTGGAGATAGAACACCAAGAAGCTACTTGGGTCTTGAGAGCCTGAAACTTATCAAACCACATTGTGGGCTTGTCATGAAAAATCCTCTGGTTCCACTCAAACCACAGATCATACAATATCGACTTGACTCCATTAACCCATAGCAATCTGGCTTGCTTTCTCTTAATAGGCCTTAGAAGAAGCGCCTCCTGATTCGCCTTCGGGCCCCTTGAAAAGACCCACTTTACCTTGAACATCTGGAATAAAGAAAACCAGCAGCTCCTTGCAAATCCACATTAAAAAAAAAATATACTTAGATTCTGCTTCAGCAAAACACCACACACATACGGAAGGAGAGAGACACTGCTTCGCCAACTTACTTTGTACACCTCCGCAGTGTTTTAATTTATTTAATGACAAGTTTGTTTCTGGTTCAAAAAAAAACAATTTCTCCAAGTAGGTCTCAATGTCAGTCTTATAGGTGGCTCGATGATACCCAAGAGAATAAGTGAGAACAAAGCGATGAAATCCACAACCTCTTGCAGGCTGCACCATTGAAGTCCTTCATGAAGGTGTTGAATAGCAGAATAGCAGAAGAGTGGAACACGAAGAAGAAAATGTGAAGCACGGTGATTTCCTTTCTCACCGAGTCGATCTCAGTTGAAGATTAGTTCCTCTTCCTTGAGAGAGATGGAAGGAGGGGGAGAGAGAGAGAGAAGTAGAGAAAAGCAAAACTAAACGGCGAAGAAAGAAAAGAGGAAGAGCAAAACCTTGAAGAGTTGTTTGGAGCGCTGAGTTGGTTATTATAACATGAATTGAACCTGTTATTATAATCTGGGTTATTATAATATGTAGAATCATATAACATTATTTAAAATGCAGAGTAGTACAGTCTGGAGTTATAATAGCTTGTGTTTAGGGTGCAGAGTATTTCACAGATTATAATAACACAGGTTATTATAACCTGTACCCCAAACAGACCCTGAAAGATATCAAAACAAAATTACATTGGTAAATAAACTTTAGGGTGGAAAAGGTTCGATTCATCGAGAGGGGGTCGGTTAACTTTATGCTCTTATGTTCTTGAAAGCTTATCGGTATATTTCTTTTCGATTTTTGAGCTTCCAGAATAGGTGTTCATAATTTTGGAGCGATTGTTGCGTTCGTTCTTTTGGGAAGGATCGGATGGGGGTAAGATAAATCATTTGGTTTGCTGGAAAATGGTTTCCAAGCCTCTTGGCTCGGGTGGGCTAGGTATTGGGGCTTTTAAATTAAAAAATCAAGTGCTGCTAGCAAAATGGGACTGGAGATTTTCAGTTGAAACCTCTTCTTTATGGCGAAGGGTGGTTGTTGGCATTCATGGTGAGACTGATAAGGGTTGGGGAGTCTCAAGGTCGCGGGTGGCTAGCTTGAGGAGTCCATGGTTGAGTATTGCAAAGGCCTGCCAGAATGTGCAACATTTTTCCGTGTTCAGATTGGGAAATGGGAGAAACATTCGGTTTTTGTTGGATCCTTGGGCGTGTGAGGGCCCTCTGAAGGATCGTTTTCACAGCTTATACACGTTCTCAACTCAGAAATCTGTTTGTGTGGCAGATTTGTGGGACTCTAGTATCGGTTCTTGGGGATTATCCTTCAGGCGATTATTGAAGGACAAAGAAATTGTTGACTTTACCGATCTTATGGCAATTTCGGAGAGGTTTAAACCTTCTCCATTTACGGATTCGAGATGGTGGAGTGCTGATCCGTCAGGTGTTTTCTCGGTTAGATCTCTTGTAAAGTCACTGAATGCTTTTCCCCCCTCCGAACAAAGCGCTTTACAATGCTTTATGGAAAGTCAATTGCCCAAAAAGAGTCAATGTCTTCATGTGGATTCTTATTTTCGGGAACCTAAACACAATGGAAGTTTTGCAAAGGAAAATTCCTCTTATGAATTTACAGCCATCGGTTTGCTTGTTGTTACAAAGTAGCTGAAACGAGTCTTCACCTCTTCATCAATTGTGAATTCTCTAAGAGGGGCTGGAACAAGATGTTTCAAGTGTTTAATGTTAGTTGGGTTTTCGTTGGATCTCTTCAAGAGTGTGTCCTTCAACTTCTGATGGGTCCTCTCCTTCACAAGAGGGCCTCGGTTTTGTGGGGAAATGCGATTAAAGCCATTTTGGCGGATATTTGGTTCGAAAGGAATCAGCAAACTTTCGAAGGGATTGCTTTGTCTTGAGAAGCTCGTTAGGATGCTATTCATCTAAAGGCCTCTTCCTGGTGTGCTCTCTCCAACCCCTTCAACGGTTTTTCTATTTCTGACATTAATTTAAATTGGCATGCTTTTATTCGTACTTTTTAATTTAATTATGTAAGTTTTAGTCATACATTGTTAGGAGCTTTCAGCTGGTTTTTTCTTGTGTTTTTTGTATTTTGAGCATTAGTCTCGTTTCATTATTTCAATGAAATTTCGGTTTTTTGTTGCCTTGTCAAAAAAAATGAAGTTTTGTGGGAATGCCTCCGTCCAACAAGTATTAATGGTACTAAATAAAAAAATATATATGAATAAAAACGAGAGGAAAAGTGCAAGAAAACAGTGGCAAAAAAGTCAATGAACTTTCCTAGTTTCCCCTTTTTTCATGTACAATATGAGATTTAAAAGAAAAATAGATAAATATATAAAGCAAATGCGCAACTCACAAGGACATTATTCACTGAACAGAAAGAGTAAAGAAAGTATAAAGCTTAGCATAATTTAGAATTTTAGGCAGCTGAAGAAATCTCCAATCTTAAAAGAATCAATGAGAAGTCTAGCATTACCTTTTTCTTCTCTTCCTCCGTCAGAGTGCCAGGGTTAGTTACCTCAAGAATATTCATAATCACTTTAGCTGTCCGTAACACTTGGCCTTTTTCAGTATCTTCTGAACTGACTTCATCCTCTTTCCCCAAATCTGCACTAATAGAGCTGGTTTGGTCCAAAACCCCAACCTCAATTTCGAGAGATCCCTTATCTTCGAGTTGTGATTTGCTCTGCAAGTCATTTTGAGATCGAGTACGGATACTATTGTGACTCTCTTCAAGTTTCTTCTTGATAAAGCTTGTCGATTGGTATCCACTTGAAGCACCTGGCCAGTTGTAATCTAGTTGCCTGATGACTTTTTCACTTTCTTCCACTATTCTGCCTTCCACGAGAGTTAAGCCTCTAGAAGAGTTGATGGTAATATCTACATCCTTGAGAAGAGGGTGACGACCTTTCAAGAGTCCAAGCTCTACCGCTGTAAGCCACTATGTGTATTACACGCATACTAATTAGAATACGGCTAGGAGAGATGCACCGTAACTCCACATTTTTTCCTACCAAAAGGGTTTTGGTAGAATTAAATTGTGGAAAAGACATTTCAAAATCCAAACCTTAAGAATCAAGAGAAACAGAGAACCCAACAGAGCTAACTATCAAATGTTGCGTGAATAGTAACAAATTGTTGAAAGATGACACATACCTTCAAATTTATAAATAAAAACTTAAGAGGAACGAAAACAAGACCAGATTCACTCGATATGTCAAAGGATATGATGTATATTGCTTTCATTTTAAAAGTAATCCAAAGTTTCCAATTATAACTCTTATTCAACCACAAACCATGATCTTTTAGGGTCTGTTTGGTAAGCAATCTGGAAACAGAAATTTGAATACAAGGGATTCAATGAAAACAGAGTTGTATTTCATGTTTTCAGATATGTATTTGGTAGAAGATTTAGAAATTTGATTTCGTTCTAAACAATTGAAAAGTGTGTCCTACAACATATTTATAGATCATAGATGTAGTTGCAAAACTATTATTAGATTGAATAAAAGTCATTATTAATTAATTTATGAATATGTTTTTATAAATTTTATCGAATTATCATTTTATAATATAATATTATATAATTTATAATATATTATAATATACATATTTTAATTTAACAAAAGTAAATTGAGTTTATAACATGAAATATTGTATTTATTAAGATTTTTATCTTTGTTTAATATAATTCTGCATTTTAAAATTTTAAATTCAGAATCTGGATACAATGAAAATATAAAAATGTTGTTTTCAGGAATTTCTACTATTTGGATCCCAGAATCCGAAAACAGTTTTCAAAAACACATCTGCCAAATACATATTCACTGAATTCAGTGAATTTAAAAACATAAACCAGAATCTGGATTGCACACCAAACAGGCCCTTAGTTATCAACTTGACATGAATTATGGAGAACTCTGAGAGTAGAGAGGAATATATCAGTTAATGCTTCCGACCCATACATATAACAACAATCACCCATACATATAACAACAACCATTAATCTGCTTTGAGCGAGGTACTTCCATTTTCAGCTAAGAATTAATAAAATTTGTAGATGAATCTGAAGTTCTAATTTCTATTTAACAGGAAGTCAGGTTGAGAAGTTCTAACAACATATACATATTTTTTAGACAAGGAAACAACAAACTTTCATTGAAATAATGTAATGAGACTAATGCTCAAAGTACAATCTCAAAAAGGAGAACAAAATTGAAATAATGCCACAACAACACACAATGAACAAACAAATAAAACCCAAGAACAAAAGAAGAGTGCCATCAAAACAAACTTTCAAGAACCAAAAACAAACCACCATCAAAAACAAAATTCCAGAAATGCCAATGAGGAGAGCACTCCATAAAAAAGCCATCAAAAGGATAGACTCAAAACCCACCACCCAATCCACCAACATGCCTATACACGATCTTTGAATTTAATCCAAACAAAACCCAAACAAAAAGCCTACTCCTCATTTCTATAACAAAACTTCTTTAGGACAAAAGCATGGCCCTGAAGAAAGTTGAACCACAAAAACCACACAAACCCCAAAATCTTCACCCTTTTCACAAAATCATCCAATTAGACAGAAAAAGAGACCCCTCCTTTCACAGATAACTTAGGCACATCTAGTTGAAAACAACAAACCTCCAAAAACTTCCAAAAGCTTCAACCTGACACCATTTAGAAACCCACAATCTCAACAAGGACAATACCCATTTTTAATCAACTAAGTCGAATTGAATTCTAGAATGAACTCCTCATCAGGGCATAACTTTTGCAAAAACTTTTTCAAACTAAAACTTTTTAGAATCATCCTGAAATTCCACATTTTCCAAGGAAAGATCATTATTAAAAGGAGGAGGAACACCCACCCACACATACTTCTTTAAACTGCAAACCAGTGTTGTTGAGGCGCAACCGAGCGCTCGCCTTAGGCGACAGGCGAGGCGACCTTGAGGTCTTGCGCCTCGCATCCGGGCAAGGCGAGCCCCTTCAACGGGGCGCACGCCCGGCTGCGCCTTGCAGCCGCCTCGCCTCTGGCGCAGGCGATCCCCTGCGACTTTTTGCATGCTTTTTTTTTTTCAATTTTAATGAATCTTAACTACTTAACTTAAAATTCAAGAAACCCTAAAAAATCAAGGAGGAGCAGTAGATGGGGAGGAAAATTATGATTATGACAGTTGATTGATGTTGTAGTCTTTTAAATTTAGACTGGTTTTAACTTTTACCTTTATTATTTTTGGTTCAGTGATTCATTATTTCATTCTTAATGACTTTTGACATTTGATTGATGTATTAAGCTTTTAAGGTTTTTACATTTTATATAATATTTACTATAAAATTTATGCTCTATATATTATTTATTTAATTATTTAATTATTGCGTCTCGCATCACTCGGGCCACGCCTTTTTGTCGCCTCTCGCCTTCGGGCTATCACAGGGCTTGTCGCCCTGAGGTGCGTCTTGCGCTTTGAAAACACTGTTGCAAACCACTTGTCTTAATCAGGGAGCTAAAACGACTTAGTTTTGGATAAGTAGCTACTAAGTCCTTTTCCAACAAAGGAGAGCCCCCTCCTCCTGGAGAATCAAATAAGCTTGCAAGATTAATAATAGGAGATCCATCCAACAAATCCTTAAGCAAAGAATTCCTAACCAACCCCAAATCTGGGCTACTTAAGCTCACCATCGAACCAATGACAAAATCACAATCTAACAAAGGAGAAGACAAATCAACAACCCTCGCATCGTCTCGGATTCTGTAACGAAACTTTAACAAAAGATACTCCCCTCGGAGCAACTTGGCAATCTCCTATAGAAAAACAGTACCTTTTTGGAACCAAATAATCTGAGCCCTTAGAGAACGGCAAATACGACTTACCAGACTGGATACAGGGCATCAGACGTTCAAGAAAACTCGGGAAAACAACCTCACTAGCAATTGCATCTGGTGGCCTCAAAGCTTTCCCACAACGCCTTGTGTAAAATTTATCACAAAACCTAGCCCTTACCACTTTACCCATGGTTGGACTCGAGGAAGAGAAAAGATTACCAACCCCCTCCTTTTCATCCTGCTCACAAATAGCCAAAAGCATCAACTTCCTTGGAGACAAGAGACCGCCCCTTGCTCATCTAGCTTCTCAACATTAACAGTCTCGAAGGAGCCACCTAAAACATCTCCTACCTCCGAACTCGGCTTCTCCAATATCAACGAATGATTTAACTTGGATGAACACTCCATACCAACCAACACATTAACCGTATTATTCGAGGGACACCTCGAAACAACCTCTTCAGATTCATCAAAAAGATTTCAAAGGACATGATCAATTCATTCCAAATCAATAGGATTTGAGAAATCCTTTAACACCAAAGATCAACTTTCCAACCTAGTAGGCCTCAATCATTCAATATCCGTAACCTTTAATTCAAACTTACCACTATAACCATTAGAGACCTCAACATGAGCTGGAAGAAAACCACAAAGGTTAGGTTTGACTTTAATTCTGGTAGAAGAAAGATCAGTCAAGTTCAAAGTATCCAAAGCAATCTCAACCAGCCCCCCAAGTGCAACCTGATGGTCTCAAAGACTATCGTTTTCCACATATACAAAGGAAGATTAGAAATGGCAACTCATCCTCCATAGCTCTCAATAAGATTAGACAAACAATGATCCTTCTTTGACCACCTTACTACTTTGATAAAGGACACCCCATTCTTTGCCACTGACTAATTTTCCTAGAAAACACCTCCATAGACTTTTCATCCACCTTTATGATAGCCTAATCCACCGAGAATGGGTTAATCTGAATCTTCACACAAAAGAATTTTTCAATAGACGATCTAATCTCGACCCAAGAAATACAAGCAAACAAACAAGTAATAACCAACAATCCTTCAAAGTCGAGATCCAACACCTCCGACTCTTTCCTAACCCATTTCTCTGCCCCTAAAGGTTTACTGAAACACAGACTGGACGAAAAACGTTGCTCTAAGCACAATTTCTACACTGACATTGTTTCCAAATTGCTCACCTCTAGCCTTTGCAAGAGATCGCTCAACATAACCCCGAACACTAACCCGCCATTCAAATGCTTCCCTAAACCCACTTTGATTCTAAATCGTCTCCCAGAGGGTGGCCAATGTACACAATCAGCAAACCAAGAATTACCTTTACGGACTTTAAATAAACCAACCACTCCGTTGAAGTCTTGGAATTTCCTCCGTTGAAAAAAGGACTTGGAATGAAGACGCAAAATCTCAAATGCTTCTTTAAACCACTGCAACTGGACCAAAGATAAGACCAACTTACTTCCTTCAGACTGATCTTCCAACCAAAACCAATCATCAATCCTACGAATACGAAAATTGGAACCGCCAATGCTACAACTGAGACTCTCCATATAAACCCAACCACTGCAAAATACACACCCCTCTCCACCAGGAAACTTCAAACTAGGGCCCCTCGAACTAACGACCACCTCAGAGCAAGTAACAGAGAACGAAAGAGGGAAAAACTCAAGACAAACTGAAAGGACAAAGGCGAAAAGGACAGAAAAGAATAAAACGCAAAGGACAAAAAGAAAAAACGAAGAAACCGAAGAAAAGGATACCGAAAGAAGAGGAAGAAAGAAAGGGCGGGGACAAAACTGAAGAAAAAACAAAAGAAAAGACTCAAAAGAAGAAGAAAGAGAGAACAGACTTGATCGGAGAGAAGACTCGACCTGCCGCCGGAGAGAAGACTTGACCAGCAGGCGAGCAGACTTGACTGGCAGGCGAACAAATGAAGGGAGACGAACAAACTTGACCGGAGAGAAGACGAGAGACAGAACGGAAAATGGTCAGAGACCAAACGACAGCCTAAAAAGCACGGATACGGGCACCGATACGACACGATACGGACACGGTGATACGCCACATTCTAAAAAAGTAGGACACGGATACGTTGCGAACACGTTTTCCTTTTTTTAGAATAGATACATACATTGATACATTGAATACTCTAAACATATAATTTGAACATAAAAAATAAAATCTATTTTACAAATAATATAAAAAGAGTTAATTCATCATTGCTAAATAAGAAAAAGTCACTTTATCCAACCGATAAAAATATAAAGAAAAAAAAAAGAGGAAAATTCAACACAATGTGCTTAAACCTTAAGAAAAATAAATAACACTTTAAAATTAAAAAATGATTGTTTTTATTGAAAAATTATAGAGAGAAGAAAAATCCAATGGATGAGATAAGTACTAGAAGTACTAAGTACATCAACCGACAAAACCTGCTGGTGGGATATGGAAAGATCCCACTAATCCCACTAAGAAGATAAGTACGAGAAGAACTAATTACCTCAACCCAAGGCTACCACTAGCAATTCTTTCTTCCTCCCTCGTGCGCTCTCTTCTTTCTTCCCTTGCGTAATGTTTCAAGTTTTCAACCAAAGTTTAGGGTTCAATTTTGCATGCAATGGAAGAAGGTTTCTCTTTGTGTGATTTCCATAAAGGAGATAAGTACCTTATTCTCTCCCTTAATCGATACTTTTAGTGTGAGTTTTAGTGTGCAGATGTGCTGTTTTTGGTCTCTTCCCCTCAGATTTCGAGTTTATGGGCTTCATTTTCTTTTTAATTCTTTTTTCTTCAAGAGAATAAAATGTTTCGGTTATCCGGCGTGTCTCAACCTGTCCGGACGTGTCCGAAATTACAAAAAAATTATAACAAAATCAGATACTCTATTTGGCGTGTCGGACACGTGTCCATGACGTGTCCGGACGAATCTGTGTCGAACACGTGTCCGACACGGATACTCACTCCAACATGGCGTGTCCGTGCTTCCTAGACGACAGCCGATGACTGAAAAGGACCGACAAACAGAGGCAGGGGAAGTCGAAGCGTCATAATCCAAATCTTCAAACGAAAGCTACAAACCCAATCAACGCAAGAATCCAGGCAAAGCTGTCGAGGCAAGGCAGAGATCGGCAGAGGAAGACAGTGAGATGAGTGAGATGAGGAGGGAAACAATGGAGGAAGATGGCGAACAGAAGGAACAATTGGAGGCACGAAGACAAGGCGGAGAGAGGAGAGAGAAGGTAGCAAAAAAAATTCAGGATTAACAACATATACACTTCAATCCCCCAAAATTGAAATAAAGTTAATTCAATAAATATGAGAGTGGGGGCCAACATTTAATTCGCTAAATTAGCAGATAATGCAATAAATTAACTTGTTACAAACAAAATCACAGACAGAAAATAATCCATTACCTCAATTGATAACTGCTGGCACCACGATAGAACAGGCTGCTTGCTAGATATTATACTAGACGGCGAATAAGAACACAACAAAAGACTTGTAAATGGATTTTCTGCTATTAAACTGCGTGGAATTGAGAATATTGGAGCTGATCCATTGTCATTCTGATCATTTCTGACAGTTTAACAAGTTAGAAAACTAATTTATTTGTTTGTGAGAAAGAGATGTCAACTATCAAACGGATATTAGTCATTGAAAACAAAACTACTTCAAAGAGAAGATGATGAGATGTAGCGCATACAAAGTTTATGCATTTACAATCATATTATAACATTAAATTTTCTGGCTAGCTCAGCTGTTTAGAATGCCTTGATAATGAGGTGAAATAATTTGACTCCACAGATACAACCTTGCTGTAAAAATGGGAGAAAACTGGCTAATTTTTCATACTTGTCATACATAGAGTCAATTAAGTAAACTTTGATTGAGCTACATTTTTAAGATGATTTCACTTTCCAAAATCCCATCAACTGCGTTGTTTTATTTTTAGCATTGTCAAATAAGTAATATTAATACATTAAAATTGGCTGGATTAAAATTTTATGGGTATGTACACATAAATACATAAATATAGTATGGAACTGGAAGAATCTACCATATCTTGTCAGCAATTTAATGGCAGAACTCAAAGAAAAAACTATGTAGAAAACATGCACCTGGATGTAAAGAACAGGGATTTTCACATTCCCAACCACAGTTCTTGTGCTTGATTCTGAGTAGAAGTCTTCTATAGAATTAAAACCATGAGATACACTAGATATTAATTTTTCAAAATCGCGCACAGACTTAGCTTCAAGAGCCTTTTCCACATCAAAGCCTTTTGCTTTACCTTGAAATAGTTCCTGCAAATTAAAGAAGATATCTAGCAACAACAGTTACCATTAAGTATCCAGTAACAAACTACAACCACAAAGCCATAGGCACACATTGCTACGCCTATGTGGAAGCATATTTCATTAAGCAATAAGGCATTAGCAGTTTCAGCTCTTCCCCATAGACATTAAGCTATATTTAATAAGGCAACAAGCAGGTGCAGGAATCACAAACCTTATTAGATCTCAGAATATTAATCAGTCCACCAGTGAGATCCTGATCAATATCCATGTGATATGTAGGGGTCTGGGTCGCCTCCTCCAAGTCAAAGGGATTGTCAATGCATGTTGCAGCGGTAAGTGGTGTTCTCTCACCGACTTCTGCAAGGTACTTGGTCAACATGTTTGCACCATATCCCCAGCCAATGGCCATCAATGCTGTCCATGGCCTTGCATTACTAATGAACTGGACAGCTGTGTAGATATCATCGCTGTCAGCAGCTGAAAACAACCTACATAAGTTGAGTAATTAAGGAGTTATCTATCAGTTTTTTTTCCTCTACCTCATATGAGAAAGTATGAAATCAAGACTGTCGATGTATTTAGAAACTCAAATGCAATTTCTGATTATCACTCTCATTTCTCCATATCTCTCCACAGTTTACTAGGGAGTGGAGAATGGTATGCACAAGAAAGACCTAGTGCTCTCATACCATGATATTGTGAGACCAAATATGAGAGTATTCTACTTCATTCTATACTGACTCTATATGATGATGTAAGCCCTAAACTAGTAAAAGTAAAATTACATTAAAGGACAAAGGATTAATTAACTCCCAAATCTACATATATACTATAACAATGTGCATAACTAGGGTCTCACAATATAGTACATCATATCACCCGCAATGGCCAGACTGAGATAGTGAACAAATGTGTAGAGACGTATTTGCAGTGCTTTTGTAGTGAGCGGCCAAAAGGGTGGAATACTTGGTTGAGTTAGGTTGAGTACTGGTATAACCAGTGTTTTCAAAGTACAAGGCGCACTTCAGGGCGACAAACTCTTTGACCGCCCGAGGGCGAGAGACGATAAAAAGCGTCGCCCGAGTGAAGCGAGGCACAATAAATAAATATATAAATAAATAATATATATAGCATAAATTTTATAGTAAATATAGTCATATAAAATGTCAAAACCAGTTCTACTTCTGGTAGTTTCACAAGACATAATTAAGTCATTGAGAAAAAATACGAAGCTACCTTTGTGCATGGCCTTCATGGGTTTTTCGTATGGGTTGAATATTAGGTTATACTTATCGTGCGTAGTAAGTAAGTAATTTGTAGTTTTAAAAATTTAAAAAAAAAAATTGCGGACAGAGGGCAGGCGCTCGCCTTCGACAATGGCAAAGGCGAGGCAAGGCGAGCAAAGGTGCTCGCCTGATTGAAGTCGCACGCCTGGGCAAACCATGAGGCGCTCCTCCTCGAAAACGCATCGCCTCTCGCCTCAGGAGAGCGCCCAGGTGCGCCTCGAAAACACTAGGTATAACACGACGTCCCATAGTTCTACAGGAATAACTTTGTTCCACGCCGTTTATGGTCAACCCCCTCCTCCATTGTTGTCATATGGAGCAACAAAGACTACTAATGAGACCTTGAAGCAACAACTCATAAGCAGAGATATTGCATTAGACGCTCTGAAAAACCATCTATGTATGGCTAGAGAAAGAATGAAAAGTTCACTGATAAAAAGAGGGGAGACGTGGAGTATCAAATCGGTGACATGGTCTTTCTCAAATTATCTCCTAAATACTTTGGGTCGTAGTAGTACATTGAGGAGAAAGTCCTGCAACATATAAATAGCACAGAGTCTGTTCCGATAGAAAACCAGAAAGTCCTCCATGAATGCGTTGACATAATGCCCGACAGCTTACCGAAGACGTTACCTCCCCGTCGAGGGATAGATCACGAGATTGAACTCCTGTCAGGAGTTAAAACCCCAGCGAAAAATGTGAACCGAATGGCACCGCCCGAGCTAGCCGAACTCAGAAAGCAACTAGATGAACTCTTGAGCGCAGGGTTCATTAGCCCCGCGAAAGCACCTTATGGGGCCCCTGTGTTATTTTAGAAGAAGAAGGATGGGACCCTACAATTGATTATAGAGCGCTGAACAAAGTAACAATACGCAACAAATACTCATTGTCGATAATATCCGATTTGTTTGACCAACTACACGGGGCCAAGTACTTCACGAAGCTAGATCTACGATCAGGCATCAAGTTCGTATTGTTGAGGGTGACGAGCCAAAGACAGCGTGCGTGACGAGATATGGAGCCTTTGAATTCCTAGTCATGCCCTTCGGCCTGACAAATGCTCCAGCCACATTCTGCACCTTGATGAACCAAGTATTTCACGAATATCTCGACCAGTTTGTCGTGGTCTACCTCGACGATATTGTGGTTTATAGTGCCACTCTAGAAGAACATCAAGTGCATTTGAAGATGGTCTTCGAGAAGTTGAGATAAAATCAATTGTATGTGAAGAAGGAAAAGTGCGCTTTTGCTCAACAATGCATCGTTCTCGGGCATGTTATTGAATGTGGACGGATCAGTATGGATAGTGACAAGGTGGAGTCAATCCGAGAATGGAAAGTTCCTTCATCAGTGACCCAATTACGATCCTTCCTCGGATTGGTGAATTACTATCGACGATTTGTTGAAGGATTTTCAAAACGAGCCGCCCCACTTACTGAATTGTTGAAGCAAGATAACCCTTGGCGTTGGACTGTTGAATGCCAAGAAGCCTTTGACGATTTGAAGGCAACCATGATGAAGGGTCTTGTCCTCAAATTGGTTGACGTGACGAAACCATTTGAAGTAGAAACTGATGCTTTCGACTTTGCCCTCGGGGGTGTCCTCATGCAGAAGGGCCACATGATCGCCTATGAAAGCTGAAAGTTGAATGATGCAGAAAGGAGGTATACTGTCTCCGAGAAAGAAATGTTAGTTGTTGTCCATTGCCTTAGAGTATGGAGGCAATATTTGTTGTGAAAACAAACAACAGCACCATTTTCCACTTCTTCAGCCACCCCAAGTTAACTTTGAAACAATCTCGATGGCAAGAGTCCTTAGCCGAGTTTGATTTCAAGTTTGAGCACAAGACGGGAAAGAGTAATCATGCCGCCGACGCCCTGAGTCAGAAAGGCGAGCATGCGGCCCTGTGTGACACAATCGCACTTCTTTCGGACTTAGCAAAGCGATTGTGTGGCACTTACTCTCGCCCTCGAGTAAGTCAGCCAACTTGAAAACGGATCGCCGATGGCACAACGGGCCTATTTCGCAACCTCCACCCCCGTTCTTGGAAAAAAGTTTTAGAAAACGAGGTTAGAGAAAGTTTTGGAAAGCATTTTGGAAAACGTTTGAAAGCATGAATGTTATACACCAACAAGCAATTATAAGGGACAACCACAACTTGGAAGCATATAACCCGGGTAGGAAGAATTGACGACTAGTCGCATCCCCCTATAGTATATTATATGAAATTTTAGGTATTACATGCTTGAACATGAAAATGGTGAGGAGTCATACGCCAACAAAATTACAAGGAAAGTAAACAACAAGCTAAAGGGAAAGTAACTACATGAAAGCAAGCTAAAAGAGGTTGGAATGGGCATGCGGCCATGGGCAACACGCCTTGGACAAGCATGCCCGTGACATCCTCCCCCACTTAAATGGTTGACGTCCCTGTCAACCGTCGCTGCTCGAACTCAGCTATCTGAAGTGCGGCAGCCTTCAGGTCTTCTACTCGCTCCCACCTAATCTCAGCGTCTGGGAGGTTCTTCCACTTCACCCAGTATTCTTGGACATCCCGTCTGGATTTACCTGCTCGTCTGGTTCTTTCGGCCAAGACTTCTTCGACTTCTTTTTCTGTTGTATTTTTCATTGTGACTGGCGGTCTTGACGCTTCGTTTCAATCTGAGTCCACTGGGTCGAGGTAATAGGGTTTCAAATTGCTTACGTGGATGACTGGGTGAATCTTCAACCATGGAGGCAACTGAACCCTATAAGATGTCTTCCCCACCTTTTGAATGACTTCCACGGACCCATCATACTTACGCACGAGGCGTTGATCTCGCTTACCTCTGAATCGACACTGTTCAGGTTTCAGTTTGATGAGCACTTTATCGCCCGCTTGGAACTCTAACGGCCTGCGCTTCAGGTCAGCCCACTTTTTCATCCGTTTCGAAGCTTTCTCTAAGTAAGCACGGGCAATCTCGGAGGTTTGTTTCCACTCTTTGGTGAAATTGTACGCCTGGGGGCTCTTTCCCGTGTACGGGTGATCCACTACATATGGCATCAGCGGTTGTATTCCACATACGATTCAAAGGGCGTTTTTCCCATTAAGGAGCTTTGCTGGCAGTTAAAGCTGAACTGAGCAATATCAAGCATCTGGACCCAGTTCTTTTGTCGGGCATCGATAAAATGTCGCAAATATTCCTCAAGCATGTTGTTGAATCGCTCGGTTTGGCCATCTGTCTGTGGGTGGTAACTGGACGAGATGTTCAAGTTTGAACCCAATAATCTAAACAACTCCGTCCAAAACGTCCCCGTGAATCTTGCGTCTCGATCGCTAATGATGCTTGTGGGAACACCCCACAACACTTGACCACATTCTTGAAAAACAAGTGGGTTGTCATCTCTGCTGTTCAAGACCTCGGAGTCGGGATGAAAGTGGCATACTTTGAGAACCTGTCAATGATCACCAAAATTGCCTCAAACTCTCCGACTTTTGGAAGATGGGCGATAAAATCAAGCGAAACACTTTCCCAAGGCCTTGACGGAACTGGAAAGGGCTCCAACAACCCCGCGATCTTTGCTCTTTCAACTTTGTCTTGCTGACATACCAGGCATGTCTTGGTGAACTGCATGACATCATCTCTGAGGTTTGGCCAATAGTAGCCTTGCTTAAGAAGGGCGTACGTTCGCTGCCACCCAGTGTGGCCAGCCCATAACGTATCATGACACTCTTTCATCAATGTCCTCCTCAAGTTTCCCGAACGAGGGACGTATAAGCGATTGCCTTTGGTGAGGAGTAAGTCTCCTTCCACCCAAAATTGACGGGTCTTTCCTTCCCTGGCCAGCTGAATGATAGCTTGGGTTGCTGAGTCCCCAGGTAAGTGTGTTCTAATCTCATCTCGTATTGTTCCGTTCAACCGGCTGGCCTGTAAGTGGGCTAACATGCACAGGGTCGCATGATCGCTCTTTCGGCTAAGGATTAGCTCGGCCTGGTTTGTGTTCAAACTGAAAGTCAAATTCTGCGAGGCATTCTTGTCAGCGAGCCTGCTTAGAAGACAACTTTGGTTGATTGAAGAAGTGACATATCGAACTATTGTCAGTTTTGACCACGAACTTAGAGCCAAGGAGATATTGTCTCCAGGCCCTCAGGTAGTGGACCACTGCTACCATTTCTTTCTCTGAGGCAGCATACCTCTTTTCAGCATCATTCAGTTTGCAGCTCTCGTATGCGATGGGGTGTCCATCTTGGAGGAGGACACCACCCAAGGCATAATCAGACGCATCGGTCTCGACTTCGAAGGGCTTAGTCACGTCGGCAATTCCGAGCACTGGACCCTCCATCATGCCTTTCTTCAAGTCTTCGAAGGAGGCTTGACATTCTTGACTCCAGTTCCAGTTGTTTTCTTTCTTCAATAATTCGGTCAAGGGTCCTGCGCGTTTAGAGAATCCTTCGACGAATCGCCGATAGTAATTGGCTAGTCTGAGGAAGGAGCGCACTTCTGTCACTGAGGATGGAGTCTTCCAATCTCGGATGGCATTGACCTTCCTGTCTTCCATACCAATCCGCCCACGCTCGATCACATGTCCGAGGAAGTTAATGCGTTCTTGTGCAAAAGAGCATTTTTCTCTCTTGACATAGAGTTGGTTCTTCCTTAACTTCTCGAACACCAACTGCAAGTGTGTCTTGTGTTCTTCCATCGTTGGACTGTAGACCACGATATCATCAAGATATACCACCACAAACTTATCCAGATATTTGTGGAATACCTGGTTCATCAGAGTACAAAAGGTGGCAGGGGCGTTTGTGAGGCCAAAGGGCATGACTAAGAACTCAAAGGCCCCGTACCTCGTCACACAGGTCGTTTTTGGTTCGTCCCCTGTTGCAATCCGCACCTGATAATACCCGAATCTCAAATCGAGTTTCGAGAAGTACTTTGCCCCGTGGAGTCTATTAAATAAGTCGGTGATGATGGGCAACGGATATTTGTTGCGAACAGTGAGTTTGTTTAGTGCGCGATAGTCAATGCACAATCGGAGGGTTCCATCCTTCTTCTTTTGAAACAACACGGGGCCCCATAAGGAGCCTTGGCAGGTCTAATGAACCCTGCGCTCAACAATTCATCCAGTTGTTTCCAGAGTTCAGCCAATTCTGGTGGTGCCATACGATATGCATTTTTAGCAGGTGGCTTTGCTCCAGGTAACAACTCTATCTCATGGTCTATGCCCCGATGTGGGGGTAAGGCTTTCGGCAGGCTGTCTGGCATTACGTCTTGATACTTTCTCAAAACAGCCTGAATCTCTCGAGGAACAGACTCTTCAGGGCTTTCAACATCAATCACTGGAATGGCCATGAAGGTGGGTTCATCGTGGGCGAGCCCTCTTTTTAACTGAAGGGTCGATATCATTTTCACTCCCTCTAGCTGTTTGATACATGTCTGAACGACGGTGGGGTTTGACCCCGTAATTGCTAAGTATTTGGCCAGAGGCATCGGGATGACTTTGTGTTCAAGCAGAAATTCCATTCCTAGTACGACATCAAAGTCATCCATCTTCACTACCACAAAGTGCTGCAGAATTGACCGCCTTCATCTTCCGTGCATCTCTTTCCCATCGTAAGTTCAAACGGCGCGCCTCAGATTCAGTTATGAAGTTGTGGGTCGCACCAGAGTCGACCATAGTGCTTTTGGCCGATCTCTTATTAACCCACACCTCCACGTACATTAGGCCACGCTCTCCTGTCTCTTTGGCACTCATGGCGTTCTTTTGGAGGGCAGACAAAAACTTTAAGGCTCCATGCGGGGATTCTCCTTTGTTGTCTCTGTTTGTGCTTCTATCTCGCCCTCTTCACCTTCGATTTCTTGATTGGCCGCCAATTAAGCTTGGAAGGCCTTCAGGGCGGCTCGGTTCGGGCACTCGTAGACTCGATGGGGCCCTTTGCACATGAAACACGAGTCAGGTCCCCACCGACTCGCATTGTGTTGGTTTGGGCCACGCCAGTTGTTTCCACTCTTCTGAGGAGGAGGCTTGCGATCTCCTCCCGCGGGTCTGTCTCCCCCTCCATTCTTGGGAGAGGTTGATCTTGTAGGTCGGTTTGCCCCAAGAAGAGGGTTGGTCCCTCTTCTGCTCTTGAGTCTTGTCACCGCTCAAATCATATAGTCGTTTTGCGGTTGCATAGGCCTCTGATAAGTTCTGTACCCTCTGTTCGTAAAGTTTAACTTTGGCCCAGTTCTTCAAGCCTTCTATAAAACAAAAGACTTTATCTTTCTCTGACATGTCCCTGATATCCAGCATTAACCCAACAAACTGTTTTACATAGTCTCGGATTGTTCCAGTTTGGCTTAGGTCTCGGAGTTTACGCCTTGCCAAAATTTCAACATTCTCTGGGAAGAATTGTGATCGCAGTTCTTGTTTCAGCCTGTCCCAGGTATTGATGGTACATCGACCTTCTTGTATATCAACATATCGGGATCTCCACCACAATTTGGCGTCGTCTGGCAAATGCATTGTTGCTAAAGCAACCTTTGCTTCTTCATCTGTCGTGTTTGCAGCCCTAAAGTATTGTTCCATGTCCAAGAGAAAATTCCCTAGGGCTTTGGCATCACGAGCCCCACAGAAGGGCTTAGGGTCCGGCATTTGGGCCCTGTTGAACGGTAACACTCCCCCAGTTGGGGCTTGATTTCCAACTGCTCGAATGGTGAGTTCCACTCGGGCATTTATGTTCGTTACTTCTGTCTTCATCCCAACAAATTTTGCCCTCATTATCTCGAGGGTAGCTCTGAAGTCTTCAGAAAGGCTTGTCACCATCTGAACTATGTCTTTCTGGGAGTTGTCTAACTCATCGACGCGCTCCTCTAACTGGGTTGTTGAGCCCGTCGAGCTACCACCGCGCTCGAAGCTACTAGTTCTTGTAGCTCTGTCTTCTAGGGTCTCTACCCACAGCGACAACTCTTTGACGGGTAATGCGTCTAGCCGGCCATTAACCACGTCAATCTCAGTGAGTTTCTCTGTCATCTCATCGATCCGACGCTCAATATGTCAAACCGTATCAAGGACTTCCCTCAAGAACAACAGTTCTTCAATTTCAACTATTCGGTCACTATGGGTCTTGCCCAGTTGCTTATTCGCTGACATTGTCACAAACTGGTCTTGGTGAGGAGCTAACAAAGCTCTGATACCAACTGACACAATCGCACTTCTTTCGGACTTAGCAAAGCGATTGTGCGGCACTTACTCTCGCCCTCGAGTAAGTCAACCAACTCGAAAACGGATCGCCGATGGCACAACGGGCCTATTTCGCAACCTCCACCCCCGTTCTTGGAAAAAGGTTTTAGAAAACGGAGTTGGAGAAAGTTTTGGAAAGCATTTTGGAAAACGTTCGAAAGCATGAATCTTATACACCAACAAGCAATTATAAGTGACAACCACAGCTTGGAAGCATATAACCCGGGTAGGAAAAATTGACGACTAGTCGCATCCCCTTATAGTATATTATATGAAATTTTAGGTATTACATGCTTGAACATGAAAATGGCGAGGAGTCATACGCCAACAAAATTACAAGGAAAGTAAACAACAAGCTAAAGGGAAAGTAACTACATGAAAGCAAGCTAAAAGAGGTTGGAATGGGCATGCGGCCATGGGCAACACGCCTAGGACAAGCATGCCCGTGACACTGTGCATGCTAGCCCATATACATGCAAGCAAGGTCGATGGTTCGATGCGCGACATCATTAGAGAACACCTACAGAAGGATCCTTCGACAAATCGTCGATAGTAATTCGGCAATCCGAGAAATGATCGTAATTGGGTCACTGATGAGGGAACTTTCCATTCTCGAATTGACTCTACTTTGTCGCTATCCATACTGATCCGACCGCATTCAATGACATGCCCGAGAAAGTTGATGCGCTGTTGAGCAAAAGCGCACTTTTCCTTCTTCACATATAGTTGGTTTTGTCTCAACTTCTCGAAGACTAACTTCAGATGCACTTGATGTTTTCCTTCTTCACATAAAGTCTTCGGTAAGGTGTCGGGCATTATGTCATTGTATTCACGTAGGACTTTCAGGATTCCCATCGGGACAGGCTCCATGCTTGTTTTATCCTCAACAATAGGTATGGCCATGAATGTGGGTTCCTCTCGGCTCAATCCTCTTTTCAACTGCAAGGCTGAAATCATTTGCATGCCACCGGATTGCTTGATGCTTGCAGAGATAACAGTGGGGTTACTATCGGTGACAGCGATGCACTTTGCCAAGGGCATTGGAATGACTTTATGTTCTAGAAGGAAGTCCATTCCAAGCACCACGTCAAAGTCATCCATGCGCACAACAACGAGGTTCATTTCTCCTGACCACGCCCCTAGCTTCAGAGAGACTCTTTTGGAGACTCCTATAATGGGTAGGGCCTTTGAGTTAACTGCTTTCATCTTCCCTGTGTCTCTCCCTATCTTTGACCCCAGTCTCTTGGTTTCTTGGTCAGATATAAAGTTATGTGTAGCGCCAGAGTCGACTAGAGTGCTCTTCGCTTGGTGGGAGTTGATTACAGCATCGATGAACATCAGTCCTTTCTCGGACGTTTCCTTCAGTTCAACTTTTCTTTGTAATGCGGACAAGAATTTCAACGCGCCCATTCTGGGGGTGTCGTTGCCTTCTTCCTTCTCCTTCAGCCTCAGGTTCTGCCTCATTTTTTGCTTTGAACTGAAGCTTGAAGGATCGTGACGGTCGCCTGGTGTGGGCATTCGTAAAGTTTGTGGGCACCCTTGCGTAGGAGACACTGCAGGGGCCCTTGGTAGTACCTTGGTTTATAGGGTCCTCGGGGAGGACCGGCATTGGTGTTCTGGGGTCTCCTTTCTATTCCCCCACTCGGCCTATCTGTTCCCCCACTTGGCTCATTTGGGTTGTCGTTCCGCTGGTTCGTTGGTCGGGAAGAGTTGTTCCCCATATGGGGTGGAGTATATTTTCTCTGTGAACTCGACACGCCGCCATAGTCTAAGAGTCTTTCGGCCGCCGCATAGGCCAAGGCAAGGTCTTGGACTCTCTGTTCGTATATCTTTGTTCTTGCCCACGTTTGTAACCCTTCAATAAAGCAGAATACTTTATCCTTTTCAGACATATCTCGGAACTGCCGCAAATTGTTTGATATAATCTCTTATGCTTCTGGTCTGTCTCAATTCACGCAGTTTTCGTCTTGCAATGAATTCCACGTTTTCAGGGAAAAACTGAGCCTTCAATTCCCTCTTCAAGTCCTCCCAGGTTGCAATGGTGCATAGATCATTTTGCATGTCATTCACTTTAGTGCGCCACCACAATTTTGCATCATCTATGAGATGCATCGAGGCTACGGGAACTTTCAACTCTTCAGACGTAGTGTTTGTAGACTTGAAGTATTGTTCGACATCTAAAATGAAATTCTCAAGCTCTTTAGCATCCCGATTCCCTTTGAATGCCTTGGGATCTGGGATCTTCAACTTGTTGGACCAAACGCTTGTTTGGCTCAGGGTCTGATTCTCTACTGCTCGCATAGTGCAGCTTATTCGAGTGCTCAATTCGGCCATCTCAACCCTGATTGTTTCTACAACCATCCTTACATCATCTGTTAGATCATTGACCAACTTCAGTATGGTCTTTTGTGAATTATCTAGCTCTTCCACACGTTCTACCATGTGTGCGGCAGAGCCGGTGGAGCTATGTCCACATTCGAAGTTACTGGGACGTGTAGCTTTATCTTCTAGGGTGTCAACCCTCAGCGTCAGTTCTCGTATTGGAAACCCATCGAATCGGGCATTCAAGGCCCTTACTTCGCCCACTGCCTCTTGGACTTCTTTCATTTGATCTTCGAGGAATCGCACCGTGTCAGGTGTTTCCTTCAAGAATAGCAACTGCTCTTCAATTTCAACTAGTCGGTCGACATGCGACTTGCTTAATTGTTTTGTCGCCGACATGATCGCAACTTTCTTAACCGAGGAGCCAACTAGGCTCTGATACCACTTGTCACAATCGTACTTTTCACAACGGGACAATCGATTGTGTGGCACTTGTTCTAACCCAACGAACAAGTCAGTCGAACGAAAAACGAAAATTGCGGACAACTTCTGTATAGGGTCTAGCCTCCACTCACGTTTCGAGAGAAAATGGTTTTAGAAAATGTGAGAGAGAAAACATTTTTGAAAACATCTTGAAAGTTTGTTATACACCAGCAACCAAAATAAAGGGGGCAACCACAACTTGAAAGCATATAACCCGGGTAGGAAGAATTGACAACTAGTCGCATCCCCCTATAGTGTATTATATGAAATTCTAGCTATTACAGGCTTGAATATGAAAATGGCGAGGAGCCATACGCCCACATAAATACATGGAAAGTAAACAACAAGCAACAATGAAGTAATTACCTGGAAGCATAGTAAAAAGGGGTTGGAATGGGCATGGACAAGCATGCCCGTGACACCCAGCGCCCACCCATGCGCGCCAACAGCAACCAATGAACAAGGACAGACCCTATCCTGCGCACCATTTGGCGGGAAGTCCAGGAGGTTAGCGCCATTTGACAGGAAAATTGTGCAAGGCATGTTTGTGCAAGGAACCGTGAAGACACTCATTCTGAGTGGGTGAAGCAGTGACACAAACCCTTTTGAGTACTTGAATGAAGGGAAATGGGTGCTAACTCTTCTTTGAGATAATGGGAAGATCTCACAAAGCGAAGCCAAGTGAAGACCCCATTATACAAGGAAGTCCTACAATTCTTGTCCACGTCATTGTAGGAGCAATAAGGAGGCGACAAGTGGCAAACATGGAATAATCCATGAGAGGTCACATCTTTATGGTTGTTAGAATAACTACCAAGTAGTGGTTGAAATAACTACCAAGTAGTGGATGGAATAACTACCAAGTGGTTATTAGGATGAAAGGTAACACTTGTCCTCCATGCATTTGGGCAAGGACATGTGGTAGTTATTAGGATGAAAGGTGACACTTGTCCTCCATGCATTTGGACAAGGACATGTGCCACCCATGCATGCCCTTCCTTCCCTTATTTAAGGAGGCAAACCTCCAACTTGTGGGGGAGGACTTAGATTGTCCCATTTTTGTATTGGAGAGTGTATAAGTTGTACTTGTTTTCTCATAAATAGAAAAAGGGTGTTGGCCCCCAAAATCGAAGGCTCAAAATTCAAAGGTTGTACTAAGGATCTCTTCCTTAGGTCGCACGGTGATTGGTTGCAAGTGAAAAAATTTTGGTGTTGGATTTCACAACGTGACAGTTGGTATCAAAGTCAGGTTAGTCTAAAAAGCCATTTGCTTCGGCAAAATATTGCTTAAATTCCAAAATTTAGACACCTGTTGAGCATTTTTTTTCTTCAACAACCATGGCACATTTGCTATATGCCGTCAAGACCCAAAAGATTGAAGAACGCATACTCGATTTGGAGGAAAGGATAGGGGTTTCAAGAGGGCAACATATCTTGGCATTGCTAAGTCCTGACCATCCTCCATTGCGTACACCTGCTATTGTAGGTCTTGTTGATCAACAATAGGAAAACGTGATGGCATTAGAGGAATCGGTCCAAACAATTAGCCAACACATTCTGGAGCAAGCTCTTGAAGGGAATCACCATCTCCTTGCCATTCAGGAGACCACATGGCTGAGTCTCGACACACTCCAAGGAGATATCTACAACTTCATATACGAGATTCGCCATTTGAAAGCCACCATCGAAGACCATGCAAAATACAGCAAATCCGACACCAAAAATTTTTCGCTTGCAACTAACCATCATGTTGCCTAAAGGAGAGGTCCTTAGTACAGCCTTTTAATTTTTGAGCCTTCAAAAACTTCAACAATGCACCAAGAACATTAGAGTAGCGAAGAGAGAAATAACACTTGGATATTTTGGGAGCCAACACCCTTTTTCTATTTATGAGAAAGCAAGTACAACCTATAAACTCTCTAATACAAAAATGGAACAATCTAAGTCTCCTCAACAAGTTGGAGGTTTGCCCCTTTAAATAGGGGAAGGAAGGGGCATGCATGGGTGACACATGTCCTTGCCAAAATGCATGGAGGACAAGTGTCACCTTCCATCCTAATAACCACTTGGTAGTTATTCTATCCACTACTTGGTAGTTATTTCAACCACTACTTGGTAGTTATTTCAACCACCACAAAGATGTGGCCTCTCATGGATTACTCCATGTTTGGCACTTGTCGCCTCCCTAGGGCTCCTTCAATGATATGGATAAGAATTGTAGGATTTCCTTGTATTAATGAAGTTTTCACTTGGCTTCGCTGCGTGAGATCTTCACATTATCTCCAAGAATAGTTAGCACTCATTTCCCTTCCTTCAAGTACCCAAAAGGGTTTGTGTCACTGTTTCACCCACTCAGAATGAGCGTTTCAACGGTCCCCTGCACAAACATGTCTTGCACAATTTTCCCGCCAAATGGTGCCAACTGTCATGGGCATGCTTGTCCAGGGCGTGTTGCCTATGGTCGCATGTCCATTCCAACCCCTTTTTACTATGCTTTCATGTATTTACTTCATTGTTGTTTGTTGCTTACTTTCCTTGTAATTTTGTTGGCGTATGACTCCTCGCCATTTTCATGTTCATGCATGTAAAAGCTATAATTTCATATAATATACTATAGGGGGATGCGCTTAGTTGTCAATTCTTCCTACCCGAGTTATATGCTCTCAAATTATGGTTGTCCCTTTATATTGCTTGTTGGTGTATAACAAACTTTCAAAGATGTTTTCAAAATGTTTTCTCTTTCACGTTTTCTAAAACAATTTTCTCTCGAAACGTGAGTGGAGGCTAGACCCTATACCGAAGTTGTCCGCGATTTCCGTTTTTCGTTCGGCTGACTTGTTCGCTGAGTTAGAACAAGTGTCGCACAATCGATTGTCCCGTTGCGAAGAGTACGATTGTGACAAGTGGTATCAGAGCCTAGTTGGCTCCTCGGTTAAGAAAGTTGCGATTATGTCGGCAACAAAACAATTAAGCAAGTCGCATGTCGACCGACTAGTTGAAATTGAAGAGCAGTTGCTATTCTTGAGGGAAACACCTGACACGGTGCGATTCCTCGAAAACCAAATGAAAGAAATCCAAGAGGCAGTGGGCGAAGTAAGGGCCTTGAGTGCCCGACTCGATGGGTTACCAATACGAGAACTGGCGCTGAGGGTTGACACCCTAAAAGATAAAGCTACACGTCCCAGTAGCTTCAAACGTGGAGATAGCTCCACCGGCTCTGCCGCACACATAGAAGAACGTGTGGAAGAGCTAGATAATACACAAAAGACCATGATGAAGTTGTTCAACGATCTCACAGATGATGTACGAATGGCTATAGAAGCAATGAGGGTCGAGATGGCCGAATTGAGCACTCGAATAAGCTGCACCATGCGAGCAGTAGAGAATCAGACCCTGAACCAAACGAGCGTTAGGTCCAACAAGCTGAAGATCCCAGATCCCAAGGCATTCAAAGGGAACCGAGATGCTAAAGATCTTGAAAATTTCATTTTCGATGTTGAGCAGTCTTTCAAGGCTACAGGCACTACGTCCGAAGAATTGAAAGTCACTGTAGCCTCGATGCATCTCGTAGATGATGCAAAATTGTGGTGGCGCACTAAAGTCAATGACATGCAAAATGGCCTATGCACCATTGCAACATGGGAAGACTTGAAGAAAGAGTTGAAAACTCAATTTTTCCCAGAGAATGTAGAGTTCATTGCAAGGTGAAAACTACGCGAACTGAGACAAACCGGAAACATAAGGGATTACGTCAAGCAGTTTGCGGCAGTGATGCTTGATATTCGAGATATGTCTGAAAAGGATAAAGTATTCTGCTTTATCGAGGGATTACATGCTTGATATTCGAGATATGTCTGAAAAGGATAAAGTATTCTGCTTTATCGAGGGATTACAACAGTGGGCAAGAACAAAATTGTATGAACAAAGGGTCCAAGACCTTACCTCTATGCAGCAGCCGAAAGACTCTTAGACTATGGCGGTGAGTCGAGTTCACAAAGGAAATACACTCCACCCCACCAGGGGGGAAACAACCCTTCCCGACCAGCGAATCAATGATACGATGGCCCACATAAAACAACTGGGGGAACAGATAGGCCAAATGGGGGAACAAAAAGGAGGCCTCAGAACACATGCCTCCTATGCAAAGGCACCCACAAGTTATACGATTGCCCACACAGAGTTGCCCTCACAGCTCTCCAAGCTTCAATTCAAAGCAAAAATGAGACAGAGACTGAAACTGAAGTCGAGAAAGACGAGGGCAACAAAACACCCAGAATGGGCGCGCTGAAATTCCTATCGGCACTACAACGGAAGGTTGAACCGAAAGAAACGTCCGAGAAGGGGTTGATGTTCGTTGATGCCATAATCAACTCCCACCGAGCTAAGAGCACTCTAGTCGACTCTGGCGCAACTCACAACTTTATATCTGATCAAGAAGCCAAGAGACTAAAGTTGAAGATAGAGAGAGACACCGGAAGGATGAAAGCAGTCAATTCTGAGGCCCTACCTATTGTAGGAGTCTCCAAAAGAGTCTCTGAAACTGGGGTCATTGTCAGGAGAAATGGACCTCGTTGTGGTTCGCATGGATGACTTTGACGTGGTACTTGGGATGGACTTCCTTCTAGAACATAAAGTCATCCCAATGCCCCTAGCAAAGTGCATCGTTGTCACCGATAGTAATCCCAGTGTTATCTCCGCAAGCATCAAACAACCTGGTGGCATGAGAATGATTTCAGCCATGCAGTTGAAAAGAGGGTTGGGCCGAAAGGAACCTACATTCATGGCCATACCTATGGTCGTGGATAAAACCACCACCGACCCTGTTCCGACAAAAATCCAGAAAGTCCTGCAAGAATATATTGAAATAATGCCCGACAACTTGTCGAAGACTCTACCCCCTCATCGAGGGATCGATCACGAGATTGAACTCCTACCAGGAGTTAAACCCCCAGCGAAAAATGCGTACAGGATGGCACCGCCCGAACTCGCCGAGCTCATAAAGCAATTAGACGAGCTCTTGAGCGCAGGGTTCATTCGCCCCGCGAAAGCACCTTATGGCCCCCGTGCTATTTCAGAAAAAGAAGGATGGATCCCTACGGTTGTGCATCGACTATAGGGCGTTGAACAAAATAACAGAGGCCTATAGCATTCTTTAGCCAATCCTTATCCCTTCGCTCACGGTTGAAGCCTATTTATGAACGAGAGCTAATGGTCATCGTGTTAGCAGTACAAAAGTGGTGTCACTACTTGTAAGGCTAACGGTTTACCGTTTTAACTGATCAGAGGGCTTTGGGCAGGCTAACAGTTTACCGTTTTAACTGATCAGAGGGCTTTGGGTAGTCCTGTGCATTCATTCTTTCGAGAGCAGGTCAGGGATGATTTTGGGTTGATTCGTCTGCCAAAATTTAGGTCTTCCCATGGATGGCACTTTGAATGTGTAGGTTGGCCTTCTTCGGGAGGCAGAAAGATTTTACAAGTTCCTTAAGAAGGATGGTTCTCTTCTGGGAAATGGTAAGAGATTTTCTTTCAAATTTTGAGAAAAATAAGCATCCAATGATCATTGCTCCAACAAGTTTGAAGGTAGAAGATGTTATAATATATATAGTGTTGTCCTTTATCGTAATTGTACATTCTTTAGTATTAGAGTTTTCTTGTATACCTATATATATTTGTCATAGAGCTCAAATGTGAATAGAACGAATACTTTCTTTCTCAATTCTGTTTTACAGAAGAGACTTACTGTCGGAAAGGGTCAACAACAAGCATTTTCCCAGGAGTTTTGTGGAGGTGGTTCAGAATTATTCCGGGAAAAATCAGTCGTTCAAACATCTTAGTGTTTTGCCTTCAAAGAAGCTTTCGGATGTTTCCTTTTTCTAGGTTCGGAAAAGCAGAGAAGTGGCGGAGACAAATTTTAATTCAGTTTTAGTAGTTACTAGACTGCATATAATTTTTGGAAGGCTGTTCAAAATGCTCTAGAAGGTTATTTTCAAACAAAGGTTTCAATTAATCCATTTATGGCAGACAAAGCTTTGTTGAATTTAAAGAAGGGTTTTTCTGGTTTTTCTTTTGATGGAAAGTGGAGGATTACTGGAAATTTGCATTTAAAAATTGAGAATTGGTCCAAATATAAGCATTCTCATACAGAGGTCATAGAAGGTTATGGAGGGTGGGTTTCTTTGAAAAACTTAAATTGACAGAGTAGAAAGAAGAAGATGAAGGAGAAATAATGTTTAAGAAATATGCCCAGCCTACTCAGGCAATTCATTCATATTGAATTATATAGACAAGCTAATAACAACCTGAATATGTCATAAAGCTATGTGTTGAAACAATAACAGAAAAAGGGAAAAAGAAATAAAGATAAGCCAGCTAAACCAGAATTAAGAATAAGCTAAAAAAGCACGATCAACCACTATCATATAAAGGTCAAACAATCCCGAACGTAAAGCCCCAACCTTCCTAAATACCGGCTACATGCTTTTCCATCATTACACCTATTATAACATAAATCAGAAACTTTCACGAAAACTGGTCAGAAGTGGCAAAACCCAGCAACCAAAATATTGATAAAAGTACAATAGCAATAACAAAACTGATCAAAATATAGGCTATTAGCCGTTCCAGCAGCCGACATATCTATGACAAGTGAAGCAAAGAAGTAGCAAGGCAGCGGCCAATCCATACCGTGCAGTGGTAAGAGGTGAACCAGCACAGCCCCTAGGATTCATGACTATCGGAAAAAGGCCCCGGCCAAGCGCCTCAATCACAGACAACCGCACGTTCCTATCCATGCTCCCTTCTGGCGTTCCGGGCACTAACAATAACGTGGTGTCTAAACCGTGCTCTTCCCTCAAGTTCAAATTAGACGGCCAGTCCAATGAAATTACCCCACCATCTTCCGTGCTTATACACAATCTTTGGTACGTCAATTTGTCTTCCAAAGCATCATCGCCTGCAGTGGCCTTAATTCTCCCACTGTGGAGCCTTACAAAATGCCTATCCTCCTTCACCAGTTTCTCACTCACATCCTCCGCAACGTTTGTGTCGCTTCCGGGGAAAGCTATAGACGGGCAGCGAAGAAACACGAATCTGTTAAACGGCGTGGGGCTGGACAATAAAATCCATTCGCCAATATCGGAAACCACGGAGTTCTTGGCAGAGACGACATTTGACAGGTAAAGTGCAACACCAGAAGAGAACCCGAGCGCTGGAGCAATGAGCTCCAAGGAATTGACGGTGGTAACTTGCGAAACCAAGTTATGGAAAAGGCTTTCGAAGGGGTTCGACTGGCTTCGGACGGTGAAGGCGGTACGATGGTGGGCATGGCGGTGATGCTTGAGTCTCCGGCGTCGAAATACACGAAATTCACGAACGTGAAAGGGATTCGTGAGGAGGAATGAGGGTCCCGAAGGGACTTTTCCGGCGAAGGCGCTGCAGCAATCGAAGGTCGAAATCATAATTTGGGATGAATAATGGTGGGAATTGGATGAGAACGAGAATTTGATGGAAGAGCAGGGGAAAAAGAGGTGGCAGTGGCGGTGGGTGGGAGTGGGAGTGACGGCGGAGGATGCGGCGGGGCCGGATGATATTATATTATTATAAAGCAAACATTTAATTAGATTATGATTTTAGGAGTTTGTGTGATTGATGTGAGGAGTGAAGACGGTTTTTGATTCAGAAATGGTGACACAACGGTACATCTCCGTCTGCCACGTGATTGGTACACTTGCTTTTGAAGGTGGGTTACACGTAGGAATGGCAACGGGGTAGAGTGGGGTCGGAGATTCTCGATCGACGGTATTAACATATTTTATCAACGCTTCTTCAACAACTAAAGACCAACTCCGATGGCCATCTCTGGCGACCGAAAACCACCTCCAACGATTGGTGATCATCTCGGACGACCAACGACCAATAACCTCTTCCACAACAGACAACCTTCTTCGGCAACCGACAACTACCTCTGATGACCATTTCTAGCGATCGAAAACCACCTATGGCAACCGGTGACCATCTTCGGCAACAAAAAACTAAAGGGAATAAGAGTCTCAGCACAGCGGAAGACGATCGAATCGTCGTGGTGTTGTTGTGCAACTCAATTAAGTTAAAATTAACTATCACATAGTTTTAGATTAAACATGCATTCTAAGAAAAGAAAAATAGCAAGTTCATGATACTTACTTGTTGAAGACGATCTTCAAAGTTTCCTTTCCGTTCACGAACTCTTCGTGTTCTCCTCGATCTCAACGATCTCGATCTCTTCACACGAACACCGATCGAACACCTCCACTAGGTTACACGGTTGTTCTACTTTTGGAAGAAGAAGGATTGTGGGATCCTTCTTTTTTGGTTTGGGAGGAGAAATTTTTTAGAGAATTTGAGAGAGAAGAGAGTTCTTCTTTTGGTGAGAATTCAAAAAATGAGAATAAGCCTCATGAACCTTTCTTGCAAAGAGGTTTATAATGGTGATAGGTGGAGTTGAAATCTCCACCTATTTACCATTTTACCATAACCATAGGTTATGCAAATCATATTTGCATAACCACATATTATAAGATATCTCATATCTTATTTTACAAATCACATTTGCATTATTGTGGATTTTTAAATTGAATCACATCCAATTTAATATCTCTCAATCTAATTTCTCCAAATTAGCCCTAATTCAACAATTAGGCTAAGCTATAGTTTATTATGAATCTCATTCACATTAAACTATATAATATATCATTAATATCTCATATAAATGACATAAATACCCTTTAGTGAACTTGAACACGTCAATTCACACCAAAATAGTAAACCTTCTTTTAATACAGTTTGAGCCAACCAAGGAACCTTATGGACCTACAGTGACGAGCTCCAATGATCCGAGATTAACCTATCAAACTCTTTGACCCGGTTAATCAACATTCATTAGCTACGGTAACACTCCACTAAAGCCCGTAGTTGCACTCCCGTCAGTGCAAGACAAGATGTGTCCACTGATATAACCAATGCCCATTAGTCGACCCTTCACAGGTTGTTCGTAAATACTGCTGGGTCAAATTACCGTTTTACCCATGTGTCTACTTCTTGCTCCTTAAGTCCCCACTGCTCATCTAATGAACAACAACGTTGTAATGGTCCAACCATACACAACAACCCTCTCGTGCCAATGAGAGGGTGGGTGTCCGTTGTCCAAGCCCTGGAGACAGCACTTAAGGGAACAACCCCTCTAGTTTCCCTAAAGGCGGAAACGAGTGAATTCTATCTCGCGTGGTTAAGTTCTCAGCTCCCTACTTGGTCCTGTCCTTGAGAAGATAGGCATATTGGGCGAGTAACTGTGACCACCCTCACCCGTACTAGTCAAAGGACAGACCCCTGCAGACAGGAGTCCGTAACACGCTCAGGATTCAGGTCGAGTCACTAATGGTCATCTACGAAGTTATTAGTCCATATTGTTAACGGTGTTATATCAGTAGGTCTAATAATTCACGGTCCGGTCTTGTACAATCTCATTGTACAAGATGCCCCCACTCGCATGTCAACCACATGAACGAGTAAGATCACCTCGTTTGTATCTTAATACAAAGCGGGCCACATCCACAATGTATCCAGGATTAGGTCTCCAACCCCATCCATATACTGTAGACCATTTGGGTCATTAACTCGAACGTGATCCTCCCTGTGTGTCCACTACACACCGTTCAAGTTCTAGTTCTCTCATATATTCAATGACTCTGAAGCTTAGTTTATTGGACAAAGTTTGTAATAAATGTAAGACACAAAATGATGAAATAAATAACGTTTATTAATTTCAAAAGTAAATTTACAAACAGAACGAGATTAGGACAAACATCCCAACAAAAACTACTTTCGTCGACCATCTCTGGCAATCGGTGATCATCTCCAGGATCGACAACCATCTTCGACAACTGACAACCACCTCTAATGACCTTATTGGGCAAACGACGACCTTCACTAGGGATGCCCATTTTTCCCGCGGGGAGGATTTTTTCCCCGTTAGCTAAACGGGGACGGGGACGGGGAATGTATTCCCCGACCCCACCCTGCTCCCCGTCCCCGCCCCGATATATTATTATTATTTAAATATATATATTTATGTATATACAATAAAGAATAAACCATAATTCTAAATTTTTATTAAATCTCATTTTACTTTTTTAAGAAAATTGAAAAAAAATGTCTCTTAAATAAAAATTTCCAATTAGTAATTAGTCATTTAAATAAAATTTTCAAAAAAAAAAAAGAATTATGTAATAAAATTTGGAAAAAGAAAAATGCTAAACGGGGAATTATTCCTCATGAGAACCCGATCCTCGAATTCCCATGGAATCCTCGCCCGCTCCATGAAATTAAATATTGGGGAATTTCACGGGGATGGGGAATGAAATGGGACGCGGGGACGGGGACGGTAAGTCATTCTCCGGCCCCGCCCCGCCCCGTGGACATCTCTAACCGTCACTACTGACAACCATATGCAGTAATTGACAACCACTGTCGACTACCTTGTCTGACGATTTACAACAATCGTTAGTGACCTTATCTAGCAACCAACAGTATCTTCTTCGATGAGTATCGCCAACAATAATTTTCAGCAACTGACGACATTCCTGGTTCAAAAAATATGAAATGCATATGTATTTAGTTGGTCTTACTCTCTACCCCAACAATCTTTATTCGAACTTACACTCCAATAAAGCCCAATGGCTATACTCTCCTCACTATAGATATATTTGTGTCCACTCGATATAACCATGATTAGTAAGTCGATCCTTCATAGGTCATTCGTAATTACAACTAGGTCAAATAAATCGTTTTACGCCTGTAATTACTTATTGTTCCTTAAGTCCCACTGATCCTCAAATGAACAATTGGTCTGTGTCCAACCAGTAAACCGAATCTCTCTCGGGGCAATGAGAAGGTGGGTGTTGCGTAAATTTTGCAATACCGCAAGTGTACGGATCAAGTTTTAATATAGTGAATTTGAGTACGAGTATCGTCCACAGGATTGGGTATTTAATTCAATTAATTCCTATCAATAACACCACTCAATTTTATCTAGAAAATTAGACTTTAAAGTGAGGTGAAAACACAAAATCAAAGAATGAAAGTTGAGAACAATCAGGAGAGACGAATATCTTAAGGACTAGATTTTACCAATTAATTAACTATTTTATTGAGATCATGCTAATGGGTTATTGCACTGCTTTTATAAACCAAGAAACTAAGATAACAAATAACCTCTCTCGAGGCAAGTGAATCTCATGCAAGACATAGAATTAAACATCTCTGTTCAACCTAAAAATCAAACATGGCACTAAGTTCAATTCTTATGGGTTTCTAATAGCACTTCAATCATTCTCATGTCAAAGTAACTATCAGTCATGCAAAAGATATCATATCTAAAGTATCTTTCTCAAGAATAAATTCAGACCTAAGAACAAATAAACCGTGATCAAGAGTCTATAAGCATTAAGGATGCAATTGCATGAATAAAAGCATTACAATAAACCAAAGACAGTCAATTCAACAAAATAACATAATTAAAAGGCTACATCTATCCCTAAGATAACAAGTTTAGATACTCATGTCCACTATAAATCCTATTAAACTCAAATACAAAACCATAGTTCAACAATAAAAGTGAAAAGAACGAAAAAAGAACTCTCGTCGCGTGAACGGCAACGATCCCGGCACCTATCACGAACCCCGAGCTCCAAAAAGTCTCCTTCTTGAAATCTCCCAAAAAATCTTCTTACAGTCTCTCACAAATATGTCTAAACAATGGTGTCAAAATCTCTCCAAAAAGGCCCCCTTACCAGATGCATCTTTTCCTTTATATATCAATAGCACGACGTTGCAACGCTGGGCATGGCGTTGCAACGTCGTGCCCTAGCGAATAAGTCATAAATGGGAAATATCGAGCGCCGTTACGCTGCGCCGAGGAAGCGTTACACGCCGCTACCCGCGCGCGTTTAGCTATCGAAGTAGCGTTGGAACGCTGAGGACAACGTTGCAACGTCGTTACCCTCGCGCACCTTTAGCTATCGAACATATTACCTTTGTAGTTTCAATTCAACAACAACTTCTTGCTCCACAATCTACACAATACAACACAATAACCTCTTCTCAGCAAGTTACCACCACTAAGGAAAACCCCCTATCCTCTGAATCCTCAGATCCTAATTGGTGGGAAGGATTTCCAACAATTTAGAAGTAGAAGAGAATTTGTTTGAGAGAGAGTTTTTTAGTAATTCTCGAATTTCCAAATGTGATGCCCAAGCCTTTTTTTTTTTAAAAAAAAAAAGATAAAGGGAGTGGGACGAAGAATCAAGGAGGGCAAAAGCCCTCCCCCCTAAACTGCCGCAGTGGCCAACAAACGGTTGCCGACCGTTTCGGCCGGCGACCCCACCACTCTCTCTCCCTTGATCTCCCTATCTTTCTCTCTTTCTCTACCCCTCGTCGATCTCTCTCCCTCGATCTCTCAGTCTCCCTATCTTTTTCTCTTTCTCTACCCCTCGTCGATCTCTCTCCCTCGATCTCTCAGTCTTCCTATCTATCTCTCTCTCGAAACCGTCTCCCTATCCGTTTCACTCTCTCTCTCTCTCTCTCTCTGTCGGCTACTCTCTCTCTCCCCGCCGACCGTTGTTTCCCTCCCCCTCGATACCCTCTCACTCTCGGTTTCTTTCTCTCGCTCTCTCTCTTTTCACCACCCCTCTCTGCCTCTCACTCTCGGTCTCTCTCAGTCTCCCTCTGCTTCTGTCTCTCCCTCACTGTTTTCTCTCAATCTCAGTATCTGACCGTTCACTCTTCTTGGTTTGGACAAGGCTGTGAATTGTAGTGATTTGGAAGAGTTGCGGTCTAAGGCAACACACTCGCTGGTTCCGAGAGGGTCACTTTCGTTCTGGTAAGCCTTAACTCCTTAATCGTGTTGCTATGTTTTTGGTTTGGTTTTTGGAAGTAGGTCGTAAGCAATTCCTTCCTATATGTGCAGTTTCGCTTCAACCAAAGGTTCCCTTAGTGCACGCAGGCGAGCTTGAATTCGATTTTAGAAGGGAATAGCCAGTCATCGCCTTTCTAATAGAGGTAAGTAGTCGTTGCACTATCCCACCCATAAGTGTAGGGCTTAGGGATGACACTGCATGCATGCTAAGGATTTCGTAGTAATTGACCATTTTGATCTTGATGATTGTTTGTTTAGACCGTACAAGTGGCATGTTCTGGACCCTGTGAAAGCATGTGTTGTTGCTTGTTTATTCTCACATGCCTGAGCTTGAAGCTGTTTGTTATGTATGATGTGAAACTCGTGGTAAAGTACTAAGCATGATGAATGTTGTTGTATGTGCCCTCAAGTAGAGGCTTGTGTAGTTCTGTGCTTAGTTCCATGATAGCCCGAGGAGGCACTGTGTAGCCTTAGAGACGTAGCTAATACAACCGGTCATGTTGTAGGCCAAGTCCCTGCGTAACCCTTAACAGGCTGAGACTCTAGGTTGGCGAGTTCGACTTGGGATGTGGGGTACGCCCTCCATCTAGCTGAGTGGCTCGGGGAGTGATTCCGAGAGTGCAGGGGGTAGTGGATACGTTACTTGCCCTAGTTCGTGGTTCACAGAGTGATTCCCGAGATACAGTGGGCGTTGGACACGTTCCTCGTCCTAGATTGAGGCTCAGGGAGTGATTCCCAGAGTTGCAGAGGGGTTGGACGCGTTTCTTCACCCTAGATGAGGCTCGAGAGAGCCCCATGGTCGTGAGCTTATGGGCGGGAGCACCGCTATTGACGCCAACTTAGTCCAGAAGCCAAGGGTAGGGCAGGGATAGATTTCGAGCAAGTTAGGGTCAGAGTGAAGGTTTTTCTGTAGAACGGAGTGCGTGTTGTGTGTTAGCTAGGTTTAAGGCTTGACCCTTTTGTACTGTTTTACTTTGGACGAAGTGGGCTACTTACTGAGTATTTTATACTCACCCCTCGTTTTGTGTGTTTTGATTTCAGGTATGGCGAAACGCTAAGATGACCAGAGTGGGCGAGGACCCTGCGAGGGTATGGAAGGACTTGATAGGCTTAGATATGATTGTTTTTTTTTTGTTAAGTGGATTGTTGGACTCTTTATGCTTACTGCACTCTTTATCTAGCTTGTATCTTCGTTGATGTGTTAGTCTTGAGAGTTAAACTTTGCATGTACTATTCTGGTAGTTCTTGCTAAGAATATATGTTCTATTTGACATCCCACATAGAAAGCATGTTTTGAGTAACTTGTGTAGTTTACTGTGATCTTCGAGGGACTGGAACCCAACTTGTTTGATTACTGTAGTTTGGTGGAGGCTGGGTACCCTCGTGAGAACTTTCTTTGGAAGTGTTTTTCTTGTTCAAGTGATAGAAATTTTTTTGGAATAGTCCTAGTTGCGTCGTTATGCTGCCGAAATTTTGGTGCGAGCGGTGTAACTTGGAGTATCATCCCAAGTAGAATGATTGTTCTTTTAGGGGTGTTACACCAAATTAAATTGATTGATTAGCCTCCCTCTTCTGAGCATCGAGAAGATAAAGAAGACCTTTGAGGGGCAACTCCCCACTCCCTATCGATTGGGGAGTTGGGAGAAGTGGGGAACGTGTCAAGGACACGTTCCCCTTATTTATTTATTTATTTAAAAAATAATTAATCAAATTAATTATTAATATATTAAATTAAATATCTTATATTTAATCAAGATTAAATCACATTTAATTATAATTCCCTCTGACCTATAGTTTTATTGAACATCTTATGTACATTAAATTTCAACCTGTAGTTTTAAATATGAATCTCATTCACATTTAATTAATATTTGAACTCTTTCAAATGTTTTTTCTCTCAATTAATTTACTTTGAATTCTATTCAAAATAAATTATACTATAAAATTTTAATGCACACAAAACTTTATATTATAATGCATCTCTATCCATTATGTTTTTCCTCTAATAGAATTCGAACACTTCAAATTCTAATGTATCTAAGAACCCTTTACGAGCTAGGAGGTCGACCTAATGGACTTACAAATCAGAAGCTCCAACGATATAAGATTATTCAGTTAATCTTATTAACCTCATAATCAACATTCATTAACTGCGGGAACACTCCATTAAAATCCTGCAGTTACGAGTCTCACTGCAGATATATTTCTGTGTCCATAGATATTGACCAATAATAGAAAGTCAATGTTCGTAACACCAACCAGGTCAAATTACCATTTTACCCCTGGGTTACATCTTTCACCTTAAGTTCCAGTGCTCCTCTAATGAACAACCTGTTTGTGGTCCTACCAACAAACAGAAGTCCCTCTCGGGTCAATGAGAAGGTCGGACCCTTTGTTCAAGTCCCAGAGACACAACTTAAGGGAACATTCATCTACTTACCCTAAAAGGCGGGAAGGAGTGAATTCCTTTTTGCTAGATTAAGTCCCCAACTGCCTGCTCGGTCTTGTCCCCAAGAAGGTAGGCTTATTGAGTCGGCGAATCTGGCCACTCTCACCCATACTAGTTAAAGGACAATCCCTCGCAAACAAGAGTTCGTAACCTGCTCAGGATTGAGATCAAGTTGCCTAGGTTATCCTATTGAAATAGAAACCTAACTAGTCAACGAAGTTACATCTATTGGTTACTAATTCATGGTCCAGTCTTATGCAATCTCATTACATAGGATATCTCCACTCACATGTCATCTACACGAACACGTTAGGATCACTGTGTTTGTATCATATACAAAGTGGGTCATATCCATAGTATTACCAAAGTAAGGTACCCAAGTCTTATCCCCTTACTATAGACCCTTTAGGTTGTATCTCAAACTGTGATCCTTATATGTCAACTACATTTAGTTCAAGAGACATATAACAACCTTGGATGTTAGTTTATTGGATTTAGGGTTAATGTTAAAGCAATATAGTAAATAATGATAAATAATAACTCTTTATTGACAACAATAACTGTTTATTGATTTAATTAGAACATTATTTATAAACTACGAGTTTTAAGGCATAAATCCCAACAAAGTCCCACTTGAACTAAAACTCTAGTGAGGTACATTACAATATAAAACAGTGGTTATAGAGATACAAAATACAATAAACTAAGACATCCATATACCTATTACATATCTCTCACTTGCCTTAGATTATCCTATTTACATGTCTCGTAGACCGAGACTCTCCAGATGACCCTTGAACACTTTAGTTGTGAGAGTCTTTGTAAATAGATCAACTATGTTGTGCTCCGAAGTGATCTTCGTGACTATCACGTCTACTCGTTGCACTATCTCCTTAATGAGATGATACTTCCTCTCGATGTGCTTCCCTCGCTTGTGGCTACGAGGTTCTTTCGAATTGGTTACCACACCACTGTTGTCAAAGTATAAGGTGATGAGAAATTCCATATTTGGAACAACTTCCAAATCAGTCAAGAATGAGTTTCTAGATTGCAATACCGCAAGTGTACAAGTCAAGTTTTAGTATAGTGATTTAGAGTTACAAGTATCATCCTCGAGAATGGGTTTCTAGATTAATTAACTAAAGAACCAAAACATGGATAGAAAGTGAAAACAAAGATAGAAAATAAATGTACAATTGGAGACACGAATATGATAAAATTGAAGGAAATTGACTTCACAAGTTAAGGACTTATTTAACACATGCAATGAACCAGCATAATGAATTTATAAACAAGAAGTGAAGATACTCAAGAAAATCTCTCGATTCTTAGTGAGCCTCACACACACAATAAATTCTAAAGTTTCCTTATGAATTTCAAAAGCATGCACGACATTAAGCAACTTTTTTATGTGTTTCCCTTAGACTTCTAGGTCATTCTCATGTCAGACTTCTAAGAGTTTTGACAGCTTTGCTCTAATCTAAGTTTCTTTCTCTCGAGTCCACTTAAACCAACAAGATCAAATAATTGAAGAACGAATTGTCAAAAATAAATATCAAAACACAATTCAGTACAATAGCAAATAAGTCTTAAACATACGAATCAAATCCTAACTACAACGTTTAGCCACTCTAAATCACAATAAAACCAAGCTTAAGTTGTAGAAAACGTCTTAGAACAGTGTTATAATCTAAAAGAAAGAGAAAATAAACTTATGTGTCGATGTCGGTCCCTCGTCCCCGAGCTCCCATCACGATCTCGAACCTCCACAAATGCTTTGACTCCCAAGGAATGCTCTCTTTTCTCTTCTTGAATAGTGTATTTCGAAATTAGGGTGCAAAAACTATCAAATTCGACTTCCTTTGAAAGATGGCAAAATGTTCTATTTATAAGTTTAATCGGCACAACGTTGCAACGCTAGGGACAACGTTGCAACGTTGTGCCCTAGGCGGCAGGCATATATGGAAAGCATTGACAGCGTTGCAACGATGAGGGCAATGTTGCAACGCTGCTACCCTCTCGCGCACCATTCCTATCGAAGTAGCGTTGCGACGCTGCAAGGCAGCGTTGCAACGCTACCTGCAAGGGTCTTCAACGTGGATTCCTTATCGAGATACCGTTGCGACGCTGCAATGCAACACTATCGCCATGAGTCTTTTATGCTTCAAAACAACAAGCGTTGCAACGCCATCAGATCTACTAGCTTGGAATGGTCATTCTACTTCCAATTGATATTATTGTAAGCTCTAAAAAGCCTCGATTCGATCCCGAGTGATTCATAATGTCTCCAAATGTCCTCTTTAAGCTCTTTACCTGAAATTAAGTGATTTAAACACATCAAGGCTATGAAATTAACATAAAACTAGCAATAATTGAGCCTAAGGATAACACATTTTGTATGCTATCAAATACCCCCAAACTTAAACTTTTGCTAGTCGAGCAAAAACAGAATTAAACATGAGATCGTTCTTATACATATATCTGACTCAAGCCTCAAAGATTTAAAAGGAAATTTTGGCAATCACAATAAACACTCAAGCATAGTACTTCAATGAGCAATTTAAAACTCTTCCTAAGTGTTCCTACGTGTGTGTGTGATTAGCCTATGTTCCCTTCTTTTTTACTAAACCCGAATCAACTTTATTAGGCTCTCCATTCAACTTCTCCCTACACTGGTCATAATTACTAATCCTTGAGCTTCCCCACATTCAAAAAATAAATAACTCTACTCAACACTTAATCACTTTTTATGTCACTTTTTTTTTAATGTTCTTCTTTTTTTTGTGCAAGGACACTAGCTTTCACACATCCACTGCAAGGACCCTTACCCAGAGCACTCGCTCAATAAATGACCTAGCTGATCACAGTGAAGGTAGCTATTTTTGTCCTCACAATTTTTTTTCTTTAACAAACAAACAACAAAAACAGACGACAACTCTTTCACATAATGCACATATTATACAGATCGTGCACTTCATGTAAACCTGAGATCTTTCTTTGGAACTTCCTTATTATCAAACAACAAAAAGAAAGAAGAAATGATTGTTTAAAACTTGGTTTTCCATGTTTTAAAAAGGAAAGAAATGAAGTGAAAGGCAAAAGGAAAACAAGGAAGGAAAGTTTAAACCATTTTGGTTTGGATTGCTTTAAAGACAAAAGAAGAAAAGGAAATGAAACAAATGTTTAATATATTAAGTTTGTTTTGTTTTGCAAAGAAAAGATAAGAAATGAAAAAGATAAAGGAAGGAAAAAAGAACAGAAAGGAAAGGAAAGGAAAGGTGGATGGTGGGACCCCCACCATTGTTATCTTTTTAAAAACACATGATCCATCGATTTTCTTCTCATTTTCAACAAGGAGAAGCTGAGGGTTTCGTGGGAGAAACAGAAAGGAAGAGGAACAAGGTGGTTTTTGGAGCTAAAGTTGCGAAGAGAGAGAGAAAGAACTAAAGGTATGCCTTTATAACGAGAACTTAATCAATTGTATCCTATTCTGGTTTTCTGTTCATCTCGAGCTCCACAGGAAGAGTTAAGGGTTGAGGTTTTGTTTCATGAAAGCTAACTCATATTGGAACAAAAGTCGTGAAGGAAGCTCGAGCAAATTCGGATCTTAAGCTACTGTTTTGTGAAGAGGAAGACAAAAGACAGAATTTGCTGTCAAATCCGAGAAGTCTCTGATGTTTTGGTTGTACTGATCTATAGAGTTGGAATCAGAAGCTCTAATAGGTATGGTTCGAAAGCTTATTGAATTTCCTACAAGTTTCGTGAAGGAATCATGAGCAGAAAATGTCTAGAAGATGTCTTAAATCTCAGGTTAATTTTGTTGTGCAGCAGGAAAAACGAAACTGGAACAGCAGGAAGTTGTTTTGAAGAAAGTAGCTTTCGAGGTAAATGCGAACCAAACTGTTTGGAATATTATTTTCATGTCTTCATAAGAGTTTTAGAGGGTTCAAAAAGAAAGAGTTTGGTATAAATTACATTCTTTTTGGATAAGTAATGAAGAAGTTATGGCTGTCTGAAAACAGGGTAGAAAATCTGAAAATGCTGGAAAATTTGAAAGTGTGTTTACTTGTAATTTTAAGGTTAAAAAGCATGAGCTCGAGGTTCTAATGGTTGAATTTGGTTTGTTTGACAGGCCAAGAGCAAATAGGTCGAGTGTACGGGCCAAGGTTTTAGTTTAACACTGTGTGTGACAAAACGAACCTTGGAAATGGTTTATAGGCTTGTATAATGCTTATGAAAATGCAAGGTTTTGCTAAAACGAAATGGTTTCAATGCTTAATGTTTTCCTTGGAACACATGTTTATGAGTATTTATATTTTCTAAGAAATGATTTCAAGTGCTCGTTGTGAGCCTAAATGTCTTGATGAAATTTATATATGAGCATATGTTCTTGATTGTCGAAATTTATGGAAATGTTATGATTTCGAGCAAGTATGTTTTTAAAGATTTCCAGTTTTATGAACAAGCTAAGTAAGCTTGAGTTTTATGAAAGAGAAGATAAGCATGCATGTTTAAATGTATTTATGTGTTTTTCTGAGTCTTGAATGAGTAAATGACAGAGACATTGAGTCCGAGGCTATATAGTACCGTGCACATGAGTCTTATTACATTGTTGACGTTGAGTGTACTCGTGACAACATTGTATGCTGTAAATATTCTTTGGGGCGAGCCCCACTACGACAAAGACGATGGGAGTGCTGGACGGGCCCCACTACATCTAGAACAAACGTTGGTTGTACTGGGCGTGCCCTACACAACGTAGATTGTGACATGTTTTAAAAAGAGTTAATACCATTTACATGCCTTACGAGATTTTAACGATATACTTGCTGGTTTTCATGAAAAGCTATTATGATTACACAGTTACTTTTAACATTTGATTACAGATGCATATGCTCATAGATGGACAGGTGATATGATTTACGAGTTAATTGCTTTCTTTTAAACTCAAGTCACTCACTGAGCTTCATAGCTCATTCTTTCAGTGTTTTTCCCACTTTTCAGGTAGAGATCGAGCTCCCGGTGCCTGAAAACCTGCCATAGTCTGCTGGAAGCTTCTCAAGTTTGATATGTTGTACGTGGGTGGAGTTGTATAGAAAGTCTATATGTATAGAAGAAGGACTATGAACTTATGTTTGTGTGTACAATTTAGGTTGTGGTTGTGTGATCCATGGTTGGGTATGTTTTTGGTTGTGATGTTCATATCTCTTTTAGTTTTCCAGAGAGTCATAAGTAAGGTTACCCCTTACGTAGGTTACGTAATTGTTAATATTCCGCTGTGTTGTGTTTTAGTTGTTTCTTATACAAGTTTAGTATGCTTATAAGGTAAAATAGGGTCAACAGGTGTCGTTAGAGAGGTGAACGATGTCTGTTGGCTTCACGTCGTCTACCGGGCTAAGTTAGCAGGTAGTTCGAGAGGGGGTGTGACAACTTGGTATCAGAGCAGTTAGCTCCATGGGAATGAGACAGAGCAAGTTAGCTCTAGAAGAAACTGAAAAGTAAATAGTAAGTTATTGAGTTAGTTCAATAGAACTAGCAGAGCATGGTCCAAGTAAGGATAAAAGTAAGTCCAGTCAGGACTAGAATGTGAACACAAGTTTAGAATTGTGCATTTGAGTTGAGTATTCACTACATGTCTAGTATGTTGATATGTTATAGAAGTCATGCACCACGTACTAGCGATTTATGCGAGGCAAGATCGGGGCGGGACGCGAGGATCCTACCCAAGATCAATCCCGGTGGAGATCTAGTGCCCCGAGAGTTCGATAGGGGCGAATTAAGACATGCTAACTCCTCACGAGGTAGGTAGGTAAGCCATAGGGAGCAGGGCTAAGTAATCCAGATAAGACATATAGAATTGATCACCTAAAAGAATTAGGAGCCACAGTGTTTGGGGGTTCCAAAGATCCAGCTGAAGCTGAGGTTTGGCTGAATAAGCTTAGATTATGCATTGATTACAGACAGTTAAACAAAGTCACGATACGTAACAAGTATCCTTTACCCCGAATAGATGACTTGTTTGACCAGTTACGAGGAGCATCAGTGTTATCTAAGATTGATTTAAGATCAGGATATCATCAATTAAAGGTAAGGGAATCAGATATTCCTAAGACAACATTCAGAACGAGGTACGAGCATTATGAGTTTTTAGTAATGCCATTCGGTTTGACGAATGCACCAGCAGTTTTCATGGATCTCATGAACAGGATTTTCCATCAATATTTGGATCAGTTTGTGATAGTATTCATTGATGATATACTAGTTTATTCTTTGACTAAACATTGTCCCCAATATTTGCAAAATAAGCTCAAATCAAGTAAAATGGGTAAGAGTGAACAATACTGTCCTGAGTAATGGAGATCTTCATTTTTTAGATTCCTTGGATAACCAGACACGTGTGCTGGAGTTCCACAGAACGGGAGCATGGGTTTCAACGAGGGGTGACATCAACAACAACCTAATAAAGCAAAACAAACAAACTAAAAGTAAACAAAAGACTAAAACAAAAACTCAAAAGAAACAACAAAGAGCTAAAATTTAAAGCTTGGATTGCCTCCCAAGAAGCGCTTTTTTTAACGTTTTTAGCTAGACTGTACTCTCTCAAGGTGTGTTCTTTAAATCATGCAGCTCATTGTCCTTCAAATCCTTTCCTGTTTCCTTTGCTACCCTTTCTAAGGAATCACTCAAAAGAATGTCAGCCCCTAAGTCAAAAGGTAAGGCATTTGTCAATTCAATCTTTAAATAGGAGTTTATTTCTGATTCATCTTTCTGAGGAGTAAAGATTTGAAATTTAACCTCCTCTTGGCCTACATGCAGCTTTAGGGTACCCTCATGCAAGCTTATGCCCGCTTTACTTGTAGCTAGAAAGGGTCTCCCCAAGATGATGAGGATCTTTGCATCATCTTCCATGTCCAGGACAAGGAAGTCCACAGGGAATACAAATTTACCTACATTGACTAGGATGTCCTCCACTATTCCCCATGGGTATGTGATAGACCTATCTGCTAGTTGCAAGGATACTGTGGTGGGTTTTACCTCCCCCAAACTTAATCTTTTAAACACAGAGTAAGACATTAAGTTTATACTAGCACCCAAATCAGATAAAGCATTAAAACTAAAGTTGCCTATAGATCAGGTGTAAACCCGAGACTTTTCTTTGGAATCCTCACAAAAAAAAACAAAACAAAAGAAATAAAGAAAAATGATGTTTGGATTTGTTTTGTTTTTAAAAGAAAAGAAAAGAAAAGAAAGGAAAAGGAAAAAATGAAAAGGGGAAAGTGGAAGGTGGGACCCTCACCTAAGTTTTCTTTTTAAAAACTCATCTTTCCATCGATTTTCTTCTCATTTCAACAAGGAGAAGCTGAGGGTTTCGTGAGAGAAGGAGAAAGGAAGAAGAAGAAGGAGTTTTTCGTGAGTTAGAGTTGCAGAAGAAGGGAGGAGAACTCAAAGCTTGATTGTTTAGCGGCAAGGTGATCAACTCAACCACATGCGGTTTTCTGTTCATCTCGAGCTCCACGGGAAAGAGGTAAGAGTTGAGGTTTGGTTTTTTTGAAATCTAATTCATTTTTGAACAAAGTTCGTGAAGGATTCTTGAGCCAATTCTGACCTTAAGTTGTTGTTTTGTGAAGAGGAAGACAGAAGACAAAATTTGTTGTCAAATCTGAGAAGTCTCTGATGTTTTGGTTGTACTGATCTGTAGAGTTGGAATCAGAAGCTCTAATTGGTGTGATTCGAAAGTTTATTGAATTTCCTACAAGTTTCGTGAAGAAATTGTGAGTAGAAAATGTCTAGAAGATGTTTTAAATCTCAGGTTAATTTTCTTGTGCAGTAGGAAAAATGAAACTGGAACAGCAGGAAGTTGTTTTGAGGAAAGTAGCTTTCGAGGTAAATTCGAACAAATCCGTTTGGAATCTCATTTTCATGTCTTCATACGAGTTTAGAGGGTTAAAAAAGAAAGAGTTTGGTATAAATTACATTCTTTTTTGATTAGTAATGAAGAGGTTATGGTCATCTGAAACCAGGCGAAAAATCATGTGAAATCTTTGAAAAATTGGTTGGAGTGTTTTCTTGTAATTTTAAGGTTAAAAACCATGAGCTCGAGGTTCTAAAACATGGTTTTGGTTTGTTTGGCAGGCCAAGAAGAAATAGGTCAAGTGTATGGGCCAAGGTTCTAGTTCTAACACTGTGAGTGACAAAACGAACTTTGGAAACGATCTATATGCTTGAGTTACGCTTTGAGAAATACAAGTTTTGCTAGAATGAAAGGGTTTCAATGTTTCTTGTTTTCTTGAACACATACTTATGAGCATTCATGTTTTCCTAGAAATGATTTCAAGTGCTCATTGTGAGCCTAAATGTTTTGATGAAATTTATACATGAGCATTTGTTTATTGTTTGCCGAAATTTATGGAAATGTTATGATTTCTAGTAAGTGTGTTCTAGTAAGTATGATTTAAAGATTTCCAGTTTTTATGATGAACTGAGTAAGCTTCAGATTTAGGGAAGAAAAGATAAGCAGACATGTTCAAATATTTTTATGTTATTTTCTGAGACTCGAATGAGTAAATAACTAAGATATTGAGCCCGAGGCTTTATAGTACCGTGTGCACATAGGTCATATTCTTTGTCGACGTTGAGTGTACTCTGTGACAACAATCTTTGTCGTGAGTCTTTGGCGAGCCCCACTCACGACAAAGTCGATGGGAGTCTTTGGGCGGGCTCCACTACATCGTGAAGAGCAAATGTGGTTATTATCGGGCGTGCCTACATTGTGTGGATTGTTATATGTTATTATAAGGATTATTAATATTGATATGCCTTATGAAATCTAATGTCATGCTTCTTTGGATTTCTCAAAAAGCTACCATGATTACATTTACTTTTAAAACTTTGCTACGATGCTTATGCTCATATGTTGCGGGTGATATGATTTATGAGTTCTAGATTTTATACTCGAGTCACTCACTGAGCTTCATAGCTCATTCTTTCAATGTTTTCAAACTTTTCAGGTAGAGATCGAGGTCCTGGTACCTGATATCCTGCCATAACTTTCTTTGGAAGCTCCTTAAGTCTTGATACTTTGTACGTGGCTGGTGTTGTATAGCAAGTCCTTATGTGTTATAGTTTATTTTGAGAGGACTATGTAGTTATAGCTGTTTGTACATTAGTGGTTGTATAAATAGTGGTTGTTATGTTTTAAGTTGTGATGCACTTGTCGTTTTAGTTTTCAAGAGAGACTTATGAAGAGTTTCTCCTTATGTATGTTTAGTAGTTGTCAAGTTTTCGTTATGTTATGTTAAAGTGTTCCATAAGCGAACATAGTATGTTTATTAGGTAAAACAGGGTCAGCAGGTATTGTTAAGAGGTAAACAATGTCTGTTGGCTTCACGCCACCTTTCGGGCTAAGTTAGCAGGTAGTTCGGGAGGGGGTGTGACATTAGGGAACAGTAAAACTCCCTGGGTCCTTCAACTTTTGCTGTATGATGGCACTACACTCCTTAGATAGATTGATGGTTTCGTACTCCTTCAACTTCTGCTTCTTGGACAAGATATGTTTCATGAACTTTGCATAGTTGGATACCTGTTCCAAGGCATCAGAAAAAGGAATACTAACATTCAGCTTTCTTAAAACATCTAAAAATTTCTGAAACTGTAGATCATCATTTTTCTTTGCAAAGTGTTGTGGATACGGAATAGAATTAAAATGAGAAGGGTTAGAAGGCTTAGTCTGTTTCTCCTGGTTGCTGTCACTAGCAGGTTGTGACTTTTCTTATACCATCTCAGGAGCCTTTTCCTTTTCAGCCTCTTCCCTTGTGATGTTCCTTCCATTTCTCATTGTGATTGCATTGCAGGTTTTCCTTGGAGTTACCTCTATGTCACTAGGGAACTTACCTTTCTGCAATGTACAAATTATCACACTCATCTGACTGATCTGAGTCTCTATATTCTTCAGGGTAACTCCATGACTTGTCACAACACCAGTTAGACTGGTCACTGCATTTTCTAGCTGGTTAGACCTATTTCTAGATTCAACAATAAAGGAGTGCACTATTTCTTCCAAAGATGGCTTCCTCTCAGATGGAGAAGCATAACCTGTGGGAGGATTAAACACATTTTTATTGTTAGCATAGGAAAAATTGTCATGATACCTCAAACCTGGATTATAATGTGTTGGAAGAGTGTTCTGAGTCTGATTTCCTCATAGGTATTGCCTCGATTAATCAGATAATGTGCTTGCTCCATAGTAGATTCCCCATCTAGTTGGGACCATTGAGAGGGTACCACTGCTTGGGATGTTCCTGCAAATTTATTTATTTAAGGCGTGAGTGAGAGATGCCATATAAGACTTAAGAGCACTTACCTCATCCAGTTGATAAAGTCCAGCTACTAGTTTGTAGTTGTCATTGTCTTTGGGTCATTGGTAGTTGGCAGTTGAGATTTCTTCTAGGAGGGCCCGCGCTTCTGGCACAATGTTCGCCATGAAAGCCCCTCCAACAGTGGCATCCAAAATGGTCCTGGTCTGACCTGCAAGTCCATTATAGAATAATTGTACGTGGAGCCAATCTAGGTAACCATGTTGTGGACACCTCCTGAGCATATCTTTATAACGTCCCAAGCCTCAAATAGCTGTTCTCCATCGTGCTGCCTGAATGTTCCTATCTTCGTCCTTAACTTTGCAGCCTTCACAGGTGGAAAGAATTTGGTCATGAAGGCTTGGGCCAACTTCTCCCAGGAAGTGATACTTCCTAGTGGGAGAGACCCTAGCCATTCCTTAGCCCCACCCTGGAAAAAAAATGGAAAAAGACGTAAGCGAATATTATCAGCAGAAATCTCATTTAATTTGACTGTACCACAAATTTCTAAAAAATTTTGTAGATGAGAATTAGGGTCCTCCGTGGTAAGTCCTCTAAAGGCACTTTCCCTAACCATTTGAATAAGCCTTGTTTTCAGTTCAAAATTATTAGCATTTATAGGGACATAATTCCAGCCTGCTCAGAATTAAACACATGTTGGAAATACTCCCTAATGGGTTTAGGGTTGTTTATTAGCTCCTGATCTGCCATTGTCTAAATTTCAGCTCTCCCTTGCCTTTAGGAGTCTCCTATAGGTCCTTTCAATCTCAGGATTAAAAGGGTGCAAGTTTGTAGCTTTATCCTTGGGCATACACTTGGAGGTACAAAAAAAAAAAAAGAATTAGACAAAAAAAACTAGAAAAGGAAAAAGACATAAAAAGAAAGAAAACAAATAAGAAAAATCACAAAAAGGAAAAAAAAAACTTGTTGCGTAAAATTATATTGCAATACCGCAAGTGTACGAGTCAAGTTTTAGTATAGTGATTTAGAGTTCCAAGTATCGTCCTCCGGAATGGGTTTCTAGATTAATTAATTACTAAGATACTTATTCTCAATTTTAGCCAAAGCAACAAAACATGGATAGAAAGTGAAAATAAAGATATAAAATAAATGTACAATTGGAGACACGAATATGATAGAATTGAAGGAAATTGACTTCACAAGTTAAGGACTTATTTAACACATGCAATGAACCAACATAATGAATTTATAAACAAGAAGTGAAGATACTCAAGAAAATCTCTCGATTCTTAGTGAGCCTCGTACACACAATAAATTCTAAAGTTTTCTTATGAATTTCAAAAGCATGCACGACATTAAGCAACTTTTTTATGTGTTTCCCTTAGACTTCTAGGTTATTCTCATGCCAGACTTCTAAGAGTTTTGACAACTTTGCTCTAATCTAAGTTTCTTTCTCTCGAGTCCACTTAAACCAACAAGATCAAAGAATTGAAGAACGAATTGTCAAAAATAAATATCAAAACACAATTCAGTACAATAGAAAATAAGTCTTAGACATACGAATCAAATCCTAAATACAACGTTTAATCATTCTAAATCACAATAAAACCAAGCTAAAGTTATAGAAAACGTCTTTAGAACGGTGTTACAATCAAAGAGAAAGAGAAAATAAACTTATGTGTCGATGCCGGTCCCTCGTCCCCAAGCTCTCGTCACGATCTCGAACCTCCACAAATTCTTTGGCTCCCAAGGAATGCTCTCTTTTCTCTTCTTGAAGAGTGTATTTCGAAATTAGGGTGCAAAAACTATCAAATTCGGCTCCCTTTGGAAGATGGCAAAGTGTTCTATTTATAAGGTTAATCGGCACAGCGTTGCAACGCTGTGTGTCTAAACGCGACATATATATATATGGAAAGCATCGGCAGCGTTGCAACGCTGCTACCCTCGCGCGCACGCTTCCTATCGAAGTAGCGTTGCGACGCTGTAAGGCAGCGTTGCAACGCTACCTGCACGGGTCTTCAACGTGGATTCCTTATCGAGGTAGTGTTGCGGCGTTGCAAGACAGCGTTGCAACGCTATCGACATGAGTCTTTTATGCTTCAAAACAACAAGCATGGCGTTGCAACACTCTGCATGACATTGCAATGCCATCGCTTCGGGTCTACTAGCTTGGAATAGTCCTTCTACTTCCAATTGATATTATTTTAAGCTCCGAAACGCCTCGATTCGATCCCGAGTGATTCATAATGTCTCCAAAAGTCCTGTTTAAGATCTTTACCTGAAATTAAGTGATTTAAACACATCAAAGTTATGAAATTAAAATAAAACTAGCAATAATTAAGCCTAAGGATAACACATTGTGTGTGGTGTCACCAACATTTTGTCAATATGAGACGCTTGAGACAGTGCTAGCGTTCTGTTCTTGCGATTCCTGAAAATTTGAATGACAAGAACATACTGCGCCTCTCCCAAATATTTCATTTGGAATTAGGTCACTAGCTAATTCTCCAAGGTATCCTATATCATTTCCATTGAGTAGGATATCATCCACATAAGGTATTAAGAAAGCTACTTTATCGTTGATGATCCTCTTGTATACATAAGGCTCATCAACGTTGTTGTCAAAGCCATAAGACTTGATCGCATTATCAAATCTTATGTGTCCAAGATCTAGATGCTTGCTTCGACCCATAAATGGATCGATTGAGCTTGCAGACTTTTCGCTCCTGACCTTGGGCTATGAACCCTTTGGGCTGAGACATATAGATACTCTCGTCAAGATTACCATTCAAAAAGGCAGTCTTGACGTCCATTTGCCAGATCTCATAGTCATAAAATGCAACTATGGACAAGAGTATCCTTATGGACTTTAACATAGCAACAAGGGAAAAAGTTTCCTCATAGTCAACTCCTTCCCTTTGGGTAAAACCCTTTGCTACGAGTCTAGCCTTAAAGGTCTGTACCTTTCTAGCTGCATCTCTCTTTCTCTTATAGATCCATTTACACCCTATGGGTCTTACCCCTTCAGGTTGGTCTACAAGTTCCCAAACTTACTTGAAGTACATTGACTTCATTTCAAGGTCCAGGACTTTGATCCATTGGTCCTTATCTACGTCATTCATTTCCTGTCTATAAGACAACAGATCCTCTACGCCATCATCAGGTATGACAACCTGAGTTTCAGTTAAATCCAAGTAGTGGTCAGGTTGGGAAACAACCCTTCCACTGCGTCGAGGCATTCCCAACGATTGAGAAGGACGAGATTGACTCGATGTGCTGGCTTCTTCATCAACCCTTGATGAAGGTCCAACCTGATAAACAACTCTTGTTGACTCCCCTGTAGCTTCATTCAATACTAATTTACTACGTGGTTTGTGATTCCTCATGTGATCTTCCTCCAAGAAAGTGGCGTTTATCGATACAAACACCTTACTTTCTTGTGGGTCGTAGAAAAGACCACCTCTCGTTTCTTTGGGATAGCCTACGAATTGACATAATCTTGAACGAGGTTCCAGTTTCTTTGGGTTTGTCACTAGCACGTGTGTCGGACAACCCCAAATCCTAAATGTTGTAAACTAGGTTTATGCCCCTTCCACAATTCAAAAGATGTTTCTAAAACACTCTTTGATGGAACAATGTTCAAGATTTGAACCGCAGTCTCTACTGCGTAACCCCAAAACGAGTCAGACAATTGAGAATAACTCATCATAGATCGAACCATGTCAAACAAGGTTATATTTCTCCTTTCAGATACACCATTCTTTTGTGGTGTATTAGGTGTTGAGAGTTGAGACTAGATTCCATGTTCTATCAAATAGTCCTGGAATCTCAGAGATAGGTATTATTATTCAGAGAAATCTTTTGCCCTTTACATTGAGTGTTTGCAGTTTTAAACATTTCATGATTTAAACTTGCTTTAGTTTGGTTCGATTTTAATACATACAAGCAGTTTTCTAATTTAGCAGAACAAATATTGACACCTTCTTTAGTAATGAATGCTTCATTAATCGAAAAAGAAATACAATACTTTTGTTCAAGCAAACAAGGGATAGATATTAAGTTCCTCTTGATTCTAGGAACTATATACAGATTTTCTAAAAAAACTATCTCTAAAGAATAGCTTCACATCTCCCACTGCACGAGCTGAGGCGACGTCTCCCGTTCCGACCCTGAGCGTCATCTCACCCTCATCGAGCTCCCTGAAGGAACTAGTTTTCTGTAAAGAAGAGAAAATGTGGTTAGTGGCTCCTTAATCAAGTATCCAGATAAAGTAATCACTTTCCACTAAACATGTTTCTAGAACAAGTAAATCATATTAACCTTTCTACTCTTTGAGCTCAGTAAGGTACTTTGGACAGTTTCGGTTCCAATGCCTGCCCATGTTGCAGTGGAAACACTTTCCTTTATCTGCAACCTTGGCCTTTCCCTTGCCCTTATCAACAGTGGAAGGTGCTTTCCTCTTCCCTCATTTCTTCTTCTTCTGGATCTTCTTAAGGCCAGAAGAGGAGCTGCAGGACTTAGTCCCAGAGGATGAACCCTTATGGAACCTTTTGGAATGGGCAAACACATTTGACTCTTCATCGACCTGTCCTTTATTCTTCATAAGAGACTGGTAAGTCTGCAGTTCGTTCAGGAGAGTAGTCAGGTTGTACTCAATCTTGTTCATCACCGCATTACTGCAGAATTGCAGGAAGCTCTTCGGAAGAGATTCCAGGATGAACGACACCTGACTTTACTCGTCGATGACCACCCCGTTCATTTCTACCACGTTGAAGTGGACCATCAGATCGAAAACGTGTTCTCTCACTGAAGATCCTGAAGGGAATCAAATTTTCATGAGCAACAGAAACATGATTTAAAATCGTATTGTGCTTGATTGTTCTTGGTTTACTAAAAAAAACCAGTACATTGGAAAAATAACAGAGATAAGCAATTCTAATCTAAGCATGGATAAAACATGGTAAAGCATGCTGTAAAAATCTAAACTAAAAGGAACGAACTATTACTTTTGTAGTTCAAAGTCTCAACAACTCCCTTCTTCTCCAAATGTACAACAACACAACAAAACAAGTAATTCTTCTTTGTTCTTCCAATAGGACACTACCAACAGGATAAACCTTATATCCTCTTAATTCTATCGATCAATTCCTTGGTGGGAAGGAATCCAACTTTTGGAAGGAAAAGAGAATTTTTGTGTTTGAGAGAGAATTTTTGTGAGAAATTTCCATAAACCCTACAACAATTGCATCGATCAAAATCAACCAACCCTCTCCCTCTGTATTTATCGATAGATTCTTTGGCAGTGGCACCCTTCGAAGCCTTCTTGGTGCTCTTCACTTCTAGGATTAAAAGGTCCTTGCTTCCTCTAGCGACAATGCTCAGCTCCATATCATGAGCACAAGTTGCTAACTTCTTGAAGCTGTGAGGCTTTATGCCTTGCAAGATATAAAGAAGTCCCTAGTGCATGCCTTAGATGCACATCTCCATGGAAGATAACTTAGTAAGATGGTCATTACAGTCAAGACTTAGAGCTCTCCAACAATTAATGTAATCGACGATGGGCTCCCTCTTTCGCTGTTTCGCATTTGTGAGCTCCATGATGTTGACAGTTCGCCTTGTACTGGAGAAGCGATTTAGGAATTCTCTCTCAAACTATTTCCAGTTGTTAATCGTGTCTAGCTCAAAGTCAGTGTACCAATCCAAGACATTTCCTTTCAATATACGCATGAATTGCTTGACTATGAGGTCATCGTGCGTCCTTGCATTTTTGTAGGTTTCAACGAAATGTGCAACATATTGCTTTGGGTTTCCCTTCCTGTCGAATTGTTGAAATTTTGGGGGTTGGTACCCTATGGAATCCTCTTGGTGTACGGTTTAGAGTACCTAAGAGGATTTTGAGTGGGTCTGCCATATTGAGCTCTAATAGAGTTCATGATCATGTCATGCAATTGTTGGACAAATAAAGAAACAACTAAAGCTGATTGTGGTGGTTGCTTCTCTTGGATGATAGTTTTTCCCTGTCATTATTTTTTGTTGTAGGGGGTTGGCTGGATTTAGCCATTTCCTTATTCTGCACTTAATTTTTGAGATAGGCAATTTCAAGATCTCTTTCTTCTATTGCTTTCATTAAGATATTGATCTTTCTTTTCATTTCATCAACCATCATGACTGACATTACATCTTGATTTGACATCTCCTTCAGTTGATTGAGAGCAGGAGCTGATTGGTTAAACAAGAGGTTATCGATGACAACGTTGCCTCTGGAAGTTTCATCCAGTAGTTTCATGATGTTGTGTGTCATTGCATCAAAGGTTCAATCATCACTTGTCTCATCCCTCGAGTGAAACATACAAATAGGAGAGAAAATCAGAGAATCAAATACTAGAGATTGTACTCACAAATACTAAAATCAATACAAACACAAGTTCATTACACGTTCTAAATTCCTTCATTGAAATCTCGTGTGAACAGATTGTCACGCTCGGTGGGACCACTCTACTTAGTTGAAATCTCATGTGAACAGATTGGAACGTTAAGCTTGTTCTTGAGATTGAAGTTGCAATAGTTTCTTCAGACTCGAAGAGGTGTTCTCGATCTTCAAAGCAATGTTCTTCGTTCATAAAGTTTTTGATCTTCAAGAGTGTAATGAGTCTTCTAGTTTGTAAATTCTCTCCTGATTTTCTTTCTGGAGTCTTCAATTTCTAAGTCCCCAAAATTAAGGAGGAAACTTTCTATTTATAGAGTCCCTCTGGGCCTCTAGTGGGCTTGGGCCCAATAGGCTGGGTTTACTGCCTGTTGGGCCAACCCCCTTTAGATTGGGTTAGACTAGATTTGGGCCAACCATTTTGGACTGGGTCATCCTTTCTAAGCTTGGTTGATTTGAGCCTTCTGTGCTGATCGGACCTGATTGATTTTGGGCATTCGTCTCTAGATTGGGTCTGGAGTTTGCTGATTGGGTCTCTAATTTTGCATTTTGTCTACCAAATTTTAATGAACCAATTGTTTAGTTGGGCTTGCCACAATTTAATTTAGAAATGCTTGCAATTTTAATTAATCCCTAATTAAATATAATTTTGTCATCAATGGTGGGCGATGACGTGACAATTTTGGATTTGTCATAATTTCTATTCTAATAAATGAAAAATTAAAAACTTTTAAATACGTCTGTAAAAGGTATATAATAAAGAGCACAAAGCTGCACCCAAGTATTGTGTAACTCATTTTCCCACCACAAGATTTTTCCTTTAATTTTTTTTTTTGTGGTTAATCGAGTGGGCTACAAAATACACAGGTTGCACCTAAGTATTTTCCTATAATAAAAGATTTTTTTACACAAGTAAATATGTTTAAAATAGGTATTTACATTAATATACAAAAAGTTTAAAATTTTCATATCTAGATCTTTTATGTATTTTTGGACTATTATACCATTTTCTCTCTTCTTAATTAAATTGTGTATTAATTAACATTTTTAATTTAATTATTTTATTTCAATCATAATCCCACAATTTAAGGGATTTGTCTCTTCAATTTTCCATAATTATAGAGTTGATCATATTTGGCGGGCAGATCTACCATGAGCCCCCTCAAATTTCTTACCTTTAACAATATGTATAGAAAAAGTCAAATAAAATAATATAAAAGCCTCTTGACATAGTGATTATTATGTCAATAGCTCTCCCTCAAGCTCTAGTTTGTACAGTTTTGAATATTTTTTTTCAATGTCATATTCAAGCCCCCCTCCATACAAACCACTTTATTGTCAGCCAATATCATTTCAGTAAACATTTTTCCATTTTTCATTTACAATTCGTCTATCATTTTCATTCATAGTAAATCGATGCCTCATTTCTCAATTCAACCTCAAGTCCTATTTCTCATTTCTAAACATTCGTCTCTGAGCTACCATTTGCAATATGTATTTGATGTTATGTATTTTAAATATTATGATTTTTGTTATATACGCTTAGTATACTTAGTTATTTGAAAATATATACTTGATATATTTGTTTATTACTACCATCATACACACTCGATATATTTTATTCAATTTTTCTCATTATGTCTAATGTCTAATATGTATATAACTCCATATATACCTCATATACCATATACATAGGTTTTCCGTTTTAGTTATTACATATACTGATTTTTTTTATGATACATATAGATGCAAATCAAAACATTATGAGTGATAATATTAAATTAATGTTTTTCGATATGTATATAATATGTTTATATTTGTTATTTCTTCTTTATTGAGATATGTATTTCACGCATAAAAGAAAATTTGTCATATGCACACAAGTATATGTAGTTATTTGTAAATATATATTCAATGTATTTATTTTTCATTATCATTATGTATTCCAACTATTACGTATTTCTTCACATACACTCAACATATTTAGTTATTTGCAAATATATATTCAGTATATTTGTTCGTTATCACCACAAATTGTTCCATTTATTACAGATTGATATATACGGAAGTATATTCACATATTTGTCAAATGAAGTATATTCATATATTTTTCAAATATACAATTATATTTAATATATGATAGGTATAACAAATGCGTATCATATATTTGTTAACATATATGATGTATAAGGAATTAGTTATGTTTGTCCCACTCCTTGCTCAATCTCTTCACTAATGTTTAATTTCTTCTAATGAGCTCTTATGTGCATTACAAACTTCACGAGCCATAGTACCAAATAGACGATAAAAAAAATAGTGAATTAAGCACACCAATGAACTATTTTGATGTTTTCTCCCTCGTTTTGCAATCCTAAAAATATATATCTTTGTAAGATGTGTATATATATATATATGTATATTGATAGGATTTCTAAAAACTCTTTGAGAAGCGAAAGCGAATTGAATCGTTTCTCACAATTTAAGATTGGACCAAAATTACAGTACATTGACAAATTAAAACAATAAGCATTACAAACAGAACAATTCCATCACAATCAAGAAGCTTAATTCTAAATTAAAAGGGAATTGAATATTGCCTTTTTGGCTTCTGGAAAATTTTCACCAACACCAATCCTACTGCAAGTCATGAACTTCAATCCTAAACGATTTGACAATTGATGCACATAACACAACCAAAAAGATTAACTTCTTATGTCTCTAGGTGTTGTGAGGTTTTGATTGTGGGGTCCAATGTCAATTTTGGGAATAATTTTTCAATATGGAAGACTCAGAGAGGAGTCAAAGATGATGTTTACCAAACCATCAGAGAAAAAACTTCCTTCTCTATATTTTTTATCGAGTGAAAGAGTGAGAGAGAAGAGAGGAGAGCGGGATGATCCCCATCATGGCAAAACATGATTTCCCTTTTTATTTAATTATTTATTTATATTTTAATTTAATTTTATTAATTATTAATTATATTAAATCCAATTCATTTAAATCATATTTAAATGAATGTCTCTCACATAACCTATAGTTTTAATTTAATTAAATCAAATTTAATTAAACTTAATTAAATTAACTAATTAATTAATTACTAAATTAAAAATCATATATTTAATTTAGTCTATATAATTGAATCACATCCAATTATTATTCTCCCAAACTCTATAGTTTTAATATACATCTAATGTGCATTAAATTTAACCTATAGTTTTAATATGAATCTAATTCACATTAAAATAATATTTGAACTCTTTCAGATACTTAAGTCTCTCATAATTAATTTTGAATCATATCTAAAATTAAATTTATATTATAAAATTTTAATTAACATGAAAACTTCATATTATAATGTATCTTCATACATTATTTTGATGCCCTAAGCCAATTTGAACATTTTAAATTCCAATCAAGATCAAGTAACCTCAACACCCTTTATGAGCTAGAAGAAGTGGACCTAATGGACCTACAGATCAGAAGCTGAAGGGATCGAATCCCGTAGCGGAAGCGTTGGAATCGCTTTTGCCCGTAATTATGTTATAGATTATACATAAAAAATAAAGAAAATTAGGGCTAAGCATAAATTGAGAAGAAGAATCACCTTTGAAGAACCTTTTCTTCACGTGTTCCTTCTTCAATCCCGTGCTTGCACTTTGTTCTCAACGATCAACCCGAACACCTCCACCAAGGCTTCTCCGTTGTTCTCTAGGAGAAGAAAGATGGTGGAATCTCTTTTTTAGGTTTGGGAGAGAATAAAGTATAGAGAGAATTGAGAGAGTTTGACTGATTTGGAAATCCCTATTTCCAAAAATGAGACAATACCCCTCTAAATGCATTTAAATGCATCTTTATATAGGGAGTGAGGGTGGAGATAACTTCCTTCGCCTATTATCCAACTAAATACATATTTATGCATTATGCAAATCACATTTGCATAATTGCATAATATAAGGTATCCCATACCTTATTATGCATTATTGAATCATACTCAATTTTGCTCTTAATTCAATTATTTCCTCTAATTTTTATATGAAACAATTTCACACTAAAACTATATTTGAAAATTAATCCAAATATAATACATAATTTATTATGAATCATATTCACATTAACTATATATTATTCTATTATATCACATATAATTGATATAACTCTCATTTACGAAATTGAACACTTCAAGTTCACTCCAAAACTTTATATCCTCAATATATCCATGTTGAGCCAACAAAGGGACCAAATGGACCTACAGTTCATGAGCTTCAATGATACGATGTAAATTGATCGAACTCTTTGATCCGGTTTACCAACATTCATTAACTACGAGTCACTCCACTATAGACTCATAACTGCACTCTCCTCATTGTAGGACAAGTTTTGTCAATTGATTCAACCAATGCCCATGAGTCAACCCTTCACATGTTGTTCGTAATTACCATTTTACCCCCTTAAGTACCACTGATCCTCTAATGAACAACTAGTTTTATGCATAAACAAAGTCCCTCTCAGGCTAATGAGAGGGTGAGACCCCGTTGTTCAAGACCTGGATGCAACTCTTAAGAGAACAACCTATTTAAATTCTCTAGCTCGGGAACGAGTGAATTTCATCTCACGGAGTTAAGTTTCCAGCTCCCCATGAGGTTTCGTCTCTGAGAAGGTAGGCATATTGAGTCGGCAACTTGGGCCACTCTCACCCATACTAGTCTAAGGACAAATTCCCGTAGACAGAAGTTCATAACTCGCTCAGGATTCAGATCGAGTCACTAATGGTCATCTATAAACTATGAGACCAATCTGTTGACGATGTTACACCAGTAGGCTAATAATTCGCAGTCGACCTTGTAGAACTAATCGCACAGGATGCCCCCACTCGCATGTCAACTACATGAACGAGTTAGACCACCTCGTTTATATCAAATACAAAGTGAGTCGCATCCATAGTGTTACCAGGATGAGGTTCCCAACCTTATCCATATACTATAGACCATTTAGATTATGCACTTAAACACGATCCTATCTGTGTGTCTACTACACATTGTTCAAGCTCTCATAACCATAACCATGAAGCTTAGTTTATTGGATTTTAAGTTTTGAATGCGAGAACACGAGAAATGATGACTGATAACTCTTTATTGATTTCATCCGATATTTACAAACTACACGAGTTAAGGGTATAAAACCCCAACAAATTCCCACTTGACCTAAAACTAGTGGAATGCATTATTTATAAGGACAACATTACATATAATGTAAATACACTAAACTAGGGCATTGGATACCCTTGTGAAAAATACTCCCACTTGCCCTAGTAATGATGAAGTTCCCAACCTTATCTATTTACTATAGACCATTTAGATAACTGTTGCTTAAAAAGTGGTGCGTGCCTTTGTAAACAATAACACCTTGTCCTATGCAAGTGTACACAGTTTATGCCGCAAGTGATAAGTAATTTAATTGCCCTCTCAAGGATTAGTAAGGTGAAGTCTTACTGTTTTGAGCTAGCTTTAGCGAAGAGTAAGGGTAACCAAATATTCAAGTGAAATTTAAATACTACAAAGGAAATAACTAACAGAAAAAGTGCTAAAGGACACATAACCAAATGAACTAACAATGTGACCAACTTAGATCAAATGCTAAAGAACAAGGGTTTAAATTAAGGGTAGATTTATGCTTCTTCAATTCAAATGCTACAACATAGACATTGCTCCAACACTTAATGCAAGCTCATGACAATCTCTTCCTAGAAATCTTAATTTAAGGCAACTAATTCCCATTATATTACCTCCCTAATTTTTCTCTCCTTGCATTCATTAGGTGAGTTACTATCCCTAGTATCCTCAATTAACCTGGAGCTTGCTCCTAATCAAAACTAATGCTAATCAATGAACTCTGTTTATTCTTCCTCTTCCCAAATTCAGAATAAATGCAACTAAAATTGGTTGGCCAAACGAATTCTAGTTAATCTTAAGCACACAAAGATTAGAAGTGAGGATTATATAAGCCATGTTGTATCATTCAATTCAAATCCACATAAACTTCCCTAATTCTTACCCCAGATAGTGATTAATTCATAGCAATGAAGAATAAATAGGAAATAAAACTTAAATTAAACTGAAAAGACATTACAAGGACTAAATGAGAAACAAGGAATTTTAAAGGGAAACTGAAATAACAGAACAAAATTGAGGACAAGATGGAGTTGCAACTCCCAATGGCTGAGAGAAATCTTCTTTTCCAAGATGCCTCTCCTTTAATCAGCAACCTCTAATCCTCCTGATATTTTCCTCTTCTCTGCATAAAAACTCTTCCTATCGTAAAAAGGGTCTTTTCTAACTAACTTTCTCCCATACCCCTCAAAATGGCAAAAAGAAGCTTAAATACATCTTTGCAAAATTGGAATCAGGGCTTAGTGGCATAAAAACTCCTCGTGGCAACCTCAAATTGGTCCAACTAGGGTTAGCTGACAGATTCAATAAATGAGGTGGCTTCCACGTGTTCCTTTTGTTTCACTTTCCAATTGACTACTTAAGATAAAGCCACTGCTTCAACATTCATTACATTTTTGCTCCAGCAATTGGAACAATGTTGGAACCTTGAAGATGCTCCAACATAGTGGTGAGTTTCTTTCCAACATTCCTTTTAGCTCTTTATCACTTGGTCATTATGTTGCAGCAATACTTCCTTCAAAGATTACATTATGCAAAAATCGGTCAAAAATTCCACTTAGAGAAACAACAAGAAGACTTCTAACATTTAGAGGACTTTGTTACTCTAATTACTAAATAACAACCTCTGGCTGATTAAAACAATATAGCTTTACTCAAAGAGACACAACTCCCTCCATTTAATTTGCTTAATAACTCTATTTTGCAGAGTTATCAATTCGCACTTGAACACAATCCTACCTATGTGTCTACTACACACTGTTCATGCTCTCATAACCATAACGCTAGAGCTTAGTTTATTGGATTTTAAGTTTTAGATGTGAGAACACGAGAAATAATGAATAGTAACTCTTTATTGATTTCATCCAATATTTACAAACTACACGAGTTTAGGGCATATAACCCCAACAAACTCCCACTTGACCTAAAGCTAGTGGAGTACATCATTTACAAGTACAACATTACATATAATGTAAATGCAATAAACTAGGGCATTGAATACCCTTGTACAAAATACTCCCACTTGCCCTAGTCAGGGTATCACTCATAGACCTAGACTCTCTAGGTGACTCTCAAACACATTCGCCGTGAGAGTCTTTGTAAAAGGATCAACAACGTTGTACTCCGAAGCTATCTTCGTGACAACCACGCTCCCTCGATGCACAATTTCTCATATTAGGTGATGCTTTTTCTCGATGTGCTTTCCCCTCTTGTGACTTCGAGGTTCCCTCAAATTCCCCACTGCACCATTATTATCACAATAAAGGGTGATTAACAAATTCATACTTGGAAAAACATCAAATATGTCATGAATTCCCTTAGCCAAACTGTCTCTTTAGTTGCTTCACAAGTTGCTACATATTCAACCTCTATTGTGGACTTCGCAATGCATCCTTGCTTGATGCTTCGCCAAACTACAACTCCTCCGATAAGAGTAAACACTGACCCCGACGTAGATTTCCTAGAATCCTTGTCGGTCTGAAAGTTAGAGTCTGTGTATGCTGTAAGGATTATATCCTTATCTCCATACACGAGCATGTAGTCCATCGTTCTCCTAAGATACTTGAGGATTGCCTTAACCGTTGTCCAGTGATCACATCTTGGATTGGATTGATATCTACTGACTATCCCTACTGCATAATAGATGTCGGGCCTAGTACACAATATGACGTACATAAGGCTACCTACAGCTGATGCATAAGGAATTCATCTCATATCCTCAACCTCTTGAGGTGTCTTAGAACACTGTTCCTTAGACAGATGAACCCCGTGCCTGAAAGGCAATAAGTCCTTCTTGGAGTTTTGCATCTTAAATCGAGTCAACATCTTGTTGATATACGATGCCTGAGACAGGGCTAGAGTTTTGTTCTTGCGATTGCGGACAATCTGGATCCCTAGAACATATTGCGCTTCTCCCAACTCTTTCATTTGGAATTGTGTAACTAGCCATTTCTTAATGTCAGTGATGAACCTTACATCATTCCCAATGAGTAGGATGTCATCCACGTACAATACTTGAAAAACGACAGTACTATTGATGATTTTCTTGTATGCATGATGCAATGCCAGAGTGCCAGTGAATTGAATCAATAACACCTCAATATATGCAAGTATACACAACCTTGTTGCAACAAGTGATACGAAAAGTATTGATCGCACAGGGAATTGTACTTAGAAGAGTCAAGATATTGAGTTGTACTTAATAGACTTGAGGTAACCAGTGATTCAAATTGCATGAGGTATAAACAAGAATTATCTTGAAAATAACAAAGACAAGTTTAAAGTCTAGATCTCTAACAACAATTAACTTCAAATGACTAAGGCATGGGTTGAATTAAGGGGATGGTTATGCTTCAACAAGCTAAATGCTACAGCAATGAGATTGCTCCAGCTCTTAATGCAAGTCCCCACAGACTTTTTTCGGAGATCTTGAGTTACAACAACTAATTCCCATTACTTGCCTAATTGTTAATTCCATCCTTGCATTCATTAGGTGAGTTACTATCCCTAGTATCCTCAATTACCCTGGGGCTAGCCCCTAATCAGAACTAATCCTAGTCAATGAATTCGGTTCATCATTCCTCTTCCCAAATTCAGAATAAATACAACTTAAATCGGCTGGCCAAACGGATCTAAGCTAGTATTAAACACACAAAGACTAGAAGAGTGGATAAATGCAACTCATGCCTTCAAAGAACTCACATTCACAAACCTCCCCTAATTCTTCCCCTAAACTAGATTAGCTCATGATGATAAAAGATAAATAACAAAGTAAACTCTCATTGAACTTGATAAACATGGCAAGGTCTAACAACAAACAAATTTAGAAAGAAGAATCTAGCTCTAATTAAATACCCCCAAACTTAAACTTTTGCTAGTCCCGAGCAAAAACAGAATTAAACATGAGATTGTTCTTGTACATACATTTGATTCAAGTCTCAGAGATTTAAAATGAAATTTCAACAGTCACTGGAAACCCTTAAACATGATACTTTAACAAACAATTTAAAACTTTTCCTAAGTGTTCCTACGTGTGTGTGTGATTAGCCTACGTTCCTTTCATCTTTACTATGCCCGGATCAACTTTATTAGATTCTCCATTTAACTTCTCCCTACACTGGTCATAATTACTAATATTTGAGGCTCTCCACATTCAAGAAATAAATAACTCTACTCAGCACTGAAGGGATCGAATCCCGCAACGGAAGCGATTGTTAATCGCGTGTTCATGATTTTGTTACGCAAATTTCATTCAAGAGCAAAATAACTAAGATTAAGCATGTTATATAACATATGACAACAAGATATATACCTTTGAAGATTGCTTTCTTCGCGAATTTCTTCTCCGATGATCACGATCTCAACAACAACCCGAACCTTGTGAAGATCCACCACTAGATCTTCTCCGTTGTTCTCTAGGTGAGGGAGGAGGATGGATTCTTTTAGGATGAGGTGAGTAGATCTTTTGAAATTGTATTTGGAACTCTTTCCCAACACAATTTGAGAGAATTCTAGGGTTTTGTGAAAAACCTTAACCAAAGTTGCATCTCATGCAACTATTTATAGGGAAATAGGATGGAAATTACCATCCTATCTCTCCTTCATTCTCTCATTAGTGAAGGGAATTAGAATCCCCGCGCAGCGGAAGACGATTGAATCGTCATGGTATCATCATGCAATGTACTTATTAAAATCGATCTACCTATTAGATCTAGGCTAAACATGCTGAAAAGATTACAACGATGAGGATAACTTACTTGTTGTAGATCGATTCAAAGAACCTCTCCTTGCAGATCACGAACTCTTGCGCTCCTCGATCTCCACGAACTCTTCCCACGAACGGATCTCGAACACTACCAAAATAGATCTTCTTGGTTGTTCTCTTTAGGAGAAGGGAAGTTGGTGGGAACTTCCTTTGTTTTGGAAGAGGTAGAAATATGAGAGAATAGAGAGAAAGCACTTTTTGGATTCTTAGGTCAAAATCCAAAAATGACAACTTAGCTTACCAAACCCATCTTACAAAGGGTTTAAATAGTGGAATGATGAAGTTCACAACTTCACATAATTACCACTTTACCACAACCATATGTTATGTAAATCTCATTCACATAATTATATAATATAAGATATCTCATATCTTATGTTGCAAATCTCATTTGCAATAATTGTGGATTTAATCAAATTGAATCACATTCAATTTATTTTCTCTCTATCAATTTCTCCAACTAGCCTTTAATTCAACAATTAGGCTAACATATAGTTTATTATGAATCTGATTCATATTAAACTATATATTATATCATCTATATGATATAATTACTCTTAAAGTGAAATTGAACACTTCAATTTCATACCAAAACTTTAACCCTTCTTTTATCCCGATTGAGCCAACCAAGGGACCTAATGGACCTACAAATGGCGGGCTCCAATGATCCGAGGTTAATCAGTCAAACTCTTTGACCGGTCAACCAATATTCATTAGCTACAGTGACACTCCACTAAAGCCTGTAGTTGTACTCCCATCAGTGTAGAATATTACGTGTCCACTGATATAACCAATGCTCATGAGTCGACCCTTCACAGGTTGTTCATAGACACAGTTGGGTCAAATTACCGTTTTTACCCTGTGTCTATATCTTGTTCCTTAAGTCCCCACTGCTCCTCTAATGAACAACATATTGTGATGATCCAACCATACATAACACCCTTCTCGGGCGGTGAGAAGGTGGGCGCCCGTTGTCCAAGCCCTGGAGATAACACTTAAGGGAACAACCCCTCTAGTTTCCCTATAGGCGGAACGAGTGAATTCCATCTCGCGTAATTAGGTTCCCACTCTCTACTTGGTTCTCATCACTGAGAAGATAGGCATATTGGACGAGTGGCGGACCACCCTCACCCGTATTTAATCAAAGGATGCACCCGGCTGCATGACGGAGTCCGTAATCGCTTAGGATTCAGGTCGAGTCACTAATGGTCATCTACGAATTTATTAGTCTTTTACTATTAACGGTGTTATATCAGTAAGTCTAATAATTCACGGTCCGGTATTGTACAATCTCATTGTGCAGATGCCCCACTCGCATGTCAACCACATGTACGAGTCGATCACCTCGTTTGTATCTAATACAAAGTGGGCCGCATCCACAGATGTATCCGGATTAGGTCTCCAACCCCATCCTTATATCAGTGGGCCGTTCGGGTCATTAACTCGAACGTGATCCTCCTTGTGTGTCAACTACACATCGCTCAAGTTCTAGTTTTCTCATATATTCAATGACCCCGGAGCTTAGTTTATTGGAAAGGTTTAAAATATTTATAGACACAAAGTGAAGAAAATAATAACTCTTATTAATTTCAAAACAATATTTTACAAACACGAGATTAGGACAAAAATCCCAACAAACTCTCACTTGGACTAAGCTAGTGGAGAAGGTACATTTCAAAAATGTATTTGAATTACAATAAAAATTACAATAAACTAGGGCATTGAATACCCGTTTACACATCTCCCACTTGCCCTAGTCGGAAGCTCTCGAATACCTAGACTCTCTAGGTGACCCTCAAACACTTTAGCCGTGAGGGGCTTTGTAAATGGATCGGCTACATTGTCTTTGCGATGCTATCTCGCGTGGTCACACGTCTCGCGGTGCACAATTTCCGTGTCGGATGATACTTGCGCTCAATGTGTTTACCTCTCTTATGGCTTCGAGGTTCACGTGGAATTGGCTCTTTGCACCACCATCGTTATCACGGAACAACGTGATTGGCAAGTTCATATTTGAAACAACTTCCAAGTCTCATCATGAACTTCCTTAGCCAAACGACTTCCTTTGCGCCTTCACAAGCCGCAACATACTGCGCTTCCATAGTGGAATCGGCAATGCATCCTTGCTTGATGCTTCATCGACTACAACTCCTCCATTCAAAATGAAGGTCGACCAAGTGGATTTCCTAGAATCCTTATCGATCGAAAAATCGAATCTGTGTATCCCGTAAGATCAAATCCCCACGCCCATACACTAAGTCGTAGTTCCTCGCTTCTCCTAAGATACTTGAGGATTGTCTTTACTACCGCCCGGTGATCTAATCTCGATTGGACTGATATCTCACTGACAATTCCGATCGCATAACGTGATGTCGGGCCTTGTACACAACATGGCATACATCGGGCTCCCTACAATTTGAAGCATATGGAATACGTCTCATATCCTCAACATCTTGAGGAGTCTTAGGACACTGATCTTTAGACAAGTGAACCCCATGCCTAAAAGGCAGCAAGCCCTTCTTGGAGTTCTGCATCTTATATCTAGACAACATCTTGTCAATATAAGATGCCTGAGACAAGGCTAGTATTCTGTTCTTCCGGTTCCAGACTATTTGGATACCTAGAACATACTGAGCTTCTCCCAAATCTTTCATTTGGAATTGTGAAGCTAGCCATTTCTTAACGTCAGTAAGAAATTCTACCTCATTTCCAATGAGAAGAATATCATCCACGTACAACACCAAAAATGCGACAGTTTTGTCAACGATTTTCTTATACACACAAGGTTCGTCGACATTTTGATCAAAGCCATAAGATTTGATTACCTCATCAAACCTTATATTCCAAGACCTCGAAGCTTGTTTCAGTCCATAAATGGACTTATGAAGCTTGCAAACTTTTTGCACTTGGCCTTGGGCAATGAACCCTTTGGGTTGTTCCATGTAGATGGTCTCGTCAAGTTTGCCATTCGTAAAGGTCGTCTTGACATCCATCCGCCATACCTAAAGTCATAATAATACGCGACGATGGCGGAAGGATCCCGATCGATCAGTACCATGGCAACAGTGAAAAGGTCTCCTCATAGTCAACCCCTTCAACCTGGGTAAAACCCTTTGCCACTAGTCGGGCTTTGTAGGTTTGCACCTTCCCATCTACGCCACGTTTACGCTTGTAGATCCATTTGCAACCAATAGGTTTTACCCCATCCGGTTGATCCACAAGCTCCCGCATGCACTGAAGTACATAGACTCCATTTCTTGGTCCATATCTTTAATCCACTCGTCTTTATCAACATCGGCCATTGCACGATTATAGGTCAATGGATCCTCACGATCATCGTTAACGGCGACAACTAAGGTTTCAAATTAAACCCATATAGCGATCGGGCGTCTCTCGCGTCCCTCCCACTACGTCGAGGCATTCCCAACTCTTGGGAATGGATTTGGCTAGACGTCTTTGGATCAACAACACTTGTTGATGTACTAGCCCCATCAACAACTTTTGCTGATGAACTGTCCATTTCATTCAATACAATTTTACTTCTTGGTACATGATCCTTTACGTGGTCTTCCTCTAGGAAAGTGGCGTTTGTCGACACAAAGCACCTATTTTCCCTAGGATCGTAAAAATGGACCACCCTAGTCTCTTTAGGGTAACCTACGAATAGGCACAATTTGAGCGAGGTTCCAACTTTTTCTGTTTGACACCAACACATGGGCCGGGCATCCCTAAATCTCGAAGTGATGTAAAGCGCCTTTACGTCCACTCCAGAGCTCGAAAGGTATTTCACAAACACTCTTCGAGGGAACATTGTTCAAAATGTAAACCACAGTCTCTACTGCGTACCCCCAGAAAAGAATCGGGAGACGAGCATAACACATCATCGACCAACCATGTCCAACAAGGTTACTGCTTTCTCCTCTCCGATACACCATTCTGCTGTGGCATACCAGTCTTTGAGAGTTGAGGCGTAATTCCGTGTTCTATCATATAGTCCTCGGAATTCGGTGTCCATGTACTCTCCACCTCGATCCGATCGAAGTGTTTTAAGCGATTTACCTAAGAGGTTCTCAACCTCGATCTTATACTCCTTGAACTTTTCAAGAGTTTCGGACTTGTTATGCATTAGGTAAATATACCCATATCCGAGTAATCGTCATGAAAGACACGAAGTACTCTCATAACCGCCTCGAGCTTTAACATTCATCGGACCACATAGGTCGAAATGTATTAACTCAAGAGGCTCTTTGGCTCTATATCCTTTTCCACTAAAAGGGCGTTTGGTCATTTTGCCTTCAAGGCATGACTCACATCTTGGTAAAGAGTTTTCTTCCAACTCGTTTAGAAGTCCACTCTTCACCGATTTCTCAATCTATATTAAGATTAATGTGGCTAACCTTAGATGCCAAAGATGGGCATTTTCTTTTGGAGAAATTTTTGCTTTCTTAGTTCGTGTTTCCTGATTTTAAACAATTCAGTAATTTAAAACACTTTTAACCGAATTGGGTTTTAAAACATACAGATTATTTTCAAGTGAGACTGAACAAATAACATTTCCTTTGAACGAAATAAACGCTTTATTTAATTCAAATGAAACGGAAATACATTGTTCAATTAAGCAGGAAATAGAAACAAGGTTTCTAGTAAACCCTGGGACTATGTACAAATTGTCTAACAATAAGTACTTCCCGCCAAAATGCAACTTCACCGTGCCGATTGCTGCAGCAGAGACAAGCTCCCCAGATCCAACCCGTAGAGTCACACAGGGACCCTTACCCAGAGCACTCGCTCAATGAATGGCCTAACTTATGAATCTAATAACTTTGTTCTAAGCATTTCAAAACTACAGGAACACTGGCTATGTGCATAATAGTGAATGAAAAACTCAAGAAAATTTTTAAATTAACTCGAATTCATATCATGCTCTCAAGTTTCAGCAGAATCACAAAAAATTTCAATTAAATCTCATCCTAGGCTATCGTAATCATACTTATGCATAAGATCAATCAACAACTCAGTATATACTCAGACTGTCACAACAGATAAACAACGTCCCACCCCCAAACTTAAACTAAACATTGTCCCCAATGTTTGCACAATAAGCTCAAAGCAAGTATACGGGTAAGAGTGGACGATACTGTCTTGAGTGATGGAGATCATTATTATTTTCTAAGTTCCTTGGATAGCCAAGACACGTGAGTTCAAGTTCCATTGAACGAGAGCATGGGTTTCAACGAGGGGTGGCATCAAGAGCAACCTAATAAAGCAAAACACAACAAACTAATAAGTAAACAAACAACTAAAATAAACTAAAAAGAAATAGCATAAAACTTAAACTTAAAACTTTGGTTGCCTCCCAAGAAGCACTTTCTTTAATTTCTTTAGCTAGACGGGACCCATGGTTAGCATCAGGGCACGTAGAATTGCTCGTATTTTTTTCGGTCCCTTCTTGCTTGAATTGATATAAACTTCTACGTCTGAAAGGCTATCTTGTTTTTCTTGGGCACCTGAAAGAAAATTATTTTTGGTATTTTTGTTTAATGAAATAAAAGAACAAAAATAAAAACAAGACTCGTGAGTATAAGAAAAATGGTTACCAAGAGTAAAATAAACTTTTGGAGATAAAGGGGGGAAATACTTTTCAACCTCGAACTCTATCACCTGAATTTACTCTGTGGAAGTGATTGCATTACCATTCTCTGCCTCACAGACCTGTTTCTGGTGTGTTTCAGTCTCCTCCAATTCATCCTCACTATCATATGCATAAGTTCTCCTAGGCTGCTTTTCCTCAGGTGCAAGAATAAAAATCTGTTCCTGTATGGCCTTAAGGGATTCTACCAGTTGATTGAGATAATGAGTCCTTCCATGTATTAGTGCCCCAAGTTCTACCACTTTAGCTTCTAACCTATCAAACCTTTCTAATTCAGCATGAAACAAATTTTTAATTCTCAACTCTAAAGTATATTCCATTAATAAATCCACAAGAGAAGAATTTTCTATAGATTGGTCGGGGTAGGAAAATTTTTGGTTCCAAACGCCTATATGATCACCATCAAAAGAACTTTCATAAATCATAGATTCATAATGGTAAGTATCAGACATTTGATATCCAGAAAAATTATGATTCACATACCTAGGGTCTTGAGAAGGATGGTACATTGGCGAAGAAGTAAAATCATACTTTAGATCACAATAATTTAGATCAAGACTTTTACACAAAAATCGACACAACCAAAACAGGAGACAAAGACTCGAAAAAACAAACAAAACTAAATTAAGACAAATAAGGAAACAAACAACAAACACACAAAGGAAAGAAAACACAAAAGGAAAAATAAATTTTAGTCTAAAATCTCAAATTTTCTCCTAATATTAATCAATCTAAATAATTGTCATTCCCCGACAACGACGCCAAATACTTGTTGCGTAAAATTATATTGCAATACCGCAAGTGTACGTGTCAAGTTTTAGTATAGTGATTTAGAGTTCCAAGTATCGTCCTCGGGAGTGGGTTTCTAGATTAAGTAAGTACCAAGATACTTACTCTCAATTTTATCTAAAGCAACAAAACATGAATAGATAAGAAACAAAGATAAAAAGATAAAGAAACATTGGAGACACAAATATGATAGAATTCAAGGAAATTGATTTCACAAATTAAACCCTTACTTAACACATGCAATGAACTAATGTCATGAATTTATAAACAAGAAGTGAAAATACTCAAGAAAATTTCTCGATTCATAATGAGCCTCGTACATACGATAAATCCTAAAGTTTCCTTATGAATTTTAAAAGCATGCACAACATTAAGCAACTTCTTTATATGTTTCCCTAGGAACTCTAGGTCATTCTCATGCCAGATTTCAAAGGATTTTGACAACTTTGCTCTAATCTAAGTTTCTTTCTCTCAAGTCCACTTAAACCAACAAGATCAAAGAATTTAAGAACGAATTGCCAAAAATAAATAACAAAACATAGTTCAATACATAAGAAAATAAGTCTAAAACGTGCTAATCAAATCCTAACTACAACGTCTAGCCACTCTAAATCACAATAAAACCAAGCTAAAGTTATAGAATCATCTTTAAACGGAGTTACAATCTAAAAGAAAGAGAAATAAACTTATGTTTCGATGCCGGTCCCTTGTTCCCGAGCTCCTGTCACGATCTCAAGCCTCTACAAATGCTTTAGCTCCCAAGGAATGCTTTTTTTTCTCTTCTTAAAGAGTGTATTTCGAATTTAGGGTACAATTTCTATCATTTTCGGCTCCCTTTGCAAGTTTGACAACATGTTGTATTTATAGGGTTAACGGCACAGCGTTGCAACACTAGAGACAATGTTGCAATGCTGTGCCTTAGGCGCAAAGTAAATATGGAAATTCTTGATAGCGTTGCAACGCCGCTACCCTAAGCGCGCACCTCCTTATCGAAGTAGCGTTCGCTGCAAAGCAGCATTGCAACGCTACCTGCACGAGTCTTCAAGGCATAAAAGCAGCACGGACGACGTTGCAACGATCTGCAAGGCGTTTAACACTATCACCTCGGGTCAATTGCTTGGTTTTCCCATTGTTCTTCCATTTGATGTTATTTTAAGCTCCAAAAAGTCTCGATTTGATCTCGAATGATCCAAAATGTCTCAAAATGTTCTGTTTAAGTTCTTAACCTGAAATTCAATGATTGAAACACATAAAAGCCCTGAAATTAATATAAAACTACCAATAAATAAGCCTAAGGATAGCACATTTTGTATGTTATCAAATTACAAATTCAGAATGTAAAGAGTTCGATTTTTCGATGGGGGACAAGGGAAGGGCTAAGCCTCATGCTCATCCATTACGAAAAGACCTTCCTCTGAGTGGATTGAAAGAAGAAACAAAGATGGATAGACTGCAACTCCCAAGTGTGAGGTCAGCTTCTTTCCCAAGGCAGCTTTCTCTCCCGATTGGTAACCTCTGTCTCTCCCAAATTAGGTAAGAAAAGTTGTCTTATCGAAAAACCCAAAACCTTTCTTGCTTCTCTCCTTTTCAAAATGGCAAGTTAGGCTGCTTAAATACCTGACCTCCTCTGGCAAACAAGGGCATCTGTGGCATGAATGTCCACATAACCACTGCTAATTGGCTCAACAGTGAACTATTGTCAGATTCATTAATTGAAATGGTTGCCACGTGTCCAAATGCTTGTACTTTTCCACTGAAGCTTTAGGCATTACTCCAGCTTCAACATTCTTGCATAATTTTGCTGCAGCATTTGATATGCTGCAACATTATCCTAAATGCTCCAACATTTAGTGCTTTGTGCCTTCCTGCATAGATGCTCCAACATTTACTCACAAGCTCTCAGCATTTGGCTCATTATGCTCCAGCATTTGGTATGTTTAAACTTCGACCTAAATGCATCCATCATTATCTTTGGCCAAGGTCTAGTGACATCAATATACCTGCAATGCTGCAAAAATGGATTTCATCATTACTTACCAGAATTCAACCACTTAGAGCACAACATCCAACCAAAAGAAACACATATTCAAGCTTAAATAAAACTTAATTACTCAAAGATAGTCCACTTAATAACTCTATTTGCAGAGCTATCAATACATAAGGCTCATAAAAACTTTGATCAAAACTCTAAGGTTTCATCACCTCATCAAACCTTATGTTCGAAGACTTAGAGGCTCATTTTAGTCCAAAGATAGACCGTTTAAGCCTGCAAACTTTTTGCGTTTGGCCTGGTTCGATGAATCCTTTGGGTTGGTCCATGTAGATGTTTTCGTCAAGGTTGCACTTCAAAAAGGTTGTCTTGCATCCATTTACCATACTTCATAGTAATAATATGTGGCAATGACCAGTAGGATTCTAATAGACTTTATCTTGGCAACAAAGAAAACGGTTTCCTCGTAGTCCACCCCTCTTGCTGGGTATAACTCTTTGCCACTAGTCTAGCTTTGAAGGTCTGTACCTTCCCATCTACACCCCGTTTCCTCTTGTAGATCCATTTGCAAACTATAGGTTTTACCCCATAAGGTTGATCCAAAAGACCCCAAATAGAATTGAAGTACATAGACTTCATTTCCTGGTCCATAGCTTTGACCTATTCATCCTTGTCTTTATCATCCATTGCTTGATCATAAGTTAATGGATCCTCACAGTCGTCATTAGGTATGACAACTTGGGTTTCAGTTAAACTCATGTGATGGCGAGGCTGTGTTACAACCTGAAAGCGATTAAATGACTTTGTTCTTGATTATGTTACAAAAATTAACTCAAAACAGAAAATAAGTTAAGCATTTAAGGGAGAAAGGTAGTTTACCTTTAAAGAACAACTTCTTCTTGTAATCCTTCCTTTTGATCCTCTCGTTCTCTACGATCTCGTACCAAACACCTCCACGAATCTTTTCGGTTGTTCTCTAGGAGAGAAGAATGGTGGAGGTTCCTTTTTAGAGGAGAATGAGAGAGCATTTGGAGAGGAGTTGAGAGAAAATTGAGTTATGAAAATCTCTATTTCCAAAAAGTGAATAACTTAGTTGCAAAATGTATCTAAATGCATTCTTTTATAGTGAGTGAGAATGGAGATAAATTCTCCACCCATTATCCCACTAAATGTATATATTATGTATTATGCATATCATATTTGCATAATTGCATAATATAAGGTATCATATACCTTGTTATGCAAATCATATTTGCATAACATGCAAAATAAATTGAATCACATTCAATTTTCATATCTCTCAAGTTTAATTCCTCTAATTATGAAATTATTTCATAATTAAGCAATAATATAGTTTATCATGAATCATATTCACATTAAACTATATATTATATCAATTGAAAGAGTCTAGATTAAGAAAGCGAAAGCAATTTTGGATCTTGAAAACTCTAAGTTGATCAATTTTGTAAAATAAAAAATATGCTCAAAGCTGGAAAAATAGAGGGATAGAAAACTCAACTTTGAAGATCAAATTCTCTTCAACCGGTGGATGGTTTTCAACACGAACACTTCGTGGACAACCGTTAGAGTCTTCCCTACTATCCTCAGGCCTTAGAACGGATTGTGGGATCCTAGGTTGAGAGAATTTGGAAGAAAAGACCTCAAAGGTCACTAATTCGGGAATTTAGAATTTTCTGCAAAATACTCTCAAAACACCTCAAAGCACCATTAAATAAATCTTAATCAAGCTTCATTTGAGTGACAACTCAAGTGTGATGAGGATGGTTTGAGATGGAGGTGGCCAATTTTGGTGAATTTGAAGATGAGAGGGATTGGGCAAGTTGCAATTTGGATTTTATGGAAAATCCATGAAAATCCACTAATTTTCATTTAATTTTAATTCAAAAATCAATATTAAATTGATTTTTAATTAAAATTAATTTAATTATTAAATAATTAATTTAAATAATTAATTTTTAATTTAATTTAATATCAAATATTAAATTAAATAAATTACCCGATCCCGATCGATTTTTCAAACATGAATCTTTATTCATGCTATAAACCGATCCAATATTTAAATCATATTTAAATATATACACCTCCTTTTAATCATAGTTTAATTCATAATTAAGCTATGATTCGTTAAATATATCACATATAATTAACGCTTTCTCCCAAACTCGAATTTGAACAATTCAAATTCTTTTCTCTCAAAATGTTACAAGGCTTAGTCCGAGCTAGTAAGGGGGACCTAATGGACCTCACAGGATCATGAGCTCCAACGATCACGAGATTAACCTACCAAACTCTTTAGCCTAGCTAATCAACGTTCGTTAACCACCAGGACACTCCAATAAAGCCCAGTGGTTGCACTCTCCTCACTGTAGATATATTTCTGTCCACTCGATATAACCATGATTAGTAAGTCGATCCTTCACAGGTCGTTCGTGATTATAGCTGGGTCAAAATTACCGTTTTATCCCTGTAATTATCTCTTGTTCCTTAAGTCCCACTGATCCTCTAATGAACAATTGGTTTGTGGTCCAACCAACAAACTAAATCCCTCTCGGGCCAATGAGAGGGGTGGGCCCTTTGTTCAAGACCCGAAGTCATCACTTAAGGGAACAACCTCTCTACTAATCCCTAAAGCGGGTAGGAGTGAATTTCATCTTGCAGAACTATGTTCCTAGCTATCTACCCGATTTCATCCCTGAAATGGGAGGCTTATTGAGTCGGCAATGTCGAGCCACTCTCACCCATGCGTCCATAGAACACTCAGGATTAAGATCGAGTTACCTAGGTCATCGTATGAATATAGTCAGTTAAGACAGTAAACGGAGTTATAAAGTCTAAGTGACTATTTCGCGGTCCAGTCTTATGCAAACTCATTGCATAGGACGCCCCCACTCGCATGTCTCGACATGAACGATTTAGGATCACATCGTTTGTACTCTACAAAGTAGGTCGCGTCCATAGTGTCCCTAGGATAAGGTACCCAACCCTATCCTTATACTATAGACTGTTCTCGCTATAACTTGAACTTGATCCACTTTTATGTCATATATAAAGTTCAAGTATTCATCCTATAACCAATAGTTCTTTATTGGATTAAGGTTACACAATACACAATTCACTTTATTCAATAACACCTTTACTGAATAAATTTATTGCAAAATAGAATATACATTCAGTTTACAAAACCACGAGTTTTAGGACATAAAACCCAACAAACTCCCACTTGGACTAAAACGTCTGTGGGGTAAAATATGTTGAGTAAAGAAAAACTGCCCTACTGTACAACCCGTAGTCCTAGACTTTCTAGGTGTCCCTCAAACACTTTAGCCATGAGGGGCTTTGTAAACGGATCAGCAATGTTGTGCTCCGAAGCGATCTGCGTGACAGTCACGTCTCCTCGTTGCACAATCTCCCTGATGAGATGGTATTTGCGCTCTATGTGCTTTCCACGCTTATGGCTTCTAGGTTCTTTAGAATTTGCCACTGACCACTATTATCACAATAAAGGGTGATAAGCAAATTCATATTTGGAACAACTTCCAAATCAGTCAAAAACTTCCTAAGCCATACAGCCTCCTTCGCTGCTTCGCAAGCTGCGACGTACTCAACCTCCATGGTGGAGTCAGCAATACAACCTTGCTTTATACTCCTCCATACTATAGCTCCTCCGTTAAGAGTGAACACTGATCCTGATGTGGATTTCCTCGAATCTATATCAGTCTGAAAATCAGAGTCAGTGTATCCTGCAAGGATCAAATCCTTTGCGCCATACACAAGCATATAGTCCCTCGTTCTCCTAAGATACTTGAGGATGTTCTTAACGGCAGTCCAGTGATCATATCCTGGATTAGACTGATATCTGTTATCTATTCCCATTGCATAGCATATGTCGGGTCGAGTACATAGCATGGCATACAACAGACTACCGACAACAGATGCATAGGGAATGCGTCTCATATCCTCAACTTCTTGAGGTGTCTTAGGACACTGTTCCTTAGACAAATGAATTCCATGCCTGAAAGGTAATGAACCCTTCTTGGAATTCTGCATCTTATATCTAACCAACATCTTGTCAATATAAGATGCCTGAGACAATGCTAGCGTTTTGTTCTTGCGATTTCGAACAATTTGGATTCCAAGAACAAACTGAGCCTCTCCCAAATCTTTCATTTGGAATTGGGTCGCTAGCCATTGCTTAACGCCAGTCAGGAATCCTGCATCATTCCCAATGAGCAAGATATCGTCTACATATAGAACTAAGAAAGCTACAGTAGTATTGACTATCTTCTTGTAGACACAAGGCTCGTCAATATTCTGTTCAAAGCCATAAGATTTGATCGCAGTATCAAATCTTATATTCCAGGATCTAGATGCTTGTTTCAATCCATAGATGGATCGTTTAAGCTTGCAAACCTTTTGCTCTTGACTCTGAACTATGAACCTCTCTGGTTGATCCATATAGATACTCTCTTCAAGATTGCCATTCAGAAAGGTTGTCTTGACATCCATTTGCCAAATTTCATAGTCATAAAACGTGGCAATGGACAAGAGTATTCTAATGGATTTGAGCATGGCAACAGGGGAGAAGGTTTCTTCATAGTCCACCCCTTCCCTTTGAGTATAACCCTTTGCCACAAGTCGAGCCTTAAAGGTTTGCACCTTACCAGCTTGATCTCGTTTCCTTTTGTAGATCCACTTGCAACCGATAGGTCTTTCACCATCTGGTTGATCTACAAGTTTCCAGAATGAATTGAAGTACATTGACTCCATTTCAAGGTCCATGGCTTTAATCCACTGGTCCCTATTTATATCATTCATTGCCTGTTTATAGGTCAATGGATTCCCAATGCCATCATCAGGTATGACAACCTGGATTTCAGTCAAACCCATGTAACGGTCGAGTTGTCTAACATCCCTCTCACTACGTCGAGGCATTCTCAACTCTTGAGAAGGACCAGCTTCATCAACAACTCTTGTTGATTTATCTGTAGCTTCCCTGGAAATTTCGCTCAAGATAATCCTACTTCGAGGCTGATGATCTCTCATGTGGTCTTCCTCTAAGAACGTGGCGTTTGTCGACACAAGCACCTTGTCCTCTTGAGGATCATAAAACAGACCACCTTTCGTTTCTTTGGAGTATCCTACGAATAGGCATAATTTTGAACGATGTTCCAATTTCTTTGGATTGGACACCAACACATGTGTCGGACAACCCCAAATTCCGAAGTGACGTAAACTCCCTTTACACCCTTTCCATAACTCGTAGGTTGTTTCTGAAACACTCTTAGAGGGAACCAAACAGTTGAGCAGAGAGACCAGAGAGTTGGATCCCAAACAGTTGAGCAGCCGAGAGTTCCAGTAGCTGCAGGAGAGGGCACCAGTGGTGCAAAACAGAAGGGAGTTGTAGGGAGACCTAGGCAACAGGGAAAGGTCTACGCTATGACTCAACAAGAAGCAGAGGATGCACCAGATGTGATTACTGGTACAATTTCTATTTGTAATGTACTTGCATGTGTTTTGATAGATCCAGGTGCTATGCATTCCTTTGTTTCCAGTATATTCCTAACTAAGCTGAATAGGAAGCTAGAGCCTTTATTTGAGAAGTTAGTTATATACACTCCAGTTGGTGATGTTTTACTAGTCAATTCAGTGTTGCGAGATTGTGAGGTCTTAGTAGAAGGTCTCAATATGTTAGTGGATCTTCTTCCACTAGAGTTGCAGATGTTAGATGCAATCTTATGGATGGATTTCTTATTCACTCATTATGCTTCCATGGATTGCCATAGAAAGGAGGTCGTTTTTAGAAAACCAGGGTTGGTTGAAGTGGTTTTCAGGGGTGAAAAGAAGATTATCCCTACGAGTTTGATTTCAGCATTCAAAGCTCAGAAGTTGTTGAGAAAAGGTTGCACGACGTTTCTTGCACACGTAGTGGAGGTGCAGGAAGAAAAGTTAAAACCAGAAGATGTTCTTGTTGTGAATGAGTTTCTTGATGTTTTTCCAATAGATCTGTCAGGGTTGCCACCTGATAGGGAAGTAGAGTTCACTATTGAATTGCTACCAGGAACAACACCTATTTCGCAAGCGCCGTATAGAATGGCTCCAAGTGAGATCAGGGAGCTAAAGATGCAGTTACAAGGACTAGTTGATAAGGGATACATCAGACCTAGTGTATCACCTTGGAGAGCTCCAGTGTTATCTGTGAAGAAGAAAGATGGTACCCGTAGATTATGCATTGATTATAGACAGTTAAACAAAGTCACGATACGTAACAAGTATCCTTTACCCTGAATAGATGACTTGTTTGACCAGTTAAGAGGTGCATCGATGTTTTGTAAGATTAATTTAAGATCAGGATATCATCAGTTAAAGGTCAGAGAATCAGACATTCCTAAGACATTATTCATAATGAGGTACGAGCATTATGAGTGTTTAGTAATGTCATTCGGTTTAACAAGGTACTAGCAGTTTTCATGGACCCCATGGGCAGGTTTTCCACCAGTATTTGGATAACTTTGTAATAGTAATTATTGATGATATAGTTTACTCGGTTGTGTGAAAGCCCACGGGAACACATGAGGATTATTCTGCAAACACTACGAGATAAACAGTTGTACGCTAAATTCACCAAATGTGAGTTTTGGTTGAATCAGGTAGTATTTTTGGGGCATGTTGTCTCAGCAAATGGTGTTAGTGTGGATCCAAATAAAGTTAAAGTTGTAGTCAACTGGGAGAGACCAGTTAGTACGACAGAGGTACGTAGTTTCCTAGGCTTGGCAGGATACTACAGGCGGTTTGTTGAGGATTTCTCACGATTAGCATTACCCTTAACAACTTTAACAAGAAAGAATGCTAAGTTTGAATGGTCAGATAAGTGTGAACAGAGTTTTCAGGAGCTGAAAAAGAGATTAGTTACAACACCTATTTTGACACTTTCTGTAACGGAAAAAGAGTATGTGGTTTACTGTGATGCCTCGAGGCAAGGTTTAGGGTGTGTACTGATGCAAGAAGGAAAAGTAATAGCTTATGCGTCAAGGCAATTGAAAAAGCACGAATGTAATTACCCTACCCATGATCTTGAGTTAGCGAAGAATTGTTTTAGCAATCAAGATCTGGAGACATTACTTGTTTGGTGAAAGGTGTCACATTTACACAGATCATAAGAGTCTGAAATATATTTTTGACCAGAGGGAGCTGAATATGAGACAACGAAGATTGTTAGAATTGATTAAAGATTATGATTGTACCATAGAATGCCATCCTGGTAAGGTGAATGTGGTAGCAGATGCATTGAGCAGGAAGTCAAGACTTCCTAGGGATGCCTTGTGTGTAGTATTCGAGCAACATTTTTAAGTACTCTAAGGGGATTCTAAGGCAAAATGTGATTGCAAAGAATTCAGGGGGTCTCTTAGCTCAATTCCAAGTCAGGTCTTCACTTATAGCAGAGGTTGTGAGAAGACAACCAGAGGATAGTAACTTGCAGAAAATGTTTGGGAAGTCCAAACAGGGCCCAGAAGCAGAAGTTAAGATGAGATCAGACGAGGCCATAGAAAGGCAAGGAAGACTATGTGTTCCGAATTTTGGTGAGCTTAAAGATGCTATTCTAGAGGAACCTCACAGTTCAGCTTACGCTATGCATCCAGGAAGTACCAGGATGTACAAAACTTTGAAGGGAACGTATTGGTGGCCTGGGATGAAGCGGGAGATAGCTGAATATGTTGATAAATGTTTGATCTGTCAACAGGTTAAACCAGTTAGACAGAGGCCAGGAGGACTCCTTAACCCACTGCCAGTGCCGGAGTGGAAATGGGAGCATATCACTATGGATTTTCTGTTTGGATTACCACGTACTTCAAGTGGGCATGATGGTATTTGGGTAATAGTGGATAGATTCACTAAGACAACACGGTTTATACCGATTAAAGCGACGTCTACACTTGATCAGCTAGCTAAGCTATACGTTGACAAAATTGTGAGTTAGTACGGAGTGCCAGTGTCCATAGTTTCAGATAGAGATCCAAGATTTACTTCTAAGTTTTGGCCTAGCTTACAGAAAGCTATGGGAACAAAGTTAAATTTTAGTACAACGTTCCATCCTCAGACAGATGGGCAGTCAGAGAGGACCATCCAGACCTTAGAGGACATGTTGAGAGCATGTGTCCTTCAATTTAAAAGGAGTTGGGATACTCACCTATCGCTTATGGAATTTGCTTACAATAACAGCTACCAGTCGAGTATTGGTATGACACCATTTGAGGCTCTGTATGGAAGACCATGTAGAACGCCCGTATGTTGGAATGAAGTTTGAGAGCGGAAGCTAATTGGCCCTGAGTTGGTACAAATTACTACAGACAATATTAAGGTAATCAGGGAGAATTTGAAGGTAGCACAAGACCATCAGAAGAGTTATGCAGATAAGCAACGAAAGGACTTAGACTTCCAGGTTGGAGATCAAGTTTTCTTGAAGTTATCTCCGTGGAGAGGTGTCCTTCGTTTTGGTAAGAAAGGTAAACTAAGCCCTAGATATATTGGTCCTTATCCAATAACGGGACGAGTTGGGCCAGCAGCCTACAGACTGGAGTTACCAGCAGAACTATCTCGAGTACATGATGTATTTCATGTGTCCATGTTGAGGAAGTATATTCCAGATCAGACACATGTGTTGCAAGCACAACCAGTTGAGCTGAAAGAAGACATGAGTTACGTAGAGGATGCAGTTCAAATCCTCGACAGGAAAGAGCAAGTTTTGAGAAACAAGACGATCTCACTCGTGAAGGTTCGTTGGAGACATCACGGAGTGGAGGAGGCAACCTGGGAGTTAGAGGACCTAATGAGGAGGAAGTACCCGACGATATTCACTTAAAGACTACTCAATTTCGAGGACGAAATTTCTTAAGGGGAGGTAAGTTGTAAACCCGATCTCTTTGGAACTTCCTTATTAACAAACAATAAAAAGAAAGAAGAAATGAATGTTTAAAACTTGGTTTCCCATGTTTTAAAAAGAAAAGAAATGAAGTGAAAGACAAAAGGAAAACAAGGAAGAAAAAGCTTAAACCATTTTTGGTTTGGTTTGCTTTAAAAGATAGAAGAAGAAAAGAAAATGAAACAAATGTAAATCATGTTAAGTTTTGCTTTGTAAAGAAAAGAAAAGAAAGAAGAAGATAAAGGAAAGGAAAGAAAAGGAAAAAGAAATGAAAAAGGAAAAAGCAAAAAGGGCAAAAGGACAAAACACCTTTATGGTTTTGTCCTCCACCGCCAAGACATTTTAAAAAGGGTTTTCTCTCCATTTTCTTCTCTATCTTTACAAACCAAGCTGAAGTTTCGTGGGAGAAGGAGAAAGGAAGAAGAAGGAAGCCATTTTTTCGTGATTTTGGAGCTGGAGTTGCAGAAGAAAGGAGGAGAACTCAAGGAAGTTAATATTGCAGCAAGGAGATCAACTCAGACCAGTTCTGATTCTTTGTTCATCTCGAGCTCCACAAGAAGAGGTAAGAATTGAGGTTTAGTTTTCTTGAAAGCTAACTCATTTTTAAACAAAGTTCATGAAGGAAGCTTGAGCAAATTTATATGTTAAGTTACTGTTTTGTTAAGAGGAAGGTAGAAGACAGAAATTTGCTGTCAAATCCGAGAAGTCTCTGATGTTTTGGTTATTCTGATCTGTATACTTGGAGTTAGAAGCTCTAATTGGTATGGTTCGAAAGCTTATTGAATTTCCTACAACTTTTTTGAAAAACTCGTGAGTAGAAAATGTCTAGAAGATGTTTTAAATATCAGGTTAACATTTATTGTGCAGCAGGAAATCCAAATCTGGAAACAATAGAAGTCTATTTTAGGAAGGTAGCTTTCGAGCTATTTCTGAACCAAACTGTTGGGAATCTCATTTTAATGTCTTCATAAGAGTTTTAGAGGGTTCAAAAAGGAAGAGTTTGGTATAAATTACATTCTTTTTGGATAAGTAATGAATAATTTATGGCTGTCTGAATACAGGGCAGAGAATCTGTAAAATGCTGGAAAATTGGTTGGAGTGTTTTCTTGTAGTTTTAAGGTGAAAAACCATGAGCTCGAGGTTCTAATACATGAATTTGGTTTGTTTGACAGGCCAAGAGGAGATAGGTCGAGTGTGCGGGCCAAGGTTCTAGTTTAATACTGTGAGTGATAAAACGAACTTCGAAAATGAACCAAATGCTTGAAATATGCTTTTATGCTTTAAGAAATGCAAGTTTTGCTAGAATGAATTGTTTCAAAGCTTGTGTTTTATTTTTGAACACATGTCTATGAGTATTCTTGTTTTCCTAGAAATGCTTCAAGTGTTCATTGTGACCCTAAAAGTCTTTATAAAATTTATACATGAGCATATGTCCAATGGTTGCCAAAATTTATCGAAATGTTATGATTTCAAGCAAGCATGTACTAGCAAGTATGTTTTAAAGATTTCCAGTTTTATGAACAAGCTGAGTAAACTTGTGTTTTATGAAAGAAAAGATAAACAAGCATGTTCAAATGTTTTCATGTGATTTTCTGAGATATTGAGCCCGAGGCTTTATGGTACCGTGTGCACACAGGTCTTATTCTGTTGTCGACGTTGAGTGTACTTCGTGACAACAACGCTGTCGTGAGTGTTGGGCGGGTCCCACTACGACAAAGACGATGGGAGTGCTGGGCGGGCCCCACTACATCGTAGAGTAAACGTTGGTTGTACTGGGCGTGCCCTACACAACGTGGATTGTGATATGTTTTTAAAAGAGTTTATCTCATTTACATGCCTTACGAGATTTTAACGATATACTTGCTGGTTTTTCTGAAAAGCTATTATGATTACACAATTACTTTTAACGCTTGATTACAGATGCATATGCTCATAGATGGCCAGGTGATATGATTTACGAGTTAGTAGTTTCCTTTTAAAATAGAGTCACTCACTGAGCTTCATAGCTCATTCTTTCAGTGTTTTCCCACTTTTCAGGTAGGATCGAGCTCCCGGTGCCTGATAACCTGCCATAGTCTGCTGGAAGCTCCAAGAGTTTGATACTTTGTACGTGGGTGGAGATGTATAGGAAGTCTATATGTATTGAGAAGGACTTTGAAGTTATGTTTATGTGTACATTCTAGGTTGTGGTTGTGATGTTCATATCTCTTTCAGTTTTCCAGAGAGTCTTAAGTAGGGTTACCCCTTACGTAGGTTACGTAATTGTCAATATTTTGCTGTGTTATGTTTAAGTGTTTCTTATACAAGTTTAGTGTGCTTATCGTAAAAGCAGGTCAACAGGTATCGTTAGAGAGGTGAACGATGTCTGTTGGCTTCATGCCGTCTGCCGGGCTAAGTTAGCAGGTAGTTCGGGAGGGGGTGTGATAGAATACCCTTATTCTTGGTAAAAGAAGGACCAGACTTGGTCCCTGAGGATGATCCTTTTAGGAACTTCTTCGAAGTGACAACATTTGCCTCCTTCTCTTTTCCTTTTGATTTCATCAGGGATTCAAAAGTCTGAAGCTCATTGAAGAGAGTAGTCAGGTTATATTCTATTTTATTCATCACCGCATTGGTGCGGAATGACAGGAAACTCTTCGGAAGAGATTCCATAATAAAGGTTACCTGACTTTTCTCATCTATGACAGCCCCATTTACCTCAGCCACGTTGAAGTGGACCATCATGTCAAGGAAATGTTCCCTAACAGAGGCTCCCTCCTTCATACGGGAGTTGTAAACGTATTTGAGAGCATCATAATGGACCGATGAGGACGGTTGTCCGAACATCGCCTGTAATGATCCAATGATCTCCTTAACAGTGACCATGCTCTCATGTTTCTTAGACAACACATCAGATATGCTGGCTAAGATATAGACTTGGGCCTTCTCATTAGCCCTAATCCATCTGTCATAAGCATCCCGAACAATTCGGTTTGCTGTCGAGCTGGGAGGGGAAGGACATTCCTACGTGAAGATGAACCTTAGATCATCAAGAACAAGAATCGTATTCAAGTTTGATTTCCGTGTTCCATAATTATAGCCTCTAAGTTTATTGAAGTAGTAATCGGATAAAAAAGAGTTCGACATCTTTGAAAAGAATGAATTCTATTAGTAAATTGTTTGTAACCTATCCAATTTAAGAATTTAGCAAAAGTAATAATGTACCCATAAACTCATTATTATTTTTGCAACGATACTTCAGTGAGTCAGAGCAACTGCTACCGAGGGTCAGTCAATCACTCCTTCACTGAACCAAGACATTCTTGACTAAATGTTAATACCGAAATAACTCTTATTCCTATAGCATTCTAGTTATCGCTACTTTGGTCAAGAATTTACTAACACTTAGTAATTCTTGTAAGTGTGACCCACCATTTTCAGACCTTAGAGAACGACCCCAACAATGCTCGAACTGGAGAGACAAAACTGGGAATGGACCTAAGAGACCCTATCCAATTCTGGAGTTTGAGTTGTTTCGAATCCCATGTTACATCCCTCCGAATGGATGGTGCTACTTCGAGCAACCTGCAGGCGCAACATGGGAATCTCACGGTCCAACCTAATGAAGGAGACTGTAGGATGTGTTGACACACTTCCTTCTCCCACTTACTATAAATACTTTCTCCATTCACCTTGCTCTTGATTTATGCAAACACCATCCGAATGGGGATGCCCTATTGACATCACGAGGCCGAGCATAAATCTCACGGTGTGAACTTCGTGGAGAGCGTAAGAGGAAATTGATATATCATATATACCTTTTAACTCCCACTAAGTATTTTAAACTATTTGGGTATACTTTTACTTAGGCATATTCCGGCTAAAATAATATGACCTAAGTCTACCAATATAACAATTATACTGGAATTACCTAAGTCTATTAACCTTTTAATAAACCTAGGTCTATGAGTTTAATTTATTAACTTTTAATAAACGCCACTAACGAAAGATAATTTATAAACATATGGATTAAATTCACTCCCAGGTCAGTTCCCAGGTAGGGGTGTTCCGTTTCCGTCAGCTTAAGTACCCCAACCTAGTCAGAACCTTCCTTAGTCAGAGTCCCTCCTTAATCAAAGTTTATAAATTATTGGTTTCCTAATTCTAATCTTATTAGAACTAGATAACTTAAGGTCTAATTAATTCCAGTTCTAAAACCATTTTAAAACTAATTAATTAACCTTAGGGAGGATCACGTTCGAGTTAATGACCCGAACGGTCTTTAGTATATGGATAGGGTTGGAGACCTAATCCTGGATACGTTGTGGATGCGACCCGTTTTGTATTAAGATACAAACGAGGTGATCTGACTCATTCATGTGGTTGACATGCGAGTGGGGGCATCCTGTATAATGAGATTGTACAAGACCGGACCGTGAATTATTAGACCTACTGATGTAACATCGTTAACAATATGGACTAATAACTTTGTAGATGACCATTAGTGACTCGACCTGAAACATGAGCGTGTTACAGACTCCTGTCTACAGTGGTATGTCCTTTGACTAGTATGGGTGAGGTTGGTCACAGTTATTCGGCCAATATGCCTATCTTATCAAGGACAGGACCATGTAGGGAGCTGGGAACTTAACTACGCGAGATGAAATTCACTCGTTCCCGCCTTTAGGGAAACTAGCGGGGTTGTTCCCTTAAGTGCTGTCTCCAGGGCTTGGACAACGGGTGTCCACCCTCTCACTGGCTCGAGAGGGGTGTTGTGTATGGTTGGACCATTACAACGTTGTTGTTCATTAGAGGAGCAGTGGGGACTTAAGGAGCAAGAAGTACAGATAGGGGTAAAACGGTAATTTGACCCAACAGTGTCTACGAACAACCTGTGAAGGGTCGACTCATGGGTATTGGTTATATTAGTGGACACATCTTGTCTTACACTGACGGGAGTGCAGCTACGGGCTTTAGTGGAGTGTTACCGTAGCTAATGAATATTGATTAACCGGGTCAAAGAGTTTGACAGGTTAATCTCGGATCATTGGAGCTCGTCACTGTAGGTCCATAAGGTCCCTCGGTTGGCTCAAACTAGATTAATAGAAGGTTTACAATTTTGGTGTGAATTGAAGTGTTCAAGTTCACTAAAGGGCAATTATGTCATTTATATGAGATATGAATGATATAATTTATAGTTTAATGTGAATGAGATTCATAATAAACTATAGGTTAGCGTAATTGTTGAATTAGGGCTAATTTGGAGAAATTAAATTGAGAGAAATTAAATTGAATGTGATTCAATTTAAAAATCCACAATAATACAAATGTGATTTGTATGAGATATGAGATATCTTATAATATGTGGTTATGCAAATATGATTTGCATAACCTATGGTTGTGGTGGTAAAATGGTAAATAGGTGGAGATTTCAACTCCACCTGTCACCATTATATAAACCCCTTTGTAAGAAGGGTTCATTGATCATATGCTCATTTTTGGAATTCTCACCAAAAGAAGCATTCACTTTTCTCTCTAAAAACTCTCTCAAAAACCAAAAGAAGGATCCCACCATCCTCCTTCTACCTAAAGTAGAACAACCGTGTAACCTAGTGGAGGTGTCCGGTCGTTGTTCGTGTGAGGAGATCAAGATTGTTGAGAACAAGGAGAGCACGAAGAGTTCGTGAACGGAATGAAAGCGATGAACTTGCTGTTTTTCCTTTCTAGAATTGCATGTTTAGCCTTTGCTATGTGATAGTTAATTTTAATGAAATTGAAATGCACAACAATACCACGACGATTCGATCATCTTCTGCTGCGCTGGGACTTAAATTCTCTTCAATTGGTATCCGAGCCAATCGTTGGCTTCTTGTTGTGCACTTGATTTTGTCAAAATTAGGTGGGTTTATGCATTAATTCATGAGATGAATGTCAGTTTGTATAATGGATGTTTTTCGGTTTTGGCACTTTTAATTAGATTTATATTAAAGTTGATTCGATCAATGTAAGGGCCCGTATTTTTGGGCATTTTTAATGTAAATCGAGTCGTAAGTCCGTGTCGTTCGTGGCATGAGATGTTGTGAAGAAATTGAAGTGGAAACGAGCGAGAAACGACGAAGAACAACAAGAGGTGCTTGCTGTTCTGTCGACAACGTTGAGACGCTGTTCATCGGCGTCTCAACGCTGCACATGCGGGCAAAGGCTTAACTGCAGGGCAACGTTGCAACGCCAAGGCATGGAGCGCGCGGGGCGCAACGCTGAGCACTGCAGCGTTGCAACGCTGCCCATGACGTTGCAACGCTACGTGCGTTGAGGGCGGTTCCAGCGCCCAGTTCGCAAGACGTGGGGCATTCTCAATTGTGGCAACGTGGGCAATGGTTTTCTATTGTTTTTTAATTATTTTATTTTGTTAAAATGTATTATTTATTATTTATTTTATTTATTTTCTTAATTAACATTAATATAAATTATATTAATGTTAATTAATTAAATAAATGCCCCATAAGTGCCAAAATCGGTCTATTTTTGCTATTTAATTATTTTATGCCTGAGATGTATGATTTAATTAAATTCTATGTGCATAATGTATGTCATATAGATTTAAAATCCCACCTTAGGTTAAACATTTCATGCATCATTTATATTATAAGTATTATAATATATAGTTTGCATGATAGGTTATATTATAAGTGTTATAATATAATTAAATGCATATTTTTAATTTAATTAAATATAAGTGTTATATTTTAGATTAAAGTATGCTCATGCATTTAATTTCATGTGATGAATATTTATGTTATAGTATAGTTGTTCATGTGATGAATGATCAAGCACTATAACATAGAAATGCATGTAACCTAAGTTAATTATTAGTTTTAAATGTTTAAAACTTGAATAATTAGACTTAGGTTTTCTAGTTCTAATAAGATTAGAATTAGAAAATCAAAATATAATCTTTGAATGGTGACTGATAAGTAACTCTGTCTAAGCAAGGTTTTGTCTAAGGCTGTGGTATTTAAGTTGACGCTTGCGGAACACCCCTACCTGGAAACCGACCTGGGAGTGTATTCGGTCCAGAGATTCTTAGGTTATATTTTTCGTGAGTGTCGTTAATTAAAAGTTGATTAATTTATTCACATAGACCTAAGTAATAATGTGATTATAAACTTAGGCCTAATACAATATAAGAGTTATATTGGTAGACTTAGGTAAATTTTAGCCGGTTTATCTACGTCAACCACGAAAAATTTAAAGTGCTGAGTGAGAGAAATAAAGTGTATAAGATACATTTAATTTTTCGACCACAAATCTCCATTAAGTCCGCACCGTGAGATCCATACTCGGCCTCGTGGCGCAAATGGGTGCGTACCCCTTCGGATGGTATTTGTATAGGTCAATATCATAGTGGATGGAGAGAGTACTTATAGTGAGTGGGAGTAGGACCTGTGAAAACGGGACCCACGGTCTCTTCTTTCGATTCACACCGTGAGACCCCTATGATCCGCCTGCTAGTTTGGCTTGGACCAGACAATCCCTTCGGAGGGCCTTGATCATGGGAGTCGGAACACCGTGAATTCCCGAAAGGGATACAGTTTCCTTGTTGGTTTTCCTTAAAGATTTAGGGTAACACTCACGAGATTCGTTAAGTGTTAATGAATTCGACCAAATAATGGTAACTGGACGCCTAATGGAATAAGAGTTGTTCTGGGATTAGGGTCTGGTCGAGAAAGTCTCGTCCTAGAGAAGTAGTGTTTCTGTTCACCCTTCGGTGACAGTCATTCTAAACCTTTAGGATATCATTGCAAATTTTTAAATGACCTAGGGATCATATGATTAAATTTTGCTAAAACTTGATTGGATTTCAAAAGGTTTATGCGAGACTGACACAAAATTATATTTGATTTTTTCAGCAAAAATGTCTAGCTCAATAATCACTTTACTCGCTTCGGATAAGTTAGTGGGAGATAACTTCCAAACGTGGAAGAACAATATTAACACGATTCTTGTAACCGACGACCTAAAGTTTGTGATTACTGAGGAGTGTCCTTAGTTGTCGTCCTCGACTGCATCACGAAGTTTTCGTGATGCATACGATCGATGGATCAGGGCCAATGAAAAGGCCAAGGTCTATATCATTGCCAGCTTATCTGAAGTCTTAGCAAAGAAGCACGAGTTAATGATCACCGCTAAGGAGATCATGGAGTCGTTGCAGGACATGTTTGGACAACAGTCCTTTCAGGTCAGGCACGATTCACTCAAACACGTCTTCCACACCTGAATGAAAGAAGGGACGTCTGTCCGTGAACATGTTCTGGACATGATGACCCACTTTAATTTGGCGGAGATGAACGGGGCTTCGATCGATGAGTCGAGCCAGGTCAGCTTTATCTTGGAGACTCTTCCGAAAAAGTTTCCTTCAGTTTCGTAGCAACGCTGTTATGAACAAGATAAGCTACACTCTGTTCACTCTTCTTAATGAGGTACAGAACTTCCAGTCCTTGATGAGGATCAGGACTCCGGAAGCTGAGGAAAATGTTGCCTACAGATCATATCACAGGGATTCAACCTTTGGGACCAAATCTGTTGCTCCTTCTCGCCCGAAAGGGAAAAAGAAGATGAAGAAGGGTAAAGCTGACCGAGTTGCCGCCCAAAAGGGCAAGAGGGTCAAAGAAGTTGCAGAGAAAGGAAAGTGTTTCCACTGCAATGGGGACGACCACTGGAAGAGAAACTGTCCCAAGTTCCTTGCCGAGAGGAAGAATCAAGGCAAATATGATTTACTTGTAACTGAAACATGTTTTGTGGAGAGAAGTGACTATGCCTAGATATTGGTTCGGGCGCCACTAACCACGTTTGTTCTTCTTTTCAGGGAATTGATTCCTAACAGCAGCTGCGAGAGGGTGAGGTGACTCTACGGGTTGGATCCGGAGACAGTCTCTGCTGCAACGATCGACAAAGTGAAGTTTTATTTTGGCAGGAATTACATTTTGTTAGACAATATGTACATAGTTCAAGGGTTTACTAGAAACCTCGTTTCTATTTCCTGTCTTTTAGAACAATGTATATCCAGCGTTTATTTCCAGAAATGGTAACTTGATTTGTTATGCTTCACTTAAGTCAAATTTGTATGTTTTGAAACCTAATTCGGTCAAAAGCGTTTTGAACACTGAATTATTTAAAACTGCAGAAACACGAACTAAAAGAATTAAAGTTTCTCCAAAAGAAAATGCCCATCTTTGGTATCTAAGGTTAGGCCATATTAATCTCAATATGATTGAGAGACTAGTGAAGAGTGGGCTTCTAAGTCAGTTGGAAGAAAACTCTTTACCGGTGTGTGAGTCATGCCTTGAAGGCAAAATGACCAAACGTCCTTTTAGTGGAAAAGGATATAGAGCCAAGGAGCCCCTTGAGCTTATACATTCTGACCTCTTTGGTCCGATGAGTGTCAAAGCACGGGTGGTTACGAATACTTCGTATCTTTCATAGATGACTATTCGAGGTATGGGTATATTTACCTAATGCATAGGAAGTCTGACACTCGTGAAAAGTTCAAGGAGTACAAGACTAAGGTTGAGAACCTGTTAGGTAAAACCATAAAAACATTTTGATCGGATCGAGGTGGAGAGTATATTGACACTGAATTCCAGGACTATATGATAAAACATGGAATTATGTCCCAACTCTCAGCACCTGGTATGCCACAGCAGAATGGTGTATTGGAGAGGAGAAACAGAACCTTGTTGGACATGGTTCGGTCGATGATGAGTTATGCTCGTCTCCCAGATTCTTTTTGGGGTTATGAAGTGGCGACTGCGGTTTATATTTTGAACAATGTTCCGTCGAAGAGTGTTTGCGAAACACCCTTTGAACTCTGGAATGACCGTAAAGGTAGTTTACAACATTTCAGAATTTGGGGATGCCCGACCCACGTGTTGGTGTCAAACCCGAAAAAGTTGGAACCCCGTTCAAAATTGTGCCTATTCGTAGGTTACCCAAAAGAGACTAGAGGTGTTCTATTTTTCGATCCTAAGGAAAATAGGGTGCTTGTGTCGACAAATGCCACTTTCTTTGAGGAAGACCACATCAGGGATCATTTGCCTAGGAGCAAAATCGTGTTGGACGAAATGGACAGTACATCAGCAAGAGTTGCTGATGGGGCTAGTACTTCAACAAGTGTTGTTGATCCTAGCACGTCAAGTCAAGTCCGTTCCCAAGAGTTGGGAATGCCTCGACGTAGTGGGAGGGTTGTTAGACATCCTGAATGTTACATGGGTTTAGCTGAAACCCAAGTCGTCAATCCTGATGATGACTACGAGGATCCATAGACCTATGATCAGGCAATGGCAGATATTGACAAGGACGAATGGATTAAAGCTATGGACCAGGAAATGGAGTCGATGTACTTCAATTATGTCTGGGAGCTTGTGGATCAACTGGATGGGGTAAAACCTATAGGTTGCAAATGGATCTACAAGAGTAAACGTGGCGTAGATGGGAAGGTGCAGACCTTCAAAGCACGACTAGTGGCAAAGGGTTTTACCCAGGTCGAATGGGTTGACTATGAGGAAACTTTTTCACTTGTTCCCATGGTAAAATCGATCAGGATCCTTCTGGCCATTGCCGCATATTATGAATATGAGGTATGGTAGATGGATGTCAAGACCGACTTTCTGAATGGCAACCTTGACGAAACCATCTACATGGACCAACCCAAAGGGTTCATAACCCTGCCAAGAGCAAAAAGTTTGCCGGCTTCATAGGTCCATTTACGGGCTAAAATAAGCTTCGAGGTCTTGGAATATAAGGTTTGATGAGGCGATCAAATCTTATGGCTTTGATCAGAATGTTGACGAGCCTTGTGTCTACAAGAAAATTGTCGACAAAACTGTCGTATTTCTGATATTGTACGTGGATGATATCCTTCTCATTGGGAATGAGGTAGGATTTCTTACTGACGTAAAGAAATGGCTAGCTTCGCAATTCGAAATGAAAGATTTAGGAGAAGCTCAGTATGTTCTAGGTATCCAGATTGTCCGGAACCGGAAGAACAGAACACTGGCCATGTCTCAAGCGTTTTATATTGACAAGATATTGTCTAGATATAAGATGCAAAACTCCAAGAAGGGCTTCTCTTTTTCAGGCACGGGGTTCACCTATCTAAGGATCAGTGTCCTAAGACTCCTCAAGAGGTTGATGATATGAGACGTATCCCCTATGCTTCAGCTGTAGGGAGCCTGATGTATGTCATGCTGTGTACTAGGCTCGACATCTGTTATGCAATGTCAGTAGGTATCAATCCAATCCAGGATTAGATCACTGGACAACCGTAAAGGAAATCCTCAAGTATCTTAGGAGAACGAGGAACTACAACTTAGTGTATGGCAGTGGGGATTTGATCCTTACAGGATACACATATTCTGACTTTCAGACCGATAAGGATTCTAGGAAATCCACTTCGGGGTAAGCTTTCATTCTGAATGGAGGAGTTGTAGTATGACGAAGCATCAAGTAGGGATGTATCGCTGATTCCACTATGGAAGCGAAGTACGTCGCGACTTGTGAAGCTGCAAAGGAAGCTGTTTGGCTTAGGAAGTTCATGACACATTTGGAAGTTGTTCCAAATATGAACTTGCCAATCACACTATATTGTGACAACAGTGGTGCAGTAGCCAACTCTAGAGAGCCTCGGAGCCATAAGAGAGGTAAACACATTGAGCGGAAGTATCACCTGATACGGAAAATTGTGCACCGCAACGATGTGACAGTCACACAGATAGCGTCGGAGCACAACATTGCTGATCCATTTACAAAGCCCCTCACGGCTAAGGTGTTTGAGGGTTACCTAGAGAGTCTAGGTCTTCGAGTGCTTCTTGGGTAGGGCAAGTGGGAGATATGTAAACGGGTATTCAATGCCCTAGTTTATTGCATTCTTCATTGTAATTTATTGTATTACTTCATTGTTGGGATGTTTGTCCTAATCTCGTTCTGTTTGTAAATTTACATTTGAAATTAATAAAGGTTATTTATTTCATTATTTTGTGTCTCACATTTCTTACAAACTTTGTCCAATAAATTAAGTTCCAGGGTCATTGAATATATAAGAGTACTGGAACTTGAACGGTGTGTAATGGACACATAGGGAGGATCACGCTCGAGTTAATGACCCAAACGGTCTACAGTATATGGATAGGGTTGGAGACCTAATCCTGGATACGTTGTGGATGCGGCCCGCTTTGTATTAAGATACAAACGAGATGATCTGACTTGTTCATATGGTTGACATGCGAGTGGGAGCATCCTGTATAATGAGATTGTACAAGACCAGACCGTGAATTATTAGACCTACTGATGTAACACCGTTAACAGTATGGACTAATAACTTCGTAGATGACCATTAGTGACTCGACCAGAATCCTAACCGTGTTACGCACTCCTGTCTGCGGGGGTCTGTCCTTTGACTAGTACGGGTGAGGGTGGTCACAGTTACTCGCCCAATATGCCTATCTTCTCAGGGACAGGACCAAGTAGGGAGCTGGAAACTTAACTACGCGAGATGGAATTCACTCGTTCCCGCCTTTAGGGAAACTAGAGGGGTTGTTCCCTTAAGTGCTGTCTTTAGGGCTTGGGCAACGGGTGCCCACCCTTTCACTGGCTCGAGAGGGGTGTTGTGTATGGTTGGACCATTACAACGTTGTTGTTCATTAGAGGAGCAGTGGGGGCTTAAAGAGCAAGAAGTAGACACAGGGGTAAAACGCTAATTTGACCCAACAGTGTCTATGAACAACCTGTGAAGGGTTGACTCATGGGTATTGGTTATATCAGTGGACACATTTTGTCTTACACTGACGGGAGTGCAGCTACGAGCTTTAGTGGAGTGTTACCGTAGCTAATGAATGTTGATTAACTGGGTCAAAGAGTTTGATAGGTTAATCTCAGATCATTGGAGCTCGCTACTGTAGGTCCATAAGGTCCCTCAGTTGGCTCAAACTGGATTAATAAAAGGTTTACAATTTTGGTGTGAATTTGAAGTGTTCAAGTTCACTAAAGGGTAATTATGTCATTTCTATGAGATATGAATGATATAATATATAGTTTAATGTGAATGAGATTCATAATAAACTATAGGTTAGCGTGATTGTTGAATTAGGGCTAATTTGGAGAAATTAAATTGAATGTGATTCAATTTAAAAATCCACAATAATACAAATGTGATTTGTAAAATGAGATATGAGATATCTTATAATATGTGGTTATGCAAATATGATTTGCATAACTTATGGTTGTGGTAAAATGGTAAATAGGTGGAGATTTCAACTCTACCTATCACCATTATATAAACCCCTTTGCAAGAAGGGTTCATTGATCATATGCTCATTCTTGGAATTCTCACCAAAAGAAGCATTACTTTTCTCTCTAAAAACTCTCTAAAAAACTTTCCTCCCTAACCAAAAGAAGGATCCCACCATCCTCCTTCTACCTAAAGTAGAACAACCGTGTAACCTAGTGGAGGTGTCCGGTCGTTGTTCGTGTGAGGAGATCAAGATCGTTGAGAACAAGGAGAGCACAAAGAGTTCGTGAACGGAAGGAAAGCTTGAAGATTGTCTTCAACAAGTAAGTAGCGATGAACTTGTTGTTTTTCCTTTCTAGAATTGCATGTTTAGCCTTTGCTATGTGATAGTTAATTTTAATGAAATTGAAATGCACAACAATACCACGACGATTCGATCGTCTTCCGCTGCACTGGGACTCTAATTCCCTTCATTGATGAGCTAGTACCAACAACTCTTTTTTATGTGCTAGCATCATAACAACTTTTGTTGATGTACTGTTTAATTCATTTAACATGACCTCACTCCTTAGTTTATGGTCCCTGATCTGATCCTCTTCTGAGAAAGTGACATTTGTTGACACAAACACCCTATCTTCCTTAGGATCATAAAATAGTCCACCTCTCTTTTCTTTTGGGTAGCCTATAATTCGGCACAATTTTGAACGATGTTCAAATTTCTTCGGGATTGTCACAAGCATAAGGGTTGGACATTGCCACGTTTTATGATTATGAAATTTGGCAAATGAATGTCAAGACAACCTTTCCGAATGACAATCTTGAAGAGAGTATCTATATGGATCAATCAGAGGGGTTTATAATTCAGGGTCAAGAGTAAAAGGTTTGCAAGCTTAAACTATCCATCTATGGATTAAAGCAAATATCTAGATCCTGGAATATAAGATTTGATACTTGAAGGGATTGAATCCCGCAGCGGAAGCAACGCCAATCGTGTTGTTTTCGTTGTGTTACTATTTTTCTTAAATCGAATATGCATCTCATACAATTCTAGGTTAAGCATGCTTTAGAGAAGGAAATTTACAGCAAGTGAAGTACCTACCTCTTGAAGAACTCTTCTTCGCGATTTCCTCCTCCCGGTCACAATCTCAATGATCTCTCGTACGAACCACGAACCGGATCTCGATCTAGGGGACACTCCACTTGATCTTCTGGTTGTTCTCCGACGGATGAGGGAGAGTAGGTGAGACTCCCTTTGGATTTGGGTTATGGAGAGAATGAGAGAATTGAGAGAGAATGAACTTTCTCTTCTTGTTGGAATTCTAAAAAAAAAAAAGAGTTAATGCCTTGTGAAAAGCTTCACATTTCACCATTATATAGTAGTATGTGGTGGAGGTAAAATCTCCACCAATTTACCACTTTACCACAACTATATAATTTGCAAAATCATATTCACATATCATATAATATAAGGTATTACATACCTTATTATACAAATTTCATTTGCATAATTGTGGAATTAAAATTGAATCACATTCAATTTTATTTCTCTCAAATCAATTTCTCCAATTAAACCTTAATTAAATAATTAGGCTATGTTATAGTCTATTATGAATCTCATTCACATTAAACTATATATTATGTCAATCATATCTCATATAAATGACATAAATATCTTTCATGAATTTGAACACTTCAAATTCACTCCAAACTGTATACCCTCATTAAATCGAAATTGAGCCAACCGAGAGACCTAATGGACCTACAGATCATGAGCTTCAATGATCTGAGATTAGCTTATCAAACTCTTTGACCTGGTTAATCAACATTTATTAACTACGGGGTCACTCCACTATAACCCCGTAGCTGCACTCTCCTCACTGTAGGACAAGTTGTGTCCATCGATATAAACAATGCCCGTGAGTCGACCCTTCACAGATTGTTCGTAGTCATAGCTAGGTCAAGTTACCGTTTTACCCCTGTGTCTACCTTTTGCTCCTTAAGTCCCACTGCTCCTCTAATAAACAACTTTGTTGCATAGTCCTACCATAAATAACATCTCTCTCGGGCCAGTGAGAGGGTGGGGCCCCGTTGTTCAAGCCCTAGAGACAACACTTAAGGGAACAGTCCCTCTAGTTTTCCTAGCTCGGGAACGAGTGAATTCCATCTTGCATAGTCAAGTTCCCAGCCCCCTGAAGGAAACTGAATTCCTTTGAGCAGCGGAAACGCAATTTGATCGTTAAAACTTGTTTTGTTTTGGTTAAACACCAAATACCAGTACATTGGAAAACACACAATGATAAGCAATTTAAGCATGAATAAAACTATTAAAACATGCTTTGATATTTTCTAAACTAAAGGAAATCGATATTTTCCTTTGTGGTTTCTAATTGTCAACAACTCCTTGCTCCTCTCCAAATCAACACAACACTGTAACTCTTATGTTTTCCCTTTTTCAACAGGATACCACCAACAAAGTACACCTCCTATGTCTCTGAATCCTTAGATCAAGCTTTGGTGGAAAACTATCAACAATTGGGAAAGGGATTTTTCGTTTGTAGAGAGAATTCAGAGAGAGAGAGTGAGATACCAAATTCAACAAATTGAATTCTACTAACCCTCTCTTTACCGATCCAATCGAGAAGAAAAAGAGCAAAGGGAAGTAACTCTTCACTCCCTATCGAGAGGGAGTTGAGGGAGATGTGGGAACGTGTCAAGATGACACGTTCCCTTTTATTAATTAAATAATGAAACGATTTAATTATTTATTAATATAAATAATTAAATCTTATGTAATTATATATAATAATATTTATTTTAATTAAATCATACTTAATCAAATTAAATATCATATATTTAATTACGATTAAATCACATTTAATCATTTTCCCTCTTACTAATAGTTTTAATGTATCTCTTATGCATATTAAATTTTAACCTATAGTTTTAAATATGAATCTCATTTACATTTAAATAATATTTGAACTCTTTCAAATATTTAATTCTCTCAATTAATTAACTTTGAATCATATTCAAATTAATTTTATAATACAAAGTTTTAATGTACATAAAAACTTTATATTATAATGTACCTCTATACATCATGCTTATTTCCCTAATTGAATTTGAACATTTCAAATTTAAATGATCTAAGGACCCTTTACGAGCTAGGAAGTGGACCTAATGGATCTACAAATCATAAGCTCCAACGATACAAGATTATTCAGTTAATCTCATTAACCTCCTAATCAACATTCGTTAACTGCAGGAACACTCCACTATAATTTGCAGTTGCACTCTTCTCACTGCAGATATATTTTTGTGTCCACAAATATCGACCAATAACATCAAGTCAATCCTTCACGAATGTTCGTACACCAGTTGGGTCAAATTACCGTTTTACCTCTGGGTTACATCTTATACCTTAAGTCCTAGTGTTCCTCTAATGAACAACCTATTTATGGTCCTACTAATAAACAGAAGTCCCTCTTGAGCAAATGAGAGGGTCAGGCTTTTTGTTCAAGTCTCGGAGACACCACTTAAGGGAACATTCATCTACTTACCCTAAAGGTGGGAATGAGTGAATTCCATCTTGCTAGGTTAAGTCCCTAGTCGCCTGTTCGTTCTTGTCTCCAAGAAAGTAGGCTTATTGAGTCGGCATCTCGAGCCACTCTCACCCATACTAGTCAAAGGGAAATCCATCGCAAACAGGAGTTCGTAACCTACTCAGGATTGAGATCAAGTTGCCAAGGTCTTCCTATTGAAATAGAAACCTAACTAGTCAACTGAGCTACATCTAGTGGTTACTATTTCATGGTCCGGTCTTATGCGATCTCATCACATAGGATATCCCCACTTGATGGAGATCTGATCTCCTTGAGCAGCGGAAACGTGGTTTAAAATCGTAATTGCTTGTTTATTTTGGTTAAACACAAATACCAATACATTGGAGAAAAAACAGAGATAAGCATGCAACTCTAATCTAATTAGGCATGAAAATAATCATGCAAACATGTTGTAAAATAAACTAAACTAAAAGGAAAAGTTTAGATTACCTTTGTTGATCAAATCTCCCAACAATACCTTGCTCACTTTTTTCTAAATAACACAGGAACAAAAAAAACTTCTCTGTATTCTCCAACAGGACAACACCACTAGTGAGAACCTCCTATTCTCTGAGTAGCTTAGATATCCCTAGGTGGGAAGGGATCCAACAATTGGAGAGTGAGGGAATTTTAGAGAGAGAATTCTTTGAGAGAGCAATTCGCCAATTGCATAGTCTGAAAAAAAAATATCGATCAACCTCTTCTTCTGTCAATTGAGAGGAAGTTAAAGGCCATGGGAAAACTTCCCACTTCCTTACGATAAGGAAATGCTGGGGAGTAGGGACGTGTCCTTCTGACACGTTCCCACATATTTAATAATAATTAAATAATAATAATTAATCTAATTAATTATTACATTAAATCAAATTTAATGAATTTAAATATCTTATATTTAAATAAGATAAAATCACATTTAATCATATTCCCTTTTAAACTATAGGTTTAATGTACATCTAATGCACATTAAATTTTAATATATAGTTTTTAAATATGAATCACATTTACATTTAAATTAATATTTGAACTCTTTCAAATATTTAATTCTCTCATGTAATTTAATATGAATCATATTTACATTAAATTTATAATATATAGTTCCAAAACTTTATATTATAACGTATCTATATACTTTAAATTTATTCCCTAATGAATTTGAACATTTCAAATTAAAACGATCTAAGAACCCTTTATGAGCTTGAAGGTGGACCTAATGGACCTACAGATCAGAAGCTCCAACGATATGAGATTACTCGGTTAATCTCATTAACCTCCTAATCAACATTCGTTAACTGCGGGAACACTCCACTAAAGTCCCGCATCTGCACTCTTCTCACTGCAGATATATTTCTGTGTCCATGGATATCGACCAATAATACCAAGTTAATCCTTCACGAATGTTCATAACACCAGTTGGGTCAAATTACCGTTTTACCCCTGGGTTACATCTTTTACCTTAAGTACCAGTGCTCCTCTAATGAACAATTTGTTTGTGGTCCTACCAACAAACAGAAGTCCCTCTCGGGCCAATGAGAGGGTCGGGCCCTTTGTTCAAGTCCCGGAGACACCACTTAAGGGAACATTCATCTACTTACCTTAGTAGTTAACCCTGGATTGGATTGGTACCTACTGACTATTCCCATTGCATAACAAATGTCTGACCTCGTGCACAACATATCATACATTAAGCTACCTACTGCAGAGGCATAGGGAATACGTCTCATATCCTCAACCTCTTGAGGTGTCTTAGGACACTGTTCCTTAGACAGATGAACTCCATGCCTGAAGAGCAATAAGCCCCTCTTAGAGTTTTACATCGAATATCGGGGCAACATTTTGTCGATATAAGATGCTTGAGACAGAGCTAGCGTTCTGTTCTTGCGATTCCTGAAAATCTGAATCACAAGAACATACTGCGCCTCTTCCAAATCTTTCATTTGGAATTAGGTCGCCAACCAATTCTTTATGTCAGTTAGGTATCCTACTTCATTCCCAATGAGTAGGATGTCATCCACATAAAGTACTAAGAAAGCTACTTTGTTGTTAATGATCCTCTCGTAAACACAAGGCTCATCAACGTTTTGGTCAAAACCATAAGACTTGATCGCAATATCAAATTTTATGTTCCAAGATCTGGATGCTTGCTTCAATCCATAAATGGATCGATTAAGCTTGCAAACTTTTTGCTCCTGACCTTGGATTATGAACCCTTCAGGCTGAGACATATAGATGCTCTCGTCAAGATTACCATTCAAAAAGGCAGTCTTGACGTGAATTTTCCAAATCTCATAATCATTAAATGCGGTTATGGACAAGAGTATCCTTATAGACTTAAGCATAGCAACAGGGAAAAAAGTTTTCTCATAGTCAACCCCTTCCCTTTGGGTAAAACCATTTGCTAAAAGTTTAGCATTAAAGGTTTGTACCTTTCCGGCTGCATCTCTCTTTCTCTTGTAAATCCATTTGCACCCTATGGGTCTTACCCCTTCAGGTTGGTCTACAAGTTCCCATACTGAATTGAAGTACATTGACTCCATTTCAAGGTCCATGGCTTTGATCCATTTGTCCTTATCTACGTCATTCATTGCCTGTTTGTAGGACAATGGATCCTCTACACCGTCATCAGGTATGACAACTTGAGTTTCAACTAAACCCAAGTAGCGGTCAGGTTGGGAAACAACCCTCCCACTGCGTCGAGGCATTCTCAACGATTGAGAAGGACGAGACTGACTTGATGTGCTGGTTTCTTTATCAACTCTTGATGAAGGTCCAACTTGATCAACAACTCTTGTTGGTTCATCTGTTGCTTCATTTAGTACTAGTTTACTACGTGGTTTATGGTTCCTCATGTGATCTTCCTCCAAGAAAGTGGCGTTTGTCGATACAATCACCTTATTTTCTTGTGGGTCGTAGAAAAGACCACCTCTCGTTTCTTTGGGATAGTCAACAAATTGGCATAATCTAGAACGAGGTTCCAGTTTCTTTAAGTTTGTCACCAGCACGTGTGTCGGACAATCCCAAATCCTGAAGTGTTGTAAACTAGGTTTACGCCCTTCTATAATTCAAAAGGTGTTTTAGAAACACTTTTTGAAGGAACAATGTTCAAGATTTGAACTGCACTCTCTACTGCGTATCCCCAAAACGAGGTAGGCAATTGAGCATAACTCATCATAGATCGAACCATGTCTAACAAGGTTCTATTTCTCCTCTCTGGCACACCATTTTGCTATGGTGTATTAGGTGCTGAGAGTTGAGATTTAATTCTATGTTCTATCAAATAGTCCTGGAATCTCAAATCCATATATTCTCCACCTCGATCGAATCGAAGTGTTTTAATGGTTTTCCCTAATGCATTCTCTACTTCAGCCTTATACTCTTTGACTTTTTCAAGAGCCTCAGACTTATGATACATTAGGTATAGATAACCATACCTCGAATAATCATCTATGAAAGAGATGAAATATTCGTACCCTCCTCGAGCTTTAACATTCATCGGACCACAAAGATCCGAATGTATAAGCTATAAGGGCTCTATAGCTCTATAACCTTTTCCAGTAAAAGGTCGTTTAGTCATTTTACCTTCCAAGCAAGATTCGAAAGGAGGTAAAGAATCATCTCTAACTTGTTTAGAAATCCATTCTTAGAAAGTCTCTCAATTCGGTTGAGATTTATATGACCAAGTTTAAGATGCCAAAGATAGGTATTATTGTTTGGAGAAATTCTTTGCCTTTTACTTTGAGTATTAGCAGTTTTAAACATCTCATGATTTAAAATTGCCTTTGTTTGATTCGGTTTAAGTACATACAAGTCATTTTTTAACTTAACAGAACAAATATTGACACCTTTCTTTAAAATGAACGCTTCATTAAACGAGAAGGTAATACAATAGCCAAGTTCAATTAAGCAAGAGATAAAAATTAAGTTCCTCTTAATTTTAGGAACTATATACAGATTTTCTAAAAAGATAAATCTATCTCTAAAAAACAGGTTGGCATCTCCCACTGCACGAGCTGAGACGATGTCTCCCGTTCCGACCCTGAGCATCATCTCATCCTTTTCGAGCTCCTTGAAGGAACTAGTTTCTTGTAAAGAAGAGCAAACGTGATTAGTGGCTCCTGAATCAAGTATCCAGGTAAAATCATTATTTTCCACCAAACAAGTTTCAAGAATAAGTAAATCGTATTTACCTTTCTTCTCTTTGAGCTCAGCAAGGTACTTTGCGCAGTTTTGCTTCCAGTGTCCGTCCATGTTGCAGTGGAAACACTTTCCTTTGTCTGCAACCTTGGCTTTTTCCTTGCCCTTATTAGCAGCAGGTGCCTTCCCTTTCCCTCCTATCTTATTCTTTTGGGTCTTCCTAAGCCCAGAAGATGGACCACAGGACTTAGTCCCAGAAGATGAACCCTTTTGGAACCTTATGGAATGGGCAAACAGATTTGCCTCTCCATCAGCCTTTCCCTTATTCTTCATAAGAGACTGGAAAGTTTGTAGTTCATTGAGGAGAGTAGTCAGGTTATACTCTATCTTGTTCATCATCGCATTGCTGTGGAATTGTAAGAAACTCTTCGAAAGAGATTCCAGGATGAACGAGACCTGACTTTACTCGTCTATGACCGCACCGTTCATTTCAGCCACGTTGAAGTGGACCATCAGATTGAGAACGTGTTCTCTCACTGACGACCCCTCCTTCATACGGGAGTTATAAACGTACTTGAGGGATTTGTGTCGAAGCTGTCCAGACGGTTGTCCAAACGTGTTCAGCAACGAACTCATGATCTCACGAGCTGAGACCATGCTCTCGTGCTTTTTGGCCATAACTTCAGAAACGCTAGCCAAAATGTAGACCTTGGCCTTATCATTGGCCTTGATCCAGCAGTCGTACGTATACTCAACAGATTGAGGATCGTTTCGAGCAGGGACCTGAGGACATTCCTCAGTCAGTACAAACCGAAGGTTGTCAACAACAAGAATCGTATTCAGGTTGGACTTCCACGTAGTGTAGTTTTCAACAGTTAAACGTTCGCTTTTGAGTAAGGCTATAATTGAGGACGACATGCTGAAATTTCAAAAGTAGTTTTATTTAGTTATGCCTTTAACCCATTATATCCAATCAATTTTAGCAAAATTATTAAAGAACTCTAGTGTTTAAATTAAACCTTTAATTTTGCAACGATACTTCAGGGGTTTAGAACAGAAGCCACCATCGGGTGGTCAGTCACTCCTCCCCTAAACTGAGACTATCTAAGCCAATTCTCACTACCAGAACATCTCATGTCCCAATGATCCTTAGCTACCGTTTGTTTGGTCAAAGACTTGTTAACTAGCTTAACTTATCCCGTAAATGTGACCTAACCATTTTCAGATCCAATAGGTCCGAGCCAAAAGGTTACTATTAAGAAAGACAACTGTTGGCAAATTACCTAGAGACCCTATCCATTTCTAGAGTTCGCGGTGTTCCGATCCCTATAGTCAGGCCCTCCGTAGGGATTGGTTGTTTCAGGACAACCTAGCAGGCGAACTATAGAAATCTCACGGTGCGACCTAATGGAGGAGACCGTAAGATACGTTGACACGCGTCCTGCTCCCATTTACTATGGATACTTCCCTCATTCACATTGCTATTGAATCATGCAAACACTTACCGTAGGGGGGATGCCCTATTAACGCCACATAGCCGAGCATGGAACTCACAGTGTGAACTCTTGAGGACATGAGAGTAAACTCGATGCGAACATCTCGTTTTCTCCCACTGAAGCTCCTAGGGTTAGAGTGTAGGTTTAACTTAGTCGGATTTTGGCTAAAAGAATCTATCTAAGTCTATAACTATTAGAACTAGGTCTTTTATCCTTATGTCTAGGTGAATAAACATTTTAACTACCAAGATATAAAACAGGACTATGATTAATTCAGCTCAAGCTCCGGGTCAGTTCTCAGGTAGGAGGTGTTCCGTTAACCGTCAGCTTAAGTACCCCCAACCTTAGACTGAACTTCACTGGTAGAGTTCCCTTATAACCAAAGTTCTATTGTCTTACTATATTTTAAACTATTTAAAATACTATGTAAGACATACTTCTAATCCTATTAGAAAATAAAACTTAGGTCTAAATTAATTTTAAACAATTTAAAACTAATTTAATTTGACCCAAGTTCCTATGTTTGCATGCAATTTTTTGTTATAGGTTATGGTTTCTAAAACCCCTTAATTTATAACTTTTATAAATTTTAATAATTAACCTATGACAAGAAACTATATTATAAAATCAACAATTAATTTCAAATTGGAATTATAAAAATTATTCAACTAATTGAATAACTAAATTACTTAATTAAAATAACATTTATCTTAAACTAAGTAATTTCATGCTCCATGCAATTTATTTTCCATATTATCTAATTATAACAATTATAAATAAATACTTATGAAAAATAAATTAGATCATGCATATCTACCATATTTATATAACAATTATACAAATAAAATGCATGAACTTGCTTATCCTAAGGTGGGAAAAATTCTAAATGACATTCATAAAGAAAATAGCTATAAAACCGGAAAAATTTGGCCCCTAAAGTGCAAAAATAATAAAATTACACTAATCTTATTACAAAACCGGTCCAAAACTCCTTAAACCGAGCTCAAACCGCTCGAACCGGACCAAAATCGATCCGAACCGCCCAGACCGGTCTGTTCTTCAGGTTGGAGTCACGGCATTGCAACGCTGAAGGGAGCGTTGCAACACCAGCTTCATTCGCGCGCGCACCTGGCATTGGGGTAGCGTTGCAACGTTGAGGGGCAGCGTTGTAACGCTGCTGACCCCTGGATCTTCCGCATCGATAGGGAGCCTCGGCGTTGCGACGCCTGTTCCTCAGCGTTGCAACGCTGATGCTTCGGCAACAGCAAATTCTTTCGAACACAGCAACTTCAATTGCCAATTACTCCTTCGATACTCATCCGAATTGCACGAAACTGTTCCTGAACGACTCACAACTCATTTAAGACTCTATTATGCACTTAATTGCCCAAAAACGTAGGGACATTTACATTTAATTTGATCAAATCAAAGGAAACGAAGGCCAAAAAATTCCTAAACAGTTTTACAGCAAACCAAAATGCAATTCCCACCTAACCAATGCAAATTTGTTTCAACCAAAATAAAACAAGCACCGCTCTGATACCAATTGATGTAGATCTGATCTCCTTGAGCAGCGAAAATGTGATTTAAAATCGTAATTGCGTGTTTATTTTGGTTAAACACAAATACCAATACATTGGGAGAAAAAATAGAGATAAGCACACAACTCTAATCTAATTAGGCAAGGAAATAATCATGCAAACATGTTGTAAAATAAATTAAACTAAAAGGAAAAGTTTAGATTACATTTGTAAATCAAATCTCCCAACAACACCTTCTCCCTTTTTTCTCAGCAACACAGGAACAAAAGAAACTTCTCTGTATTCTCCAACAGGACATCACCACTAGTGAAAACCTCCTATTCTCTGAGTAGCTTAGATCTCCCTAGGTGGGAAGGGATCCAACAATTGGAGAGTGAGGAAATTTTAGAAAGAGAATTCTTTGAGAGAGCAATTCACCAATTGCAAAGTCTGGAAAAAAATATCGATCAACCTCTTATTCTCTCAATTGAGAGGATGTTAAAGGCCATGGGAAAACTTCCCACTTCCTTATGATAAGGAAATGGTGGGGAGTGGGGGTGTGTCCTTCTATCACGTTCCAACATATTTAATAATAATTAAATAATAATAATTAATATAATTAATTATTATATTAAATCAAATTTAATGAATTTAAATATCTTATATCTAAATAAGATTGAATCACATTTAATCATATTCCCTTTTAAACTATAGTTTTAATGTACATTTAATGCACATTAAATTTTAACCTATAGTTTTTAAATATGAATCACATTCACATTTAAATTAATATTTAAACTCTTTCAAATATTTAATTCTCTCATGTAATTTAATATTAATATTCACATTAAATTTATAATATATAGTTCCAAAACTTTATATTATAACGTATCTATATACATTAAATTTATTCCCTAATGAATTTGAACAATTCAAATTCAAACGATCTAAGAACCCTTTACGAGCTAGAAGGTGAACCTAATGGACCTACAAATCAGAAGCTCCAACGATACGAGATTACTCGGTTAATCTCATTAACCTCCTAATTAACATTCGTTAACTGCGGGAACACTCCATTAAAGTCCCGCAGCTGCACTTTTCTCACTGCAGATATATTTCCATGTCCACGGATATTGACTAATAACAGCAAGTCAATCCTTCACGAATGTTTGTAACACCAGCTGGGTCAAATTACCGTTTTACCCCTAGGTTACATCTTTTACCTTAAGTACCAGTGCTATTCTAATGAATAATTTGTTTGTGGTCCTACCAATAAACAGAAGTCCCTCTCGGGCCAATGAGATGGTCGGACCCTTTGTTCAAGTCCCGGGGACACCACTTAAGGGAACATTGATCTACTTACCCTAGTAGTTGGAAATGAGTGAATTCCATCTTGCTAGGCTAAGTCCCCAGCTGCTCACTCGGTCTTGTCCCCAAGAAGGTAGGCATATTGAGTCGGAGAATCTGGCCACTCTCACCCATACTAGTCAAAGGACAATCACTCGCAAACAGGAGTTCGTAACCCGCTCAGGATTGAGATTAAGTTGTCTAGGTCATCCTAGTGAAATAGAAACCTAGCTAGTCAACGAAGTTACATCTAGTGGTTACTATTTCGCGGTCCGGTCTTATGTAATCTCATTACATAGGATATCCCCACTCACATATCATCTAAACGAACACGTTAGGATCACAGTGTTTGTATCATATACAAAGTGGGTCACATTCATAGTTTTACCAAGGTAAGGTACCCAAACCTTATCCCCTTACTATAGACCTTTTAGGCTGTATCTCGAACCGAGATCCTTTATATTTACACTACATTCAGTTCTAGATACATTTTAGAGCCTTGGATGTTTAGTTTATTGGATTTAGGGTTAATACAAGGGAAATAACGTAAATAACGAACAATAACTCTTTATTGAAATAATAACAATTTATTACAATAATTAGAACAAAAATACAAACTAAGAGTTTTAAGGCACAAACTCCAACACTACTCGCATGTCGTCTACATGAACACGTAGGATCATTGTGTTTGTATCAAATACAAAGTGAGCCATATCCATAGTATTGCCAGGATGAGGTACCCAACCTTATTCCCTTATTATAGACCCTTTAGGTTGTATCTCGAATTAAGATCCTTATATGTCCACTACATTCAGTTCAAGAGACATACAAAAACCTTGGATGTTAGTTTATTGGATTTAGGGTTAACTTAAGGCAATACAGAAAATAATGAATTAAACAATAACACTTTATTGATTTAATTAGAACATTATTACAAACTACGAGTTTTAGGACATAAACCCCAACAAACTCCCATTTGAACTACAACTCTAATTTAGTGGGGTATATACAATCTAAAACAGTGGGTTATAGAGATATAGAAATACAATAAACTAAGACATCCTTATACCCATTACATATTTCCTACTTACCTAGATTACTCTATGTACATCTCTCGTAGACCTAGACCCTTTAGATGATCCTCAAACACTTTATTCGTGAGAGTCTTTGTAAATGGATCAACAATGTTGTGCTTCGAAGCGATCTTTGTGACTATCACATCTCTTCGTTGCATTATCTCCTGAATAAGGTGATATTTCCTCTCGATGTGCTTCCCTCACTTGTGGCTATGAGGTTCCTTTTAGTTGGCTACCACACCACTATTATCACAGTATAAGGTGATGGGAAATTCCATATTTGGAACAACTTCCAAATCAATCAAGAATTTCCTTAGCCAAACAACCTCCTTAGCTGCTTCACAAGCAACTACATATTCAACCTCTATAGTGGAGTCGGCGATGCATCCTTGCTTAATACTACGCCATACTATAGCTCCCATATTAACGGTGAAAACTGATCCCGATGTGGATTTTCTAGAATCCTTATCGGTCTAAAAATCAAAACCAGTGTATCTTGTAAGGATCAAATCCTTAGACCCATACACAAGCGTATAGTCCCTCGTTCTCCTTAGATACTTGAGGATATTTTTAACTGTGGTCCAGTGGTCTAACTCGAGATTGGACTGGTACCTACTGACTATTCCCACAACATAGTAGATGTCTGGCATCGTGCATAGCATATCATACATTAGGCTACCTATTGTCGAGGCATAGGGAATACGTCTCATATCCTCAACTTCTTGAGGTGTCTTAGGACACTGTTCCTTAGACAAATGAATTCCATGCCTAAAGGGTAATGAACCCCTTTTAGAATTCTGCATCGAATATCAGACCAACATCTTGTCGATATATGATGCTTGAGACAAAGCTAGCGTTCTATCGCGACCAGAACATCTCATGCCCCAATGATCGTTAGTTACCGTTCATTTGGTCAAGGATTCGTTAACTAGCTTAACTCATCCCGTAAATGTGACCCTACCATTTTCAGATCCAATAGGTCCAAGCCAACAGGCTAATATTAAGAAAGACAACTGTTGGCAAATTACCTAGGAGACCCTATCCATTTCTAGAGATCGCGATGTTCCGATCCCTATAGTAAGACACTCTGTAGGGTTGGTCGCTCCCAGGGCAACCTGCAGGCGGACTATAGAAATTTCACGGTGCAACCTAATGGAGGAGACCGTAGGATACGTTGGCACGCGTCCTTCTCCCATTTACTATGGAGACTTCCCTCATTCACCTTGGTATTAAACCATGCAAACACCATCCGTAGGGGCGCCACGAAGTCGAGCATGGAACTCACGGTGTGAACTCTTGAGGACATGAAAGTAAACTTGATGCGAACATCTCGTTTTCTCCCACTAAAGTTCCTAAAAGCTAGGGTTTTGCTTTAACTTAGTTGGATTCTGGCTAAAACGAATCTATCTAAGTCTATGCCTATTATAACTCTTATAACTAGGTCTTTAGCTTAATGTCTAGGTGAATGAACACTTTAATTAACCTAGAAATATTGCATGCTAATAAGACTATGGTTAATTCAACTCAAGTTCTGGGTCAGTTCCTAGGTAGGAGGTGTTCCGTTAACCGTCAGCTTAAGTACCCCAACCTTAGACAAACCATCACCGGTAGAGTTCCCTTATAACCAATGTCCTATTTGTCCTACTATATTTTAAACTATTTAAAATACTATGTAAGACTAATTTCTAATCCTATTAGAAATTAAAACTTAGGTCTAATCAATTTTAAACATTTTAAAATTAATACTATTCTACCCAAGTTCCTAAGTTTGTATGCAATTCTTTGTTATAGGTTAAGGTTTTTAAAACCATTTATAACTTTTATACATTTTAATAATTAACCTATGACATGTAACTATGGTGTATTTCCAACAATCATATTCAAATTGGAAATATGTTATTCAACTATTGAATCATGAAAAATACTTAATTAATACAACACATTATATTAATCTAAGTAATTTCATGCTCCATGCTCTTCATTTTCCATATAATTAAATTATAACAATTATAACTAATTACTCATTAAAAATATCATGCATTTTTATCATACTAATATAACACTTATATAAATAAAAATGCATGATCATGCTTATCCTATGGTGGGAATTCATCTAAATGGCATTCATAAAGCATAAAGAGCTATTAAATCGAAATTTTTTGTCCCTAATGAGCAAATAAATATAAAATTACATTAATTTCATATCTAAACCGGTCCAAACCACTCGAACCGGACCAAAAATGCACCAAACCGCTCAAACCAAACCAAACTGTCCATCATTCTTCCTCCAATGGCACGACATTGCGACACCGAAGATAACATCGCAACAGCGTGTGAATTGTGCTTGTGCTCAGCCTCGTGATGGTGTTGCAACGCTGCTCCTTGCGATCTGCTTCGATAAGTGACTTCTGGCGTTGCAACAATGTGCTTCAACGTTGCAACGCTGAAGAACAACGTTGCAACACCACTGATGGGGTTACAACGCCGCTGATGTTGTACAACCTCTGTTTCTTCAAAAATCCGCAAAAAACAACAACCGATCTTTTTGAGGTTGAACCGATTTGCTCCATAAGCCTCACAACGACTCATAACAATTATACAGACTCAATTTGCACAATTTTTTCCAAAAATACAGGGGCCCTTACATAATTTGATCAAAATCAAAATTATAAAAACTAAGACCAAAAACTCCTAAATAGTTTAATAGCAAACCAAACACATAATTCCCACCAACCAGTGCAAATTTGTTTTAACTAAAAAAAAAAAAAACAAGCATGCTTTGATACAAATTGAAGGAAACTGAATTCCTTTGAGCAGCGGAAACATAATTAGATCGTTAAAACTTGTTTTGTTTTGGTTAAACACCAAATATCAGTACATTGGAAAACACACAATGATAAGCAATTTAAGCATGGATAAAGCTATTAAAACATGTTGTGATATTTTCTAAACTAAAGGAAATCAATATTTACCTTTGTAGTTTCTAAATGTCAACAACTTCTTGCTCCTCTCAAAATCAACACAACACTGTAACTCTTATATTTTCCCTTTTTCAACAGGACAACACGAACAAAGTACACCTCCTATGTCTCTGAATCCTTAGATCAAGCTTTGATGGAAAGCTATCAACAATTGGGAAAGAGATTTTTCGTTTGTAGAGAGAATTCAAAGAGGGAGAGTGAGATACCAAATTCAACAAATTGAATTCTACCAACCCTCTCTTCACCGATCCAATCGAGAAGAAAAAGTGCAAAGGGAAGTAACTCCCCACTCCCCATCGAGAGGGAGTTGAGGGAGATGTGTCAAGATGACACATTCCCTTTTATTAATTAAATAATTAAATGATTTAATTATTAATTAATATAATTAATTAAATCTTATTTAATTATATATATATATTAATTTTAATTTTAATTAAATCATATTTGATGAAATTAAATATCATATATTTAATTATGATTAAATCACATTTAATCATTTTCCCTCTAACTTATAGTTTTAATATACATCTTATGGACATTAAATTTTAACCTATAGTTTTAAATATAAACCTCATTCGCATTCAAATAATATTTGAACTCTTTCAAATATTTAATTCTCTCACTTAATTAACTTTGAATCATATTCAAATTAATTTTATAATATAAAGTTTTAATGTACATAAAAACTTTATATTATAATGTATCTCTATACATCATGTTTATTCCCTAATTGAATTTAAACATTTCAAATTCAAATGATTTAAGAACCCTTTACGAGCTAGGAAGAGGACCTAATGGACCTACAGGTCATAAGCTCCAACGATACAAGATTATTCAGTTAATCTCATTAACCTCCTCATCAACATTCGTTAACTGCGGGAACACTCCACTATAGTCCCGAGGTTGCACTCTTCTCACTGCAGATATATTTTTGTGTCCACGGATATCGACCAATAATAGCAAGTCAATCCTTCACGAATGTTCATAACACCAGCTGGGTCAAATTACCGTTTTACCCCTGGGTTATATCTTATACCTTAAGTCCGAGTGTTCCTCTAATGAACAACCTGTTTATGGTCCTACCAATAAACATAAGTCCCTCTTGAGCCAATGAGAGGGTCGGGCCCTTTGTTCAAGTCTCGGAGACACCACTTAAGGGAACATTCATCTACTTACCCTAAAGGCGAGAAGGAGTGAATTCCATCTTGTTAGGTTAAGTCTCCAGCCGCTTGCTCGGTCTTGTCCCCAAGAAGGTAGGCTTATTGAGTCAGCGTCTCGGGCCACTCTCACCCATACTAGTCAAAGGACAATTCCTCACAAATAGGAGTTCGTAACCTGCTCAGGATTGAGATTAAGTTGCCTAGGTCATCCTATTGAAATAGAAACCTAACTAGTTAACGGAGTTACATCTAGTGGTTACTATTTCGTGGTTCGGTCTTATACTATCTCATCACATGGGATATCTCCACTTGCATGTCGTCTACACGAACACGTAGGATCACTATGTTTGTATCAAATACAAAGTGGGTCATATCCATAGTATTACTAGGATGAGGTACCCAACCTTATCCCCTTACTATAGACCCTTTAGGGGTCGTTTGGTTTAAGGTTTTATTGGATGAGAATGAGTAATAAATGCCTGGGAATAAGATGTCTGAGAATAATAAATGCCTGGGAATAAGATGACTATGTTTGGTTTTACATGAGAATGCTATCAGATTTTTATGTAAAAAAATGATATTTTATATTTATTTGACGAAATTAATATATAAATCTTATGTAATATATACTTACAATCTAATAAATAATGTGCAAATTTATTTTATGATATTTATCTTATAAATTTTATATATTATTATCTATTATTAATAAAATAATAAATATGTATTTAAAAAATAATAATTAATTAATATTTTTTAATAAAAAAATTAATTATTAATTCATCACAAATAACTCATTAATAATTAATTATAATGATTATTTTTACCATAAATTAATAATATTTATAATTAATTGATTAATATAATATTAATTAGTGATTTAATATTTTTATAATGAATGTTTATGCTTGTTTGATGAAATTAATCTTAAAAACATTATTTTATTAACTAATCAAAATTAATGTCAACTAATAAAAATAAATTAATTAATTATAAATATTTTTAATTAAATAATTAATTATGATTATTGTAAATAAATAAATAAATAAAAATATAAAAATATTAATAAAAAAAGTGAGAGATATTAATAAAGAAGAGAGAGAAAGAGACATATGGATGAGTATAAAGAAAACCCATCATTCTTGAAGGGCATAGGAAACCCATCCACCATGGGAAAAAGTGATGCATGGGAATAAATGATACTCATGCCCATGCTTACAAACCTTGTTCCAAACAAGGAGATTTAAAACCCTTACCCATTCCCATCCACAAAACCTTGCACCAAACGGCCCCTTAGGTTGTATCTCGAACTGAGATCTTATATGTCCACTACATTCAGCTCAAGAGACATACAATAGTCTCGGATGTTAGTTTATTGAATTTAGGGTTAACTTAAGGCAATACATAAAATAATGAATTAAACAATAACACTTTATTGATAACAATAACACTTTATTGATTTAATTACAACATTATTACAAACTACGAGTTTTAGGGCATAAAACCCAACACTCCCCATGTAGTTCTTCCCCTGAGAAGGTAGACATATTGGGCGAGCAACTCAGGCCACCCTCACCCATACTAGTCAAAGGGCAACCCTCCATAGACAGGAGTCCGCAACACGCTCAGGATTAAAGACGAGACACTAATGGTCATCTACGAATTTATTAGTTCTATATTGTTAACGGTGTTACATCAGTAGGTCTAATAATTCACGGTCTGGTCTTGTACAATATCATTGCACAGGATGCCCCCACTCGCATGTCAACCATATGAACGAGCTGAATCGCCTCATTTGTATCTAATAAAAAGTGGGTTGCATCCACAATGTTGCTAGGATGAGTTTTCTAATCCTATCCATATATTGTAGATCGTTCGGGTGTCTAACCCTATTCAAGTTCTCATAAGTATGACCCTGAAGCTTAGTTTATTTGATTAAGTTTATAAAATATGAGATACAAAGTTTGAATAATAAATAACCTTTATTCATTAATTCATGAAACTGTTACAAACGACACGAGATTAGGGCATACACCCCAACAATACTGCGATCAAATCTTATGACTTTGAACAAAATATTGACGAGCCTTGTGTTTACAAGAATATAGTCAATACTACTGTAGCTTTCTTAGTCTTATACATAGACGATATCCTACACATTGAGAATGATACAAGATCCCTAACTGGCGTTAAGCAATGGCTAGCAACCCAATTCCAAGAAAAATTTGGGAGAAGTTCAGTTTGTCTTTGGAATCCAAATTGTTCGGAATCGCAAGAACAAAACACTAGTTTTGTCTCAAGCATCTTATATTGACAAGTTGTTGGTTAGATATAAGATGCAGAATTCCAAGAAGGGTTCATTACCTTTCAGGCATGGAATTCATTTGTTGAAGGAACAGTGTCCTAAGACACCTCAAGAAGTTGAGGATATGAGACGCATTCCCTATGCATCAGCTGTCGAGAGTCTGATGTATTCCATGTTATGTACTCGACTTGACATATGTTATGCAAAGGGAATTGTCAACAGGTATCAGTCCAATCAAGGATATGATCATTGGACTGTCATTAAAAACATCATCAAGTATCTTAGAAGAATGGGGAACTATATGCTTGTGTATGACGCAAAGGATTTGATCCTTGCAGAATACACTGACTCTAATTTTCAAACTGATGTAGATTCGAGAAAATCCACATCGGGATGAGCCTTCATTCTTAACGGAGGAGCTATAGTTTAGAGGAGGATAAAGCAAGGTTGTATTGCTGACTCCACCATGGAGGTTAAGTACGTCGCAACGTGCAAAGCAGTGAAGGAGGCTAAATGGCTTAGGAAGTTCTTAACTTATTTGGAAGTTGTTCCAAATTTGAGTTTGCCTATCACCCTTTATTGTTATAATAATAGTGCAGTGGAAAATTCTAAAGAACCTAGAAGCCATAAGTGCAGAAAGCATATAGAGCGCAAATATCATCTCATCAGGGAGATTGTGCAATGAGGAGACGTGATGGTTACACAGATCGCTTCGGAGCACAACATTGTTGATCTATTTACAAAGCCACTCACACCTAAATGTTTGAGGGACACCTAGAGAGTCTAGGACTATGAGTTGTACAGTAAGACAGTTTTCTTCCTCAACATGTTTGACTCTGCTGACGTTTTAGTCCAAGTGAGAGTTTGTTTGATTTTATGTGTAAACTTGAGATCTCTTTTTGAAATTTCCTTAGAAAAAAAAAACAAAAGAAAAGAAGAAAGGAAATGTTTATTATACTTGGCACCACCGCCAAGTTTTAAATTATTTAATCCACCTTCTCTCCATTTCCTTCTCATTTTATCAAGTTAAAGAAGAGGGCTTCGTGGGAGAGAACTGAAGGAAGAAGATGGAAAGAGGGTTTTGGTTTGAAGCTGAAGAAGAAAGGGAGAAAGCTCAATCCAACCTCCCATGGCAGCAAGGTGAACATTTCTGCCAAGTTCTGATATTTTTATCATTTTGAGCTCCACAAGAAGAGATGAGAGTTGAGGTTTGATTTTCTTGAAAGTTAATTCATATTTGAACAAAATTCGTGAAGGAAGCTCGAGCAATTCTTAATCAAGTTACTGATTTGTAAAGAGGAAGGCAGAGGAAAGATTTTGCTGTTAATTCTGAGAAGCCTCTGGTTTTTCGGTCGTGTCGATCAGTAGGATTCGACTTAGAAGCTGTAAGAGGTATGGTTGGAAATCTTATGCGATTTCCTATAACTTTCATGAAGAACTCGTGAGTGGAAAACAACTGGAAGATGTTTTAAATTTCAGGTCAAGTTTATGGTAGAACAGGAAAGCGAATCTGAAAATAGCAGAAGTTTACTTTTTAAGGAGACAGTTTTCGAGGTATTTTTCGAAAAATCCTTTGGGAAATTCAATTTTATTTCTTTCGATAAGTTTTAGAGGGTTCAAAAAGGAAGAGTTTGGTATAAAGTACATCCTTTTTGGCTAAGTAATGAAGAAGTTATGATTGTGTGAAGTCAGGGTATGAAATCTGTAAAGTGCTAGAAAATAGATAGAATGGTTTTTGTAATTTTAAGGTTGAAATTCATGAGCTCGAGGTTCTAATGCTTGGTTTTGGTTTGTTTGATAGGCCAAGAGGAAATAGGTCAAGTGTACGGGCCAAGGTTCTAGTTCTAATGTTGTGAGTGACAAAACGAACTTCGAAACTGATTTATATGCTTGAATCATTCTTAAGGAAGCACATGACTTCTCTAGAACGAAATGACTTTAATGCTTTATGTTTTCTTTTGAACACATACTTATGAGCATACATGTTTTCCTACAAATGATTTCAAGTGCTCGTTGTGAGCCTAGATTTTTCCGATGAAATTTATATGTGAGCATATGTTTATTGATTACCGAAATTTAGTGAAAATGTTAAGATTTCAAGCAAGCATGTACTAGCAAGTATTATTGAAAGATTTTTAGTTTTATGAACAAGTTGAGTAAGCTTGAGTTTTTACGAAAGAAAAGATAGTAGGCATGTTCAAGTATTTTTATGTGTTATTCTGGGACTCGAATAAGTAAATGACTGAGACATTGAGCCTGAGGTTGTATAGACCATGTGCACATAGGTCATTCTCTGTTGTCGACGTTGAGTGTACTCCGTGACAATAATGCTGTCGTGAGTGTTGGGCGAGCCCCACTACGACAAAGACGATGGAAGTGTTGGGTGGGCCCCACTACATCGTAGAGTAAACGTTGGTTGTACTGAGCGTACCCTACATAACGTAGATTTTCATATGTTCTATATAGGTTAATATTATCGGTATGCCTTACGAGATATCTCATACTTGTTGGTTTTCTAGAAAAGTTATTATGATTACACGTTTACTCTTAACGCTTGATTACAGATGCATATGCTCATAAGTGTCAGGTGATATGATTTACGAGTTATAGATTTTAAACTCAGTCACTCACTGAGCTTCATAGCTCATTCTTTCAGTGTTTTCAAACTTTTTAGGTAGAGATCGAGCTCCTGGTGCCTGACATTCTGCTATAGTCTGCTGAAAGCTCCACGAGTTTGATATTTTGTGTGTGGGTGGTGTTGTATAGCAAGTCCATTTGTGTTGTAGTTAATTTTGAGGGGACTATGTAGTTATAGTTGTGTGTGCATTAGAAGTTGTGGTTGTGTAAACAATGGTTTGGCCTGTTTTTGGTTCTGATGCTCTTGCCCGTTTTAGTTTTCAAGAGAGACTTAAGAAGAGTTTCTCCTTACGTATGTTTAGTAGTTATCAAGTTTCCGTTGTGCTATGTTTAAAGTGTTCCATATGCAAGTATAGTATGTTTATCAGGTAAAACAGGATCAACAAGTATTGTTAAGAGGTAAACAATGTTTGTTGGCCTCACGCCATCTCCCGGGCTAAGTTAGCAGGTAGTATGGGAGGGGGTTTAACATTATGTCATAAAACTCGTGGTTTTGTAAACTGTATGTACATTCTATTTTGCAATAAACATGTTATTGAGGTTTATTCAGTAAAGATGAATTATGTTTTTTTTTGTAACCCTAATCAAATAAGAACGTTTGGCTACATGATGTATACTTGAAAGTTATGTGTGACATAAAAGTGGATTAAGTTCAAGTTATAGCCAGAACGGTCTATAGTATAGGGATAGGGTTGGGTACCTTATCTTGGAGACACTATGGACGCGACCCACTTTGTAAAGTACAAACGATATGATCCTGAATCGTTCATGTAGAGACATGCGAGTGAGGGCGTCCTCTGCAATGAGTTTGCATAAAACTGGATTGCGAAATAGTCACTTAGACTTTATAACCCCATTTATTATCTTAACTGACTATATTCATACGATGATCTAGTAACTTGATCTTAATCCTGAGCATGCTATAAGCTCCAGTTTATTCGAATTATCCTTAGATTTGCATGGGTGAGAGTGGCCTGAGATCGCCGACTCAATAAATCTCCCATTTTAGGGATAAGATTTGGTAGATAGATGGAAACACAATTCTGCAAGATGGAATTCACTCCTACCCGCTTCAGGGATTAGTAGAGAGGTTGTTCCCTTAAGTGCTGACTCTGGGTCTTGAACAAAGGGTCCACCCCTCTCATTCGTCCGAGATGTATTCGGTTTGTTGGTTGGACCACAAACCAATTATTCATTAGAGGATCGGTGAGACATAAAGAACAAGAAGTAATTACAGGGGTAAAATGGTTTATTTGATCCAGCTGTAACTATGAACGACCTATGAAGGATTGACTTTCTAATCATGGTTATATCGAGTGGACATATATATATTTACAGTGAGGAGAGTACAACCACTGAGCTTTTTTGGAGTGTCCCGGTGGTTAATGAATGTTGATTAACTAGGCTAAAGAGTTGGGTCAGTTAATCTCGTATCATTGGAGCTCATGATTGTAGGTCCATTAGGTCCCCTTGCTAGCTCAGACTAAGCCTTGTAACAATTTGAGAGAAAAGAATTTGAATTATTCAAATTCGATTTTGGGAGAAAACGTTAATTATATGCGGTATACTTAACGTGTCATAGATTAATTATGAATTAAACTATGATAAAGAAGAGGTGGACATATTTAAATATGATTTAAATATGGGTTTGGTTTAAAACATGAATAGGGATTCATGTTCGAACGTTCAATTTAAGAAATCGAGATTGGTTCAATTAATTAATTTGATATTTGATATTAAATTAAAATTATTTTATTAATTAATAAAATTATTTAACTAATTAAATTTAAAAAATTAATTTTAATTTAAAATTAATTTTATATTAATTTTGAATTAAAATAAAAAGAAAATTCAAATTCATATTTGAATTACAATTGGACAAAATTCACAAGTGTGTGACTCACCTTCTTTGTTTTTCAAATTCACACAAATTGCTCACCTCCTTCTATAATTAATCATAATCACTCTTGTGTTTTCTGTTTCTCCAAGCTTAAAAAGCTTATGGTTTTGTTTAATTGAAGAGGAATCAAGAGGATTGATAGAATTTGATAGAAAAATTGGTTTTCTGAATTTTTTAGGACCTTTTTCCCTTCTCTCTTCAAATTCTCTCAATCAAAGATCCCACAATATGTTTTAAGGACTGAGGATAGTAAGAAAGACACTAGAGGTGATCCACAACTAGTTTGTGCTCAAAGAAAGCCCATGGATTTGGAAAATTTTGAGTTAGAAAGGTATGTGTTCTTACTCTCTGTTTTTCCAATTTGAGCATGCTTTTTATTTTGTAAAATTTATTAACTTAAAGTGCTCAAGATCCTAAATTTTTTTCTCTTTCTTAATATGGACTCTTTCAATTGGTATCAAAGCAATTTTGAGCACTCAATTTGATTCAATTCGAGTTGTGGTGGATGTATTTTGAATTTGATTTTTCTGGGCATCTAAAGTAATTTTCAGGATTTGGCATTTAAATTGAGAATCAATTTGTGCTTTATTTTCTAATTGCTCAAGAGGGGTTGAGCATTAATGTGTGAATAAGGGTCTATAAAAGTTTCGAATCTATCTGAGTCCGAGAAGGTCGTTAATTTGAAGATAAAAGCTGAAAAGCTCACTGAAATACAAAATAGGGGGCTTCTGCGTTTTTTGTTTCTGCCTTTAGACCCAATGCACGAGTGCATTTTTGTTTCAAAAGGAAGAAGATAGTGATGACATCAACGTTCTATTGTATGACGTCAACAAGCTTGGTTCTTTGACTTTGACCGGTTCAAGATATTTTGGATCGGTTTGGCTCAATTTTAGTCCGATTCAGGTAGTTTCAGATCGATTTTGACTAATTTGAGCCCGGATTTGTTGTTTCGGAGGTATGTTTCATCAATTGGAGGAGGGTCACACTTACAAGAATTGCTAAGTGTTAGTAAATTCTTGACCAAAATAGCGATAACTAGAATGCTATAGGAATAAGAGTTATTCCGGTATTATCATTTTGTCAAGAATGTCTTGGTTCAGTGAAGGAGTGATTGACTGCCCCTTGGTAGCGGTTGCTCTGACTCACTGAAGTATCGTTGCAAGAACAAATAAATCTCCCATTTCAGGGATAAGATAGGGTAGATAGTTGGGAACATAGTTCTGCAAGATGGAATCCACTCATACCCGCTTTAGGGATTAGTAGAGAGGTTGTTCCCTTAAGTGTTGACTCCGAGTTTTGAACAAAGGGCCCACTCCTCTCATTGGCTTGAGAGGGGATCGGTTTGTTGGTTGGACCGCAAACCAATTGTTAATTAGAGGATCAGTGAGACTTAAAGAACAAGAAGTAATTACAGGGGTAAAACGGTTTATTTGACCCAGCTGTAATTACGAACGACATGTGAAGGATTGACATGCTAATCATGATTATATCGAGTGGAGAGATATATATCTACAGTGAGGAGAGTGCAAGCATTGAGGTTTAGTGGAGTGTCTCGGTGGTTAACGAATGTTGATTAGCTAGGCTAAAGAGTTTGACCAGTTAATCTCATATCGTTGGAGCTCATAATCTGTAGGTCCATTAGGTCCCCCTTACTAGCTCAGACTAAGCCTTGTAACAATTTGAGAGAAAAGAATTTGAATTGTTTAAATTTGATTTGGGGAGAAAACATTAATTATATGACATATAATTAACGTGTCATAGATTAATTATGAATTAAACTATGATAAAAAAGAGGTGGAAATATTTAAATATGATTTGAATATGGGTTCGGTTTAAAACATGAATAGGGATTCATGTTTGAACATTTGATTTAAGAAATCGAGATTGGTTCAATTAATTAATTTGATATTTGACATTAAATTAAATTTTTTATTAATTAATTAAATTAAAAATTGATTTTAATTTTATATTAATTTTGAATTAAAATTAAAAGGAAATTCAAATTCATATTTGAATTACAATTAAATTCACAATTGTGTGAATCACCTTCTTTGTTTCTAAAATTCACACAAATTACCCACCTCCTTCTATAATTAATCCTCATCACTCTCATGTTGTCTTCTTCTCCAAGCTTAAGAAGCTTATGGTTTTGTTTAATTGGAGAGGAATCAAGAGGATTAATGGGTTTGACAGAAAATTTGATTTTTTGATTTTTTGAGACCTTTGTCCATTCTCTCTTCAAATTCTCTCAATCAAGGATCCCACAATCTGTTCCAAGACCTTAGGATAGTAGGGAAGATACTAAAGATAGTCCACAACTAGTTTGTGGTCAAAGAAGGCCCGCGAATTTGGAGAATTTTGAGTTAGAAAGGTATGTGTTCTTACTCTCTGTTTTATCAGATTTGAGCATGCTTTTTATTTTGTAAAATTGATCAACTTAGAGTGCTCAAGATCCTTAATTGCTTCCTTTTTCTTAATATGGACTCTTTCAGAGGCCCTCTCAACTCTTGAGATGAACGACTTTGACTTCATGAGCTAGTACCAATAACTCTTGTTGATGTACTAGCATCATCAACAACTTTTGCTGATATACTGTTTAATTCATTTAACACGACCTTACTCATTGGTTTATGGTCCCTGATGTGATCCTCCTCTAAGAAGTGACATTTGTTGACACAAACACTCTATCTTCCTTAAGATCATAAAATAATTCAACTCTCTTTTCTTTTGGGTAGCCTACAAATAGGCATAATTTTGAACGATGTTTCAATTTCTTCGGGTTTGTCACAAGTAAAGGCGTTTCAGAAACACTTTTCGACGGAACGTTGTTTAAAATGTAAACTGCAGTCTCCACTACATAACCCCAAAACGAGTCAGGGAGATGAACATAACTCATCATCGACCGAACCATGTCTAACATGGTTCTATTTCTCATTTTCGATACACCATTCTGTTGAGCTATACCAAGCGTTGAGAGTTGGGGCGTGATTCCATGTTCTATCATATAGTCCTGAAATTAAGGTCAATATACTTTCCACCTTGATCGAATCAAAATGTTTTAATTGATTTACCTAAATGGTTCTCAACCTTAGTCTTGAACTCCTTGAACTTTTCAAGTGCTTCGGACTAGTGATGCAATAGGTAAATATACCCATATCTTAAATAATCTTCTACAAAAGAGATGAAATATCCATACCCTCCTCTCGTTTTAACACTCATCGAACCACAAATTTCTGAATTTATAAGCTCCTAGGGCTCCTTGGCTTTATAATATTTTTCAGTAAAAGGCCTTTTGGTCATTTTGCTGAAGGGATCGTATCCCGTAGCGGAAGCGTTGGAATCGCTTTTGCATGCAATTACATTGTTGAATTATGCACAAAAGAGAAAATAAGGCTAAGAATAAATGAGAAGAGGAGGAAGATTACATTTGAAGAAAACTCTTATTATAATCCTTCTCCAATTGCTCTCGATCTCAACGATCAACTTGAACACTTCCAGCAGGTCTTCTTCGTTGTTCGCTAGGAGAGAGAGAATGGTGAAATTCCTTTTGGATTTTTGAGAGAGAATGGTATGTAGAGAGAATTTGAGTGATTTGGAAATCCCTATTTCTAAAATTGTGACCATCAAGTTCCAAAATGCATCTAGATGCATTCTTATATAGGGAATGAGGGTCGAGATAACTTCTTACACCCATTATCCAACTAAATGCATAAATTATGCATTATGCAAATCACATTTGTATAATTGCATAATATAAGGTATCTCATACCTTATTATGCAAATCATATTTGCATAATTGTATTATTGAATCTTATTAGTGTTGGATTTTATGTCCTAAAACTCGTGGTTTGTAAACTAAAAGTATATTCTATTTTGCAATAAAGATGTTATTGAAATTTATTCAGTAAATGTGTTATTGAATAAAGTGAATTGTGTATTGTGTAACCTTAACCCAATAAAGAACCCTTGGTTATAGGATGAATACTTGAACTTTATATGTGACATAAAAGTGGATCAAGTTCAAGTTATAGCCAGAACGGTCTATAGTATAAGGATAGGGTTGGGTACCATATCCTGGGGACACTATGGACGCGACCCACTTTGTAAAGTACAAATGATATGATCCTAAATCGTTCATGTGGAGACATGTGAGTGGGGGCATCCTATGCAATGAGTTTGCATAAGACTGGACCGCGAAATAGTCACTTAGACTTTATAACTTCGTTTACTGTGTTAACTGACTATATTCATACGATGACCTAGGTAATTCGATCTTAATCCTGAGCGTTCTATGAACTCCTGTTTATTCGGATTATCCTTAGATTTGCATGGGTGAGAGTGACCCGAGATTGCCGACTCAATAAGCCTCCCATTTCAGGGATAAGACCGGGTAGATAGCTGGAAACATAGTTCTACAAAATGGAATTCACTCGTACCCGCTTTAGGGATTAGTAGAGAGGTTGTTCCCTTAAGTGCGTCCGGGTCTTGAACAAAGGGCCCACCCCTCTCATTGGCCCGAGAGGGATTTGATTTGTTGGTTGGACCACAGACCAATTGCTTATTAGAGGATCAGTGGGACTTAAGGAACAAGAGGTAATTACAGGGGTAAAATAGTAATTTTGACCCAGCTGTAATTAAATTAAAACATGCATTTAATTATATCATAACTCTTATAATATAATCTATCATGCAAATTATATATTATAAGACCTGTAGGCAACATTTGCCTCATATTTCTTGACCCTGTTCAAAGATTGGAAATTCTGTAGCTCATTGAGGAGGGTAGTCAGAGTGTAGCTAAAGGTTTAGAATGACCGCCACCGAAGGTTTAGAATGACACCCTAAAGGTTTAGAATGACCACCACCGAAGGGTGAACAGAACACTCATTCTCTAGGACGAGACTTTCTCGATCAGACCCTAATCCCAGAATAACTCTTATTCCATTAGGCGTCCAATTACCATTGTTTGGTCGAATTCATTAACACTTAACGAATTCTGTGAGTGTCACCCTCAATCTTTAAGTTTCCAAGCATCCATCTAAACAATAGCCACCGAAGGGTGAACCAAGAAGGAAAACCAACCAGGAAACTGTATCCCTTTCGAGAATCCCGGTGTTCCGACTCCCATGATCAGGCCCTCCGAAGGGATTGTCTGGTCCAGGCCAAACTAGCAGGCGGATCATAGGCGTCTCACGGTGTGAATCGAAAGAAGAGACTGTGGATCTCGTTTTCACAAGTCCCGCTCCCACTCACTATAAGTACTCTCTCCATCCACGATGATATTGACCTATACAAATGCCACCCGAAGGGGGACGCTCCCATTTGCGCCACGAGGCCGAGTATAGATCTCACGGTGCGGACTTAACGGAGATTTGTGGTTGGAAATTCAAATGTATCTCATACACTCTATTTCCTCCCACTCAGCACTTTAATTTTAATAGGGATTGACCTAGATAAACCAAATTAAAATTTACCTAAGTCTACCAATATAACTCTTATATGGTATTAACCTAAGTCTATAATCACATTATAACTTAGGTCTATGTGAGTAAATTAAAACACTTTTAATTAACGACACTCACGATAAGTATAATCTAAGAATCTTCGGACCGAATTCACTCCAGTGTCGGTTTCTGTGTAGGGGTGTTCATAAGCGTCAACTTAAATACCACTTTTTAACAAAACCTTCCTTAGACAGAGTTACTAATCAGTCTCCATTCATAGACTAAACTTTGATTTCCTAATTTCTAATCTCATTAGAAAATAGAAAACCTAAGTCTAATTATTCGAGTTCTAAACTCTTTAAAACTAATAATTAACTTAGGTTGCATGCATTTCTATGTCATAGTGTTTGATCATCCATCACATGAATAACTATATATTATAACATAATATTATCCATCACATGAATATAAATGCATGAGCATACTTTAATTTAAAAAATATAACACTTATATTAATTAAATTAAACATGCAATTAATTATATTATAACTCTTATAATAAAACCTATCATGCAAACTATATATTTAATTAGGGGCAATTATTTAATAAATAAAATTAATATAACTTTTATATAAATATTATTTAATGAAATAATTAAATAAAAAAAAATACATTTTACATTTAATAAAAATGAAAAAATCGAAAATAACTGCCCATTATCTCCTTGTGCCCACGTTATCGCGAAACTGAAGCTGGAACTGCCAACTATGCGTGTGGCGTTGCAACGCCGTGGGCAGCGTTGCAACGCTGCCGCGTCCAGTGTTGAGGCATTCGTGCTCCACGTCGTGGCGTTGCAACGCTGCTCTGCAACCAAGCCAGCGCCCGCAAGGATAGCGTTGAGACGCCGATGAACAACGTCTCAACGCCATCGGCGAGCAATGAAACACACTTTTGCTTTTTCTTCACCGAATTTGCCTTTTAGCCCGATTTCTTCACAAAGAACTCTTGCCACCAACGACACGGACTTACATACTCGATTTATTTTCTAAATTGCCCAAAAAACACGGGCCCCTTACATTTGATCTCATCAAATAGAAAATAAATCTAAAAAGTGTCAAAAATCGAAACATCTAAAATTGCAAACTAGCATTCATCTCATGAATTCAAAGTAAATTACCCACCTATTTTAACAAAAAAAATCAGTGCATAATGAAGAACCATCGAAATGTATCTGATACCAATTGAAGGGAATGAAGTAACTTACTTGTTGAAGACCCTCTTCAAGAACTCCTTTCCAGAAAATCACGAACCCTTCGCGAAGAACCCGATCTCAACGAACTCGTTCTCTTTACTCGATCAAGAACCGACCACAACCACTAAAAGCTTCTCGGTTGTTCTTCCTTTGGAAAGAAGGAAGTTTGTGGGAACTTCTTGATTTTGGAGAGGGAGGAGAGTTGAGAGAAAGGTTGAGAGAATTCTCTTCTTCTCTTTGATGAAAATCAAAAAATGAGAGAGTGAGCTTACAATCCCTTCTTGCAAAGGGTTTAAATAGTGGAATTGATGGAGTTAAAATCTCCACATAATTACCACTTTACCACAACCATAGGTTATGCAAATCTCATTTGCATAATCACATAATATAAGATATCTCATATCTCATATTGCAAATCTCATTTGCAATAATTGTGGATTAATTAAATTGAATCACATCAAATTTAATTTCTCTCAATTAAATTTCTCCAATTAGCCCTAATTCAACAATTAGGCTAACCTATAGTTTATTATGAATCTCATTCACATTAAACTATATATTATATCATTCATATCTCATATAAATGACATAAATGTCTTTAAGTGAAATTGAACACTTCAATTTCATACCAAAACATAAATCCTTCTTTTAACCCAGATTGAGCCAACCGAGGGACCTAATGGACCTACAGTGATGGGCTCCAATGATCGAGATTAACCTGTCAAACTCTTTGACCCGGTTAATCAACATTCATTAGCTACGGTAACACTCCACTATAGCCCGTAGCTACACTCCCGTCAGTGCAAAATATTACGTGTCCACTGATATAACCAATGCCCAAGAGTCGACCCTTCACAGGTTGTTCGTAGACACGGTTGGGTCAAATTACCGTTTTACCCCTGTGTCTACCTCTTGTTCCTTAAGTCTCCATTGCTCCTCTAATGAACAACATATAGTGATGGTCCAACCATACACAACACCCTTCTCGGGCCAGTGAGAAGGTGGGTGCCCGTTGTCCAAGCCCTGGAGACAACACTTAAGGGAACAAATACTTAAGGGAACAACCCCTCTAGTTTCCCTAAAGGCGGGAACGAGTGAATTCCATCTCGCGTAGTTAAGTACTCAGCTCCCTACTTGGTCCTGTCCCGAGAAGATAGGCATATTGGGCGAGTAATCGTGACCACCCTCACCCGTATTAGCCAAAGGACGGACTCCCGCATGTGAGTCCGTAACATGCCTCGGGATTCGTGTCGAGTCACTAATGGTCATCTACGATATTATTAGTCCCATCACAATCTGTGTTACATCGGTGAGGTCTAATAATTCACGGTCCCGATCTTGTACAATCTCATTGCACAGATGCCCTCACTCGCATGTCAACCACATGAACGAGTCGGATCACCTCGTTTGTATCTAATACAAAGCGAGTCGCATCCACAGATGTATCCGTGGATTAGGTCTCCAACCCTATCCATATCAGAGACCATTCGGGTCATTAACTCGAACGTGATCCTCCCCGTGTGTTTCACTACACACCGCTTCAAGTTCTAGTTCTCTCATAAATTCAATGACCACGGAGCTTAGTTTATTGGAAAAGTTTATAAATATTGCGAGACACAAAGTGATGAAATAAATAACTCTTATTAATTTCAAACTGTATATTACAAACACGAGATTAGGACAAAAATCCCAACAAATGCATCATACGTCCGAAACCCTTGAAAAGTTCAAAGAGTATAAGGCAGAGGTTGAGAACACATTAGGTAAAACGATTAAAACGCTTCGATCAGATCGAGGTGGAGAGTACATGGATTTGAGATTCCAAGACTATATGATAGAACATGGAATTATATCCCAACTCTTAGCGCCCGGTACACCTCAGCAAAATGGTGTATCTGAAAGGAGAAATAGAACCCTGTTAGACATGGTTCGATCCATGATGAGCAATGCTCAACTGCCTAGTTCGTTTTGGGGATATGCAGTAGAAGTTGTTGTTTATATTTTGAACATGGTTCCCTCTAAGAGTGTTTCAGAAACACCCATGAGTTATGGAAAGGGCGTAAAGGTAGTTTTCGTCATTTCAGTCAGGATTTGGGGATGTCCGACACATGTGTTGGTGTCCAATCCAAAGAAATTGGAATATCGTTCAAAATTATGCCTATTCGTAAAATACTCCAAAGAAACGAAAGGTAGTATGTTCATCCTCAAAAGGACAAGGTGCTTGTGTTGACAAACGCCACGTTCCTAGAGGAAGACCACATGAGAGATCATCAGCCTCATAGCAGGATTGTCTTGAGTGAAATTTCTAGGGAAGCTACAGATAAATCAACAAAAGTTGTTGATCAAGCTGGTCCTTCTCAAGAGTTGAGAATGTCTCGACATAGTGGGAGGGATATTAGACAACCCGACTGTTACATGGGTTTGATTGATGATGGCGTTGAGGATCCATTGACCTATAAACAGGCAATCAATGATATAGATAGGGACCAATGGATTAAAGCCATGGACCTCAAAATGGAGTCAATGTACTTCAATTCAGTCTGGGAACTTGTAGATCAACCAGATGGTGAAAGACCTATCGGTTGCAAGTAAATCTATAAGAGAAAACGAGATCAAGCTGGTAAGGTGCAAACCTTTAAGGCTCGACTTGTGGCAAAGGGTTATACCCAAAGGGAAGCGGTGGACTATAAAGAAACCTTCTCCCCAGTTGCCATGCTTAAGTCCATTAGAATACTCTTGTCCATTGCCACGTTTTATGACTATGAAATTTGGCAAATGGATGACAAGACAATCTTTCTTAATGGCAATATTGATGAGAGTATCCATATGGATCAACAAGAGGGGTTCTTAGTTCAGGGTCAAGAGCAAAAGGTTTGCAAGTTTAAACGATCCATCTATGGATTGAAACAACCTTCTAGATCCTGGAATATAAGATTTGATATTGCGATCAAATCTCATTGCTTTGAACAGAATATTGACGAGCCTTGTGTTTACAAGAAGATAGTCAATACCACTGTAGCTTTCTAAGTTCTATACGTAGACGATATCTTGCTCATTGGGAATGATGCAGGATTCTTGACTGGCATTAAGAAATGGCTAGCGACCCAATTCCAAATGAAAGATTTGAGAGAGGCTCAGTTTGTCCTTGGAATCCAAATTGTTCGGGATCGTAAGAACAAAACACTACTACTGTCTCAGGCATCTTATATTGACAAGATGTTGGTTAGATATAAGATGCAGAATTTCAGGATCATTATCTTTCAGGCATGGAATTCATTTGTCTAAGGAACAGTGTTCTAAGACACCTCAAGAAGTTGAGGATATGAGACGCATTCCCTATGCATCAGCTGTCGGTAGTCTAATGTATGTCATGCTATGTACTCGACCCAACATATGCTATGTCGTGGGAATTGCCAGCAGGTATCAATCCAATCCAGGATATGATCACTGGACAACTGTTAAGAATATCCTCAAGTATCTTAGGATAACAAAGGACTATATGCTTGTGTATGGCGCAAACGATCTGACCCTTGCAGGATACACTGACTCTGATTTTCAGACTGATGTAGATTCGAGGAAATCCACATCAGGATCAGAGTTCACTCTTAATGGAGTAGCTATAGTATGGAAGAGTATAAAGAAAGGTTGTATTGCTGACTCCACCATGGAGGTTGAGTACGTCACAACTTGCGAAGTAGCGAAGGAGGTAGTATGGCTTAGGAAGTTCTTGACTGATTTGGAAGTTGTTCCAAATATGAATTTTCCTATCATCATTTATTGTGATAATAGTGGTGCAGTGACAAATTCTAAAGAACCTAGAAGCCATAAACGCGGAAAGCACATAGAGCGCAAATGTCATCTCATTAGGGAGATTGTGCAACGAGGAGACGTGATCGTCACGCAAATCGCTTCGGAGCACAACATTGTTGATCCGTTTACAAAGACCCTCACGGCTAAAGTATTTGAGGGACACCTAGAGAGTCTAGGAGTACGAGTTGTACAATGGGCAATTTTTCTTTGCTCAGCATGTTTTACTCCACTTGCGTTTTAGTCCAAGTGGGAGTTTGTTGGGTTTTATGTCCTAAAACTGGTGGTTTTGTAAATTGAAAGTATATTCTATTTTGCAATAAAGATGTTATTGAAATTTATTCAGTAAATGTGTTATTGAATAAAGTGAATTGTGTATTGTGTAACCTTAACCCAATAAAGAACCCTTGGTTATAGGATGAATACTTGAACTTTATATGTGACATAAAAGTGGATCAAGTTCAAGTTATAGCCAGAACGGTCTATAGTATAAGGATAGGATTGGGTACCTTATCATGGGGACACTATGGATGCGACCCACTTTGTAAAGTACAAACGATGTGATCCTAAATCGTTCATGTGGAGAGATGTGAGTGGGGGTGTCCTATGCAATAAGTTTGCATAAGATTGGACCGCGAAATAGTCACTTAGACTTTATAACTCCGTTTACTGTCTTAACTGACTATATTCATACGATGACCTAGGTAACTCGATCTTAATCCTGAGCATTCTATGAACTCTTGTTTATTCGGATTATCCTTAGATTTGCATGAGTGAGAGTGGCCCGAGATTGTCGACTCAATAAGCCTCCCAATTCAGGGATAAGACCGGGTAGATTGCTGGGAACATAGTTCTGCAAGATGGAATTCACTCCTACCCGCTTTAGGAATTAGTAGAGAGGTTGTTTCCTTTAGTGCGTCCAGGTCTTGAACAAAGGGCCCACCCCTCTCATTGGCCCGAGAGGAATTCGATTTATTGGTTGGACCACAAACCAATTGTTCATTAGAGGATTAGTGGGACTTAAGGAACAAAAGGTAATTACAGGGGTAAAATGGTAATTTTGACCCAGCTGTAATTACGTACGTCCTGTGAATGATCGACTTACTAGTCATGGTTATATCAAGTGGACAGAAATATTTCTACAGTGAGGAGAGTGCAACCATTGGATTTTAGTGGAGTGTCCTGGTAGTTAACGAATATTGATTAGCTAGGCTAAAGAGTTTGGTTGGTTAATCTCGTATCGTTGGAGCTCATGATTTGTAGGTCCATTAGGTCCTCCTTACTAGCTCGGACTAAGCCTTGTAACATTTTGAGAGAAAAGAATTTGAATTCTTTAAATTCGATTTTGGGAGAAATCGTTAATTATATGTGATATATTTAACGAGTCATAGCTTAATTATGAATTAAACTATGATTAAAAAGATGTGGATATATTTAAATATGATTTAAATATTGGTTCGATTTATAGCATGGATAAAGATTTATGTTCGAAAAATCGATAAGGATTGAGCAATTTATTTACTTTAATATTTGATATTAAATTAAATTAAAAATTAATTATTTAATTAGTTAAATTAATTTTAATTAAAAATCATTTTAATATTGATTTTTGAATTAAAATTAAATAAAAAATCAAGGATTTTCATGGATTGCAACTTGCCAAATTGCCCAAGATGAGTCATTTTCAAAATTCACCAAAATTGGTCACCTCCATCTCAATCCATCCTCATCACACTTGAGTTGTCACTCTAATGAAGCTTGATAAAGTTTTATTTAATGGTGTTTTGAGAGAATTTTTTAAAAATTGAAGAAAAATTCTGTTTTGTGACCTTTGAGTCATTTTCTTCCAAATTCTCTCAATCTAGGATCCCACAATCCGTTCCAAGGCCTGAGTATAGTAAGGAAAACACTAGCGGTGGTCCTCGAAGTGTTCATGTTGCAAATCTTCCACCATGTGAAGAGAATTTGATCTTCAAAGGTGAGTTTTTTAACTCCCAGTTTTTTCAACTTTGAGCATGCATTTTATTTCGCAAAATTGATCAACATAGAGTGTTCGAGATCCTAAATTGCTTCTGCTTTCTTAATTTAGACTCTTTCAATTCAATTTTGCTCTCAAATTATTCATTTCCTCTAAAATTTAATATGAAACAATTTCATACTAAAATAGTATTTGAAAATTGATCATAATATAGAATATAGTTTGTTATGAATCATAACAACAAACTATATATTATATCGATTATCTCACAAATAACCGATATAACTTCCATTTACGAAATTGACCACTTCATGTTCGCTCCAAAACTTTATACCCTCAATATATCCATGTTGAGCCAACGAAGGGACCTAATGGACCTAGAGTTCATGAGCTCCAATGATACATGGTGAACTAATCAAACTCTTTGACCCGGTTGACCAAAATTCATTAACTACGAGTCACTCCACTATAGACTCGTAGCTGCACTCTCCTCACTGTAGGACAAGTTGTGTCCATTGACTTAACCAATGTCCATGAGTCGACTCTTCACATGTTGTTCGTAATTACAACTGGGTCAAATTACCGTTTTACCTCTGTGATTACCTCTTGCTCCTTAAGTATCACTAATCCTCTAATGAACAACTAGTTGTGGTTCTACCATAAATAAAGTCCCTTTCGGGCCAATGAGAGGGTGGGGTCCCATTGTTCATGTCACACCCCCTCCCGAACTACCTGCTACTTAGCCCGAAAGGCGGCGTGAAACTAACAGACATTGTTTACCTCTTAACAATACCTGCTAACCCTGTATTCCTGATAAACATACTATGTTCGCATATGGAACATTTTAACATAACACAGCAGAAACTGGACAACTATTAAACATACACAAGGAGGAACCCTTCATAAGTCTCTCTTGGAACCTAAAAGTCAAGTGCATCAAAACAACACAAGACAACTCATTGTTTATACAACCGCTAATGTACAAGACTTCTATAGCTACATAACGACTTCCTATACAACACCAGCCACGTACAAACTAACAATTTATGAACTTCCAGTGAGACTATGGCGGGATGTCAGTACAGAGAGCTCGATCTCTACGAAAAGGTTTGAAAACATTGAAAGAATGAGCTAAAGAGCTCGGTGAGTGTCTACCTTTAAAACATTATAAGCTCACAGGTGAATCATAATAATGGCAGATTATAAGTAGAACATAGCTTAACATTTGTTTGTAAACATAAACAACCATGCTTCCAATTCTGAGTTTTAAGTCACCACTTGTGCATAGCACACAACTCGAAATGTACTAACTTATCGAGGGTAGATAGATCAATAATATAATAGCTCATAACAATAAAACACATGACATGACTCCACATCAAACCATAGAGGTGGTAGAGTTACATTTTTATTCCAATAAGTTTCATACCTCTCTCTCTCTCTCACGTGCGTGCGTGGAATACCTTTAGTCGTTTGGTTTTCCCTAATACCTTCTCTATGTCCTTCATATTAAGGTAAAACCATATACTACCCAAATACCTTCTCATTGTCCTTCAGTATTTAGGTAAAATCATTTACTTCCCGGATACCTTCTCATTGTCCTTGATGATCGGAATATCATGATTCATTCCCCTAAGTACCTTCTCGAATGTCCTTCATGTTAGGGGTTAATCAAGATCAAGGCATAACTTGTTTACCATGGAAATCATGTCTTTATAACACATACAACAATTTCTTGACAATTTCATATTATCATCCAAATATGTTTCCAAGTGGATTTACACAAAACATTCTCTAAAGGAAAGCATACTTTCATAATTTAGTTTCCATACTTTGATTTATAGTTACAACTAATTCAAAGCATGCTTAGGTTCCATCATGAACCTTATGTTAGAAAACTCCATGAAGCCATTCACAACTAGTTCAAACAAGATGTAATTATCAACACTTATGTTCATGAAGAAAAACATAGGTCAAACATAGTTCTAAGATAGAGTCACTCACGAGTATTAGAATTGGAACCTTGGCTTGTAAACTTGACCTATTTGCTCTTGGCCTGTCAAACAAGCCAAATCAATCATTAGAACCTTGAGCTCATGATTTTTGACCTTAAAACTTGCAAGAAAACACACATTCAAATTTCCAGCATTTTCATATTTTTCTGCCCTGAATTCAGACAGCCATAACTTCTTCATTACTTATCCAAAAATAATGTAATTTATACCAAACTCTTCCTTTTTGAACCCTCTAAAACTCTTATGAAGACATGAAAATGAGATTCCTAACGTATTGGTTAGAAATTACCTCAGTAGCTTAACCCCTAAAATGAATCTGCTGCTGTTCCAGATTTCACTTCCTGCTGCAACCCGAAACTTAACCTGAAGATTACAACATCTTCCAATCATTTTCTTCTCACGATTCCTTCACGAAATTTGTAGGAAATTGAATAAGCTTTCTAACCATACCAATTAGAGCTTCTAACTCCAAGAATACAGATCAGAACAACCAAAACATCAGAGACTTCCCAGATTTGACAGCAAATTCTGTCTTCTGTCTTCCTCTTAACAAAACAGTACGTTAACTTCAGTATTAGCTCGAGCTTCCTTCACAAATTTTGTTCCAAATTGAGTTAACTTTCATGTATCAAAACTCAACTCTTACCTCTTCTTATTGAGCTCGAAAAGACCAAAACATCAGAGCTGGTCTGAGTTGATCACCTTGCTGCTATATAGTTAAGCTTTGAGTTCTCCTTCTTTCTTCTGCAATTCCAGCTCCAAACTCACGAAAATGGCTTCCTTTTTCTTCCTTTCTCCTTCTCCCACGAAGCTTCAACTTTGGTTTTGATAAATGAAGAAGAAAATTGAGAAGATAAAGCCATTTTATAAACCAAGGAGGCAAAGTTTGTCTTTTTCCCTTTTGCTTTTTCTTTTCTTTTTCCTTTTCTTTTCCTTTCCTTTATCCCTTTCTTTCTTTTCTTTTATTTCCTAAACAAAACAAAACACAATATTATATCCATTCAATACATGATGCACCTAAAACTTCTCCAAATTGCTAATGATTTGAACTTACTTCAATGAAACTTTTAATATGCTTATTTCAATGTTTACCTATCCCTTAATGAAGTTTAGACACATTGTAGCTCCAAATTCAATAGATTCCCAAATTCGATCACGACATCGTTTAGTGCAACCTATACGATTTTGCATATTTCAAAACATCATGAACGAGTGCTCAATGATAAAAGAGAATAGGGTTTAGGGCTTACAATTTTCTACCCCTTAAGAGGAATTTCACCCCTCGAAATTCAAAGACGAAAAAGTTGTGGGTACTTTCCTTTCATTGTGTCTTCGCTTTCCCATGTTGCTTCCTCGACGTCGTGATGTCTCCAACGAACCTTCACGAGTGAGATCGATTTCTTTTTCAAAACTTGTTCTTTCCTGTCGAGGATTTGAACTGCATCCTCTATGTAACTTATGTCTTCTTTCAACTCAACCGATTGTGCTTGCAACACATGTGTCGGATCTGGATAATACTTCCTGAACATGAACACATGAAAAACATCATGTACTCAAGATAGTTCTCTGCTGGTCACTCTAGTCACGTAGGGTCGCGGCTTAATTCGCCAGATTCTTCGGATAAGGACCAATATATCTAGGACTTAACTTACCTTTCTTGCCAAAACGAAGGACACCTCTCCACGGAGATAACATCAAGAATACTTGATCTCCGACCTGGAATTCTAAATCCTTTCGTCGCTTATCTGCATAACTCTATTGACGATCTTGTACTACCTTCAGATTTTCTCTGATTACCTTAATATTATCCGTCGTAACTTGTACTAACTCAGGACCGATTAGCTTCCGCTCTCCTACTTCATTCTAACATACGGGCGTTCTACTCGACCTTCCATACAGAGCCTCAAATGGTTCTATGCCAATACTTGACTGATAGCTGTTATTATAAGCGGATTGCATAAGTGATAGGTGTGTATCACAACTACCCTTAAATTGAAGGACACATGCTCTCAACATATCCTCTAGGGTCTGGATGGTCCTCTTTAACTGACCATCTATCTGAGGATGGAACGCTATACTAAATTTCAACTTTGTCCCCATAGCCTTCTGTAAACTAAGCCAAAACTTAGAAGTAAATCTTGGATCCCTATCTCAAAACTATGGACACTTTGGCACTCGTGATTGACTTACAATTCTTTCGACATATAGCTCAATAAGCTGATCAAGTGTAAACGTCGCTTAAATCGGTATAAACCGTGCTGTTTTAGTGAGTCTATTCACCATTACCCAAATACCATCATGTTCACTAGAAATATATGGTAATCCAAACAGAAAATCCATAGTGATATGCTCCCATTTCCATTCCGCGACCGCAATGGATTAAGGAGTCCTCCTGTCTCTCTGTCTAATCTGGTTAACCAGTTGGCAGATCAAACATTATCAACATAATCAGCTACCTCTCGCTTCATCCCATGTCACCAATACGTTCCCTTTCAATGTCTTATACATCTTGGTGCTTCCTGGATGCCTAGCGTAAGCTGAACTGTGAGCTTCCTCTGGAATAGCATCTTTAAGCTCACTAAAACATGGAACACACAGTCTTCTCTGCCTCTCTATGGTTCATCTGGTCTCATCTTAAATTCCGCCTCTGGGCCCTGTTTGGACTTTCCAAACATTTCCTACAAGTTACTATCCTCTGGTTGTCTTCTCACAACCTTTGCTATGTGTGAAGACCTGACCTGGAACAGAGCTAAAAGACTCCTTGAACTCTCAGCATTGACAACTGCCTTAGAACCCCTTAGAGTACTTAAAATGTTGCTCGAATACCATACAAGGCGTCCCCTAGGAAGTCTTGACTTCCTACTCAAAGCATCTGTTACCACATTCGCCTTTACCTGGATGGTATTCTATAGTACAATCATAATCTTTAATCGATTCTAACTATCTTCTTTGTCTCACATTTAACTCCTTCTGATCAAAGATATATTTGAGACTCTTATGATCCATGTAAATGTGACACCTTTCACCCAACAAGTAATGTCTCCGGATCTTGATTGCTAAAACAACTGCTACTAGCTCGAGATCATGGGTAGGGTAATTACATTCGTGCTTTTCAATTGTCTTGACGCATAAGCAATTATTTTTCCTTCTTGCACGAGCACAAACCCTAAACCTTGCCTCGAGGCGTCACAATAAATTACATACTCTATTCCCAAGTCTGGAAGTGTCAAAATAGGTACTCAGTAACTAACCTCTTTTTCACTCTTTAAAACCACATTTCACACTCATCTAACCATTCAAACTTAGCATTCTTCCTTGTCAAAACTGGTAATGGTAATGCTAATCGTGAGAAATCCTCAACAAACCGTCTGTAGTATCCTCGCCACGCCTAGAAAACTACGTACCTCTGTCGCACTAACTAGTCTCTCCAAGTTGTCCACAACTTTCACTTAATTTGGATCCATACTAACACCATTTGTTGAAACATCATGCCCCGAAACACTACAGATTCAACCAAAACTCACATTTGGTGAATTTAGCATACAAATCGCTTATCTCGTAGTGTTTGTAGAATAATCCTCAAATGTTCCTCATGAGGTTTCCTATCAATTGAGTAAACGGTATATCATCAATAAATACTATCACGAACTGATCCAAATACTAGTGGAATATCATATTCATGAGGTCCATGAAAACTGTTGGTGCATTCGTTAAATCGAATGACATTACTAAATGTTCATAATGTCCATATTTGGTTCTGAATATTGCCTTAGGAATATTTGTTTCCCTACCTTTAATCGATGGTATCCTGATCTCAAATCAATCTTAGAAAACACTGATGTTCCTCTTAATCGGTCAAACAAGTCATCTATATCGGTTAAAGGATACTTGTTACGTGTCGTGACTTGGTTAATCGCTTATAATCAATGCATAATCTAAGGGTACCATCTCTTTTCTTTACAAATAACACTTGAGCTCCCGGGGGTGATACACTAGGTCCGTGTATCCTTTATCAACTAGTTCTTGTAATCGCATCTTCAACTCCTTGAGCTCACTTGGAGCCAGATATACAGACGCTTAAGAAATAGGTGCTATTCACTGGTAGCAATTTAATAGTGAACTCAACTTCCCTATCGTGTGGCAACCACGACAGCGATCTCTTGGAAAAACATCAAGAAATTCGTTCACAACAAGAACATCTTACGGTTTTAGTTTTTCTTCCCTGCACCTCCACTACGTGTGCAAGAAATGCCATGCAACCTTTCCTCAACAACTTTTCACTTTTAATCTTTTAATGTCAAATCAAGCTCGTAGGAATAATCTTCCTTTCACCCTTGAAAACCACTCCAAATTAATCCTGGTTTCTTGAAAACAACTTCCTTTCTATTTAGCACCACTGGTGCCTCTCTGCAGCCTCATGGAACTCTTGGTCTCAACTGTGCAGGACCCAACTCCTGGTCGGTCCCGGTCCTCTGTGTGGCTACTCTAAGTTGTGGGCAATCCCTCTTAAAATTTCCCTCGGTTGCCTACATTGGTAACACACATTAACACTAACCGGACATTGGCCTCGGTGATTCTTACCACAATTTATACACGGAGTTCTCCTTGTTGCACTTGCAATGAACTCTGTATTGTCGGTGGTCTTCTTGTGGATCTGGCAGATTGACTAGGTGCTCTTTGACTTTGCCTCGATAGGCGCCACTAACATTCGTTTACCTCGATGTCCGCCGCCACTTCGACTTTTAAAGTCCTCGACGACTCAAAACATTCACTCCAGGTGTGAATCGTCGCTGCTCACGACCACGGAAACTGCTCGTCGGTGAAGGCCCTTGAGTAGGCTCCACCACTGTTTGTGCCTCTCGTTATACTCTGCTCAACACGTAGAGAACTCTCTACAAGCGGGGAAAAGTTAGCACACTTTGCAATGCTCGTGGATCGGGTTCGTATCTCGGGGCGTAACCCTCTTTCAAATCTCCGACACTGTCACTCTCAGATGCCATAATCACACCAGCATACCGTGATAGCTCGGTGTACCATCTCTCATACTCAGCCACTGAAAGTGGCCCTTGCTTTAGTTCTAAAAAAAAAAATTCATCCCTCTTTGCCTCACGTTACGTGCTAGGGTAATATTTATCTTCGAATATGCCTCTGAATGTTTGCCAATCCAGAGTACGTGCATCACTCCGTCTGGCTAAAATCGATTTCCACCATCCTCTCGCTTCTTCCTCTAATAGGAATGTGGCTAGCTTGACTTTGCTCCTCGTGAGCAACTCATTACACCAAAACATTTTGTAGCATATTCTCGCCAAACTTCTAGCATCACCGGATCTATGGAACCATCAAACACTTTGTGGCTCCTAATTTCTTGAGACGTTCTATTCTATACACCTTTTTTTTTTTTTTTTTTTTTTTTTGATCACTTGGCCCGCTCTCTCTCGCCCACCCGCCCGTGTGAGAAACTAACATGTTGCTCAACCGTAACCTCGATTTGGACTCTCGGGGCACTAGATCCCCTCTCATTGGCCTTGGGTAGGATCCTCGCATCCCGCCTGATCCTGCCAAATACGTAAATGCGCTAGTACGTGGTGGCATGACTCCAATAACATATCAATATACTAGACTTACTATGGATATCTAACTCCCATACACGATTACTAAACTTCTATTCACATTTTAGCCCTAATCGGACTTACTCTTATTCTTACTTGGACCATACCTTACTAGTTCGATCTGAACTAACTCAATAACTTGTTATGACTTTTACTTTGTTCTCGAGCTAACTTGCCTGTCTCATTCCCATGGAGCTAATCGCTCACGATACAAGTTGTCACACCCCCTCCCGAACTACTCGCTACTTAGCCCGAAAGGCGTGAAACCAACAGACATTGTTTACCTCTTAACAATACCTGCTGACCTCTCAGATTCTGATAAACATACTATGTTCGCATATGGAACATTTTAACATAACACAATGATAGAAATCGGACAACTATTAAACATACACAAGGAGGAACCCTTCATAAGTCTCTCTTGGAACCTAAAAGTCAAGTGCATCAAAACAACACAAGACAACTCATTGTTTATACAACCGCTAATGTACAAGACTTCTATAGCTACATAACGACTTCCTATACAACACCACCACGTACAAACTAACAATTTATGAACTTCCAAAGGAGACTATGGCGGGATGTCAGTGCAGGAGCTCGATCTCTACCGAAAGGTTTGAAAACATTGAAAGAATGAGCTAAAGAGCTCGGTGAGTGTCTACCTTTAAAACATTATAAGCTCACGGGTGAATCATAATAATGGCGATTATAAGTAGAACATAGCTTAACATTTGTTTGTAAACATAAACAACCATGCTTCCAATTTACTGTGGTTTTAAGTCACCACTTGTGCATAGCACACAACTCGAAATGTACTAACTTATCGAGGGTAGATAGATCAATAATATAATAGCTCATAACAATAAAACACATGACATGACTCCACATCAAACCATAGAGGTGGTAGAGTTACATTTATTCCAATAAGTTTCATACCTCTCTCTCTCTCTCTCACGTGCACGTGGAATACCTTTAGTCGTTTGGTTTTCCCTAATACCTTCTCTATGTCCTTCAAGATAAGGTAAAACCATATACTACCCAAATACCTTCTCATTGTCCTTCAAAGATTTAGGTAAAATCATTTACTTCCCTGGATACCTTCTCATTGTCCTTCATGATCGGAATATCATGATTCATTCCCCCTAAGTACCTTCTCGAATGTCCTTCAATGATTAGGGGTTAATCAAGATCAAGGCATAACTTGTTTACCATGGAAATCATGTCTTTATAACACATACAACAATTTCTTGACAATTTCATATTATCATCCAAATATGTTTCCAAGTGGATTTACACAAAACATTCTCTAAAGGAAAGCATACTTTCATAATTTAGTTTCCATACTTTGATTTATAGTTACAACTAATTCAAAGCATGCTTAGGTTCCATCATGAACCTTATGTTAGAAAACTCCATGAAGCCATTCACAACTAGTTCAAACAAGATGTAATTATCAACACTTATGTTCATGAAGAAAAACATAGGTCAAACATAGTTCTAAGATAGAGTCACTCACAGTATTAGAATTGGAACCTTGGCTTGTAAACTTGACCTATTTGCTCTTGGCCTGTCAAACAAGCCAAATCAATCATTAGAACCTTGAGCTCATGATTTTTGACCTTAAAACTTGCAAGAAAACACACATTCAAATTTCCAGCATTTTCATATTTTTCTGCCCTGAATTCAGACAGCCATAACTTCTTCATTACTTATCCAAAAATACTGTAATTTATACCAAACTCTTCCTTTTTGAACCCTCTAAAACTCTTATGAAGACATGAAAATGAGATTCCTAACGTATTGGTTAGAAATTACCTCAGTAGCTTAACCCCTAAAATGAATCTGCTGCTGTTCCAGATTTCACTTCCTGCTGCAACCCGAAACTTAACCTGAAGATTACAACATCTTCCAATCATTTTCTTCTCACGATTCCTTCACGAAACTTGTAGGAAATTGAATAAGCTTTCTAACCATACCAATTAGAGCTTCTAACTTCAAGAATACAGATCAGAACAACCAAAACATCAGAGACTTCCCAGATTTGACAGCAAATTCTGTACTCATCTTCCTCTTAACAAAACAAAGTAAGTTAACTTCAGTATTAGCTCGAGCTTCCTTCACAAATTTTGTTCCAAATTGAGTTAACTTTCATGTATCAAAACTCAACTCTTACCTCTTCTTATTGAGCTCGAAAAGACCAAAACATCGAGTGGTCCGAGTTGATCACCTTGTCGCTATATATAGTTAAGCTTTGAGTTCTCCTTCTTTCTTCTGCAATTCCAGCTCCAAACTCACGAAAATGGCTTCCTTTTTCTTCCTTTCTCCTTCTCCCACGAAGCTTCAACTTTGGTTTTGATAAATGAAGAAGAAAATTGAGAAGATAAAGCCATTTTATAAACCAAGGAGGCAAAGTTTGTCTTTTTCCCTTTTGCTTTTTCTTTCTTTTCCTTTTCTTTTCCTTTCCTTTATCCCTTTCTTTCTTTTCTTTTATTTCCTAAACAAAACAAAACACAATATTATATCCATTCAATACATGATGCACCTAAAACTTCTCCAAATTGCTAATGATTTGAACTTACTTCAATGAAACTTTTAATATGCTTATTTCAATGTTTACCTATCCCTTAATGAAGTTTAGACACATTGTAGCTCCAAATTCAATAGATTCCCAAATTCGATCACGACATCGTTTAGTGCAACCTATACGATTTTGCATATTTCAAAACATCATGAACGAGTGCTCAATGATAAAAGAGAATAGGGTTTAGGGCTTACAGTTCATGACCTGGATTCAACCGTTAAGAGAACAATCTATCTGGATTTCCTTGCTCGGAAATAAGTGAATTTCATCTCGCAGAATTAAGTTCCCAGATCCCCACGAGGTTTTGTCTCTGAGAAGGTAAGCATATTGAGTCGAGACAAGAGTTCGTAAATCGCTCAGGATTCATGTCAAGTCACTAATTGCCATCTATAAACCATTAGACCTAATCAGTTAACGGTGTTACATTAGTAGGCTAATAATTTATGGTTCGATCTTGTACGAACTCATCGCACATGATGCCCCTGCTTGCATGTTAACTATATGAACGAGTTGCTCACATCCATAGTATTTCCAAGATAAGGTTCCCAACCTTGTCCATATACTATAGACGATTTGAGTTATAGACTTGAACACGATCCTACCTATGCGTGTACTGCACACTATTCAAGTTCTCATAACCATAACCCTGGAGCTTAGTTTATTGAATTTTAAGTTTTAAATGCGAGAACACGAGAAATGATGAATAATAACTCTTTATTGATTTCATCAGATATTTACAAATTACACGAGTTTAGGGCATAAAATCTCAACATTTGCATTCAAGGCATGACTCACAAACATGCGAAGAATTTTCTTCTAACTCGTTTAGAAGTCAATTCTTTACAAGTCTCACAATCCTATTGAGATTTATGTGGCCTAACCTAAGATGCCAAAGTTGGGCATTTTCTTTAGGAGAAAATTTTTGCTTCTTAGTTCGTGTATTTGCAGTTCTAAATAATTCAGTGTTTAAAACCATTATTACTGAATTGGGTCTTAAAACATACAAGTTATTCTCAAGTAAAGCTGTGCAAATTTCAACACCTTTCATGGAAATAAATGTTTTATTAATTTAAAAGGAAATTGAAACATACTATTTTAACAAGTAAGAAATAGAAATAAGATTTCTAGTAAACTCTAGCACTATGTATAAGTTATCTAATAACAAGTGGTTCCTGCCAAATAGTAGCTCTACTATACCCACTACGACGACTGAGACAACCTCCCCAGTACCAACTATGAGTGTTATCTCCCCTTCCTGAAGTTGTTGTCAGGAACCAATTCCCTGAAAAGAAGAACAAACATGGTAGTGACGCCTGAATCTAGTATCCAGGCATAGTCATCACTCTCCATTAAATAGGTTTCAATACTTAGTAAATCACATTTACTTTCTTTCTTCTTGTCAGCCAAGTACTTAGGGCAGTTCCTCTTCCAGTGCCCATCAGTGTTGCAGTAGAAACACTTTTCTTTGTCTGCAATTTCCTTGATATTTTTGCCCTTCTGAGTGGCAGCTTGGTCAGCTTGTTTCCCCTTCCAAACTTTCTTCATTTTCTTCTTCTTCCCTTTTGGGCCTGAAGAGGACAAAGCTACAGGTTTGATCCCGGAGGTCGAACTGTTGTGGAAGGACCGGTAGGCAACATTTTTGCCTCACCTTCTTGTCCTTTGATTTTCATCAATGACTGGTAGGTTTGTAGCTCGTTGAGAAGTGTGGTTAGGGTGTAGCTCAACATGTTCATAACAGCGTTGCTACGAAACTGAAGGAAACTCTTCGAAAGATTCTCCAAAATGAAGTTGACCTGGCTCGACTCATCGATAGTCGTATCATTCATCTCAACCACATTGAAGTGGACCATCATGTCGAGAACGTGTTCTATGACAGACGATCCTTCTTTCATCTTGGCATTGAAGACGTGCTTGAGAGCATCGTGTCGGACCTGAAAAGACTATGGTTCAAACATGTCCTACAACGATCCCATGATCTTCTTGGCAGTGACCATGCTCTCGTGTTTCGTAGCCAAAATATCAGATATGTTGGCTAAGATGTAGATCTTGGCATTTTCATTGGCCTTGATCCATCTATCGTACGCGTCACGAATATTTTGTGGCACAGTCTGCTCAACACATGAGGACATTCCTCAGTGAGTACGAACTTCAGATCGTCCAATATCAAAATTGTGTTTGAGTTATTTTTTCAGGTTGGATAATTATCTCTAGTTAATTTCTTCGCAACTAGTAAGGAAATTATCGAGCTAGAAATTTTTGCTGAAAAAATAATTTTTTGTATCAGTTACTCGCAAAACTATTATGTTTAATCCAATCAATTTTAGCAAAATTAAATATTGATCCCTAGGTCAAAATAATTTGCAATGATACCCTAAAGGTTTAGAATAACTTACCACCGAAGGGTGGTCAAATCATTCCTCCTCTGGGACGAGACTATCTCGACCAAACCCTATTACTGGAACAACTCTTATTCCTATATGTTTTAGCTGCCATATTTCGGTTTGGATGTATTAACTCTTAATGTATCCCATAAGTGTAACCCTCTTATTTTAGATTCTAGAGTCCTCATCCAACAAAATCCACCGAATGGAGGACTAAGTTGGAAAACAAACCAAGGTAATCATATCCCTATCGAGAGCTTATGTTGTTCCGACTCCTATGATCAGGCCCTCTGAAGGGTTCGTCTGCTCCAGGGTGAACATGCAGGCAGATCATAAGAGTCTCACGGTGCAAACCACAAAAGAGACTGTGGGTCTTGTTGACACAAGTCCCACTCCAACTTACTATAAGTATTCTCTCCATTCACCTTGATTTTGACCCATACAAACACCATCCGAAGGTGGACGCTCCCGTTTGTGCCACGAGGCCAAGTATGGATCTCACGGTGTGAACTTAATGAAGATTTGTGAGTGGAAAATTTGATGTATCATATACACCTATTTTCTCCCACTCAATACTTTATAATTAGGGATTTGACCTAGAAAAATCCGATTATGATTTACCTAAGTTTACAAATATAACATTTACACTGGAATTACCTAAGTTTATTAACCTTTTAATAAACCTAGGTCTATGAGTTTAACTCATTAACCCTATAATAAAAGCCACTCACAAAAAATAATTTATAAACCTCTGGATTAAATTTACTCCCAGGTCGATTCCCATGTAGGGATGTTTCGTTTTCGTCAGCTTAAATACCCCAGCCTTAGACAGAATCTTCCTTAGATAGAGTCCCTATCATAGTTTATAAATTATTAGTTGCCTAGTTCTAATCTTATTAGAACTAGATAACCTAAGGTATAATTAAAACTGTGTTCTAAAACCATTTTAAAACTAATTAATTAACCTTATGTACATGCATTTCTATGTTATAAGTGCTTGATCATTCATCACATGAATAATTATACATTCATAACATATTCATCATATGAATAAATGTATGACAATGCTTTCATAAAATTAATATAACATTTATATTAATTAAACATGCATACTATATAATATAACACCTTATATGATAAAATGATGCATGATAATGCTTAACCTAAGGTGAGATTTTAATTTACATGGCATACATTATGCACATAATATTTCATACAACAATTGCATAAAATAAATAGCAAAAATAGACCACATTTTGGCACCCAAAAAAATAATTAAATCTAATATAATCTAATTATATTAATTATAATTAATAAAACTTAATTAAAAAACAAAATTACAAAATAAATAATAAAAAAACTAAAAAAACTTGTGCGCTCACGTCTGCACGATCCATCATTTTTGCACGTCATGCGCACGACATTGAGACTGAAGGAATCGAATCCCACAGCAGAAGCGATTGTGAATCGCGTGTTTATGATTTTGTTACACGGATCTAAAACAAGAACTAAATAACAAAGATTAAGCATGCTTTACGACTTAGGACAACAAGAAATTTACCTTTGAAGAACACTGTAAACCCGAGATCTTTCTTTGGAACTTCCTTATTATCAAACAACAAAAAGAAAGAAGAAATGAATGTTTAAAACTTGGTTTTCCATGTTTTAAAAAGGAAAGTAATGAAGTGAAAGGCAAAAGGAAAACAAGGAAGGAAAGTTTAAACCATTTTGGTTTGGATTGCTTTAAAGACAAAAGAAGAAAAGAAAATGAAACAAATGTTTAATATATTAAGTTTGTTTTGTTTTGCAAAGAAAAGATAAGAAATGAAAAAGATAAAGGAAGGAAACAAGAAAAGAAAAGAAAAGAAAGGAAATGAAAGGTAGATGGTGGGACCCCCACCATTGTTATCTTTTTAAAAAAACACATGATCCATCGATTTTCTTCTCATTTTCAACCAAGAAAAGGGCAGAGCATCGTGGGAGAGGATTGAGAGAAGAAGAGGGGAGAAAGTTTCTGGTTTGAGGTTGAAGAAGAAAGGAGAAAAACTAAAGGTATGCCTTTATAACAGCAACTTAATCAATTGTATCATATTCTGGTTTTCTGTTCATCTCGAGCTCCACAGGAAGAGGTAAGAGTTTAGATTTTGTTTCGTGCAAGTTAACTCATATTGGAACAAAATTTGTGAAGGAAGCTCGAGCAAAGTCGGATCTTAAGCTACTGATTTGTGAAGAGGAAGACAGAAGACAGAATTTGCTGTCAAATCTGAGAAGTCTCTAGTGTTTTGGTTGTATTGGTCTGTAGAGTTGGAATCAGAAGCTCTAATAGGTATGGTTGGAAATCTTTTTGAATTTACTACAACTTTCATGAAGAAATCGTGAATAGAAAATGATTGGAAGATGTTGTAAATAGCAGGTCAAGTTTCAGGTTGCAGCAGAAAATTGAATCTGGAATAGTAGAAGTTAGTTCCTGGGAAAGAAGCTTTCGAGGTATTTCTGAACCAATCTGTTGAGAATTTCAATTTCATGTCATCATATGATTTTTAGAGGGTTCAAAAATGAAGAGTTTGGTATAAAGTACATTATTTTTGGATAAGTAATGAAGAAGTTATAGCTGTCTGAAAACAGGCAGAAAATGCGAAAATGCTTTGGAATTTTTGTTGGAGTGTTTTCTTGTAGTTTTAAGGTTAAAAACCATGAGCTCGAGGTTCTAAAACATGGTTTTGGTTTGTTTGGCAGTCCAAGAGGAGATAGGTCGAGTGTACGGGCCAAGGTTCTAGTTCTAACACGGTGAGTGACAAAACGAACCTTGAAAATGGTTTATAGGCTTGTATTATACTTATGAAAATGCAAGGTTTTGCTAAAACGAAATGGTTTCAATGCTAAATGTTTTCCTTGAAACACATGTTTATGAGTATTCATATTTTCTAAGAAATGATTTCAAGTGCTCGTTGTGAGCCTAAATGTCTTGAAGGAATTTATACATGAGCATATGTCTAATGATTGCCGAAATTTATGGAAATGTTATGATTTTGAGCAAGTATGTATGTACTAGCAAGTACGTTTTAAAGCTTTTCGCTTTATGAACAAGTTTGAGTAAGCTTGAGTTTTATGAAAGAGAAGATAAGCAGGCATGTTTAAATGTTTTTATGTGTTTTTCTGAGTCTTGAATGAGTAAATGACTGAGACATTGAGCCCGAGGCTATATAGTACCGTGTGCACACAGGTCTTATTTTGTTGTCGACGTTGAGTGTACTCCGTGACAACAGCGCTGTCGTGAGTGTTGGGCGTGCCCCACTACTACAAAGACGATGGGAGTGTTGGGCGGGCCCCACTACATCGTAGAATAAACGTTGGTGTACTGGGTGTGCCCTACACAACGTAGATTGTGACATGTTTTAAGAAGAGTTTATATCATTTACATGCCTTACGAGATTTTAACGATATACTTGCTGGTTTTCATGAAAAGCAATTATGATTACACAGTTACTTTTAACATTTGATTACAGATGCATATGCTCATAGATGGCCAGGTGATATGATTTACGAGTTAATAGCTTTCTTTTAAACTCAAGTCACTCACTGAGCTTCATAGCTCATTCTTTCAGTGTTTTCCCACTTTTCAGGTAGAGATCGAGCTCCCGGTGCCTGAAAACCTGCCATAGTCTGCTGAAACTTCACATGTTTGATATTTTGTACGTGGCTGGTGTTGTATAGCAAGTCCATATGTTTTGTAAATTATTTTGAGAGAACTATGTAGTTATAGTCGTATGTGCTTTAGAGGTTGTGGTTGTTTAATTAGTGGTTTGGACTGTTTGTGGTTCTGATGTTCTTGCTCGTTTTAGTTTCCAAGAGAGACTTAAGAAGAGTTTCTCCCCATGTACGTCTTATAGATGTCCAGTTTCCGCTGTGTTAAGTTTAAAGTGTTCCATATGTGAACATAGTTTGTTTTCAGGTAAAGTAGTGTCAGCAGGTATTGTTAAGAGGTAACAATGTCTGTTGGCTTCATGTCGTCTCCCGGGCTAAGTTAGCAAGTGGTTCGGTAGGGGGTGTGACAAACACTTTCTTCACGAGTTCTTCCTCCAACGATCACGATCTCAGCAACAAACCCAAACCGTGTGAAGATCTACCACTAGATCTTCTCCGTTGTTCTCTAGGTGAGGGAGGAAGGTGGATTGCTTTCAGGATGAGATGAGGTGATCTTTTGTAAATGTGTTTGGAACTCTTTCCAACACAAAAGAGAGAACTCTAGGGTTATGTCTCCAAAACCTTGCTCAAAGTTGCATCTTATGCAACTATTTATAGGAAAATATGATGGAAATTACCATCCTATCCCTCCTTCTTTCTCTTATTAGTATATAGTTAATTTGTGAATCTAACTCACATTAAAACTATATATTATATCAACTATATCACATGTAATTGATATAACACCTCATATATGAAATTAAACACTCAAATTTCATTCCTAACTTTATACCCTCAATGTTACCATGTTGAGTCAACGGAGAGACCTAATGGACCTACAGTTCATGAGCTCCAATGATGTGAGATTAACTGATCAAACTCTTTGATCTGGTTAATCAATATTCATTAACTACAAGTCACTCCACTATAGACTTGTAGTTGCACTCTCCTCACTGTAGATTATATTGTGTCCATTGATATAATCACTACCCATGAGTCGACCCTTCACAGGTTGTTCATAATCACAGTTGGGTCAAATTATCGTTTTACCCCTGTGATTACCTCTTTGTTCCTTAAGCACCACTGATCCTCTAATGAACAACAAGTCTATGGTCCTACCATAAACTCAACCCCTCTTAAGCTAGTTTAGAGGGTGGGGCTCCGTTATTCAACACTTGGACTCAGTTCTTAAGGGAACAACCTATATAATTCCTTAGTCTTGGAATGCGTGAATTTCGTCTTGCAGAGTTAAGTCCCCAGCTACCTACGAGGTTCTGTCCCATAGAAGGTAAGCTTATTGAGTTGGCTACATGCCACTCTCACCCATACTAGTCTAAGGACAAACTCCTATAAGCAGGAGTTCTTAACTTGTTAAGGATTCAGGTCGAGTCACTAATGACCATCTATAAATTATTAGTCGTATCCTGTTAACGGTGTTATATTGGTTACACTAATAATTTGCAGCTCGGTCTTGTATAAACTCTTCATACAGAATGCCCCCCACTCGCATGTCATCCACATGAATGAGTTGGATTACCTCATTTGTACTAATTACAAAGTGGGTCGCATTCATGGTGTTACCAGAATAAGGGTTTCAACCTCATTCTTATACCATAGACTATTTAGGTTATACTCTTGAACACAATCCAAATAGTGTCTACTATACTAATGTTCAAGATTCGTTATATAACCTTGGAGCTTAGTTTATTGGATTTAAAAAGCGAGAAGATAATTCTATCAAATCAAATAACTATTTATTCATTTGACTAAAATTACACAAGTTTAGGCCACATATCCCAACAATCTCCCACTTGACCTAAAGCTTGTGGAGTACATAAAACATTACAATAATGTAAAATACAATAAACTAGGACATTTAAACCCTGTGTACAATATACTCTCACTTGCCCTAGTTGGGAAAGGCTTGTAAACCCAGACCTTCTAGGTGACTCTCAAATACTTTAGCCGTGAGAGCCTTTGTAAAAGGATCAACAATGTTGTGCTCGGAGGCTATCTTCGTGACGATCACGTCTCCTCGATGCACGATCTCCTGGATAAGATGATATTTTCGCTCAATATGCTTACTTCTCTTGTGACTTTGGGGTTCCCTTGAATTTGCCAGGGCACCACTGTTATCACAATACAGTGTGATAGGCAAACTCATATTTGGAACAACTTCCAAATCTAACATAAATTTCCTTAACCAGACGACCTCTTTAGCTGCTTCACAAGCTGCTACATATTCGACCTCCATGGTGGAATCAGCGATGCATCCCTGCTTGACGCTTCGCCATGCTACAGCTCCTTCGTTAATAGTAAATACTGACCCTGATGTAGATTTCCGAGAATCTTTATCAGTTTAAAAGTCAGAATCTGTGTATCCTATAAGAATCAAATCCTTCGCCACATACACAAGCATGTAGTTCTTTGTTCTCCGAAGATACTTAAGGATCGTTTTAACCGTTGTCCAGTGTTCAGGTCCCGGATTGGATTGATATCTACTGACCATTCCAACGCAGCAAAATGCATGTCGGCCTAGTACACAACATGGCGTACATCAGGCTCCCAACAGCTGATGCATAAGGAATTCGTCTCATGTCCTCAACTCCTTGAGGTGTCTTAGGACACTGTTACTTAGACAAATGAACTCCATATCTAAAAGGAAATAAACCTTTCTTTGAGTCTTGTATCGTAAACTTCAACAACATTTTGTCGATGTAAAATGTCTGAGACAATGCTAGGGTTTTATTCTTGCAGTTCCGGATAATCTAGATCTCAAGAACAAACTGCGCTTCTCCCAAATCTTTCATTTGGAATTGCGTAGCTAACCAATTCTTAATGTCAGTAAGATAACCTACATCATTCCCAATGAGTAGGATATCATCCACATATAGAACAAGGAATGCGACAGAACTATAGATGATTTTCTTGTAGACACAAGGTTCATCATCATTCTGATCAAATCAAAAAGATTTCATTGTCTCATCAAACCTTATATTCCAGGACCTAGAGGCTTGTTTCTGTCACACCCCACTCCCGAACTACCCACTACTTAGCTCAGGAGACAACGTGAAGCCAACAAACATTGTTTACCTCTTAACAATACTTGTTGACCCTGTTTTACCTAATAAACATACTATACTTGCATATGGAACACTTTAAACATAACACAACGGAAACTTGACAACTACTAAACAAACGTAAGGAGAAACTCTTCTTAAGTCTCTCTTGGAAACTAAACGGCCAAAAGCATCACAATCAGAATCAAGATAAACCATCGTTTATACAACCTCTAATGTACACACAACTATAACTTCATAGTCCTCTCAAAATAAACTAGACACATATGGACTTGCTATACAACTCCACCCACGTACAAAATATCAAGCTCGTGGAGTTTCCAGTAGACTATGGCAGGATGTCAGGTACCAGGAGCTCGATCTCTACCTGAAAAGTTTGGAAAACACTGAAAGAATGAGCTATGAAGCTCAGTGAGTGACTGAGTTTAAAATCTATAACTCGTAAAACATATCACCTGAAAACTTATGAGCATATGCATCAACCATTAAAAGTAAACGTGGAATCATAATAGTTTTTTAGAAATCCAACAAGCATGACATTTAAATTCTGCAAGGCATATCGATAATATTAACCTATATAGAACATATGAAAATCTACATAGTGTAGAGTACGTCCAGTACAACTAACGTTTACTCTACGATGTAGTGGGGCCAGCCCAACACTCCCATCGTCTTTGTCATAGTGGGGCTCGCCCATCACTCACGACAGCATTGTTGTCACGGAGTACACTCAACGTCGACAACAGAAAATTACCTGTGTGCACACGGTACTATACAACCTCAGGCTCAATATCTTAGTCATTTACTCAATAGAGTCTCAGAAAATCACATAAAAATATTTGAACATGCTTGCTTATCTTTTCTTTCGTAAAACTCAAGCTTACTCAGCTTGTTCATCAAAACTGGAAATCTTTAAATCATACTTGCTAGTACATGCTTGCTCGAAATCATAACATTTTCAATAAATTTCGGTAATCAATAAACATATGCCTACGTATAAATTTCATCAGAACATCTAGGCTCACAACGAGCACTTAAAATCATTTGTAGAAAAACATGAATGCTCATAAGTATGTGTTCAAAGGAAAAACAATCAGCATTGAAACCATCTGAGTCCAGCAAAATCTTGTATTTTCATAGGCATAATACAAACATATAAATCGTTTTCGAAGTTCGTTTTGTCACTCACAGTGTTAGAACTAGAACTCTGGCCCGTACACTCGACCTATTTTCTTTTGGCCTGTCAAACAAACCAAAACTAAGCATTAGAACCCCGAGCTCATAAATTTCAACCTTGGAATTACAAAAAAAACACACCATTTAATTTTCCAGCATTTTACAGATTTCATATCCTGACTTCAAACATTCATAACTCATTCATTACTTAGCCAAACAGGATGTACGTTATACCAAATTCTTCCATTTTGCATCCTTTAAAACTCATATGAAGAAATGAAATTGAAATTACTAATGGATTTGTTCGAAAATACCTCGAAAACTTCTTCCCCAAAAACAAACTTCTGCTGTTTCCAGATTCGTTTCCCTGCTGCACCACAAATTTGACCTGAAATTTAAAACATCTTCCAGTCGTTTTCTACTCACGATTGCTTCATGAAAGTTGTAGGAAATTAAATAAGCTTTCCAACCATACCTAAGACAGCTTTTGATTCGAATCCTACTGATCAACACGACCCAAAAACCAAAGGTTTCATGGATTTGACAGCAAATTCTCTCCTCTGCCTTTCTCTTCTCAAATTAGTAACTTAGATTAAGAATTTGCTCGAGCTTCCTTCACAAATTTTGTTCAAATATGAGTTAACTTTCAAGTAAATCAAATCTCACCTCTTACCTTTTCTTGTGGAACTCGAAATGATTCAAATAACAGGACTGGGCATAATGATTACCTTGCTGCTATACTATTTTGCTTTGAGTTCTCTCCCTCTCTTCTGCAACTTTAACTCCAGAAAACACTTTCTCCCTCTTCCTTTGTCCTACTCCCACGAATCCTCAGCTTTCTTTTATTAAAATGAGAAGGAAATGGGGAGAAAATGGTTTAAATAAAACATAGGCGGTGGATGAAAACTTTTGTCCTTTTCCCTTTTACTTTTTCTTTTTTTTTATTCTTTCCTTTGTCTCTTTCTTCCTTTTTCTTTTCTTTTTTTTTAAACAAAGAAGACCAAGTACTTAAACATTTCCTTTCTTCTTTTCTTTTGTTTTTTTTTTAGAAAATTTCGAAGAGAGATCTCGGGTTTACAACTTACCTCCCCTTTAGGAAATTTCGTCCTTGAAATTTAGTAGACTTTAAGTGAAAATTGTCGGATGCTTTTTCCTCATTTGGTCCTCTAACTCCCAACTTGCCTCCTCCACTCCATGATGTCTCCAACGAACCTTCACGAGTGGGATCGTCTTGTTCTTTCCTGTCGAGGATTTGAACTGCATCCTCTATGTAACTTATGTCTTCTTTCAGCTCAACTGGTTGTGCTTGCAACACATGAGTCTGATCTGGAATATACTTCCTCAACATGGACACATGAAAAACATCATGTACTCGAGATAGTTCTGCTGGCAACTCCAGTCTATAGGCTGCTGGCCCAACTCGTCTCGTTACTTGATAAGGACCAATATATCTAGGACTTAGCTTACCTTTCTTGTCGAAGCGAAGGACACCTCTCCACGGAGATAACTTCAAGAAAACTTGATCTCCGGCCTGGAATTCTAAGTTCTTTCGTCGCTTATCTGCATAACTCTTCTGATGATCTTGTGCTACCTTCAAATTCTCCCTGATTACCTTAATATTGTTCGTAGTAACTTGTACCAACTCAGGACCAATTAGCTTTCGCTCTCCTACCTCGTTCCAACATACAGGCATTCTACACGGTCTTCCATATAGAGCCTCAAATGGTGTCATGTCAATACTCGACTGATAGTTGTTATTGTAAGCGAATTCCATAAGTGATAGGTGTGTATCCCAACTTCCCTTAAATTGAAGGACACATGCTCTCAACATGTCCTCTAAGGTTTGGATGGTCCTCTCTGACTGACCATCTGTCTGAGGATGGAATGTTGTACTAAAATTCAGTTTTGTCCCCATAGCTTTCTATAAGATAGGCCAAAACTTAGAGGTAAATCTCGGGTCCCTATCTGAAATTATGGACACTGACACTCCATATTGACTTACAATTCTGTCGACGTATAGCTTAGCAAGCTGATCAAGTGTAGACGTCGCTTTAATCGGTATAAACCGTGTTGTCTTAGTGAGTCTATCCACTATTACCCAAATACCATCATGTCCACTTGAAGTACGTGGTAATCCAAACAGAAAATCCATAGTGATATGCTCCCATTTCCATTCCAAGACCGGCGATGGGTTAAGGAGTCCTCCCGGCCTCTGTCTAACTGGTTTAACCTGTTGGCAGATCAAACATCTATCAACATAGTCAGCTATCTCCCGCTTCATCCCAGGCCACCAATAAGTCCCCCTCAGTGTTGTGTACATCTTGGTGCTTCCTGGATGCATAGCGTAAGCTGAACTGTGAGCTTCCTCTAAAATAACATCTTTAAGCTCACTAAAACTTGGAATGCATAGTCTTCCCTGCCTCTCTATTGCTCCGTCTGATCTCATTTTAAATTCTGCTTCTGCGCCCTGTTGTGACTTTCCAAACATTTTCTGCAAGTTACTATCCTCTAGCTGTCTTCTCACAATCTCTGCTACGAGCGAATACCTGACTTGGAATTGAGCTAAGAGGCCTCCTAAATTCTCTGTAGTCACAACTGCCTTAGAATCCCTTAGAGTACATAAAAAGGTTGCTCGAATACCACACAAGGCATCCTTAGGAAGTCTTAACTTCCTACTTAATGCATCTGCTACCACGTTTGCCTTACTTAGATGGTATTCTATGGTACAATCATAATCTTTAATCAGTTCTAACCATCTTCTTTGTCTCATATTCAACTCCCTCTGATCAAAGATATATTTCAGGCTCTTATGACCTGTAAAAATGTGACACCTCTCACCAAATAAATAATGCCTCCAGATCTTTAATGCTAAAACAACTGCTGCTAGCTCAAGATCATGGGTAGGGTAGTTACACTTGTGCTTTTTCAATTGCCTTGATGCATAAGCTATCACTTTTCCTTCTTGCATGAGCACACACCCTAATCCTTGCCTCGAAGCATCACAGTAAATCACATACTCTTTTTCCGTTACAGGAAGTGCTAGAATAGGTGTTGTAACTAATCTCTTTTTCAGCTCCTGAAAACTCTGTTCACACTTATCTGACCATTCAAACTTAGCATTCTTCCTTGTTAAGGCTGTTAAGGGTAATGCTAATCGTGAGAAATCTTCAACAAACCGTCTGTAGTATCCTGCAAAGCCTAGGAAACTACGTACTTCTGTCGCACTAGCTGGTCTCTCCCAGTTGACTACAACTTCCACTTTATGCAGATCCACACTAACTTCATTTGCTAAAACAACATGCCCCAAAAACACTACCTGATTCAACCAAAACTCACATTTGGTGAATTTAGCGTACAACTGTTTATCACGTACTGTTTGTAGAATAATCCTCAGATGTTCCTCATGGGCTTTCCTATCAACCGGGTAAACTAATATGTCATCAATGAATACTATCACAAACTGATCCAAATACTGGTGGAAAATCCTGTTCATGAGGTCTATGAAAACTGTTGGTGCATTTGTTAAACCAAATGGCATTACTAAAAACTCATAATGCTCGTACCTCGTTCTGAATGTTGTCTTAGGAATATCTGTTTCCCTTACCTTTAACTGGTGGTATCCTGATCTTAAATCAATCTTAGAAAACACTGATGCTCCTCGTAACTGGTCAAACAAGTCATCTATTCGGGGTAAAGGATACTTGTTACATATCGTGACCTTGTTTAACTGTCTATAATCAATGCATAAACTAAGGGTACCATCTTTCTTCTTTACAAATAACACTGGAGCTCCCCAAGGCGATACACAAGGTCTGATGCATCCCTTATCAACTAGTTCTTGTAACTGCATCTTCAGCTCTCTGAGCTCACTTGGAGCCATTCTATACGGCGTTTGCGAAATAGGTGTTGTTCCTGGTAGCAATTCAATAGTGAACTCAACTTCCCTATCAGGTGGCAACCCTGACAGATCTTCTGGAAAAACATCAAGAAATTCGTTCACAACAAGAACATTTTTTGGTTTTAGCTTTTCCCCCTGCACCTCTACTACATGTGCAAGAAACGTCATGCAACCTTTCCTCAACAGCTTCTCAGCTTTTAATGTTGAAATCAAACTCGTAGGAATAATCTTCCTTTCACCTCTGAAAACCACTTCAGCCAACCCAGGTTTCCTAAAAACGACTTCCTTCCTATGGCAATCCATGGAAGCATAATGAGTAAATAAGAAATCCATCCCTAAGATTGCATCTAACACCTGCAACTCTAGTGGAAGAAGATCCACTAACATATTGAGACCTTCTACTAAGACCTCATAATTCCACAATACTGCATCGACTAGTAAAGCATCACCAACTGGAGTGTATATAACTAACCTCTCAAATAAAGGCTCTAGCTTTCTATTAAGCTTAGTTAGGAATATACCAGGAATAAAGGAATGCGTAACACCTATATCTATTAAAACACGTGCAGGTACATTACAAATAGAAATCGTACCAGTAATCACATCTGGTGCATTTTCTGCTTCTTGCTAAGTCATAGCTTAGACCTTTCCCTACTGCCTAGGTCTCCCTACAACTCTCTTCTGTCTAGCACCGCTGGTGCCCTCTCATACAGCTACTGGAACTCTCGGTTGCTCAACTGTCTGGGACCCAACTCCCTAGTCCCTCTGCACGGCTGCTCTAAGCTATGGACAATCCCTCTTGAAATGCCCTGGTTGTCCACACTGGTAACATACACCGACACCAACAAGGCAGTGACCTCGATGATTCTTGCCACAATTTGCACAAGGTGTTCTCCTTGCTACACTGGCAACAGACTCTTGCACTGTTTGCGGTCTTGTTGCGGATCTAGCAGACTGACTAGGTGTTCTTTTACTCTGCCTCTGATAGGCACCACCCACATTCATCTGCCTCGTTGCCTGGCCGCCAGCTCGATTCTTAAAGTCCTGATGACTTGAAACATTCATTCCAAGTGTGAATCTTCGCTGCTCACGACCCCGAAAATTGCTCGTTGTTGAAGGCCCACGAGTAGGCTCCCCTACTGATTGTGCCTCTGTTATACTCTGCTCAACACGTAGAGTAGTCTCTACCAGCTGGGAAAAATCAGTCCACTTAGCAATGGATGTGACTGGGGTACGTATCTCAGGACGTAATCCTCTTTCAAATCTTCGACACTTGTCACTTTCAGATGCCACAATCACATCAACATATCGTGACAGCTCGGTATACCTTCTCTCGTACTCAACCACTGAAAGTGACCCTTGCTTCAACTCTAAAAATTTATCCCTCTTCGCCTCACGGTACGTGCTAAGGTAATACTTGTCCTCAAATATGCTTCTGAAAGTTTGCCAATCTAGAGTACGTGCATCACTGCGCCTAGTTAATATAGTCTTCCACCAATCCTCTGCTTCTTTCTCTAGCAGGAATGTGGCCAACTTGACTTTCCGCTCCTCAGGGCAACTCATCACATCAAAACATTTTTCAAGCATATTCAACCAAACCTCGGCATCAGCAGGATCTATGGAACCCTCAAACATTGTGGCTCCTAATTTCTTCAGACGTTCTATTCCATACCTCTTCTCTGGATCACTTGGCCCTGCTCCCTCTGGCCTACCTACCTCCTGTGAGGAACTAGCATGCTGCTCATCTCTGGCCTCAGTCTGAACTCTCGGGGCACTAGATCCCCTCTCAGATTGGCCTTGGGTAGGATCCTACGTCCCGCCCTGATCCTGCATGTGTCGTCTTCTAGTACGTGGTGGCATGACTCCTATAACATATCAACACATTAGACATACTTTGGATACTTAACTCAAATACAAAATATACTAAGCTTCTATTCACATTTTAGCCCTAACTGGACTTAATCTTATCCTTACTTGGACCATGCTCTACTAGTTTTTTCTGAACAAACTCAATAACTTGTTATTACTCCTTAGTTTCTTCTTAGAGCTAACTTGCTCTATCTCATTTCCCATGGAGCTAATTGCTCTGATACCAAGTTGTCACACCCCCTCCCGAACTACTCATTACTTAGCTTGGAAGACAACGTGAAGCCAACAGACATTGTTTACCTCTTAACAATACCTATTGACCCTGTTTTACCTGATAAACATACTATACTTGCATATAGAATACTTTAAACATAACACAACGGAAACTTGACAACTACTAAACATACGTAAGGAGAAACTCTTCTTAAGTCTCTCTTGGAAACTAAACGGCCAAAAGCATCACAGTCAGAATCAAGATAAACCATCGTTTATACAACCTCTAATGTACACACAACTATAACTTCATAGTCCTCTCAAAATAAACTAGACACATATGGACTTGCTATACAACTACACCCATGTACAAAATATCAAGCTCGTGGAGCTTCCAGTAGACTATGGCAGGATGTCAGGTACCAGGAGCTCGATCTCTACCTGAAAAGTTTGGAAAACAATGAAAGAATGAGCTATGAAGCTCAGTGAGTGACTGAGTTTAAAATCTATAACTTGTAAAACATATCACCTGAAAACTTATGAGCATATGCATCTATAAACAACCGTTAAAAGTAAACGTGGAATCATAATAGCTTTTCAGAAATTCAACAAGCATGACATTTAAATTCCTCAAGGCATATCGATAATATTAACCTATATAGAACATATGAAAATCTACGTAGTGTAGGGTACGTCCAGTACAACCAACGTTTACTCTACGATGTAGTGGAGCCCGCCCAACACTCCCATCGTCTTTGTCGTAGTGGGACTCGCCCAGCACTCACGACAACATTGTTGTCACGGAGTACACTCAACGTCGACAACAGAAAATTACCTGTGTGCACACGGTACTATACAACCTCGGGCTCAATATCTTAGTCATTTACTCAATCGAGTCTCAGAAAAACACATAAAAATATTTGAACATGCCAGCTTATCTTTTCTTTCGTAAAACTCAAGCTTACTCAGCTTGTTCATAAAAACTAAAAAACTTTAAATCATACTTGCTAGTACATGCTTGCTCGAAATCATAACATTTTCACTAAATTTCAGTAATCAATAAACATATGCCTACGTATAAATTTCATTAGAACATCTAGGCTCACAACGAGCACTTAAAATCATTTGTAGAAAAATATGAATGCTCATAAGTATGTGTTAAAAAGAAAAACAATCAGCAATGAAACCATCTCAGTCTACCAAATCTTGTATTTTCATAGGCATAATACAAGCATATAAATCGTTTTCGAAGTTCGTTTTGTCACTCATAGTGTTAGAACTAGAACCCTGGCCCGTACACTCGACCTATTTCCTCTTGGCCTGTCAAACAAACCAAAACTAAGAATTAGAACCTTGAGCTCATAAATTTCAACCTTGGATTACAAAAAAACACACCATTTAATTTTCCAGCATTTTACAGATTTCATATCCTGACTTCAAACATTCATAACTCCTTCATTACTTAGCCAAACATGATGTACTTTATACCAAATTCTTCCTTTTTGAACCCTCGAAAACGCATGTGAAGAAATGAAATTGAAATTCCCAACAGATTTGTTCAAAAATACCTCGAAATCTTCTTCCCCAAAAACAAACTTCTGCTGTTTCTAGATTCGTTTCCTTGTTGCACCACAAATTTGACCTGAAATTTAAAACATCTTCTAGTCGTTTTCTACTCACGATTTTTTCATGAAAGTTGTAGGAAATTGAATAAACTTTCCAATCATACCTAATACAGCTTCTGATTCGAATCCTACTGATCAACACGACCCAAAAACCAAAGGTTTCTCGGATTTGACAGCAAATTCTCTCCTCTGCCTTTCTCTTCACAAATCAGTAACTTAGATTAAGAATTTGCTCGAGATTCCTTCACGAATTTTGTTTAAATATGAGTTAACTTTCAAGTAAATTAAACCTCACCTCTTACCTCTTCTTGTGGTGCTCGAAATAATTCAAATAACAGGACTGGGCATAATGATTACCTTGCTACTATACTATTTTGCTTTGAGTTCTCTCCCTCTCTTCTTCAACTTTAACTCCAGAAAACACTTTCTCCCTCTTCCTTTGTCCTTCTCCCACGAACCCTCAGCTTTCTTTTGTTAAAATGAGAAGAAAATGGAGAGAAAATGGTTTAAATAAAACATAGGCGGTGGATGAAAACTTTTGTCCTTTTCCCTTTTACTTTTTCTTTTTTTTTATTCTTTCTTTTGTCTCTTTATTCCTTTTTCTTTTCTTTTTTTTAAACAAAGAAGACCAAGTATTTAAACATTTCCTTTCTTTTTTTTGTTTTTTTTTTAATAAAATTTCGAAAGGAGATCTCAGGTTTACAGTTTCAGTCCATAGATTGACCTTTTAAGCCTACAAACCTTTTGCTCTTGTCCTGGTTCAATGAACCATTTGGGTTGGTCCATGTAGATGTTCTCGTCAAGATTGCCATTCAAGAATGTTGTCTTGAAATCCATATGCCATACCTCATAGTCATAATATGCGACAATGGCAAGTAGAATACGGATAAACTTTACTATAGCAACAGGTGAAAAGGTTTCCTCATAGTCAACCCCTTCAACCTGGGTATAACCCTTTGCTACTGATCTAGCTTTAAAGGTTTGCACCTTTCCATCTACACCACGCTTTCTCTTGTAGATCCACTTACAACCTATAGGTTTTACCCCATCAGGTTTATCTACAAGATCCCAAACAGAATTGAAGTGCATAGACTCCATTTCTTGGTCCATGGCTATGACCCATTTGTCTTTGTTTTTGTCAACCATTGCTTGATTATAAGTCAATGGATCCTCACAATCGTCATCTGATATGACAACTTGGGTTTCAGATAAACCCATATAACGGTCAGGTTATGTTATAACCCTCCCACTATGTCGAGACACTCTCAACTCTTTAGATGGACACTCTTGACCAGACAATCTAGTATCAACAACTCTTGTTGACGTACTAGTATTATCAGCAACCTTTGTTGTTGTTCCGTCTAACTCACTCAACACAATTTTACTTCTTGGTTTGTGGTCCCTAATGTGGTCCTCCTCTAAAAAAGTGGCATTTGTCGACACAATTACCTTGTCTTCCTTAGGATCATAGAATAATCCACCTCTTGTTTCTTTTGGGTAGCCTACAAATAGGCACAATTTTGAACGTAAATCCAATTTCTTTGGGTTTGTAACAAGCACATGTGTTGGACATCCCCAAATTCTGAAATGACATAAACTACCTTTACGTCCTTTCCAGAGTTCAAAAGGTGTTTCAAAAACACTTTTTGATAGCACATTTTTCAAAATTTATACCACAGTCTCTATTGCGTAACCCCAAAAGGAATCAGGGAGATGAGCATAACTCATCATCGATCGAACCATGTCCAACAAGGTTCTATTTCTCCTTTCCGATACACCATTTTGCTGGGACATATCGGGTGCTGAGAGTTGGGATGTAATTCCATGTTCTATCATATAGTTCTGGAATTTTAAATCCATGTACTCTCCACCTCAATCTGATTGATGTGTTATAATTGTTTTACCTAATTGGTTTTCAACTTCAGCCTTGAATTCCTTGAACTTTTCAAGTGCTTCAGACTTATGATGCATTAAGTAAATATGCCCAAATCTTGAATAATCATCTATAAAAGAGATGAAATATTCATTTCCTTCTCTTGCTTTAACATTCATCGGACCACAAAGGTCTGAATGTATAAGCTCAAGAGGTTCTTTGGCTCTATAACCTTTTCCAATAAAATGTCTTTTAGTCATTTTGCCTTCTAGGCAGGATTCACATACAATCGTGTGAAGATCCATCACTAGATCTTCTCTGTTGTAACAAAATCAAGAACACAATTGGCGCTCTGATACCTATTGAAGGGATCGGATCCCGCAACGGAAGCGATTGTGAACGCGTGTTCATGATTTTGTTACACGGATCTAAAACAAGAACTAAATAACAAAGATTAAGCATGCTTTAAGACTTAGGACAACAAGAAATTTACCTTTGAAGAATACTTTCTTCACGAGTTCCTCCTCCAACGATCACGATCTCAGCAACGAACCCGAATCGTGTGAAGATCCATCACTAGATCTTCTCTGTTGTTCTCTAGGTGAGGGAGGAAGGTGGGTTCCTTTTAGGATGAGATGAGATAATCTTTTGTAAATGTGTTTGGAACTCTTTCCAACACATAAGAGAGAACTCTAGGGTTATGTCTCCAAAACCTTGCTCAAAGTTCCATCTTATGCAACTATTTATAGGGAAATATGATAGAAATTACCATCCTATCCCTCCTTCATTCTCTCATTAGTATATAGTTAATTTGTGAATCTAATTCACATTAAAACTATATATTATATCAATTATATGTTGGGATCTATGTCCTAATCTCGTTTAGTTTGTAAATTTAACATTTGAAATTAATAAAAGTTATTTATTTCATCATTTTGTGTCTCGAAAAATTTACAAACTTTGTCCAATAAACTAAGCTCCATGGTCATTGAATATATGAGAGAACTAAAACTTGACCGGTGTGTAGTGGACACACAAGGAGGATCACGTTTGAGTTAATGACCCGAAAGGTCTACAGTATATGGATAGGGTTGGAGACCTAATCCTGGATATGTTGTGGATGTGACCCGCTTTGTATTAAGATACAAACGAGGTGATCTGACTCGTTCATGTGGTTGACATGCGAGTGGGGGCATTCTGTACAATGAGATTGTACAATATCGAATCGTGAATTATTAGACCTACTGATCTAACATCGTTAACAGTATGGACTAATAACTTCGTAGATGACCATTAGTGACTCGACACAATCTCGAGCGTGTTACGGACTCCTGTCTGCGAAGTCCGTCCTTTGACTAGTACGGGTGAGGGTGGTCACAGTTACTCACCCAATATGCCTATCTTCTCAGGGACAAAACCAAGTAGGGAGCTGGGAACTTAACTACGCCAGATGGAATTCACTTGTTCCCGACTTTAGGAAAACTAGAGGGTTGTTCCCTTAAGTGTTGTCTCCAGGGCTTGGACAATGGGCGCCCACCCTCTCACTGGCACGAGAGGGTTGTTATGTATGGTGGACGATTACAACGTTGTTGTTTATTAGAGGAGCAATGGGGACTTAAGGAGCAAGAAGTAGACATAGGGGTAAAACGGTAATTTGACCCAGCTTTGTCTACGAACAACCTGTGAAGGGTCGACTCATGGGCATTGGTTATATTAGTGGACACATCTTGTCTAACACTGACGGGAGTGCAGCTACGGGTTTTAGTGGAGTGTTACCGTAGCTAATGAATGTTGATTAACCGGGTCAAAGAGTTTGACAGGTTAGTCTCGGATCATTGGAACTTGTCACTGTAGGACCATAAGGTCCCTCGGTTGGCTCAAACTGGATTAATAGAAGGTTTACTTTTTTGGTGTGAATTTGAAGTGTTCAAGTTCACTGAAGGGTAAATATGTCATTTATATGAGATATGTATGACATATTATATAGTTTAATGTGAATGAGATTCATAATAAACTATAGGTTAGCCTAATTGTTGAATTATGGCTAATTTGGAGAAATTAGATTGAGAAAAATTAAATTGAATGTGATTCAATTTTAAAATCCACAATTATGCAAATGTGATTTGTATAATGAGATATGAGATATCTTATTATATGTGGCTATACAAATATGATTTGCATAACCTATGGTTGTGATAAAATGGTAAATAGGCGGAGATTTCTGAAAGAGTCTAGATTAAGAAAGCGGAAGCAATTTTGGATCTTGAACACTCTAAGTTGATCAATTTTGTAAAATAAAATGCATGCTCAAAGCTGGAAAAACAGAGGGATAGAAAACTCAACTTTGAAAATCAAATTCTCTTCACCTAGTGGATGGTTTTCAACACGAACACTTCGTGGACAACCATTAGAGTCTTCCCTACTATCCTCAGGCCTTAGACCGGATTGTGGGATCCTAAGTTGAGAGAATTTGGAAGAAAAGACCTCAAAGGTCACTAATTCGGGAATTTATAATTTTCTGCAAAATACTCTCAAAACACCTCAAAGCACCATTAAATAAAGCTTCATCAAGCTTCATTTGAGTGACAACTAAAGTGTGATGAGGATGGATTGAGATGGAGGTGGCCAATTTTGGTGAATTTGAAGATGAGAGGGATTGGGCAAGTTGCAATTTGGATTTTATGGAAAATCCATGAAAATCCACTCATTTTCATTTAATTTTAATTCAAAAATCAATATTAAATTGATTTTAAATTAAAATAAATTTAATTAATTAAAAAATTAAAAAATAATTTAATTCATTAATTTTTAATTTAATTTAATATCAAATATTAAATTAAATAAATTACCCGATCCCGATCGATTTTCCGAACATGAATCCTTATTCATGTTATAAATAGATCCAATATTTAAATTATATTTAAATATATACACCTCCTTTTAATCATAGTTTAATTCATAATTAAGCTATGATTAGTTAAATATATCACATATAATTAACGTTTTCTCCCAAACTCAATTTGAACAATTCAAATTCTTTTCTCTCAAAATGTTACAAGGCTTAGTCCGAGCTAGTAAGGAGGACCTAATGGACCTCACAGATCATGAGCTCCAACGATCACGAGATTAACCTGGCCAAACTCTTTTGCCTAGCTAATCAACATTCGTTAACTACACGGGACACTCCACTAAAGCCTAGTCGTTGCACTCTCCTCACTTTGTTGATATATTTCTCCCCACGATATAACCATGATCGATGAAGTCGATCCTTCACGGGCGTTCATAATTGCAACTGGTCAAAATTACCGTTTTACCTCAGTAATTACCTCTTGTTCCTTAAGTCTCACCGATCCTCTAATGAACAATTGGTTTGTGGTCCAACCAAAGAAACCGAATCCCTCTCGGGCCAATGAGAGGGTGGGCCCTTTGTTCAAGACCCGGAGTCAGCACTTAAGGGAACAACCTCTCTACTAATCTCTAAAGCGAGTAGGAGTGAATTCCATCTTGCAGAACTATGTTCCTAGCTATCTACCCGATTTTATCCCTGAAATGGGCGGCTTATTGAGTCGGCGGTCTCGACCACTCTCACCCATGCAAATCTAAGGATAATCCAATAAAAGGGAGTCCATAGAACGCTCGGATTAAGATCGAGTTACCTAGGTCATCGTATGAATATAGTCGCTAAGACGATGGCGGAGTTATAAAGTCTAAGTGACTATTTCGCGATCGATCTTATGCAAACTCATTCCATAGGGCGCCCCCCACTCACATGTCTCCACATGAACGATTTAGGATCACATCGTTTGTACTCTACAAAGTGGATCACATCGTAGGTACACAACCCTATCCTTATACTATAGACTGTTCTGGCTATAACTTGAACTTGATCCACTTTTATGTCACACATAAAGTTTAAGTATTCATCCTATAGCCAAGGGTTCTTTATTGGATTAAGGTTACACAATACACAATTCACTTTATTCAATAACACCTTTACAGAATAAATTTCAATAACAATTTTATTGCAAAATAGAATATACATTCAGTTTACAAAACCACGAGTTTTAGGACATAAACCCCAATAATTTCAACTCCACCTATCACCATTATATAAACCCCTTTGCAAGAAGGGTTCATTATTCATTTGCTCATTTTTGGAATTCTCACCAAAAGAAGCATTAAAATTCTCTCTCAAGAATCATCTCTCTCAAACCTCTCGTCCCAAAAAAAAACCAAAAGTAGAATCCCACCATTCTCCTTCTACCTAAAGTAGAACAACCAAGAAATCGAGTGGAGGTGTCCGTTCGTTGGGATTGTTCGAGGAGTTCGAGACCGTTGAGGAAAGCACGAAGAGTTCGTGATTGGAAGAAGGAAATTTGAAGACGGTCTTCAAAAAGTAAGTACTCTAACTTGCTGTTTTTTTCTTCTAGTTTGCATGTTTAACATATACTATTAGATAGTTTAATTTTAACGAAATCGAATTGCATAACAATACCACGACGATTTGATCGTCTTCCACTGCTCGGGGATTCTCATTCCCTTCAATATATCACATATAATTGATATAACACCTAATATATGAAATTGAACACTTCAATTTCATTCATAACTTTATACCCTCAATGTTACCATGTTGAGCCAACGGAGGGACCTAATGGACCTACAGTTCATGAGCTCTAGTGATGTGAGATTAACTGATCAAACTCTTTGATCTGGTTAATCAATATTCATTAACTACAAGTCACTCCACTATAGACTTGTAGTTGCACTCTCCTCACTGTAGATTATATTGTGTCCATTGATATAATCACTACCCATGAGTCAACCCTTCACAGGTTGTTCATAACAACAGTTGGGTCCAATTACCGTTTACCCTTGTGATTACCTCTTTGTTCCTTAAGCACCATTGATCCTCTAATGAACAACAAGTCTATGGTCCTACCATAAACTCAAACCCTCTTAAGCTAGTATAGAGGGTGGGACCCTATTGTTCAAGACCTTGACTCAGTTCTTAAGGGAATAACCTATCTAATTCCTTTACAAAACCACGAGTTTTAGGACATAAAACCCAACAGTCCTCTAGACATAGCATGGCACATTCTGTTCTTGCTCATTTTTACTCCGTTCTTCACAACAACTCCTTTGTCACAAACGATACAGACTTGATTTACATTAAAATTTTCCTAAAACAACAGGCTCTTACATTGAACGATTCAACAAATAATGTAAATCTAAGTGCCAAAATTTTGAAAACATCTATTTTGCATATCAACATTCATCTCATGAAATTTTAAACAACCCACCTAAATTTTGTAAAATTCACAACATAATTGGGAGCAACAATTGCTCTAATACCAATTGAAGGGATCGAATCCCGTAGCGGAAGTGTTGGAATCTCTTTTGCCCGTAATTACATTATGGATTATACAAAAAAAATTAAGGCTAAGCATAAATAGAGAAGAAGAATTACCTTTGAAGAACCTTTTCTTCATGTGTTCCTTCTCCAATCCCGTACTTGTATTTTGTTCTCAACGATCAATCCAAACACCTCCATTAAGATTTCACCATTGTTCTCTAAGAGAGGGAAGAGGGTGGAATCTCTTTTTGGGTTTGGGAGAGAACAGAGTATTGAGAGAATTGAGAGAGTTTGAGTGATTTGGAAATCCCTATTTCCAAAAATGAGACAATCAACCTCTAAATGCATTTAAATGCATCTTTATATAGAGAATGAGGGTGGAGATAACTTTTTTCACCCATTATCCCACTAAATGCATAATTTATGCATTATGCAGATCGCATTTGCATAATTGCATATTATAAGGTATCCCATACCTTATTATGCATTATTGAATCATATTCAATTTTGCACTCAATTCAATTATTTCCTCTAATATTTATTATGAAACAATTTCACACTAAAACTATATTTAGAAATTAATCCAAATATAGTACATAGTTTATTATGAATCATATTCACATAGTTTATTATGAATCATATTCACATTAAACTATATATTATATCGATTATATCACATATAATCAATATAACTCTCATTTACAGAATTGAACACTTCAAGTTCGCTCCAAAACCTTATACCCTCGATATATCCATGTTGAGCCAACGGAGAGACCTAATGGACCTAAAGTTCATGAGCTCCAATGATACATGGTGAACCGATCAAACTCTTTGACCCGGTTGACCAACATTCATTAACTACGAGTCACTCCACTATAGGCTCGTAGTTGCACTCTTCTCACTGTAGGACAAGTTGTGTCCATTAATTTAACCAATGCCCATGAGTCGACCATTCACAGGTTGTTCATAATCACAGCTAGTTAAAATTATCGTTTTATCCCTGTGATTACGTATTACTCCTTAAGTACTATTGATCCTCTAATGCACAACTAGTTTATGGTCCTACCATAAACAATGTCCCCCTCGGGCCAATGAGAGAGTGAGACCCTGTTGTTCAACACCTAGATGCAACCCTTAAGAGAACAATCTATCTAAATTCCCTAGCTTGGGCACGAGTGAATTCCATCTCGCGAAGTTAAGTTCTCATCTCCCCACGAGGTTTTGTCCCTTAGAAAGTAGGCATATTGAGTCGGCAACTCTAGCCACTCTCACCCATACTAGTCTAAGGACAAACCCCTGTAAACAGGAGTTCGTAACCCGCTCACGATTCAGATCGAGTCACTAATGGTCATCTATAAACTATTAGACCTAATTTGTTAACGGTGTTACACTAATAGGCTAATAATTCGTGGTTCGGTCTTGTACGAACTCATCGTACAAAATGCCCCCACTCGCATGTCAGTGGGTCGCATCCATAATGTTATCAGGATCGAGTTGGAGACCTAATCCTGGATACACTATGGATGTGGCCCGCTTTGTATTAGATACAAACGAGGTGATCTGACTCGTTCATGTGGTTGACATGCAAGTGGGGGCATCTGTGCAATGAGATTGTACAAGGCCGGCCGTGAGTTATTAGACCTCTCGATGTAACATCGTTGACGATGAGACTAATAATATCGTAGATGACCATTAGTGACTCGACACAATCTGAGCGTGTTACGAACTCTGTCTGCTGAGTCTGTCATTTGACTAGTACGGGTGAGGGTGGTCACCGTTACTCACTCAATATGCCTATCTTCTCAGGGATAGGACCAAGTAGGGAGCTGGGAACTTAACTACGCGAGATGGAATTCACTCGTTCCCACCTTTAGGGAAACTAGAGGGGTTGTTCCCTTAAAATCTTTGTCTCGAGGCTTGGACAGCGGCGCCCACCTTCTCTCACCGGCCCGAGAAGGGTGTTGTGTATGGTTGGACCATCACAATATGTTGTTCATTAGAGGAGCGGTGGGGACTTAAGGAACAAGAGGTAGACACGAGGGTAAAGCGGTAATTTGACCTGGCGTGTCTCTCGAACAACTGTGAAGGGTCGACTCATGGGCATTGGTTATATCAGTGGACACGTAATATTCTGCACTGACGGGTGTGCAACTACGGGCTATAGTGGAGTGTTACCGTAGCTAATGAATGTTGATTAACCGGGTCAAAGAGTTTGACAGGTTAATCTCGGATCATTTGAGCCCGTCACTGTAGGTCCATTAGGTCCCTCGGTTGGCTCAATCTGGGTTAAAAGAAGGGTTAATGTTTTGGTATGAAATTGAAGTGTTCAATTAAGGGAATTTATGTCATTTATATGAGATATGAATGATATAATATATAGTTTACTGTGAATGAGATTCATAATAAACTATAGGTTAGCCTAATTGTTGAATTAGGGCTAATTGGAGAAATTACTTGAGAGAAATTAAATTGGATGTGATTCAATTTAATTAATCCACAATTATTGCAAATGAGATTTGCAATATGAGATATGAGATATCTTATATTATGTGATTATGCAAATGAGATTTGCATAACCTATGATTGTGGTAAAGTGGTAATAATGTGGAGATTTTAACTCCATCATTCCCACTATTTAAACCCTTTGCAATAAGGGATTGAGAGGTAATTCTCTCATTTTTTTATTTTGATCAAAGAGAAGAGATCAAAATTCTTTCTACTTTCTCAACTTTCCTCCCTCTCCAAAACTCTAAGAGTCCCACAACTCTCCTCCTTTCCAAAGGAAGAACAATCGAGACTCCAAGTGGTTGTGTTCGGATTTCGTTCGAGAGAAGGTTTTGTAGAGTTCGAGAAGCACAAAGCGTTCGTGATCAAGGAAGGAGTTTAGAAGATCTGTCTACAACAAGTAAGTATGTTCTTCTCGTTGTAAATTCTTCCTCTTTTGCATGTTTAGCCTAGATCTAATAGTTAGATCGTTTTAACAAAATTCGAGTAGCCTAATGATACCATGACGATTCGATCGTCTTCCACTGCGCAGGGATTTTCATTCCCTTCAATTGGTATCAACGCCAGGTTGATGGTTCTTCATTATGCACTGTTTTTTGTTAAAATAAGTGTATAATTTACTTTGAATTCATGAGATGAATGTTGGTTTGCGAATTTGGATGTTTTCGGTTTTGACACTAGTTTAGATTTACAATTTATGTTGATGAGATCAATGTAAGGGCCCGTTGTTTTTGGACATTTTGTTGTAAATCGAGTCTGTAAAGTCCGAGTCTTTAGTAGCAAGTGTTGCTGTGAAGAAATCGGAGCGCAAACGGCGAATTCGAAGCCTGACAACAGCAAAGGTGTTTCTTTGTCTGAGCGACAGCGTTGAGGCAGCGCTCCTTGGCGTCTCAACGCTGTGCGGCGGAGCAAGCGCGCTGCGAGACAACATTGCAACGCTAGGCGTAGCGTTACCGCGCCGATGGCGTTGAGCGTTAGGGTCGGCGGCCGAGGCGACAACGCGTTACAACGCCGCCACGCAGCGTTACAGCACCGCCGCAGCGTTGAGGCGATTCAGCGGGCGATTCGGGCGTGGCGCGTTCCATTTGGAGTTAGTGGGGCATTTTTCTTCCGAAAATTAAATTGTATTTTAATTATATTTTTGTAAAATGTAATTTTTATTTTATTATTTAATTATTTTGTTAAATAATATTAATATAAGTGTTATATTAATGTTATTTAATTAAATAATTGTCCCCAGGTGTCAAAACCGGTCCAATTTTGCTATTTAATTATTTTATGCATGAGATGTATGATTTAATTAAATTATATGTGCATAATGTATGTCATATAGATTTAAAATCCCACCTTAGGTTAAACATTTCATGCATCATTTATATTATAAGAGTTATAATATATAGTTTGCATGATAGGTTATATTATAAGAGTTATAATATAATTAAATGCATGTTTAATTTAATTAATATAAGTGTTATATTTTTTAGATTAAAGTATGCTCATGCATTTATATTCATGAGATGAATTATATTATGTTATAGTATATAGTTATTCATGTGATGAATGATCAAGCACTATAACATAGAAATGCATGCAACCTAAGTTAATTATTAGTTTTAAAGAGTTTAGAACTTGAATAATTAGACTTAGGTTTTCTATTTTCTAATGAGATTAGAAATTAGGAAATCAAAGTTTAGTTTATGAATGGAGACTGATTAGTGACTCTGTCTAAGGAAGGTTTTGTCTAAGGCTGGGGTATTTAAGTTGACGCTTGCGGAACACCCCTACCTGAAACCGACTTGGGAGTGAATTCGGTCCGGAGATTCTTAGATTATACTTATCGTGAGTGCCGCTAATTAAAAGTGTTTTAATTTACTCACATAGACCTAAGTTATAATGTGATTATAGACTTAGGTTAATACCATATAAGAGTTATATTGGTAGACTTAGGTAAATTTTAGTCGGTTTATCTAGGTCAATCCTATTAAAATTAAAGTGCTGAGTGATAGGTAATAAAGTGTATGAGATACATTTGAATTTCCAACCACAAATCTTCGTTAAGTCCGCACCGTGAGATATATACTCGGCCTCGTGGCGCAAATGGGAGCGTCCCCCTTCGGGTGGCATTTGTATAGATCAATATCATCGTGGATGGAGAGAGTACTTATAGTGAGTGGGAGCGGGACTTGTGAAAACGAGACCCACGGTCTCTTCTTTCGATTCACACCGTGAGAGGCGTCTATGATCCGCTTTGCTAGTTTGGCACAGACGGACAATCCCTTCGGAGGCTTTGATCATGGGAGTCGGAACACCGTGAATTCCCGAAAGGGATACAGTTTCCTGGTTGGTTTTCCTTCACTCCCAGGTCGGTTTCTAGGTAGGGGTGTTCCGCAAGCGTCAACTTAAATACCCCAGCCTTAGACAAAACCTTCCTTAGACAGAGTTACTAATCAGTCTCCATTCATAGACTAAACTTTGTCCCTTTCGATGGATCAGGGCCATTGAAAAGGCCAAGGTCTACATCATTGCCAGCATGTCTGATCTATTGGCAAAGAAGCATGAGCTGATGGTCACCGCCAAGGAGATCATGGAGTCCTTGCAGGAAATGTTTGGACAATAGTCCTTTCAGTCCCAAGCATGACTTCGCTCAAGTCGTCTTCAACGCATGGATGAAAAGGGGCGTGCATGCGTGAACATGTTCTGACATGATGACCCACTTTAATCTGGGCCGAGATGAACGGGGCTTGATCGACGAGTCGAGCCAAGTCAGTTTTATTCTTGAGACTCTTCCGAAGAGTTTCCTTCAGTTTCGTAGCAATGTTGTTATGAACAAAATTAGCTACACTCTGACTACCCTCCTCAATGAGCTACAGAATTTCCAGTCCTTGAGCAGGGTCAAGGCATCGAAATCTGAGGCAAATGTTGCCTACAAGTCTTATCACAGGGGTTCGACCTCTGGGACGAAACCTGTTGCTCCTTCAAGCCCGAAAGGGAAGAAGAGGATGAAAAGGGGTAAAACTGACCGAGTTGCCGCCCACAAGGGCAAGAAGGTCAAGGCGTTGCAGAGAAAGGAAAGTGTTTCCACTGCAATGGGGGCGGTCACTGGAAGAGAAACTGTCCCAAATTCCTAGCCGAGAGGAAGAATCAAGGTAAATGTGATTTACTTGTGACAAAAACTTGTTTAGTGGAAAGTAGTGACTCTGCCTGGATATTGGATTCGGGCGCCACTAACCATGTTTGTTCTTCTTTTCAGGGGATTGATTCCTGGCAGCTGCTGCGAGAGGGTGAGGTGACTCTACGGGTTGGATCCGGGGAGCTTGTCTCTGCTGCAGCGATCAACACAGTGAAGCTACATTTTGGCAGGAACTACATTTTGTTGGACAATATGTATATAGTTCCAGGGTTTACTAGAAACCTAGTTTCTATTTTCTGTCTTTTAGAACAATGTATTTCCGTTTCATTCCATGATACTAAAGCGTTTATTTCCAGAAATGATAATCTTATTTGTTCTGCTTCACTTGAGCATAATCTGTATGTTTTGAAACCTAATTCGGTCAAAAGTGTTTTGAATACTGAATTGTTTAAAAATGCAGAAATACAAACTAAGAAAGCGAAAGTTTCTCCTAAGGAAAATGTCCATCTTTGGCATCTACGGTTAGGCCACATTAATCTCAATAGGATTGAGAAATTAGTGAAGAGTTGACTTCTAAACGAGTTGGAAGAAAATTCTTTGTCGGTGTGTGAGTCATGCCTTGAGGGCAAGATGACCAAACGTCCTTTTAGTGGAAAAGGATATAGAACCAAAGAGCCTCTTGAGTTAGTACATTCTGGCCTCTGTGGTCCGATGAATTTTAAAGCTCGGGGCGGTTATGAGTACTTTGTGTCTTTCATAGACGATTACTCGAGATATGGGTATATTTACCTAATGCACAGGAAGTCTGAAACTCTTGAAAAAGTTCAAGGAGTATAAGACTGAGGTTGAGAACCTCTTAGGTAAATCGCTTAAAACACTTTGATTGGATCGAGGTGGAGAGTACATGGACACTGAATTCCAGGACTATATGATAGAACACGGAATTACGTCCCAACTCTCAAACACTATATGCCACAACAAAATGGTGTATCGGAGAGGAGAAAGCAGAACCTTGTTGGACATGGTTCGGTCAATAATGAGCTATGCTCGTCTCACGATTCTTTTTGGTTTCTGCGCGGAAGAAAATCTGCGATCTATATTTTGAACAACGTTAAAATGAAGAGTGTTTGTGAAACACCTTTCGAGCTCTGGAGTGGACGTAAAGGTAGTTTACATTACTTCAGAATTTGGGGATGCCCGCCCCACGTGTTGGTGTCAAACCCAAAAAAGTTGGAACCCCGTTCGAAATTGTGCCTATTCGTAGGTTACCCTAAAGAGACTAGAGGTGAGTCATTTTTACGATCCTAAGGAAAATAGGGTGTTTGTGTCGACAAACGCCACTTTCCTAGAGGAAGACCACGTCGGATCATTTACCAAGGAGTAAAATTGTGTTAAATGAAATGGGCGATACATCGTGAGAGTTCTTGATGGGGCTAGTCACGTCAACAAGTGTTGTTGATCCTAACACGTCTAGTCAAATCCGTTCCCAAGAGTTGGGAATGCCTCGACGTAGTGGGAGGACCGTGAGACGGCTGATCGCTACATGGGTTTAGCTGAAACCTCAGTTGTCACTCTGATGATGACTGTGAGGATCCATTGACCTATGATCAGGCAATGGTTGATGTTGACAAAGATGAATGGATTAAAGCTATGGACCAGGAGATGGAGTCTATGTACTTCAATTCTGTATGGGAGCTTGTGGATCAATCGGATGGGGTAAAACCTATTGGTTGCAAATGGATCTACAAGCGTAAGCGTGGCGTAGATGGGAAGGTGCGGACCTTGGCCCGACTAGTGGCAAAGGGTTTTACCGGGTTGAAGGAGTTGACTATGAGGAGACCTTTTCACCTATTGCCATGGTAAAGTCGATCAGGATCCTTCTGGTCATTGCAGCGTATTATGACTACGAGGTATGGCAGATGGACGTCAAGACAGCCTTTCTGAATGGCAAACTTGATGAGACCATCTACATGGAACAACCCAAAGGGTTCATTGCCCAAGGCCAAGAGCAAAAGGTTTGTCGGCTTCATAGGTCCATTTATGGGTTGAAACAAGCTTCGAGGTCTTGGAATATAAGGTTTGATGAGGCGATCAAATCTTATGGCTTTGATCATAATGTCGACGAGCCTTGTGTCTACAAGAAAATCGTTAACAAAACTGTCGCATTTGAGGTTTACTGTCACCGGTACTAGCTCTACCCACCACGGAAAAAGAGTTTGAGGTTTACTGTGATGTCTCACATCAGGGCCTTGGATGTGTACTTATGCAGGATGGGAAAGTGATTGCTTATGCCTCAAGACAGTTAAAAACCATGAATGTAATTATCCTACTCATGATCCGGAGCTCGCAGCGATTTGTGTTAGCTTTAAAGATTTGGAGGCATTATCATTTGGTGAGAAGTGTTGTATTTACACGATCATAAAAGTTTAAAATACATCTTGAGCAGAAAGAGTTGAATTTGAGACAACGGCGGTGGCTTGAATTGATAAAAGATTATGATTGCACGATTGAATACCGCCCGAGAAGGCTAATGTTGTAGCTGATGCACTGAGTAGGAAGTCGAAGCAACGTAGGGGTTCACTTAATGCTGTTAGAGTGGCTCTATTTGAGGAACTCAAGAGTTCTAATGCAAAAGTGTATGTTGGTGACAAAGGGAACTTGTTAGCTCATTTTCAGGTAAGACCTACCTTGATTAATGATGTTATCTCAAGTCAAGCTAAAGAACCTACCAAAGAAATTGATAGAAGAGGTGAACTTGAATCGGAGAGCGATTCACAAGTAAGGCGTGATGGAGCGTTGATGAAGTATGGTAGATTTTGTGTGTCTAAAGATGAAACTTTGAGAAATGCGATACTAGAAGAAGCACATAGTTCAACCTATCACGATGCATCCAGGAGGTACAAAGATGTATCGGACCTTAAGAACCATTATTGGTGGCGGGAATGAAACGAGAAATAACAGAGTATGTCTATAAATGTTTAATTTGTCAATGAGTGAAACTGAGCAGCGAGAAACCAAGAGGGCTTCTAAATCCACTCCCAATACAGAATGGAAGTGGGAGCATGTAACGATGGATTTCTTATTTGGACTTCCCAGAACAGAGAGTGGTTATGGCGGGATTTGGGTGATAGTAGACAGTTGACTAAGATGCTTTCGATTCTTACAGTCAAGGTAACTTTTACTCTGGATAAGCTTGCTAAATTATATGTTGACAGATTGTAAGCCAACACGGGCCCCCAAAGATCTATTGTGTCGGATAGGGATTCGAGATTTACTTCCAAGTTACGCCGAGTCTCCAAGAGGCCTTGGGAACTAAGATGCACTTTAGTCTGACATTTCATCCACAAACCGATGGTCGATCGAAAAGAACCATTCGGACCCTCGAAGACATGCTTGAGCATGCGTGTGCAATATAAAGGAAGTGGGGAGACTCATCTATCATTGATGGAGTTTGCATACAATAATAGTTATCATTCTAGCATCGGAATGGCACCGTACGAGGCATTATATGGAAGGAAATGTAGAACCCCTATTTGTTGGGGGGAGGTAGGAGAAAGAAAGCTTATAGGGCGAGTTGGTCCAAGTTACCTCGGAGAATGTTAAATTTATCGGGGAAAGATCAAGACAAGACAAAGATAGACAAAAGAGCTACGACAAACGAAGAAGAGATTTAGAATTCGAAATCGGAGACAAAGTTTTCCTGAGATTATCCCCGTGGAAGAGTATTTTGCGGTTCGGAAGGAAGGGGAAACTGAGCCCAAGTTATATAGGGCCTTACGAGATTACGGGCGTGTAGGGCCATCAATTAGCTTTTTACAGATAGAATTGTCTCTGGTACATAATGTTTTCCATGTATCAATGTTGAGGAAATACATTTACGATCCATCACATGTGCTCAAGGTAGAACCAATACAACTTAAGGAGAATCTATCATATGAGGAAGAACCTCTACAAGTCTTGGATCGGAAAGAACAAGTGCTTAGGAACAAGTCAATACCACCTTTGTAAAGGTGTTGTGGAGAAATCACGACGTCGAGGAAGCAACATGGGAGAGCGAAGACCAAATGAAAGAAAAGTACCCAAAACTTTTCTCGTGCTGAAATTCGAGGGCGAAATTCCTCTTAAGGGGGTAGTAAATTGTAAGCCCTAAACTCTATTTTCTTTTATCATTTTACACTCATTCATGATGTTTTGAAATATGCAAAATCGTATAGGTTGCACTAAATGATGTCGTGATCGAATTTGGGAATCTATTGAATTTGGAGCTACAATGTGTCTAAGCTTCATAAGGAGATAGGTAAGCCATTGAAATAAGCATATTAAAAGTTGCATTGAAGTAAGTTCAAATCATTAGCAATTGGAGAAGTTTTAGGTGCATCATGTATTGAATGGAAGATCATATGTCTCACAAACTTAGGATAAGTTGGCTAAATGCTTAGGGTTTATTTACACACTTATTTTGGTGTTTATAAAGGTGATTATGATGTAAATATTGAAGGAGGAGCTGGCCAAGGGAGGTGAAGCCTCGGAGTTAAACAAGGCAAGTAGGTGCTGTCAAATTCGCAGAAAAACAGCAAGCAGCTGGAAAATGGGTCATCTTCAAACTATCATATCTCTCAATTTACTGAGTCAAATTCGTTGATTTTTAAGTCAAAATCTCATAAATTGAGTGTAGAATACGAAACTGGTCGATTTTAGGAAAAATACAGAGAGGACGAAGGAGAAAAGTACAGAACAGTGAGAGGTATTCAAAGTTCTCGGGTAGCAGAACAGTGTGAGGAGTTCAGTCTATTTTGAGCTCATTAGGAGGAATTAGAAGCTGAAATTTTGAGGTATGTAAGCTAAGATGTTGTCCTTGAGGTTTATCAAAAAATAGTTGGTGGTTGTGTTGATAAATTTTGAGGAACCCAAGCTGAAATTGGAACTTGTAATTTTAGGTTCAAGGGAAAAACTGCTAGCAAGAGATTGAAGGAGATCCTCTTCCATAACTATATACCTTACAGCCAATTGTGTGTATGTCTATTCTGAATTGAGTTATGGGACTGAATTAGATCTGTTTCTAAGGTGCATAGGGGAAAGAATTGATATTACTAATTTCATTTTCGAGTGACGGAGATAGGAAAAGCGTATAACCCTTGGAACTCTTTTGGTGATTGTGAGTGACTCTATTATAGAATTATGCTTAACCTATGTTTTACTTCAAAAACATAATTGTTGAACATAGAATCCTGTTTGAACTAATTATGTATAGCTTCATGGAGTTTCTAACATAAAGTTCATGATGGAACCTAAGCATGTTTTGAATTAGTTTGTAACTATAAATCCAAGTATGGAAACTAAATTATGAAAGTATGTTTTCCTTTAGAGAATGTTTTGTGTAAATCCACTTGGGAACATGTTTAGAAGATAATGTGAAAATGTCGAGAAATTGTTGTATGTGTTATAAAGACATGATTTCCATGGTAAACAAATTATGCCCTTGTTTGTGGTTAACCCCTAATCTTGAAGGACATTCGAGAAGGTACTTAGGGGGAATGAATCATAATTTCCCGATACTGAAGGACAATGAGAAGGTATTCGGGTAGTAAATGGTCTTACCTTAATACTGAAGGACATAGAGAAGGTATTAGGGAAAATCAAATGGTCAAAGGTATTCCACGTGCACGTGAGAGAGGTATGAACCTTATTGGTATAAATGTAACTCTACCACCTCTATGGTTCGAAAGTGGTATCATGCTATGTGTTTTATTGTTATGAGCTTCTACATTATTGATCTATCTACACTCAATATAATACTACATTATGAGTTATGTGTTATGTATAAGTGGTGACTTAAACCTGTAAATTGGAAGCATGGTTTGTTTATGTTAAGCTATTTTCTACTTATAATCTGTCATTATTATGCTTCACCTTTGAGCTTATAATAGACACTCACTGGGCTTCCTAGCTCACGTTTTCTTTATGTCTACTCTTCCCAGGTAGCAGACGAGTTTCTAGTGCTTAGCCTTCACAAGACCTATTTGCCACCACGCCATTTATCTCCTTGTATATACACTTTCTTTTGTATATGGTTTGTAGTGAGAACATATTAGATGGGTTGTAATAAACATGGAAGCTTTATGATTACCTAAGAACATAGTAATGGAAGTGAATAAGTTTCATTTATAAGTGTATATCAGTGCTTAATTTTGCTTGTTCAAACATGTTGTGTTACATTTAATTTAAGTTAAGTCTTGGGTTAGTCAAGAAAAGCCAACAAGAGGTTTGGTTATCTTTGTCCTTGCATCTCTTCCTAGGTTAGGCAAGTAAGCTGGGACGGGATGTGACAGTAAACGAGTATTCAATGCCCTAGTTTATTGTATTACTTTATTGTAATTTATGTACAATTCATAAATGTATTTTCTCCACTAGCTTAGTCCAAGTGGGAGTTTGTTGGGATTTTTGTCCTAATCTCGTGTTTGTAAATTACTGTTTGAAATTAATAAGAGTTATTTATTTCATCACTTGGTGTCTCGCAATATTTATAAACTTTTCCAATAAACTAAGCTCCAGGGTCATTGATTTTATGAGAGTACTAGAACTTGAACGGTGTGTAGTGGACACACAGGGAGGATCACGTTCGAGTTAATGACCCAAACGGTCTACAGTATATGGATACGGTTGGAGACCTAATCCTGGATACACTGTGGATGCGGCCCGCTTTGTATTAGATACAAACGAGGTGATCTGACTCGTTCATGTGGTTGATATGCGAGTAGGGGCATCCAGTGCAATGAGATTGTACAAGACCGAACCGTGAGTTATTAGACCTACTTTGATGTAACACCGATTGTGATGAGACTAATAATATCGTAGATGACCATTAGTGACTCGACACAAATCACGAGCGTGTTACGGACTCCGCATGCTGCGAAGTGCATCCTTTGACTAGTCACGAGTGAGGGTGGTCACCGCACTCGCCCAATATGCCTATCTTCTCGGGGACGGGACCAAGTAGGGAATCGGGAACTTCACTCTGCGAGATGGAATTCACTCGTTCCCACCTTTAGGGAAACTAGAGGGGTGTTCCCTTAAGTGTTGTCTCCGGGGGCTTGGACAACGGGCGCCCACCTTCTCACCGGCCGAGAAGGGTGTTGTGTATGGTTGGACCATCACAATATGTTGTTCATTAGAGGAAGCGGTGGGGACTTAAGGAACAAGAGGTAGACACGAGGTAAAATGGTAATTTGACCCGATCGTGTCTCTGAACAACTGTGAAGGAGTGTCGACTCATGGGCATTGGTTATATCGGTGGACACGTAATATTCTACATCGACGGGAGTGCAGCTACGGCTATATAGGGAGTGTTCACCGTAGCTAATGAATGTTGATTAACCGGTCAAAGAGTTTGTGAGTTAATTTGGATCATTGGAGCCCGTCACATTGTAGGTCCATTAGGTCCTCGGTTGGCTCAATCTGGATTAAAAGAAGGGTTAATCTTTTGGTATGAAATTGAAGTGTTCAATATAAGGGAATTTATGTCATTTATATGAGATATGAATGATATAATATATAGTTTACTGTGAATGAGATTCATAATAAACTATAGGTCAGCCTAATTGTTGAATTAGGGCTAATTGGAGAAATTAATTGAGAGAAATTAAATTGGATGTGATTCAATTTAATTAATCCACAATTAATGCAAATGAGATTTGCAATATGAGATATGAGATATCTTATATTATGTGATTATGCAAATGAGATTTGCATAACCCATGATTGTGGTAAAGTGGTAATAATGTGGAGATTTTAACTCCATCATTCCCACTATTTAAACCCTTTGCAAGAAGAGATTGGGAGGTAATTCTCTCATTTTTTGATTTTGATCAAAGAGAAGAGATCAAAATTCTTTTTACTCTCTCAACTCTCCTCCCTCTCCAAAACTCTAAGAGTCTCACAACTCTCCACCTTTCCAAAGGAAGAACAACCGAGACTCCAAGTGGTTGTGTTCGGGTTTCGTTTGAGAGAAGGTTTTGTAGAGTTCGAGAAGCACGAAGCGTTCGTGATCAAGGAAGGATTTTAGAAGATCTGTCTACAACAAGTAAGTATGTTCTTCTCGCTGTAAATTCTTCCTCTTTTGCATGTTTAGCCTAGATCTAATAGTTAGATCGTTTTAACAAAATTCGAGTAGCGTAATGATACCATGACGATTCGATCGTCTTCCGCTGCGCGGGGATTTTCATTCCCTTCAGCACTTGAACACGATCCTACCTATGTATCTACTATACATTGTTCAAGCTCTCATAACCATAACCCTGGAGTTTAGTTTATTGGATTTTAAGTTTTAAATGCGAGAACACGAGAAATGATGAATAATAACTTTTTATTGATTTCATCAGATATTTACAAACTACGCGAGTTTAGGGAACAAAACCCCAACAAAAGCTCCAACGATACAAGATTAATTAGTTAATCTCATTAACCACTTAATCAACATTCGTTAACTGTGGGTACACTCCACTAAAGACCCGCAACTGCACTCTTCTCACTGTAGATGCTTTTCTGTGTCTACGGATATAGACCATTAACAACAAGTTAATCTTTGGTTCAAATTATCGTTTTACCTCTTGGTTACATCTATAACATTAAGTATCAGTGCTCTTCTAATGAACAACCTGTTTATGGTCTAACCATTAAATAGAAATCACTCTCGGGCCAATGAGAGGGTAGAGCCCTTTGTTCAAGTCCTGGAGACACCACTTAAGGGAACACTCATCTATTTACCTTAAGTTAGGGAATGAGTGAATTCCATCTTGTGTGATTATGTTTTGAGCAACCCATTTGATATCGTCCTCAAAATGGTAGGCTTATTGAGTTGGTGATCTGATCACTCTCACTTATACAAATGAAAGGACGATCCCTCGTGAATAGGAGTTCATAATACACTCAAGATTAAGATTAAGTTGCCTAGATTATCCTATTAAAATAGAAACTTAAATAGTCAACGAAGTTACATCTATTGGTTACTATTTCGCAGTTTGGTCTTATGTAAACTCATTACATAGGACACCCACACTCGCATGTCACCTACACAATGTGTTGGATCATTGTGTTTGTATCAAATACAAAGTGGATCATGTCCATATTATCACTAGCATAAGGTACCCAGCCTCATCTCTATACTATAGACCATTTAGGTTGTTTCTTGAACGTTGATCCTCGTATGTCTCCACATAATGTTCAAGAAACATAATACAACCTAGGATGTTAGTTTATTGGATTTAGGGTTATTCTTAAAGAAAAAAACTAATATAAAATTCAACAATATTTATTGAATAAATATAATAACACTTTATTGATAACAAAGAGCAATTTTTATTTACAATCTACGAGTTTTAGGGCATAAACCTGTTAAGATGTATGCCCTACACTCGTGAAGTTTGTAACATTTGATGTATATAAATGAAAGTTATTTTTTCATTAAACCTTGTACCTCGCATTTCAAACTTAATCCAATAAACTAAGCTCCAGGGTCATACATATTTATGAGATCTTGAACGGTGTGTAGTGGACACACAGGTAGGATCACGTTGAGGTTGATGACCCAAATGGTCTATAGTATATGGATAAGGTTGGAAATCTCATCCTGGTAACACAATGGATGCAACCCACTTTGTATTTGATACAAACGAGGTGATCCAGCTCATTCGTGTAGTTGACATGCGAGTGGAGGCATCCTGTGCAATGAGATTGTACAAGGTCGGACCATGAATTATTAGACCAACTGATGTAACACCGTTAACAGTTTAGGACTAATAAATTCATAGATGACCATTAGTGACTCGACCTTAATCCTAAGCGGGTTACGAACTCCTGTCTGTGGGGTCTGTCCTTAGACTAGTACGGGTGAGAGTGGTCAGAGTCGCCGACTCAATAAGCCTACCTTCTCAGGGGCAGAACCACGTGGGTAGTTGAGAACTTAACTACACAAGATGGAATTCAGTCGTTCTCGTGCTACGGAATCTAGATGGGTTGTTCCCTTAAGGGTTGGTTCCAGGTCTTGAACAACGGGTTCCCACCCTCTCATAGGGTCGAGAGGGACGTTGTTTATGGTAGAACCGTAAACAAGTTGCTCATTAGAGGATCTCATTAGAGGATCAGTGGTACTTAAAGTGCAAGAGGTAGGCACAAGGGTAAAACGATAATTTGACCTAGCTGTGACTACGAATAATCTGTGAAGGGTTGACTCATAGGTATTGGTTATATCAATGGGCACAACTTGTCCTACAGTGAGGAGAGTGCAACTACGAGTCTATAATGGAGTGACTCGTAGTTAATGAATGTTAATTGACAGAATCAAAGAGTTTGATTAGTTAATCTCGGATCATTGAAGCTCATGATCTGTAGGTCCATTATATCTCTCGGTTGGCTCAATTATGGAATTAATAAGGGTATAAAGTTTGGAATGAATTTGAAGTGTTCAAATTCATATAAAGGGTCCTTATGTCAATTCTATGTGATATAATTGATATAATTAGTTTGATGTGATTGAGATTCATATTAAACTATACTATTGCCCAATTATGGAATTAAGGCATAGTTAGAGAAATTAATTTGAGAGATGTGAAAAATTGAATATGATTCAATTTAATTCCACAATATGCAAATGTGATTTACATAATGAGAAGTATAGTACCTTATATTATACAAATATGATTGTATAATATAAGATTATGCATTTAGTGGACATAATGGGTGGAGAAATTCTCTCCACCCTCATTCCACTATAAATAAGTGCTTGATAAGCACTTCAGGATAAGTGAAGTCATTTTTTGGATTTGAGACTCCAAAAACACTCTCTCTTCTCTCAAACTCTCTCTACCTCCCTTTCCCAATTGGATCCCACCATCCTCCCTCATCCAATGAGAACAACTGAGAAATCAAGTGGAAGTGTTCGGTGCGTTGTTCGATTTGTATTTTGGATCAAGATCGAGAGATCGTAGAGAACGAGGAAGATCGTGTGAGAAGGATCACAAGAAGAAGTGTTCTTCAAGAGGTATTTGTTGTTTTTCCTTCACCTCTTTATGCTTAACCTAGATTACATGAGATGTATGTTTTAATTTTAAGTAGAATTCGTGTAACACAATGAGGCATTACGATTCACATCGCTTCCGCTGCAAGATTCAATCCCATCAATTGGTATCAAAGCCGATCTTTGCTTTCGTTGTGTTCTGAATTTGCTTAAAGTTAGGTGGGTACCTTACTGTTCATGAGATGAATTTGAGGTTTGCAAATTGAATGTTTTTGTTTTTGTCACCATAGATTTACAATTCATTATCATTGAAATGTTCAATGTAAGGGCTCGTTGTTTTGGGCATTTGTATTGTAAATCGAGTCTGTAAAGTCCGTGTAGATCGTTGCAAGGAGTTGTTGTGAGGACGGAGCGAAAATGAGCCAAGAATAGAAGGTGTTATGTTCTGTACAGAGCACAACGTTGATACGTTATGCAATAGTCTCTCCACGCCAAGCATGCGGTCGAAGGCTTGTTGCAGGCGCAACGTTAAGACGCTAGGCGCAGCATCTCAACACCGTGTGTGTTGCGTCGTTGGGCTGGCGTGCGGTTGGCACAATGTCTCAACGCCGCCCACAGTATCTCAACATCGTGCGTAGTGAGGTTGAAGATGCGTGCGAAAGAGGCTGAAACGTGGGCAGTTGGAACGTGGTTGTTTTTTATTTTTTGAAAATGTATTTTATTTTTGGTTTATTTATTAATTAGGATTAATTATTATTAATCTATATGATATATTAATTTTAATTAATTTAATTAATGTTTTAGGGTGCCGAAAATGGTTCAATTTCGCTATTTTAACTATGCAATTGTTGTATGGTAATTATGTGCATATTGTATGCCATAGGGATTTAAAATCCCACCTTAGGTTAAGCGTTTTCATGCATCATTTTATATTATAAGAGTTATAATATATAGTTTTGTACGATTTAATTAATATAAGTGTTATATTAATTATTTTAAGGCATTGACATGCATTTATTCATGTGATGAGTATGTTGTATATTTTATTATTCATGTGATGAATGATCAAGCATTATAACATAGAAATGAAGTTAATTAATTAGTTTTAAATGGTTTAGAACTTGTATTATTAATTAGACTTAGGTTTCTAGTTCTAATAAGTAGGTTTCTAGTTCTAATAAGATTAGAATTAGGAATCCAATATGGTTTATAAATGGTGATTAATTATTAACTCTGTCTAAGGAGGGTTCTGTCTAAGGCTGGGGTATTTAAGTTGAGGGTAACAGAACACCCCTAACCTGGGAACCGACCCTGGAGTGAATTTAATCCGGGGATTTATAAACTATATTTCGTGAGTGGCGCTTATTAAGAGTTAATAAATAAAACTCACATAGACCTAAGTTTAATAAGGAGTTATAGACTTAGTTTAATCCAATATAAAAGTTATATCGGTAGACTTAGGTAAATATAGTCGGTTTATCTAGGTCAATCCCGTTAACCTAAAGTGCTTAGTGGGAGGAAATGACGTGTATATGATACATTGAATTTCCACTTACCCATCTCTTTATGTTCACACCGTGAGATCCATACTCGGCCTCGTGGCGTAAATGGGAGTGTCCCTCTTCGGATGGTGTTTGTATGGGTCAAAATCAAAGTGAATGGAGAGAATACTTATAGTGAGTGGGAGCGGGACTTGCGTCAACAGGTCCCACAGTCTCTTCTATTGATTCACACCATGAGACACTTATGATCCGCCTGTTAGTTTGGCCTGGACCAAACAATCCCTTCGAAGGGCCTGATCATGGGGGTTGAAACACCGTGAATTCCCGAAAGGGATAGGGTTGCCTTAGTTTATCTTTCAACTTAGTCCTCCCTTCGGCAAATTTCGTTGGATGGGAACTCTGGAATCTAAAAATAGAGGGTTACACTCATGGGATTCATTAAGAGTTAATGAGTCCGGACCAAAAAATGGTAACTGGATGCCTATAGGAACAAGAATTATTCTGGCGTTAGAGTCTGGTTGAGATAGTCTCGTCCTAGAGGAGGAGTGATTCGACTACCCTTCGATGGCGACCATTCTAAACCTTTGGGGTATCATTGCAATTTTAAATGACCTTGGGATCATAGATTAATTTTGCTAAAACCTGATTGGATTTTACAAAAGTTTTTGCGAGAAACTAATACAAGAATTTTTTTATTACAGCAAAAATGTTGAGTTTAGTAATTGCACTTTTAGCCTCCGATAAGTTAACCGGTGACAACTACCAAACTTGAAAAAACAATATAAACACAATTTTGGTAGTCAATGACCTTAAGTTCGCGCTTGAATGGATTTTGAATTCCCGCAGCGGAAGACGTTGTGAAACGTCGTTGATCCGTTGTGTAATTCTATCTTAAAATTGAATCTATTTCATAGATCCTAGGCTAAACATGCAAAGAAGAAGAAGAAAACAGTAAGTAAAAAGTACTAACCTCTTGAAGAACTCTTCTTCAACGTTTTCTCCTTCTCCAGTCACGATCTCTCTAGGAAGACACCTCCAAAGGGGCTTCTCGGTTGTTCTCGGGAGGTTGATGGAGAGTAGGTGGGACTCCCTTTGTTTTTGGGTGAGGGGAAGTTTTTGAGAGAATTGAGAGAATTGTCTTGCTCTCTTTGGATGGAAATCCAAAAATGGCAAGAAGTGTCCTGAGATGCCTTTGAATGCATCCTTTTATAATGGTGTGTGGTGGAGTTAAAATCTCCACCAATTCACCATTTTACCACAACTATATAATATACAAATCATATTTGCATATTATATAATATAAGGTATCTCATACCTTATTATACAAATCTCATTTGCATAAATGTGGAATTATAAATTGAATCACATTCAATTTTATTTCTCTCAATTCTATTTCTCCAAATAGCACTAATTAATCAATTAGGCTATACTATAGTTTATTATGAATCTCATTCACATCAAACTATATATTATGTCATCTATATCTCATATAAATGACATAAATACCCAAATAATGAATTTGAACACTTCAAATTCACACCAAACTGTAAACCCTCAATTTGTCCAATTAAAGCCAACCGAGGGACCTAATGGACCTACACGTGACGAGCTCCAATGATCCGAGAATAACTTGTCAAACTCTTTGACCCGGTTATTCAACATTCATTAGCTACGGTAACACTCCACTAAAGTCCGTAGGTGCACTCTCATCACTGTAGGACAAGTTGTGTCCATCAATTAACCCAATACCCATGAGTCGACCCTTCACAGGTTGTTCGTAGTCACAGTTGGGTCAAAATACCATTTTACCCCTGTGTCTACCTCTTGCTCCTTAAGTCCCACTACTCCTCTAATGAACAACTACGTTGCATGGTCCAACCATAAACAACAACCCTCTCAGGCCAATGAGAGAGTGGGGGCCCCGTTGTTCAAGCCACGGAGACAACAGACTTAAGGAACAACCCTCTAGTTTCCCTAAGTCCAAAGCGAGTGAATTCCTTCTTGCGTTGTCAAGTTCCCGGCTCCCACGTGTGGTCCCTTACCCGAGAAGGTAGGTATATTGGGCGAGCAATAGTGGCCACCCTCACCCATTTACTAATCAAAGGCGGACCCATGACAAGAAGTCAGAGTCCGTAACACGCTCAGGATTAAAGTCGAGTCACTAATGGTCATCTACGAATTTATTAGCTCTATACTGTTAACGGTGTTACATCAGTAAGTCTAATAATTCACGGTCCGATCTTGTACAATCTCATTGCACAGGATGCCCCCACTCGCATGTCAACCATATGAACAAGTCAGATCACCTCGTTTGTATCTAATACAAAGCGGGTCACATCCACAGTGTATCTAGGATTAGGTCTCCAACCCTATCCATATACTGTAGACCGATTCGGTCATTAACTCGAACGCGATCTTCCCTGTGTGTCCACTACACACCATTCAAGTTCTTAGTTCTCTCATAATACAATGACCCTGGAGCTTAGTTTATTGGATTAAGTTTATGTAAAATGCGAGACACAAAGTTTAAATAAATAACTCTTATTTATTACACAATGTTGAAATAAATAACTCTTATTCATTTACAACTTGGAATATTACAAACTACACGAGATGAGGGCATACATCCCAACAGCGCTCACTGAGGAGTGTGCTCAAGTGTCGAGCTCGACCGCGACACGAAGTGTTCGTGACGTGTACGATAGGTGGATCAAGGCCTATGACAAGACCAAAGTCTACATCTTAGCCACATTATCTGAAATATTGGCTAAGAAACACGAGAGCATGGTCACCGCCAAGGAGATCATGGATTCGTTGCAGGAAATATTTGGACAACAGTTCTTTCAGGTTCGGCACGATGCTCTCAAGCACATCTTCAACGGTCGTATGAGAGACAGAACTTCTATCAGGGAACATGTTCTCGACATGATGGTCTACTTTAATCTGGCGGAGATGAACGGTGCTTTTATCGACAAGTTGAGCCAGGTCAGATTTATTCTAGAGACTCTTCTGAAGAGTTTCCTGCAATTTCATAGCAATGTTGTTATGAACAAAATTAGCTACAACCTGACCACCCTTCTGAATGAGCTACAGACCTTCTAATTCTTGATGAGAGTCAAGGGACAAGAGGGTGAGGCAAATGTCGCCTACAGGTCCTTTTACAAAGGTTTGACCTCAGGGATAAAATTTGTAGCTTAGTCCTCTTCAGGCCCGAAAGGGAAGAAAAAGAAAATGAAGAAGGCTGGAAAGGGAAAACAAGTTGACCACGATGCCGCCCAGAAGGGCAAGAAGGTCAAGGAAGTTGCAAATGAAGGAAAGTGTTTCTACTGCAACAGTGACGGGCACTGGAAACGCAACTGCCCGAAATTCCTGGCTGACAAAAAGAATGGAGGTGAATGTGATTTACTTGTTGTAGAAACTTGCTTAGTGGAGAGTAGTGGCTCTGTCTGGATACTTGATTTAGGCGTCACTAATCACGTTTGTTCTTCTTTTCAGGAAATTAGTTCCTAGAAGCAACTGCAGGAAGGGGAGATAACGCTCAGAGTTGGTACTGGTGAGGTTGTCTCAGCTGTAGCAGTCGACAAGGTAGAGTTGTTGTTCGGAAAGAAGCGATTGTTATTAGATAACATGTACATGGTACCAGGGTTTACTAGAAACCTGATTTCCGTTTCTTGTCTTGTTGAACAATATATTTCAATTTCTTTTCAATTAAATAAAGCGTTTATTTCTTTGAAAGGTGTTGATCTTTGCATAGCTTTATTTGAGAATAATCTGTATGTTTTAAGGCCCAATTCGGTCAAAATGGTTTTGAATTCTGAATTGTTTAAAATAGCGAAAGCGCGAACTAAAAGATTAAATGTTTTTTCTAAAGAAAATGCCCAATTTTGGCATCTAAGGTTAGGTCACATTAATCTTAATAGGATTGAGAGACTTGTGAAGAATGAACTTCTAAGCGAGTTAGAAGAAAGTTGTTTACCAGTGTGTGAATCATGCCTTGAAGGCAAAATGACCAAAAGACCTTTTAGTGGAAAAGGTTATAGGGCCAAAGAGCCTTTGGAGCTTATACACTCTGATATTTGTGGTTCGATGAGTGTTAAAGCCAGAGGAGGCTATGAATACTTCATCTCTTTTATAGATGACTATTCTAGATATGGGTATGTTTTCCTAATGCACCACAAGTCTGAAGCTCTTGAAAAGTTCAAGGAGTATAAGACTGAGGTTGAGAACCAATTAGGTAAAACGATCAAAACACTTCAATCTGATCGAGGTGGAGAGTATATGGACCTTGAATTCCATGACTATATGATAAAACATAGAATTACGTCCCAACTCTTAGCACCTGGTATGCCACAGCAAAATGGTGTATCGGAAAGGAGAAACAGAACCCTGTTGGACATGGTTCGATCGATGATGAGTTATGGTCATCTCCCTTACTCGTTTTGGGATTACGCAGTGGAGACTGCAGTATACATTTTGAACAACATTCCGTCGAAGAGTGTTTCTGAAGCACTTTTCGAGCTCTGGAAAGGGCATAAAGGCAGTTTACGTCATTTCAAAATTTGAGGATGTCCAACAAGGAATCCCATTTGCATGCCGTTAAGAGAATACTTAAATATTTGCTTGGGACTATTGATTTAGGTTTATGGTATCCTAGAAATGTTGAGCTTAATTTGGTAGGATATTCTGATGCGGATTTTGCCGAAAGTTTACTTGATCGTAAAAGTACTAGTGGGACTTGTCAATTTCTTGGTAGCTCCTAAGTATCTTGGTTTAGTAAAAAGCAAAATTCGGTTGTCTTATCTACTACCGAAGTGGAATATATTGTGGTTGCTAGCTGTTATGCTCAAATTCTTTGGATGAAACAAACTCTTTGTGATTTTGGATTAAAGTTTGATAATGTGCCTATATTTTGTGATAATACTAGTGTTATTAATTTGACTAAAAATCCTATTCATCATTCTAGGACTAAGCATATTGATATTAGACATCACTTTATTAGAGAGCATGTGCAAAATGGTCATATTACTCTTGATTATGTGAGCTCTAATGATCAATTAGCGGATATTTTCACCAAACCTTTGAATGAAGAAAATTTTTGTAAAAATAGGCTTCAGCTTGGTATTATTCGTTGTGATGCCTCTTGAATCTATAATTTAGTTTTCTAAAGCATATTGATAGGGGGAGTTATGTAAACTATGTATTCATGTTCTTAGGGGGAGCTTGCATGTAGTTCTTAATTCTTCTCAATTGTGTCTTTTTTATGATTCCAAAGGGGGAGAAGTTTAATAAAAATATGTTCTAAATTTTGTATCATGTTGTATTGCATTATTGGGAGACAATGATATACTATATTTATTTGAGTGATTGTTCAAGTATGAGCTTTATGGTGGCATATTGGACTTTAAATTGAAATTATTACTTGGATACTTGACTTATCTTATTTTTATTTTTATGAACTTCAAGTTATTTTTCTTTAATAGTTTGTCATCTTCAAAAAGGGGGAGATTGTTGGCTTTTTGGCCTTAATCTAAAATTAATTAATTTTCATTAATTAATTAATTAATATTTTGATGATAACAAACATGTTATTAATTACCAATAGTTTTAACATTTTGAAGTGTCCATAGCATAGAGCTCGGAATAACGATTCCAACGCCTCTTGAATCACTCAAATCGGAGTTAAAACGAAGAAGATATGGCCAAAACAAGTTTGAACGGAAATTTCCCGACGCGATGACGTGGCGGCCAAGTCACCATTGTAGACCAATTAAAGTGTGGTATGTGGACCTATGAGAGAGTAACATTTGGTGGGCTTTTGTTTTTTTAAAATAAAAATAAAATAAAATAAAAGTTATATTATATGTTTATTATCGTTGGAAGTAAAAAAAAAAATCAGAAGCAGTAAATGCTTTCTGACTGTTTGAAGTTTTAAAAAAAAAATCCTGGCAGACAAGAAGAATGAAGGTAAATGTGATTTACTTGTTATAGAAACTTGCTTAGTGGAGAGTAGTGGCTATGTCTGGATACTTGATTTAGGCGTCACTAATCACGTTTGTTCTTCTTTTTTGAAATTAGTTCTCTGAAGCAAATGCGGGAAGGGAGATAACGCTCAGAGTTGGTACTGGTGAGGTTGTCTCAGTTGTAGCAGTCGGCAAGGTAGAGTTGTTGTTCGGAAAGAAGCGATTGTTATTAGATAACATGTACATAGTATCAGGGTTTACTAGAAACCTGATTTCCGTTTCTTGTCTTGTTGAACAATATATTTCAATTTCTTTTCAATTAAATAAAGCGTTTATTTCTTTGAAAGGTGTTGATCTTTGCATAGCTTTACTTGAGAATAATCTGTATATTTTAAGGCCCAATTCGGTCAAAATAGTTTTGAACACTGAATTGTTTAAAATAGCGAAAGCGCGAACTAAAAGATTAAATGTTTTTCCTAAAGAAAATGCCCAACTTTGGCATCTAAGGTTAGGTCACATTAATCTTAATAGGATTGAGAGACTTGTGAAGAATGAACTTCTAAGCGAGTTAGAAGAAAGTTGTTTACCAGTGTGTGAATCATGCCTTGAAGGCAAAATGACCAAAAGATCTTTTAGTGGAAAAGGTTAGGGCCATTGCCTTTGGAGCTTATACACTCTGATATTTGTGGTTCGATGAGTGTTAAAGCCAGAGGAGGCTATGAATACTTCATCTCTTTTATAGATGACTATTCTAGATATGGGTAGGTTTTCCTAATGCACCACAAGTCTGAAGCTCTTGAAAAGTTCAAGGAGTATAAGACTGAGGTTGAGAACCAATTAGGTAAAACGATCAAAACACTTCAATCTGATCGAGGTGGAGAGTATATGGACCTTAAATTCCAGGACTATATGATAAAACATGGAATTACGTCCCAACTCTTAGCACCTGGTATGCCACAGCAAAATGGTGTATCAGAAAGGAGAAACAAAACCCTGTTGGACATGGTTCGATCGATGATGAGTTATGGTCATCTCCCTTACTCGTTTTGGGATTACGCAGTGGAGACTGCAGTATACATTTTGAAGAACATTCTGTCAAAGAGTGTTTCTGAAACACCTTTCGAGCTCTAGAAAGGGCATAAAGGCAGTTTACGTCATTTCAAAATTTGGGGATGTCCAACCCAAGTGCTAGTGACAAACCCAAAAAAGTTAGAATCTCGTTTGAAATTGTGCATTTGTAGGTTACCTTAAGGAAACGAGAGGTGGTTTGTTTTACAATCCTAAGGAAAACAGGGTGCTTGTGTCGACAAACGCCATTTTCCTTGAAGAGGATCACATCGGAGATCACAAACCAAAAAGTGAGATCGTGTTGAATGAAATAGGCAGTTCGTCAGTAAGAGTTGTTGATGGTGCTAGTACATCAACAAGAGTTGTTGACCCTAGTTCGTCAAGTCAAGTGCATCATTCTCAAGAGTCGAGAATGCCTCGAAGTAGTGGGAGGGTTGTTAGACAGTCTGACTGTTACATGGGTTTGACTGAAACCCAAGTTGTAATACCAGATGATGACTGTGAGTATCTATTGACATATGATGAAGCAATGGATGATGTTGACAAAGACGAATGGATTAAAGCCATGGACTAGGAAATGGAGTCTATGTACTTCAATTCCGTTTGGGAACTTGTGGATCAACTGTTGAGGTGTATGCCCTAATCTCGTGTAGTTTGTAATACACGTTGGATTAATGAATAAAAGTTATTTATTATTCAAACTTTGTATCTCGCATTTTATAAACTTAATCCAATAAACTAAGGTCTAAGGTCATATTATTTTAGAGAACTTGAACGGTGTGTAGTAGACATACGGGGAAGATCACGTTCGAGTTATTGACCCAAACGGTCTACAGTATATGGATAGGGTTGGGAACCTCATCCTAGCAACACTGTGGATGCAGCCTGCTTTGTATTAGATACAAACGAGGTGATCCAACTCGTTCATATGGTTGACATCCGAGTGGGGGCATCCTATGCAATGAGATTGTACAAGATCGGACTGTGAATTATTAGACATATTGATGTAATACCGTTAACAGTATAGGACTAATAACTTCGTAGATGACCAATAGTGACTCGTCCTTAATCCTGAGCGTGTTACGAACTCCTGTCTGCGAGGGTCTGTTCTTTGACTAGTACGGGTGAGGGTGGCCTGTGTAGCTCGCCCAATATGCCTATCTTCTTGGGGACAGAGGCACGTGGGAGCTGGGAACTTAACTACGCAAGAAGGAATTCACTCGTGTTGTCTTAAGTGTTGTCTCTAGGGCTTGGACAACGGGGCCCCACCCTCTCACTGGCCTGAGAGGGATGTTGTTTTATGGTTGGACCATGCAACAAAGTTGTTCATTAGAAGAGCAGTGGTACTTGAGGAGCAAGAGGTAGACACAGGGGTAAAACGATAATTTGACCCAGCTATGACTACGAACAACCTGTGAAGGGTCGACTCATGGACATTGATCATATCGATGGACACAACTTTTCTTACAATGAGGAGAGTGCAGCTACGGGCTATAGTGGAGTGTTCATGTAGTTAATGAATGTTGATTAATTGGGTCAAAGAGTTTGATCGGTTAATTTCGTATCATTGGAGCTCATGATATGTAGGTCCATTAGGTCCCTCGGTTGGCTCAACTTGGACTAAATAGAGGTTTACAGTTTGAAGTGGATTTGAAGTGTTCAAATTCATTAAAAGGGTATTCATGTTATTTATATGAGATATGATTAACATAATATATAGTTTAATGTGAAGGAGATTCATAATAAACTATAATATAGCCTAATTATTTAATTAAGTCTTATTTGAAGAAATTAGTTTGAGAGAAATTAAATTGAATGAGATTCAATTTTAATTCCACAATTATGCAAATGTAATTTGTATGATAAAGGTATGAGATACCTTATATTATGTGATATGCAAATATGATTTGCATATTATATAGTTGTGGTATTTTGGTGAATTGGTGGAGATTTTAACTCCACCACACACCATTATAAATAGGTGGATTGACGGCCATTTGGAAACTCTCACTCTCAATTTTTGAAATCCACCAAAAGAGAAAATGGGTTTCTCTATAAAATTCTCTCAAATCTCTCTACATTTCTCCAACCCAAAATCCAAAGGGAGTCCCACCCACTCTCCCTCATCCTCTCGAGAACAACCGAGAAGATCAAGTGGAGGTGTCCCCTTGAACCGATTCGTAATACATTCGTTGGAGAGTAGTTGGATCGCGAGATCGTGATCGGAGAAGGAAACACGAAGAAGAGTTCTTCAAGAGGTAGGTTTTCTATAACTGTGTTGTTTTTCTTCTCAATTTATGCATGCTTAGCCTAGATAGAATGTGTTTCTTTCAATTTAAGAAAATCGGAACAACGACGAAACAACGCGATTCACGTCGCGTTTCTGCTGCGGGAAATTCATTCCTTTCATCAACCTGATGGGATAAAACCTATAGGTTGCAAATGGATCTACAAGCAAAAACGTGGTGTAGATGGAAAAGTACAAACCTTCAAAGCTAGACTCATGGCAAAGGGTTATACGTAGTGAGAAGAGGTGGACTGTGAAGAAACCTTTTCTCTTGTTGCCATGATCAAGTCTATCAGAATCCTTCTGACTATTGTTGCATATTATGACTATGAAGCATGGCAGATGGATGTCAAGAAGGCCTTCTTGAATGGAAATCTTGACGAAAACATCTACATGGACCAACCCAAATGGTTTATTGAACAAGACCAGAAGCAAAAGGTTTGCAAGCTTAAACGATCTATTTATAGACTGAAACATGCCTCGAGGTCTTGGAATATAAGGTTTGATGAGGCTATCAAATCTTATGGCTTTAATCAAAGTGTTGATGAGCCTTGTGTCTACAAGAAAATCATCAACACCACTGTCGCATTTCTTGTATTGTATGTGGATGATATTCTACTCATTGGGAATGATGTAGGATTCTTTACTGACGTAGAGGAGTGGTTAGCTACGCAATTCCAAATGAAAGATTTGGGAGAAACGCAGTATGTTCTAGGTATCCAAATTGTCTGAAACCGTAAGAACAAGACGCTAGCCTTATCTCAGGCATCTTATATCGACAAGATGTTGGTACGATATAAGATGTAGAACTCCAAGAAGGGCTTGTTTCCTTTCAGGCATGGGGTTCATCTGTCTAAGGACCAATGTCCCAAGACACCTTAAGAGGTTGATGATATGAGATAGATCCCTTATGCATCAGTTGTAGGTAGCCTGATGTACGCCATGTTATGTACTAGGCCCAACATTTGTTATGCAGTTGGGATTGTCAATAGATATCAATCCAATCCAGGATTTGATCACTAGACAGTTGTTAAGGCAATCCTCAAGTATCTTAGGAGAATGAGGGACTACATGCTTATGTATGGAACTAAGGATTTGATCCTACGGGATATACATACTCTGACTTTCAGATCGATAAGGATTATAGGAAGTCCACATTGAGGTCAGTGTTCACTCTTAACGGAGGAGCTATAGTTTGGCGAAGCATCAAGTAGGTTGGCGTTTGAGGGTCATCTAGATTGCTTCAGAGCACAACGTTGTTGATTCCTTTATAAAGGCTCTCACGGCTAAGGCGTTTGAGGGTCATCTAGAGAGTCTAGGTCTACAAGTGATTTCTTAACTAGGGCAAGTGGGAGTTTTGTACAAATGGTATTTGATGCTCTAGTTTATTGTATTTAGCATTTGTGAAATGTATTTGTACTCCACTAGCTTTAGTTCAAGTGGGAGTTTGTTGGGATGTATGCGCTAAACTCGTGAAGTTTGTAACATTTGATGTATATAAATGAAAGTTATTTTTTCATCAAACCTTGTATCTCGCATTTCAAACTCAATCCAATAAACTAAGCTCCAGGGTCATACATATTTATGAGATCTTGAACGGTGTGTAGTGATACACAGGTTGGATCACGTTCAGGTTAATGACCAAAATGGTTTATAGTATATGAATAAGGTTGGGAACATCATCCTGGTAACACCATGGATGCGACCCATTTTGTATTTGATATAAACGAGACGATCCATCTCGTTCATGTAGTCGACATGCGAGTGGGGGGCATCATGTGCAATAAAGTTGTACAAGACAGAATTCACTCGTTCTCAGGGGCATAACCACGTTGGTAGCTGGAAACTTAACTACACAAGATGGAATTCACTCGTTCATATGCTAGGGAATCTAGATGGGGTGTTCCCTTAAGGGCTGACTCTAAGTCTTGAACAACGGGGCCCCACCCTCTCACTGGGCCGAGAGGGGCGTTGTTTATGGTAGGACCGTAAATAAGTTGTTCATTAGAGGAGAAGTGGTACTTAAGGTGCAAGAGGTAAGTACAGGGGTAAAACGGTAATTTGATCCAACTGTGACTACGAACAATCTGTGAACAGTTGACTCATAGGTATTGGTTATATGAATGAACACAACTTGTCCTACAGTGAGGAGAGTGCAACTACGAGTCTATAGTAGAGTGACTCATAGTTAATGAATGTTGATTGTTGGGATCAAAGAGTTTGATCAGTTAATCTCAGATCATTGGAGCTCGTGATCTGTAGGTCCATTAAGTCCCTTGGTTGGCTCAATTATGGAATTAATAAGGGTATAAAGTTTGGAATGAATTTGAAGTGTTCAAATTCAAATAAAGGGTTTTTATGTCAACTATATGTGATATAATTGATATAATATATTAGTTTGATGTGAATGAGATTCATATTAAACTATATTATTGCCTAATTATGGAATTAAGACATAGTTGGAAAAATTAATTTGAGAGATGTGAAAAATTGAATACGATTCAATTTAATTCCACATTATGCAAATGTGATTTGCATAATGAGGAGTATAATACCTTATATTATACAAATACGATTTGTATAATATAAGGTTATGCATTTAGTGGACATAATGGGTGGAGAAATTCTCTCCACCCCATTCTACTATAAATAAGTGCTTGGTGAAGCACGATAAGTGAAGTCATTTTTTGGATTTAAGACTCCAAAAACACTTTCTCTTCTCTCAAACTCTCTCTACCTCCCTTTCCCAATTGGATCCCACCATCCTCCCTCATCCAACGAGAACAACTGAGAAACTAAATGGAAGTGTTCGGTACGTTGTTCGGTTCGTGTTTTGGATCAAGATCAAGAGATCGTAGAGAACGAGGAAGATCGTAGGAGAAAGATCACAAGAAGAAGTGTTCTTCAAGAGGTATTTGTTGTTTTTTCCTTCTCCTCTTCATGCTTAACCTAGATTACATGAGATGTATGTTTTAATTTTAAGTAGAATTCGTGTAACACAATGAGACATTGCGATTCACATCGCTTCCGCTGCGGGATTCAATCCCATCAAAACCCACACACACACTCACACACACACATGTATATAGATTCTATTGTGATAATCTCATTTTTATTTCCTGATTTTCTTGTTTTTAACATAGAACTACCCAAATCCTTTGACTTCTACATATATTTTCACTGTTTCATATGTATTTTACTCTAGCCATTACTTAATATAGTTTGATATAAAATATATTCAAGGGATAACTACCTTTATACTAGTGTAGTGATCGAACCTACATACAAGTGCAAGTGATCGAAGTAAATAAAACTAGAGTACTCCAGAGTATCGAACCCACAGGACATGGGTTTTAACAATGTTAACTGGAAGACAAAATATGTCGACACTACTACAAGTATGGTAACCAATTTTTATGAAAGTGTTATGACAAGTATCTTATGTTGCTAATACTAAAAAGAAATTCAATGAGGTAAAGGAAGGGAATTCAAATTGTTTTTGCCCCTTAAGAGAAAATGCTACTAAAAATGTCGTTGCAATAGTGTCAACAATCGTAATCCTAAGTAAATTGGGTTCAACTCCTACTCAGTTTGCTCTCAAAACTTTTAGGAGACTAAGCAGTTAAACCAATATGTCTATGGCTAATTGAGCTTAGATAATATTAGCACCCAACCCTAGTGATTTCGGAGTCTCGTCCTATGTCTAGGATCGAAGTTTCGAATCTTATTTCTAAGTCCTTTCATCTATTGCTTTTACGACATTTGTTATTCCTTAGCCCTTTCAGTACTAAGATATAGCTTTGATGAGTGATCGATCGTTACATGCAAGTGCACGTGATCTAAGTAATAAAGCTAGAGTACTCTAAAGCATCGAACTCGCAGGGAACAAGTTTCACGAAGTTACTTTGGAAAAACAATAATTGCTATGAAGATACAAGTATGGTAACAAAGTTTTTAAGAGTGTTTTGGTGATAAAGGAGTGTTGCTAATATTTAAAGAAAACAATGAGATAAAAGAAGGGAATTCAAGTTGCTTTTATCCTTTCGAAGAAAATGCTGCAAAAAATGCAGTAGCAATTGTGCCAGCAATCGTAAACCTAAGTAAACCGTATTCGACTCCTATTCGGTTTTTCTCCCAAAACCTTTAGGAGACTAAGAAATTAAACCTATATGTCTATGGCTAATTGAGCTTAGATAATTTTGTACACAACCCTATTGGTCTTGGAGTCTCGCCCTATGTCTAGGGTCGAAGTTTCGGATCTTATGTCTAAGTTCTTTCCTCCATTGTGTTTATGAGATCCGCTTTCTCTCGGCCCTTTCAGTATCAAAGACTAGATTGATGAGAAAGTCTTAGTGATCAGCTAGGGTTGCCCAAAATATAATCAATAAAAACAAACTTAGGATTAGATGCCGACACATTTACTTTACTATTTTAAGCTTAACATCTCTCTTCTAGGGCGTTCACAACTTGAACCCCTAAAGAGGATTTTGCTCATGATTAAAATGAATGAAAAATGATATTTTGCTTGCGGGAAAAATAAAAGACATCTTGTTATTAGAAAGTAAAGCACGACAATGAAAGAAGTAATAAAGAAGTCGAATTGGCAATTAAATGGAGGCCCTCGTGTCCTTACTTTTTATTCAAAATGGAACTTAACCAAACATCACTACATACACACTGAATTAAACTTGAATACTAAACTTTATTGAAAAATATAATAGATGAAGAACAAAAGAAATCTTAGAAAACCCCTTCGTTGATCAATTTCAAAATCTCAAAGGAAGTTAGGAATCTTAACCTCCAACACTTTCGTAAGGAGGGATCAACTGAGAATTCGTTACAAGCTAAGAACTAAGGAAAAGGTTTCTGGAAAAATAAAGGAACAGAAAGAAACTTGCTGCTGTAAAATGACCGACACTAAAAACTTGAATGAAAAATGAAATAACGGAAATGAACTAGTAACCTCCTCCAAATCGTTCCTTTTCTCTAGGGTTTCTTGTGCATTTATAAGCGATTTCTTTTAAAGTTTCCTTGTTTGAACTCTCATAAATGGGGGAGAATCAAACAATCACGAATTTGGGTTGTCAACACTTCCAAAAATGAAAAAAATCTCGTGCTTCTCGCGACCTTCCATTTTCTGCAGATTCTTACAATGCAACTCGCATTCTGTCTGATCTTGTCTGGGCATTTTGCAGGTAAAAATAAGGTCCACAATTTCCTTGGAATTTTTTTCTGTCTTCCTTTCCCTTCACAAAAACGCACCAAGCTAGCTTATTTTTCACCATTTTTCAATCATTTCTTATTTTTCACTAATTTTAGCAAGCTTGAACAATTTTACTCATGAATGATACTTTTAGCTTTCCACAAAATAAATATTTGCAATAAAATAGACAAAAATAACCAAGTTTAGGTATAAAATAATCCTCATAAATGAGAATTATCAATGAGCAAACACTGGTCAATCGACTAGGTTTACCTACATTACGTTCAATAACAACAAACTTAGTTTTATTTATTGACTCACTTGCTTTTGCTACTTTAAGCTTGACATCTCTCTTCTAGGGCATTCACAACTTGAATCCCCAAAGAGGATTTCGCTCATGATTGAAACGAAAGAAAACATGATTTTATTTGCTAGAAATTTAAAGGAATTTGAAAAAAGAAAATGCAGGTATAAAAGAAGTAACAACTTAAAGTATCTGAAAACTAAACTTGTAAACAATGATGAGAAACTCTCGACTTTTGTTCAAATGAACATAAAATAACAGCGTATAAGTTCTATCGAGAAAATACAAGTAACGACATAAACTGAACAAAATAATCTAAGTACAGTGACCTTAGAATACTCAGAATATAAGTTGGTCAATTTAAAAACCCCAATTAAGAGTTATGAATCTTCACCTCCACTATTTTCATAGAAAAGAGACCAACCGAAGAGTTTTACAAGCTAGATGAAGAAGAAAACCTTGCTGAAAATGAAAGAAATTGAAACGCTAGAAAACCCTAGAAACTTTGAAGAAAGAAATCAAGAAGAAGAAGAAAACAACAACTTATGTCGTATATTTTTGTCCTCTCTCTGATTCTCGACTTTCTCTTGTATTTATAAGTGGCTCCCTTAGGGTTTTCTTGCATGGAATTATTTGATTGGTGGTAAATCAATTAAGTATGAATGTAGAACGTTTAAAAAATGACCAGAACATCTCTAAAATCATGCAACTTCAGCGGTTCTTCCATTTCCAAAAATTCCTCAAAATGAGGTTGCATTTTGTCCCTCATTCTATCTGGTTCCTCTGATTCTTTTTGTCACACCCCCTCCCGAACTACCTGCTAACTTAGCCCGACAGATAGCGTGAAACCAACAGATATCGTTCACCTCTCTAACGATACTTGTTGACCTTGTTTTACCTTATAAGCATACTATACTTGTATAAGAAACACTTTAAACATAACACAACGGAATATTGACTATTACGAAACCTACGTAACGAGTAACCCTACTTAAGACTCTTTGAAAACTGAAACGGGTATGAGCATCACAACCTAAAACATACCCAACCATGGTTTACACAACCACAACCTAGAATGTACACACAAACATAATTATATAGTCCTCCTACAATACATATAAACTTGCTATACAACTCCAACCACGTACAAAATATCAAAGTCGTGGAGCTTCCAGCAGACTATGGCAGGTTATCAGGCACCGGGAGCTCGATCTCTACCTGAAAAGTTTGAAAACACTGAAAGAATGAGCTATGAAGCTCAGTGAGTGACTGAATTTAAAATCTATAACTTGTAAAACATATCACCTGGAGGCTTATGAGCATATGCATATGTAAACAAGCATTAAAAGTAAACGTGGAATCATGATAGCTTTTCAGAAATCCAACAAGCATGATATTAAAATTTCGCAAGGCATATCGATAATATTAACTTATATAAAACATATGAAAATCTATGTAGTGTTGGGTATGCCCAGTACAACCAACGTTTACTCTACGATGTAGTGGGGCCCGCCCAACACTCCCATCGTCTTTGTCGTAGTGGGGCTCGCCTAAAACTCACAGCAACATTGTTGTCACGGAGTACACTCAACGTCGACAACAGAATATGACCTGTGTGCACACGGTACTATACAACCTCGGGCTCAATATCTTAGTCATTTACTCAATCGAGTCTTAGGAAATCACATAAAAATATTTGAACATGCATGCTTAACTTTTCTTTCATAAAACTCAAGCTTACTCAGCTCGTTCATAAAAACTGGAAATCTTTAAATCATTCTTGCTAGTACATGCTTGTTTGAAATCATAACATTTTCACTAAATTTCAGTATCCAACAAACATATGCTCTCATATAAATTTCATCGGGAAATCTAGGCTCACAACGAGCACTTTAAATCATTTGTAGGAAAACATGAATACAATAAGCATTTAAACCATTTCATTCTATCAAAATCTTGTATTTTCATAAGCTTAATACAAGCATATAAAGCATTTTCGAAGTTCGTTTTGTCACTCACCGTGTTAGAACTAGAACCCTGGCTCGTACATTGGACCTATTTCCTCTTGGCCTGTCAGACAATCCAAATCTAAGTATTACAACCTCGAGCTCATCAATTTGAACCTTAGAGTTACAAAAAACACACCATTTAATTTTCCAGCATTTTACAGATTTCATCCCTAACTTCAAACATTCATAACTTCTTCATTACTTAGCCAAATAGGATGTAATTTATACCAAATTCTTCCTTTTCTAAAACTCATCTGAAGAAATGAAATTGAGATTCCCAACAGATTTGTTCGAAAATACCTCGAAAGCAGCTTCCTTAAAAACAACCTTCTGCTACTTCCAGATTCGATTTTCTGCTCTACCCTGATCTTAACCTGAAATTTAAAACATCTTCCAATCGTTTTCTACTCACGAGTTCTTCATGAAAGTTGTAGGAAATTCAATAAACTTTCCAACCATACCTAATAAAGCTTCTGATTCGAATCCTACTGATCAGCACGACCCAAACACTAAAAACTTCTCGGAATTAACAGTAAAATCTCTCCTCTGCCTTCCTCTTCACAAATCAGTAACTTAAATTCAGAATTTGCTCGAGCTTCCTTCACGAATTTTGTTCAAATATGAGTTAACTTTCAAGAAAATCAAACCTCACATCTTACCTCTTCTTGTGGAGCTCGAAATGATTCAAATATCAGAACTTGGTAGAAATGATCACCTTGCTGCCATGGGAGGGTGGATTAAGCTTTCTCCCTTTTTTCTTCAGCTTCAAACTAAAACCCACTTTCCTTCTTCTTCCTTGAGTTCTCTCCCACGAAACCCTCTTCTTAAATTGTGAAAAATGAGTTGAAAATGAGTTTGCAAATGGGTGAGAGATGTTTTAAACGGTGGTGGGGTTTCCTTGTCCTTTTCCCCTTTTACTTTTTTTTTTTTAATCCTTCCTTTATCTCTTGCGTTTCTTTTCTTTTCTTTTCTTTTCTTTTCTTAAAACAAAACAAAACAAACCAAAATATATTAACCTTTTCCTTTCTTGTTTTGTTTTATTTTTTTTCTTTTTTGTAAGGAAATTCCAAAGAGAGATCTCGGGTTTACACTTTTGCCAGTACAAATGCTTTTACAATTTCCATTGCATTTTGCCTTTCTCTTCTTCCTTCACAAAAACCAACCAAGTTAGATTATTTTCCACCATTTCTTATTATTTCTTATTTTTCAATATTTTTAGCAAGCTTGAATAATTTTACTCATAAATGCCATTTTTAGCTTGCTACGAAATAAATAAGTACATCAAAGAGACAAAAATAACAAAGTTTAGGCTTAAATAATTCTCATAAATGAGAATTATCATGTAGACATAAATGAACCTTTACACATGTTTAGATGTTTAGTATAGCGTGCATATATGGGAAACACATATATACAAATGTATATATATAACCTCTAACAGAGTTATGTGTTTCAAGCAGAAAAATATGAGAAATCGAGAAAACAACGAGTTGGTTTTTATCTTATTCCTTCGTTTTACAAGAAATTCAATGAGATAATGTACATAATTGTAATAAATCTAAGAGCAGATTAAAAATGATTTCAACCATAATCATGATTTTTTTTTCTTTATTATATATCTAGAAAACGATTTAACAAATAAAATCTAGTTTAAAAAAAATAAATAAATAAATAAAAGGTGTGTTTTGACTCCTATTATTCGAATTAAACAAAAATCATAGTTAGTTCACTAGTGTACAATGTATTTAAGAAAAATCTCAAACTAAGAAAATTATGGAAAAATCATGGGCAAAACTAGCTCGTATATATTTGATATGAAAATAAATAATATAGATGACATATTAGTGGTATTTTCGTCTACGAATGAATTCTCTTCTCCTTCCAATTTTTGTACGTGTTTCTCTGTCTTATTTCAATTGTAGTGAAATAAGATTTCAAGAATTGTCTCTCAGGGAGGGTTTTGTTCTGGTCCAAAATCAGACAATCTCATTTATTTCAATTTTTTTCTTCAATCACTTATTCAAATTTTTATTAAAGAATAAATTTAAAACAATTGGTTTCAGTAAATGATATCTATTTTATAATTATATTATTTTTTTATTTTAATTTCCTTCCAATAGTGCCGTTTGTTTATTTTAAAAAAATAGATGGGAAACAATATGTTTTCCTCAAATGAGTTTTCTTCGTATTTTTCTTTTTTCTTTTTTTATGTCAGATTATAGGAGTTTAAAAGTAATTGGATCACCACTTTTGTGTAAAATATCTAAGCTAGTTCATGTACTTGTCCCTATAATAAATGCCTCATTTACGTAGTCCAAGCTCAGCTTGATATCCCTTCAGCAGTTGAGTCCATCTGAAACCCTAGTAGGCCCAGCCCACTGCACAGCTTTATTTTTGTCTTTTTTTTAAAAAAGAAAAGAGAGAGAGAGAGGGGGAAAAAAAAAAAAAGAGAGAGATTAAACCCTAGGTCGAGTTCCTCCTCTTCGGCACTGCCGTTTGCAAGCTCCACTATTCCGCTGGGGGTGAAGATCTGACGCAGAACATAGTATGGTACACGTCTCTTTCTACAGAAACTGTGAGTGCACATTCAACCCCATCTTCTTTCTCAATTTCCCATTTAATATTCCCTTCAAACATCTCTTGTAATGTAGTTGCTTCATTTCAATTCCAATGTTTTTGGATCTCCCATTTTAGGTAACTCTTGGTTAATCGTAATAGTTGAGGATTACGCGATGATCATACTAAAATCCCAGATTTTATAGGGTTTAATTTAATTAATTCTTTTAGCTTAACTCATTCTTACAACTCTTTTAAGCTGGAACCGCTTGCCAATTCAAGTTTCATTTGTTGGACCCTCTAGCGTGTTGTAGAAGTAGAATCAATCACGACAATGGATATAATTTCAAGTACCTCTTACACAAAAAAAAATGTTTAAAGAACAATCATGCTTTGGGTAATGTCTGCCTGTTGGGCTTTTATTGAGATTCATGATCATTGAATTGGTGGATTTTATCATTTTATATATATATATGTATAGATGGGAAGACCTTCAAGAAACCTCGACGCCCTTATGAGAAGGAGCGTCTGGATGCAGAGCTCAAACTTGTAGGTGAATATGGGCTCCGCTGTAAGAGAGAGCTATGGCGGGTTCAGTATGCACTGAGCCGAATCCGAAATAATGCCCGGATGCTTTTGACACTTGATGAAAAGAATCCCCGAAGAATTTTTGAGGGAGAGGCCCTGCTTAGGAGGATGAACAGGTATGGTCTTTTGGATGAAAGTCAAAACAAGCTCGATTATGTCTTGGCACTTACTGTCGAGAATTTCCTCGAGCGTCGTCTCCAAACTCTCGTCTTCAAGTCTGGAATGGCAAAATCTATCCATCACGCTAGAGTACTCATCAGGCAGAGGCATATAAGGTTGAGTGGCTTCATTATATCTATTTTTTCCCCACGAGAATGAAACAGAGTTCATGTACAGTTTAAACTCAAATTTCGTTCTATGGAGATCTTAGTTCTTGATGATGGTCACCTACTCTGTTAGAAAGATCATATTTGTTACATGAGAATTGGAAGTTCTTATGCTGCTACCTTCATTGTTATGCATTTATTTCTCCTCTACTCTATTGATGTGTGTATATTGGGTTTAAAGGTTTTTCTATGAATAGTTTCACGTGTCACATTTGGCTTCTTTGCCTTCTTAGGGTTGGGAGGCAGGTGGTTAACATCCCTTCTTTCATGGTGAGGGTTGATTCCCAAAAGCACATAGACTTCTCTCTCACAAGTCCGTTTGGAGGTGGACGCCCTGGAAGGGTGAAGAGAAGAAACCAGAAAGCGGCTGCGAAGAAGGCTGCTGGTGGAGATGGAGATGAAGAGGATGAGGATTGAGTGAGTTATTGTGATAAACTCATGGGTTTGGTTTAAAGTACCATTTTATTTCCATTCTGTGTTTTATTCTTTCTTTCCAGTCTGTTTTTGGATCTTTATTCTGAGCTGCAGCCTCCTTTAGTTTCTGCTCTTTATTTGTCTTTGGTTAAAATCCACTTGAAGGCCAATCCTTGGCTTTTTCCTACTTGGGGGAAGCAATACTATAGGAAGAGCTAATTTTGAACATCAGTAAAATCTATTTAGGGAAGTACAAATGGAGCTATTAAATGTTTTTTGGTTTTTACTGATTGATATATTTCAGTGAAGAATATTAGCAAACAGTATCATGTAACTGAGATTAACCTCAATTCCCCTCCAAGCCAAGCCATCTTTACTTTTCTAAAGGTGAAATGTTACATCTTAAATTTTGTTTTAATTATGTTTCAGTTAGATAACATGCTTTTTCTTTGGTGATGGGTCTGGTCGCTTGTGTCCGAGTCTTGGTACTAGCCTCTTTTGTTTGGATTTATGGATTCTTTGCAACGCTGAGTGGGTAATAATAACATACGTTATAATAGTCTTTGGGTTATTATAATATGTGGAATCATATAATATTATTTAAAATGTAGAATTGTTTGGTTTGAGATTATAATAATCTAGGTTTAAGGTTGGTAGTTTTTCACAGGTTATTATAATTGGTCTATTTGGGACGATGAGTGCCTTATAATAATAAGGGGTTATAATAGTCTGGGAGGTGTTGTTTGGGGCATGAGTGGGTTATAATAGATGTGGAATCATATAATATTATTTAAAATGCAGAGTAGTATAGTCAGAGGTTATAATAGTCTGTGTTTGGGGTGTACATTATTCTACAGGTTATAATAACACAAGTTATTATAATTTGTGTCCCAAACAACCTCTAAGTATAATTTGGGGTTATTATAACTTGTGCCCTAAACATGCCCTTAGTTGTCACGACCTGCAACTTGTGGTGGTTTGTTTTCACATGAGGTTGGGGGCTTCTTTCTCTTTGAATTTCATGGGGATTTTTGTGGGGAATTAATTTTTCATTGAAATTCTCCATTTTCATTTAAATGATTAATTCCCTAGATAAATTTCAAATTTTGTAATCAAAATAAAATAATATTACCTATCAAATTATTTAATTATTCTTGTATATATAATTCAATGTTATAATTCAGACATTATATTACCTATAAAACCATAAAGTTTGAAATAATAATAATGTATATTTAATCACAATATGTGTTTCCGTTTAGCTCTTTCAGATATTTTTTCTAACTCTTTTTTAAAAAAAATTGATATTCTTAGAATATATGTGACATGAATCAAATTTATATAAATATCAAGTGATTTTAGAGCTTGATGGCTATTTTTTTTATTGAAAAAAAAAGATACTAGGAGTATGTTAAGTTGGTTTAATTTTGATGTAACTTTTTTCGATAAATTTGTCCCTTAGCTTAAACTCATGAAATTAATGAAAAAACACCATATCAATAATGTAAATTGAAATTGATAAATTATTATAAAATAAAGGTAAGTGATACTGTTTGAAGAGAGAAAAAATTCAATACGTATGTTGTAACGTCCTAAGTTTAGGATTTGGGAGTTGAATTTGGTGTTTAATGCCTTTGACATTCTTGTGCTAACATGGGTCCTTTCAGTAAGCTTTGTCCTCATTCACATGCATTCCAACAAATTTTCTAAGAGGTCGACCAACATAATTGTTGGAATTTATAGAAATAAAAATGTGAAAGAAATGATTGATTTGAAACATCAAGATCAATTGATGTTGATGTTACTTAATTTTAAATTCAAAAGTTTCAATTCAAAATAGCTTGAAACATCCAAATGTGTTGATGTTTCTTATACAAATTTAACTTAAAATGTTAAGTTTGTAACTTTTGTTTGAATTTCAACAAGTAACTACACAATTGAGTTATTTTTTATATATGTTTCATATTATTCATATTAATTTGATTTTAGAGAGTTCTTAAGTTCTTTAGCTTTATAAATGACAACTTGTTTCTCCATTTGGAGCATCCCATTCCATTTTGGAGTATCTCATTCCAAGTGAAGAGTATTCTCTCTTTTCTTTCTTCTCTTTAATCTTGAGTCAAGTTGAGAGCAAGTGTGCAAGAGTTCTGCCAGATCCGAGTAGTTCGAGGTTGTTGTTCTATCGGAGTTAGTCGTTGTATCCTGTTGAGGCGATCGTTATAGTCTGCTTGCAACCCGTGCAGAGCGAATAATTGTCTTCAGGACAACGCTTAGTAAGCGTGACTCGATTATTTACAATTATTTGTTCTTGAGTTTTGAGTTATTATATACAATACATTGTAATTGTTTGTAGCCAGTTAAGTTGTAATCTATTTGCTAGTGTTACTCAGTTTTATACACAACAAAGTAACAATATTTTTCCAAAAATTTGAAGACAATTACCAAAATTGTTGCAAGCTCCTCCACTAATGGTGTTGCTCCTACAATGATGGGATCGACCATCCTCAAAACTCAAGCTGAAAATTCAGAGAAATTCAAGGGAGAAAACTTCAAGAGATGGCAACAGAAGATGATCTTCTACCTCACAACATTGAACCTTGCTCACATCTTGAAGGAAAAATGTCTAATTACCCCCACCGTGTTGTCACACCTGAAATCAAGTCGCCAAACAAGCATGGATGCATTCAGACTTTTTATGCCGCAATTATATAGTAAGTGGTCTTGAAGACGCCTTGTATAATGTCTACTGCAATGCCTATAATACATCAAGTCAATTGTGGGAGACATTAGACAAGAAGTATAAGCTGGAAGATGCTCATACTAAGAAATTCTTTGTAGGAAAATTCTTAGATTATAAAATGGTTGATGCCAAATTGGTAGTCAATCAGATGGAAGAATTGCAAATAATCGTTAGTGATTTGCAAAGTGAAGGATTGGACATCAGTGAACCATTCCAAGTTGCTGCTGTGATTGAGAAGTTGCCTCATTCCTGGAAGGACTTCAAATGTTATCTCAAACACAAGCGAAAGGGATTATCCATGAAGAATCTTGTAGTTAAACTCCGAATAGAAGAGGATAATAGAAAAGGAGATAAAACTTCGCTAGGAGTTAAAGCCAAAGCTCATGTTGTTGAGGCTTCAAGGCGTGAACCCAAGGAACAACAATCCAAGAAGAAAAATGTGAATCTTGGACCGAGGAATGACGTCAACAAACGCATTCGTGGAAATTGTTGGGTTTGTGGTAAGTCTGGTCATATAGCTGCAGCTTGTCGACACAAGAAGGGCCAAAGCTTCAATCATCAGGCTAATGTTGTAGAAAATGACGATCTAGTTGTTGTCATTTCTGAGGTAAATATGGCTTATGACACCAAAGGTTGGTGGATTGATACTGGTGCTACTAGGCACATTTGTAAGGAGAAGTCATTGTTCATCTCGTATGAGAAGCTAGATGGTAGCGATAAGTTATACATGGGAAATGCTTCGACTGTCTCTGTGGAAGGTAAAGGGAAGATCCTGCTGAAATGGACTTCTGGAAAGATACTTACCCTCAATGATGTGTGGCATGTGCCAGAGATTCGAAAGAATCTAGTGTCAGGAACTCTACTTAATAAGAATGGGTTCAAGCTTGTATTTGAGTCAGATAAATTTATTCTGACAAATGGGGGTATGTATGTGGAAAAAGGCTATCTAAATGATGACATGTTCAAATTGAATGTATTGGCACAAATGCCCAAGAATAATAATAATAATAACAACTCTTCTGCTTATATCGTTGAGTTGTGTGATGTATGACATTCTAGGTTGGGGCATGCCAATTATCATTCTTTAAGGAGAATGATAAATTTAGGACTATTGCCTAATTTTAACATTGATAATAGACACAAATGCGAAGTTTGTGTTGAACCAAAGTTTTCTAGAAAATCATTTTCTTGTTGGGATTTATGCCCTAAACTTGTGTAATTTTGATCAATTAAATAAAGTGTTATTTGTTTTGATAGAATTACATTCTTGCTTTAATAAATCCAATAAACTAAGCTCCAAGGTTATAACATTTATCTTGAACATCAGTGTAGTGGACACTATTTGGGTTGAGTTCAAGAATATAACCTAAATGGTCTATAGTATAAGAATAAGGTTGGAAACCTCATTCAGTAACAACACATGGATGCGACCCACTTTGTAATTAGTACAAATGAGGTAATCCAACTCATTCATGTAGTTGACATGCGAGTGGGGGCATCCTGTATGAAGAGTTCATACAAGACTGGATCGCAAAATATTAGTCTAACCAGTGTAACACCGTTAACAGGATAAGACTAGTAATTTATAGATGGTCATTAGTGACTCGACCTGAATCCTGAGCAAGTTAAGAACTCCTGCTTATAGGGTTTGTCCTTAGACTAGTATGGGTGTGAGTGGCACATGGCCAGGCTCAATAAGTCTACCTTCTCGGGACGTAACCTCGTGAGGTAGCTGGGAACTTAAGCTGTGCAAGATCGAATTCACTCATTCCTACACTAAGGAATTAGATAGGTTGTTCTCTTAAGAACTGACTCCAGGTCTTGAACAACGGGACCCCGCCCTCTATGAGGGTATGAGTCTAAGGTAGGACCTTAGACTTGTTGTTCATTAGAGGATCGGTGGTGCTTAAGGAGCAAAGAGGTAATCACGGGGGTAAAGCGGTAATTTGACCCAAATGTGTGATTACGAACAACCTATGAAGGGTCGACTCATGGGTAATGACTATATCGGTGTGGACACAATAATATCTACAAATGTGAGGAGAGTGCATTTACAAGTCTATAGTGGAGTGACTTGTAGTTAATGAATATTGATTAAGCGTATCAAAGAGTTTGATCGATTAATCTCACATCATTGGAGCTCATGAACCGTAGGTCCATTAGATCCTCCGTTGGCTCAACATGGTAATATTGAGGGTATAAAGTTAGGAGTGAAATTGAAGTGTTCAATTTCATACATGAGGTGTTATATCAATTATATATGATATAATTGATATAATATATAGTTTTAATGTGAATTAGATTCATATATAAACTATATACTAAAGAGAGATTAAAGGAGGGGTAGGATGGTCATTTCCATCCTATTTCTCTATATATATGGTTGCATGAGATGCAACTAATAAAAGAAAAAAGAAAAAAAAAAGCAATTTTACAAGCTCTCTTGTTGTGTTGTTGGAAGAGTTCCAAAGCACACATCTCTCTCAAAATACCTCACCTCTCCTAAAGGGAACCCACTTTCCTCCCTCACCTAGAGAACAAAGGAGAAGATCCAGAGGTCGTGTCTTCATACGTTGGAGTTCCTGTTGCTGAGATCGTGATCGTGGGAGAGTGGAGCACTCGAAGAAAGGTTCTTCAAAGGTAATTATCTTGCTGTCCATTATATTTGTATGTTTAATCTAGTTTTATTTGTTCTTGAATTTATCGTTGCAACTAAATCAAGAGCGCGCGATTCGCAATCGCTTCCGCTACGGGACTTCGATTCCCTTCATTTCTTCTGTGGAAAGAAGTAATGAGGTTCTTGATTTAATCGGCAGTGATGCATGTGACATGAAAAGTACCTCTACAAGAGGCGGTAAAAAGTATTTTGTCACATTCATTGATGATTGTAGCAAATATTGCTATGTATATTTATTACATAGTAGAGATGAAATCTTAAATATTTTTAAAGCATATAAGGCAGAAGTTGAAAATCAACTTGAGAAGAAAGTAAAGATGCTTAGATCAGATAGAGGTGGTGAATATGAATCATCATCACTTTATGAATTCTGTGAAGTTAATGGTATAATCAATCAAACTACAACACCTTATACACCACAACAAAATGGTGTAGCTGAAAGAAAGAATCGAACTTTAAAGGACATGGTTAATTGCATGTTAAATAGTTCAGGTTTACCCCATAATTTGTGGGGGAGACTTTGCTTACAACAAATTTTATCCTAAATAGAATTCCACATAAGAAGACTGAAAAATCGCCTTATGAAGTGTGGAATAGAAAATTACCCTCATATAAAATGTTGAAAGTGTGGGGGTGTTTGGCAAAGGTACAAGTTCCTTTACCAATAAGGACCAAACTGGGACCTAAGACAATTGATTGTGTATTTATAGGCTATGCAATGCATAGTGCTGCTTATAGATTCCTAGTAGTTAAATCAGAAATACCTGATATTAACAATAATACTATCATGGAATCTATTGAAGCTGAATTCTTTGAGAATGTATTTCCCTTGAAAGAAGGAAGATACACAAGTAGTGGTATCAAAAGGAATTATGAGGCTAGCTCCTCGAAAGGTCAAGACGATCAGAAAACTTAGTCTGAACCTAGAAGAAGCAAAAGAGCTAAGAAAACTAATTCTTTTGGACCTGATTTCATAACTTATATGATTGAAGGCGAGTCTCAAATTTTTCAAGAAGTTGTGTCATCTCCAAATGCACCTTATTGGAAGGAAGTTATCAATAGTGAGATAAAATCCATTTTACATAACAATACCTGGGTATTGGTTCATTTACCTCCTGGAAGTAAACCAATTGGTAGTAAATGGTTTTTTAAAAGAAAGCTAAAGGTTGATGGCACTATTGATAATTACAAAGCTCGTTTAGTAGCTAAAGGCTTTCGTCAAAAAGAAGAGTTAGATTTCTTTGATACCTATTCTCCAGTGACGAGGATTACATCTATAAGGATGTTAATCGCAATAGCCGCTTTACAAAATTTGGAAATACACCAAATGGACGTAAAAACTACTTTTTTAAATGGAGATTTAGATGAAGAAATATATATGGAACAACCTGAGTGATTTGTTGTAAAGGGGCTTGAAGATAAAGTTTGTAAACGAGTTAAGTCTCTTTATGGGTTGAAACAAGCACCCAAACAATGGCATGAAAATTTTGATCACACTATATTATCAAATGGATTCAAGATAAATGAGTGTGATAAATGTGTTCATGTTAAAACCATAGATCAAGACTATGTTATTATTTGCTTATATGTAGATGACATGTTGATAATAGGCACAAATAGAAGTGTCATTGATTCCAATAAAAGGATGTTAAAATCTAACTTTGATATGAAAGACATTGGTCTTGCTGATGTTATACTTGAAATCCATATAACTAAAAACTCTAGTGGATATGTACTTTCTCAATCTCACCATATAGAGAGAAAGTGTTGAGAAAATTTGATCAATTTGAGAGTAAATCAACTGTTACTCCATTTGATCCAAATTGTAAGTTAAAGAAGAACAAAGATGAAGGTGTATCTTCTCTAGAATACTCTAGAGTTATTGGCAGTTTAATGTACATAATGAATTGTACAAGACCTGATATTGCCTATTCAGTAGGAAGGTTAACAAGATACAACAACAATCCTGGGCATGATCATCGGAATGCTTTAGTCAGAGTTTTAAGGTACTTGAAGTACACTCTAGACTATGAATTGCATTACACGAGGGATCCACATGTACTGGAAGGATTTAATGATGCTAATTGGATTTCTGATAGCATGGAGACTAAATCAACCCGTGGGTATATATTTACCTTAGGTGGAGCAGCTGTATCATGGAAATCTTCAAAACAGACGTGTATAGCACGCTCGACTATGTAATCAGAGTTTATAACTCTTGATAAAGTTGGAGAAGAAGCTGAATGACTTAAAAACTATAAACCCGAGATCTTTTTTTGTAATTTCTTTACAAAAAAAAAATAAAAGAAAACAAGAAAGGAAAAGTTTAATATATTTTGGTTTGTTTTGTTTTAATAAAAGAAAAGAAAAGAAAAGAAAAGAAAAGGGAAAGAAAGAAATAAAGAAAGGATTTTAAAAAGGGAAAAGAATTGGGAAAAGACAAAACCACCGCCTATGTCTTTTTAACTTTATTTTAACCCACCTTCTTCCCATTTCCATCTCATTCTTCACAAAATAAGCCAGAGCTTCGTGGGAGAGAACTTAAGGAAGAAGAAGGAAAGATGGTTTTGGTTTGAAGCTGAAAAAGAAAGGAGAAAGGTTCAATTGAAGGTTCCATGGAAATTCAATGTTTAACTCAACCCAGTTCTGATATTTGGATCATTTCGAGCTCCACAAGAAGAGGTAAGAGCTTAGGTTTAAATTTCTTGAAATTTAACTCATATTTGAACAAAATCCGTGAAGGAAGCTCGAGCAATATCTGCCCATAAGTTACTGATTTGTGAAGAGGAAGGCAGATGACAGAATTTGCTGTCAAATCTGAGAACCCTCTGGTTTTTGGGTCATGCTGATCAGTAGGATTCGAATCAGAATCTCTAATAGGTATGGTTGGAAAGCTTATTGAATTTCCTACAACTTTTATGAAGAACTCGTGAGTATAAATCGATTGGAAGATGTTTTAAATTTCAGGTCAATTTCTGTGTGCAACAGGGGAACGCATCTGGAATAGCAGAAGTTTGTTTTTGGGGAAGAAGTTTTCAATGTATTTTCGAACAAATCCATTGGGAATCTCAATTTCATTTCTTCATATGATTTTTAGAGGGTTCAAAAAGGAAGAGCTTGGTATAAAGTACATCCTTTTTGGCTAAGTAATGAAGAAGTTATGATTGTGCAAAATCAGGATATGAATCTGTAAAATGCTGGAAAATTAGATGGTGTGTTTTTTTTTTGTAATTTCAAGGTTGAAAATCATGAGCTCGAGGTTCTAATGCTTGGTTTTGGTTCGTTTGACAGGCCAAGAGGAAATAGGTCAAGTGTACGGGCCAAGGTTCTAGTTCTAATACTGTGAGTAACAAAACGAACCTCCAAAACGGTTTATATGCTTGTATTATGCTTATGAAAATGCAAGGTTTTGTTAGAACGAAATGATTTCAATGCTTATTGTTTTCCTTTGAACACATGTTTATGAGTATTCATGTTTTCCTAGAAATGGTTTCAAGTACTCGTTGTGAGTCTAGATGTCCTGATGAATTTTATACGTAAGCATATGTTTATTGATTACCGAAATTTAGTGAAAATGTTATGATTTCGAACAAGCATGTACTAGCAAGTATGATTTAAAGATTTCCAGTTTTTATGAACAAGCTGAGTAAGCTTGAGTTTTATGAAAGAAAAGATAGGCAGGCATGTTCAAATATTTTATGTGATTTTCTGAGACTCGAATGAGTAAATGACTGAGATATTGAGTCGAGGCTTTATAGTACCGTGTGCACACAGGTCATATTCTGTTGTCGATGTTGAGTGTACTCCGTGACAACAATGTTGTCGTGAGTCTTTGGCGCGAGCCCACACTCGACACAAAGACGATGGGAGTGTTGGGCGAGCCCCACTACATCGTAGAGTAAACGTTGGCTGTATTGGGCGTGCCCTACACAACGTGGATTGCTATATATATTTTACAAGGGTTAATATATGCCTTACGAGATTTTAACGACATACTTGCTGGTTTTCTGAAAAGTTATTATGTTTACACGTTTGTATTTAATGCTTGATTACAGATGTATATGCTCATAGATGGTCAGGTGATATGATTTACCAGTTTTTAGATTTTAAACTCAGTCACTCATTGAGCTTCATAGCTTACTCTTTCAGTGTTTTCAAACTTTTCAGGTAGAGATCGAGCTCCCGGTGCCTGATATCCTGCCATAGTCTGCTGGAAGCTCCACGAGTTTGATATTTTGTACGTGGGTGGAGTTGTATAGCAAGTCCATAAGTATTGTAGTTAATTTTGAGGGGACTATGTAGTTATAGTTGTATGTGCTTTAGAGGTCGTGGTTGTGTAATCATTGGTTTGGCTTGTTTTTGGTTATGATGCTCTTGCCCGTTTTAATTTTCAAGAGAGACTTAAGAAGAGTTTCTCCTTACGTATGTTTAGTAGATGTCAAGTTTCCGTTGTGTTATGTTTAAAGTGTTTCATATACAAGTATAGTATGTTTATCAGGTAAAACAAAGTCAACAGGTATTGTTAAGAGGTAAACAATGTCTGTTGGCTTCACGCCGTCTTCCGGGCTAAGTTAGCAGATAGTACGGGAGGGGGTGTGACAGAAACTTTCTTGAAGATATTCCATTATGGTCAAAGCTTGTAAGCGCAATATGTATTTATTGTGACAGTTTAGCGGCCTCTATGAGGGCCAAGAGTAATATCTATAATGGGAAGTCACGACATATAAGACGTAGATATAATACGATAAAACAATTACTCTCTAATGGAGTTATTTCCATTGATTATGTGAAATCAAAAGAGAATATTGCAGATCCTTTAACAAAAGAATTGTCAAGGGAGCAAGTGACATATACATCAAGGGAAATGGGGCTAAAGCCCATGAAACAAATTATCTGATGGTAACCTAACCTAGTTGACTGGAGATCTCAAGATTTAGGTTCAATAGGCAAACTGGTTGGATAATTTATAGTTAACACACTAAGAAACTTATGGTTTCTTCCCATTTCTATGATATTATAGAGTGTGTGATCTGTTGTTGTTGAGGTCGTTGTTGCGTAAAATTATATTGCAATACCGTAGTGTACGGGTCAAGTTTGACTATAGTGATTTATGAGTCAAAGTATCGTCATCGGGAATGTGTTTCAAGATTAAGGTACTAATTCTCAATTTTAGCTAAAGAAACATAACATGGATAGTTGGTTGAAGTAAATACGAATAAACAAAAAAACATGTGGAGACACGAATTGATAGAGTTATGGGAAGTGATTTTACAAATTAAAGACCTAACTAACACATGCATTGAACCAATGAGATGAAATTATAAACAAGAAGTAAAATACTCAAGAAAGTCTCTCGATCTCTCAAGAGCCTCGCACATACAATAAATCCTATAGTCTCCATATAAAATCTAAGCATGCACGACATTAAGCAACTTCTTTATGTGTTTCCCTAAGATTTCTAAGTCATTCTCATGCCAGAATTCTAAGGGTTTTGACAATTTTGCTCTAATTCAAGTTTTATCTCTCGAGTCCACTTAAATCAACAAATTAAGAAGTCAAGAACGAATTGTCAAAAATAAGAACAAAACATGCTTCAATACATTGTAATAATGTCATAACAAGCAAATCAAATCCTAGCTACAATATTTAGCTACTCTAAATCACATGAAAATCAAACTAAACAAGTAGAAAACGTCTTAGAACGCTATTACAAATTGAAAGAAAAGGAAATTAAACTTAGGTGTCGATGTCGATCCTTCGTCTCCGAGCTCCCGTCTTCGATCTCGAACCTCCACGAATGCTTTGGCTCCCAAAATTACTCTTTTCACTCTTCTTACAAGGTGTATTTCGAGATTAGGACAAAACTCTACCAAATTCGGCTCCCTTGTAATGAAAACAACATGTTGTATTTATAAGCATTATCGGCACAGCGTTACAACGCTAGGGACAAATGTTAACGCTGCGTGCCTTAGGCGCGACGACACTTAAGGAAATAATCGATGGCGTTGCAGTAACGCCAAGGCGTTACCGCAACGCCGCTACCCTAACGCGCTCTCTTTGTCGAAAATGGCGTTGTGACGTCGCGAGGCGATTGACACTTCCTCCGGGAGGCACGTGCTTCCGCGCGATCTTCCGCCATGAAAGCCCTCTCAAAGAAGCGGCATCCGAGAATGGTCCTGGTCTTACCTTCCACCCATTATAAAATAGTTGTACTGGAGCCATTCTGGTAGCCATGCCGTGGGCACCTCCCGAGCATGTCTTTGTACCGCCTCCTGTGCCTCGAATAGTTGCTTTCCTCCCCTGCTTTGCTGAATGTTCCAATCTCGACCCTTAACTTTGCAGCCTTTACAGTGGAAAGAATTTGGTCATGAAGGCTTGGGCCAACTCCTCCCAAGAAGTGATACTCCACGAGGAAGGGGACCCTAGCCATTCTTTGGCTCACCTGCAAAGAGAAAGGAAAAGACGTGGCGAATACTATCAGCAGAGAGATACCATTCATTTTAACTGTACCACGATTTCTAAGAAGTTTTGAAGATGAGAGTTAGGATCTTCTCGTGGCTAAGCCTCTGAAAGCACCTTCCCAACCATTTGTATCAACCTCATCTTAAGTTCAAAATTATTAGCATTGATAGGGGCATGGACTATTCCACCGCTCGATATTAAACACAGGTTGGAAATACTCCCGATAGGTTTAGGGTTATTGATGAGCTCTGATCAACCATAGTACATGTTTCTGCTCTTCCTTCCCTTAGGAGTCTCCTACAGGTTCTCTCGATCTCAGGATCAAAAGGGTGCAAGTCTGCAGCTCTCCCCTTGGGCATACACCTGGAGGAACAAAAAGAAAAGAAAGAAATTAGATTAAAAAAAAACACAAACACAAACAACTAGAAAATAAAACAGAAAATAAAGATATAAAACATAAAACTTGGGTTGCCTCCCAAGAAGCGCTTTCTTTAACGTCTTTAGCTAGACGGTGACTTATTAGGGCACATAAAATTGCTCATATTTCTTCGGGCCCTTCTTGCTCGAATCGATGTAGCCTTCTAAGTCTAAAAGGCTATCTTGCTTTTCTTGAGCCCCAGATAGAAAATTATTTTTGGGATTTTTATTTATCAAAAGAAAAGAACTGAAATCAAAACAAGACTCGTGAGTATAAGACAAATGGTTATAAAAAATAAAGGAAATTTATGGGGATGAAAGGAAAGAAGACTTCTCAACCTCTAACTCTATCACCTGGATCTCTCCTGTGGGACTAAGTGTATCACCAGTGTCCTCCTCACTAACCTGATCATGGTGTGCCTCAGTCTCCCCCAAACTATCCTCACTAACATCTAAACAAATCCTCTTAGGTGGCACCTCCTGAGTGGTAAGGATAAGAAATTGTTCTTGTAAGGCCTTAAGGAAACTACTAACTGGTTAAGGTACTGAGCTCTATCTTGTACTATTTCCCAAAGTCCTACCACCTCAGTTTCTAACCTATCCAACCTCTCTAATTCACTACGAACCAAATTTTTAAATTTCAACTCTAAGGTGTATTCTGCCAATTGGTCCATAAGAGAAGATTTTTCTGGTGGTTGGTTAAGGTACGAAAAACTATGGTTCCAAGTGCCTAAATAACTACCCTCATGTGAATTTTCATATATGTCAGGTACAAAATGGTAAAAATTAGACACATGGTATTCAGAAAAATCATGATGCACAAAACTAGGATCCTGAGAGGGACAATAGAATGGTGGAAACTCAAAATTATGCAAAGTCATACTTGAAAAATCAGTAATTTCACAACAAGACTTCACACAATATCAACACAACCAAAACAGGAAACAAAGACTCAAAAACGCACAAAACTAAAATAAAATAAATAAGGAAACAAACAATCACACAAAACAATTAAAGAAAAACAAACAAACAAGCTTTAGTCTAAAATTTCAAATTTTCTCATAATATTAATTAATCTAAATAATCGTCATTCCCCGGCAACGACGCCAAAAACTTGTTGCGTAAAATTATATTGCAATACCGCAGTGTACGGGTCAAGTTTTAGTATAGTGATTTATGAGTCAAAGTATCGTCCTCGGGAATGAGTTTCTAGATTAATTAATTACTAAGGTACTAATTCTCAATTTTAGCTAAAGAAACATAACATGGATAGTTGGTTGAAGTAAATACGAATAAACAAACAAACATGTGGAGACACGAATTGATAGAGTTATGGGAAGTGATTTTACAAATTAAAGACCTAACTAACACATGCATTGAACCAATGAGATGAAATTATAAACAAGAAGTAAAATACTCAAGAAAGTCTCTCAATCTCTCAAGAGCCTCGCACATACAATAAATCCTATAGTCTCCATATAAAATCTAAGCATGCACGACATTAAGCAACTTCTTTATGTGTTTCCCTAAGATTTCTAAGTCATTCTCATGCCAGAATTCTAAGGGTTTTGACAATTTTGCTCTAATTCAAGTTTTATCTCTCGAGTCCACTTAAATCAACAAATTAAGAAGTCATTAGCAAGTTGTTCCTGTTCTCTTCCGGCTTAGCTAAAGGTTTTCCACTCCTTAGCTCTATAGCTTGCACTTGTTCCTTCCCTTCCCTTTTTGGGAGTTCAGTATTTGCAGGAAGCTTACCTTAAGGCCTAGATCTTATCTCATTAGCAAGTTGTCCCAATTGCACTTCAAAGTTTCTCATCGAAGCTTGCTGACTTTGAATAACAGCTTGTTGTCCTTGAATGACAGCATCATTCTTAGCCATATACTCCTTCAAAGAAACTTTCAAGAGAAGTACTGGAATATGTTGTGGGGTCACACAACCCTCCGATCTTTGGAACATTGGTTCTTTGATTTCCATAGGCTCACTGATTCTGGCGCCCAAAACACAGTGGATAATTCACCTTTTCTTTGCACTTGAGGGGCTTGAGAATTGCTTCCTTGACCTCCCAAGCAAAGTTAGGGTGATTTCTCCAGCCTGGGTTATAGGTATTAGAATAAGGATTGTTCCTTTGAGTACCTTGGTTCCCAACATAGTAGACTGAGGTTGGATTACTAGGACAACATTCCAATGTATGTCCTTCGCCACAATAAACACATGACTCATAACTTACTACTTGGTTTACCACGGCTGCATTCTGAACATTAGGGGAAATCTGGGCTGCGTTTCCCACGGTTAGGTTTTTCAGCATATTGGCCATTGATGCCATTTGTGCATTTAGAGCGATTAAAGCATCTAATTCCAACATGCCCTTGATCTTTTACCTTGGGAGCTCCTTGAGTCACCCCAATCGATGGTTGTTTTGAAGATATTCTTTCCAATTATCTCAAATGCTTCATTATAGGTCCTTGACAAAAGAGCCCCATTTGCCGAAGCATCAACAACTTGTTTAGTGGCTGAATTCAACCCATTGTAAAATATCTCCATTTGAATACAATGAGGGAGTCCATGATGAGGACACTTCCTAAGCAAATCCTTAAATCTCTCTCAGGCCTCGCTCAAGGATTCATCATCCAACTGCTGAAAAGCCACAATTTCATTTCTAAACTTAGCATTCCTAGTTGGTGGGAAATACTTAATGAGGAATTTTTCAGCAAGGGTGTTCCAAGAGTCAACTGCCCCTGGAGGAAGTGTATTCAACCACGTCTTGGCTGCATCTCTAAGGGAGTAAGGGAACAAACTCAACCTTAGGGCATCCTAGGGCACTCCTGGCAATTTAAAAGAATCACTAACCCCTAGGAAGGATTTTAAGTGCAAGTGAGGATCTTCAGATGATAGTCCATGAAACTGTCCTATGGTTTGAAGCATTTGGAACATGACAGGTTTAAGCTCAAACGTTGGGGCTTGGATTTCTGGCCTAATGATCCCAGGATTTAACTCTTCAACCAAGGGATTGGCATAAGTTCTAATAGCTCTCTCCCTGTCATCTGCTAACACAATAACATTGGCAGGGACCATAGCTTGGGGTTCAACTAAAGGTGGTCTAAAGCCTTCTTGGCCATGTGGTTGGTTTCCAGGGTTATTCTGAGGATTATTAGGATCTACAGGACCTCCACGAAAATCTGTCATTCTTTCCTTTTGAATCCTCCTTCTTCTAAGAAATGTTCTCTCAGGTTCAGGATCTAAGAAAAATTCTAAACCTGGAAAATCATTCATGCACAATTACAACACCTGAAAAACAAAGAAACACCTTAGTTAGACCTTTCTTTCAGCTCAAAAATCACTAAAAACAACTCAACAAAGTAAAAATCAAACTAATCCCCGGCAACGGCGCCAAAAACTTGTTTTCTTAAAAGGGGTGTGTGAATTTATCAAGAAAGCACTCCTAAACTCTGCAAGCATACACAATCTAAGCAGCAAGTGATAAGTATTCTAATCGTCTCCTCAGGGATTAGTTGTAGGAAATTCACAAAGTTGAGTTGTTCTTAATGAGTAAGGGGGAACCAACATAAATGAAATGAGTATTGAATTAGAAATTAAAAGTGACAATTGAAATGCTAAAGTAATGCAAGAAGAGGAGTGAATCAGTAAGGCAGCAACAACACAAGTTTTAACCAAAGTAGTAAAAAGGGGATAGGACTAAGGACGAAATTATGCTTTAGCAATCTTAATGTTAGAGCTCAAAACTGCACCAGAGCTCAAAATAGTATAATTCACGGAATCTTTCCAGATTTCCTCGCGATTAGGCACTTAATTTCCATTAGACACCTTAATTTTAGCTCCTACCGTTAACACTAGGTGAGTGACTATTCCTAGACTCCTCAATCACCTGAGAGAAGTAAATCTCTTAATCAGAACTAGTGTCATGCCTTGAAATCGGTTTATTCTTCCCTTTCCCAAGGTGGAATAAACAATACTAAGATGAGATGGCCAAACAAACCTTAGTTAAGCAGTAAAATCACAAGGCACAAGAGTGAGGTTGCAGCAAATTACTCTTTCATTAAAATTGCATCCACATAAATTCTCCTAATCCTCACCCCAAGGGTGATTAGTTCATGGTATTAAGAAAGGGCAACAAATAAGCAGTAAAACTAATACTAAACATACTTAAAGTGGTCTTAGCTACAAAATAGAAGAGTGAGAGTAAAAGGAATGAAAAATAAACAGTTTGGTGAAATTCTCAAGCCCTTCTCGGTCCTCCCCAGCTTCTTTCCAGAAGGAGAAAGCTTCCTCGAATTCGGCTTGCTACAAATCTGCCCCTTGTCTTCTTTCCAAATCGGGTTCTTCTTCTTCTTTTTCCTCCCCTCTCTTACACAACCAAAAAGAGACATTTATTCCGTATCCACCTCGAATTAAGGGCTGAATAGACAAAAGGGTAATGACAAGAAGGCCTCTCATTGGCTCACGGCAGCTGATAGGGCAGATTCTATCCAGCTCAATTAATGAATTTTGTCCACGTGTGCATTCTGCATCTGATATCAGCATTGAGCTCCAACAATCTTTATCCTTCAAAGAATTTCACACTCTCAAAGACTCTCAAGCGGACCTTCCACACTTCATAGCGTCCATCTACCCAAAACTCCTGAAAATATGGCCAAAAGATAGCATTCAACAATGAATAGTACTTTAATGACCTTATGGTTCTTCAAAAGTAATCTGTAGATGTTAACGCACGGAGTACTTAATCAAGGGGTTAAAACAACCAAGAAATCTCGAAATACTAAGGAATAATCACAATAAAAGCTCAATCTTAGCTCTCATTCTAAGAGCTAACAAACCCCCAAACTTAAATCATTACTCGTCCCTGAGTAATGCTTAAACATTCTAATCCCACCAAGAAGCAACAACCACCACTAGCTCAAAAGAGAATGATTCAGCAGTTAAATGATACAAATGATTACTGATATAACAGTCCCATTTCTTTTTCTTTCCAAAGTTCATCAAAACTTAGCCTTCACAAGATTTGCCATAATCAATTTGTTTTCTTTCAAATCAAAGGTAGCAAGCTTCACAAACAACCCCAAAACTCCACTAGCACTCAATCCATCTTTGAATTCACTATGCACCCCATAAACTCACAAAAAGAAGAATGAGTTCTACTGCCTTTAGTTTTTTTTTTTTTCTTTCAACAAAGCATTTTTTTTTACAGCAACAAGAGCTATCACTCCTAAGAATCCTACAAAGCTAACCTTGTGCTTAAGTAGGCAAACATTCATTCCCTTAGGCTCTCCTAGCCACTCACCTTTGCATAAACTTCTCCTTAGTTCTTAGAATGGTCACATTGATGATGCAACTCACCTAAGCAACGAGAACTTTATACTAGGCTTTAACTTTCCTTTTCTTTTCTTTGTTTTTTTTTTTAACTTATTTCACTAAAGAAGTTAGAGAGAACCCTTCTTGTGAACAGAACCTTCGATTTAAGCACCAACAATTGTGATGAAGGCTACTTAACAACGAGCCCTGCTACTAAATTGGGTTGCCTAGGCATATTCATATCCTTTTATTACTGTTCAACTCAAAGGTGAACATGGGTGTCATGTCCAACTCTGGTTTAATAGGCAACTTGGGTAGAGGAATAACTCTCAAACTTCACTTTTCTTTTCTTCTCTTTTTTTTTTTGGACTCACACGAGTCATAAGAGAAGAGGAATGCTCCTAGGAGTGATAACTTGTTATTACAAGGGTGCCTTACCCCCAAACTTAAATTGCTCATTGTCCCCAATGAGTAAAGAAGCAAGGGAAGGTCCCCCAAAATTTAGTTATTTGTCAGTAAAAAAAAAAAAAAACTAAGGGCAATGAGCGTCCAAACTGCTTTAATCTAAGTTTAAAGGAGCAAATTCTCAAGAGTTGGTGGTTAGTAAGCTAGGGGCACCATAAGGTTGCTACAATCATTTCGTTAAATTAAAGGGATTATGGCAAACAGCTTAAGCACCGTTAAATGCATCAGAAGCAAGAAAAAAAAGAGGGACACACTAGTCAAACCATAAGTTTCATTTTACTATGGTGGTGAGCTCACCAACGACCATTAGTTACAAAATATTTTCTTTTCTTTTGTCGGTGGATAACCTAACAGACGTCACAACAACCAGCCACCTAAACTAGCACAAAAGAAGTCATAAAATGGAAAAGACGGACAAAGCACACTGCCGAGACTAAAAATTGACAAAGCAACAACAAGCAGGTACACATAGGGCAGACAGAACATGAAAACACAACACGCTAACTACCAAAGAGACCACTACCAGCTTGAACAAAAAGAGCAGAACTTCCCTGTTGGATCAGTCTTCATCTCCAGGGATGTGATCCTGAGTGTCTACTTCCTCATCCACCACAAACGATGAGGGTGCCCAAGGATTTAAGATAGTCTCTGGGAAGGTAGGGAAATCAGTATGGTGAGTAGGAAGTTAGTAGTCAAGCAAAGGCCCTGAAAGCATTGTCTCTGTCCCAGCATAATGCCAATATGCTAATTGGTGTGCACTGGAGTATTCCATTTGCTTCACATGATGGTCTCTTGTTGTTCAAGAAGTTTCGTGAGCCCCACAGCTAAACCACCCTTTCCTTTGTGATCTCTTCGACGCAGTCTCTCAATAGCAGCATTATCAAACATAGAGGAATCAGTCAGCCTGCTCTCAGAAGGATCAACATCTACACCTGCAGTCAGACAAAGCTTAGTGATAGTGTTAGGGAAAAAGAGTTTGCCAGCAGTTTTCTTGGCGTGAATCCGAATTTCCTCCGCAATGATTTGTCCCACATCAATGCTCAGAACCTTCAAAATCGCATAGGTTAGCAACATTCGCTCACTTGAGACAATGGAATCATGTGTTGTTGGAAGTAGTCTGTTCTTTAGGAAGGAAAGCCACACATTCGCCTCATCTGTCAGATAAACTGCTTGAAAAGACCTCGAACCGGTGGCCGAGACCATCCATCGAGCACCCTTCAACCCTATCAGCCGCAGGGCTGCGTTCAGATGAGCGGTGGAAGGATTCAACACCATCCCATTATAGTTGGCCCGAGGGATATCGGGTAGTTCATACAGCTTGTTGATGGCCTCAGGAGACCAGTCCACCGATTTGCCACGAACTATGACGCGAAATTCACCCGTATCTTCAAAATTAGCGTAAAACTCCCTTACCAGAGAGCCAACGGCTGGTTCCGGTTGTTGACAGAAAAACGTCCACCCATGATTAATGATGTTGGCCTTGATAAAATGAGGAAGATCGGCGAATGGAGCAGCAAAACCTCTTTCTAAGAAGAGCTCCTTGGATTGTAATATGGCAAACCGCTCTCTAGCCTGCTCAGTTATAAAACGTGGTGGAGACTGGTTAGAGCGGACATGGGAAGTTTGCTCCTTCTTCTTTGAGGACTTCCTACGAGGGGTGGAAGGTTCGACCGATTCGACGGGTTGCTCCTCAGCAATGTCTTCTCCTGTCAACTGAGGGATAGGTTCCTCGGATGCTTCGGCAGCTGGCTCGGTAGCTCGAGTACTCTTCTTCCTACCTTTTGTTTTGGGTTGCTTAAACGCCTTAGGTGGAGGAGGGGCGACAGCAGAACTGGAGCAGGCTCATTCTGTACGTGGTCGTCAGATGCTACAACAAGAGCTTCCGCTTTAGCCTTCTTACTCTTAGCCTTCTTCGGAGCCATGGGAATGGAATGCTCGCAGCAACTTCGAGTACAGAAGCTAAAGCATGCAAGGTGCTTCTTGTGCAGATGAAGAACTCTTAATGAGCTGGGCAATTTAAAGACTCCAAACCTCGAGCAAGTGTCTACGTGGCGCAATCGTGGAGAGTTCAACCAAATTAGCCGAAATCTCTTAATTTGTATTTTAGCCAACTGCCGGCAGACTTCATTTATTACCTAGGAGACAGGTCTGATACAATTCAGATTCCCTTTCCCTTTTTGCTAGTGTTGTCACCGTCACAGTAAAAGCTCCAGCAAAGAGGATGCATTTCAGCAATGGCTTGCAGCTGTCGATCATTGAGGCCTGACGCTAGAGGTGGTATGAAATAACTTCTCAAGTTATCTACTGATAGAAAGCTGAAAAGGGAAAGAACAAATCAACGAAGAAATTAATTAATGAAATGAACGTAATAAAGAAAAACTATTCGAAAGAAGGATAAGAAAATGGGAGAAAGGCTGAGCTTGGAAGTGCACTCCTATTTATTAAAACTTGCTAAAGAACATGATTAAGTATCAGTTAGCCTCTGAGAGGCTATACTTCTTTGGAATTCTTCCCTCCAATAATGTTTCAATCTCTGACCATTAACCTTGAAGTCTCGTCCGTTCCTCTCATCCCTAAGCATAACAACACCATGGGGGAACACCTCCATGATGGTAAAGGGACCGGACCACTTGGATTTTAATTTACCAGGGAACAACTTCAACCGAGAGTTAAACAACAACACCTTCTGTCCTTTTTCAAAATGTTTGTGCACAATTTTTCTATCGTGCCACAACTTAACCTTCTCCTTGTAAAACTTAGCATTTTCATAGGAGAATAATCTGAGCTCTTCCAATTCATTAAGCTGAAGCAACCTGAGAGCTCCAGCTGCGGATTGATCCAGATTAAGCTCCTTCAGGGCCCAAAATGCCTTATGCTCAAGCTCAAGAGGTAAGTGGCAGGCCTTTCCATAAACCAGCCTATAAGGCGACATGCCTAAGGGGGTTTTAAAAGCTGTCCTATAGGCCCACAAAGAGTCTTCGAGCCGAAATGACCAATCCTTCCTGCTAGGATTTACTACCTTTTCCAGAATCTTCTTGATTTTCCTATTAGAGATTTCGGCTTGTCCATTGGCCTACAGGTGATACGGAGTTGAGATCTTGTGTTTGACATTATATTTACCTAAGAGTGCAGTCATGGCTTTATTCACAAAATGAGAGCCTTCATCACTAATTAAGGCTCTAGGAGTTCCAAACCTAGTGAAGATATGCTTATGTAAGAACCGCATGACTGTCTTGGCATCATTCACTGGGCAGGCTATTGCTTCAATCCATTTGGAGACATAATCCACAGCTACCAAAATATAATATATTTCCATTAGAAGGGGGAAAAGGGCCCATGAAATCAATGCCCAAACATCAAATAGCTCAACTTCCAAAATGTAGGAAAGGGGTAACTCATCCCTCCTTCCTATATTTCCTCTTCTTTGACACCTATCACAGGCCTTACTAAACAAATGTGCATCCTTAAAAATGGAAGGCCAATAGTAACCAGATTGAAAAACCTTGGATGTTGTCCGTTGGCCACCAAAGTGTCCTCCATAGGGTGAAGTGTGGCAATGCTGAAAAATGGAAGTAAATTCAGCTTCAGTGACACATCTTCTCAATAATCCATCAGCACATTGTTTATAAAGGTAAGGCTCATCCCAAAAATAAGTCCTAGCATCATGAATGAATCGTTTCAATAATTGCCCCGGCATGTCTAAAGGTAGGATGCCACTAGCTACATAATTAGCAAAATCTGCAAACCAAGGGGTTCCACTTTCGTGCACTTGAGCTACTGTCAGCAGTTGCTCATCAGGAAACTCATCTCTGATTTCAGATTGTGATGACAGTGATGGTGCTGGTGTCAATCTAGAGAGATGGTCTGCTACCTGGTTTTCTGAGCCTTTCCTATCAATTATGACAATATCAAATTCTTGAAGCAACAACACCCATCGCACCAACCTTGGTTTGGCCTCTTTCTTTGCCAATAAATATTTTATGGCTGCATGATCTGTAAAGATAGTGACCCTGGAACCCACCAAATAAGCTCAAAATTTTTTCAATGCAAAAACTACAGCCAACAATTCTTTCTCTGTAGTGGTGTAGTTTAGTTGGGCTTCATTGAGAGTTCTACTAGCATAATACACAGGGTGAAGAAGCTTCTCGTGATTACCTTTAACATGGCTCCTACTTTGCATAGTCACTTGCATCAGTCATCACTGCAAAAGGTAAGTCCCAACTCGGTCCTCTCATAATGGGGGCTGTAACCAAAGCACTTTTCAAAGTTACAAATGCAGTCAAACATGCAGAGTTAAACTCAAAAGGTCTATTGGCTTCCAAAAGAACACACAGAGGCTTGGATATCTTGGAAAAATCCTGAATAAACCTCCTATAAAAACCAACATGTCCTAAAAAACTCCTAATTCTCTTAGCTCCAAATAGCCTCGTTTTGATCCCGAGTGATCCAAATTGTCTCCAATAGCTCCGTTTAAGCTCTTAACCTGAAATTGAATAAATTAACCACGTAAAAGTCCTGGAATCATCATAAAACTAGCAGTAATTAAGCCTAAGGATAGCACATTTTGTGTGTTATCAGTCGTGTTGATATCTTGTTTACAAGAGGAGTAATGACAGAATACTCTTAATCAATATCACCTATGTGAGAGTAGAAGTGGGGTCGCTTCTATGAGGACTTTTAAAATGGCTTATGTTCTCTAAAGCTCTCATGAATTCAGAATTTTGTCCAGGACCAAAATGGACACAAACGTATAGAACTCAAAGATACAAGATGAGTTATGTGTGATGTCTGTTCTCTCAATTTACCAATGAGAAGGATAGTTCCAGAGTTGGTCTCACTATTTCTTTGGTAAGTTCGATAGATATTCACTAAGGAAGATTCAAGTCCAGAAGACACTAATCCTGATGCATAGCTTATTTGTTTGCTCTCAACGATTTTGTTTTGTTTTCCAAACTTTCTTTCATGTGGGGGATTGTTGGAATTTATAGAAATAAAAATGTGAAAGAAAGGATTGATTTGAAACATCAAGATCAATTGATGTTGATGTTACTTAATTTTAAATTCAAAAGTTTCAAAATAGCTTGAAACATTCAAATATGTTGATGTTTCTTATACAAATTTAAGTTAAAATGTTAAGTTTGTAACTTTTGTTTGAATTTCAACAAGTAACTACACTATTGAGTTATTTTTTATATATGTTTCATATTATTCATATTAATTTGATTTTAGAGAATTACTAAATTACTAGCCTATAAATAGCAACTTGTTTCTTCATTTGGAGCATCTCATTCCATTTTGGAGTATCTCATTCCAAGTGAAGAGTATTCTCTTTTTTCTTTTTTTTCTTTAATCTTAAGTCAAGTAGAGAGCAAGTGTCCAAGAGTTCTGCTAGATTCGAGTAGTTCGAGGCTGTTGTTCTATCAGAGTTAGTCGTTGTATCCTGCTGAGGCGATCGTTGTAGTCTGCTTGCAACCCGTGCAGACCAAATAATTATTTTTAGGACAACGCTTAGTAAGCATGCCTCGACTATTTACAATTCTTTGTTCTTGAGTTTTGAGTTGATATATACAATACATTGTAATTGTTTGTAGCCAATTAAGTTGTAATATATTTGCTAGTGTTACTCAGTTTTATACACAACAAAGTAGCAATAATTTTCCAACAAACATTGCTTCAAGTTGAATACACTTACCTTGTTATGGTGCTTTTAAGCTATCAATTCTTTTAAAATTTTCTTAACCATGCTTGCATAGCCTCTAGATCTCTTTCATTCAAATGTGATATTGGTTCATTCATAATGCCCTTCATCTCTAGTTGGTCTCCAAACTAGATTGTTACTTGGAGGCAAAGACTTCCTCTTATTGTAATTGTTAGCGAGTGCAAGAAGAACATCGATTCAAGGAGAGTAGAGAGTAGCAGACACAAGAGATTGCCCTGCGTTTACTCGCCGAGGAGAAACATTACACTACAAAGATAAAGAGCAAACTGACCTTCGAGAGGAGTAGTTCGGTCGACCTTGGAAGCAAAGGGTGAAGTGAGGAATAATAACATTCACAGACCTTGAGTTGCTCTAGTGTATGTTGTCGTGTCATATTGTTTATCATCTCTTTTTCTCACTTTGTATTTCTTAATTCTCAAAATGAATTCCTCTATTATTTTTTTTTTTGTGAGATTTTTACAGTTATGAGCTAAATCCTTTAAAGGCAATGTGCTCTGATGAACATTATATTGTATTGGACTGTTTATGTTGGTAACTCCTAAAAACCTTTAAAAACACTCAACCAGAAACAAATAAAGCCCTGTTTGATAACTAATTTGTTTTTTATTTTTAGTTTTTGAAATTTAAACCTAAAAATACTACTTTTACCAAGGAGTTTATTATTGGGATGTATGTCCTCATCTCGTGTAGTTTGTAATATTCCAAGTTGTAAATAAATAAAAGTTATTTATTTGAATTTTTGTGCCATAAATAGGAGTTGTTTATTTGAATTTTGTGTCTCACATATTTCATAAACTTAATCCAATCAACTAAGCTCCAGGGTCATTGTATTATGAGAGAATTAAGAACTTGAACGGTGTGTAGTGGACACACATGGAGGATCACGTTTGAGTTAATGACTCGAACGGTCTATAGTATATGGATAGGGTTGGAGACCTAATCCTAGATACACTGTGGATGCGACCCGCTTTGTATTAGATACAAACGAGGTGATCTGACTTGTTCATGTTGTTGAAATGCGAGTGAGGGCATCCTGTGCAATGAGATTGTACAAGACCGAACTGTGAATTATTAGACTTATTGATGTAACATCGTTAAAAGTATAGGGCTAATAATTTCGTAGATGATCATTAGTGACTCGACCTTAATCCTGAACGTGTTACGGACTCCTGTCTGCGGGGGTCTATTCTTTGACTAGTACGGGTGAGGATGGCTACTGTTGCTCCCCCAATATGCCTATTTTCTCAGGGACAGGACCACGTGGGGAGCTGGAAACTTGATTATGCAAGAACGAATTCACTCGTTCCCGACTTAGGGAAACTAGAGGGGTTGTTCCCTTAAGTGTTGTCTCCAGGGCTTAAACAACGGGGCCTCACTCTCTCATTGGCCTGAGAGGGTTGTTGTTTATGGTTGGACCACGCAACGTAGTTGTTCATTAGAGGAGCAGTGGGAGCAAGAGGTAGACACATGGGTAAAACGGTAATTTGACCCAGTAGTGTCTACGAACAACCTGTGAAGGGTCGACTCATGGGTATTGGTTATATCGATGGACATAACTTGCCCTATAGTGATGAGAGTGCAACTACGGGCTTTAGTGGAGTGTTACTGTAGCTAATGAATGTTGAATAATCGGGTCAAAGAGTTTGACAGGTTAATCTCGGATCATTAGAGCTCGTCACGTGTAGGTTCATTAGGTCCCTCGGTTGGCTCAAATTGGACAAATTGAGGGTTTACAGTTTGGTGTGAATTTGAAGTGTTCAAATTCATTTTTTGGGTATTTATGACATTTATATGAGATATAGATGACATAATATATAGTTTGTGAATGAGATTCATAATAAACTATAGTATAACCTAATTGATTAATTAGTGCTAATTGGAGAAATTGAATTGAGAGAAATTAAATTGAATGTGATTCAATTTAAAAATCCACAATTATGCAAATGAGATTTGTATGATAAGGTATGAGATACCTTATATTATATGATATGCAAATATGATTTGTATATCATATGATTGTGGTAAAATTTTGATTTGGTGGAGGTTTTAACTCCATCATACAATAGTATTTAAAGGCTTTGCAAGAAGCCTTTGGTGAACCAATTGTCATTTTTTGGATTTTCATCCAAAGAGAGCAAAAGGTTTTCTCTCAAATTCTTTCTCAATTCTCTAAGATCTCTCCTCACCCAAAATCCAAAGGGAGTCACACCTACTTTCTCTCAACCTCACGAGAACAATAGAGAAGACCCTGTGGAGGTGTCTTACTGTTCGGATCGATGATCGTGTTCGAGGAGATCGTCCGTTCGAGAGAGATTGTGACCGGAGAAGGAAAGCGTTGAAGAAGAGTTTTTCAACAAGTAAGTAACTTGTAATCTCTTACTGTTTTTCCTCTCCTTATGCATGTTTAACCTAGAATTAAAGTAGTTTAGTTCGATTTTAAGATAAGAATTACACAACGAAACAACGACGTTTCACAACGTCTTCCGCTGCGGGAATTCCAAATCTCTTCATTTATATGTCTTCGTATCTACTTTGTACCTATGTATTCAAAAACCAAGCTAATTTTTAAAAACTAAAAAAAGTAGTTTTCAAAAACTTGACTTTGTTTTTAGAATTTGGCTAAGAGTTCAAATGCTTACTTAAGGGAGATGATCTCTATTATAGAGAAATTAGGTGAAAGTAAGCTTAACTTTCAAAAACTAAAAACCAAAAACAAAATGGTTATCAAATGGAGCTTAAGTATTTGTTTCTGGTTGAGTGTTTTTTATTCTTAGCATTCCTTTTTGTCTGACCAATCAATTAAAATCACAAGCTCAATGTAATACTGAGAGGATTAGCAAGAACGTATGGAAATTTGACACTCTTGCTATAGTAATATGAATAATTCAATAGTACAAGATGTCTATGCGCAAGTATACACATACATTTGTAGCAAATGCTAAGTAAATTATCGTATCCATAGAGATTAAGAATTTCTTTTTTACTATAAAATAATTCTCAATAAACTCAATTTGTAACCAATCAAATTCATCAAGAGAACGAAATAACATAAAACAAAAATGCTGGAACAAAATAATTGCTAACTCAGATCGAAACAGGGAATCGATAATATGCAAATTAAAGCTAAACTTAATACAATGAGCTAATGCAAAAGCTCGGATTGGATGTGAATCATGTTTTGATTAAACTACAACTTGAGTGTACAACCATTCCACTCAACCCACTAAGGATATCCTTTCCCTAAAATTTGATGGAAATATTATTAAATTTAATATTTTTTTATGCCATGAAATGTCTCCATGATGAGCATTCTTTGTCAAATTAATATAACTAATTCAATTGTATAGGATATATTTTTAAAGGAAAAAACTTTCAAAGTAAATAGACATAGCTTCTCTCTAGATCACCCCCCACTCACTTGGATTTTGGATGACTGAGATGATTTCACCGTCGAGTATAACACATTAAATAATCGCACTAGGAGAAGACAACTCAATGTTTGCTTTACTTTTCTTATTCTTTATTTTCTTTCGTCTGTTTTGTTTTCTCTCTTAATTTTTTAGTATTTTCTAATTCAATTTTTTGGAGGGCATTAATTTTTAATAAGGTGGGACCACACCTTTCACAACTTACTATTCAGTTCGAATTGTTTGCAATTAGGAGAGTTTTTTTTTTTTTTTTTTATCTTTTTCATTTATGGGATATGAACAATATGTTTAGTTATACATTAAAGACAACGTATGGTTTAGGTGTGGGGAGATTGTTTTTTGAAACCTTGAGTCTTTGTGGATATCCTTGAATGCCTTGTATGTTATAGGTGCATCTTTGATTTGAGTTTTAATGCATGAGAGAGATAAACATGAGTATTTTTTTTTTTAATTATCTGATGGTGTCTCATTGATTTGTTGATTGAAAAATATACAAGACCTAATGCAAATTATACATCTCAGTGATCGTTTGAGTCTTTGAGCAATTCATATATTTTGCATCATTTGTTTCATGTTAATGTCTCAAACCTAGTGTGCTTATTCTAGAACTTGTTTGTGAATGATTTTGAAACCACATTCTTTGGATTGATGCTTTAATATGCTAGGAGCAAATTAGAATTAGCCAATTTTTGGGCTCTTAAGATACTCACCTTTATATTTGTTGGGTTTTATGTCCTAAAACTCGTGGTTTGTAAATTGAATGTATATTCTATTTTGCAATAGAGTTGTTATTGAGGTTTATTCAGTAAAGTTGTTATTGAATAAAGTGAATTGTATATTTTCTAACTCTAATCCAATAAACTAAGAACCCTTGACCCTAGGATGTATATTTGAACTTTATGTGTGACATAAAAGTGGATCAAGTTCAAGTTATAGCCAGAACGGTCTATAGTATAGGGATAGGGTTAGGCACCTTATCTTAGAACACTATGGGTGCGACCCACTTTGTATAGTACAAACGATGTGATCCTAAATCGTTTCATGTGGAGACATGCGAGTGGAGTCGTCCTATGCAATGAGTTTGCATTAGACCAGACCGAGAAATAGTCACTTAGACTTTATAACTTCGTTTACTGTCTTAACTGATTATATTCATACGATGACCTAGGTACAATCTTAATCCTGAGTGTGTTATAAACTCCTGTTTATTCAGGATTTTCCTTAGATTTTCATGGATGAGAGTGGTCCGAGATCGTCGACTCAATAAGCCTCTCATTTTGAGGATAAGACAGGGTAGATAGCTGGGAATGTAGTCCTGCGAGATGAAATTCACTCCTACCCGCTTCAGGGATTAGTAGAGAGGTTGTTCCCTTAAGTGTTGACTCCGAGTCTTGAACAATAGGTCCACCCTCTCATTGGCTCGAGAGGGATTCAGTTTGTTGGTTGAACCACAAACCAATTGTTCATTAGAGGATCAATGGGACTTAAGGAACAAGAAGTAATTACAGGGGTAAAATGGTTCATTTGACCCAACTGTAATTGCAAATGATATGTGAATGATTGACTTACTAATCATGGGTTATATCGAGTGGACAGAAATATATCTACAGTGAGGAGAGTTCATCCACTGGCCTTTAGTAGAGTGTCCCAATGATTAACGAATGTTGATTAACTAGGCTAAAGATTTGGTTGATTAACCTCGTATCATTAGAGGGCATGATTTGTAGGTCCATTAGGTCTCCCTTACTAGCTCAAACTAAGCCTTGTAACAATTTGAGAGAAAAGAATTTGAATTGTTCAAATTCGATTTTGGGAGAAAGCGTTAATTATACTCGATATATTTAGCGTGTCATAGCTTAATTATGAATTAAATTATGATAAAGAAGAGATGGACATATTTAAATTTGATTTAAATATTGGTTCGGTTTAAAACATGAATAGGGATTCATCTTCAAAAAATTGATTTTGAGATCGCAATTGGTCAAATTGTTTAATTTAATATTTGATATTAAATTATAAATAAATAATTAATTGATTGATTTTAATTTAAAATTAATTTTATATTAATTTTGAAGTAAATTAATTAAAAATTCAAGTTTAATCTTGAATTTCAAGTTGCACAAGTTGGCAATTGACACATCCTACTCATTCTCAAAATTCACCAAAATTGTCCACCTCCTTCTCAAATCATCATCATCACTTATGTGTTGGCATCTTCACAAATCTTAATAAAGCTTTAATTGAAGAAGAATTGAAGAGGAGTGGGAGAATTTTGCAAAAACTTTTTGGATTTCTCATTTTTGACCTTTTAGCCTTCTTCTTCCAAATTCTCTCAATCAAAGATCTCATAATCTATTCTAAGGCCTTAGAATAGTAGGGAAGATACTGGAGGTAGTCCACAACCTGTTTTAGTTCAAAGAAAGCCTTCGGATTGCTTCAATTTTGAGCTTCAAAGGTAGTGTTCTTCCTACTCTGTTTTTTCAGTATTGAGCATGCTTTTTATATTGTTAAATTGATTAATTTAGAGTGTTCAAAATCCAAAATTGTTTCTACTGTCTTAATATGTACTCTTTCAATGTTTTTCCTTTAGTTAGCCACCTTGAGCCTATTTTTCATTTTTTCTTACTTCTAACACATTATGTTCAACCTAAGATTATTTTTATTTGTTAGCCTCAAAATTTCTATCTTTGGTCAAGACAAAAAAAAAAAATATTGCATGATAGTTAATGTTTGATTTGAGAAAAAAAAATTAAAAAAAAAAGTTGTGAAAAAAATGTTAGCAAATGTGCCTTGATATAATAAAAATAAAAATAAAAAGAGGAGAAAATCTTGCATAAAAGTTTACCAAAAGGATTCTCCAAAGTTCTTAGTGATTGAATGGACATGGGAATAAAATTCAAAGTGTTGGGTAGTGTCTTTTGTGATTGTTATGTAATATCATACAAGTAAATTACTCTTGGTCTTGATTGTGAAACAGATTAATTTTTCCTTCTACCATATTCGCCTTACCTAAGTTTCATTACAACCCTTATTAAGTTCCTTTAATTTTTGCTTTCAATTCATCTATATTGATAGAAATTTGATTCATTTGCAAATCCATGGTAATAACATGTTATGTTTTGCCTTTGAGAGTAAAAATACCTGAAATATACAATGAGAGTACTAAGTGAAACCATGAGAGGGTGTTAAGTCTTGTTGCATTTGATTTTTGTGAATTGATGAGTTGCTTGTGTTTTTGTATAAAATGTATCATATGAGTGCTCCTCCTCTTGATTGTCACTACAATTCAATTCTTGGATATTGAGAGATGACAAGAAAGTAGAGAGGAGAGTTGGTATGTTGAGTTAAGATATGCATGAGGAAAAACATGGACTAAGTGAAGGAGAATTTGATAAGTCTTAATTAATCGTATTCATGGCGTTTAATTTTCCTCTATTTTGATGTATGTGGAGCTTCATTGCCTAAATTATGTTTGATTGAGTTTGGGTGGTGAAATAAAAAAAAATGGTGGAATTTAATTTAGAGGCACGTTTTAACCATCTTTTGTCAAATCTAATTTGGGCAGGATTAATTAAAAGTGAAAATGATAAATAAAGAAAATAATATAATAAAAGGAAAAAAACGGAAGGAAAAAAAAACATATTGAAAATGGGTTCATTTGTTTTTACTTGTTGGGAAATTGTAAATAATATCTAAAATAAAAAGTCTTTAACGAAAAATTGATAAAAATGTTTTATAATGGTAATTTTATCTACCTATTTCTTAGGGAGGTATGAGAAAAAAACGATATGTTCTTTTTGTCCTTGGTGTACATTCGTGCATACAGTTATGTCATCACCATATCTCTCACCTTTGACCAACTCTTAGATTCTATTTTTTAAAAAATTACGATTTTGAAAAAAAAAAATCACATTCTTCAACTATAAACATATATATCAATTTGTAAAATATTTTTTTATTAAAGACATGCGAGCAGGAAAAAAATTAAGCAATCAAAGAAGTTAACGACTAATCAGACAAGACAAACGAGTACTTGAAAAAAGTCAGTTGGAGGTAGTTGAGAACTAAGGAATCGACCCCGAAATCATTTAGGAAAGCAATCGGGAACCCCTCAATGCTTAAAAGTATGGGGGATAAAGACTTAAATACATGATATTTTTTGGGGACTCGAATGTATAAACAAAAACAGGGTTCATTGGGGGAGACGATGAGGTTTCAAATTCATCATTAATGGGGAACAATAGGATAATTATTCCTATTTACCTCTAATCAACATTTGGCTATTTATCTCTAATCAACATTTGGTAGGTGATGGTTGTGATTTAGGTGATAGGATTGAATCCCGTGCGGAAGCGATTTTACCATTGTAATTTGTGTCGATTTGTTGTTAATTGAGAAGTACAACCAAAACTAAACTAAACTAAAAGCATGTTTTTTAATTGAAAATACAGAGGAGTTTACAAAAGAAACTTACCCTTGAAGAACTGAACACACCAAATCGTTCTCCAAACACAAATACACAAGCTTAAAACCTGGCGAACTACCATCAAATCTTCCTTGTTGTTCTCTAGGAGAGGGGGAGAGGGAGGTTATGTGGGAATCCTTTTTGGTTTTGGGAAAGAGAAACAAAGACTTTCTATGTGTGTTTAATAGAGAGATGAGAGGGTTTTTTAGTTTTTGGGTTTCTAAAACCTGGAAAATGGAACTTTAATCCTTTTTTGAGCAATCCCTTCATGGCTAACAAAATGTCATTTAAATGCAAGTGGGGAGTTCAACTCCTCACTTTCCACATTTGCTTCCTTGAGGAGGAAGGAAACGTGGGTTTAAAAAAAATTATTTCGTTTTTTCTTAAAATAAAAATAAATCATTTATTTTTATTTATAGTTAATAAATTAAAACCAAAACTAAAACACAAATTAAAATAAAATTTCTTTTATTTTAATCAAATAAATAAATATCATATATTTAACCGTAGCTTATTTGAATTATATTCAAATGCACATCTCTCACATATACTATAGTTATTAATGCAAATCTCATTCGAATTAATTTTTAACCTATAGTTAATATGAACTCACTTCATATTAATAATGAAAATTAATCCAATTTTATTCTATATATATTAATTTGAATCATTATTCATATTAAACTATATATTATATCGATTATATTGTATATGATCAATCTAAAATTCCCAAATGCAAATTTGAATGGTTCAAATTTGTACCAAAATTTTGTATCCTCATTTTACCTGTATTGAGCCAATAAGGGGACCTAATGAACCTACAGACCATGAGCTCTAATGATACGAGGTTAACCGGTCGAACTCATTGACTTAATTAACCAACATTCATTAACTACAAGTCACTTCACTAAAAACTTGTAGTTGCACTCTCCTCACTATAGAACAAGTTATGTCCATCGATATAATTGATACTCGTAAGTCAACCCTTCACAAGTCGTTTGTAATTACAACTGGGTCAAATTACCATTTTACCTTCAGTAATTACCTCTTGTTCCTTAAGTATCACTGATCCTCTAATGAACAACCTGTTTATGGTCCACCCATAAACAAAACTCCCTATTGGGGCAATGAGAAGGTGGGGCCTCGTTGTTCAAGTCTCGAGGTCAACACTTAAGAGAACGACTTATCTACTTTCCCTAACGGTCGGGAATGAGTGAATTCCATCTCGCCGAATTATGTTCCCAGCTCCCCACTCAATTTTGTCCCAAAATAGGTAGGCTTATTGAGTCGGCAACTCGGGCCACTCTCACCCATACTAATCAAAGGACAAACCCTAGCGGATAGGAGTCGTAATTAGCTTAGGATTCAGGTTGAGTTACTAACGGTCGTCTATGAATTACTAACCTAATCAATTGAGGGTGTTACTAAAGTTGGTTAATAATTCTCAGTTCGGTGTTGTACGAACTCATCACACAGGATACCCCTACTCACATGTCTACTACATGGACGAATCAGATCCCTTCATTTGTATCAAATACAAAGTGTGTCGTATCCATGTATTACCAGGATAAGGTACCCAACCATATCCATATACTATAGACTTGTAAGGTTCTGCTTGAACACGATACTCTCGTATGTCTTTACATACAGTCCAAGCTTCACTAAACGACCTAAGGATGTTACTTTATTGGACTTAGGTTTTTATTAAGTGTGAGGCGGAATGAAAATGAATAACATTTTAATTACATTTATAAACAAATACATTTACAAGCCACGAGTTTAGAGCATAAACCCCAACATTAGGGATTCTAAATCTTATTTTCTTACCCATGTTTAATAAATACTTACCCTTATTTCTAGTCGGAGGATAGAGACTTCACCCGAATGCTTGTCGGGGGTATCAAAAGAGATGTAGAAGGATTGTAGCTTTGATGTTGATATTGTGTGATAAATATTAATATATACATGAACGAGGTAAGTCTAAAGGAACTAATATGTACGAGAAAATATCATCAAAGAAGTCCATGTATATTGTAGGTCGGGGTATCGGAAGGGATGTACAAATCTTGCTACTTTGTCATTGATATTGTGTTGCAGATACTAATATATACAAGAAGGAGTTAAGTCTAAAGGAACTAGTAAACACAAGGAAATATCTATCAAAAGAAGTACCTATATATTGTAGGTAGTCAAGAGGAATCAGTAAATAAGAGAAAATACTTAATTGAGCTTGATGATCGTACTTTAATGTTTCCGCAAGCGCACGGGTCTAGTAATATAAAACGGTGTTCCTACCGAGTATAAAATCCACAGAGATTGAATTCAATTAATTACCACGAATACTCCCACTTAACTTTATTTAGAGAATCAAAGTCGAAAGATGATAAACTAATCTAACAACAAAAAAGATAAAGTGCAGAAAATAAATTTGAGACACAAACAGAAGGGATAACTTGGGGAGATCAATTATTAAGTTGACAGACAGTTATAACCCAATGGACATTGAACTTATAAGTCTAGAAGCTCTAAGAATGTGGAATCTCCTCTCGGTCTCCTCCACTCTCAAGTACTAATTAACTAATCTAGGTATCCTTAGCACTAGCTAACTCATACAAGGCATTACGACTCTTCATTACGAACTTCTAATGTCTATTTATTAAGCTCGGTCGTCACCCAAGTAAATAAACATTAGTTATGCAATTGGGTTATTATCTAAGCTTCTCTCTGTCGAGTTTCCACTTAGAAAACTAGTCAATTAACTAATACCCAACTAATTAACCTTCATCACATACTACAATTAATCAACTATTGATCTCGTTGTCACTCGAGTAGTTAATTAATCGTGCATTAAGCTAAAACTAAGTAATCTCTCTCGAGCTTAACTTAGAAATACCTCAATTAATTAGAGAAACAATGATTAAAGGCATTAAGCAACAATTGCATAAATGATTCAAAGCCCTAAAAACAATAAACATCTATTACTTAAGAATTTGATCCAAAGTTTCAACAATCAAGCATAAAACAATGTTTAACAACTCAACCCAAGTAAGTAGGGATTAAATCATACAAAATCAGTCAATAAAACCCAAAAATGCCTACTTCACAACCACCAAATTAACTATAAATGAAAGAAAAAGGGAAGAAATTGCAAACAAAGGATGATCTCGCATTTCTGAGGTGTTATCCCAAGAATTCGAGCTCCAAATCTGTAGATCTGCTCCAATCCGCTCACAAAATGCTCCCAAAACCTCTCAAAATAGCATGGAATCAAGTTTAGGGAAAAAACCATTTGTTTGGCCTCTCAAAATCAAAGAGAAAATGATGTATTTATAGCAGAAATCATGCAACGTCTAAAAATTGTGTAGCTGCCAGAATCGTAGCGCCTAGGCGCTGACCAGCAAACAACCGCAGACAGTTCTAACTGTTTTTGCCATATCTCTTCGTTCGGGTGTCCAAATCACCTCCGTTTTGATGCGTTGGAATCGTGATTCGATGTAGAATCTCTTAGAATATGTCTTATTCTCAAATTACATTTCTAATTTTCTTGAAACTTCAATTAAGTTTCAAAAAGGGTTTCAAACTTCACCAAAATACTCACGAACACTCAATTTTGCTCTTCAAGCTTGATTTTCTACAAAATTAAGAGAAATAGGCATAAAAGTTCATAAAATCATCATTAAAACTAGTTAAATAATAGAGAATAAGATAACATAATTACATGCTATCAGAGCTTCATTGAGTCAAACAAGTATTTATATATACCTCAATATAGGATGGTGTTACGTTCGTGAGTGATGAGGGATGAAAGTGGGAGGCTCGTACATATAGCCATTTTTTGGAACCCATGGGGAGGTAGATACATAAGGTAGATATAAGAAGATAGATACATTTAGAATCATCTATATTTACTTACATAATTAAGGTCACCATTTTCATTTTCCGTCATCTCTAATTTGTGTGTTTTATTTGTTTTTAATAGTTTTCTGGCAAGTTGTTAGATTGCGTCTAACTAAAAAAATCATCATTTCTCTTCCTTCTATTTTTCCTATTTGTAGGATTTCATTTAGTTGTTATAAAAGAAAAAATATGGATTTGTTTGTTTGAATCTCATTTAGTTGTTATAAGGGAGAAAATGTAGATTTGTTATTTTTAGGATTTCATTTGGATGATCTAGGCAACTTAATCATAATCCTGAGTGTATTATGAACTCCTGTTCACGAAGGATTGTCCTTTGACTTATATGAGTAGAGTGACTAGATAAGCCTTAGTATTAAGACTTATTTAACGCCTAAATACTTAAAATATTCTTGTTCTATCTTTAGATTGTTGGAAAATAAGTAAAAATATCTTGAAGTCGGTAAGAAGGAAAAATAAAAGCAATTAGAATGAAAAATCTTAATAACTTACTTTTGTGCAGGAATCAAGAAAAAATTCAAAATCAGACAAATTATAATGCAACTTGTAAACTTAGGAAGACCAAATAGAAATGTATAATGAATGCAAAAATGCAGAATGAGACAATTAAAAATGCAAGTTGCATTTTTGGGCAGACCATATAAAAAAAGAAAAAAAATATTTTGAAGCCCATTTGTTCATTTCGCGATTTATGCATGATTTAGGGAAGTTTAAGCTTGATTTTTGGTTCAAATACAACTCTAATGAGTCCTACAAATTGAAAAAGAAGAGGTAGTTGTTCGTGTGGAGAGATGAAGCCGAAATGAGCATTTTTTTAAGTTGATTTCTTCATGGTTTTTGTACTTTTCGTAGATTCTGTTTTTTTTTTCTTTTTTTTCTTCTTCTTGTTGCTTTGCTTCCCGTTGTTATTTTTCTCTCCTTTGTTAATATAAGCCTAAAGATAAATAATAGCGACTTCAATTCCTCGATGGGGTGTTCGATCTTGGCGTTTTTGTTCTAGTTTTTGTGGATTTTTAATTTCGTTGTTTTTGTTGGAAGTTTCAGTCTTTAATTTTCATCTTTTCGGTCCAACTTGGGAATACATAACAAATATAAGACTTTTGGGTGTTAATGCATTGTTATTTGGTTTTCTTTAGTAAATGATAGTTTTTTCTTTTTTCTATCAAAGTTTGTATTAATTCCAGTATTTTTCTATGACACCCAACTCTAGAATTAGTTGTGTTTATGTCAAAATGAACTTGAGTTAAGCACTCTTTAGGGGTTCAAGAGTTTGAATACCCTAAGATGTGTATCTGGCCTAAAGAACTGAAGGGAATGAAACTCCCACAACGGAAAGCGACATCAAACGTCGTGGTTTTCATTATGCTACTGATTTCTTAAAATCGAACTTAATTCTTAAATCCTAGGCTAAACATGCAATTTAAAAGAAGAAAACAGAAAGTAAATGTAATACTTACTTGTTGAAGAACTCTTATTCAATGTTTCTTTCTCCGATCACGAACTCCTTTCGTTCCAACGATCTCTACGCACAATCTCTCGAACCAAGAAACAGTGACACTTCCAAAAACTCTTCTCGATTGTTCTCGATCGGTTGAGGAAGAATTGTGTGACTTCCTTTGGTTTTTGGCTGGAGAGAATTTGGTAGAGAGATTGAGAGAATAGAGAGAGAGCTCTTTGTTCTTAGAACAACAAATCCAAAAATGAACTAATGTCTCACCAAAGGCTTCTCACCAAGCCTTTAATAATGGTGAGAGATGGAGTTGTAATCTCCACCAAATCACCATTTTACCACAACCTTATAATATGCAAATCATATTTGCATATTACATATAATAAGATATCTCATACCTTATTATACAAATCTCATTTGTATAATTGTGGAGTTTAAATTGAATCACATTCAATTTAATTTCTCTCATTTCAATTTCTCCAATTAACACTAATTAACCAATTAGGCTAACCTATAGTTTATTATGAACCTCATTCACATCAAACTATATTTTATGTCAACTATATCACATATAAATGACATAAATACTCAATTAATGAATTTGAACACTTCAAATTCACACCAAACTGTAAACCCTCAATTTATCCAGTTTGAGCCAACCGAGAGACCTAATAAACCTACAGATGACAAGCTCCAATGATTCGAGATTAACCTGTCAAACTTTTTGATCCGGTTATTCAACATTCATTAGCTATGGTAACACTCCACTAAACCCCGTAGCTGCACTCCCATCACTGTAGGACAAGTTGTGTCCATCGATATAATCAATGCCCGTGACTCGACCCTTCAGAGGTTGTTCGTAGACACTGCTTGGTCAAATTATCGTTTTACCCATGTGTCTACCTCTTACTCCTTAAATCTCACTGCTCCTCTAATGAACAATAACGTTGTATGGTCCAACCATAAACAACATTCCTCTCGGGCCAGTGAGAGGGTGGGTGCCCGTTATCCAAGCCCTGGAGACAACAGTTAAGGGAACAACCCCTCTAATTTCTCTAATTCGGCAACGAGTGAATTTCATCTCGCGTAGTCAAGTTCCCAGCTCCCCACGTGGTCCTATCCCTGAGAAGATAGACATATTGGATGAGTAACTGTGATAACCCTCACCCGTACTGTCAAAGGACAGGCCCCCGCAGACAGGAGTCCGTAACACACTCAGGATTAAGGACGAGTCACTATTGGTCATGTACGAAGTTATTAGTCTTATACTGTTAACAGTGTTACATCAGTAAGTCTAATAATTCACGGTTCGGTTTTGTACAATCTCATTGCACAGGATGCCCTCACTGGCATGTCAACCACATGAACGAGTTGGATCACCTTGTTTGTATCTAATACAAAGCGGGTCGCATCCACAACATACGTATCCAGTATTAGGTCTCCAACCCTATCCGTATACTGTAGATCGTTCGGGTCATTAACTCGAACGTGATCCTCTCTGTGTGTCCACTACACACCGTTCAAGTTCTAATTCTCTCATAATTCAATGACCCTGAAGCTTAGTTTATTGGATTAAGTTTATAAATATGCGAGACACAAAGTAATGAAAAATAATTCTTATTTATTTCAATATGTAATGTTACAAACTTACACGAGATATACATCCCAATAAGAACTAAGTAACCCAAGCTTGCACGTCAATTGCGATCACTTGTGTTGATTTAACACAATTGAAATCCTAATTTGATCACCTAGGATCTAGATCAAAGCTTGAATCTAATACCGACAGGGTTAGAAACGAGCAGATCTCACATAAGCATTGGAGACAAAGTTTAGACATAAACTTCCCTTTACCCATTATAGGGATCAAAGGCTCCAACTCGAATAAAATTTACTGGGCCAACATGATCTAAGGAAAAAATGGATTGCATACATGTATGTTTCCTACTTGGCCTCCCAACACCTAATTTCTAGGCAAATAGAAGTTGTAAAGTTGGGTCTTGTTGAATTCAAGTAGGGGAATATTAAATTCTTGGGTTTAAATTTACAAATGAGGGTAAGGATAATTCTTGAGCCTCCCGTCATTTCTATTGAGTAATTTACGAGCATTTATTTCATTCATTTCACACTTGTTAGAGTACAACCTATTCTTGTTGAATTGCTACTTGCATTGTGCAATTTTAGAGATTTTGCATTATGTTTTTACAAGTTCAATTTTCTGAAGAACCAGAGATTTCGAAGGTTAAGGAATTTATGTCCTCAAGACCAAGCACATCTGGAACTCCTTCAGAAATTGATTCCAAATTCTATATTGATAGATCTAACTCGTTAAGAGTAAAATCAGTTAATATATAACAGAATGTGGCAAATGTTCGATACGAAGAATAACCACAATCACCAATGCAAACAGACATGGCATTACGAACACTCGTGAATGATTAATTTGTTGTTGTTAGTCTATATTTATGGACACATAAATATATCTACAGTAAGAAGAGTGCAATTGTGGGTCTTTAGTGGAGTGTACCCATAGTTAATGAATGTCGATTGGTGTGGTTAGTGAGATTAACCAATTAATCTCATATTGTTGGAGCTTCTGATTAGGTCTTAGGTCCATTAGGTCCCCTTCCTAATTCGTAAAGGGTGTTGAGATAATTTTGATCTTGAATGAAATTTGAAATGTTCAAATTCACTTGGAGAATTATTATAAATGTATAACGATACATTATAATATAAAATTTATATTTTGATTAAAAATTTTATAATATAAATGTAATTTTGGATGTGGTTCAAAATTAATTTATGAGAGAATTAAATATTTAAAGGTGTTCAAATATTATTTTAATGTGAATTTGATTCATATTATAACTATAGATTTAATGCACAAAGATGTACATTAAAACTATAGGTTATATGAAATTATAATTGAATATGATTCAAATATAAATCTAAATTAAATATGTGATATTTAATTTAACAATTAATTAATAACATTAAAATATGATATATTAAATTAAATTCAGTCGTGAGATTTTCCCACGATTAAGGGGCATTCTCTTTTGGTCACTCACTCTCGTATATATTGATAGAAAGGTTGAATGCTTCGTTCTTCTGTTTTGCTGACTTCTTGACTGAATTCTTTCTCCCAAGAATTTACTCTCTTAAAAAGAATTTCATACTCCCTTCCAATTCGAGATTGGTTCCCACGAACCAGATCTCCATTACTCAGAGTTATAGGAAGGTCTCATTTGTGGTGGTGCCCTCTGTTGGTTCCAAATCGTGTTGGCAGAACAACCATTTGAGGAAGATTTTGACCTTAGAGACCTTGGAGAAAAAGAACTCCATGCTTATTTCCTGAGATTAAAAGCAAGTATCCTGACTCGTGAATTCATTGTAGAATTGTTTTGTGGTATTTATCTGTTTTTGTCAATGTATTAGTATTTTGGGAATATGAGAATATTCCCAATTAATTTTTTTGTGCTTAAGGATTTTCGAATCCCATCATGCCCTCATCGACACATACGAGAAAGGAGGGCGAAGGCTCGGTGTTACTCGATTTGCAGTGAAGATGAATGACGACGAGACCCATGCGGTCAAAAGTGTCGAATGGTGGTCTGCTTTCGCTTGCGCAAAGAAAATGACGAACAATGACAGTGTGGGGGTTGTTGAGGCGAACACGTGAAGAAGAAGAAGGAGAAAGATGGGTTACGGTCGACGACAAGCAGGGAGAAGGGATTTTGTGGAAGGTTATCGGCTGGAAAAAATGAAAGGAAAAGAAAAAGAAAAGAAGAAAAAAGAAAGGAAAATAAAGGAAAGAAAAGGAAAAAGAGAGCCTTATGAGAACGCTTCCGCTCTGCAACCGATCAACTTGGCCAACACGAACACACCGAATTAAATAGACCTTACTAGTCAATTCAGGTCCCCTTTAAAAAAATCCAAAACAACACGCTTGCCCCGAAAATTTTAAATTCCAAATTTTTTCCTAAACCACTAAAAAACATTAACTTGCGGCCAAAAGATTAATTAAATTTGAACTCAAAATTCAACCTTAACATACCTGAATTAACCACGTCACAACCAATATAGAAAAGATGGTTGAATATACAACTACTTATGGTATAGAGAAAGAGAAAGAAGTAAATTTACTTATGTTTCATTTATTATGTTATATATTTTTACATTTATTCACATAATTTCCATTTTACATGAAAAGTTGAAGTTCAACCCAAGGAAACAAAACCTAAAATTGAAGAAAAAGATGGAACACATAAAAAGAAGATGGAAATGTAGGGTTGAAGGGAAATGATGGAATGGAAAAGGAAGATGAAAAAAAAAGATAGATATAGAAGATGAAAAAGAAGAAAATTAAGAAGAATAAGAAGATCGAACAAAAAAAAAAGCACATGACAAGAAAAGAAAGGTGAGTACCATTATTATTTGCATATCAATTTTTTTTCTTTTTTTTTTTGGTATCATTTTGTTTTAGAAGTTAGAAGTCTATCAGTGATAAACTTCTATTAATGATAGACTACTGATAGACTTCCATTAGTCTATCAGTGATAGACTTCTAACTTCTATTAGTGATAGACTCCTATCACTAATAGAAGTTTATCAGTGATAAACCTCTAAAACTAACTGTATCAGTAATATTCTAGTATCTAATTGTCTAATTAGTTTGTGTAATTGCATGTCAAGTTGTTGGAGAAAAAAAAACTAAGAAATATAAACCAAAGATCAAGTTTGGAAAAGATCCAACTCATTTTGAGAATGTTGTTGCTATTCCTTCGAGACCAAAAAGACAAACAAGAACAACCAAGAAAGTCATGGATAACGCTCAACAAAAAGAATCTCCAAAGAAGAAAAAAATCTCCAAACAAACGATATTCTCCAAGATTAAAGCTTGACGCTCCTTCCGTTGATTTGAAATTATCTCAAGACAATGATAATATCCCAAGACAAGAATGACTTTAACTATTTTGAACTTTTTTTTTTTTTTTTGTGAATACAATTATGATAAAACAACTTTGAATTCATAACAACTTTGAGTGTATCGTTACTTGAAGTCTATCATACATGTGCATGAGTTTTTAGTAATTTAAATAAAAATTTGCTAGATATGCAAATAGTTTAGGGCCTGTTTGGTATGCAATCCGGATCCTGTTTTATGTTTTCGGATTCACTGAATTCAGTGAATATGTGTTTGGCAGATGTGTTTTCGAAAACTGTTTTCGGATTCTGGGATCCAAATAGTAGAAATTCTGAAAACAACATTTTTATGTTTTCATTGTATCCAGATTCTGAATTTAAAATTTTAAAATGCAGAATTATATTAAACAAAGATAAAAATAATAAATACAATATTTCATGTTATGAATTCAATTTACTTTTGTTAAATTAAAATATGTAGAATATAATATATTATAAATTATAGAATATTATATTATAAAAAGATAATTCTATAAAATTTGCAAAATCATTTCCTAAATTAATTAATAATGACTTATATTCAATATAATAATTAGTTTTGCATCTACAACTAATTTCATGATCTATAAATATGTTATAGAGGCACGCTTTAAACAATTTGTTTAGAATGAAATCAAATTTCTAAATCTATTTCTAAAACACATATCTGAAAACATGAAATACAACTCTGCTTTCATTGAATCCTTTGTTTTCAAATTTACTGCTTTCGATTACATCAAATGCAGCCTCTTAACAATTTGCTATATTTGCAACTTTTTAGACCCATTTTGCTATTTGACCAATTGCCCCAATATAATTTGCAATTTAAACCATAAAAGTATAGATAATTTTCTTTAACTAAAAAAAGTTGGAATAACAAAATATAATTTATAATTTAAAATATAAAATTCAGACACTGAACATCAAAATATAAATAATTAAAACTATTTGTCTACTTTAGTCATTTTAACTAAATCACGATAATTTTGCTTGAATTTACCAAACCTTTTGACATGTTTTTTTTTGTGGTTAAAATTGAAATTTACAAAATACTAATCTACTCCCTATAACAACTGATTTTCCAAAGACATCCTATCATAGATGTTTTTTCAAATATAACTAGCAATTATTTTAAAAACTACAACAATTTAAAACCGAGCCTTACTTGGTCAATAATATTATATGAGGTAAAATATCTTTTTGGTACTTGAGTTTTGAAATATAGAGCTTAATAATGGTAAATTTAGCTAAAATTGAAATGGGTCAGCAAGGCCATAATCGTAAATTTGATTCTCGATGATTGATGATTTAAAAAAATTGTGGGAAAAAGAAAACCCAATTATAGAGAGAGAATTTTTAGATTTGTTGTAGATTTGTAAATAGAAGGGTGGATAATTGAGAGAGAAAATAATTTTTTTAATTTAAAATTTTATCTCAATATTAAGAAAATATTGATTTTATAAAAAAAAAATTAAAAATATAAAAATAAAATCTTTTAAACCTATTTTCCATTATTCAGAACTCATGGATGAAAAAGATATTTTTTTTCTATTATATATATATAAATATATATACACACATTAGTGGAGGTTGAACTGAAATGTCCCCGCTCCATGGGTGAACCTGAGTGAGTGCGCATGACCATCTCACATTCCTATTTCAAACCTTATTTATTAATTTTCTCTCTCACCTGACTCAGATGAGACACTATAATCAAATTTAAAGTAGCCGTTACACTTTTCTCTCTCTCTCTCTCCCCGTTTCATTTCTGCTTGAAAATCCATTCTCCCATCTCAAATATTCTCTCCTCTTCCATTTCCCATTTCCCACGATCTTCCGCTCCGCCTTCTTCACCATTTCTGTTCCTTTTTCCTTCTTTCTCCTCTCATTCTCTCTTCTGTAAGTATTCCATTCCTTCTCTTTCTTTACTTGTTACTTATGTCATGCGTTCTCGGAATTGTTTTTCTTGCTTCAATCTTCATCTTCTTTTTTTTTTTTGGGTTTTCTCTTCATTGTTGTTTCCCCCCCTTTTCTGGCGAATTTTCATGAGAGTTCAAGAATTTCCAAGATTCTGCGTTCCTGATTTTACTTACATATCATACCTACTTCCTCGGATTCTAATCAATGCAGTGTGGGTTTTTATGCTATGAATATGATTGTAAAATGTTGGAATTCTTAGGGGCATACTATAACATACATACCTACAAATTGTAAAATTGGAGTCCTTATTTAGAGTTTAAGTCCTAAATGTACACTTATCAAATTGTGTCGTTAGCAATAGGGTTTGCAAGTAACGAAGGAGATGGTTAGAACTCCAGCCACGCCATTGTCCAAAATTCAGAGGACCCCTTCAACAACTCCAAGGGGTTCGAGAACTCGCGAGGAGAAGATTCTTGTCACCGTGCGTATGAGACCACTGAACCGGAAAGAACAAGCAATGTACGATCTCATTGCTTGGGATTGCTTGGATGAACATACCATTGTGTTCAAGAATCCCAATCATGAAAGGCCTGTAGCTCCATACTGCTTTGGTATGTTCATGAGAGTAGCTTTTCAGTTTTTGTCTGCTGTTCTTGTGCTCCCTTTATTATTGTTGATAATTGTTGACCTTTGAAGTAACAAATTCGAAAGAGATATGAACCGTGCATGAAATGTCATTTTCTCAAAAATTTGATTATATTTTTTGCCTTACACGCAACAGATAAAGTTTTTGATCCTATGTGCTCCACTCAGCGGGTGTATGAAGAGGGTGCGAAGGATGTTGCTTTATCTGCTCTTACAGGAATGAATGGTAACAACGCATTTGCATCATGCTGCGGCTCTTGTGTACCTTACTCACTGTTTTTAAATTCCTGTTTCCCTGCAGCTACAATTTTTGCATATGGACAGACCAGCAGTGGTAAGACGTTTACCATGAGAGGAATTACTGAGAATGCTGTCAATGACATATTTGAACACATAAAAAATGTAAGCTATCTGAAGCTTTATATATATTTTTCAACTTTATCCCGTATTATTCACTAAATCAAATTACATTTCATTTTATCTCTTCCATTTCATATTGTAGACACCGGAGAGAAATTTTCTTCTGAAATTTTCAGCCCTGGAAATATACAATGAGACTGTAGTCGATCTTTTGAATTGCAAATCTGGTCCTCTTCGTCTCTTGGATGACCCTGAGGTATTGTGTTATTGAGCATTCCTGATGAGTTAACCTTTACCCAGCCATCTTTAGTACAAATAGAACATTTTCTTTTTTAAATACAGAAAGGAACCACTGTGGAAAAACTGGTTGAAGAAGCTGTCAAGGACAGCAAACACCTTAGGCAATTAATTGGAATATGTGAAGGTAATCTGCATCTTTATTATTAATTTTTGTTCATATCATGTGTATTGTCTTCATTACCACCACGTTTGAAGTGATTACATGAGTTTGGGATTCTTTCTGGATCCCTCCCATTTCTGAAAAAGCTACCGGTTTTTACTTGCTTAATGGCAGAGAATGGAGGAAAGAAATTAGTGCATCTTATTATGAGCTTCACTGAGTTTAGATTGTATTTAGTTACACGCTTTTAATAATTTAGTTGACAATATTGTCTTTACAGCCCAAAGGCAAGTTGGAGAAACTGCTCTTAATGATAAAAGCTCAAGATCACATCAGATTATCAGGCTGGTAAGCTCCAACTATGTTAATGGTGAGAATATAATGTGATCACCGGTTGGATGTGTAATCATATTCCTCCTTAATAGGGTTTTTTAAATAATTTCTTATTCTAAATAATGAGAAACCAACTTTCAGAAGGATGGAAGTATAGAAGACAAAGAAATCACAAAAAAATGTGACGGTGGTGAAACAACCTCAGACATAGATAATTGGCCCACCTAATCCAAAAAGAAAGGCCCTAGGATTGTGACCTTTTAGGGTATGCCTAGATATGACAAAGGAAGGGAAACAACCTCATACCTAATAAAACAAGCTATCTTTTGGGTTTAACTTCATCCCAATTTGAGTCCCTGCTATAGAGCACTTCCCCTTGTTAATCTTAAGGCCCAAAGTTAACTAGAAACATGCAATATTGGCTTACAGTTTTTTTTTTGAAAAGGTAACAATAGAATTTCATTAAGATAATGAAAACATACAAGTCCAAACATGTCTTACATCCCATAAGGTAGAATTGCAACCTAAAGCAACAAAAGATAATTAAACAGCAAAAACAAAAGCCTCCCAATTAACTTGAATATCAGAAACTGAGAACTCAGTAAATGCCCTTGATAAAGAACTCCAAGCCGATGCCTTGAGGTGCATGGCTTCAAAACAGACTTCCCAAGGCTTCCTAATATCATTGAAGACCCTCTGATTCCGCTCGAACCACATTTCTGTCAACAACCCCCTTACTGCATTGCCCCAAAGAATCGAGCCTCTTGACGAAAGTAAAGGGCCTGCCAGCAGTTGGAACACACTTTCCTTTAAATTTCCTGCAAAAACCCATCCTAGGTTGAATTCTCGGAATAACTTTGACCAACAACTCCTCGCGAATGAACATTCTACAAACAGATGGAACCCGGATTCTCCTTCCTGCAGGCATAGGGGGCAAACTGAAGGAAGAAGACTCATGTGAGGCAACTTCCTCTGCAGCATGTCCGCCGTGTTTAGACTCCCGTGCAACAGAATCCACATCATCACTTTCACCCTCTTTGGGCACTTTACCTTCCACAAGAGCCTGTACATCAGCTTATCCATCAAGGGGGGACACATGTATTTTGAAAGGGACTTCACAGAAAACTCCCCTGTCACCTCAAGAGACCAACTTCTGGTGTCCAGCCCAAGGGAAGGCTTGACACTGCCTAAAGACCCCAAAAGCTCTGCCAAGCACCCTATTTCTTCGTCCTTTAACAACCTTCTAAACTTTAAACCCCACACTTCCAGCTGCTTGTCCCATACTTCCTCCACCACTGCTCCCTTATCCCCTGAGATCGCATAAAGGCCAGGAAACTTATCTTTGAGGGACATATTTCCCAGCCACGGATCCTCCCAAAACCTAATGGTCCTACCGCTCCCCAATTTGAACAAGGCCAGATGTCTCCACTGCCTCCAAGCCCTGACAATACTCACCCAAGGACTCCTCAGACTGCACCTTGTGGAGACGCTGGGATCCCAACCATTTTCCTCCAGACCATGAATGCTAGCAATGACTCTTCTCCAAAGAGCAGATGTCTCTACTGAAAATCTCCATCCCCACTTAGCAAGCAAAGCCTGGTTCTTCCCCTTCAGCGCCCCAATGCCTAAACCCCCCGAGGCACGCGACTTGGCCACCTCCTTCCATCTTACCAAGTGCCTAACCTTACCCCCCTCTGTCCCCTCCCAGAAGAATCTTCTGATGCGCCTTTCCAACTCCAGACCAACCCCACTGGAAGCTGAAACAGAGATAGAAAGTACAGGGGCAGGGCCTCTAAAACCGCATTACAAAGAGTTAGTCGACCTCCCCTTGACAAGCCATACCTCTTCCATCTGTCCAGCCGTTTTTCAAAATTGCTCACCACCGGCTGCCAAAACTCACGGGACTTTGGGTGCCCCCCCAGCGGAAGACCCAAATATATGAATGGCAGTTTAACTCCCCTGCATCCTATTTTCGCAGCAGCCCCCTCCACCTCCTCCTTAACTAAGTTTACCCCACAAATGGCTGATTTTGTCCAATTTACCTTTAATCCAGAGCAAGCCTCAAATAATCTCACCATTTTGATTAAATTATCCAATGCTCTTGTTTCTTCTTTGCAAAACAAAATAGTATCATCCATGAAACCAGAAATGGAGACCTCAACCTTCTCCTTTCCCACCTTAAAGCCTTCAAACATCCCCTCGCTCCAAATTTCTTTGCCCACTAAGGCATTCAAAACATCCGCCACTGAACAAATGAGAAAGGGAGACAGGGGATCTCCCTGCCGCAACCCTCGAGTTGCCTCTATTCTGCCTTTGGGTCCTCCATTTATGAGGACTGAGAACCTTTGATCAACCACACACTCCCTCATCCACTGTACCCACTTAGGACTGAAATGTTTTAACTTGAGGACCTCTTCCAAGAAGCCCCAGTCTACACAATCAAATGCCTTCTCAAAATCCAACTTCACTACCTACCCCTTTTGCTTATGAGTTCAGAAATCCTCAATAACCTCATTAGCCACCAATCATCGAATCTAATATCTGCCTTCCTTGAATGAAAGCGCCTGAACCTCTCGATGTTATTGAGGCATTACCTTTTCAATCGGTCACTAACACCTTGGAGAGGATTTTGTATGTTGAAGAGATTAAACTAATGGGTCTATAGTCCTTTAAAGAACTTGCCGCACTCTCTTTGGACAAGGCGGATGAAGTTTTCTTTTGCCCCGAATTGATGTGACCGTGTACTGAAATTTCCTTAAAAATCGCAGAAGGTCCCCTTTCAACAAGTCCCAATACTTGAGGTAGAATTCCACTGTGAAGCCATCTGGTCCAGGAGCCTTATTCCTTCCCAACTGCTTTAGCGCCCCCCTTATTTCCTCCAATGAAAATGCAGCTGTTAGTACCCCATTTTCCTCCATTGAGACCCCCTTCCAACCCTCAAGCAACGGTACAAACCTCTTACCTGGAACACGCTCAAAGAGCTTGGTAAAGAATCCTACAACTTCCGATTCAATGTCTGCACTTCTCACCACCAACTCCTCTGATGACAATGATGCTTGCTATCAAGGACGATCTCTTCTTTGCAGCTAGATATCGGTGAAAGAATCCTGAATTTTCATCCCCCTCTTTGAGCCATACCAATTTGCACTTCTGGATCATTTTCCTTTCGTTTTCCATGTACAATTCCATCAATTCCCCTTTAGCCGTGGACCGGACCAACAGCTCTTGAGAGGTGAGAGCAGAGGACTCTGCCTTGCCATCCAAAAAAGAGATTTCATCGATTAAATCCCCTTCCTTTCTTTTTGCCTCCTTCTCCCTATCCGCCGCCCACTTCTTAAGCTTGCCTTTTAGCTTTTTTAACTTTAGAGGTAGTGCAAACCCTGCCCATCCATAGGACTGATCCTCCTCCAGTGCTTTGCTAACCATAGCCACACAGTCCTTGTTATCCAGCCAGTCATTGACAAAGCGAAAGGGGGCCGGTCCCCATATAAACGACCCTGCCTCAAGAAGCAAGGGAAAATGATCTGACACTATCCTTGGTTGCCTAAGCACCCTGGAATCCGCAAACAAACTGTCCCAATCTTTGTTAATAAAGAATCTATCCAACAAGGATCTAGAAGACTCCAATCCCAACCTGGACCAAGTGTAGCTTCCATTACTGAGGGGGACCTCCCATAAATTCAAGTCTCGTATGATCCTGTTAAAAGCCTTCATGCTCCTAGAATGCCTCCCTTCCGGGCTCCTCTCATGTGCCCATCTAATAACATTGAAGTCCCCTCCTACACACCAGGGCCCTCTCGAGCATGCAAAAGAGGGCACTCCACTCTTCCCACAACCGCCTCCCCGTCCCTCGCACTTATTTGGCCCATAGAAGTTCGAAATCCAACAAGAGTGACTATTGACGTATAGTACCTTAACCGAGATGGAGAACACTCCTTTGAGTACTTCTAACACTCTAACTTTGGAGTTATCCCAAAGAATCAGCAGTCCCCCCGACCGACCATTTGCCTCGAGCAATTCCCAACTAATTTCTCTGGAACTCCACAAAGATTTTGCAAACGCTCCATCCACCGAATCTATCTTAGTCTCTTGTATCATAACTACATCCGGGTTGACCTTACAAACAAAGTTTTTCAGTGCCAAGCGCTTTGAGGTGTCCCCCAATCCCCTGGTGTTCCATGAAATTATCCTCATTTGGACAGGGAAGAGGAACTGTACCCCTAATCCCCTGAATTGCGGACCACACGCCTTTATCAATGAACTAAACTCAATAAGGCGGCAGGCTCACTCAACTCCCCTTTCTCCAGAGGCTCGGGAGAGAAGAGGAGCTCGACACTTGCTATGGGGAACCTCTCCATCGCCCCAACCCCACCGCCTCGTGGCCGACTTCTTTTCACCTCTTCCGGCCGCTTAGACTAGCCTCTCGATTCATGATCAAAGAACTCCCATCTTTTAGGCCCTCCTGGGAAGCGCCGGCCTTCTTGGGAGAACAATTGAAATTTATTTTTGAGAAGCCAACCGATCCACTCCCATTACTAACCGACACCTTACTCCCGCTTCCTCCCCGCATGCTCAGTACTTGGATCTTGCGCGCCTACTCCTCGCCTACCTCCATAAATGCCACCCCTGGAATCATCCCAAAAATCCTTGCACTAATTAGGAAAGGCCGCGCCTTCTTCCTTCTCTGACTGCCCCTGTCCCCCGCTTCTCTCAGCATAGTATTTTGCACAAAACCTATCTCTGATCTCTCTTACCGATAAAGGGATGGAGGGAGATCGAGAGGCGCCTCTTGGAATGCTTTTCCCTTTGGACCCTTCTTTAATATCACTTGTACTCACTGCCCTGGTATCCGCACCATCCAATAACTCATCTTGAAAATTGGCGCCACACAGCAAATGAGGAAGCATCCCCAGACGCATAACTCTCGCCCCTTCCTTTTCTCATTTATCGCAAAGATCCCCACCCCTAGCCCAACCACCCCCATTAATGTCTCTGCCCCCCATCTGCCAACGCCCCTTGGCATCCCTGCTGGTCCGGAGCGGCTGCTTCTGCCCCAACCGGTCGCCGGCCAATCTGTTCTATCGGAGTGGCCGATACCGCCGAACTCTCCTCGGACGAAACGCCGCCCCCTACTCCTTCCTGCTCTGAGGAGCTTAAATCATCCCTTAACACTTCCTGAATTCGAGCCATATCAATGGGATTATCGAAATCCTCCATGAAGACAGGTCCATGAGCAAAAACCGGAGGGTCTTTAAGCTCCACTTCCTCAAACGATAACCAGAAAGGCTCCAACTTGTGGTAACCCACTTCAATGGCTGCCGGCATAAACCCACACATGTTTCTTTTTACTCTGATCCTTGCTGCCTCCATAAAGGTGAGGTTTTATGGTTTCCAGTGCCACCTCCTCCAGTCCTCCAAAGTAAGCCCCAATGGCTTCAAACACACCCTGCACTGAATCGCACCGGCAGAGTTCAAAGACTCGATATCCACCCCCCATACCCCCTGATGTACTCTGGCCTTCCATGCCTTCCTAAGGACCAATCTTCCATCTTCACATACAGTGTCCCTACCTTCATCCAAAGACTTTTTTCATCCAAAGACCCTTGGCTTACAGTTTGGAATACTCTTCTCTCCCAAAACAGAAAAATATAGCATAGTAATCTATAAAGGAGAGACGTGAACATTATCTATTTTAAGAACACTTAATAAACAACCGAAAGTCTCTTTTTTGTGGTTGTGCCCTTTCACTTTCATAGTATGGAGGGGGGGGGGGGGAGTTCACAAGATGAGTTGGGGAAGTTGTTTAGGACCCTTCTAGTAGACCAGTATCTTTGCGATAATGTAGTTCATTTGGTTGGAAAGAAATAGGATTGGGTTTATAAGGATAGATAGTTCGTAAGAAGATGTTTAGATTTTGGCACATTTTATTTCTCCTCTTTCCTCTTCATTCAAATTTATTTTGTAGCTACCCCATTTTAGTTTTATTTTTGGGTACTCCCCTCTATTCACTTGATTCTTTCTTTATTTATAAATGTGGGTTCTATCTTAAAACCAATTGACAATGAGAGGAGTAACCCCATGTATCTTATAAAGATTGAAAGGTCTCTTCATCTTTTAGATGTGAGATCCTCAACATGCCCCTTCAAGATGGTGCCTCTTTGGATTCACCATTCTTGGGTCAGATTCCAATTTTTGGACCAAATACCGGTTTCAGTTTCATAGCCTATGCTACCATATTAGATAAACATGGAGTTTGTCTTAAAACCAATTGACAATGAGAGGAGTAATCTATGTCTCTCATAAAGATTGTGAAGTTTCTTCATCTTTCAGATTTGGGATCCTTAACACTTTCTAAGGGGGGCCTCTCTTTATTCTTTAAGCTCTATTCTTTAATTTTTCCCAATGAATGTTGGTTCCCACTAATATATAGAAACCCAAAAAGGCATGACTAATCCTCTCTTTATTCTTTAAGCTCTAATCTTTAATTTGTCCTAATGAATGTTGGTTCCCACTAATATATAGAAACCCCAAAAGGCATGACTAATCCATTCATAGAGTCAACTTTGAGCTATATATCTAATCATCTATTTTCCACCTAACCTTATCCTTACTTGGCGATACCAATTCCTTAAAGTTAAGCTTTGTAAATACAGTAGCCTCACTCAATTGATCTCTAACAGATATGAGAACCTTGGAATTGGAATCTGTTTTTTATAGTCATCTTATTGATTCTTTGTTTTAGTATTGTTACACATCCCCCAAGTTCGATTTTTATTTGGAGTTAGTACAGTGGCTACGAGACATGGGTTCGTGCTGGTTGTATATTGACCTCCATCAAGAAATTCCTATACTAGTTAGTTTTTTTTTTATGAGAAACAATTTTTCATTGAATAAAATGAAAAGAGACTAACACTCAACAGATACAAACTACACAAGGGAGTGAGCAAAGGAAAAATAACCCAAAATAAACTTACATCCTAAAAAGAGAACCCATCAAAAAACTTGGAAAGAGAACATCGGAGCAAAAAAGGGCAGACTCAAGCCATCAAACCGATGAAAGAACCTTTGAAGCCAAACCAATCGTAAAGCTGGAAAAAAAGCTTTAACCGATATCAGAAACCTCCCTTACGATAGGGAAGAGACTGCAAAAAGCCAAGATAAAGATCTCATTGAAAGAAATTCCTCTTTGGCAATAAAATGCTCGTGAAATGGATTTACCAAAGCAAACGATTTTATTAATATCAAACTCTTGAAATGTGGGCTCCAGAAAATCTTTGCACCAAAAGGACGGAAACTTTAACCAAAGCTGCAAACCCCAAACAGGAAACCAAGCAAAGGTGAACCACTTGGAAGAAGAAACAAAACACCAAAATCCTCAGAGAAGGCAAAACAGAGCTTGACAAAACTAAACACTGACACAACTTTCTTCATGAACCAGTGAAGGAAATTCACGAAACTCAAGATCACAGGCTTCAATAAGTGAAGTGAATTTGGTGGTCGGGTATGATGGAGGATGGAAGAGAAGGAGGAGAGGTTTTCTTGTCACAATCTTGAAATAATAAGCCAAAACCATAAGCTCAATGATCCACACTACTCAAGCTTACCTCGGAACAACATTAGAGGCGTCACCACGTGAAGGAGAGGAAGATGAAGAGGAAGAGGGTTAGGGTCCTTTGTCGAGATAAGAACACCTTTTGTTAATCCTAAATCTGGATCCAAATGAGAGAAGACAAAATGGTTGTTTGGGAGCAAGGGTAAATGAAGGGTCATTCATTTAAGGGGTGAAGAGGCAACTTGCTGATTAGAAGAGGGCACTAAAAGCCTGGGACAACATTCTTCAATAAAATTAGAATTCAAAGAATTTCCCTCAAGACATGGTTGGTATGAAGAATAAGCCCCTTCTTCACGGATAAAAGACAAAGGAAGGGCTGGAATAAAACCCTTTAAGTACTATTTAACATTCAGGGTCTTGGAAGACTCAAAATCCATAATGGATGAATCAAAGGGGGGATCAGAAATCACAAAGGCGCCTGATCGAGTAACTCCTCAACCTCACCTTCCAAACGGCTTGTTCACAGAATTAAAACCCTCCTGAATTTTATGGAGAGAAGAAAAAGACTTGAAACATCTTGAAATAACTGCAAGGTGGCTGGGAGGGTGGCTTATGCGAACCATGACCTTTTTTCCTTGTATAGAATTTTGAATAAGTAGCAATTAAGCTATCTCTATTTCTTTTATACCTAAAGGAAATGAAGAATCAAAATTCAAAGGTGACTCTTGGACTTCTTTGGCTGAAGTCTTCAAAACAGGGGGTTGTGGAAACTCATTAAATGAGGCGGGAGCAATAAAAGTCTTGTAAGCAACTTCAAAAGAAGCATAGGAAAAAGGAAGCTGGTTGTTGGAAATTAAAGGCACTTGTTCATGTTGTTATTGTGAGATCAAATATGAGAGCATTCTTATTCATTCTATGCAATATATACAGGAATACATGGAAGTCCAACTAGTAAATGTAAAATGACAATAAAGGACAACAGATTAATAAACTTCTAAATATACATATATGTTCAAAATTATGGTTAAAGTTAGGGCATTCTTGTAATTTAGTTTTATGATTTATCTTTTTTTTAGATATTTTAAGTTTTTCCTTTTTCTTATTGAAAAATGATTTTATATCATTTTCCTTATTGAAAAAGGATTTTATACCTTGTATTTATATTGATTCTTGCATAGTTGAAAATAAATGAGAAATACTAAAATTTTTATTGTTCAATATATATACTATAACACTCCCCCCAAGTTGGAGCATATATATTCAAACTCCATTTAAAGCTTCTAAATAAAGGACAATCATGCCCTACTTGTTAGGAAGATAATCTATTCGAACTTCATTTAAAACTTTCGTGAAAGTATCTCCTAATTGTTCTTTGGTCTTCACGAAAGCTTTAAATGGAGTTCGAATAGATTATCTTTGTAACAAGTAGGGCATGATTGTCCTTTATTTAGAAGCTTTAAATGGAGTTCGAATATATATGCTCCAACTTGGGGGAGTGTTATAGTATATATGTTGAAAATTTTAGTATTTCTCATTTATTTTCAACTATGCAAGAACCAATATATATACAAGGTATAAAACCCTTTTTCAATAAGGAAAATGATATAAAACTCTTTTTCAATACGGAAAATGATATAAAACCCTTTTTCAATAAGGAAAAGGAAAAACTTAAAATATCTAAAAAAAAGATAAATCATAAAACTACATTACAAGAATACCCTAACTTTTAACCATAATTTTCAACACAATCAATCTCAAAAGAAAAACAACGCCATGGATATCTTTCAAACATCCTACTTTTGATGACTAAACCATAATAAAAGCTGCAAAACTGAGCAAACAAGGAGAAATTCAGCCTATCAAGGGGGCGCTTGACCCTTTGCAAGGCAGTGTTGGAAAGCCTACCATTGTATTTCTTTTCGCTGTTTCAGCTCCCAGCTCAAGTTGGTCTGGTCTTGGAAAGGTTAATCAGGGCATTCTTCTGGGAAGGGTCCGAGGGAGGCAAGTTTAAGCATCTAATAAGATGGAAAGAAGTTGTTAAACCACCGCTTCGGAGGTCTCTGGCATTGGGGCTCAAAATAAAGAATCAAGCTTTGTTAGCTGGCTGGGGTGGAGATTTTCAGTGAGAATCCTCTTCCTTCCGGGAGAGTGGTGGTTAGCATCCACGGTCTGATGGACAATGGGTGGGACCCCAATTTTTCCAAGAAGAGCAGTTTGAGAAGCCCTTGGGTTAACATCGTGAAGAATTGGAGGCAAATGCAGCACCTGGCTTCTTTTAAGTTGGGCAATGGTAGGAATTTGAGGTTCTGGTGGGAGTCATGGGCAGGGAGCATCTCTCTTAAAGAACAATTCCCAGACCTGTTCTTATTATCAAGCAACAACTTGGCAACGGTGGCTGAGTCTTGGGATGGTGTGTTGGGAGCATGGGGCTTCTCCTTCCGAAGATCTTTGAAAGATGACGAAATTGGGAGGTTTTCAGAGCTTCCGCAGCCCCTGACAGCTTTCAGCCCTCCTCGATCCGGGACTCCGGAGGTGGGTGCTTGAGTCTTCGTGACATTCTCAGAAAATCTTTGGCTAAGTTTTTATGCCCTTACCCCCAGGTGGACAAGCTAGTTTACAAGATGATATGGAAGACTAAGTGCCCGAAGAGGGTGAAGGTTTTGTCCTGGATTTTTATGTTTGGAAGCCTTAATACAACGAACACTTTGCAAAAAAGGCTGCCAAGCATGAGTCTTCAACCCTCGGTTTGTTCTCTCTGCTGGGAGGCGTAAAACGGGTCTTCATCCTGCTTGTGGAGTGTCCTTTTGCCCTCTGGCTTTGTTGAAGTCATTTAGGAAGTTTAACCTCGGGTGGGTCTTTGCAGGCAGCCTTAAGGAGTGTATTTCTCAGCTGCTGGTGGGTCCTCCTCTAACAGGTCGGGCCTCGGTTTTGTGGGGTAATGCTGTAAGAGCACTGCTGTAAGACATTTGGTTTGAACGGAATCAACGGGTGTTTCAGGACCTTAGTAAGACTTGGGAAGACATCTTTGAGGCCTCCCATCTTAAGGCATCGGCCTGGTGCACTCTTTCGGGGGCTTTTGAGGGATTTTCTATCTCTGATATTCAGGCCAATTGGAATGCCTTCATTGTTCCAGCCCAGCTTTTGGGTTGATGTTGTTGCTGTTCGTGTCTCAGCTTTATGATGGTCGTTACTAGTGTGGTTTTCATTTCTTTAGGTTGTTGGTTTTTGCTATTTTCTTTGTTTTGTTGAACTTAATTTTGTACTTTAACAAGGAGAAACCAAATGGCTTTAGCTGTTGGAGATTGACAGAGAACTTGCTCGCATATGCAATCCACATACCTCAACAAGAGAATAAAATTTAGCTGGAATTTGGGGAGGAATCCCTAGTGAAACTCTTCTCTTGGACACAACACACCTTGCTCGTTAACTTCATTTGAAAATAGATTTTCGAAATCTTCTACAAATGAATCCTCTGCCAATTGATCAACATGCTCTATTTCTCGAATGAGGTTTAATTGTTGGAGACTGATAGGGAATTGCTCGCATCTGCAATCCACATACCTTAACAAGAGAAGAAAATGTGAAATTTGGAGAGAAATCTCGGGTGAAACTACTCCCTCGGACACAACACCACTTTGCTCATTAACTTCATTTGTGTTGGAGTCCTTATATTTGTAAAATTGTATTTTGTGTATATATTGATTAGGTTGTCCTTTATTGTCTTTTTACATCGTCCTATTTAGGTTAGGCTTATATACTTGTATAAATACATCTTTTGAGCAAATGGAATGATCATTGACTCTCTAAAACCTTTAGTATTAACACGGTATCAAAACATTAGGTCAATTAAGGGTTTTCTTTGGTAAGCCTAAGGTTTTGAGTTTAGAACCCATTTGTTTCTTTCTGGGTTTTGTGGTTTTGTGAACCCAGTTAGTATGCCGCCTCCGCCCGATTTGGCTTTTTTTTTTTCCCCGGTTCTTAATCAGAATTTGGTGCTCTTTTGAGTGGCCAACTTGTTTTGATCATATTTTGCTCGATTTAGGGTCGGAAGAAGAAACACCCCTTTGGAAGTCTAGGGTTTCTGTGGTACAACTCTGTTTTGGGATTTAAATCTGATTTTTTTGGTTTGTTTTTATAATTATGGCTGAAAAGAAAGGTATAGTGGTGTCGGAGATGATTCCTATGGTGTCAAAGATTACAGAACATAAGCTTAATGAGTCTAACTTTTATGCATGGCAAACAAACATTCGTTACTACCTTCAGAGTCTTGATATGGATGATCATGTCACTGAAAAATCACCACCGACTGATGTTACTAGGAAGAATTGGTTACGAGATGACTCTAGTCTAACTTTTATGCATGGCAAACAAACATTCGTTACTACCTTCAGAGTCTTGATATGGATGATCATGTCACTGAAAAATCACCACCGACTGATGTTACTAGGAAGAATTGGTTACGAGATGACTCTAGGCTTATCCCGCAGATAAAGAACTCCATTGAGAGCGACATTGTTGGGTTGGTTAATCATTGTGGATCTGTTCAAGAACTCTTAGAATATTTGGAATTTCTTTACTCTGGGAAAGGGAACATTAATAGTGTATTCGATATGTGTAAGACTCTATTTCAACCTGATCAAGGTGAGACATCGTTAACTAGTTATTTTATGGAGTGCAAAAGATCATATGCAGAATTTAATGCTTTGCTATCTGTTAGTACTGATGTGAAAGTTCAGACTGCTCAACGTGAACAATTATTCATTATGAGTTTTTTGTTGGACTTGCCTCTAAATATGATATGGCCAAAGATCAGGTTCTGTCTAGTTCAGAAATTTCGTCGTTGGAAGATGCTTATACTCGAATACTTCGTATTGAGAAGTCACAAGCAAGCTTGCCATTTGAGTCTAATAGTGCCTTGGTTGGACAGACAGGTTCATATAAAGGAAATAGAGGGGTCGGATCCAACACGTCCAGAGGAAACTCGAACAATCAGAGAGCGAACTCAAGAGATATTGTTTGTCACTATTGCCATAAGCCTGGTCATATGAAATGCGATTGCAGAAGATTGTTGAATAAGGGCCAGAGATTTCCATTTGCGGATGTTGCCTTTACTCCTGATAATCCCGACAAGTCTATTTCGATCTCTGCAGAGGAGTTTGCTAAATTCCACTAGTACCAAGAGTCCCTAAAGGAGTCATCTTCTACTTCTATTAAGACCATTGCCGACACAGGTAATACATCTACATGTCTTCTTTCCTTCTCTTTGAAATGGATCATAGACTCTGGCGCTTCTGATCATATGACAGGTAATCCCAATTTATTCTCTCATATTTGTCAGTCTAAATCTTCGCCTAATCGTACTATAGCTGATGGGACCACCTCTCCTATTTTAGGACCCGACACTGTCAATCTTACAAACTCAATTTTATTGTCTTCTGTTCTAAGTTTACCACAATTATCCTTTAATTTGATTTCAGTTAGTAAACTCTCTCGCAATCTAAATTGTTGTGTCTTATTCTTTCCTAGTTATTGTTTGTTTCAGGATCTTTTGACGAAGAAGACTATTGATAAAAGGGCATGAATCTGGAGGTCTCTACATTTTTTAATCACAAATGCCCACAAACGTTGCTTGCTCTAAAGTGTCCTCTCCCTTTGAAGAACATTGTCGTCTGGGTCATCCATTTGTTTCCGTTTTGAAGAGTCTTCATCCTCGATTTAATCACTTGTCTTCTTTAGATTGCGAGTCATGTCAGTTCGCTAAATTCCATCGTCTGAGTTTGTATCCGAGAGTCAATAAACGAGGTAGTGTTCCATTTGAATTAGTTCATTCTGATGTTTGGACTTGAGTATAAGAGAGGGTTTCGGTATTTTGTTACCTTTGTCGATGATTTTTCTCGTGTAACATGGTTATATTTAATGAAAAATCGTTCTGAGTTGTTTTCTCATTTTCGTAACTTTCATGTTGAAAATCGAACTCAATTCAACGGTTCTCTTAAAGTTCTACAAAGTGATAATGCTAAAGAATACTTCTCTCATGCTCTTAGTTCTTATTTGAGTGAACATGACATTCTCCATTAATCCTCGTGTGTTGATACTCCATCTCAAAATGGGGTTGCAAAATGAAAGAATTGCCATTTCCTTGAAACAACGAGAGTCTTAATGTTTCAGATGAATGCCCCTAAATATTTTAGGGCTGATGTTGTGTCGACAACTTGTTTCTTAATAAATCGCATGCCATCTTCAGTTCTTAAGGTTGAGATACCATATCGTATTTTGTGTCCCAACCTCTCGTCATTTCCTCTTACACCAAAAATCTTTGGTTGTACTTGTTTTGTTCGGGATGTTCGCCCTCTACTCACCAAACTCGATCCAAAGTATTTAAAATGTGTCTTCCTTGGTTATTCTCGTGTCCAAAAAGGGTATCGGTGTTATTGTCCTAGCCTCAATCGTTATTTTGTGTCTCCTGATGTCACATTCTTTGAACATTCATCTTTCTTTTCTTCATCTTCGAATGAACATAAGGGGGAGCATAGAGAGGACGAGGATGATTTTCTTGTTTACACAACTCTCTCCTCTTGTGAGTCCTCTAGCACTTCGTCTCCACCTCTATCGGTTTCTACTCACCCACCTATCACTCAGGTTTATTCCCGACACCAACCCCCTTCAGTTTCATGCCCTCTACCAGAGGCTTCTTCATCATTGGATTCAGGACCGAACGATAACCTTCCTATTGCTCTTCGTAAAGGTAAGTGCCAGTGCACATATTCTATTTCCTCTTTTGTTTCATATAACCATTTGTCATCTTCTACTTGTTCCTTCATTGCATCCTTTCAATCTATATTTGTTCCTAAGACTGTTTCTGAAGTTTTGTCTCATTCTGGTTGGCGTGCTGCAATGGTGGAGGAGATGGCTGCCTTAGATGACAATTGTACTTGGGATTTAGTTTCTCTTCCTATAGGAAAGAAGCCTATTGGTTGTAAGTGGGTCTTTGCGGTTAAAGTCAATCCAGATGGGTCTGTTGCTCGGTTGAAAGCTCGCCTTGTTGCTAAAGGCTACGCACAAACTTATGAGGTTGACTATTCTGATACTTTTTCTCCTGTTGCTAAAATGGCTTCTGTCAGGTTATTCATTTCATTAGCATCCATTCATCATTGCCCATTGCATCAACTTGATACTAAAAACGCCTTTCTTCATGGTGATCTTGGGGAAGAGGTGTATATGGAGCAATCTCCAGGATTTGTTGCTCAGGGGGAGAAAGGAAAGGTCTGTCGCCTTCGTAAATCCTTATATGGATTAAAGCAGAGTCCACGAGTATGATTTGGAAAATTCACTCAGGTGATTGAAAGCTTTGGAATGAGAAAAAGCAAATAAGATCATTTTATGTTTTATAAGCGGTCTGAGAGTGGTGTCATCCTGTTGGTTGTCTAAGTTGATGATATTATTATTACAAACGATGACACATTGGGCATCCAATCACTCAAGACTTTTCTCCATAGTCAATTCCACACAAAGGATTTGGGAGCGTTGAAATACTTCTTAGGAATTGAGGTAATGAGAAGCAAGAAGGAATCATGCTATCACAGAGGAAATAAGTAATTGACTTGTTGATTGAAACAGGGAAGCTAGGGGCTAAGCCATGCAGTACCTTGATGATGCCTAATTTACAGCTCACAAAAGAGGGAGAATTACTAAAAGATCCTGAACGATATAGGAGGTTAGTGGGGAAACACAATTATCCTACAGTAATTCAACCAGACATAGCTTATTCAGTGAGCATTGTGAGCTAATATATGTCTTCTCCTATAGTTGATCATTGGGCTGCAGTGGAACAAATTTTGTGTTATTTGAAAACAACTCCTGGACATGGTTTATTATTCAAGAATTATGGGCATATGAACATTGAATGTTTCTCTGATGCCGATTGGGCAAGATCTAAGGAAGATAGAAGATCAACTTCAGGATATTGTGTATTCGTTGGTGGTAATTTGGTTTCGTGGAAGAGTAAGAAACAAAATGTGGTGTCACGATCAAGTTCTGAGTCAGAATATAGAGCAATGACACAATCTGCATGTGAATTAGTCTGGATACGTCAACTTCTTATTGAATTGGAGTTTGATATCACAACACCGACCAAATTGCAGTGTGATAATCAAGCAACTCTGCACATATCATCTAATCCAGTATTTCATGAGCGAACTAAATACATTGAGGTTGATTGTCATTTTGTACGTGAGAAGATACAACAAGGTTTGGTATCAACAAGATACATGAAGACTGGAGAGCAATTAGGAGATATCTTCACCAAGGCACTGAATGGAGCACAAATTGATTACCTCTCTAACAAGTTGTGCATGATGGATATATATGCTCCAACTTAAAGGGGAGTGTTAGAGTTCTTATATTAGTAAAATTGTATTTTGTGTATATATTGATTAGGTTGTCCTTTATTGTCTTTTTACATCGTCCTATTTAGGTTAGGCTTATATACTTGTATAAATACATCTTTTGAGTGAATGGAATTATCATTGACTCTCTAAAACCTTTAGCATTAACAATTTGAAAATAGATTTTCAAAAACTTCTACCAAAGAATTCTTTACAAACTGATCAACCTGCTCTATTTCCGTAATAAGAGAAATCGATTCCTCGCTACTCATATTTGTGAAACAGAATTGAGAAAGAAAATATTCGTTCTATTCACATTTGAGCTCTATGACAAATATATATAGGTATACATAGAAACCCTAATACTAAAGAATGTACAATTACGATAAAGGACAACAATATATATATCATAACACTCCCCCTCAAGCTGGAGCAAATATGTCAAACATGTCCAGCTTGTTACACAGATAATTTATTCTTGCTCCATTTAAGGCTTTAGTAAGAATATCTCCCCATTGCTTTCCAGTCTTCACATATCCTGTGGACACCGAACCTCGTTGTATTTTCTCGCGAATAAAGTGACAATCCACTTCAATATGTTTAGTTGTCTCATGAAACACTGGGTTAGAAGCAATGTGAAGTGCGGCTTGATTATCACACCACAATTTAGCTGGCATAGACATACTAAATCCAATCTCAGACAAAAATTAATGTATCCACAATATTTCACACACGGACTACAACATAACTCTATATTCTGACTCAACACTCGAACGTGATACTACATTTTGCTTCTTACTCTTCCACGACACCAAATTTCCTCCTACAAAAACACAATATCTAGATTTTGATCTTCTATCTTCTTTAGATCCTGCCCAGTCAGCATCAGAAAAACATTCAATCTTGTTGTATGACCGTGATCTTTATATAAGATCCCGCGTCCAGGTGCAACTTTTAAGTAGCATAGAATTTGTTCAACTGCAATCCAATGATCCACAGTAGGCGAAGACATATATTGACTCACAACACTTACTGAATAAGCTATGTCTGGTTGTGTTACTGTCAGATAATTCAACTTTCCAACCAATCTTCTGTATCTCTCAGGATCTTTAAATGTTTCTCCTTCTTTGGTGAGTTGCAAATTAGGTATCATCAGAGTACTACATGGTTTAGCCCCTAGTTTTTTTGTCTCAGATAGCAAATCAAGTACATATTTCCGTTTCGACAAAAAGATACCTTTCTTTCTTCTCATCACTTCAATGCCCAAGAAATACTTTAATGTTCCCAGATCCTTAGTATGAAACTGACCTTGAAGGAAAGTGAAAGTTTTCAAAGAGGATATACCTAAAGTATCATCTCTAGTGATAACGATATCATAGACATACACTACAAGCAGTGTAATACCCTTCTCAGATCGTTGATAAAAGACAGAATGATCAGATGTGCATTTCTTCATTCCAAACTGCTCAAGTGCTTGGCTAAATTTATCAAACCATGCGCGTGGGCTCTGTTTCAATCCATACAAAGATTTTCTAAGACGACAAACTTTATCACTCTCCCCCTGATCAACAAAACCAGATGGTTGCTCCATATATACTTCTTCCTGAAGATCACCATGGAGAAAGACATTCTTAATATCAAGCTGATGCAAGGGCCAACCGTGAGTAGCAACCATGGAAATAAATAATCGAATAGAAGTTAATTTAGCAACTGGAGAGAATGTGTCAGAATAATCTATCCCATAAGTCTAAGCATAACCTTTAGCAACTAAGCGGGCTTTCAAGCGAGCAATAGATCCGTCGGGATTAACTTTAATGACAAAAACCCATTTACATCCAATAGCCTTCTTTCCTGCAGGACGAGATACCAAATCCCAAGTACCATTATCATCTAAAGCATGCATCTCTTCGATCATTGCATTACGCCAACCAAAATGAGATACTTCATGAACAGAGTTAGGAAGACAGGTAGAATCAAGGGATGTAACGAAAGAATATGTAGGCTGTGACAATTGGTGATAAGAGACACAAGAAGCAATAGGGTAAGTACAAGTGCGTTTACCTTTACGAAGGGCAATGGGAAGCTCATCACAAGTTCATGGATCAGATGCCGAAGAATCTTCTGGTATAGGACATGTGTCTGAAGGGTTGTTGTGGTATCCGTCTGGTGTAAACTTGGGTAATAGGCGGACGCCGAGGGATAGGTGCTGAAGGAGACAGAGTAGGGAGAGATGAAGGAGAGATGATCTCATAGATAAGTGTGTCGTCCTCCCCCTGACATGAACTCGACGATGATGGAGTAAAGGGTAAATCCTCAAAAAACGTAACATCAGGAGAGACAAGATACTTGTTAAGACTAGGACAATAATAACGATACCCCTTTAGAACACGAGAATAACCGAAAGGCGCATTTTAAGGACTTAGGATCGAACTTCGTATGATGAGGACTGATATCTCGAGCAAAACAAGTGCAACCAAATATTTTGGGTGCAATTGGGAACAAAGATTTAGTTGGACAAAGGACACGATAAGGGATCTCACCATGAAGAACTGAGGAAGGCATTCTATTTATGAAAAAACAAGCTGTGGAAACTGCATCTGCCCCAAAATGCCTTGGTACATTCATTTGAAAGGATAAAGCTCTAGCTGTTTCAAGTAAGTGTTGATTTTTTCGTTCAGTGACCCCATTTTGAGATAGAGTATCAACGCAAGAAAATTGATGAAGAATGCCATTTGTACAAAAGTAAGATCCCAACATGTTAGAAAAATATTCACCCGCATTATCAATTCGCAAAATTTTTAACAGACATTAAACTGATTCTGATTCTTAGCATGAAAATTGCAAAAATGACTTCAGTAAATATTTGAAGACAACTCTAGAGTTTGGGTGAAGGTTTTGATTTAGCCATCTTTGAAGCTTCACAATAGTGCTTGCTTATAAGCTGTTCAATCATTTTCTCCTGCTGCTTGCTTTATAATTTTGGAGGCTTTTATTTTCCCTCATTTAGTGATTTGTATTTTCTTTACTTTGCTTTTCTCTCTCTCTTTCTAGGAGTTCGTTTTGTTTGAACATTTTTCTATCTTTTCATTGTATCAACGGGAAATTCGTAATTTATTAAAAAAAAATATTTAACTGTGGCTAATTACTACTAGTGCACGAGGAAGAAAAAAGAGAAAAGACAAAGCTCTTTGTCTCTCTATTTCAAGTGTTTGATTTGACAAGTGTGAGAGTTTTGAGGTGTTACATATTTGTTGAATATGGACATATATTTCTCAGACTATATTGTACTGACTTTCTGGATTTATTCACTCATCCTGGCCTTGTCTCATACATAAGTATATAAAAATTCATAAGTAGAATATTTTCTATATGTTGTTTAGCTTCATATGGTCTCTTCTCTTGGTAACCCCCACTTTTTTTTCCCTCCCTTTTCAGACCATCGAAAGTAGCATCCGGGAAGTTACAAACTGTGTGAAATCTTTCATAGCAAGTTTGGTATGTTGGTCAATACTTTCCTCACTTTCTTATCACATAGTGGACTATTTATGTTTTTTTTTTGATATATAGTGGACTATTTATGTTAGTGGGAACTATAATTTTCAGAACCTCGTGGACCTTGCTGGAAGTGAACGTGTTTCTCAAACTAGTGCAGATGGTACAAGATTGAAGGAAGGTAGCCACATCAACCGTAGTTTATTGACACTTACAACTGTCATTAGGAAGCTAAGGTAATCCAATTTAATTTCACTCCTTGAATAAGCTGAAGGAAAAGTTTCGACAGTTTATTCCATCCTATTCCACGTTCAACTAGTTGCTCAAGCTAGTTATAAAGTTTAATTTGTGCAACTGAAAATTTTAGGGTTGTTCTGATTTTCTCTAATAGGAGTTACGTGCAACTTTTAAATCTTTTCGTAATATCAATGGAAAGTTTTGTTTCCTTGGAAAAAAACTAGTGTTTGGAATTGGTCTTTTTACCCCTATGAGAATCCGGGTCCTTTTAATGGAGGGAGAGGGTGGAAAATAAGAAAGTGTATTACAGTAAAATATTAAACAATTTTTCTCGGATTTCTAGCTTCAAATTTGCTGACTGCAAATGTATCAAGAAACCAAAAACTTGTAAAGCATTTTTTTAATAATAAGGCAGTGATATTTATGGTTTGTTCTTCTCTTCTTTGTAATGTTGGGGAAAAAGGTGGCCATAATACCTATGGGGATCAAAAAATGTGCACGAATATTTCAGTCTTCACTTTGGGAAGGGGGTGGACGATAAGAAAATATATTGCAGTAAAAGACTATTTTTCTTGGATTTGATGTAACTCAAAATACCAAAAGCTATATTATTGTATTCAAAAGTGTATCATATACAAGTATTTATACATAGGTGGGTGAAAACTAAATTTAAAGAACTTAACTAAGTAACCCACGGTAAAAACCAAATAACAGAGTTAACCAACTGAATACAAAATAAAAGACCACCAAATAAACGAAAAGATCACCAGATAAGATACATCATAATCCACCCCTCCTAAAATAACTCGACCACGAGTTTATGAAGCTAAGGAAAAGGTATCTGGCGCAAAATAAGGATGAATATCTGCTACATTAAAGACTGGATTAATATGAAAATCTGGAGGTAGATCAACTTTGTAAGCATTGCCTCCATATTTTCTCACAATCTTGAAAGGGCCAAGCTTCTGGTTCTTCAATTTGTTATAAGTACCCACAGGAAACCGAGACTTGCGAAGATGAATCATGATCAAATCTCCAATGTTGTAATCAACCCATCTTCTATGTGTATCAGCCGCGTCCTTATAACATAGGGTAGCCTCCTCCAGATGTGAGCGTACTTCCTGATGTAAGTCTGCTATCTTCTCTGCCATAATTTCGGCTTCTTGGTTGACATTATCAGAAATAGGAAGGTTAGCTAGGTCCACAGTGAGGCGAGGAACATGCGTATAAACAACCTCAAATGGACACTTCCCTGTAGATCTATTTTGCATATGATTGAAAGCAAATTCAGCCTGGGCAAGTGTTAAATCCCATTGATTTGGACGAGAGCCACTTAAACAACGGATCAAGTTGCCGAGGGTCCTATTAGTGACCTCAATTTGGCCATCAATTTGTGGATGGCTAGTTGTGCTATATTTCAAGGTTGTATCAAATTTATGCCATAAAGTTCGCCAAAAATGGTTGAGGAATTTAACATCCGTGTCGGAAACTATTGTCTTAGGTATGCCATGCAAGCAAACCACTTCCCTAAAGAAGAGGTTAGCAATATAAACCGCATCGTTAGTCTTCTTACAGGCGATGAAATGTGTCATCTTGCTAAATCGGTCAACAATCACCGAGACAGAATCAAATCCTGTTCTTAGGCAATCCAAGGATAAAATCCATGGACAAGTCCTCCCATATATTGTCAGGGATAGGTAGGGGTGTATACAATCCTGCATTGGTTGAAGACCCTTTTGCTGTTTGACAAACAATGCAGCGTTTAACAAAGTTATTCACATCTTTTCTCAATTGGGGCCAATAAAAGCGAGAGGTTACTAATTCTAGAGTTTTATTCTGACCAAAGTGGCCAACCAATCCACCAGAATGCATTTCTTTGATTAATGATTCTCTAATGGACATTTGATGGATGCATAATTGATCTCCTTTAAATAGGTACCCATCTAAAATGTGGAAGTCTTTTACAAAAGAGTTTGTTGAGCATGTCTGCCAGATTTCTCCAAGGTTTATATCATCAACATAAAGGTTACAAAGATGTTCGAATGCCACCACTTCCCCTGCAAGTAATGTTAGTAGTTGTGCTTTCCTACTCAAAGCATTGACTACTTTGTTAGCTTTCCCAGATTGATGTTTTATCACGAAATCGAAACGTTATAAAAAGGAGATCCATCTAGCATGCATTCTACTTATGGTTTTTTGAGCTTGTAAGAATTTAAGTGAAAAGTGATCCGTTAGCAAGATAAACTCTTTGTATAAGAGGTAGTGCCCATTGTTTTAAAGCCCTTACTAGTGAATAATTCTTGTTCATAGTACTCCAATTTTGTCTAGAAGGGCTAAGCTTTTCGCTAAAATACTCAATAGGATGCCCATTTTGTGATAATATTCCCCCTATTCCTATTCCACAAGCATCTACGACCACCTCGAAGGGAATGGTGAAATTTGGAAATTGTAAAACAGGGTTGTTACTAAGCTTTTCCTTTAGACCTGTGAAACTGTTTTGTTGGTCCGTACCCCAGACAAAGGAATTTTTTCGTAGGCAATTGGTTAGGGGTGCAGAAAAAGTACTGAAGTTTTTTTATAAATTTCCTATAGAAGGATGTGAAAGAGTCTAGATTAAGAAAGCGGAAGCAATTTTGGATCTTGAACACTCTAAGTTGATCAATTTTGTAAAATAAAATGCATGCTCAAAGTTGGAAAAACAGAGGGATAGAAAACTCAACTTTGAAGATCAAATTCTCTTCACCAGGTGGATGGTTTTCAACACGAACACTTCGTGGACAACCGTTAGAGTCTTCCCTACTATCCTCAGGCCTTGGAACGGATTGTGGGATCCTAGGTTGAGAGAATTTGGAAGAAAAGTTCTCAAAGGTCACTAATTTGGGAATTTAAAATTTTCTGCAAAATTCTCTCAAAACACCTCAAATCACCTCAAATCACCATTATATAAAGCTTCATTAAGCTTTATTAGAGTGACAACTCAAGTGTGATGAGGATGGTTTGAGATGGAGGTGGCTAATTTTGGTGTATTTTGAAAATGAGTAGGATTGGGCAAGTTGGCAACTTGATTTTCATGAAAATCATGAAAATCCCTCATTTTACCATTAATTTTAATTCTAAAATCAATATTAAATTGATTTTTAATTAAAATTAATTTAATTAATTAAATTATTAAATAATTAATTAAATTAATTAATTTTTAATTTAATTTAATATCAAATATTAAAGTAAATAAATTGCCCGATCCCGATCGATTTTCCGAACATGAATCTTTATTCATGCTATAAATCGATCCAATATTTAAATCATATTTAAATATATCCACCTCCGATTAATCATAGTTTAATTCATAATTAAGCTATGACTCGTTAAATATATCACATATAATTAACGATTTCTCCCAAAAACGAATTTGAACAATTCAAATTCTTTTCTCTCAAAATGGTTACAAGGCTTAGTCTGAGCTAGTAAGGAGGACCTAATGGACCTACAGATCATGAGCTCCAATGATACGAGATTAACCGACCAGCATTCACGGGGTGAAGGGAGGTGGTTTAGGTATTGGGGGGTTTAGATGGAAAAATCAAGCCCTCTTAGCTAAATGGGGCTGGAGATTTGGGTTGGATGCGTCCCCCCTTTGGAGAAGAGTGGTTGCCAGCATTCACAGGGTGAAGGAAGGAGGTTGGGTCTCTTCGCGGGTGGCAGGGTTGAGTTTGAGAAGCCCGTGGCTTTCGATTTCAAGAGTGTGGGGTAGTTTGGAGGTATTTACTTCCTTTAAAGTGGGAAATGGTCGGAGGATTAGATTTTTGGAAGACGTTTGGGTGGGTAATATTGCGTTGAAAGCCTGATTCCCCGCTTTGTTCTTAATCTCAAACAACCAACCTGGTTGGGTTGCAGATTTTTGGGACTACTCCATTGGCTCCTGGTCCATCATGTTCTGTCGATTGTTGAATGATGTGGAGATCGTGGAGTTCCAGCTGTTGTTGGAGGCATTGGATAGAATTAGACCCTTTAATAGGGTCGATACAAAAGGTTGGATTTTGGACCCATCAGGTCAGTTTTCTGTGAATTCGATGGTTTCTCACTGGATGGGGACTTCCCCTATGGATAAGTTTATTTATAGGGTTGTATGGCGTTTTAAGTGCCCAAAAAGGATCAAGGTCTTTGTGTGGATCTTGTTGTTTGGGAGATTAAACTCAAGCGAGGAGTTTTGCAAAGGAAGATGCCCTCTTATCGATTCAAATTGTCCATTTGTGTGTTGTGCTTTAAGGCTAGTGAGTCTTTATTTCATTTGTTGTTTCAGGCGAATTTGGGCTAGGTGTTGGCACGATCTTTTCATTACCTTCAACATCAGTTGGGTGTTTTCAAGCTCGGTGCAAGATAATGTAATTCAATTGTTGGTGGGTCCGTTGGTTGATTCTAAAGCTGCTATTCTATGGAATAATGCGGTCAAAGCCATTCTTTCGGAAATTTGGTTTGAGAGGAATCAGCGGGTCTTTGCGGACAAGTTCGTTGGTTGGTCGGGTCGATTTGAGTCAATCATCCTAAAAGCCTCTTCCTGGTGTGTTCTTTCCAAAGCTTTTGAGGGTTATTCTGTTCGAGATATTTCCTTAAATTGGCATGCTTTTATATTGTGATTCATTTTGTAGTATGGCTTTTTATGCTCGTTTTTTTTTCTCTCTCTACTTTTGCTTGTGTTTTGAGCATTAGTCTCTTTTCATCTCTTCAATGAAAGTGTTGTTGCTTCTTCTAAAAAAAATGTCTATTTTTTCTTTCAGCAATACTATTTTTTTGTGGAGTGTCTCTACACGTAGATTGATGCACAATTCCTTTATCTTGGAAAAAATTAGTTAAACAAGTATTGAAGTACTCAGTACCATCAGAATGTAGAATGTTGATATTCGTCTGAAATGGGGTTCCAATCATATTGTAAAAACGAATAAAAACCTCTTTTACTTCTGACTTTCTTGTTAACAGATAAACCCAAGTTAAACGAGTATGATCATCAATAAACGTACCAAACCACCGTCTTGCACTATGTGTCAAAAATTTTTAGGGTCCCCAAACGTCATTGTGAATTAAGTAAAAAGGTGCGGAAGCCTTATAAGGTTTGGGCAAATAAGTAGAACGATGATGTTTTGCAAAGATACAACTCTCGCAATGAAAATTAGAGCAATCAATTCCTTTAAAAAGGTTTGGAAACAAATACTTTAAATAAAAGAAACTCGGATGTCCTAGTCTACGATGCCAAAGTATTATAGTTTCTCTAATAGAAGAAGAACTAACACTACTTAAGCCATGAGCTTTTTTATGACTAGTAGGTGGTTCATCAAAGTAATAGAGGCCATTAAGCATCCTAGCACGCCCAATCGTCTCCCCCGATTCCTGATCCTGAAAGATACAGTGAGTTTCAAAAAATATAACAGACAGTTAGCATCTTTAGAAATTTTGCTAACTGATAATAAATTACAAGCAAGTTTTGGAACATGAAGTACAAAATGTAAAGTAATGTGTGAAGTTAAGGTAATAGTTCCTTTTCAAGCAATAAAAGAGAAACTACCATCGACAATTCTAATTTTTTCATTACAGTACATAGGAGAGTATGATTCAAAAAGGTTGAAGGAACTATTTATATGATCGGAAGCTCCAAAATCTATAATCCACGGGGATGAATTGAGAGAAGAAAGGGCTTGAGGATAATTACCTGTTTGTGCTAAGGAAACATTAGGATTACCGGATGATGAATTGACCTTTAGTAGTTTCAGGAGTTGATCGACTTGCTCCTTATTGAATGGACTGGATTTAACAACATTAGCATGGGAGTAATGTTGATTTATGGCCTTCTCACCTTGCCGAGTACTTTTCCAATTTGCAGGTTTTCCATGTAGTTTCCAACACATCTCACGAGTATGTTGGGGTTTGTTGCAGTAGTCACACCATATACGAGGCTTTTAATGGGTCTTCTTTGATTTATCAGAGGCCTTTTGAGCAGTAGCCTCAACCAACAAACTAGAATTTTAAACTAAATCAATTTGTTTTTTTCCAATCATAACATTCCGACGACTCTCTTCCCTGCGTAATTCAGAAAAAACATCATTTAGTCGAGAGGTTAGTTTTACCAAGTATTCTACCTCTAACCTCATCAAATTCAACATTTAGGCCAACTAGAAATTTATAAATACGACCATCTTCAACAATTTTCCTGTAGTGCTTTTGATCCTCGATAGACTTCCATTCATATGTATCAAACAAGTCCAGATCTTGCCAAATCCTTTTGAGAGAGTGAAAGTACGGAGTAGCAGAATTACCTCCTTGTCGTATGTCACTCAATTTCAGATTTAGCTCAAACACTTGTGATTTGTTGCCCAAATCCGAATACATTTCAGTCATGCTATCCCAAAGCTCATTTTCAGTAGTATAGCACATATAGTTACAGCTTATGTCTTTGACCATAGAATTGACTAGCCAGGTAATCACTATGGAAATTTCAGCATCCCATCCGGCAAACGAAGGGTCGTCTTTGGTTGGTGCCCTTTTATCTCCAGTGAGGTAGCCGATCTTTCCTTGTCCTCGAATATACATTCTATAGAAAATACCAAGAGTAGAATGTATTATTTATGTATATTTACTCTGAGAAGAAAAAGTTTCTTATATAGGAGAAAACCCTTATTTACAGAAAAGGAAATAATCTTCCAGCACATATAATACAAATAATATAAAAGATACCAAATAATATCAAATATTCTCATTAACAAATAAGGAAAATTCCACTATGTGACTATTTTAGTCTGATTCTTAACTTTCCCATTAAGTACCAGTGTATGTCACATCTTTCTTTGTCAAATGTGTGGAAATGGATTGAGGTGGAAGAACAAGGTTCAGAAACATTGTATGGAGAGCTTCGAGAGCTGTAGGATCGGCGGGGAAGATTCTTCACCTATGGAGAGCTTCGAGAGCTGTAGGATCGGCGGGGAAGATTTCTCTATTCGGAAGGAGGGGGAGTCTTTGGTCGTGAGAAACGAGTCCAGGGGAGTCCACATTCCCCTAACTTGGCCTCACTTATGTTGGTTCGCCGGGTCTTTCAAGGCTTTGGTTGGTAAGCCGGCCACCTCACCCGTGAGGGAGAAGTATAAGGACGAGAATGGCACTCTGGGCCTTTTTGGATTGCGGCGTTCGTCTCAGGGGGCGGTGCAGTGTGTGGTTTGGTTTCCCTGGGGAGGAAGAGCATGCCTTCAGGTCCCTTTGGGGACTTACGGGAAAGGATGGAAGGTGTTCGGGGGAATGCTGGAAGATTGCATTAAGGCAAGAAATAGGGAGTGTTCACCACAGAAGGAGGTTGGGACCGGGGAAGGGGATGGCAGGATGCCACTTTCAGGGCCTAGCAAGGTAGGGAACATCGGTAAGGGCCCCTCCTCGGTCTGGGTTAAAAAAGAAAGGGAGGTGTTGAACCTGGATTTTGCCAGTGTGTTTGTAGTGTCTCGTTTGTTTGCACATACCTCGTGGATAGAAGTTAAGGAGGCGTTGGAAAGCCACTTTAAGGTAAGGTGTCAGTTAAATCCCCTATCGGCGGACAAAGCTTTGTTGAAGGCGGTTGAAGGTAAAGAAAATCTGTGGTTTGCAAGGAAAGGGAGATGGATGAAGGTTGAAGACTTGTATGTGAAGTTGGAGACTTGGTCGTTAGGCAGTCATGGGAGGTCGGAGTTCATTAAGGGGTATGGGGGTTGGATGTCAGTGTTGAATTTGCCTATTCAGTTCTGGTCCAGAGGGGTTTTCGAGGCCATTGGGGCTCACTTTGGAGGTCTAGAAGAAGTGGCGTCGGAAACCTTAAATCTCACAAATTTAGAGGCAGCAAGGATCAAAGTAAAGAAGAATATTTGTGGCTTTATGCCGGCAACCATTGAAGTGGGCTTCCCCACCTTGGACCCTTTTTGACTTTCGTTTGAGGAGGTTGAATTCAGAAATCCTCCAGTTTTTGCACATGGTCCCATCTTTTTGCAAGATTTCGACAATCGGATTGATTTGGCCCGAATCAAGGAAGTTTTAAGGGATGAGTCTGGTTCCTTGGTGGCGGCGCGGTAGTAGAGCCGGCTCTCTTGAAAAAATTCGGCGTTCGGCCCCCACAAGACCTGGCCGGACGACGACCAGTGGGAGCAGGATCAGTAGTCTCCGGTGAACAGGAAGGCCAAGGGGCGTTGGCAGATGAGGCGGCTGAGGTATTAAATGGGGTGGTTAAGGCAGGAGTGGGGGGCCCAGCAGTAAACGTTCAGGTGGGGGCGCCGGATTGCGAGGACCGAGAATTTGTCCCCTCCTCTCCTCTTTGCCGTTTCAACCTCCAAGAGAAGTTAATGATCCGCGCGGGTCCCGGGGCAGAGAGTTCACTTTCGAATACAGAGGTGTCTAAGGATTTGAGCCTCACAAGGGCCACCTCTAGGTCTCCTCCCATCCCCCTCTCGGTAAAAGAAGTGAGAGACAGATTCTGTGCTAAATATTATGCTAGGAGACAGGGTAGGGAAATTCAAAAGAAGAAGGGTCGGCAACCATATTTAATCAACAATGATTTCTTGGAAGATTCCGAGGATATGGCATTAATGGAGGATAGGCGGATGCAAATGGTCGTTTGGTCTCCAAGAGCGGTGGTATCGATGGGGTAGGCATTCGAAGGTGATTAGCTGTGGGGCCAGGCCGTGTTGCTTCTCGAAAATTACTTTCAGAAGTCCTCCAAAGGAGGCTGGTCTTTCCCCTGAGCGCTCTGAAGTCGAGAAACTCTTTGATCAGGACTCAGAAGTTAGTCTAAGCAGTCCTGAGGGGGTGGGAAAGTCAGCACCGAGCAGTGTTCGTTGCAGCAGTCAGATAGGGTCCCCTCTAGCAAGTGTCAGGCACCTCTTCTCTCCCCTGAAGGTTGTCACCTCGTGTTCGGAGGAAGGGGAGGCGAGGGTTGACACTACCTTAACTGAATTTGACTCATTGATCAGGGCTTGCGGGCTGCAGTTCCGGGAGGTTGGCTGTATAGGCTCCACATCCTCGTCTAAATGAGGATCCTTTCGTGGAACACCAGGGGCTTGGGGGATCCCTCCAAGCGTTTAAGTTTGAAAAACTTCGTTCTCAAGGTTAATCCGGACATCGTTATGATACAAGAAACCAAGTTGGAAATGGTGGATGGTAAGCTCGCTAAGTCTTTATGGAGCTCCAAGGATGTTAGCTGGGAGTTGGTAGAGGCAGATGGAAGGTCGGGAGGTTTGCTGATTCTATGGGACAACGCCAAGATCAAAGTTTTAGAAGTGCTAAAGGGGATCTTCTCCATTTCTATTAAGGTATTATTCGCCAATTGTCATTTGTGTTGGATTTCGAATTTTTATGGGCCAAACAGGTGTAGGGACAGGAGACAGATGTGGGAAGAGTGGAGTGCATTGGCTGCCTATCGGGAAGGACCTTGGTGTGTAGGAGGGGACTTCAATGTCATCAGGTGGGCTCATGAGAGGAGTCCGGAAGGGAGGCACACTAAAAGTATGAGGTCATTCAATAAGATCATCCGGGATTTGGATTTATGGGAAGTTCCCCTTAGCAATGGAAGTTATACCTGGTCTCGTTTGGGATTGGAGAACTCTAGATCTCTGTTGGATAGGTTCTTCATTAATGCAAGTTGGGACAGTGTTTTTGCGGACTCCAGGGTTTCTCGGCAGCCAAGGATTTTTTCAGACCATTTTCCTCTGCTTCTGGAAGCGGGGTCTTTTCTATGGGGGCCTGCTCCCTTTCGCTTTGTTAATGCCTGGCTGGGAAGCAAGGAGTGTGTATCTTTAGTTAGCAAAGCATTGGAGGAGGATCAGTCCTATGGGTGGGCAGGTTTTACACTATCTTTAAAACTAAAGAAGCTGAAAGGAAAACTTAAGAAGTGGGCGGAAGAGCAGGATCAGGCGGCAAAAGGAAAAGAAAAGAATCTGATTGACGAAATTTCGATGTTGGATAAGAAGGTGGAGTCCTCTTCTCTCACCTCTCAAGAGCTGTTAATCCGGGCCATGGCAAAAGGGGAATTGCTGGAACTTTATATGGAGAATGAGAGAAAGTTGATTCAAAATTGTAAGCTAGTATGGCTCAAAGAGGGAGATGAGAACTCAGGCTTCTTCCATAAATATCTAGCAGCAAAAAAGCGGACGTCCTTGATCTCAGGCATCTTGTCTTCAGAAGGAACCCCCCTGGTCAAGTTTGCGGACATTGAATCGGAAATTGTAGGTTTCTTTGGCAGGCTTTATGAGCGCATCCCTGGTCTGCGCTTTGTGCCAGTATTCGAGGGTTGAAAGGGGGTCTCGCCGGAGGAAAATGGGGCACTCACAACCCAGTTCTCGTTGGAAGAAATTAGGATGGCGCTAAAGCAGTTGGGAAGAAATAAGGCCCCTGGGCCCGATGGATTCACGATAGAATTCTACCTTAAGTTTTGGGATTTGCTGAAATTGGACCTGCTGCGTTTCTTCAAGGAGTTTCATAGCAACGCCCATATCAATTCGGGGAAAAAAGAAAACTTTATATGTCTAGTTCAAAAGAAGGGTGCTGCAAGCTCAATAAAGGATTACAGGCCCATTAGTCTGGTCTCTTCTACGTACAAAATCCTCTCCAAGGTGCTAGCCGACCGCTTAAAAAAGGTAATGCCCTCAATCACCTCGGAGGTCCAAAGCGCTTTCATACAAGGTAGGCAAATTCTAGACTCCGTGCTAGTAGCTAGTGAGGTTATTGAAGATTTTAGAGTTCATAAAAGAAAGGATGGGTTACAAGTTTGATTTTGAGAAAGCCTTCATTTGTAGTAGGCTGGGTTTCTTGGAGGAGGTCCTCAAGCAAAAAGAATTTAGTGCCAAGTGGATTCGGTGGATGAGGAGTGTATGGTTGGCCAAAAGTTCTCAGAATGATAAATGGAAGGCCTAGAGGCGGGATTACTCGCTACTCGAGGGTCTGCGACAGAGGATCCTTTGTCTCCTTTCTCGCTCGTTTGTTGGTTGATGTTTTGAATGCCTTGGTGGGAAAAGGGATCGCTCAGGGGCTGTTTGAAGGCTTCAAGGTAGGAAGGGAGAAGGTCGAAGTGTCCATCTTGCAGTTTGCGGATGATACAATCTTGTTTTGCAAAGAAGAAGAAGGGGCGCTGGATAACCTAATCAGTGTGGTAAGATTATTTGAAGTTTGCTCGGGGCTGAAGGTGAATTGGTCAAAATCAGCCGTTTGTGGGGTTAATTTGGAAGAGAGCACGGTTGAGGAGGCTGCTGCAAAGGTAGGGTGCAGGGGTGTCCAGCTGCTTCTCATACCTGGGGCTTCCGCTGGGAGGTCACCCAAACTCCCTCGAGTTCTGGCAGCCAGTGGTAAATAGTTTTGAGAAAAGGCTGGATAGATGGAAGAGGTTTAGCTTGTCGCGAGGGGGCCGTTTGACACTCTGCAATGTGGTTTTGGAATCCCTCCCCCTGTATTTTTTATCCCTGTTTCAGCTTCCAGCGAGAGTTTGTTTGGTTTTGGAAAGGCTCATCAGGGCTTTTTTCTGGGAAGGATCCGAGGGGGGTAAGCTCAAACACCTGGTTAGATGGAGGGAGGTCGTCAAGCCCCGTGCCTCGGGAGGGTTAGGCATCGGGGCTTTGAAGGGCAAAAATCAGGCCCTGCTAGCCAAGTGGGGCTGGAGGTTCTCAGAGGAACCATTTTCTTTCTAGCGAAGGGTGATAGTCAGCATCCACGACCTGTCAGACAACGGATGGGACCCTGGCTGTTCCAGAAAGTGCAGCTTGAGAAGCCCCTGGGTCAACATTGTAAGGGTATGGAGGCAATTGCACCATTTGGCCCTGTTCAAGTTGGGAAGCGGCAGACTAATTAGGTTCTGGTGGGAACCATGGCTGGGAGGCACACCCCTCAAAGATAAATTACCAGGCCTTTTTGTGATAGCAAAGGATAGGTTGGCTTCGGTGGCTGAAGTTTGGGACAGTCAGCTGGACGTTTGGGCTTTATCTTTTAGAAGACCATTGAAGGAAGAAGAAATAGAAAGTCTTGCAGAGCTTTTGGGGGTCCTCGGCAGTGTCAAGCCTTCCCAGGCGCAGGACACTAGGAGTTGGGTTCTTGAGCCTTCGGGGAGCTTTTCTGTGAAGTCCCTTTCAAAGCACTTGTGCCCCCACCCCTCTTTGGACAAGCTGACGTACAGATTGCTGTGGAAGGTGAAGTGTCCAAAGAGGGTTAAGGTGTTGACATGGATTCTGTTGTTTGGAAGTTTAAATACAGTCGATATTCTTCAGAGAAGGCTGCCGCACATGTGTCTTCATCCTTCGGTCTGCCACCTATGTTTCGAAGAAGCAGAAACAGGTTTCCACTTGTTTGTGAGCTGCTCCTTTGCTGGGAATTGTTGGTCGAAGCTTTTCCAGGAGTTCGGCCTAGGATGGGTCTTAGTAGGAAACCTCAAGGAGAGTGTGTTTCAGTTGTTGTCAGGCCCTCCGCTTTCGCTAAGGGCCTCAATTTTGTGGGGAAACGCAGTAAGGGCGTTGTTGTCAGATATTTGGTTTGAACGAAATCAGAGGGTTTTTCATGATGTTAGGAAGTCTTGGGAAATCAACTTTGAAGCTGCTCACCTAAAGGCATCGACTTGGAGTTCTCTTTCAGGGGCGTTTGCAGGATTCTCAATCTCTGACGGCCAATTGGAATGCTTTTATTTTTCCTGCTTAGGTTCAGTTAGCTATTTGGTTTTCATTTTTGTCCTTTGGTTGTGTAGGGTTGATTGAACTTTTGTATCTCTTCTTCATTATCTTAATGAAATTGTTTTGTTACCTTGTCAAAAAAACAAATAAGGAAATACCCAACACTCCCTCTCAAGCTGGTATGAAGATCTTCCATTACCAGCTTGGTGATCATCTTGTCAAATTGTACTTTAGGGAGACCCTTTGTCAACACATCAACTATTTGCTCTGTCGTAGAGAGATAGGGAATGCATATGACTCATGCATCAATCTTCTCCTTTATGAAATGTTTATCAACCTCAATATGTTTTGTCCTATCATGAAGGACTGGATTGTGGGCAATGAAAATTGCTTCCTTATTGTCACAATAAATACACATTGGTTGTTTCTGAGAAAACTTTAACTCTTCTAATAATCTTTTTATCCATATGCCCTCACAAATTCCGTGGGCTAAAGCTCTGAATTCAGCTCAACACTACTTTTGGCCACCACATTTTTTTTTGGCTACACCAGGTAACTGGGTTACCTCCAACAAATGAACAATACCTAAAAGTAGATCGTCTATCTGTCGTACTCCCTGCCCAGTCAGCATCGGTGTAAACTTCAACATGTAAGTTATCATGCTTTTTAAACAGTATGCCTTTTCCAGGGGATTCCTTTCAAGTATCTTAGGATCCTGTAGACTACTTCAAAGTGAGAAGGTCTTGGGGCATTCATAAACTGACTTACCACGCTTACTGCGAATGCAATGTCAGGACGTGCATGAGATAAATAAATGAGTCTCCCACAAGTCTCTAGTATTTTTCTTTGTCTTTAACCTCTTTTCCTGTTGCAACCTTGTGCAAAACATGAAGAGATAATATTTTCTCTATATTCATTTAGTGGGATTAGGGTTTCTTAAATAGAAGAAATACCCATGTACATAAGGAAATAAATTTACAACAATATATTACATTAAGAACAATTATTCTATTGAGATAAATAAGGAAAACATCCCTAAAATAACCAACACCCCCCCTCAAGCTGGCTTGAAAATATCTTCCATGGCTAGCTTGTTGATCATCTTGTCAAACTGCAACTTAGGAAGCCCTTTTGTCAATACATCAGCAATTTGCTTTGTAGTAGGAAGGTAGGGAATGCAGATTACTCCTGAATGAATTTTTTCTTTTATAAAATGTTTATCCACCTCAATATGTTTTGTCCTATCGTGAAGTACTGGATTGTGAGCTATGGAAATTGCTGCCTTGTTGTCACAATAGATACGTGTGGGGCCACTCTGAGTAAACTTCAAATCTTCCAACAATCTTCTTATCCATATACCTTCACAAATGCCATGGGCTAAGGCCCGAAATTCAGCTTCAGCACTACTTCTAGCTACTACGCTCTGTTTCTTGCTTCGCCAAGTAACCAAATTTCCCCCTACAAAGGAACAGTAACCTGAGGTAGATCTTCTATCTGTTGTACTACCTGCCCAGTCAGCATCTTCAACATGCAGGTGACCATGTTTCTTAAACAATATTCTTTTTCCAGGAGTATCTTTTAGGTATCTCAAAATTCTATAGACTGCTTCAAAATGAGTAGGTCCTGGGGCATGCATAAACTGACTTACCATACTAACTGCAAATGCGATGTCAGGACGAGTGTGTGACAAGTAAATGAGTCTTCCCACAAGTCTTTGATATTTTTCTTTATCTTTTACTTCTTTTTCTATTGCTACTTGCAATTTTAGATTAGACTCTATTGGCGTTTCTGTTGTTCTACGACCCAGTAAGCCTGTCTCTTCGAGTAAGTCGATGATATATTTCCTTTGATTGACCAGAATACCATCCTTCGATCTAGCAAATTCCATTCCTGGGAAATATTTCAAGACTCCCAGGTCTTTGATTTGAAATTCATTGGGAAGATTTTCTTTCAACATAGTTAGGCCTGCCTCGTCATCTCCTGTAAGAATAATGTCATCCACATAAACTATTAGAATGACAACCTTGTTATTTTCAGTATGTCTATAGAAATGGTATGGTTTGCTTGACTTTGGAGGAAACTATAAGCTCGTGACTGCTTTGGCAAATTTTTCAAACCAAGTTCTAGGGGATTGCTTTAGACCATATAAAGATTTCTTCAATCTACATACTTTGTTACTTCCTAAAGCTTCCTCAAAACCAGGGGGCAAATTCATAAATACCTCTTCTTCAAGTTCACCATTGAGAAACGCATTCTTGACATCAAGCTGATAAAGAGGTCAGTTTGCATTAACAGCAACAGATAACAAAACTCTAATGGAGTTGATTTTAGCCACAGGGGCAAATGTTTCTTGATAGTCAATTGCATAAGTCTGAGTGAAGCCTTTAGCAACAAGCCTGGCTTTATATCTTTCAACGCTCCCGTCAGCTTTGCACTTTATATTGAACACCCATTTGCATCCGACTGTTTTCTTATCTCTTGGTAATTCTACGATGTCCCATGTCTGATTTTGTTCAAGAGCATTCATCTCTTCCATCACTGCTAACTTCCAATTCAAGTAATTTAGTGCTTCCTGTATATTCCTTGGAACAACCAAATTTGTTATCCTAGAGACAAAGGTTCTATGACTATTAGAAAGCCTATGATAAGATAGGTAATTGGCAATAGGGTATTTAATACAGTTTCGAGTACCTTTTCTATGGGCTATTGGAATGTCAAGATCAGATGTATCAGATAAAGCGTTTATATGCTCTCGCGTTATTGCTCCCGTTAAAGTGCTCTTGATTGCTCGCTCTCGCTTACTCGCTCTCGCTCTCGCTTACTCGCTCTCGCTCTCGATAACTCGCTCTCGCGTACTCGCTCTCGCACTCGGTTACTCGTTGGCTTCGACACGCTCACGCCGATCGAGTATTTTCATGATTACAAAAACATTGAAGTAATTGCTAATTGGAGAAACAAATAGACGCATTAATTAGTGGCTTGAAAATAAGGAAAACATCCCTAAAATAACCAACACCCCCCCTCAAGCTGGCTTGAAAATATCTTCCATGGCTAGCTTGTTGATCATCTTGTCAAACTGCATCTTAGGAAGCCCTTTTGTCAATACATCAACAATTTGCTTTGTAGTAGGAAGGTAGGGAATGCAGATTACTCCTGAATGAATTTTTTCTTTTATAAAATGTTTATCCACCTCAATATGTTTTGTCCTATCGTGAAGCTGGATTGTGAGCTATGGAAATTGCTGCCTTGTTGTCACAATAGATACGTGTGGGGCCACTCTGAGTAAACTTCAAATCTTCCAACAATCTTCTTATCCATATACCTTCACAAATGCCATGGGCTAAGGCCCGAAATTCAGCTTCAACACTACTTCTAGCTACTACGCTCTGTTTCTTGCTTCGCCAAGTAACCAAATTTCCCCCTACAAAGGAACAGTAACCTGAGGTAGATCTTCTATCTGTTGTACCTACCTGCCCAGTCAGCATCTTCAACATGCAGGTGACCATGTTTCTTAAACAATATTCTTTTTCCAGGAGTATCTTTTAGGTTTCTCAAAATTCTATAGACTGCTTCAAAATGAGTAGGTCCTGGGGCATGCATAAACTGACTTACCATACTAACTGCAAATGCAATGTCAGGACGAGTGTGTGACAAGTAAATGAGTCTTCCCACAAGTCTTTGATATTTTTCTTTATCTTTTACTTCTTTTTCTATTGCTACTTGCAATTTTAGATTAGGCTCTATTGGCGTTTCTGCTGTTCTACAACCCAGTAAGCCTGTCTCTTCGAGTAAGTCAATGATATATTTCCTTTGATTGACCAGAATACCATCCTTCGATCTAGCAAATTCCATTCCTAGGAAATATTTCAAGACTCCCAGATCTTTGATTTGAAATTCATTGGCAAGATTTTCTTTCAACATAGTTAGGCCTGCCTCGTCATCTCCTGTAAGAATAATGTCATCCACATAAACTATTAGAATGGCAACCTTGTTATTTTCAGTATGTCTATAGAAGATGGTATGGTCTGCTTGACTTTGGAGGAAACTATAGCTCGTGACTGCTTTGGCAAATCTTTCAAACCAAGCTCTAGGTGATTCTTTTAGACCATATAAAGATTTCTTCAATCTACATACTTTGTTACTTCCTAAAGCTTCCTCAAAACCAGGGGGCAAATTCATAAATACCTCTTCTTCAAGTTCACCATTGAGAAACGCATTCTTGACATCAAGCTGATAAAGAGGTCAGTTTGCATTAACAACAAAAGATAACAAAACTCTAATGGAGTTGATTTTAGCCACAGGGGCAAATGTTTCTTGATAGTCAATTCCATAAGTCTGAGTAAAGCCTTTAGCAACAAGCCTGGCTTTATATCTTTCAACGCTCCCGTCAGCTTTGCACTTTATATTGAACACCCATTTGCATCCGATTGTTTTCTTATCTATTGGTAATTCTACGATATCCCATGTCTGATTTTGTTCAAGAGCATTCATCTCTTCCATCACTGCTAACTTCCAATTCAAGTAATTTAGTGCTTCCTGTATATTCCTTGGAACAACCAAATTTGTTATCCTAGAGACAAAGGTTCTATGACTATTAGAAAGCCTATGATAAGATAGGTAATTGGCAAGTAGGGTATTTAATACAGTTTCGAGTACCTTTTCTATGGGCTATTGGAATGTCAAGATCAGATGTATCAGATAAAGCGTTATGGATAGGTGAAGAGATGGAGGTACCTGGATCTTCATCATCATTCATCGGAGCATTGGATTGGTCTCGTGCTAAGTCAACTATCTGGTCTTGGTTCCTTCGATGTATTGTCCTTCGAGTATAAACCTGAAGTTCAAGATCACTTTGTAGTGTTTCTCACCCTGAAAGAGTATTCTCTTTGCCTTGGTACGAGACTAGAAGTAGTACCCTCAGGATAAATGATATTAGGCAGAGGAGAAGTGTCCCAAAAATTATTTTCTAAGTTAGAGATCTCCCCCTGAAGAGAAGGTTTGGTGAAAAATAATTGGTTTTCCAAGAAAGACACGTCCATACATTCAAAGTATTTCTTAGACAAGGGATCAAAACATTTATAGGCCTTCTTGTGCGGGACATAACCTAGGAAGATACATTTGACAGCCCTAGGATCAAGTTTAGACTTAGAAGAAAAAGAGACGTTAGCAAAAACAGTGCAACCAAAAACTTTGATGGGTAAATCAGAGAATATCCGGACTGCGGGAAAGAAGGTTTTAAAATGATCAAGGGGGGTTTTAAAATCTAGTATTTTCATGGGCATCCTATTAATTAGATAAGTAGCAGTAAGAACAACGTCACCCCATAAATAAGAAGGCACGTGCATGGAAAGCATAAGAGCACGAGCAACATCCAGCAAATGTCTATTTTTCCTTTCCGCAATACCATTTTGTTGGGGAGTATCGATACATGTAGATTGATGTACTATACTTTTATCTTGGAAAAAATTAGTTAAACAAGTATTGAAGTACTCAGTACCATTATCAGAGTGCAGAATGCTAATTTTGGTCTGAAATTGGTTTTCAATCATATTGTAGAAACGAATAAAAACCTCTTTTACTTCAGAATTTTTAGTTAAAAGATACACCCAAGTTAGACGAGTATGGTCATCAATAAAGGTAACAAACCACCGTTTTCCACTAAGTGTCAAAACTTTTGAGGGTCCCCAAACATCACTGTGAATTAAATAAAAAGGTTTAGAAGTCTTATAAGGTCTGGGAACATATGTAGAACGGTGATGTTTTGCAAACATACAACTCTCGCAATAAAAGGTAGTGCAATCAATGCTTTTAAAAAGGTCTGGAAACAAATATTTTAAATAAAAGAAACTTGGATGTCCTAGTCTACGATGCCAAAGCATAATAATTTCTCTACAGGAGAAGAACTAACACTACTTAAGCCTTGAACTTTTTTATGACTTGAAGGCAGTTCATCAAAGTAATAGAGACCATCAAGCATCCTAGCACGTCCTATTGTCTCCCCCGATTTCTGATCCTGAAAGATACAGTGGGTTTCAAAGAAAGTAACACGACAGTTAGCATCTTTAGATATTTTGCTGACAGATAACAAGTTACAAGCAAGTTTTGGAACATGAAGTACAAAGTGTAAGGTAATATGTGAAGTTAGGGTGATAGTTCCTTTTCAGCAATAGAAGAGAAACTACCATCAGCTATTCGAATTTTTTCATTACAATATATAGGAGAGTAAGACTCAAAAAGATTGGAGAAACTAGTCATATGATCGGAGGCTCCTGAATCTATAATCCAAGGAGATGAATTTAGAGAGCTAAGGGCTTGAGGACAGTTACCTGTTTGTGCCAAGGAAACACTAGGATTACCAGATGATGAATTGGTCTTCAGCAGTTTCAGGAGTTGATCGATTTGCTCCTTACTGAACGGACTGGATTCAACAACATTAGCAGTGGAGGAATGTTGACTTATGGTCTTCTCACCTTGCCGGGTACTTTTCCAATTTGCAGGTTTTTCATGTAGCTTCCAACACGTCTCACGAGTGTGTCGGGGTTTGTTACAGTGTTCACACCATACACGCGGCTTTTCATGGATTTTGTTTGATTGAACAAAGCCTTTTGTGCAGTAGTTTCTACTATTAAGGCGGAATTTTCAACTAAGTCAACCAGTTTTTTTTCCATCATAACATTCCGATGACTCTCCTCTCTGCGCACTTCAGAAAATACATCATTAATAGTTGGTAGGTTAGTTTTACCGAGTACTCTAACTCTAACCTCATCAAATTCAACATTGAGTCCGGCTAAGAATTTGTAAATACGACCATCATCAACAATTTTCCTGTAGTGCTTCTGATCCTCGGTAGACTTCCATTCATACGTGTCAAACAGGTCCATGTCTTGCCAAATCCTTTTTAGAGAGTGAAAGTATTGAGTAACAGAGTTACCTCCTTGTCGTATGTCGCTTAATCTCAGATTTAGTTCAAACACTTGTGACTTGTTGCCCAAATCTAAATACATTTCAGTCACGCTCTCCCAAAGTTCTTTTGCGGTAGTGTAACACATATAGTTACAACTTATATCTTCTTCCATAGAATTAACAAGCCAGGTCATTACCATGGAATTTTCAGCATCCCATCCGGCAAATGAAGGGTCGTCTTGGGCGGGTGGCACTTTATCCAGTGAGGTAGCCAATCTTTCCTTGTCCCTGAATATACATACGCACACTTTGGGACCAACGAAGGAAATTTTCACCATTGAGCCTAATGGTGGTGATTTGAACAGAATTGGAATGAATATGATGATCCAATGCTTTAACAATTGAAGATTTATTTTCTGTCATCCTTGCTGCAAAAACAGTGACCAAAGAGACAAAATCCAACTACCAAACACGATGAGTTTAACACGTAAAAATAAAACCAGCAGCCTATTCCCGAAAAACGACCAAAAAAGGTAGATGAAGAAAAAGGGAACTTGTACAGCCATGACGCGCGCAAGCGGCGATGATGGCGGCGCGGCGGTGACAGAGGCTGGCGGCGGCGGCAACGATAGAGGCTGGCGACGGCTGCTTGCTTGTTGACTGCTAGGGTTAGAGTTTTTTAGTCTAAACAATTAGGGTTAGGGTTTTGCTCTGATACCATGTGCAAAACATGAAAAGATAATATTTTCTCTATATTCATTTAGTGGGATTAGGGTTTCTTAATAGAAGAAATACCCATGTACATAAGGAAATAAATTTACAGCAATATATTACATTAAGAACGAATATTCTATTGAGGTAAATAAGGAAAACATCCCTAAAATAACCAACAAACCTGCAATCTCAAATTTGGTTCAATAGGAGTTCCTGCTGTTATGCAACCAAGTAGGTCTGTCTCTTCAAGTAAATCAATGATATACTTCCTTTGATTTACAAGAATGCCCTCTTTTGACCTAGCAAATTCCATTCCTAGAAAATACTTAAGGGTTCCCAAGTCTTTGATTTGGAATTCATTAGCCAGGTTTTTCTTCAAAGTTGTCAATCCTGCCTCGTCATTTCCTATAAGAAAAATGTCATCGACATATACTATTAAAACAACAATTTTGTTATTTTCAGTATGTCTATAGAAGATAGTATGATCTGCTTGACTTTGACAGAATCCATAGCTCATGACTACTTTTCCAAACCGTTCAAACCATGCTCTAGGAGATTGTTTAAGGCCATGTAGAGATTTCTTCAACCTGCAAACTTTGTTAAACTCCAGTTCTTCAAGTCCAGGTGGTAAATCCATAAATACCTCTTCTTCAAGATCCCCATTGAGAAATGCATTCTTGACATCAAGTTGATAAAGAGGTCAGTCTGCATTGACAACAATTGATAACAGAACTCTACTAGAGTTAATTTTAGCAACAAGCGGAAATGTTTCCTGATAATCAATCCCATAGGTCTGAGTGAAGCCTTTAGCAACAAGTCTAGCCTTGTATCTCTCAATACTGCCGCCAGCTATAAATTTTATGTTAAACACCCATTTACATCCTACTGTCTTCTTACCTTTTGGTATTTCAACTATGTTCCATGTGCCATTCTGTTTAAGAGCATTCATCTCCTTCCTAACTGCTGACTTCCAATTCGAATCATTCAGAGCCTCCTGTATATTCCTTGGGACAAATAGATTGGTTATCCTAGATGTGAAAGCTCTGAACCACATAATCTATGGTAAGAGAGATAATTTGAAATAGGGTATTTGGTGCAATTACGAGTACCTTTCCTATGGATTATCGAACTATCAAGATCGGGTAAATGATTTATACTAGAAGAGAAATTGGGAATAGAAAATGTGTTACCTGGATCTTCAGAATCTGATGAAGGTAGGATTAGGGTAAACTTAAGTAAATTCTCTAGGTTAATCTTTTTTACCCTCATTTGTATTTTAATCCCTTATAAATAGAGAATCCCTCCCATGTATTCTACACAACTTTCATTCTAATAAAGATTCTTGATTGATTCTTAGATAATTATCTCCTTTAGTCTCATTTAGGCTACATCAATTTGGTATCAGAGCAATCGCCTGGGCCAACATTGACTGCCGCCGGTGGAAGACCAGAAAACTCTTGGTGACGCCGATCGCAAGAGGGAGTTTCGTGAGTTGTGCTCGTTGCCAAACAACGCACCCTTATTTAGGGGGAACCCTATAGATTCAAGAAACTTGAAGAATTTTCCAAGAATTTGCAAGAATGAATAATTACCGTTCAAAGAAGATGACCAAGAAAAAATACAATAGTTGGTATGGGCAAGAAAGTAAAAAATACTCTCAAAATCATTACTGGAATTTTGATTCAAGTGATTCGAAAGAGAAATTTCAACATCACAACGTTGCTCATGCTCGATTTTATCAAAGAATCAATCAAAATCCGCATTGGAATTTTGATTCTAGTGATTCTAGCGATTCCGACAAAGATTGCAATATAGTTTGGGACAAACTAACGAACCGACATTATCAAGAAAGAGCTCTACTATCTAATCAAATAAGTTTTTCAAGAAATCGATGTGAGAATTCGAACTTGGATGATTTAGAAAGTGATTCAGAGGCTGAAACATTTTCAAGAAAACATCAATATTCAGATCAAATCATGAATTGGGAGGAATTTCAAAAGGGAATGGATAAAATCCGACGTCTTTTGGAAAAAATTCAAGGAAGACAAGTTCAACACAAAGAAGAATTCACGGATCATATGATAAAGATTCAAGAAAATATAGCGGGAACACCTCTTGAACATCAATTTTCAAGATTCATGAATCAAGATGATGAATGTTCGAAAAGAGAAGATTTCTACCATGGAGATATATACCAAAATCGTGGAGATGATCAAGAAAAAATGCTGCAAAAACAGAAAGCCCACCTTCCAAGATTTATTAGAAACCCTTTTCATCATGATAAACTCCAAGAATGCCAAAATGAAGGTTTCTTGGTTCCTAATTCCAAATTTTCCAGCAAAGAAGAAGAATTTTTTCATGGATTTGATGTTAACAATTTTGATTTTTCCGGCAAAGAAGAGGAATATTTTCTAAAATTTGAAAATTATTTTGATGAGGAAGATGAAGTTGAAAAAGAATTGATAGAGACAGTTGATGACTCTTCTTTTTATTTGGCTCAATTGTTCTTTGAAGTTGAAGAGCAAGACTCCAGTGGGCATAGTTCTTTAATCTTTCAAGAATATGCACAAACAGAACAAGAAATTGAGAAGGAAAATGAGAAGGAAGCCAAACCAATTTCTCACAACAATCAGATGAGTTCAAATGAAATAGATGATGGATTTCTTTTGAATTTCATTTAATATTTTGACAGTGAGGATGAAATTTTATGTTGTTTGGATGAACTTTTTACTACCATAGAAGACACCTTAGGGGTGGAGAACTATGGAATCAAAACCCATAAAGTTGAATTTGAGGAGAATTGTGTCGAAACCCATGAGGTCAACTTTGGAAGAATTACAAATAAAGCCAACATGGTTGAATTGGAAACTTCAAAAGGGTTTACAAGAAAATTTTCTGAAACATCCAATGGCTTATTACATGAGAAAATTTTGCTTGAGTTGCAATTATTGAATGGGGAACCTCAAATTCTCGAAAGTCATTTTGGAAAAAGTTCTATCATTGGGGAGGAAGTTAAAGGACCAAGAATTTCTTCTTTGGTTTGGCTGACAAATCGAGAGGGTTTAAAGAAAACCTTCCACAAATTTCACATGTCTGCTCTTTTGCAAATTATTTTTGTGAACAAGTTTGTGTATTTCGATTTTGGAGGAATTGTGGCAGTACCACAAGCAGTTGACTCAAGAACTTGCATTTGAAGAATTATTTTTCAGGATGATAAACAATGACCAACTGGGTTGTCAAGTTGATGAATTCAGAAAGCAATTTTCAGTTGGAGTATTTGGCAACCATCGAATGAAGCTTGTTTCTATTTTGTTTGTTTTCTTTTGTTTCCATTTTCTTTTTAAAACTCGAGGACGAGTTTTTTTGGAGCGATAGAATGATGAAGGTAGGATTAGGGTAAATTTAAATAAATTCTCTAGGTTAATCTTTTTTACCATCATTTGTATTTTAATCCCTTATAAATAGAGAATCCCTCCCATGTATTCTACACAACTTTCATTATAATAAAGATCCTTGATTGATTCTTGGAGAATTATCTCCTAATGCTACATCAGAATCATTCATCAGAGTATCAGATTGGTTCTGTGACGAGTCTATCATCTGGTCCCGATTCTTTTGATTCGATGCCCTTCTAGTATAAACCTGAAGCTCAAGTTTACTCTGTAGTGTTTCTCCCCCTGAAGAAGAGTTTTCCGTACGTGGCATTGAGGAAATAGAACTCGTAACCTTAGGATTAATAAGTGTAGGAAGAGGAGACGTGTCCCATAAATTATCTTCGAAGTTAAGTATTATCTCCCCTCGAAGAGAATTTGAAAAAAAAGGTTGATTTTCCAAAAAGGAGATGCCCATGCTTTCAAAGTATTTTTTGGTTGTTGGGTCAAAACATTTATATGCTTTCTTGTTGGAAACATATCCTAAGAAAACACACTTAACAACTCTAGGATCTAGTTTAGACCGAGAAGGACTAGGAAGATGAACATAAGTAGTACACCCAAACACTTTGAGTGGTAAGTTAGAAAACAAGCAGACTGAGGGAAAGAAGGTTTTAAACGAATCCAGGGACGTTTTAAAATCCAAAACTTTTGTGTGGGCATTCAATTAATAAGATACGCTGCCGTAAGGATAACTTCTCCCCACAAATAGGTAGGAACGCGCATAGAAAACATAAGGGCACGAGCAACGTCAAGTAAGTGTCTATTTTTTTCTTCCTACAATGCCATTTTGTTGGGGAGTGTCCCGACACGTAGACTGATGACAAATACCTTTGACTTTTAAAAACTCATTTAAGTATTCGTTGAAATACTCTGTTCCATTATCAGAACGCATAATGCTAATTTTTGTTTGAAATTGATTTTCAATCATGTTGTAAAACTGAATAAAAATTTCCTTCACATCCGACATTTTTGTCAGTAAATAAATCCAAGTTAAACGGGTATGGTCATCAATGAAGGTAACAAACCATCGTTTTCAACTATGAGTTAAAACTTTAGACGAACCCCAAACATCATTATGAATCAGGTAAAAAGGAGCGGAAGCACTGTAAGATTTGGGCAAATAAGTGGATCGATGATTTTTCATAAAAATACTACAATGAAAAACAGAGCAATCAATTCCTTTAAATAAATTTGGAAACAAATACTTTAAATGGAAGAAACTAGGATGTCCTAATCTACGATGCCAGAGCATTTTAGTTTCTTGAACAGGGAAAGAACTAACACTACTCAAGCCCTAAGCTTTTTTATGACTAGTCGGAGATTCCTTAAAATAATAGAGACCTTCAAACATCTTAGCACGCCCAATCATCTCCCCCGATTCTTGATCCTGAAAAATACAATAGGAATCACAAAAGATAACACAACAATTAGCATCTTTGGAGATTTTACTGACAGATAACAAATTTCAGGCTAGTTTTGGAACATGCAAAACATAATGTAGGGTAATTTTTTAGGACAATTTAATAGTTCATTTTCCTGCAATAGAATTAAAACTACCGTCTGCAATTTGGATTTTCGTACGGATAACCCATTTTCCCGCGCATTAATGGCATTTGACCTGACATTTCAAAATAATGAAATATGGTCCATTCTGACGTGGCAATGCGCGCAAAATTACTCATAAGGGTAATATGAAACGGTCTTTCACATAAGCTCTCGTACGCGGAAACACTCTCGCTCCCGTTGTTTCGCTCTCGTTGTCTCGCTCTCGCTCTCGCTCAAATGAGTGGTCGAAAATATAAAGAAAAAAGGACAAGGAAAAAAGTCCGAGAAGAGCTGGAGTAGCAGAGGTAGAGCGAGAGCGAGTCAGCGAGAGCGAGTCCGCGAGAGCGAGACAACGAGAGCGAGAGCGAGTCAAATATAGTGCGATTTTTGTTTTTTTTTCTTTTCTCCAAAATTTTGACAACTTCATTACTATCATGAGCGAGAGAGCTAGTTAGAGTATGGTGCCCTTACAGTAATTTGGACGAAATGCATAGTACAAAAAGGGTCATATGTCATTAATTTCAGAACATGGGTCAAATCACATCAATGTGCGTGAAAAAGAGTCTTCCATGCAATTTTCTCCTGCAATTTGAATTTTTTCATTACAGTATATCGGGAGTATGATTCAAATATTTTGGAGGAACTGGTCATATGATCAGAGACCCCAGAATCAATGATCCATGAAGATGAGTTAGCGCAAGAAAGAGCTTGAGGATAATTACCTGTTTGTGCCAAGGAAACACTATGATTACCAGATGATGAAGTGGTCTTCAACAATTTCAAGATTTGATCAACTTGCTCCTTGTTGAATGGATTATAGTTAACAATATTAGCAGAAGATGAATGTTGATTCATACTCTTTTCACCTTGCTTACCACTCTTCCAATTAGCAGGTTTCCTATGAAGTTTCCAACAAGTTTCACTAGTATGTCGAGGTTTGTTGCAGTAGTTACACCAGACTCTAGGTTTATCATTGGTCTTGGTTGTTTGGTCCGATGCCTTGTGTGCTGAAGCTTCAACTATTAAAGCAGAACTTTCAAGAGAATCAGATACTTTCTTACCAATCATAACATTTCGACAACTCTCTTCCTTGTGAACTTCAGAAAAAACATCATTAATAGTAGGAAGGGTAGTTTTGCCAAGTATTCTCCCCCTAACCTCATCAAATTCAACATTGAGGCCAACGAGAAATTTATAAATTCGACTGTCTTCCACAACTTTTCTGTAGTGCTTTTGGTCATCAGTTGACATCCATTCATAAGAATCGAATAGATCAAGATCTTGTAAAATTTGCTTCAACAAATGAAAATATTGTGTAATCGAATTATTTCCCCGTCTGATGTCGCCCAGTTTGAGATTGAGCTCAAATACCGGTGACTGATTCCCTAAGTCGGAATACATCTGAGCCGCGTTATCACATAATTCCTTACCAGTAGAATAACACATATAATTGCAACTTATATCTTCTACCATGGAATTTACTAACCAGGTCATCATCATGGAGTTCTCAACATCCCACCCAACAAATGAAGGATCATCTTTGGCAGGCATGAGTTTATCCCCAGTAAGGTAGCCAATCTTCCCTTGTCCTCAGATATACATTCGAACGCTTTGCGACCATCGAAGGAAATTATCGCCATTAAGTCGAATTGTAGTAATTTGGACAGTAGGGCTGTTGGAATGGATCTGACTATCCGAGCCTTTAATAATGGGCAAAGTCTTACTTTCCGACATTGTTCATGAAGATCAACACACGTTGAACAAGGACAGAGAAATAGAGATAAAAAACACCAAAAGAAAACAAAGAGAGCAGTAGCTACAAAAAACCCAGTGGCCCCGATACAGTGCACTGAACTACGAAAAACACAGAGGAAATTGGTTGGTAGAGATGAAGTTGACGGTAATGGTGAGGAAGCAACTGGCGAGGAAGTCGACGACGAGGAAGCAAGCAGCGGACGACGACACTACGAACAAGCACTTACTCACGTGGGTAGGATCGCAAGTTCGCAGGACGTGGGCAACGGGTTTTTGGGTCGCAGGTGTTAGGTTCTGTTGTCTCCGGCATGGGTCTTCGGTTTCAATGCACTAGACGACCGAAGATGTAGGTTATCGACGGTGGAAGCGACGACTAGGGTTTTTTTTGGTGTTTAGAAAGAAAAGAAGTTAGAGTTTCTGACAAATTAGGGTTTCTGCTCTGATACCATGTAGAAAATACCAAGAGTAGAATGCATTATTTCTGTATATTTACTATGAGAAGGAAGGGTTTCTTATATAGGAGAAAATCCTTATTTATAGAAAAGGAAATAATCTTCCAGCATATATAATACAAATAATATAAAAGATACCAAATAATATCAAATATTCTCATTAACAAATAAGGAAATAACCAACTCATTCGTACACTTTGGGACCAACGAAGAAAATTTTCGCCATTGAGCTGAATGGTGGTGATTTGGACAATATTGGAATGAACCTATTACCTATTTATGTGATACTTTCCCAACTAAAGACTTGTTTTCAGCCATTCTACCTGAAACAAAATCCTGAGGCTTCTTTAAAAAAAAAATTAACTTTCGGACTAAAGAAGCCCAAAAAACAGGGCAGAAATGGCGGTCTTCGACGAAACCGGTGGCGTTTCTCTCTGGCGGTGCAGACAACGACGGCGATGGTCGTCGTTGTACACACTTGGCGACGGGTTCGAGTAGGGCGCGCGAAGATTGCGAAGACTATGCGTGCGAAGGCCGTGCAATCGATCCTATCAACGGCGACGACTGTGCGGACGAGTGACGGTGTCGATTGGGGAGATGGTCGACGGCGACGGTGACCGAAGATCCAAACGGCGGCGGCTGATTAGGGTTTTTCAAGGTTGACGGCTAGGGTTTTTGTTTTAAAAATTAGGGTTTATTGCTCTGATACCATGAGCAAAATAAAAGAGAGTTAATCATTTGTCTATATTTCATTATTTGGGATTAGGGTTTCTTAAATAGAAGAAATATCCATATACACATAAGGAAGTAAATTTCCAGCAATATAATATATTAAGTACAAATATACTAATGAGCCAAAGAAGAAAAAAATCAGAAATAACCAACAGTCTCTATCATGTATCAAGGAAACAAAAAGTTGTTAAATCTTTTACTCCTTTTATTAATTAGGAAAAATTATATTGTTCAATCTTCTCTTTTTTTGCAGTGGTGGGAGGAGAGGTGGCCACATACCATACAGGGATTCAAAACTTACACGAATATTGCAGTATTCACTTGGGGGAAATGCTCGAACAGCAATTATTTGTACCATGAGCCCAGCTTTAAGTCATGTGGAGCAAACTAGGAATACACTTTCATTTGCAACTAGTGCAAAGGAAGTCACCAATAATGCCCAAGTAAACATGGTATGTAAAAATATTAAATTGTACTTAAAAGACTGTAAGATCTTGCAGTTGTTTTTGATAACAATGTTATTTTTTTTTGAACGAGATAGAAACTTTTCATTAAGATGAAAATAGACTAATGCTCAAGGATACAAACTCCAAAAGGAGTGAAAAAAGAATACAAAAGAAAGCATTATAGTGAAAACAAAATAAACTAATTTGGAAACAAAAAGGCTGCCCAATTCCGATAAATATCCATCAAAGTAAAGTCCTCGAAAAGTTTGCTAACCGAACACCAAGAAGAAGCTTTTAAACATGCTGATTCGAAACAATTATCCCAAGGCAACTGAGCGTCTCTAAAAATTTTATGGTTTCTTTCGAACCAAACTTCTGAAAGGACAACTTTGGCCAAGTTGACCCAAAGAATATGAGCTCTAGAAGTGAAATAAGCTGCTCAACATTATGCTTAACACTGTTGGAGAACACCCACTGAAGCTTAAAAGTCTCAAAAAGCTTGCACCAACACAATCTCGAATAAGAACAATCAAATAATAAATGGTTGAGAGTTTCTCCTGCCGAAAAACACAAAACACAAACCGTTGGCTGCAAACTTTGATTAGGTAACTTCCTTTGTAACACTTCAGCCGAATTAAGACTTTCATTCAACAAAACCCAAACTCTCCTTGAACTTTTAGATTTCCACGAAACTGAGGACACCTCCTTCCCCATGGCTTGAGAAGACCCCAAATAACCTGTTAAGGACTTAACCGAGAAAACTCCCGAGGACTCAAGGCTCCACCGCTACTGTCTTCACCCCTGCTAGGAGAAATATTAGAGATCATCGATAACAATTCCTGAAAATCCTCTCTTCTCTCTCCTCCTAGCTATCCCCATTCGCCATTCTCCGATAACCTAGCCTTGATTCCGTCGTTCGGACCTTGTCTTTGACGATCCGTTTCTCCTCTCCAGTGGCCTCCGTCTAGTTGTTTCCTTTGTTGGTCATTGAGTTTCGTTCAATCCTGAACCCCCCTCGTTTCTCTCGTCTCTCTCTTCTTTGTCTTCCCGTCTTCTCGACTCGTTTCAACCCCTCGTATCGCCGATACTACTTGGCGTTCCCCTTCGCCGTTTCCCTTCACTCCACTCTCTAGATCTTGCCTTGACGCCCTCGTTTGGTCCCTTGTGTCGCTTCGAGCAGTTTCGATTGATGTTTTGGCTTAAAGTCGTTTCGACTTCTAGACTCTATCTCCGATCTTCGTCCCTCTTGTTCTTTCCGTTTTCTTTGTCGCTACTCTTCGTTGGTCACCGTTCTTTTCTTTTGCTCAGTCTTCTCTAGTTGAAGCTATCAGCTTTCTTCCCCTTTGGTTGCTCTTTTCTGACTCTCGAACCTTTGACTAGTTTTCCCTTCCAAATGAAGCGTTTCAGTTGTTGTGTGGGGGAAAACTTTTTCTGGATTTGGATCGAAAGTTCGAAGGTCGTGATAAAGGATTGTGCAAGAGATGTTTCGGTTTCCCTATCGGTGGTACATGCTAGATGGTTTCTAGATTCTTTTGGTGAGTTGTGGTCAGAGGCTAGCTCATCTTTTGTAAGGAAGAAGTTTAAGGATGTGGAGGCAACGTTGGGACTTTTCAAGATTTAAAAAAGCAGATGGTTGGGTGGTTGAAGGAATGGTTTGTGGCCCCCTTCAGGGGGGAGACAATTCTTCAGAGTCCCGCTAGGGTCTTATTCGATTGGATGGATGGTTTTTAGGGATTTGTTGGTTGATTTCATGGACTATGTTGAGCGTTCGGTCCCTTTGGATTCTCTGGTTGATTCTTTGGGCGGCAGTAAAGAATGTGTGGGGCATCTTGACCACGTTAAAGATGATTATCCTTGTCAGTTTGAGATGTTTGGTTCTGCAAGATATTTGGTTTGGAAGGATGATGAGGTGGTGGCTGTGAACTTTGCAGAACTTTGGGCGGTGACTCGGCTTTTTGCGCATATTCATTAGAGTCTGATTAAGAGAGAACTAGAAGCGGCTCATTTTAAGGTAATGGTGCAGATTAACCCTTTTCATATTGATAAGGCCATTCTCTTAATCGATGATGGCTCTGTAGATGAATTGGTGTTAAGTCGTGGAAAATGGCAAGTCGTTGGCGGCCTTCACTTAAAATTGGAGAAATGGAATGATAGTTTGCATAGTCGACCTGAGCATATTGGTGGCTACGGAGGTTGGATTGCCATAAAAAAATTGCCGTTAAGGTTATGGAGAAGAAGTGTTTTTGAAGCCATTGGAAGTCATTTCGGGGGTTCAGAGGAAATTGTGGCATATACTTTGAATTTGGTTGATATTTTGGAGGCTAAAATTAAGGTGGCTCCAAATCTGTGTGGTTTTCTCCCGACGTATTTATTGATTGATGATCCGATTGGGGGGCTTTTTCTTTAAATTTTGGGGATGCAGAAGCCTTGGATCCTCCTCCTCGGCTGATGGATTCTTTAGTATTGAAAGACCTTTCTAATTCGATTGATTTGGTAAGAGTAAGTCAAGTGTTAAAGGATGAGATTGTTTCGGCGTCTATTCAATCCTTGGGTGACTCTTTGGGTGATCAATATGATCTTGAAAATTCGGTAGTCCCATTGCCGGAGATTGCGGGAGGAATTGTGGAAGCAGAGATCCCTAATCTCTCAGGGGATAGCCTTTCGGTGGAGCATCTTAATCATTATGGGGAATTGTTTGATGACTCTTGAGTTTTCAATAAGGAGGGATGTAGTTCTGCGGATTTGAATGGGTGTTTGGAGATGTTCTCGAAGAGTTGCTTTAATAAGGAACAAGATATTAGTTCGAAAAGGAATTTGGAATCATTAAACTATTTGAATTGCCCCCCAGGTCGTGATATTGAGCTAGAGGAATTAAAGGAAGACGAATTCCTTGCTAGAGAGTTGAATTTAGAGAATTTGCTATTTTCCTCCCTTGCCCCGTTGAGTGTAAAGGAGATTAAAAATGTTTTTTTTTGTGGAAAATACTACTCTAGAAGGAATGGAAAGGAATCGATGGCGAGACCTGTGGTTCAGGAGGAAGAAGTTTTCTAGGATTTCTTGGAACAGTCGGAAGGTTTGCATGCAAAATGTCTTTCCTAGTGTCGTGCTCTCAGGTTAACTCTAAACCTTTATCTATTTCTCCTTCCTTCACAATTGAGAAATGTCAGGTTGGGCCGAAAAAGATCCCCTTCTTTAAGGCTATTTTCCATCCGAAAGACAACAAAGCGAGTGGGTCCGTACTGCCTTCCCCTGTTTTTGGTCAAAGCTCGGTAGTGGGCTTCGAGGTTAGTTTAAGTAGTCCTGACTCATTTTCAGTTAGGAGGGTGAGGTCTGATTTGATGAAGGAAGCCTCTCCAGTGGTTAATCTTGGAGCTTTATTTGCTTCTCCTATTGGTAAATCCCCTTTGGTGGGAGGACAGGATGAGGTTGGTCTAGATTGTCCCCGTGAGCTGATTCGTTTTGAATCCCTAATAAAGGCGAGTGGGTTGCAGTTTAAAGAAGTTGTTGTTGGTGGAAACCAAACTGACGGTTGTTGATGATAAGGTAATCATATCCTTATGGAGTTCGAGAGTAGTTGGGTGGGGGGGGGGGAGTAGACATGTTAGTTATGCGAGATGAGTCAAAGTTCTCAGTTGTGGGAGTGTTGAAAGGAAGGGAAGGATGGGTTGCGGTTTTTTGGGATGATAGGTTGTTGATTTGGTTAATCTGGTGCAACCTTGCCTTCAGAAGCTCGATTGTTGTGGAGAAATGTTGTAAAAGCCTTGTTATCAGATCTCTGGTTTATGTGAAAACAAAGACTGTTTGAGAAAAAGGCATTGGATTGGGATAGGTGTCTTCACTCAATTCGTTTGAAAGCTTATACCTGGTGTGTTCTTTCCAAGGATTTGCTTTTTATTCTATTTCTGATATATGTTTTTCTTGGTGCCCGATCTTTTCTTGTGTTTGTTGGTTTGTAGGATGTCTTATGGCTCATTGTTTTGTTTTTAAGGGGGTGGGTGTCTGGTTTTGGTTTGCTTTTGGCTATGGGTTTCTATCGGCTTTTTCTCTTGTTGTGTTGGCTATTTTCTTCTCTTTCTCTTTGTATTTTGAGCGTTAGTCTCATTTCATTTTATCAATGAAATCTCTTTTGTTGCCTTGTAAAAAAAAAAAACAATTCCTGAAAATCAATAATTTCAACATCCTTCAAAAATTGCCTAAATAGCAAACTCCACGACAAAGTAGAAGAGTCCCAAAAAGAAGCAACCAAATTGTTGGGATGAGAAGAAATTGCGAATAGTCTTGGAAAATTTTGATAACAATGTTATTATTTAAAGAATTTGATCTTTCACATTAATTTTCAACTATGCAAGAACCAATATATATACAAGGCACAAAATCCTTTTTCAATAAGGAAAAGGATATGAAATCCTTTTTCAATAAGGAAAAGGATATGAAATCCTTTTTCAATAAGGAAAAGGATATTCTATCCTATTTAAAACTTAAAATATCTAAAAAGATAAATCATAAAACTAAATTACAAGAATGCCCTAACTTTAAACATAATTTTCAACACTCCCCCTCAAGGTGGGTTATATATATTATACAATCCCAACTTGTTATTCAAATCTTCAAAGTTAGGTCTTGGTAAAGGTTTGATAAGGATATCTGCTAACTGTTGTTTAGTAGGCACATAATTGAGTTGAACCATTTCATTATTGACTTTCTCTGAGATGAAGTGTCTGTCAATTTCAATATGTTTTGTCCTATCATGATGAACTGGATTCTTGGCAATACTTATTGCAGCTTGATTATCACACCATCTTTATTGCAAACAGTATTTTCCTAATTCCCATAGAACCCTCTTGATCCCTATGCCTTCACATATACCATGAGCAAGTGCTCTGTATTCAGCTTCAACACGGGTTCTTGCAACTATAGATTGCTTCTTGCTTCTCCATGTCACAAGATTACCCCATACAAAGGAACAGTAACGTGAAGTAGATTTTCTATCTGTAATATCACCTGCCCAGTCTGCATTAAAATATACTTCAAAGTTTCTCTTGTCAGTTTTTCCAAAGAACAGTCATTTTCCAAGAGTTATTTTTAGATATCTGAGGATTCGATATACTGCTTCCATATGTTCTTCGTTGGGACTATGCATAAACTGGCTAACCACGCTAACAACAAATCCAATATCTAGACGTATGAGAAAGATATATAAGGCGTCCTACAAGTCGTTGATATCTCCCCCTATCCACAGGTGTACTCTCATGGTTGAGTCCAAGTTTCTTTTGAGGATCCATAGGAGAGTCAGCTGGTTTACATCCTAACATGCTGATCTCTTTGAGAAGGTCTAAAACATACTTCCTTTTAGACCAAGCAATCTCCATGCCTAGAAAATACTTTAGATTTCCTAGATCTTTGACTTCAAATTTTTGAGCCAAGTGCTTTTTCAACATTTGCAGTTCCAATTCATCATTTTCAGAAAGAATGATATCATCAACATACACTATTAAGAGAGTAAGTAAATTTTTAGACTTATTTTTAACAAATAAAGTATGGTCTGTCTGATATCGTGAATATCCAAGACTGAGAACAAAATTTGCAAATTTACCAAACCATGCACGTGGAAATTGCTTTAGTCCATAGAGAGATTTTTTAAGTTTGCAAGCCTTTGATGAACTAAATTTCTCTTCACATCCAGGAGGAATATTCATATAGACTCTTCTTCTAGATCTCCATTCAAAAAAACATTTTTAATATCCAACTATTGAAGAATCCAATCAAGATTAACGGCTAGAGATAAGATAATTCTTATGGAGTTGAGTTTAGCTACAAGTGCAAAGGTTTCCTGGTAGTCAATTCCATAAGGCTGAGTGAATCCTCTAGCAACAAGTTTGGCCTTCAATCTCTCAATGCTTCCATCTGCCTTGTGTTTTACTGTAAAGATCCACTTACATCCAACAATTATTTTTCCACTAGGTAAATAGATCACTGTCCATGTGTCATTTTTCTCAAGAGCTTCAATTTCATCTTGTACAACTTTTCTCCAATCATGATGTTTTAATGCTTTATGAATAGTGGTTGGTACTTGAACTTTATCAATGCTTGAAAGAAATGCTGGATATGACTCAGATAATCCATCATATGACACATAGTGTTTTCTATAGGATGAATTGTGCAACTCCTGACTCCCTTTCTTACTGCAATTGAAAAGTCTAAATCATTAGCTTCTGGAATTACATCCTCTCCTATCTCACCTTTATCCTCACTTATGAATTGTTCATTGGATGTTAAAACCGGTTCAAACATTTTTGAGAGTGTTGATTTGTTCTAGAATCTATTTTCTCAACTTGTTTGTTTCTCCTTTGGTAGGTGAGGAGATTTTCACTAGCATTTGGAGGAACAACATTTGGAACGTAACATCCATAGTGACATATATCCGTTTGGTGATAAGACTGTAACATTTGTATCCTTGTTGATTTGGTGAGTATCCTAAGAAAATGCATTTATGGGCTCGAGGATCCAACTTACTACAATGTTGGGAATGAATGTGAACAAAGGCACTACACCCAAAAACTTTAGGGACAATCAAGAGATTGAGCATGAAGATGGGGAAAAATTGAAGAAAAACTTGACGAGGAGTAGAAGAATTTAAGAACACGAGAGGGCATACATTTAATCAAGTATGTGGCAGTGAGAATGGCTTCTCCCCAATAGAATTTAGGAACATGAGTAGAGAATTTAGGAACATGAAGATGGGGAAAAATTGAAGAAAAACTTGACGAGGAGTAGAAGAATTTAAGAACACGAGAGGGCATACATTTAATCAAGTATGTGGCAGTGAGAATGACTTCTCCCCAATAGAATTTAGGAACATGAGTAGAGAACATTAAACATCGAGTAACTTCAAGAAGATGACGATTTTTGCGTTCAACTACCCCATTTTGTTGACAAGTGCTAAGATGGAGAATCACTTGAGTTGATAGATAATCTCCCAGACATGAATTGAAGAATTCTTTTGCATTGTCTGTTGCACACGAATTTTGGTTTGATACTGAGTTTGAATCATATTATGGAAATGCATGAAATGTTGATAAACTTCAAAATTTTCTTTCATAAGAAAGATCCATGTAATCCTGGTATGATCATCAACAAAAGAAACAAACCAACGAGCTCTAGAGATATTTTTAATTTTTGAAGGGCCCCAAACATCGCTATGTCAATATGAATTAAGTAAAAAGGTGTGGAAGCCTTGTAAGGTTTGGGGAAATAAGTAGAACGATGATTTTTTTATAAAGATACAACTTTTGCAATGAAAAGTATAATAATCAATTCCTGTAATAGATTTGGAAACAAAAACTTCAAGTAGAAAAAATTGAGATGTCCTAGTCTCCAATGCCAAAGAATTATAGTTTTCTAACAGAAGGAGAACTAACACTACTTAAGCTCTGAGCTTTTTTATGACTAGTCGGATATTCATCAAAGTAGTAAAGGAACAATGGAATCCTTGCACATTCAATCATCTCTCTTGATCCCTGATCCTGAAAGATACAATGGAATCCAAAAAAGGTAACACAACAGTTAGCATCCTTAGAGATTTACTAATCGATAACGAATTACAAGCTAGCTATGGAACATGAAGGACAAAGTGTGAAATAAGGTGTGAAGTCAAGTTAATAGTTCCTTTTCCTACAATAAAAGAGAAATTACAATCAACAATTCTTTTTTTTTTTAGTTTACTACAATACATCAGAGAATATGATTCAAAAAGTTTGGAGGAACTAGTATATGATCGAAAGCTTCAGAATCTATAAACCACGAAGATGAATTGAAACAAAAGAAAGATGGAGGATAATTACCTGTTTATGCCAAGGAAACATTAGGATTATCAGATGATGAAATGGCCTTTAGCAGTTTCAAGAATTGATCAACTTGCTCTTTATTGAATGAACTGGAATCAAGAATGTTAGCTCTAGAAGAATGCTGATTTGTGCTCTTCTCACCTTACCTAGTTCTCTTCCAATTTGCAAGTTTTCCATGAGTATGCCAAGGTTTGTTACCGTAGTTACACCAGACACAAGACTTTTCATGGGTCTTGTTTAATTGATTAGAGGCCTTGTGTGCAGTCGCTTCAACCATCAAAGCAGAACTGAATCAATATGTTGTTTTTTAGCCAATCATAATATTTGACGACTTTCATCCTTGCACACTTCAGAAAAAATTTCATTAATAGTCAAGAGGTTAGTTTTACCAAGTATTCTACCTCTAACCTCATCGAATTCAACATTGAGACCAACTTGAAATTTGTAAATATGACCATCCTCAACTATTTCCCTGTAGTGCTTTTGATTCCCTGTAGACTTCCATTAATATGTATCAAAAAGATCGAGACCCTACTAAATCCATTTTAGGGAGTGAAAGTACTGTGTAATTGAATTACCTCCTTGTCATTTGTCACTCAATTTGAGATTTAGCTCAAACACTTGTGATGAATTGCCCAAATCTGAACACATCTCAATCACCCTATCCATAATTCCTTTGCAATAGCATAACACATACAGTTACAACTTATGCCTTTTACCATCGAATTAATTGGTCAAGTCATAACCATGAGGTTTTCAACATCCTACACAGCAAATGAAGGATCGTCTTTGGCAAGCATTGTTTTATCTCTAGTGTGGTAGCTATCTTTCCTTGTCCACAAATATACATTCAAATACTTTAGAACCAACGAAGAAAGTTTTCTCCATTAAGCCGAATGGTGGTGATTTTGAACAATAGGACTATTGGAATGGATGCGATTATTTGAGACTATAGCAACTGAAGACTTATTTGCTAACACTATTGCTGGAAAACAAACAACTTTCAATGCAAGACAAAAAGCAGAAACCCAACCCACAAAAAAAAAGAAAATTACAGCAGCCAAAAAAACAAGGCCAAAAAAAGGGCAAAGGGGCTAGGTGCAGCAGTTGGTTGAGTGGCAGCAGTGGGGGGCGCTCTTTACCGGCGGTCGGGCGACGACAACGGCGAGCGACACGACGGGTGTGGTGGTCTACGACGAAGGCATCAACAGTAATCAACGAAGGAGGCAACAACTCGTGAAGCCCACGCGGAGATACAAAACTTGCATGTATGAAGGACGCGATTTCGTGGATGCCCAAGAAGATGTGGGTGGTTGCCAGTGCTTGGGTAGACGTAGATGGTCTACAACAGTAAACGACGGTGATTGGAGGTGGTGGCAATGGTAGTTGGCGGCGGTTAGGTTAGGGTTTCTAAGGAATTTGGGTGAAGCTCTAATACCATGTACAAAAGTAGGGGTGTGCACGGTTCAGTTCAGTCCGGTTTTGGCCAAAACCAAAGACTGAACCGAACTCGGTTCTTGAAGTGGTTAAATCGAGTAAATCGAAGCATTCTTCGATTTCGGTTCAAAACCAAACCAGTTTGCTTCGGTTTACTTGGTTCGGGTTCGGTTCTTAACCGTTTGAAAAACAAAGTGAAGGTTGACGTTTATAAAGAAGATGTGGGCAGTTGGCAGTGCTTGGGTAGACGCAGACGGTCTGCAGCAGTAAACGACGGTGATTGGAGGTGGTGGCAATGGTAGTTGGCGACAGTTAGGGTTAGGGTTTCTAAGAAATTTGGGTAAAGCTCTAATACCATGTACAAAGTAGGGGTGTGCACGGTTTGGTTCGGTTCGGTTTTGGTTGAAACCAAAGACCGAACTGAACTCCTCGGTTCTTGAAGTGGTTAAATCGAGTAAACCGAAGCATTCTTCGGTTTCAGTTCAAAACCGAACCAGTTTGCTTCGGTTTACTCGGTTCGGTTTCGGTTCTTAACCGTTTGAAAAAAAAAAGTGCAGGTCGATGTTTATAAAGAAGATGATTGCCGGCGAGAAGGGATGAGAAAGTTGTAGTTATGATCTACACCGGTGAGAGAAAATGAAAAAGAGCCCGAGAGAGGAAGGAGAACTTTCATGACATCGTCACTGCTACCGTTAGAGAAGAGAGGAGTTCTTAGATTGAAGAAATACCCATTTACAAATAAGCAAATAATATTCCAGTAATATAATATAGTAAATACAAATATACTGATTGTAAATCACCAATTAACCCAAAAGCTTAAACTGTTAGGTTATGGTAAATTTAATTATATCAACACTAACACTCCCCCTCACTTGTGGGCTTGGAAATTTGAACAAAGACCCAAATCACCAATTAACCCAAAAGCTTAAGCTGATAGGTTATGATAAATTTAATTATATCAACACTAACATTAACCAAAAAAGAAAAATAAGAATTAAGAATATATGCTTAGAGATCTCTAGAAAGCCTGGATGCACGAACACTATTATAAGGTTGTTTGAAGATTAATTTGGTCAATTTACTAAGTGTTTAAATCTTCTTTTCTAGGTTGTTTCAGACAACAAGTTATTGAAACATTTGCAAAGTGAAGTCGCCAGACTTGAGGCTGAGCTCAAAAGTCCAGAGGTGTCTTCTTCATGTTTACAGTCTTTACTACTTGAAAAGGATAAAAAGATTCAACAGGTATCACATTGAATAATCTGTTCGCATGCAACTTATTTGTTTGAGGCGCTGAATGAGTTATAATAGTCTAGGTTATAATAATCTAGGGGTTAGAATAGTATATTGAGTTATATAATTTGTGTTTAGGATGCAAAGTTACTTAGTCTGAGTTATAGTAGTTTGTGTTTGGGGTGCTCACAGACTATTATAACATAGCTTATTATAACATGCACCTCAAGCATGCCCTAAATGTTTAAGTTTCCTTGCATATATCCCATGCCCATTTCCTGTCAGACTGTCGTTATGCTTGGATAGCCACAGAACAATTATAAGTTTGATTGTTTGATGCAATGTTTTTATCTTGTTGATAGAGAACCCAGTTTTTGAGCGTTTCCATTTTAATAAAACCAATCTTTTGTTGGGTCTAAAGACCCGACTTCCTTCTTATGTTCGTACAATTACTGCAGTAAGAGAATCTTTTTTGTAGATGGAGAGAGAAATAAAGGAGCTAAGGTATCAACTTGAACAAGAAAGAAAAGTATACGAGGAACCAAAGGTACTCCGTTATTTTGAGGTTCATAATATACACTTTGATTATTGATTTTTTCAATCTTTGACTTGTTGACTTTTGCAGGGCATAGATGACTGTGCTCCTTCTCATGTTGTCAGGTGTCTATCTTTTCGAGGAGATGATGATCGAACTCCCACTATACTTCCTCCAGGATCCAAGTTAAGAAGTGTAGTCGGAAGGCAAGGAGCTTTGAGGCGATCAGTTACGTCTATAGATCCATCCATTATTGTGCATGAAATCAGAAAGCTAGAACATTGTCAGAGGCAGCTCGGTGAGGAAGCAAATCGAGCCCTTGAAGTGTTGCACAGGGAGGTTGCTTCCCATAAACTGGGGAGCCAAGAAGCTTCTGAAACCATTGCGAAGATGCTATCTGAAATCAAGGACATGCATGTTTTAAGCTCCATTCCTCAAGAAACCATTGCTGGAGATAAGACAAACCTGATGGAAGAGATAATTCGTTTTAAATCTGAAGGAACTGTTATTGAATCTCTTGAAAAGAAACTGGAGAATGTTCAGAAATCTATTGACAAGTTGGTCTCATCCTATCCAAATCCAAACGATGAGGATACACCAGAGTTGAAGAACCAATACAAAAGGAAGAAAGTACTTCCTTTTACATTGAGTAACGCTACAAACATGCATCATATTATTCGATCCCCATGCTCCCCTATGTCCTCTTCACGCAGTGTGATGAGGTATGAAACAGAGAACAGGGTTCCTGATAGAGTGACGACGGCTGTAGATGAATGTCCAGGGATGCGTAAAGCTACTCCAAAGTGTGATGAAAATTGCAGAAATATATCATCAAGGGATGGCACTCCTTTGTCACAGCAATCTAACTCAGTTAATGTGAAAAAAATACAGAGAATGTTCAAGAATGCTGCTGAGGAGAATATACGGAATATAAGAGCTTATGTTACAGAGTTGAAAGAACGGGTGGCAAAGCTACAGTATCAGAAGCAACTGCTGGTTTGCCAGGTAAATAAATTGCTCAGAATTTTTTTTCTCATTACATTAATCATGTACATTGTCATTCCTTGAGAATACATGTAGTAGTTAAGTAGAAGTCTGCTTAGAAGGAGAAGTCTGCTTAGTTATAGGCAGCTAGGCCTATGTCCATGCTGTAGCTAATATAAATCACAGCAGGATATTTGCACACCTGAAAACGTACAGTGATAAAAATGGGAAAATATAAGCAGTCAGCAACCACGGGGATAGACATAAGTCCATGCTACTGCTAATATAGATTATAGCAGGATACTCACATACGAGGAAAAAAATAAATAGCAGGATACTCACATACGAGGAAAAAAATAAATAGCAGGATACTCACATACGAGGAAAAAAATTAAGTGATAAGAGGAAAGTAAGCATCAGGAATCAAGGGGATAGACAAAATGTCCAATTGGGTTCTCAACAAGATGCAAACTTCTTGTTAATTAATGAAAAAAAAAATTGTTTTAAGGATATAAACTCACGAAGGGAGTGAGAAAGAACAACCAATCATATTCCCATACAAAACTTCAAAAAACTGCGACACGAGAACCACCTCCGACAACCCCAAGAAACACTTCAACAATCTATGACTTGAGGTGAAGCTCAACACCAAGAGCATGATTGTTTTTTTGAAAAAGGTGACAACAATTTCATTGATATAATGAAATGAGACTAATGCTCAAAGTGCAAAAATAGCGCGAAATTAAAAATACAACAAAACATAAAAGTTCCTTAACTATCACATGGCAAAATAAAGTCCTTCCAATTTAAACTAATATCAGAACAACTATATCCATCAAAATGCTTAGAACACACCAAGAAGAGACTCTAACTAAAAGAGAATAAAAAACACGATTAGTAGTAGAAAACTTATCCTCGAAGACCCGTTGATTCCTTTCGAACCAAATGTCATAAAATGTAGCCTTGACCACGTTGCGCCATAAAAGGGAAGCCTTGACATTTAGTGGTGGCCCGATCAACAGCTGAACCACATTGTCTTTGACCTCTGAAGCAAGAACCCAACTAACTTCAAACATTCTGAACAAGCAATGCCAAAGCTCACTCGCAAAGGAACAAACAAAGAGCAAATGATAAAGAGACTCTTCTTCAGTCAGACACATAATACACACTGATGGCTTGAGATAGAATGATGGGAGTTTCCTTTGAAGAACCTCTGTCGTATTTAAGCGACCATTCAAAAGAACTCATCCAAGGATGTTTACCCGCCTAGGACTTCCCGACTTCCAAAGAGCTTTAATCAAGCTCTTATCTCCCACATTTGCCTCGACCCCAAGAAAATAAATCATCAAAGAGTGAATTGAGAAAGTGCCCGAGGCCTCAAGGCTCCACCCCCTTGTATCCTCTCCATCACCAACCTTCCAGGCAGCCAACAACCCCAAAAGCCTTTCAAACTCCCTGATTTCATCGTCCTTCATCCATCTCCTAAAAGATAAATTCCACGAGCTACCACATCCCAGCAATCTGAAATCCAACCCTCCTTGCAGGTGGACAACGCAAATAATGCTGAAAATTCATCCTTCAGAGGCCTCTCTCCCAACCACGAATCTTCCCAGAACCTGATTCTTCGACCATTTCCTAGCTTGAAGTTAGCAAAATAAGCAACCCTTGCCCAATTCTTCATAATGTTCAACCAAGGACTTTGTAAAGAACATCTCCTATTGCTCAAAGAGCACCCACTCCCCTAAAGAAAGCCCATGGATACTACTGACAACTCTCTTCCAAAAGGAGGAAGAGAAATTTTCAACCATGAATCTCCACTCCCACTTGGCTAGCATCGCCTGATTTATGAGTTTCAAAGCACCAAGACCCAATCCGCCCAAACAAACCGGTTTGGTTGCAGAATCCCACCTTGCCAGATGAGATATTCTTTCGCCTTTACTCCCCTCCCAAAAGAAGTCCCTGATCAATTTTTCCAGACTTCTAGATACAGAAGCCGACATCTCAAAAAGCCCTACATAGTACATTGGGATATTAGATAATACCAGAGGAGCAAAGAGTCATTCTTTCCCCCCTAGATAAGTTAAACCTCTTCCATCTTTCCAACTTCAAGCTAACTTTATCAAGTACCGGCTGCCAAAAGGATGCATTTTTAGGATGGCCCCCCAAAGGTATTATCTAATATCCCCCTTCATGGTAATTTCTTGTGGTAAATTATGGTTAAAGTTAGGGCATTCTTGTAATTTTGTTTTAAGATTTATCTCTTTTCCTTTTAGATAGGATAAAATATCCTTTCCTTTTTTTGAAAGAGATTGTATTTTTGTATTTATATTGATATTCTTGTATAGTTGAGAAAAATAAGAAATACAAAATATCTTCAGGGTATTAGAGTAGTGATTAAAAAAAAAAGAAAAAACCTAATTTCCTAATAACCTCTCCGTCGTTGGCGTATTTCCTTTCGCTAGAGCGTCCACCATCGTCAACTCCGATGGTACCCTCACCTCCGACCTTCTCCTTTGATGTCGTCCAGATCGTGAAGACATACCCTCACCTCCAATCTCTCCTCCGAAGTTGTGTCCTATTGGTGCAAATCGCAAATCGTGATTTCTTCAAATTGTAACTCAGATGATTCCTCCGGCTCAACGACTCCTTCGGCACAACTCAGGCAATGTTGACTCCTCTGGTGCAAGTCCTCCCACACCGCTCCGACACTATTCTAACACCACTCCAACTACTCTCCGACAACTGGTGTTTTTATTTTTATTTTTTTTTAGGGTTTTAATGTCTTCTTCCACCATCAAACCAATCTCCCATAGTCAAGGAGTATAGGATTCATCATCACCTTCTTATATCACGGGTCACAAACTGAATGGCCACAATCAGTCATGACGTTTATATGTGGCAAGAGCGGATGATTATCTCTTGAAAGAAAATGTGCAACCTAAAGCAAGTAATCCAGAATTTAGGAAGTGGAAAGTAGAAAATAACATGGTCATGTCGTGGTTAATTAACTTCATGACCAATGAAAGGAGAACACTTCATAATTGTTTCAAATCGAATCAATCCTTCATGATCTTAGCCAAGGTGACCAATTTGTTACTGATTACTTTAATATCCTCTCTTGTCATTAGCAACAACTTGATTTGTTGAAGTTGTTAGAGTCCTTATATTAGTATAATTGTATTTTGTTAATATAACTCTTAGGGTGTCCTTTATTGTCTTTTTACGCTCTTCTATTTAGGTTAACCCTGTATACTTGTATATACATATCTCTTGAGTGAATGGAATAGTATAGACAAATTCTCTCATACTTTAGCATTAACATGATATCAGAGCCTAGGGTTTTCTAGGACAATTAGAGCTCTTTGTTTTTGTTGTCCTTAGGGATTTGGAACTAATTAGGGTTTGAGATTTGAAGGTTTAAGTCCTTTGAGTGTGAGGTTTGCTTGTTACCACTACTATCAGAACTCTCTTCACCGCCGAAATCTGCTGCTGTTGTCGCCGGAAACCGTCGCCGCCCCGAAATCTGCTGCTTTTTTTTTTTTGGGTTTCGCTCGGTTTTGCATACTCGTTCTAGTGGTGTGCTTGTTGTGGTCATATCACTCTCGGTTTAGTTATGGCTGACAAGAAAGGTATGGTGATGACGGAGATGATCCCTATGGTGTCAAAGATTACATAACATAAGCTTAATGGGTCTAATTTTTATGCATGGCGGACAAACATTCGTCACTACATTCGGAGTCTCGATATGGATGATCATGTCACTGGAAATTCACCACCGACTGATGATACTAAAAAAATTGGTTACGCGATGATTCTAGGCTTATTCTACAGATAAAGAACTCTATTGAGAGCAACATCGTAGGGTTGGTTAATCATTGTGAATTTGTTCACGAGCTCTTGGAATATTTGGAATTCCTTTACTCTGGAAAAGAGAATATTAGTGACCTCTCCTTTTGAAGAACATTGTCGTTTGGGTCATCCATCTTTTTCTGTCTTGAAGAGTCTTCGTCCTCAATTTAATCAATTGTCTTCGTTAGATTGCGAGTCATGTCAGTTTGCTAAATTTCATCGTCTAAGTATGTATCCTAGAGTCAATAAACGAGCTAATGCTCCATTTGAGTTAGTTCATTCTGATGTTTAGGGTCCTTGTCCTGTTGAGTCTAAGCGAGGGTTTCGGTACTTTGTTACATTTGTCGATGATTTTTCTCGTGTCACGTGGTTATATTTAATGAAGAATCGTCCTGAGTTACTTTCTCATTTTCGCAATTTTCATGCTGAAATTCGTACTAAATATCATGGTTCTCTTAAAGTTCTGCAAAGTGATAATGCTAAAGAATACTTTTCTCATGCTCTTAGTTCTCATCTGAGTGAACATGACATTCTACATCAATCCTCATGTGTAGATACTCCGTCTCAAAATGGAGTTGTCGAACGAAAGAATCGTCATCTCCTTGAAACAACAAGAGCCTTAATGTTTCAGATGAATGTCCCCAAACAATTTTGGGCCGATGCTATATTGACGGCTTGTTTCTTAATCAACCGTATGCCCTCGTCGGTTCTTAAAGGTGAGATACCTTATCGTATTTTGTGCCCCAACCTCCCTGCGTTTCCTCTCTCGATGAAAATCTTTGGTTGTACTTGCTATGTTCGAGATGTTCGCCCTCTTCTCACCAAACTCGATCCGAAATCTTTAAAATGTGTCTTTCTTGGTTATTCTCGTGTCCAAAAAGGGTATCGATGCTATTCTCCTAGTCTTGATCGTTACTTTGTCTCTCCTGATGTCACGTTCTTTGAAGATTCTTCTTTCTTTACTTCATCTTCGAATACGCGTCAGGGGGATCATCGAGAGGACGAGGATGATTTTCTTGTTTATACAATTTTCTCCTCTTGTGAGTCTCTGGATGCTTCTTCTCCATCACCATCCGTTTGTATTAACCCACCTATCACTCAGGTTTATTCTCGACGACGACCTCCTTCAGATGCATGCCCTGTACTAGAGGCTTCTTCGTCATTGGATTCAGGAACAAACGATGATCTTCCTATTGCACTTCGTAAAGGTAAGCGTCAATGCACATATCCTATCTCCTCTTTTGTTTCATATAACCATTTGTCATCTTCTACTTGTTCATTCATTGCATCCTCTCCAATCTATATCGCTCCTACGATCGTTCTCTGAAGCTTTGTCTCATCCTCGGTTGGCGTCTTTGCAATGGTGGAGGAGATGACCGCCTTTAGATGACAATTGTACTTGGGATTTAGTGTCTCTTCCTGCAGAAAGAAATCTATTGGTTGTAAGTGGGTCTTTGCGGTTAAAGTCAATCCAGATGGATCTGTTGCTCGATTGAAAGATCGCCTTGTTGCTAAAGGCTACGTACAACTTTATGAGATTGACTATTCTGACACATTTTCTCCTGTTGCTAAAATGACTTCTGTCAGGTTATTCATTTCATTAGCATCGATTCATCACTGGCCATTGCATCAACTTGATATTAAAAATGCCTTTCTTCATGGTGATCTTGGGGAAGAGGTGTATATGGAGCAACCTCCGTGGTTTGTTGCTCGGGGGAAGAAGGGAAAGGTATGTCGCCTTCAGAAATCCTTGTATGGATTAAAGCGAGTCCACGAGCATGGTTTGGGAAATTCACTCGGTGATTGAAAGCTTTGAAATGAGAAAGAGCGGATCGATCATTCTGTGTTTTACAAGTCAGTCCCGAGAGTGGTGCCATCCTCGTTGGTTGTGTATGTTGACGATATTGTGATTACAGGAGATGATACATTAGGCATCCAATCTCTCAAGACCTTTCTCCATAGTCAATTCCACACGAAAGATTTGGGAATGTTGAAATACTTTCTAGGAATTGAGGTAATGAGAAACAATAAGGGAATCATGCTATCACAGAGAAAGTATGTTATTGACTTGTTGGCTGAAACAGGAAGTTAGGGGCTAAGCCATGTAGTACCCCGATGATGCCTAATGTACAACTCACAAAAGAGGGAGAATTATTGAAAGATCCTGAACAATATAGGAGGTTGGTGGGAAAACTCAATTATCTTACAGCAACTCGACCAGACATAGCTTATTCAGTGAGTATTGTGAGCCAGTACATGTCTTCTCCTACAGTTGATCATTGGGCTGCAGTGGAACAAATTTTGTGTTATTTGAAAGCAACTCCTGGGCGTGGTTTATTATATAAGAGCTATGGGCATATGAACATTGAATGTTTCTCAGATGCTGATTGGGCAGGATCTAAGGAAGATAGAAGGTCAACTTCAGGATATTGTGTATTCGTTGGTGGTAATTTGGTTTCTTGGAAGAGTAAGAAACAAAATGTGGTTTCACGATCAATGGCACAATCTGTCTGTGAATTATTCTGGATACGTCAACTTCTTATTGAATTGGGATTTGATATCACAACACCGACCAAATTGTGGTGTGATAATCAAGCAGCTCTACATATAGCATCTAATCCAGTATTTCATGAGAGAACTAAACACATTGAAATTGATTGTCATTTTGTACGTGAGAAGATACAACAAGGTTTGATATCGACAGGATATGTGAAGATTGGAGAGCAATTAGGAGATATCTTCACCAAAGCATTGAAAGGAGCACGAATTGATTACCTCTCTAACAAGTTGTGCATGATGGATATATATGCTCCAACTTGAGGGGGAGTGTTAGAGTCCTTATATTAGTATAATTGTATTTTGTTAATATAACTCTTAGGGTGTCCTTTATTGTCTTTTTACGCTCTTCTATTTAGGTTAACCCTGTATACTTGTATATACATATCTCTTGAGTGAATGGAATAGTATAGACAGATTCTCTCATACTTTAGCATTAACAAAGTGTATATCTTAATTTTGAAGATATAAATCTATATTTCATATAAAATATGTGCAACGTAGGTCTTCTTATATATGAGAAAGACTTATTACAAATATGGAAATATACAATAAAGATAAAATATTTTACAATTAATATTTAGACATAAACATTCCGAAATAATAGAAATTCCAACACTCCCCCTCAAGCTGGTTTAAATACATCTTCCATAGCCAACTTGCCAATCAATCTATCAAATTGCTTCTTTGGAAGTCCTTTAGTTAGAATATCAACAATTTGCTCTGATGTAGGAAGATAAGGAATGCATATTGTACATGCATTAATCTTCTTCTTAATAAAATGCTTATCAACCTCGATATGTTTGTTCTATCATGTAGAACTGGATTATGAGCTATAGAGATGACAACTTTATTGTCAAAATAAACTTGTATAGGTGTCTTCAGAGGAACCTTCAATTCTTCAAGCATCCTTTTGATCCATATCCCCTCACAAATTCCATGGGCTAGAGCTTTAAACACTGCTTCAACACTACTCCTCGCCACTACATTTTGTTTTTACTCCTCCAAGTAACCAAGTTCCCTCCAACAAAGGAACAATAACCAGAACTGGATCTTCTATCTATAGTACTTTCTGCCCAATCTGCATCAGTATAAACTTCTATTTGGAAGTGATTATGCCTTTTGAATAAAATTCCTGTTCCAGGAGTTCCTTTTCGATACCTAAAAAATTCTATAAACAATTTCAAATTGAGTCACTCCTGGTGCATGCATAAACTAACTTACCATGCTTACGACATATGCAATATCAGGACACATATGAGATAGATAAATTAATCTTCCCACTAGTCTGTGGTATCGTTCTCTATTCTTTATTTCTTCTGCTTTTGCTACTTGTAACTTTAGATTTGCAACCAAGTAATCCTGTTTTTTCAAGTAAGTCAAGGACGTACTTTCTTTGATTAACAAAGATACCCTTCTTTGATCTTGCAAACTCCATCCCTAAAAAATATTTCAACGATCCCAAGTCCTTGATTTGAAATTCACATGCAAGATTTTTCTTCAGATCAACTAGACCAACTTCATCATCACCTGTGAGCTTAATATCATCTACATAGACAATCAAAATTGAGATTTTATTATACTCAGTGTGTCTATAAAATATAGTATGATCTGTTTGATTTTGAAGAAATCCATAGTTAGACACAACTTTTCCAAAACACTCAAACCAAGCTCTTGGAGACTGTTTAAGACCAAGAGACCATAGAGGGATTTCTTTAATTTGTAAATTTTACTATATCTGAGTTCTTTTTCAAAACCTGGTGGTAAGCTCATAAAAACCTCTTCCTTAAGGACACCATTCAGAAATGCATTTTTCACGTCCAGTTGGTAAAAAGTGCCCATTCTGAATTGACTGCAAGTGACAAAAGAACTCTAATGGAATTAATTTTAGCAACAACAAACGTTTCTTGATAATCAACCCCATATGTTTGAGTTAAACCTTTAGCTACCAATCTGACCTTATATCTCTAAATACTACCATCTGCATTACATTTTATGGTAAATGCCCATTTACAACCTATTGGCTTCTTATCTTTTGGCAACACTACTATTTTCCAATAAAATACCTAAGCTAGATTATAAAGAGAACAGTTATAAAGAGAATCCTAAATAATCTAACTAACCTACATTACATGGGTCATCTGTTTTACTCATACTTTTCTTATATATATTTATATATTTTTATATTATACGTTTAGGTATTGGATTTGGAAAAACATGAGAACGACAATGATGTGGCGATGGATACAGTTGAACATACCCCAGTTTCATGGCATACTATCTTTGAAGATCAGAGAAAGCAAATCATCATGTTATGGCATCTGTGCCATGTTTCCCTTATTCATCGGACACAGTTTTACTTGCTATTTAAAGGGGACCCATCTGATCAAATTTATATGGAAGTTGAATGGAGAAGATTGACTTGGTTGGAGCAACAGTTGGCGGAACTTGGAAATGCAAGTCCAGCACTTCTAAGCGATGAACCTGCAAGCTCTGTTTATGCAAGGTATAAACTTTTAACCATCCTGTAACTTGAAATGAGATGTTTCTGAAGCCATCTGTTTTTCATTTTAATACAATAATAATGGTGCAGTGTCAAGGCTCTAAAGCAAGAAAGGGAGTATCTTGCTAAGAGGGTGAGCTCTAAGCTAACAGCAGAGGAAAGAGAAATGTTGTATGTGAAATGGGAAGTTCCACAAGTAGGAAAACAGAGAAGGCTGCAGCTAGTGAACAAGTTATGGACAGATCCTCTTAACATGAAACACATTCAGGACAGTGCAGAAATTGTTGCAAAGCTGGTTGGCTTCTGTGAATCAGGGGAACATGTTAGCAAGGAGATGTTTGAACTTAACTTTGTTTGCCCTTCTGATAGGAAGACTTGGATGGGCTGGAATCTAATCTCAAACCTGTTGAATCTATAATGATCTTTGTTACACTTCACACTTGTATATGAAATGTTCAAGCCTTTGAAACTTCTGGTGGGGGAGCTGCGGCAAGAATTGAACTAACCTAGATTATGTAAAAATGTTATCCAAGTTTGCGCAAAAGGCATGTTGAGTTTTTTTTTTTGGGCCGATGCTGATGTAATTAGTTAATGCAAGGTAAGAGTAATTACTTAAAGAATCCTAATATTCCTTTATTAATTTTTAGGTTAAATTACGAGTTTAGTCCATGAACTTTCTAGTTTGTGTCTATTTGGTCAATGAACTTTCGAAAGTGTTTAATAGATCCCAGAACTGTCTAATTTGTATCTATTTAGTTCTTGAACTTTGAAATGTGTCTAATAAGTACTTAAACTTTCAATTTTATGTCCAATAGGTTCTTGAATTTTCAATTTTGTATTCAATAGATCCTTGACCTAGTTGATGTTTTTTAAAATTTACAAACTTGCTAGACACAAAATTGAAAGTTCAGGATCCTATTAGACATAAAATTCAATTTTATATCTAATAGATAAGTTAGTTTTCAAAAATCTTGAATATGTCAGGGATCTATTAGATAAAAAGTTGAAAGTTTAGGGACTAATCAGGCATTTTTAAAGTTCAAGGACTTATTAGATGCAAAATTGAAAGTTTAGGGACTTATTTGACATTTTTCAAAGTTCGGACCAAATAGACACAAACCTAAAGGTCAGGAACTAAACTTATAATTTAGCCTAATTTTTTTACATCTAATGGTTTATCAAAGTCACGTACAAGGAAAAACTAAAAGAAAAATGTTAGAAGATAAACAGAAGGGTGATTTTCTAATTACAAGAGAGCACTAACTTTGAAATTAACTTATAATTTAGCCTAATTTTTACATCTAATGATTTATCAAAGTCACGTAGAAGGAAAAACTAAAAGAAAAATGTTGGAAGATAAACAAAAGGGTGATTTTCTAATTACAAGAGAGCCCTAACTTTGAAATTAACTTATAATTTAGCCTAATTTTTACATCCAATGGTTTATCAAAGTCACGTACAAGGAAAAACTAAAAGAAAAATGTTAGAAGATATTCAAAAAGATGATTTTCTAATTACAAGAGAGCCCTAACTTTGAAATTAATCTTCAACACTTCCCCCAAGTGAGTTGCATACAATCTAAACTGGTTATTAAAATGTTCAAAGTTAGGCTTGGTAATGGTTTGGTGATAATATTTTCCAGTTGATGATTGGTAGACACACACACACCGTTGAGTTAAAATTATGTTGACCTTGATTGTCGTCACACATCATTTGTTTGGTGATGAACAACTCTTTTCCAATTCACTTGGGATCTTTATATTCATTTACCCTAAATTTTTTTTACTGCTTTTCATTTCTCTATGTTACAAGACTATCCCATACAAAAGAGTAGTAACCATATGTAAATCTTTTGTTTGTAATGCTACTTGTCCAGTTTGAATTAGAATATACATCAATATATCTCGTCAAGTTTTTCAAAAAATAGTCATTTCCCAATAATTGTCTTAGGTATTTGAGAATTCGACATGCAATTTTGTATTCTCTTCTTCAAGACTGTGCATAAATTGACAAACGAACCTAATATTAGAATTGTGTGAGAAGGATTGATGAGATGTCTTAAAAGACATTGGTATCTTCCCTATCAATTGGGGTGCTTTTACAATTGAGTCTAAGTTTTATTTTTGTCCCTTTGATGGGGTTGAGTTGGGTTAATAACCCAACTCCTTGTTTAGCCCACCAACAATTATAACCGGTGACTTAATAACTCAACCCTATGGAGTTGAGTTATTAACTCACCCGTACAGTACTTTCCGGCGGTGGTCCGACGACTTTCCGACGACGGTCCGACGATCTTCCGACGACCTTCCGACGACGGTCCGACGACCTTCCGGCGAGATAAAGAAAGTGGAGAAAATGAGAAAAAGGAGAAGAAGAGGAGAGTTTTGAAGTGTGCATTTAAGTTGCTAATACTCTAGTTTAAATAGACACCAAAAAGTCCTAATCCTTTTATAACAAGGAATTCTAATATTTTTAGAAAAAGGAATCCTAAACCATCTTAAAACAGAAATCCTAATCTTTTTTAAACTTTAAAACACCATTTCCTAATCTTTATCCGATTATCCAAAGATTCAAATTTAAAACAAATACAATTAAAACACGTAATTTTACGGGTTGTCACAATATACCTATCTAAGAAACTTTCGTCCTCGAAAGTTGCAAGAATTTTACAACCATGTCCTTGAACCATAATCTAAACTTAAATTCTAAACTACCTTAGCATAAGAACAAAGAAGTCAAAACCATAACATAACAAATATTAACACACAAGCAACTTAAATAACTTTAACTACTTTAAAAAATAAAAGCAAACCTGGAGATGACGAGGCGACTTCCTACGGAGACTATGATAATCGTTACCTACGATGTAGGCGAGTATGCAAAATCTAAAACTCATGCTCTGATACCAACTGTAACAACCCTAATTTTTCAAATCCAAAATTTCCTATAGACGTTACTAAGCAACACCGCCTGCATCGAAAATTTTGGCAGCATAACGGCGCTGCTAGAACCTTGATGACATATCTAATATTTTGTAGATATGCAACTTCAATATGACATAAAATATTTAAGTATGTTGGCATATTTGTAAAATCTTCACGAGGTAAACTATTTATTTCATTCTAAAGATGCCCATAGACAATGTTTGTGTTTAGAAAAATTTAAATAAACACTCTTCATATGCAAAGTATAAATATTAATACCTACCTAAATTAAAATAAAAAAGTAGTGGTGAATATGTGCATATTGGAAAAGAAATATTGATATCAAACCCAATATCCATTACTTTTGCAAATATCCCTAAAATACATTTGAAAAATAGTAATATATATTGTAATTTTATAATTGATCACATAATTGAGTTTTGAAATTGTAGACAAATATGTTTGTATTTGATTTGTAGACAATTGAATACACATTTTTATTGCAAAGTATTAATACTAATACCTAAGTACATTAAAATAAATAGATTAATGGTGAACATGTGCTTAAAAAGAAGAAACTCCTTCATATTGAAGAATATGTTCTCAATAACATAAGATAAAAAATGAATTTTATTGGAAAAGAAAAATTGGTATCAATCCCAATATCTAATACTTTTCTAAATATCTCATAAATCTTGCAAATGGTAATATATATTGTAAATTTGTAGTTGATCTTATAATGAAGTTTTGAAATTGTAGGCAAATATGTTTGCCATTGATTTGGTGGAAACAAAAAATGTAAGAAAAAAAGTCACAAAAAATCAAACTTATTCACTTTACAAAAAACTGCACCAGATACCCCTGGCATAATAACTCAACTCTGCACCCCAAACACTTCCTGACTCAACTCAACTAAACTCTACACCCCAAACACTAATTCTCATAACTTACTGACAAAATAACTCTGCACAACTCAACCAAACTCAACTCAACTCAACCCAACTCTTCAATCCAAACACCCCTAAGGGGTTGTTTGGTGCATGGTTTTGTGGATGAGAATGGGTAAGGGTTTTAAATTTCCTTGTTTGGAACAATGTTTGTAAGCATGAGCATGAGTATCACTTATTCCCATGCATCACTTTTTCCCATGGTGGATGGGTTTTCTATGCCCTTCAAGAATGATGGGTTTTCTTTATACCCATCCATATGCCTCTTTCTCTCTCTTCTTTATTAATATCTCTCTCTTTTTTTATTAATATTTATATATTTTTATTTATTTATTTATTTTCAATAATCACAATTAATTATTTAATTAAAAATATTTACAATTAATTAATTTATTTTTATTAGTTGACATTAATTTTGATTAGTTAATAAAATAATGTTTTTAAGATTAATTTCATCAAACAAGCATAAACATTCATTATAAAAATATTAAATCACTAATTAATATTATATTAATCAATTAATCATAAATATTATTAATTTATGGTAAGGATAATCATTATAATTAATTATTCACGAGTTATTTGTGATCAATTAATAATTAAATTTTTATTAAAAAAATATTAATTAATTATTATTTTTTTAAATGCATTTTTATTATTTTATTAATAATAGATAATAATATATAAAATTTATAAGATAAATATCATAAAATAAATTTGCACTCTAGCTTGCAATTTTTTTAAAAAAAGATCTTGCACACATTTCCTTTTAGATACAACTACAACTTTTTGAGATCGAACAACCTCCATACATAGGAATTACAGAAGATTCCTAGAACCTTTGACTTCAAATTTATTACAATTCTGATTCATTCCTAGAAAGAACGATACCATCGACATATATAATTAAGAGGAAGTCAAAGTTTCATCTCTTTTTTAACAGAGTAGGATTGATAGGCATTGTAGATATGCAAGCCTAAGAACAAAAGCTACAAATATATTATACTAATCACGAGAAGACTACTTAAGTCCATTGAGGATATTTTTTTAAGCTTGCATATCTTTGTTGGATTAAATTTCTCTTTACATCAAAGAATAATATCCATGTATACTTCTGTCAAATTTCCCTAGTCAATATTGACTGCTAGAGATGATTCTTATATTGTTGAGTTTTAGCTACTAAAGCAAAAAGTTTCATAGTAGTCAATTCCATAGGATTGAGTGATTCTTCTGGCAATGAGTCTGAACTTCAATTTTTCAATGCTCCTTGTTAGAGTCCTTATATTAGTAAAATTGTATTTTGTGTATATGTATTAATTAGGTTGTCCTTTATTGTCTTTTTACATCGTCCTATTTAGGTTAGACTTATATACTTGTATAAATACATCTTTTGAGTGAATGGAATGATCATTGACTCTTTTAAACCTTTAACATTAACATGGTATCAGAGAATTAGGTCAATTAGGGTTTTTCTTTTGTAAGCCTAAGGTTTTGAGAACTTTAGGTTTTGAGTTTAGAACCCCATTTGTTTCTTTTTGGGTTTTGTGGTTTTGTGAACTCAATTGGTCGAATTCCACCACCGCCTCTGCCTCTGCCTCTGCCTCCGCCTCCGCCCGATTTGGCCAATTTTTTTTCCATTCTTAATCGGAATTTGGTGCTCTTTCCAGTGGCCAACTTGTTTTGTCATATATTGCTCGATTTAGGGTCGGTAGAAGAAACACCCCTTTGAAAATCTAGGGTTTTTGTGGTACAACTCTGTTTTGGGATTTAAATCTGATTTTTTTGGTCTATTTTTATAGTTATGGATGAAAAGAAAGGTATAGTGGTGTCAGAGATGATTCCTATGGTGTCAAAGATTATAGAACATAAGCTTAATGAGTCTAACTTTTACGCATGGCAGACAAACATTCGTCACTACATTCAGAGTGTTGATATGGATGATCAAGTCACTGAAAAATCACCACCGATTGATGATACTAGGAAGAATTGGTTACAAGATGACTCTAGGCTTATCCTGCTGATAAAGAACTCCATTGACAACGACATTGTTGGATTGGTTAATCATTGTGAATCTGTTCACGAACTCTTAGAATATTTAGAATTTATTTACTCTGAGAAAGGGAACATTAGTAAAGTATTCGATGTGTGCAAGACTGTATTTCAACCTGATCAAGGTGAGAAATCGTTAACTAGTTATTTTATGCACTACAAAAGATCATATGCAAAATTTAATGCTTTGTTGCCTGTTAGTACTGATGTGAAAGTTCAGACTCCTAAACGTGAACAATTATTCATTATGAGTTTTTTGGTTGGTCTTGCCTCTAAATATGATATGGCCAAAGATCAGGTTCTGTCTAGTTCAGAAATTTCGTCGTTGGAAAATGCTTATACTCGAATACTTCGTATTGAGAAGTCACAAGCAAACTTGCCATTTGAGTCTAATAGTGCCTTGGTTGGGCAGACAGGTGAATATAGAGGAAATAGAGGGGATGGATCTAACACGTCCAGAGGAAACTCGGACAATCAAAGAGGGAATTCAGGAGATATTGTTTGTCCCTATTGCCATAAGCCTTGTCTATGAAACGCGATTGCAGAAGATTGTTGAATAAGGGCCAACGATTTCCATCTTTGCATGTTGCCTCTACTCTTGATAATCCCGACAAGTCTATTTCGATCTCTACAGAGGATTTTTGCTAAATTCTGTCAGTATCAAGAGTCCCTAAAGGCGTCATCTTCTACTTTTATTACAACCATTGCCGACACAGGTAATACATCTACATGTTTCTTTCCTCCTCTTCGAAATGGGTCATAGACTCTGGCGTTTCTTATCATATGGCAGGTAATCCCAATTTATTCTCTCATATTTGTCTGTCTAAATCTTCACCTAATGTTACTATAGCTGATGGGACCACTTCTCTTGTTTTAGGATCCGTTACTGTCAATCTTACAAACTCAATTTCATTGTCTTCTGTTCTAAGTTTACCACAATTCTCCTTTAATTTCATTTTAGTAAGTAAACTCACTCGCGATCTAAATTGTTGTATCTTATTCTTTCCTGGTTATTGTTTGTTTCAGGATCTTTTGACGAAGAAAACTATTGGTAAAAGGCATGAATCTGGAGGTCTCTACATTTTTAAATCACAAATGCCCACATCCATTGCTTGCTCTAAAGTGTCCTCTCCCTTTGAAAAACATTGTTGTTGCGTAAAATTATATTGCAATACCGCAAGTGTACGAGTCAAGTTTTAGTATAGTGATTTGAGTACAGAGTATCATCCTCAGGAATGGGTTTTCTAGATTAATTAATTACCAAGATACTTTTTCTTAATTTTAGCTAAAACAACAAAACTTTGATGGATAGTGAAAAGAAAGATAGAAAATAAATGTACAATTGGAGACACGAATATGATAGAATTGAAGGAAGATGATTTCACAAGATAATTCCTTATTTAACACATGCAATGAACTAATATTATGAATTTATAAACAAGAAGTGAAAATACTCAAGAGAATCTCTCGATCCGTAGTGAGCCTCGCACACACGATAAATTCTAAAGTTTCCTTATGAATTTTAAAAGCATACACGACATTAAGCAACTTCTTTATGTGTTTCCCAAAGAACTCTAGGTCATTCTCATGCCAGATTTCTAAGGATTTTGACAACTTTGTTCTAATCTAAGTTTCTTTCTCTCGAGTCCACTTAAACCAACAAGATTTATGAAATTAAGATGAATCGCCAAAAATAAATAACATAACAAAGTTCAATACATAATCAAATCAATCTAAAACATGCTAATCAAATTCCAACTACAACGTTTAGCTACTCAAAATCACCATAAAAACAAGCTAAAGTCATAGGAAAAGTCTTTAAACTCAATTAAAAACTAAAAGAAAGAGAAATAAACTTATGTGTCGATGTGGGTCTCTCGTTCCCGAGCTCCCGTCACGATCTCGAGCCTCCACAAACGCTTTAGCTCCCAAGGAATGCTCTTTTTTCTCCCCTTAGAGTGTGTATTTCGAAACTAGGGCTAAAAACTACCAAATTCGGCTCCTTTTGCAATGAAAACAACATGTTGTATTTATAGGGCTTTTCGGTATGACGTTGCAACGCTTGTCATGGCGTTGCAACGCTGTGCCTGCTGTCAGCCAACCCACTGCGACCATTTTTGTCATATCTTTTCGCTCGGGTGTCCAAATGACCTCCGGTTTGATGCGTTGAAATCGTGATTTGATGTAGAATCTCTCAGTATATTTCTTATACTCAAAATACATCTATATTTTTCTTGCATCTTCAATTAAGCACACACATGTTTCAAATTGCACCAAAATAGTCTCAAAATACTCAATTCTTGCTTCTCAAGCTCAATTTCCTGAAATTAACCATAAAATACCATGAAGGCCCATGTTTTAAGTATAAAAACTAGCTAAAATATAGAAATATGATAGCATATTTGCATGCTATCAATTGTCATCTGGATCATCCATCTGTTTCCATTTTGAAGAGTCTTCGTCCTCAATTTAATCACTTGTCTTCCTTAGATTGCTAGTCATGTCAGTTCGCTAAATTTCATCGTCTTAGTCTATATCCCAGAGTTAATAAACGTGCTAGTGCTCCATTTGAATTACTTCATTCTGATGTTTTGTGTCCTTGTCTTGTTGAGTCTAAGATAGGGTTTTGGTATTTTGTTGCTAAAGGCTACGCACAAATTTATGGGGTTGACTATTCTGATACTTTTTCTCATGTTGCTAAAATGGCCTTTGTCAGGTTATTCATTTCATTAGCATCCATTCATCATAACATACTTTCAATGCATGGAGCATGCTTCCTATGGTGGGATTTTAAAATCTATATGGCATACTTTATGCACATTTAATCAGGGATTTTAATTAAAACATACATTCACAATGCATAGTTAATTAAACACACTAAAGTGGACTGGTTTTGGCATCTAATGCAAGCAAACAACTAAATTATTACAATAATAATCTAGAATTAAAATCGAACTATTTCGAACGCTTCGAATTTGGGTCGAACCGGCTTGCAAATGTGTGAATCGGACCTTCAAAAGGTTTAACCGGGCTGTAAAAGGCTGAATCAGACCTCCAAATGGTGAAAAGGACCTCCAAAATGGAAAAACCGACCTCAAAATAGTCAAAACCGGTCTAAAACCACCCAAACTGGATCAAAATCGCGCCGAACCGGTTCAAAGAAACTTGAATCGGTCAAAGTCAAATGGGAAGGTCAAAGTCAACATTGTCTTCTTCAATTTGAAATTGAAAATGCGGGCTGACATAAATTTGGGTTACTGTAGCAAATTAAAAAAAAACATCAGCTGCTCTGTTATGTGTTTTCAGGATCTCTGTGGCTTCTTTCTTTAAATTAAGGGCCTTCCTGAACTCCAATCGACTTGAAATTTTTACAGCTTATTCTACACACATTAATGCTCAAACATACTTGAGCAATTTTAAAATAAAGTACAAATTGATGCTCAATTTAAATGCCAAAACCAGAAGAACACTTTAGACACCCAGAAAAATTGTATTTCAAAAAACACCCACCACAAAATACAATTGATCAAATTGAGTGCTCAAAATTGCTCTGATACCAATTGAAAGAGTGTAGATTAAGAAAGCGGAAGAAATTTTGGATCTTGAACACTCTAAGTTGATCAATTTTACAAAATAAAAAGCATGCTCAAATCTGGAAAAACAGAGAGTATGAACACATACCTTTGTTGTTCAAAATTCTCCTAATCCGTGGGCAAATTCTTGTCACAAACACTTTGTGGACAACTTCTAGTGTCTTCCCTACTATCCTCAGGCCTTGGAACAGATTGTGGGATCTTTGATAGAGAGAATTTGAAGAGAGATGGGAGAAAGGTCTGAAAAACGTGAATCAGGAAAAATCTGATAAATCCTTGAAAATCTATGTGTTTCTTCTTCAATAAAAGCAAACCAAAAGCTTCTTCAAGCTAGGAGAAGATGACAACATGAAGATGATGAGGATTTAGCAAGAAGGAGGTGCTCAATTTGTGTGAATTTGAAAAAAGGAAATGGTGATTCATACTTTGTTCTTTGGTCCAATTGAAACTCAAAATTCAATTTTGAATTTTCATTTAATTTTAATTTTAAATTAATATAAAATTAATTTTAAATTAAAATTAATTTATTAATTAAATTAATTAAATAATTAAATTAAATATTTTTAAATAATTTATTTAATTTAATATCAAATATCAAATTAAATAATTGGATCAATCCCGATTTCTCAAATCAACCGTTCAAACATGAATCCCTATTCATGTTATAAACTGAACCAATATTTAAATCATATTTAAATATTTCCAACTCTTCTTTATTATAGTTTAATTCTGAAGTGAATCAAATCCCGCAGCGGAAGTGATTGTGAATCGCGCGCTCTCAATTTAGTTACAACGATTTCATTCAAGAACGAAACTAACTAGATTAAGCATATAAACAGAATATGGACAACAAGAAATATTACCTTTGAAGAACCTTTCTTCAAGTGCTGCTCCTCTCTCACGATCAAGATCTCAGCAACACGAACCACGAACGGACTAAGACACGACCACTGGATCTTCTCCGTTATTCTCTAGGTGAGGGAGGAATGTGGGCTCCCCTTAGGTAAGATGAGATATTGTGAGGGGAGAGATTTGTGTTTTGGAACCTTTCCAACAACACAACAAAGCCTTAGGTTAACTTGACCTAGTTGCATTTAATGCAACTATATATAAGGAGATAGGGATGGAAATTACCATCCTATCCCACTTTCATCCTCTCTTTAGTATATAGTTAATATGTGAATCCAATTCACATTAAAACTATATATTATATCAATTATATCACATATAATTGATATGACATCTCATATATGAAATTGAACACTTCAATTTCATTCCCAACTTTATACCCTCAATATTACCATGTTGAGCCAACGGAGGGACCTAATAGACCTACAGTTCATGAGCTCCAATGATATGAGATTAACGGATCAAACTCTTTGATCCAGTTAATCAATATTCATTAACTACAAGTCACTCCACTATAGACTTGTAGTTGCACTCTCCTCACTGTAGATTATATTGTGTCCACTGATATAATCATTACCCATGAGTCGACCCTTCACAGGTTGTTCGTAATCATGGCTGAGTCAAATTACCGTTTTACCCCTGTGATTACCTCTTTGCTCCTTAAGCACCACTGATCCTCTAATGAATAACAAGTCTAAGGTCCTACCATAGACTCATGCTTTCATAGAGGGTGGGGCCCCGTTGTTCAAGACCTGGAGTCAGTTCTTAAGGGAACAACCTATCTAATTCCCTAGTGTAGGAATGAGTGAATTTCATCTTGCACAGTTAAGTTCCCAGCTACCTACGAGGTTCTGTCCCTGAGAAGGTAGGCTTATTGAGTTGGCTACAGGCCACTCTCACCCATACTAGTCTAAGGACAAACCCCTATAAGTAGGAGTTTTTAACTTGCTCAGGATTCAGGTCGAGTCACTAATGACCATCTATAAATTATTAGTCTTATCCTGTAACTTGGTTTACGTTAGACTAATAATTTCTTGATCCGATCTTTTATGAACTTTTCATACAGGATGCCCCCTCTCGCATGTCAACTACATGAATGAGTTGGATTACCTCATTTGTACTAATTACAAAATGGGCCGCATCCATGGTGTTTCCAGAATGAGGTTTCCACCCTTTTATTCTTATACCATAGACCATTTAGGTTATATTCTTGAACACAATCCAAATAGTGTCCACTGCACTGATGTTCAAGATATATGTTATAACCTTGGAGCTTAATTGATTGGATTTATAAAACAAGACTGCAATTCTATCAAAACAAATAATCCTTTATTTAATTGATCAAAATTACACAAGTTTAGGGCATAAATCCCAACAAATTCATTATTAAAGTGTGACACGTTAAATATATCACATATAATTAACGTTTTCTCCCAAAACCGAATTTGAACAATTCAAATTCTTTTTTCTTAAAATGTTACAAGACTTAGTCCGAGCTAGTAAGGGGACCTAATGGACCTACAGATCATGAGCTCCAACGATACGAGATTAACCGGTCAAACTCTTTAACCTAGCTAATCAACATTCGTTAACCACCTGGACACTCCACTAAAGCCCAGTGGCTGCACCCTCCTCACTGTAGATATATTTCTGTCCACTCGATATAACCATGATTAGTAAGTCGATCCTTCACGAATCGTTCGTCATTATAATAGCCGATCAAAATTATCGTTTTACCCCTGTAATTACTTCTTGTTCCTTAAGTCCCATTGATCCTCTAATGAACAATTGGTTTGTGGTCCAACCAACAAATCGAATCCCTCTCGGGCTAATGAGAGGGGTGGGCCTTTGTTCAAGACCCGGAGTCAGCACTTAAGGGAACAACCTCTCTACTAATCCCTAAAGTAGGTATGAGTGAATTCCATCTTACAGAACTATGTTCCCAACTATCTACCCAATCTTATCCCTGAAATGGGAGGCTTATTGAGTCGACAATCTTAGACCACTCTCACCCATGCAAATCTAAGGATAATCCGAATAAACATGAGTTCATGGCATGCTCAGGATTAAGATCGAGTTACCTAGGTCATTGTATGAATATAGTCAGTTAAGACAGTAAACGGAGTTATAAAGTCTAAGTGACTATTTCTTGTCCACTCTTATGCAAACTCATTGCATAGGATGCCCCCACTCGCATGTCTCCACATGAACGATTTAGGATCACATCGTTTGTACTTTACAAAGTGTGTCACACCCCCTCCCGTACTACATGCTAACTTAGCCCGGAAGACGGCGTGAAGCCAACAAACATTGTTTACCTCTTAACAATACCTGTTGACCCTGTTATACCTGATAAACATACTATACTTGCATATGGAACACTTTAAACATAACACAACGGAAAGTTGACAACTACTAAGCATACGTAAGGAGAAACTCTTCTTAAGTCTCTCTTGGAAACTAAAACAGGAAAGAGCATCACAACCAAAAACATACCAAACCATGGTTTACACAACTACAACCTAGAATGTACACACAAACATAACTTCATAGTCCTCCTACAATACATATAGACTTTCTACACAACTCCACCCACGTACAACATATCAAACTTGTGGAGCTTCCAACAGACTATGGCAGGATATCAGGCACTGGGAGCTCGATCTCTACCTGAAAATGGGAAAACACTGAAAGAATGAGGTATGAACCTCAGTGAGTGACTAAGTTTAAAAACTATTAACTCATAAATCATATCACCTGACCATCTATGAGCATATGCATCTGTAATCAAGCATTAAATATAAACATATATTCATAATAGCTTTTTAGAAAGCCAACAAGTATGTCATTAAAATCTCGTAAGGCATATCATTAATTTTAACCCTTATAGAACATTTGACAATCTACGTTGTGTACGGCATGTCCAGTACAACCAACGTTTACTCTACAATGTAGTGGGGCCTGCCCAACACTCCCATTGTCTTTGTCGTAGTAGGGCCCGCCCAGCACTCACGACAACATTGTTGTCACGGAGTAAACTCAACGTCGACAACAGAATATGACTTGTGTGCACACGGTACCATAAAGCCTCGGGCTCAATATCTCAGTGATTTATTCACTCGAGTCTCAGAAAATAACATAAAAATATTTGAACAAGCCTACTTATCTTTTCTTTCGTAAAACTCAAACTTACTCAACTTGTTCATAAAAAAACTGGAAAACTTTAAATCATACTTGCTAGTACATACTTGCTCGAAATCATAACATTTTCATAAATTTCGACAATCAAGAACATATGCTCATAAATTTCATCAAGACATTTAGGCTCACAACGAGCACTTGAAATTATTTCTTAGAAAATATGAATACTCATAACATGTGTTCAAAGGAAAACAATAAGCATTGAAACCATTTCGTTTTAGCAAAACCTTGCATTTTCATAAGCATAATACAAGCCTATAAACCGTTTTCGAGCTTCATTTTATCACTCACAGTGTTAGAACTAGAACCTTGGTCTGTACACTCAACCTATTTCCTCTTGGCCTATCAAACAAACCAAAACCAAGCATTAGAACCTCGAGCTCAACAATTTCAACCTTAGAATTACAAAAAACCACACCATTTAATTTTCCAGCATTTTACACATTTCATGCCCTGACTTCATACTCTCATAACTTCTTCATTACTTAGCCAAAAAGGATGTACTTTATACCAAACTCTTCCTTTTTGAACCCTCTAAAATCCATCTGAAGAAATAAAATTAAAATTCCCAACATAATGTTTCGAAAATACCTCGAAAGCCTCTTCCCTAAAAACAACCTTCTGCTGTTTCCAGATTCATTTCCCTACTGCAACCCGAAATTGACCTGAAATTTAAAATATCTTCCAGTCGTGTTCTACTCATGATTTCTTTATGAAAGTTGTAGGAAATGCAATAAGCTTTCCAACCATACCTATTAGAGCTTGTGATTCGAATCCTACTGATCAACACGACCAAAAAACCAGAAGGTTCTCAGATTTGACAGCAAAATCTTTCCCCCGCCTTCCTTTAAACAAATCAGTAACTTAGCTACAGAATTTGCCCGAGCGTCCTTCAAGAATCTTGTTCAAATATGAGTTAACTTTCAAGAAAATCAAACTTCAACTCTTACCGCTTCTTGTGGAGCTCGAAATACTCAAAACATCAGAACAGGTCTGAATTATTTATCTTGCTGCCATGGGAGGTTGGATTGAACTTCCTCCCTTTCTTCTTCAACTTTAAACCAAAAATCACTTTATTCTCCTTCCTTCAACTTTCTCTCACGAGGCTCTCTGGTTTTCTTTCATAAAATGACAAGGAAATGGAAAGAAGGTGAATTAAATAAACTTAGAAAAGTTTTGGCGGTGGACCATTTTTTTTGTCATTTCCCTTTTACTTTTTCTCTTTTTCTCTTTTTCCTTTTCTTTTCTTTTCTTTTCTTTTCTTTTCTTTTTAAAGCAAAAATAAATATTTAAACATTTTCTTTCTTCTTTTCTTTTATTTTTTATAGGAAAATTTCAAAGAGAGATCTCGGGTTTACAACTTACCTCACCCTTAAGAAATTTCGTCCTCGAAATTTAGTAGTCCTTAAGTGAAAATCGTCAGATACTTCTTTCTCATTTGGTCCTCTAACTCCAAGGTTACCTCCTCCACTTCGTGATGTCTCCATTGAACCTTCACGAGTGGAATCGACTTGTTTCTCAAAACTTGTTCTTTCCTGTCGAGGATTTGAACTGCATCCTATATGTAACTCATGTCTTCTTTCAGCTGAACTGGTTGCGCTTGTAACACATGAGTCTTATCTGGAATATACTTCCTCAACATGGACACATGAAAAACATCATGTACTCGAGATAGTTCTGCTGGCAACTCCAGTCTGTAGGCTGCTGGCCCAACTCGTTCCACTATCTTATAAGGACCAATATACCTAGGACTCAACTTATCTTTACTGCCAAGCGAAGGACACCTTTCCATGGAGATAACTTCAAGAAAACTTGGTCTCCGACCTGGAATTCTAAGTCCTTTCGTTGCTTATCTGCGTAACTCTTCTAACGATCTTGAGTTACCTTCAGATTCTCTCTAATTACCTTAATATTGTCCGTCGTAATTTGTACCAACTCAGGATCAATTAGCTTTTGCTCTCCTACCTCGTTCCAACACATAGGCGTTTTACACGACCTTCCATATAGAGCCTAAAGTGGTGCCATGCAAATACTAGACTGCTAGCTGTTATTATAAGCGATCTCTATAAGTGATAAGTGTGTATCCCAACTTCCCTTAAATTGAAGGACACGTGCTCTCAACATGTTCTCTAATGTCTTGACGGTCCTCTCTGACGGACCATTTGTCTGATGATGGAACGCTGTACTAAAATTCAGCTTTGTCTCCATAGCTTTCTGTAAACTAGGCTAAAACTTAAAAGTAAATCTACGGTCCCTATCTGAAACTATGGACACTGGCACTTCGTATTGACTCACAATCCTATCGACGTATAGCTTAGCAAGCTGATCAAGTGTAGTCGATTTAATCGGTATAAACCGTGTTGTCTTAGTGAGTCTATCCACCATTACCAAATACCATCATGTCCACTTGAAGTACGTTGTACTAACAAACAGAAAATCCATAGTGATATGCTCCCATTTCCACTCCGGCACTGGTAGTGGGTTAAGGAGTCCCCCTGGCCTCTGTCTAATTTGTTTAACTTTTTGGCATATCAAACATCTTACCAACTCAATCAGTTACCTCCCGTTTCATTACGGGCTACCAATACGTTCCCTTCAAAGTTTTGTACATCTTGATGCTTCATGGATGCATAGGGTACGCTGAACTGTGAGCTTCCTCTAAAATAGCATCTTTAAGTTCACTAATACTCGGGACACATATTCTTCTCTGCTTAACTATGGTTTCGTCTGTTCTCATTCTAAATTATGCCTCTGGGCCCTGTTTGGACATTCCAAACATTTTCTGCAAGTTACTATTCTCTGGTTGTCTTCTCACAGTCTCTCCTAGGAGTGAAGACCTGATCTAGAATTGAGCTAAAAGACCCCCCTGAATTCTCTGCAGTCACAACTGCATTAGAACCCCTAGAGTACTTGAAAAGGTTACTCGAATACCACACAAGGCGTCCCTAGGAAGTCTCAACTTCCTGCTTAATGCATCTGCTACTATGTTCGCCTTACTTGGATGGTCTTCTATGGTATAATCATAATCTTTAATCAGTTCTAACCATCTTCTCTGTTTCATATTAAATTCTCTCTGATCAAAGATATATTTCAGGCTCTTATGATCTGTAAAAAAAAATGTGACACCTCTCACCAAATAAACAATGCCTCCAGATCTTTAATGCTAAAACAACTGCTGCTAGCTCAAGATCATGAGTAGGGTAATTACATTCGTGCTTTTCAAATTCCTTGATGCATAAGCTATTACTTTTCCTTCTTGCATGAGCACACACCCTAAACCTTGCCTCGAAGCATCATAGTAAATCACATACTCTTTTCCCGTTACAGGAAGTGTTAGAATATGTGCTGTAACTAATCTCTTCTTCAGCTCCTGGAAACTCTGTCCGCACTTATCTGACCATTCAAACTTAACATTCTTCCTTGTCAAAGCTGTTAAGGGTAATGCTAATCGTGAGAAATCCTCAACAAATCGTCTGTAGTATCCTGTCAAGCCTAGGAAACTACGTACCTCTGTCGCACTAGCTGGTCTCTCCCAGTTGACCACGACTTTCACTTTATACAGATCCACACTAACTCCATTTGCTAAGACAACATGCCCCAAAAACACTACCTGATTCAACAAAAAATCACATTTGGTGAATTTAGAGTACAACTATTTATCACGTAGCGTTTGTAGAATAATCCTCAGGTGTTCCTCATGGGCTTTCCTCGTTCTGAGTGTTGTCTTAGGAATATCTGATTCCCTAACCTTTAACTGATGGTATCCTGATCTTAAATCAATATTAGAAAACACTGATGCTCCTCATAACTGGTCAAAAAAGTCATCTATACGGGGTAAAGGATACTTGTTGCGTATCGTGACTCTGTTTAACTGTCTATAATCAATACATAATCTAAGGGTACCATATTTCTTCTTTACAAATAACACTGGAGCTCCCCAAGGCGATACACTAGGTCTGATGTATCTTTTATCGACTAGTTCTTGTAACTGCATCTTCAGCTCCCTAAGCTCGCTTGGAGCCATTCTATACGGCGCTTGCGAAATAGGTGTTGTTCCTGGTAACAATTCAATAGTGAACTCAACTGTTGGGATTTTTGTCCTAATCTCATGTTTGTTAATTACTATTTGAAATTATTAAGAGTTATTCATTTCATTACTTTGTGTCTCGCAATATTTACAAACTTTTCCAATAAACTAAGCTCCAGGGTCATTGAATTTATGAGAGAACTAGAACTTGAACGGTGTGTAGTGGACACACGAGGAGGATCACGTTCGAGTTAATGACCCGAACGGTCAACAGTATATGGATAGGGTTGGAGACCTAATCCTGGACACAATGTGGATGCGACCCGCTTTGTATTACATACAAACGAGGTGATCTGACTCGTTCATGTGGTTGACATGCGAGTGGGGGCATCCTGTGCAATGAGATTGTACAAGACCAGACCGTGAATTATTAGACCTACGGATGTAACACCGTTGACAGTAAGAACTAATAACTTCGTAGATGACCATTAGTGACTCGACCTAAATCCTGAGCGTGTTATGGACTCCTCATGCGTGGGAAGTCCGTCTTTGACTAGTACGGGTGAGGGTGGTCACAGTTACTCGCCCAATATGCCTATCTTCTCAAGGACAGGACTAAGTAGGGAGCTGGGAACTTAACTACGCGAGATGGAATTCACTCGTTCCCGCCTTTAGGGAAACTAGAGGGGTTGTTCCCTTAAGTGCTGTCTCTAGGGCTTGGACAACGGGCGCCCACCTTCTCACTGGCCCAAGAAGGGTGTTGTGTATGGTTGGACCATCACGATGTGTTGTTCATTAGAGGAGCAGTGGGGACTTAAGGAACAAGAGGTAGACACAGGGGTAAAACGGTAATTTAACCCTGCCGTGTCTACGAACAACCTGTGAAGGGTCGACTCATGGGCATTGGTTATATCAGTGGACACGTAATATTCTGCACTGACGGGAGTGCAACAACGGGCTATAGTGAAGTGTTACCGTAGCTAATGCATGTTGATTAACCGGGTCAAAGAGTTTGATAGGTTAATCTCGGATCATTGGAGCCCGTCATTGTAGGTCCATTAGGTCCCTCGGTTGGCTCAATCTGGGTTAAAAGAAGGGTTAGGGTTTTGGTATGAAATTGAAGTGTTCAATTTCACTTAAAGGGCATTTATGTCATCTATATGAGATATGAATGATATAATATATAGTTTAATGTGAATGAGATTCATAATAAACTATAGGTTAGCCCAATTGTTGAATTAGGGCTAATTGGAGAAATTTATTGAGAGAAATTAAATTGGATGTGATTCAATTTAGTTAATCCACAATTATTGCAAATGTGATTTGCAATATGAGATATGAGATATCTTATATTATATGGCTATGCAAATATGATTTGCATAACCTATGGTTGTGGTAAAATGGTAATAATGTGGAGATTTTAACTCCATGATTATTGCACTATTTAAACCCTTCTTGCAAGAAGGATTGTAACTTCAATCTCTCATTTTTTGGATTCTCACCCAAAAAGAAGAGAACTCTCTCAACTTTTCTCTCAATTCTCCTCCCTCTCCAAAACCAAGAAAAGCCCCACACTTTCCTTCTTCCAAAGGTAGAACAACCGAGAAGGCCGTTGGTGGTGTTCGTTTTGTTCGAGAGAAGCATTCGTTGAGAAGCACGAAGTGTTCGTGACCAAGGAAGGAATCTTGAAGAATTGTCTACAACAAGTAAGTAGATTTCTTCTTGCTGTATTTTCTTCCTTCTTATGCATGTTTAACTTAGATCTAAGTGTTAGATCGTTTTCACAAACTTTAAGTAGCGTAACGATAACTTTGACGATTCGATCGTCTTCCGCTACGCGGGGATTTTCATTCCCTTCAATTGGTATTAGAGACATTTCAATGGTTCTTTGTTATGCACTGATTTTTGTTAAAATAGGTGGATAATTTACCTTATTTCATGAGATGAATGTGGGTTTGCATAATGGATGTTTCAGTTTTTGGCATTTTTTTATTTACATTTTTATGTTGATGAGATCAATGTAAGGGCCCGTTGTTTTTGGGCATTTTGTTGTAAATCGAGTCTGTAAGTCCAAGTCGTTCGTGGCAAGAGTTGCTGTGAAGAAATCAGAGCGGAAACGGGCGAAATTCGACGAAAAACAACAAAGGAGTTTGCTGTTCTGTCGATGGCGTTGAGACGCTGTTCATTGGCGTCTCAACGCTATCCTTGAGGGCGCTGGCTTGGCTGCAGAGCAGCGTTGCAACGCCACGGCGTGGAGCACGCTGATCTCAACGCTGGACGCGGCAGCGTTGCAACGCCACATGCATAGTGGGCAGTTCCAGCTTCAGTTTCGCGACAACATGGGCAAGTGGACATAGTGGGGCAGTTTTTTTTTGTTATTTATTTATTTATTAAATGTAAAATGTATTTTATTTTTTATTTAATTATTTTATTAAATAATATTAATATAATTGTTATATTAATGTTATTTAATTAAATAATTGCCCCTAGGTACCAATAACGGGTCTATTTTTGCTATTTAATTATTTTATGCATGTGATGTATGATTTAATTAAATTTCTATGTGCATAATGTATGTCATGTAGATTTAAAATCCCACCTTAGGTTAAAGATATTCATGCATCATTTATATTATAAGAGTTATAATATATAGTTTGCATGATAGGTTATATTATAAGAGTTATAATATAATTAAATGCATGTTTAATTTAATTAATATAAGTGTTATATTTTTTAGATTAAAGTATGCTCATGCATTTATATTCATGTGATAAATTATATTATGTTATAGTATATAGTTATTCATGTGATGAATGATCAAGCACTATAACATAGAAATGCATGCAACCTAAGTTAATTATTAGTTTTAAAGAGTTTAGAACTTGAATAATTAGACTTAGGTTTTCTTTTTTCTAATAAGATTAGAAATTAGGAAATCAAAGTTTAGTCTATGAATGGAGACTGATTAGTAACTCTGTCTAAGGAAGGTTTTATCTAAGGCTGGGGTATTTAAGTTGACGCTTGCGGAACACTCCTACCTGAAAACCGACCTGGGAGTGAATTCGGTCCGGAGATTCTTAGATTATACTTTTCGTGAGTGCCGCTAATTAAAAGTGTTTTAATTTACTCACATAGACCTAAGTAATAATGTGATTATAAACTTAGTTTAATACCATATAAGAGTTATATTGGTAGACTTAGGTAAATTTTAGCCGGTTTATCTAGGTCAATCCCTATTAAAATTAAACTACTGAGTGGGAGGAAATAAAGTGTATGAGATACATTTGATTTTCCAACCACAAATCTCCGTTAAGTCCGCACCGTGAGATCTATACTCGGCCTCGTGGCGCAAATGGGAGCGTCCCCCTTCGGGTGGCATTTGTATAGGTCAATATCATCGTGGATGGAGAGAGTACTTATAGTGAGTGGGAGCGGGACTTGTGAAAACGGGACCTACAGTCTCTTCTTTAGATTCACACCATGAGACGCCTATGATCTGCCTGCTAGTTTGGCCTGGACCAGACAATCCCTTCGGAGGGCCTGATCATGGGAGTCGGAACACCGTGAATTTCCGAAAGGGATACAGTTTCCTGGTTGGTTTTCCTTCTTGGTTCACCCTTCGGTGGCTATTGTTTGGACGGATGCTTGGAAACTTAAAGATTGAGGGTGACACTCACATAATTCGTTAAGTGTTAATGAATTCGACCAAACAATGGTAATTAGATGCCTAATGGAATAAGAGTTATTCTGGGATTAGGGTCTGATCGAGAAAGTCTCGTCCTAGAGGAGTAGTGTTCTGTTCACCCTTCGGTGGCGGTCATTCTAAACCTTTAGGATATCATTGCAAAATTTTGAATGACCTAGGGATCATTAAACAATTTTTGCTAAAACTTGATTGGATTTTAAAAGTTTTTTGCGAGACTAACACAAAGTTTTCTTAATTTTTCAACTTAAAACATGTCTAGCTCAATCATAGTTCTACTCGCGTCTGATAAACTAGTGGGAGATAATTACCAAACTTGGAAAAATAACATAAACACAATTTTGGTAACTGACAATATTAAGTTCGTGCTCTCTGAGGAGTGTCCTCAAATGTCGGGCTTGACTGCGTCGCGAAGTGTTCGCGATGCATACGATCGATGGATCAGGGCCAATGAAAAGGCCAAGGTCTATATCATTGCCAGCATGTCTGATGTTTTGGCAAAGAAGCATGAGTTGATGGTCACCGCTAAGGAGATCATGGAGTCCTTGCAGGAAATATTTGGACAACAGTCCTTTCAGGTCCGACATGATTCGCTCAAATACGTTTTCAACGCACGGATGAAAGAAGGATCGTCTATCCGTGAACATGTTCTAGACATGATGACCCACTTTAATCTGGATGAGATGAACGGGGCTTCGATCGACGAGTCGATCCAAGTCAGTTTTATTTTGGAGACTCTTCCGAAGTGTTTCCTTCAGTTTCGTAGCAATGCTGTTATGAACAAAATTAGCTACACTCTGACTACACTCCTCAATGAGCTACAGAATTTCCAGTCCTTGATGAGAGTCAAGGCACCAAAATTTGAGGCAAATGTTGCCTACAGGTCTTATCACAGGGGTTCGACCTCTGGGACGAAACCTGTGGCTCCTTCACGACCAAAAGGGAAGAAGAGGATGAAGAGGGGTAAAACTGACCGAGCTGCCGCCCAGAATGGCAAGAAGGTCAAGAAAGTTGTAGAAAAAGGAAAGTGTTTCCACTACAATGGGGGCGGACACTAGAAGAGGAACTGCCCCAAATTCCTAGCCGAGAAGAAGAATCAAGGTAAATGTGATTTACTTGTGACAGAAACCTGTTTAGTGAAGAGTAGTGACTCTGCCTGGATATTGGATTCGGGCGCCACTAACCATGTTTGTTCTTCTCTTCAGGGGATTGATTCCTGGCAGCAGCTGCGAGAGGGTGAGGTGACTCTACGGGTTGGATATGGGGAGATTGTGTCTGTTGCAACGATCGACACGGTTAAGCTATATTTCGGCGGAAAGTACTTATTATTAGATAATTTGTACATTGTACCAAGGTTTACTAGAAACTTTGTTTCCATTTCCTGCGTTATTGAACAATGTATATCTGTTTTTTTTAATCAAATAAAGCGTTTATTTCTTTCAAAGGCAATCTTATTTGTTCAGCTTCACTTGAGCATAATCTGTATGTTTTGAAACCTAATTCGGTCAAAAGTGTTTTGAATACTGAATTGTTTAAAACTGCAGAAACACGAACTAAAAGAGCGAAGTTTCTCCTAAGAAAAATGCCCATCTTTGGCATCTACGGTTAGGCCACATTAATCTCAATAGGATTGAGAAACTAGTGAAGAGTGGACTTCTAAACTAGTTGGAAGAAAACTCTTTACTGGTGTGTGAGTCATGCCTTGAGGGCAAAATGACCAAACGTCCTTTTAGTGGTAAAGGATATAGAGCCAAAGAGCCCATTGAGTTAGTACATTCTGACCTCTGTGGTCCGATGAATGTTAAAACTCGAGGTGGTTATGAATACTTCGTGTCTTTCATAGACGATTACTCGAGGTATGGGTATATTTACCTAATGCACAAGAAGTCTGAAACTCTTGAAAAGTTCAAGGAGTACAAGACTGAGGTTGAGAACCTCTTAGGTAAATCGCTTAAAATACTTTGATCGGATCGAAGTGGAGAGTATATGGACACTGAATTCCAGGACTATATGATAGAACAAGGAATTACGTCCCAACTCTCAAAGACTGCACGCCACGTTGAGAATGGTGTATCGTAGAGGAGAAAAGCAGAACCTCGTTGGACATGGTTCGGCGATGATGAGCTATGCTCGTCTCCCCGATTCTTTTTAGGTTACGCAGTGGAGATCGCGATGCAGTATTTTGAACAACGTTTCGTCGAAGAGTGTTTGTGAAACACCTTTCGAACTCTGGAGTGGACGTAAAGGCAGTTTACATCACTTCGAAATTTGGGGATGGCCGGCCCACGTGTTGGTGTCAAACCTGAAAAAGTTGGAACCCCATTCGAAATTGTGCCTATTTGTAGGTTACCCTAAAGAGACTAGAGGTGGTCTATTTTTCGATCCTAAGGAAAATAGGGTGCTTGTGTCGACAAATGCCACTTTCCTAGAGGAAGACCACGTCAGGGATCATTTACCAAGGAGTAAAATTATGTTAAATGAAATGGACAGTACATCAGCAAGAGTTGCTGATGGGGCTAGTACGTCAACAAGCGTTGTTGATCCTAGCACGTCTTGTCAAATCCGTTCTCAAGAGTTGGGAATGCCTCGACGTAGTGGGAGAGTTGTGAGACAGCCTGATCGCTACATGGGTTTAGCTGAAACCTCAATTGTCGCTCGTGATGATGACTGTGAGGATCCATTGACCTATTATCAGGCAATGGTTGATGTTGACAAAGACGAATGGATTAAAGCTATGGACCAGGAAATGTAGTCTATGTACTTCAATTCTGTATGGGAGCTTGTAGATCAACCGGACGGGGTAAAACCTATTGGTTGCAAATGGATCTACAAGCGTAAACGTGGCGTAGATGGGAAGGTGCAGACCTTCAAAGCTCGACTAGTGGCAAAGGGTTTTACCTAGGTTGAAGGGTTGATTATGAGGAGACATTTTCATCTGTTGCCATGGTAAAGTTGATCAGGATCCTACGAGGTATGGCAGATGGACGTCAAGACAACCTTTCTGAATGGCAAACTTGATGAGACCATCTACATGGACCAGCCCAAAGGGTTCATTGCCCAAGGCCAAGAGCAAAAGGTTTGCCGACTTCATAGGTCCATTTATGGGCTTAAACAAGCTTCGAGGTCTTGGAATATAAGGTTTGATGAGGCGATCAAACCTTATGGCTTTGATCAAAATGTCGACGAGCCTTGTGTCTACAAGAAAATCGTTGACAAAACTGTCGCATTTTTAGTGTTGTATGTGGATGATATTCTTCTCATTAGGAATGAGGAAGAATTTCTTACTGACTTTAAGAAGTGGCTAGCTTCGCAATTCCAAATGAAAGATTTGGGAGAAGCTCAGTATGTTCTAAGTAGCCAGATAGTCCAGAACCGGAAGAACAGAACGGTAGCCTTGTCTCAGGCATCTTATATTGACAAGATGTTGTCTAGATATAAGATGCAGAACTCCAAGAAGGGCTTGCTGCCTTTCAAGCATGGGGTTCACTTGTCTAAGGATCAGTGTCCTAAGACTCCTCAAGATGTTGAGGATATGAGACGGATTCCATATGCTTCAGCTGTAGGGAGCCTGATGTATGCCATGCTGTGTACTAAGCCCGACATCTGTTATGCAGTAGGAATTGTTAGTAGGTATCAGTCCAATCCAAGATTAGATCACTGGACAGGCGTAAATGCAATCCTCAAGTATCTTAGGAGAACGAGCAACTACAGCTTAGTGTATGGCAGTGGGGATTTGATCCTTACGGGATACACGGATTCTGACTTTCATACCGATAAGGATTCTAGGAAATCCACTTCGGGGTCAACCTTCATTCTGAATGGAGGAGCTGTAGTATGGCGAAGCATCAAGCAGGGATGCATCGCCGATTCCACTATGGAAGCGGAGTATGTTGCGGCTTGTGAAGCTGCAAAGGAAGCTGTTTGGCTTAGGAAGTTCATGACCGATTTGGAAGTTGTTCCAAATATGAACTTGCCGATCACACTGTTCTGTGATAACAGTGGTGCAGTAGCTACCTCACGAGAGCCTCGGAGCCATAAGAAAGGCAAAGACATTGAGCGGAAGTATCATCTGATAAGGGAGATTGTGCACCGCGTGGACGTGACAGTCACGCAGATAGCGTCGGAGCACAACGTAGCTGATCCATTTACAAAGCCCCTCACCTGCTAAGGTGTTTGAGGGTCACCTAGAGAGTCCAGGTCTTCGAGGGCTTCCTGACTAGGGCAAGTGGGAGATGTGTAAACGGGTATTCAATGCCCTAGTTTATTTTATTACTTCATTGTAATTTATGTACATTTCATAAATGTATTTTCTCCACTAGCTTAGTCCAAGTGGGAGTTTGTTGGGATTTTTGTCCTAATCTCGTGTTTGTAAATTACTATTTGAAATTAATAAGAGTTATTCATTTCATTACTTTGTGTCTCGCAATATTTACAAACTTTTTCAATAAACTAAGCTCCAGGGTCATTGAATTTATGAGAGAACTAGAACTTGAACGGTGTGTAGCGGACACACGGGGAGGATCACGCTCGAGTTAATGACCCGAACGGTCTCACGATATATGGATAGGGTTGGAGACCTAATCCTCGATACACTGTGGATGCGGCTGCTTTGTATTAGATACAAACGAGGTGATCCGACTCGTTCATGTGGTTGACATGCGAGTGGGGGCATCCTGCAATGAGATTGTACAAGACCGGACCGTGAATTATTAGACCTCTGCGATGTAACACCGCTGACATGAAGGGACTAATAACTTCGTGAGATGACCATAAGTGACTCGACTTTGAATCTCGAGCGTGTTACGGACTCCTGTCATGCGGTCCGTCCTTTGACTAGTACAGTGAGGGTGGTCACGCTTACTCGCCCAATATGCCTATCTTCTCGGGGCCAGAACCAAGTAGGAGCCTGGAAACTTAACTACGCGAGATGGAATTCACTCGTTCTCGCCTTTAGGAAACTAGAGGGGTTGTTCCCTTAAGTCTTCTCTCGTGGCTTGGACAACGGCGCCCACCTTCTCACCGCCCGAGAAGGGTGTTGTGTATGGTTGGACCATCACGATGTGTTGTTCATTAGAGGAGCAGTGGGGACTTAAGGAACAAGAGGTAGACACAGGAGTAAAACGGTAATTTGACCCTGCCGTGTCTACGAACAACCTGTGAAGGGTCGACTCATGGGCATTGGTTATATCAGTGGACACGTAATATTCTGCACTGACGAGAGTGCAGCTACGGGCTATAGTGAAGTGTTACCGTAGCTAATGAATGTTGATTAACCGGGTCAAAGAGTTTGATAGGTTAATCTCGGATCATTGGAGCCCGTCACTGTAGGTCCATTAGGTCCCTCGGTTGGCTCAATCTGGGTTAAAAGAAGGGTTAGAGTTTTGGTATGAAATTGAAGTGTTCAATTTCACTTAAAGAGCATTTATGTCATTTATATGAGATATGAATGATATAATATATAGTTTAATGTGAATGAGATTCATAATAAACTATAGGTTAGCCTAATTGTTGAATTAGGGCTAATTGGAGAAATTTATTAAGAGAAATTAAATTGGATGTGATTCAATTTAATTAATCCACAATTATTGCAAATGTGATTTGCAATATGAGATATGAGATATCTTATATTATATGGTTATGCAAATATGATTTGCATAACCTATGGTTGTGATAAAATAGTAATAATGTGGAGATTTTAACTCCATGATTATTGCACTATTTAAACCCTTCTTGCAAGAAGGATTTTAACTTCAACCTCTCATTTTTTGGATTCTCACCCAAAAAGAAGAGAACTCTCTCAACTTTTCTCTCAATTCTCCTCCCTCTCCAAAACAAAGAAAAGTCCCACCACTTTCCTTCTTCCAAAGGTAGAACAACCCAGAAGGCCGTTGGTGGTGTTCGTTTTGTTCGAGAGAAGCGTTCGTTAAGAAGCACGAAGTGTTCGTGACCAAGGAAGGAATCTTGAAGAATTGTTTACAACAAGTAAGTAGATTTCTTCTTGCTGTATTTTCTTCCTTCTTATGCATGTTTAACTTAGATCTAAGTGTTAGATCGTTTTAACAAACTTTAAATAGCGTAACGATACCTTTGACGATTCGATCGTCTTCCGCTGCGCGGGGATTTTCATTCCCTTCATCAACTTCCCTATCAGGTGGCAATCCTGACAGATCTGCTGGAAAAACATCAAGAAATTCGTTCACAACAAGAACATTTTCTAGTTTTAGCTTTTCCTCCTGCACCTCTACTACATGTGCAAGAAACGTTGTGCAACCTTTCCTCAACAACTTTTCAGTTTTTAATGCTGAAATCAAACTCGTAGGGATAATCTTTCTTTCACCCCTGAAAACCACTTCAACTAATCCTTGTTTCCTCAAAACAACTTCCTTTCTATGGCAATACATGGAAGCATAATGAGTAAATAAGAAATTCATTCCTAAGATTGCATCTCACACCTGCAACTCTAGTGGAAGAAGATCCACTAACATATTGAGACCTTCTACTAAGACCTCACAGTCCCGCAACACTGCATCGACTAGTAAAACATCACCAACTTGAGTGTATATAACTAACCTTTCAAATAAAGGCTCTAGTTTTCTATTCAACTTAGTTAGGAACATACTAGAAACAAAGGAATAAGTAGCACCTGGATCTATTAAAGCACGTGCAAGTACATTACAAATAGAAATCGTACAAGTAATCACATCTAGTGCATCATCCACTTCTTGCTGAGTCATAGCATAGACCTTCCCTGTTGCCTAGGTTTTCCTACAACTCACTTCTGTCTAGCACTGTTGGTGCCGTCTCCTTCAGCTACTGGAACTCTCGGCTGCTCAACTGTCTGGGACCCAACTCCTTGGTCCCTCTGTACGGCTGCCCTCAGCTGTGGACAATGAAGGTAATCGTAGTCCCGCAGCGGAAGCGATTGTGAATCACGCGCTCTTGATTTAGTTACAACGATATAATTCAAGAACATATATAACTAGATTAAGCATATGAACATAATGAACAACAAGATAATTACCTTTGAAGAACCTTTCTTAAAGTGCTCCACTCTCCCACGATCACGATCACGATCACGATCTCAGCAACAGGAACTCCAACGTATGAAGACACAACCACCGGATCTTCTCCGTTGTTCTCTAGGTGAGGGAGGAAGGTGGGTTCCCTTTAGGAGAGGTGAGGTATTTTGAGAGAGATGTGTGCTTTGGAACTCTTCCAACAACACAACAAGAGAGAGCTTGTAATTCCTTAGAATGACTTCACCTAGTTGCATCTCATGCAACCATACATATAGGGGAATGGGATGGAAATGACCATCCTACCCCTCCTTTATTCTCTCTTTAGTATATAGTTTATATATGAATCTAATTTACATTAAAACTATATATTATATAAATTATATCATATATAATTGATATAACACCTCATGTATGAAATTGAACACTTCAATTTCACTCCTAACTTTATACCCTCAATATTAGCATATTGAGCCAACGGAGGGATCTAATGGACCTACAGTTCATGAGCTCCAATGATGTGAAATTAACTGATCAAACTCTTTGATCCAGTTAATCAATATTCATTAACTACAAGTCACTTCACTATAGACTTGTAGCTGCACTCTCCTCACTGTAGATAATATTGTGTCCACTGATATAGTCATTACCCATGAGTCGACCCTTCACAGGTTGTTCGTAATCACAGCTGGGTCAAATTACCGTTTTACCCTTGTGATTACCTCTTTGTTCCTTAAGCACCACTGATCCTCTAATGAACAACAAGTCTAAGGTCCTACCTTAGACTCATACCCTCATAGAGGGCGGGGCCCCGCTTCTTCAAGACTGAGTCGGTTCTTGGGGAACAACCTATCTAATTCCTCAGTAGAGGAATGAGTGAATTCCATCATGCACGGTTAAGTTCCCAGCTACCTATGAGGTTCTGTCCCTGAGAAGGTAGGCTTATTGAGTCGGCTACGGGCCATTCTCACCCATACAAGTCTAAGGACAAACCCCTATAAGTAGGAGTTCTTAACTTGCTCAGGATTCAGGTCGAGCCACTAATGACCATCTATAAATTACTAGTCTTATCCTGTTAACGGTGTTACACTGGTTAGACTAATAATTTGCGATCCAGTCTTGTATGAACTCTTCATACAGGATGCCCCCACTCACATGTCAACTACATGAATGAGTTGGATTACCTCATTTGTACTAATTACAAAGTGAGCCGCATCCATGGTGTTACCAGAATGAGGTTTCCTGCCTTATTCTTATACCATAGACTATTTAGGTTATATTCATGAACTCAACCCAAATAGTGTCCACTACACTGATGTTCAAGATAGAAGTTATAACCTTGGAGCTTAGTTTATTGGATTTATAAAGCAAGACTGTAATTCTATCAAAACAAATAACACTTTATTTAATTGATCAAAATTACACAAGTTTAGGGCATAAATCCCAACATTTTCCCACTTGACCTAAGGCTTGTGGAGTATTAAAACATTACAGTAATGTAAATACAATAAACTAGGGCTTTTAAACCCCTTTGTACAAAATACTCCCACTTGCCCTAGTTGGGAAAGACTTGTAAACCTAGACCTTCTAGGTGACTCTCAAATACTTTAGCCGTGAGAGCCTTTATAAAAGGATCAACAATGTTGTGCTCTGAGGCTATCTTCGTGACAATCACGTCTCCTCTATGCACGATCTCCTGAATGAGATGATACTTTCGCTCTATGTGTTTTCCCCTCTTGTGACTTCGGGGTTCCCTCGAGTTTGCCACTGCACCACTGTTATCGCAATACAGTGTGATGGGAAAAGTCATATTTGGAACAACTTCCTAATTTAGCATGAATTTCCTTAACCAAACGACCTCCTTAGCTGCTTCACAAGCTGCTACATATTCGACCTCCATGGTGGAATCAGCGATGCATCCTTGTTTGACGCTTCGCCATACTACAGCTCCTCCGTTAAAAGTGAATACTGACCCTGATGTAGATTTCCGAGAATCTTTATCAGTTTGAAAGTCAGAATCCGTGTATCCTGTAAGGATAAAATCCTTAGCCCCATACACAAGCATGTAGTTCCTTGTTCTCCGAAGATATAGAGCCAAGGAACCCCTTGAGCTTATACATTCTGACCTCTGTGGTCCGATGAGTGTTAAAGCACGAGGTGGTTCTGAATACTTCGTATCTTTCATAGATGACTATTCGAGGTATGGGTATATTTACCTAATGCATAGGAAGTCTGAAACTCTTGAAAAGTTCACGGAGTACAAGACTGAGGTTGAGAACCTGTTAGGTAAAACCATAAAAACACTTCGATCAAATCGAGGTAGAGAGTATATGGACACAAAATTCCAGGACTATATGATAAAACACGGAATTACGTCTGAACTCTCAGCACCTGGTATGCCACAACAGAATGGTGTCTCGGAGAGGAGAAACAGAACCCTGTTGGACATAGTTCGGTCGATGATGAGCTATGCTCGTCTTTCTGATTCTTTTTGGGGTTACGCAGTGGAGACTGCGGTGTATATTTTGAACAATGTTCCGTCGAAGAGTGTTTGTGAATCACCTTTCGAACTCTGGAATGGCCATAAAGGTAGTTTACACCATTTCAGAATTTGGGGATGCCTGGCCCACGTGTTGGTGTCAAACCCGAAGAAATTGGAACCCTGTTCAAAATTGTGCCTATTCGTAGGCTACCCAAAAGAACCTAGGGGTGGTCTATTTTACGATCTTAAGGAAAATAGGGTGTTTGTGTCAACAAACGCCACTTTCCTTAAGGAAGACCACATCAGCGATCATTTGCCTAGGAGCCAAATCGTGTTAAACGAAATGGACAATACATCAACAAGAGTTGCTGATGGGGCTAGTACGTCAACAAGTGTTGTTGATCCTAACACGTCAAGTCAAGTCCGTTTCCAAGAGTTAGGAATGCCTCGACGTAGTGGGAGGATTGTTAGACAACCTTAACGTTACATGGGTTTAGCTGAAACCCAAGTCGTCACACCTGATGATGACTACGAGGATTCATTGACCTATGATCAGGCAATGGCCGACGTTGACAAGGACGAATGGATTAAAGCTATGGACCAGGAAATGGAGTCGATGTACTTCAATTCTTTCTGGGAGCTTGTGGATCAACCGGATGACGTAAAACCTATAGGTTGTAAATGGATCTACAAGTGTAAACGTGACATAGATGGTAAGGTGCAGACCTTCAAAGCAAGACTAGTGGCAAAAGATTTTACCCAGGTCGAACGGGTTGACTATGAGGAAACCTTTTCACCTGTTGCCATGGTAAAGTCGATCAGGATCCTTCTGGCCAATGCCGCGTATTATGACTACGAGGTATGGCAGATGGATGTTAAGACCGCCTTTCTGGATGGCAACCTTGATGAAACCATCTACATGGACCAACCCAAAGGGTTCATAACCCAAGGCCAAGAGCAAAAAGTTTGCTGGCTTCATAGGTCTATTTATGGACTGAAACAAGCTTCGAGGTCTTGGAATATAAGGTTTGATGAGACAATCAAATCTTATGGCTTTGATCAGAATGTTGACGAGCCTTGTGTCTACAAGAAAATCTTCGACAAAACTGTCGCATTTCTAATATTGTACGTGGATAATATCCTTCTCATTGGGAATGAGGTAGGATTTCTTATTGACGTAAAAAATTGGCTAGCTTCGCAATTTCAAATGAAAGATTTGGGAGAAGCTCAGTGTCACACCCCCTCCCGAACTACCTGCTAACTTAGTCCGGCAGACGGCGTGAAGCCAACAGTCATCGTTCACCTCTCTAACGATACCTGTTGACCCTGCTTTACCTGATAAGCATACTATACTTGTATAAGAAACACTTTAAACATAACACAGCGGAATATTGACAATTATGTAACCTACGTAAGGAGTAACCCTACCTAAGACTCCCTGAAAAACTGAAACGTATGTGAACATCACAACCAAAACATACCCAACCATGGTTTACACAACCACAACCTAGAATGTACACATAAACATAACTTCATAGTCATTCTTCTATACATAAAGACTTTCTATACAACTCCACCCACGTACAACATATCAAACTTGTGAAGCTTCCAAAGTGATTATGGTAGGTTTTTTCGAGCACCTGGGAGCTCGATCTCTACCTGAAAAGTGGAAAAAACACTGAAAGAATGAGCTATGAAGCTCAGTGAGTGACTTGAGTTTAAAAGAAAACTATTAACTCGTAAATCATATCACCTGGCCATCTATGAGCATATGCATCTGTAATCAAACGGTAAAAGTAACTGTGTAATCATAATAGCTTTTCAGGAAAACCTGCAAGTATATCGTTAAAATCTCGTAAGGCATGCAAATGATATAAACTCTTTTTAAAACATGTCACAATCTACGTTGTGTAGGGCACACCCAGTACAACCAACATTTATTCTACGATGTAGTGGGGCCCGCCCAACACTCCCATTGTCTTTGTTGTAGTGGGGCCCGCCCAGCACTCACGACAGCATTGTTGTCACGGAGTACACTCAACGTCAACAACAGAAAATGACCTGTGTGCACACGGTACCATATAGCCTCAGGGTCAATATCTCAGAAAACATCATACAAACATTTGAACATGCCTGCTTATTTCTTTCTTTCATAAAACTCAAGCTTACTCAGCTTGTTCATAAAACTGAAAATCTTTAAATCATACTTGCTAGTACATACTAGCTTGAAATCATTACATTTCCATAAATTTTGACAATCAAGAACATATGCTCATATATAAATTTCATCAAGACATTTAGGCTCACAACGAGCACTAGAAAATATGAATACTCATAAACATGTGGTTCAAGGAAAACTTAAAGCATTGAAATCTTTCATTCTTGCAAAACTTGCATTTCTTAAAGCATTTTTCAAGCATATAGTTCATTTTAGAAGTTCATTTTGTCATTCACAATGTTAGAACTAGAGTCTTTACCCGTACACTCGACCTATTTGCTCTTGGCCTGTCAAACAAACCAAATTCAACCATTAGAACCTCGAGCTCATGCTTTTTAACCTTAAAATTACAAGAAAACACACTTTCAAATTTTCCAGCATTTTCAGATTTTCTAACCTGTTTTCAGACAGCCATAACTTCTTCATTACGTATCCTAAAATAATGTAATTTATACCAAACTCTTCCTTTTTGAACCCTATAAAAATCATATGAAGACATGAAATTGAAATTCCCAACAGATTGGTTTAGAAATACCTCGAAAACTACTTTCCTAAAAACAGACTTCTGTTGTTTCCAGATTCGGATTTCCTGTTGCACAACAAATTTAACCTGATATTTAAAATATCTTCTAGACATTTTCTACTCACGATTTCTTCATTAAAGTTGTAGAAAATTCAATAAGCTTTCGAACCATACAAATTAAAGCTTCTAACTCCAAGTATACAGATCAGAACAACCAAAACATCAGAGGCTTCTCGGATTTGATAGCAAATTTGTCTTCTGCCTTCCTCTTCATAAAACAGCAACTTAAGTTCAGAACTGGCTCAAGCATCCTTCACGAACTTTGTTAAAAAATGAATTAGCTTTCAAGAAAACTAAACCTCAACTCTTAACTCTTCTTGTGGAGCTCGAGATGAACCGAAAACCAGAACAGGGTTGAGTTGATCACCTTGCTGCTATATAATCAAACTTTGAGTTCTCCTCCCTCTCTTCTGCAATTCCAGCTCCAAAATCACCTTCTTTATCTTCCTTTAAGCTTCTCCCACGAAGCCCTTACCTTCCTTTTGATAAATGAAGAAGAAGATCGATGGAAACTTGGTTTTTAAAAAGAAAACTAAGGTGGGGTCCCACCATCCACTTTCCTTTTCCCTTTTTACATTTTTTTCCTTTTCCTTTCTTTTCTTTTCTTTTGTTTTAAAACAAAACCAAAACCAAACATTTCCTTCATTTTCTTTATTTCTTTTGTTTTTTTTCTTTTCTTTCTTGATTTCCAAAGAATGATCTCGGGTTTACAACTTACCTCCCCCTTAAGAAATTTCGTACTCGAAATTTAGCAGTCTTTAAGTGAAATTCGTCGGGTACTTCCTCCTCATTTGGTCCTCTAACTCCCAGGTTGCCTCCTCCACTCCATGATGCCTCCAACGAACCTTCACAAGTGGGAACGTCTTGTTTCTTAAAACTTGTTCTTTCCTGTCGAGGATTTGAACTACATCCTCTACGTAACTCATGTCTTCTTTCAGCTCAACGGGTTGTGCTTGCAGCACATGTGTCGGATCTGGAATATACTTTCTCAACATGGACACATGAAAAACATCATGTACTCGAGATAGTTCTGCTGGCAACTCCAGTTTGTAGGCTGCTGGCCAAACTCGTCCCGTTACTTGATAAGGACCAATATACCTAGGGCTTAGCTTACCCTTTCTTGCCAAAGCGAAGGACACCTCTCCACGGAGATAATTTCAAGAAAACTTGATCTCCGACTTGGAATTCTAAGTCCTTTCGTCGCTTATCTGCACAACTCTTCTGACGGTCTTGAGCTACCTTCAAATTCTTCTTGATTACCTTAATATTATCTGTCGTAACTTGCACCAACTCAGGAACGATTAGCTTCCGCTCTCCTAGTTCATTCCAATATATGAGCGTTCTACACGATCTTGTTCTAGGTATCCAGATTGTCCGGAATCAGAAGAACAAAATGTTGACCATGTCTCAAGCGTCATATATTAACAAGATGTTGTCTAGATATAAGATGCAGAATTCCAAGAAGGGCTTCTTGCCTTTCTTTCAGCCTGGTTTTACTGCCTAAGGATCAGTGTCCTAAGACTCCTCAAGAGGTTGAGGATATGAGACAGATCCCCTATGCTTCAGCTGTAGGGAGCCTCATGTATGGCATGCTGTGTATTAGGCCCGACATCTGTTATGTAGTAGGGATTGTTAGTAGGTATCAATCCAATCAAGGATTAGATCACTGGACAACCGTTAAAGCAATCCTCAAGTATCTTAGGAGAACGAGGAACTACAGCTTAGTGTATGGCAGTGGGGATTTGATCCTTACAGGATACACAGATTCTGACTTTCAGACCGATAAGGATTCTAGGAAATCCACTTCGGGGTCAACCTTCATTCTAAATGGAGGAGCTGTAGTATGGCGAATCATCAAGCAGGGATGCATCGCTGATTCCACTATGGAAGCGGAGTACGTTGCGGCTTGTGAAGTTGCAAAGGAAGCTGTTTGGCTTAGGAAGTTCATGACAGATTTGGAAGTTGTTCCAAATATGAAATTGTCGATCACAATGTTTTGTGACAACAGTGGTGCAGTAGCCAACTCCAGAGAGCCTCAGAGCAATAAGAGAGGCAAACATATTGAGCGGAAGTATCACCTGATACGGGAGATTGTGCACCGCGACAACGTGACAGTCACGCAGATAGTGTTGGAGCACAACGTAGCTGATCCATTTACAAAGCTTCTCACGGCTAAGGTGTTTGAGGGTCACCTAGAGAGTCTAGGTCTTCGAGTACTTCTTGACTAGGGCAAGTGGGAGATATGTAAACGGGTATTCAATGCCCTAGTTTATTGTATTACTTCATTGTAATTTATGTACATTTCAGAAATGTATTTGCTCCACTAGCTTAGTTCAAGTGGGATTTTGTTGGGATGTTTGTCCTAATCTCATTTTGTTTGTAAATTTACATTTGAAATTAATAAAGGTTATTTATTCCATCATTTTGTGTCTCGCATTTATTACAAACTTTGTCTAATAAACTAAGCTCTAGGGTCATTGAATATATGAGAGAACTAGAACTTGAACGGTGTGTAGTGGACACACAGGGAGGATCACGTTCGAGTAAATGACCCGAACGGTCTACAGTATATGGATGAGGTTGGAGACCTAATCCTGGATACGCTGTGGATGCGACCCGCTTTGTATTAAGATACGAACGAGGTGATCTGACTCGTTCATGTGGTTGACATGCGAGTGGGGGCATCCTATACAATGAGATTGTATAAGACCGGACTGTGAATTATCAGGCCTACTGATGTAACACCGTTAATAGTATGGACTAATAACTTCGTAGATGATCATTAGTGACTCGACCTGAATCCTGAGCATGTTACGGACTCCTGTCTGCGGGGGTCTGTCCTTTGACTAGTATGGGTGAGGGTGGTCAAAGTTACTCACCCAATATGCCTATCTTCTCAGGGACAGGACCAAGTAGGGAGCTAGGAACTTAACTACGCGAGATGGAATTCACTCGTTCCCGCCTTTAGGGAAACTAGAGGGGTTGTTCCCTTAAGTGCTGTCTCTAGGGCATGGACAACGGGCTTCCACCCTCTCACTTGCACGAGAGGGTTGCTGTATATGGTTGGACCATTACAACGTTGTTGTTCATTAGAGGAGCAGTGGGGACTTAAGGAGCAAGAAGTAGACACAGGGGTGAAACGATAATTTGACCCAGCAGTGTCTACGAACAACCTGTGAAGGGTCGACTCATGGGCATTGGTTATATCAATGGACACAACTTGTCCTACAGTGATGGGAGTGCAGCTACGAGCTTTAGTGGAGTGTTACCGTAGCTAATGAATGTTGATTAACCGGGTCAAAGAGTTAGACAGGTTAATTTCGGATCATTGGAGCTCGTCATTGTAGGTCCATAAGGTCCCTCGGTTGGCTTAAACTGGATTAAAAAAAGGTTTATAATTTTGGTGTGAATTGAAGTGTTCAAATACACTATAGGATATTTATGTCATTTATATGAGATATGAATGATATAATATATAGTTTAATGTGAATGAGATTCATAATAAACCATAGGTTAGCCTAATTGTTGAATTAGGGCTAATTTGGAGAAATTAGATTGAGAGATATTAAATTGGATGTGATTCAATTTAAAAATCCACAATAATGTAAATGTGATTTGTTAAATGAGATTCGAGATATCTTATAATATGTGGTTATACAAATATGATTTGCATAACCTATAGTTGTGGTACAATGGTAAATAGGTGGAGATTTCAACTCCACCTATCACCATTATATGAACCCCTTTGTAAGAAGAGTTCATAATCCTTATGCTCATTTTTGGAATTCTCACAAAAAAAGAAGCTTTAACTTCTCTCTCAAATCCTCTCTCATTTTCTCTTCCCAAAGCAAAAGGAAGGATCCCACAATCCTCCTTCTTCCAAAAGTAGAACAACCGTCTAACCTTGTGGAGGTGTTCGATCGGTGTTCGTGTGAAGAGATCGAGGTTGTTGAGATCGAGGAGAGCACGAAGACTTCATGAATGGAAAGGAAACTTTGAAGATCGTCTTCAACAAGTAAGTACCTTGAACTTGTTGTTTTTTCCTTTCATAGATTGCATGTTTAGCCTTAACTATTTGATAGCTTAATTTTAACAAAGTTGAGTTGCACAATAAAACCACGATGATTCGATCGTCTTCCGCTGCGCTAGGATTCTAATTTCCATCACATTCAGTTTACAAAACCACGAGTTTAAGGACATAAAACCCAACAATTCTAAAGTTTTATATTACTTCGATTGCGTGTGCTTGCATGTAGCGTTATCAGAAATCAACACCCCATGCCCAACAACAACAAAAAGTAATGTCTCCCTAGCATTATTCCAAGTACATCTATTGAGAGTTTGGTGAAGGAAAATGTTGGGATTTTTGTCCTAATCTCGTGTTTGTAATATATTGTTTGAAATTAATAAGAGTTATTCATTTCATCACTTTGTGTCTCGCAATATTCATAAACTTTTCCAATAAACTAAGCTCCAGGGTCATTGAATTTATGAGAGAACTAGAGCTTGAACGCTGTGTAGTGGACACACAGGGAGGATCACGTTCGAGTTAATGACCCGAACGGTCTACAGTATATGGATAGGGATGGAGACCTAATCCTGGATACACTGTGGATGCGACCCGCTTTGTATTAGATACAAACGAGGTGATCTGACTCGTTCATGTAGTTGACATGCGAGTGGGGGCATCCTGTGCATTGAGATTGTATAAGACCGTCATCGTGATTTATTAGACCTCACGATGTAACACCGCTGACAAAAGAGACTAATAACCGTAGATGACAATTAGTGACTCGACACAAATCCCGAGCGTGTTACGGACTCCCATCTGCGAGGTCCGTTTCTTTCACTAAATACGGGTGACGGTGGTCACGATTACTCGCCCAATTTGCCTATCTTCTCGTGACGAGAACCAAGTAGCGGTGGGAACTTAACTACGCGAGATGGAATTCACTTGTTCCCGCCTTTAGGGAAACTAGAGGGTTGTTCCTTAAGTGCTATCTCCGTGGCTTGGACAACGCGCCCACCTTCTCACCGCCCAAGAAGGGTGTTATGTATGGTTGGACCATCACAATATGTTGTTCATTAGAGGAGCAAAGTGGGGACTTAAGGAACAAGAGGTAGACGCAGGGGTAAAACGGTAATTTGACCCGGTAGTGTCTCACGAGCAACTTTGTGAAGGGTCGACTCATGGGTATTGGTTATATCGGTGGACACGTAATATTCTCAGACCGACGGGAGTGCAACTACGGGCTATAGTGGAGTGTTACCGTAGCTAATGAATGTTGGTTAACCGGGTCAAAGAGTTTGACAGTTAATCTCGGATCATTGGAGCCCGTCCACCGTAGGTCCATTAGGTCCTCGGTTGGCTCAATCTGGTTAAAAGAAGGGTTAATGTTTTGGTATGAAATTGAAGTGTTCAATTTCACTTTAAGGACATTTATGTCATTTATTTGAGATATGAATGATATAATATATAGTTTAATGTGAATGAGATTCATAATAAACTATAGGTTAGCCTAATTGTTGAATTAGGGCTAATTGGAGAAATTGATTGAGAGAAATTAAATTGGATGTGATTCAATTTAATTAATCCTAATTATTGCAAATGAGATTTGCAATATGAGATATGAGATATCTTATATTATATGGTTATGCAAATGAGATTTGCATAACCTATGGTTGTGGTAAAGTGGTAATTATGTGGAGATTTTAACTCCATCAATTCCACTATATAAACCCTTCTTGCAAGAAGGATGTAAGTTTAATCTCTCATTTTTTGATTTTTCATCAAAGAAGAGAAGAGGAATTCTCTCAATTCTCTCTCAATTCTCCTCCCTCTCCAAAACACAAAAGATCCCACCATCTTCCTTTCTCCAAAAGAGAACAACCGAGAAGGCTTTTTTTCGTTGTGTTCGAGTTCCTTTTGTGCGAGTGTTCGTTGAGTTCGAGGAGCACGAAGAGTTAGTGATTTGAAGAAGAAATTTTGAAGAAAGTCTACAACAAGTAAGTAAGAACTCATCTTGCTGTAATTTTCTTCTTCTTTGAGCATGTTTAGCCTAGGTCTAATTGTTAGATCAATTTTAATAAAATCGTGTTGCATATTGATACCTCGATGATTCAATCGTCTTCCGCTGCGCGGGATTCTCATTCCCTTCAATTGGTATCAGAGTCATTTCGATGGTTCTTCAATTATGCACTGTTTTGTTAAAATTAGGTGGGTATTTTGCCATAATGTTGATGAGATCAATGTAAGGGCCCGTTGTTTTTGGGCATTTTTGTTGTAAATCGAGTCTGTAAGTCCAGGTCATTCGTGGCAAGAGTTGCTGTGAAGAAATCGGAGCGGAAACAGGCAAAAATTCGATGAAGAACAACAAAGTGTTTGTTGTTACATGCCGATGACGTTGAGACGCGCCGCCCAACGGCGCCTCAACGCCGTTCTTCTTGCGCGAAGGCCTCGCGCAGAGCACGGCGTTAACGCGCGCGTTGGCGTTGAGAACGCAACTCTTCGGCCCGGAGGCGACAACGTTGCACCACGCTTCACGCGTTACAGCGTTGCATGCATGCGTTGAGGAGCGGTTCCAGCTTCAGTTTCGCGAGTCGTGGGATGTTTTTGGTTGAGTGGGGCGGTTATTTTCGGTTTATTTAATTAATTTTATTTATAAAATGTATTTTATTTATTTTTTAATTATTTTATTAAATAATATTAATATAATTGTTATATTAATGTTATTTAATTAAATAATTGCCCCTAGGTGCCAAAAATCGGTCTATTTTTGCTATTTAATTATTTTATGCATGAGATGTATATTTTAATTAATTTCTATGTGCATAATGTATGTCATATAGATTTAAAATCCCATCTTAGGTTAAACATTTCATGCATCATTTATATTATAAGAGTTATAATATATAGTATGCATGATAGGATTATATTATAAGAGTTATAATATAATGTTTGCATGTTTTAATTTATTTAAATATAAGTGTTATATTTTTAAATTAAAAGCATTCTCATGCATTTAATTCATGTGATGAATTATATTATGTTATAGTATATAGTATTATTCATGTGATGGATGATCAAGCACTATAACATAGAAATGCATGCAAGCTAAGTTAATTATTAGTTTTAAAGTGTTTAGAACTTGAATAATTAGACTTAGGTTTTCTAATTTTCTAATATGATTAGAAATTTAGGAAATCAAATATAACCTTTGAATGGAGATTGATTAGTAATTCTGTCTAAGAAAGGTTTTGTCTAAAAATTTCAGTATTTTTAAGTTGACGCTTTCATGAACACCCTGCACTCGGAAACCGACCTGGGAGTGAATTCGGTCCGGAGATTCTTAGGTTATATTCTCATGAGTGCTGTTAATTAAATGTTAATTAATTTACTCACTTAGACATAAGTTAATAATGTGATTATAAACTTAGGTTAATACCATATAAGAGTTATATTGGTAGACTTAGGTAAATTTTATGAGATACATTTGAAAATCAAAGTGCTGAGTGGGAGGAAATAAAGTGTATGAGATACATTTGAATTTCCAACCACAAATCTCCTTTAAGTCCGCACCGTGAGATCTATACTCGGCCTTGTGGCGCAAATGGGAGCGTCCCCTTCGAATGGCATTTTGTATAGATCAATATCATCGTGGATGGAGAGAGTACTTATAGTGAGTGGGAGCGGGACTTGTGAAAACGAGACCCACGGCCTCTCTTCTTTCGATTCACACCGTGAGACGCCTATGATGATTTGCTGCTAGTTTGGCTCGGACCGGACAATCCCCTTCCGGGCTTGATCATGGGAGTCGGAACACCGTGAATTTCTGAAAGGGATACAGTTTCCTGGTTGGTTTTCCTTCTTGGTTCACCCTTCGGTGGCTATTGTTTGGACGGATGCTTGGAAACTTAAAGATTGAGGATGACACTCACAGAATTTGTTAAGTGTTAACGAATTCGACCGAACAATGGTAATTGGGCGCCTAATGGAATAAGAGTTATTCGGGATTAGGGTCCGATCGAGAAAGTCTCGTCCCCAGAGGAGAAGTGTTCTGCTCACCCTTCCTGTGGCGGTCATTCTAAACCTTTAGGGTATCATTGCAAAATTTTGAATGACCTAGGGATCATGAAACAATTTTTGCTAAAACTTGATTGGATTTTTAAAAGTTTTTTGCGAGACTAATACAAAGGTTTTTCTTATTTTTCAGCTAAAAATGTCTAGCGCAATAATAGCTTTACTCGCTTCGGATAAGTTAGTGGGAGATAATTACCAAAGTTTGAAAAACAACATTAATACAATTTTGGTACAAGACGACATAAAGTTCGTGCTATCTGAGGAGTGTCCTCAGATGCCGGGCTCCACCGCGTCGCTGAAGTGTTAAGTGACACGTCACGATCACCGGATCGGGGCCAATGAAAAGGCCAAGGTCTACATAATTGCCGCATGTCCGATGTCTTGGCAAAGAAGCATGAGTGAAAGGTTTCGCTAAGGAGATCATGGAGTCCTTGCGAGAAATGTTTGGGCAAAGAAATTTTTCAGTCCGGCATGACTCGCTCAAATACGTTTTCAACGCACGGATGAAAGAGGGGTCGTATGTCCGTGAACATGTTCTAGACATGATGACCCACTTCCATCTGGCCGAGATGAACGGGGCTTCGATCGACGAGTCGAGCCAGGTCAATTTTATTTTGGAGACTCTTCCGAAGAGTTTCCTTCATTTTAAATAGCAATGTTTGTTATGAACAAAATTAGCTACACTCGACTACCCTCCTCAATGAGCTACAGAATTTCCAATCCTTGAACAGGTCACGGACTGCGAGGCAAATGTTGCCTACTGTGTCTTATCACGGGGTTTTGACCTCCGGGGCGAAACTCTGTTGCTCCTTCACGCCCAAAAAGAGAAGAAGAGGATGAAGAGGGTAAAACCGACCGTCTTTGCCGCCCCCCACAAGGGCAAGAAGGTCAAGGAGGTTGCAGAGAGAAGGAAAGTGTTTCCACCGCAAATGATGGGGCGTCCACCGAAAGAGAAACTGTCCCAAATTCTGGCCGAGAGGAAGAATCAAGGTAAATGTGATTTACTTGTGACTGAAACATGTTTAGTGGAGAGTAGTGACTCAGCCTGGATATTGGATTTGGGCGCCACTAACCACGTTTGTTCTTCTTTTCAGGGGATTGATTCCTGGCAGCCGCTGCGAGAGGGTGAGGTGACTCTACGAGTTGGATCCGGGGAGCTTGTCTCTGCTGCAACGATCGACACGGTGAAGCTGCATTTTGGCGGGAAGTACTTATTGTTGGACAATCTGTACATAGTTCCAGGGTTTACTAGAAACCTTGTTTCAATTTCCTGCTTAATAGAACATTGTATTTCCGTTTCTTTTGAATTGAATAAAGCGTTTATTTCTTTCAAAGGGAAAGTTATTTGTTCAGCTTCACTTGAAAATAATTTGTATGTTTTGAAACCTAATTCGATCAAAAGTGTTTTGAATACTGAATTGTTTAAAACTGCAGAAACACGAACTAAGAAAGCAAAAGTTTCTCCAAAAGAAAATGTCCAACTTTGGCATCTTCGGTTAGGCCACATTAATCTCAATAGGATTGAGAAACTAGTGAAGAGTGGACTTCTAAACGAGTTGGAAGAAAACTCTTTGCCGGTGTGTGAGTCATACCTTGAGGGCAAAATGACCAAACGTCCTTTTAGTGGAAAAGGATATAGAGCCAAAGAGCCTCTTGAGTTAGTACATTCTGATCTCTGTGGTCCGATGAATGTTAAAGCTCGGGGCGGTTATGAGTATTTCGTGTCTTTCATAGACGATTACTCCAGATATGGGTATATTTACCTAATGCACAAGAAGTCTGAAACTCTTGAAAAGTTCAAGGAGTACAAGACTGAGGTTGAGAACCTCTTAGGTAAATCGCTTAAAACACTTCGATTGGATCGAGGTGGAGAGTACATGGACACTGAATTCCAGGACTATATGATAGAACATGGAATTACGTCCCAACTCTCAGCGCCTGGTATGCCACAGCAGAATGGTGTATCGGAAAGGAGAAACAGAACCTTGTTGGACATGGTTCGGTCGATGATGAGCTATGCTCATCTCCCAGATTCTTTTTGGGGGTACGCAGTGGAGACTGCGGTTTAAATTTTGAACAACGTTCCGTCGAAGAGTGTTTGTGAAACACCTTTCGAGCTCTGGAGTTGACGTAAAGGCGCTTTACATCACTTGAGATTTGGGGATGCCCGACCCATGTGTTGGTGTCAAACCCAAAAAGTTGGAACCCCGTTCGAAATTGTGCCTATTCGTAGGTTACTCTAAAGAGATTAGGGGTGGTCTATTTTACGATCCTAGGGAAAATAGGGTGCTTGTGTCGACAAACGCCACTATCCTAGAGGAAGACCACGTCAGGGATCATTTACCAAGGACAAAACATGCTTCAATACATTGTAATAAAATCATAACAAGCAAATCAAATCCTAACTACAATGTTTAGCTACTCTAAATCACATGAAAATCAAACTAAACAAGTAGAAAACGTCTTAGAACGCTATTACAAATTGAAAGAAAAGGAAATTAAACTTAGGTGTCGATGCCGGTCCTTCGTCTCCGAGCTCCCGTCTTCGATCTCGAACCTCCACGAATGCTTTGGCCCTCAAAAACGCTCTTTTCTCTCTTCTTACAAAGTGTATTTCGAAATTAGGGTAAAACTCTACCAAATTCGGCTCCCCTGTAATGAAATCATAATGATATATTTATAGAAGGAATAGGTGCAGCGTTGCAACGCTGTACCCTAGGCGGCTGGCAGATATGGAAATAATCAATGGCGCTGTTAACGCCGAGGACAAAGCGTTAACGCCGCTTACCCTAAGCGCGCCTCCCTTATCGATCTGGCGTTGCGACGCTGCAAGGCAGCGTTGCAACGCCCTTTGTGCGGCTTCTCACGCGTGCATTTCTATCGAGATAGCGTTGCAATGCCCTAAGGCAGCGTTGCAACGCTATCGCCTGTAGTCTTCAATACAACTTTACAGCACGCTCGGCGTTGCAACGCTATGAACAGCGTTGCAACGCCATCACTTCGGGTCATCATGCTTGGATTGATCCTTTCTCTTTCAATTGGTATTATTTTTAGCTCCAAATAGCCTTCTTTTGATCCCGAGTGATCCAATTTGTCTCCAATAGCTCTGTTTACGCTCTTATCCTGAAATTGAATGAATTAAACATGTAAAAGCCCTGAAATCATCATAAAACTAACAATTATTAAGCCTAAGGATAGCACATTTTGTGTGCTATCAAACACCCTCAAACTTAAACTTTTACTAGTTCCGAGCAAAAATAGAATTAAACATCAGATTGTTCTTAAACATACATTTGATTCAAGCCTCAAAAATTTAAGAAAAAATCTGGTAATCACGAGAAACACTCAAACATAACACTTCAGCAAGCGATCTAAAATTTTTCCTAAGTGCTCCTACGTGTGTGTGTGATTAGCCTATGTTCCCTTCATTTTTACTATGCCCGGATCAACTTTATTAGGCTCTCCATTCAACTTCCCCCTACACTGGTCTTAATTACTAATCCTTGAGTCTCCCTACATTCAAGAATTAAATAACTCTACTTAATACGTAATCACTTTTTTTCCATTTTTTCTATTTTCTTCTTTTTTTTTTGTGCAAGGATACTATCTTTCACGCATCCACTGCAGGGACCCTTACCAAGAGCACTCGCTCAATGAGTGGCCTAACTGATCACAGTGAAGGTAGCTCTTTTTGCCCTCACGATTTTTTTCTTTAGCAAACAAAAAAAAAAAATAAACTATTTCACATAGTGTACAGATCATGCACTTCATATTGTTATTCACCATATCCTGCAGTTTAACTCTCAAATCAGTTCTCAGACCTATCGAGGTGACATCAAACTTCTAAACCTAATAACTTTGTTCTAAGCATTTCAAAACTACTGGAACACAGGCTATGTGCATAATCGTGCAAGAAAAACTCAAGAAAAATTTTAAATTAACTCGAATTCATATCATGCTCTCAAGTTTCAGCAGAATCACAAGAATTTTTCAATTAAATCTCATCCTAGGCCATCCTAATCATACTTATGCAAAAGATCAATCAGCAATTCAAGCGCATACTCAGGACAGTCACAACAGTTAAACAACATCCCACCCCCAAACTTAAACCAAACATTGTCCCCAATGTTTGCAGAAAATAAACACAAATTAAGTATAAGGGTAAGAGTGAACAATACTGTCCTGAGTTATGGAGATCTTTGTGAGTTCCTTGGATAGCCAAAGCATGTGTGTTGGAATTCCTCAGAACGGGAGCATGGATTTCAACGAAGACAGGCATCCTCACAACCTACAAAGCAAACAACACTAGTAAATAAACAACAACTAGTACATAAACTAAGGATTGAAAAACAACTAAAGCAAGAAAACAAAAATGTAAAGCTTGGGTTGCCTCCCAAGAAGCGCTTTCTTTAACGTCTTTAGCTAGACTATACTCCCTAAAGATTGGCGTCAAGGTACGTAGAACTGCTCATATTTCTTCGGGCCCTTCTTGCTTGAATCTATATAGCCTTCTAAGTCTAAAAGGCTATCTTGTTTCTCTTGGGCACCTAAAAGAAAATTATTTTTGGTATTTTGTGTGATGAAATGAAAGAACAAAAATCAAAACAAGACTCGTGAGTATATGACAAATGATTATCAAGATTAAAAGAAATTTCTGGAGATAAAAGTGGAAAGGGCTTTTCAGCCTTGAACTCCATCACCTGAATTTCCTCCATAGAAGTGATTGTATTACTATTGTCTACCTCACAAACCTGTTTCTGGTGTGTCTCAGTCTCCTTCAACCCATCCTCACTGTCGTACGAATAAGTCCTCCTTGGTGGCATCTCCTCAGTGGTAAGGATAAGAAATTGTTCCTGTAAGGCCTTAAGGGAAATTTCTAGTTGATTAAGTTAATGAACTCTTTCCTGTACTATTTCCCAAAGTCCTACCACTTGAGCTTCTAACCTATTCAACCGTTCTAATTCAGTATGAACCAAACTTTTAATTTTCAATTGTAAGTATATTCTATTAACTCGTCCACAAGAGAAGATTTTTTATTAGGTTGGTCAAGGTACGAAGAATTATGATTCCAAGTGCCTAAATATCTACCATCATATGAATTGTCATAAATGTCAGATACAGAATGATAAAAATTAGACACATGGTATTCAGAAAAATCATGATGCACAAAACTAGAATCCTGAGAGGGACAATAGAATGGTGGAAACTCAAAATTATGCAAAGTCATATTTGAAAAATCAGTAATTTAACAACAAGACTTCACACAATATCAACACAACAAAAACAGGGAACAAAGACTCAAAAACACACAAAACTAAAATAAAACAAATAAACAAACACACAAAAACAAATAAGGAAAGTCAAACAAACAACTTTAGTCTATAATTTCAAATTTTCTCCTAATATTAATTAATCTAAATAATCGCCATTCCCCGGCAACGGCGCCAAAAACTTGTTGCGTAAAATTATATTGCAATACCGCAGTGTACGGGTCAAGTTTTAGTATAGTGATTTATGAGTCCAAGTATCGTCCTCGGGAATGGGTTTCTAGATTAATTAATTACTAAGGTACTAATTCTCAATTTCAGTTAAAGAAACATAACATGGATAGTTGGTTGAAGTAAATACGAACAAACAAACAAACATGTGGAGACACGAATTGATAGAGTTATGGGAAGTGATTTTACAAATTAAAGACCTAACTAACACATGCATTGAACCAATGAGATGAAATTATAAACAAGAAGTAAAATACTCAAGAAAATCTCTCGATTCTTAGTGAGCCTCACACATGCAATAAACTTCATAGTCTCCATATGAACCTACGACATGCATGGCATTAAACAACTTCTTTATGTGTTTCCCTAAGATTTCTAAGTCATTCTCATGCCAGAATTCTAAGGCTTTTGACAATTTTGCTCTAATTCAAGCTTTATCTCTCGAGTCCACTTAAATCAACAAATTAAGAAGTCAAGAACTAATTATCAAAAATAAGAACAAAACATGCTTCAATACATTGTAATAAAGTCATAACAAGCAAATCAAATCCTAACTACAATGTTTAGCTACTCTAAATCACATGAAAATCAAATTAAACAAGTAGAAAACATCTTAGAACGCTATTACAAATTAAAAGAAAAGGAAATTAAACTTAGGTGTTGATGCCGGTCCTTCGTCTCCGAGCTCCCGTCTTCAATCTGAATGCTTTGGTCACCAAAAACGCTTTTTTCTCTCTACTTACAAAGTGTATTTCGAAATTAGGGCAAAACTCTACCAAATTCGGCTCCCCTGTAATGAAATCATAATGATATATTTATAGAAGGAATAGGTGCAGCGTTGCAACGCTAGGGACAGCGTTGCAACGCTGTCCCCTAGGCGGCTGGCAGATATGGAAATAATCGATGACCTTGCAACACTGAGGACAACGTTGCAACGCCGCTACCCTAAGCGCGCGCCCCTTATCGATCTGGCGTTGCGACGCTGCAAGGCAGCGTTGAAACGCCCTTTGTGCGGCTTCTCACGCGTGCGTTTCTATCGAGATAGCGTTGCAACGCCCTAAGGCGCGGCGTTAACGCGCTATCGCTCTGTAGTCTTCAATACAACTTTACAGCACGCTCGGCGTTGCAACGCTATGAACAGCGTTGCAACGCCATCCCTTCGGGTCATCATGCTTGGATTGATCCTTTCTCTTCCAATTGGTATTATTTTTAGCTCCAAATAGCCTTCTTTTGATCTCGAGTGATCCAATTTGTCTCCAATAGCTCTGTTTACGCTCTTATTCTGAAATTGAATGAATTAAACATGTAAAAGCCCTGAAATCATCATAAAACTTACAATTATTAAGCCTAAGGGTAGCACATTTTGTGTGCTATCAAACACCCCCAAACTTAAACTTTTGCTAGTTCCGAGCAAAAACAGAATTAAACATCAGATTGTTCTTAAACATACATTTGATTCATGTGAATGAGATTCATAATAAACTATAGGTTAGCTTAATTGTTGAATTAGGGCTAATTGGAGAATTTAATTGAGAGCAATTAAATTGGATGTGATTAAATTTAATTAATCCACAATTAATGCAAATGAGATTTGCAATATGAGATATGAGATATCTTATATTATGTGGTTATGCAAATGAGATTTGCATAACCTATGGTTGTGGTAATGTGGTAATAATGTGGAGATTTTAACTCCATCATTCCACTATTTAAACCCTTTGCAAGAAGGGATTTGTGAACCATTCTCTCATTTTTTGATTTTCATCACATAAGTGAAGAAGAATTCTCTCTATTCTCTCTCAATTCTCCTCCCTCTCCAAAACTCCAAAAGTTCCCACAAACTTTCCTTTTCCAAAAGAGAACAACCGATACTCCAAGTGGTGGTGTTCGAGTTCCGTTCGTGGGAAGAGTTCGTTGAGATCGAGAAGCACGAAGAGTTCGTGATTTGAGGAAGAAACTTTGAAGAAAGTCTTCAACAAGTAATATGCATAAAAAATGAATTTTATTGGAAAAGAAATATTGATATGAAACCCAATATCCATTACTTTTGCAAATATCCCTAACATACATTTGGCAAATGGTAATATATATTGTAATTTTATAATTGATCACATAATTGAGTTTTAAAATTGTAGACAAATGTGTTTGTATTTGATTTGTTGTGAAAGAAAAGTAAGGAAAAAAAGTCACAAAAAAATCAGACCTTTCACTTTACATAAGATAAAAATGATTTTTAGGGGAGAAGAAAAATTGATATCAATCTCAATATCTAGTACTGTTCTAAATATCCCATACATCTTGCAAATTGTAATATAGATTGTAAATTTATAATTGATCTCATAATGAAGTTTTGAAATTGTAGACAAATATGTTTGCAATTGATTTAGTGGAAACAAAAAAAGTTAAAAAAAAAAGTCACAAAAAATCAGACTTATTCACTTTACAAAAAACTGCACCATATACCCCTGACATAATAACTCAACTCTACAAACCAAACACTGACTTCCTGACTCAACTCAACTCAACTCTGCAAACCAAATACTGATTTCCAGAACTCACTAACAAAACAACTCTGCACAACTCAAGCCAACTTTGCGATCCAAACACCCTTTAAATCGATTTGGTTTCTAAGTGTACTTCATCCTAACTCGATTTCGTTTGGCCAACCATTTTGTAGCTGCCTTCTCTTGATTTTTGGGAAGAATAGGGAGAGCTAATTTCTTAAAAACTACATTAGCTTCAAGTTAGGGTTAGTAGCTAGCTAAGTGGAGAGACAAAGGATAATCACTCACCTAATGCACGTATCTCGTGATCATTGAACTACATGTATACTCAAAATATAGTGTAATCAAATGCATGATTCGCCTCTAACTGAACCTTACTTAACATTATTACTCTTAATCCTTTTTTTTTATAAGTTTTCTATTAATTCCTCTGTGTCAATATTGTTATCGCATTTATTTTTATTCCAGCATCTTTAAGTTTATGTTGTTCCATTCCCCTGATAATTTATGTGGTTACCATTTTAGTTTTCTGTGAGTTAATTTTGGGTAATTTAGGGGATTACTAATCTCTGTGGATACGATAATTTACTTGCTGCTAGCTGCATTTATATGTGTATACTTGCATGTAAACAACACTCAAAGCTGAAATATACATATTACTGTAGCAACGAAGTGTCAAGTTTTTGGCGCCATTATTTTTTGGGACTAGTTTCAATTTTCTTTTTTTATCTGAATTAATTCTTAGTAAATTGGTGCTTCATTAAAGCTGATTTTGTTGTTTGGTTTTTATTTTAGGTGTTCGTAGTGGTGTATGAACGAATTTCTTGACTTGAAATTTCGACTTGATCCTAGATAATATTTAATTTGAGGAGACGAATTCAGAGAGCTAATCAAAGAACTAGGCAAAATTAGATGGAGAGATAAGATCCATTTGAAGGGAATGAAAATCCCGCAACGGAAAAATGATTGAATCGTCGTGGGTTCGTTGTGAAAAATATTTTCTCAAAATTGTTTCTATCCTATAGAAACTAGGCTAAACATGCAACAGAAGGAAAAATCAGTAAGGAATTACTTACTTGTTGAAGAACCGTTCTTCGCGATTTCCTTCTCCGGTCACAAACACTTCGCGATCTCGATCTCAACTATCACGATCTCAACGAACCTCAAGCAATTCGGACACCTCCGAAAGGGCTTCTCGGTTGTTCTCCTTAGGTAGAAGGAAAGTTATGGGACTCCTTTGGTGAAAGGGAGGAGAGGATTTGAGAGAGAAAAGTTGAGAGAATTTGTGTGTTGTTTTTGGTGAGATTCCAAAAAATGACACAATGCTTACCAAAAGCCTTCTTGCAAAGGCTTTAAATAATGGTGATAGGTGGAGTTGAAATCTCCACCTATTTACCATTTTACCACAACTATAGGTTATGAAAATCATATTTGCATAACCACATATAATTAGATATCTCATATCTCATTATACAAATCACATTTGTATAATTGTGGATTTTAAATTGAATCACATTCAATTTAATTTCTCTCAATTCAATTTCTCCAAATTAGCCTAATTAAGCAATTAGGCTAACCTATAGTTTATTATGAATCTCATTCACATTAAACTATATAATATGTCAATCATATCTCATATAAATGACATAAATACCCTTTTAATTAATTTGAACACTTCAAATCCACATCAAACAATAAACCCTCTATGTATCCAGTTTGAGCCAACCGAAGGACCTAATGGACCTACAGGTGACGAGCTCCGATGATCCGAGACTAACCTATCAAACTCTTTGACCCGGTTAATCAACATTCATTAGCTAGGGTAACACTCCACTAAAGCCCGTAGCTGCACTCCCATCACTGTAGGACAAGTTGTGTCCATTGATATAACAAATGCCCATGAGTCAACCCTTCACAGGTTGTTCGTAGACACTGCTGGGTCAAATTACCGTTTTACCCCTATGTCTACTTCTTGCTCCTTAAGTCCCCACTGATCCTCTAATGAACAACAACGTTGTATGGTCCAACCATAAACAACACCCCTCTCGGGCCAGTGAGAGGGTGGGCGGCCGTTGTCCAAGCCCTGGAAACAACACTTAAGGGAACAACCCCTCTAGTTTCCCTAAAGTCGGGAACGAGTGAATTCCATCTCGCGTAGTTAAGTTCCCAACTCCCCACGTGGTCCTGTCTCTGAGAAGATAGGCATATTGGGCGAGTAACTGTGACCACCCTCACCCGTACTAGTCAAAAGATGCACCCGCGCATGTAAGTCAGCCAACATGCTCAGGATTAAGGTCAAGTCACTAATGGTCATCTACGAAGTTATTAGTCCTATACTGTCAACGACATTACATCAGTAGGTCTAATAATTCACGGTCCGGTCTTGTACAATCTCATTGCACAGGATGCCCTCACTCACATGTCAACCACATGAACGAGTCAGATCATCTCGTTTGTATCTAATACAAAGCGGGCCACATCCACAGCGTATCAAGGATTAGGTCTCCAACCCTATCCATATATTGTAGACCGTTCGGGTCATTTACTTGAACATGATCCTCCCTGTGTGTCCACTACACACCGTTCAAGTTCTAGTTCTCTCATAATTCAATGACCCTGGAGCTTAGTTTATTGGACAAAGTTTGTAAATATGCGAGACACAAAGTGTTGAAAGAAATAACTCTTATATATTTCAATAAGTAATATTACAAACAAATACGAGATTAGGACATACATCCCAACACCATTGAGACAACCTAGACCACAAGTTGAGAATAGACCACAACCTGAAGTAAGAGCAGATCCACCATTTATTCAAAGAAATATGGTTGTGAATCTTGTTCTTCTAGCCACTGATAGGGAAAGAGCCATCATGGCTTATGCAGTACCCATATTTGATGAGTTATATCCTGAAATTTAGGGGTGAGTAAAAAAAAGACCAAAGACTGACGCGAGACCAAAACCGACTAAACTAAGGTTGGTCGGTCGGTTTGGCCAAGCCCCAAACCGATCGAACCGCCTGATTTTCTTTTAAAAAATATAATAATAATAATAATAAGCAAAACAATAATTTTTCTTATATTTATATTATATCTTATAAATATATTAAATAATAATTAAATAAATATTAAGTAAAAAATTATATATATAAACCGACCAAATCGACCGGTTGGTCGATTTTGGTTAGTTTAAGGCAAAAAAAAGAAGGCTTACTGAACTAACTGGATTTGGTTAGTTCGGGGTCGGTTGGGGTCGTAAACCAACCTAACTGATCAATGATCACCCTTACTGGAATTGTTGAACCAGAGATTGAAGCTACAGATTTTGAAATGAAGTCGGTTACATTCCAAATGTTGTAAACAGTGGGACAATTTCATGGTTTGCCTTCTGAAGATCCAGATCTACATTTTAAGTCCTTCCTTGGTGTAAATGATTCATTAAGAAGTAAGGCGTTTCTAAGGAAGCACTTAGGATGATTTTGTTTCTGAAGCGCTTATGACGATTTTATTTCAATACTCGATTAGAGATGCAACAAAGGCATGGAAGAATACCTTCCCACCAAGTTCTTATTACTTCATGTAATGAATTAGTAGAGAAATTTTTTATTAAGTATTTTCCACCAGCGAAGAATGCCAAGTATAGAGTTGAAGTAGTGGCATTTAGACAATTTGATGATGAGACGTTTAGTGAGGCATGAGCACGTTTCAAAGAATTACTAATGAAGTGTCTTCACCATGGGTTTCCACGTTGCACCCAAATGGAAACTCTGTACAATGGTCTAAATTTCGAGACACAGAACATGGTTAATGTTTCAGATAACTGAGCTCTGCTTTCAAAAACATTCAATGAAGTGTATGAGATTTTAAAGAGAATTTCTCCCAGTAGTTCTCAGTGGGTTGATGTTCATAGCAACTCTAAGAAGAAGAAGCAGGGAGTGTTAGAAGTTGATGCATTATCATCGTTGGGTGCTTAGATTGCATCCATGGAAAATTGAAGAATATGTCAATGGAAAATACTTCACAGAACGTTGCTTCAGTTAATCAAGTCACAACAGAATCATGTATATACAGTGGGGAAGCACATACTTTTGAATTATGTCCTAGTAATCCCATGATAACACTGCAATAGTGTTATTTTAATTACTTATTTCATGATAGTTTTGTTGCCCTCATGTGTTTATTTGTCTATTTTACAAGGATTGAATAACTTCGAACATCTCAGAAGGCTTTGAAAAAATCAAGGTTTAAAAGAAGAAAAATTAAGTCAATTTCGGCATTAGAACAGAGGAAAAGTCAATACTCAAGCCAAAGAAACTGTCGATAGAGCGTCTAGACGCTACTTCAAACATCTAGACGTTGATGAGTATCCAACTTGAAAACCCAGAGGAATAACGTCTAGACGTTATTCCAAGCATCTAGACGCTAACACAATGAAGACACCAAAGGCTCGCTCGACGCTGGAGGGAGGTTGGCCAAGATGCTTTGAGCATCGAGACGCTACTCCAAGCATCTAGATGTTGTACAGATTTGCCGCAATATCTTTTCCATATTTGCAATGGAGTGTCTAGACGCTCTCCTTAGTGTGTAGACACTTCCCTGCCCTATCTGAGCATCTTTTTCTTCTTAGGGTAGAATCATTCACCACTTTTGACCGTCTTTCGAGAGAGACATACTTTTAGAGAGTTTTGTGAGCTTTCTTTGTACTTTTTGAGTTGTATCAATAATCGAACTATGGAAGCTTTTGGGATTATCGTGACAATGTGCGGCTAAACCAATACATACGTCGGTTACAACCAATTGCAATGTAGTGAGTGTTGGGTTTTATGTCCTAAAACTCGTAGTTTTTAAATTTGTAATTTGTTCCAAATTTTATCAACAAAGTGTTATTGCATTTATTCAATAAAGTGTTGTTATTTTATATATTAGTTTTCCTTCAAATAACCCTAAATCTAATAAACAAACATTCTAGGTTGTATTATGTGACTTGAACTGTATGTGGAGACATACGAGGATCAAAAGTTCAAGAAACAACCTAAAAGGTCTATAGTATAGGGAGGTTGGGTACATCCTGGTGACAGTATGGATATAATCCGCTTTGTATTTGATACAAACGCAATGACTGGGGGTATCCTATGTGTGATGAGTTCACATAAGACTGGACTGCAAAATAGTAACAGATAGATGTAACTAGAGATGTCCACAGGGCGTGCCGGGGACGGAGAAGTCTTCCCGTCCCCGTCCCCGCTACCCATATCAATCACCGTCCCCGCAAAATTCACCATTTATTTTCCCGGGGGCAGGGTGGGGATTCCCCGCGGGTTGGGATCGAGTTTCCCACGAAAAATTTCCCCATTTGTTTAATTTTTTTTTTAAATAATAGGGTTTTTCTTTTTTAAAAAATAATATATTATTTTTCAATACATTCTAAATAGATGATTTCCAATACATTTGTATTTCAAGAAGAGATTTGTGTCAAAATATACATACATACATACATACATATATATAATGTCTTAATAAAAACCAACTCATAAGCAAAAATACATATTGTTAAAACATTCAATCATAATTTGTACTAAAAATAAAACATTCAACTACCATAATTCCAATCAATAAAACATTACAATATAGTCTTAAAAAAGAAAAGAAAAATAGTGTTCAACAAATTCCAACCATAGTCTTCAACAAAGTATTTAATTCAAATATTACACTTAGTCTCAATAATGGAAACAACCACATTACAACAACATAGCTATCGGTATTTGTCTTTCAATTATTAAGGTTTATAGCACATGATTCCTGAAAAACAAATATTGATAAATGTTATTATAAATTCTACAATTAAAAAAGTTATTTAGAGACATAAACTAATTACTTACTACATCATCTTGATCTTGATCTTGGAAAATAATCTCCAACACTTTGCCATCTATTGGAGTATTTGTATCTATTCCAAGTACATATAACACTTCTTAAATGATAAAAATAACAAAACATTTTAGATTACAATAACAATTTTTTAAAAATAAATTAATCATACCTTCAACCCATAGTCAATCCTGGGCACACATCAAAACTTCTAGCAAGGCAGAATGAATTTTAGAACGATGTGGACCTACGTGTCTACCACCAATACTAAATGCAGACTCTGAAGCAACAGTAGTGACAGGAACAACTAAAATATCTCTAGTTATTTGATACAAAATAGGATACTTTACCTCATTTAACTTCCACCAACTCAAAATATCAAAGTCATCAGATTTGGCTAAAAGACTTTCCTTTAAATACAATTCTAACTCTAATTTGGCATTATCAACTTTAGCAACATTATTAATAAACTCATCAAACTTGTGTTAGGATTTGTGCCCTAAACTTATGTAATTTTGATCAAATAAATAAAGAGTTATTTGTTTTTGAAAAAATTATATTCTTGCTTTATAAATCCAATAAACTAAGCTCCAAGGTTATAATGTATCTTGAACATCAGTGTAGTAGACACTATTTGGATTATGTTCAAGAGTATAACCTAAATGGTCTATGGTATAAGAATAAGGTTGGAAACCTTATTCTGGTAACACCATGGATGCGACCCACTTTGTAATTAGTACAAATGAGGTAATCCAACTCATTCATGTGGTTGACATGCGAGTGGGGGCATCCTGTATGAAGAGTTCATACAAGATCGGACTGCAAATTATTAGTCTCACCAGTATAACGTCGTTAACAAGATAAGACTGATAATTTATAGATGGTCATTAGTGACTCGACCTGAATCCTGAGCAAGTTAAGAACTTCTGCTTATAGGGGGTTGTCCTTAGACTAGTATGGGTGAGAGTGGCTTGTAGCCGAATCAATAAGCCTACCTTCTCAGGGACAGAACCTCGTAGGTAGCTGGGGACTTAACTGTGCAAGATGAAATTCACTCATTCATACACTAAGGAATTAGATATGTTGTTCCCTTAAGAACGGACTCCAGGTCTTGGACAACGGGGTCCCGCTCTCTATGAGGGTATGAGTCTATGGTGTGACCTTAGACTTGTTGTTCCTTAGAGGTTCAGTAGTGCTTAAGAAACAAAGAGGTAATCACAAGGGTAAAACGATAATTTGACCCAGCCGTGATTATGAACAACCTGTGAAGGGTCGACTCATGGGTAATGATTATATCAGTGGACACAATATAATCTATAGTGAGGAGAGTGCAGCTACAAGTCTATAGTGGAGTGACTTGTGGTTAATGAATATTGATTAACTGGATCAAAGAGTTTGATCAGTTAATCTCACATCATTGGAGCTCATGAACTGTAGGTCCATTAGGTCCCTCCGTTGGTTCAACATGGTAATATTGAGGATAAAAAGTAGGAATGAAATTGAAGTGTTCAAATTCATACCTGAGGTGTTATATCAATTATATGATATAATTGATATAATATATGATTTTAATGTGAATTAGATTCACATATAAACCATATAATAGTTGGAAAATGAAGGAGGGATAGGATGGTAATTTCTATCCTATTTCCCTATATATAGTTGCATGAGATGCAATTTTAAGGTTAAGGCTTTTAAACAAAGCCCTAGCATTCTCTCACATTGCGTTGGAAAGAGTTCCAACTACAATTTGATAAGATCATCTCACCTCACCTACAAGGAACCCACCTTCCTCCCTCACCTAGAGAACAACTGAAAAGATCTGGTGGTAGTGTCCGTGCTCGCTCGGGTTCGTGTTGCTGAGATAGTGATCGTGGGAGAAGGAGCACTTGAAGAAAGAGTTCTTCAAAGGTATATTTCTTGTTGTTCAATATGTTATTATGTGCTTAATCTTAGTTAGATTTGTTCTTGATTGATTTCAATGTAACGAAATTAAGAACGCGCGATTAAGAATCGCTTCCACTACGGGAATCGTATCCCTTCAATTGGTATCAGAGCCCAATTGCGTTCTTAATTTACGTTCTGGATTTATAAAGAACAAGGTAGGATTTACTGTTTTTCATGTGATGAATGAACGGTTTGCAATTTAGACGTTTTCAATTTTGGCACTTAGATTTACAATGTTTCATTGAATCGTTCAATGTAAGGGCCCGGTGTTTTGGGAAATTTTAATTGTAAATCGTGTCTGTAAGTCCGTGTCGATCGAGGCAAGGTGGTTGCTGAGAAGAACGAGGCAAAAACGAGCAAGAAATGGAGTATCTTACTTGTTGTCTGTGTGCAGCGTTGCAACGCTGTTCATTAGCGTTACTGCTGTTGCTCTTGCGTAGAAGAAGCGCGCATCGAGGGCGCGCGTTAACGCCGGCGGCGTTTAGCAATGCGCCCCAACGGGCCAAAACGGCGAGGCGCGCAGGCGCTGCAACGTCATATCAACGTTACCGCACGCCAAGGCATTTTTCAAAGACTTTAAACGGACGGAAAAACGTATTTTTAATTATATATTAAATATAAAAACTTTTTATATTTAATTTATATTTAATTGATTTAATTTAATTAATATAATTAGATTATATTAATTAAAATTGAATTTAAGGTGCCAAAATTGGTCTAATTTTGCTATTTAGGTTATGCAATTGTTGTGTAATTATTGTCATGCATAATGTATGCTTTTAATTTGGATATCCCACCTTCGGTTAAGCATTTCCATGCATCATTTATAATATAAAGAGTTATATTATATAGTTTTCATGATCAATTAATATAAAATGTTATATTAATTTATGGACAGCATTGGCATGCATTATATTTCGGGAGATGATTATGCTATGTATGTCTTATTATTCATGAGATGAATGATCAAGCACTATAACATAGTATGCATGCCACCTAAGGTTAATTATTAGTTTTAAAATGTTTAGAACTTGGAAATAATATATCTTAGGTTATCTATTTCTAATTAGATTAGAATTAGAAACCAAGTAATTTATAAACAATGATTAAAAAAGGAACTTTGTCTAAGGAAGGTTCTATCTAGGCTTGGGTATTTAAGCTGACGGAAACGGAACACCCCTACCTGGGAACTGACCTGGGAGTGAAATTTAATCAGAGAGTTTATAAATTATAGTAGCGTCAGCGGGTTTATTAAGGGGTTAATAAACTAGAAATCCTAGGTTTAATATAAAGAGTTATATTAGCAAACTTAGGATAAAATCAATATAAGAGTTATATTGATTATCAATATAAGAGTTATATTTAGAACTTTAGGTAAAACCATTAGCCGGGTTTAGCCTAAGTAAGATTCCTATAGATTTAAAGTATCAAGTGGGAGGAAAAGTGTATATGATACATTTTTTTTCACCTACGTATCTCCAGGAAGTTCACACCATGAGACTCATACTTGACCTCGTGGCGCAAACGGGAGCATCCCTCTTCAGATGGTGTTTGTATGAGTCAATATCAAGTTGAAAGGACAGGGTACTTATAGTGAGTGGGAGCAGGTTTAGTGAAAACAAAATCTATGGTCTCTTCAGTCGGTTTACACCGTAAGATCACTATGGTCAGCCTGCTAGTTTGACCTGGACCAGACAATCCCTTCGGAGGACTTGATCATAGGGGGATAGAACACAGTAGACACCAGAAAGGGATAAAAATTTCCTTAGTTTGTTTTTCAATCTAGTCCTCCCTTCGGCGGATTTTATTGGATGGGGACTCTGGGGTCTAAAGACAGAGGGTTACACTCATAAGGTACATAAGATGTGTATGTGTCCTGACTGAATAATGGTTACTAAAACCTATAGAAATAAGAGTTATTATGGCATTAGGTTTTGGTCAAGAGTGTCTTGATCTAGAGGAGGAGTATTTTTTATTACCCTTCGGTGTCATACATTCTAAACCTTTTGAGTATCATTGAAAATTATAAATGACCTATTAATCATTTGATAATTAGCTAAAACATGATTGAATTAGACAATTATAGCAAGAAACTCATACAAGTTTTGTTTGTAAATTTTCAGCAAAATGTCTAGCTCTATAATTTCCTTATTGGGTGCGGAAAAGTTAACCGGGGAGAATATGATGACATGGAAAAACAAACTCAACACTATATTGGTAGTGGATGATCTGAAGTTTGTGCTAAGTGAGGAGTGTCCTCAGGTGCCAGGCTCGAATGATTCACGAAATGTTCGTGATGCATATGATCGATGGATCAAGGCCAATGATAAGCCAAGGTCTACATGTTGGCAAGTATGTCTGACATATTAGCCAAGAAGCATGAGGGCATGATAACCGTTAAGGAGATCATGGATTCAGTGCAGGGTATATTTGGACAACAGTCCACACAGGCCTGACACAATGCCCTAAAGTACATATTCAACTCGAGGATGCCAGAGGGTACACATCTGTTCGGGATCATGTCTTGGATATGATGGTGCACTTTAACATCGCGGAGTCGAATGGTGTTTATTTTGAAGAAAAGTGTGGAAATATGTTCAACTTCATCAGAAAATGGGTTGTATGTTTTAAGGCCTAATTCAGTTAAAATGGTTTTGAACACTGAATTATTTAAAACTGCAAACACACAAACTAAGAAACGTAAAATTTCTCCTAAAGAAAATGCTCATCTTTGGCATCTTAGATTGGGTCAGATTAATCTCAATAGGATTGAGAGATTGGTAAAGAATGGACTTCTTAATGAGTTAGAATAAAATTCTTTACCTGTATGTGAATCCAGCCTAGAAGGCAAAATGACTAAAAGACCTTTTAGTGGAAAAGGTTATAGAGCCAAAGAACCTCTTGAGCTTATACATTCAGACCTTTGTGATCCAATGAGTGTTAAAGCCAGAGGAGGTTATGAATATTTCATCTCCTTTGTAGATGATTATTCTAGATTTGGGCATATTTACCTAATACAATATAAGTCTGAAGCACTTGAAAAGTTCAAGGAATTCAAGACTGAGGTTGAAAATCAATTTGGTAAAACAATTAAAACGCTTCGATCAGATAGAGGTGGAGAGTACATGGATTTAAAATTTCAGAACTATATGATAGAACATGGAATTACATCCCAACGCTCGGCTCCTGGTACACCACAACAAAACGGTGTATCGGAAAGGAGAAATAGAACCTTGTTGGACATGGTTCGATCAATGATGAGTTATACTCATCTCCCTAGTTCTTTTTGGGGTTACGCATGTAAACCCGATCTCTTTGGAACTTCCTTATTAACAAACAACAAAAAGAAAGAAGAAATGAATGTTTAAAACTTGGTACACACAGTCTTCCCTGCCTCTCTATGGCTCCGTCTGATCTCATTTTAAATTCTACTTCTGGGCCTTGTTTGGACTTCCCAAACATTTTCTGCAAGTTACTATCCTCTCGGTTGTCTTCTCACAACCTCTCATGCTCACAGTGAAGACTGACTGGAATTGAGGTAAAAGACTCCCTGAACTTTCTGCATTCACAACTGCCTTAGAATCCCATAGAGTACTTAAAAATGTTGCTCGAATACCACACAAGACGTTCTTAGGAAGTCTTGACTTCCTACTCAATGCATCTGCTACTACATTCGCCTTACCTGGATGGTATTCTATAGTACAATCATAATCATTAATCGATTCTAACCATCTTCATTTGCCTCATATTCAACTCCCTTTGATCAAAGATAAACTTGAGACTCTTATGATCTGTGTAAATGTGACACCTTTCACCAAACAAGTAATGTCTCCAGATCTTCAGTGCTAAAACAACTGCTGCTAGCTCGAGATCATGGGTAGGGTAATTACATTCATGCTTTTTCAATTGTCTTGATGCATAAGCTATTACTTTTCCTTCTTGCATCGTAACACACCTAAACCTTGTCTCGAGGCATCACAATGAAGTCACATACTCTTTTCCCGTTCACGGAAGTGTCGAAATAGGTCTTTGAACTAATCTCTTTTCAAAGACTGAAAACTCTGTTCACACTTGTCTGACCATTCAAACTTAGCATTCTTCTTTGTCAAAGTTGTTAAGGGTAATGCTATTCGTGAGAAATCCTCAACAAACCGCCTGTAGTATCCTACCAAGCCTAGGAAACTACGTACCTCTGTCGCACTGGCTGGTCTCTCCCAGTTGACTACAGCTTTAACTTTATTTGGATCAACACTAACACCATTTGCTGAGACAACATGCCCCAAAAACACTACTTGATTCAACCAAAACTCACATTTGGTGAATTTAGCGTACAACTGTTTATCTCGTAGTGTTTGTAGAATAATCCTCAAATGTTCCTCATGAGCTTTCCTGTCAACTGAGTAAACTAGTATATCATCAATAAATACTATCACGAACTGATCCAAATACTGGTGGAATATCCTGTTCATGAGGTCCATGAAAACTGTTGGTGCATTCGTCAAACCGAACGACATTACTAAAAACTCATAATGCCCGTACCTGTTTCTGAATGCTGTCTTAGGAATATCTGATTCCCTTACCTTTAACTGGTGGTATCCTGATCTTAAATCAATCTTAGAAAACACTGATGCTCCTCGTAACTGGTCAAACAAGTCATCTATACGGGGTAAAGTATACTTGTTACGTATCGTGACTTTGTTTAACTGTCTGTAATCAATGCATAATCTAAGAGTACCATCTTTCTTCTTTACAAATAACACTGGAGCTCCCCAAGGCGATACACTAGGTCTGATGTATCCCTTAACAACTAGTTCTTGTAATTGCATTTTCAGCTATTTGAGTTCACTTGGAGCCATTCTATACGGGGCTTGCGAAATAAGTGTTGTTCCTGGTAGCAATTCAATAGTGAACTCTACCTCCCTATCAGGTGGCAACCCTGATAGATCTGTTGGAAAATTTGAAAGTGTGTTTTCTTGTAGTTTTAAGGTTAAAAGCATGAGCACGAGGTTCTAATGGTTGATTTGGTTTGTTTGATGTGCCAAGAGGAGATAGGTCGAGTGTATCGGGCTAAGATTCTAGTTCTAACACTCGTGAGTGATTAAACGAACTTCAAAATGAACCAAATGCTTGAAATATGCTTATATGCTTTAAGAAATGCAAGTTTTGCTAGAATTAATTGTTTCAAAGCTTGTGTTTTATTTTTGAACACATGTCTATGAGTATTCTTGTTTTCCTAGAAATGCTTCAAGTGTTCATTGTGACCCTAAAAGTCTTTATAAAATTTATACATGAGCATATGTCCAATGGTTGCCAAAATTTATGGAAATGTTATGATTTCAAGCAAGCATGTACTAGCAAGTATGTTTTAAAGATTTCGAGTTTATGAACAAGTTTGAGTAAGCTTGAGTTTTATGAAAGAAAGATAAGCGGACATGTTCAAATATTTTCATGTGATCTTCTCGAGATATTGAGCCCGAGGCTTTATGGTACCGTGTGCACACGGGTCATTTCATTATCGACGTTGAGTGAACTCCGTGACAACCAGTGACTGCTCGTGAGTCTTTGGCGGGCCCCACTACGACAAAGACGATGGGAGTCTTTGGCGGGCTCCACTACATCGTAGAACAAACGTAGATTGTGACATGTTTTAAAAAGAGTTTATATCATTTACATGCCTTACGAGATTTTAACGATATACTTGTTGGTTTCCTAAAAGTCTATTATGATTCTACGTTTACATTCAACGCTTGAATACAAATGCATATGCTCATAGTTTTCAGGTGACATGTTTTACAAATTATAGATCTTAAACACAGTCACTCACTGAGGTTCATAGCTCATTCTTTCAATGTTTTCAAACTTTTCAGGTAGAGATCCAAGATTTACTTCTAAGTTTTGGCCTAGTTTACAGAAGGCTTTGGGAACAAAGTTGAATTTTAGTACAGCGTTCCATCCTTAGACAGATGGGCAGTCAGAGAGGACCATCCAGACCTTAGAGGACATGTTGAGAGCATGTGTTCTTCAATTTAAAGGGAGTTGGGATACTCACCTATCGCTTATGGAATTCGCTTATAATAACAGCTATCAGTCAAGTATTGGCATGGCACCATTTGAGGCTCTGTATGGAAGACCATGTAGAACGCCCATATGTTGGAACGAAGTAGGAGAGCGGAAGCTTATCGGTCCTGAGTTGGTACAAATTACGACACACAACATTAAGGTAATCAGAGAGAATCTAAAGGTAGCACAAAACCGTCAGAAGAGTTATGCAGATAAGCGACGAAAGGACTTAGAATTTCAGGTTGGAGATCAAGTTTTCTTGAAGTTATCTCCGTGGAGAGGTGTCCTTCGTTTTGGCAAGAAAGGTAAACTAAGCCCTAGATATATTGGTCCTTATCCATGCTTGGGACGAGTTGGGTCAAGACCCTCTGATCGGAATTGCCAGCAGAACTATCTCGAGTAAATGATGTATTTCATGTGTCCATGTTGAGGAAGTATATTCCAGATCAGACACATGTGTTGCAAGCACAACCAGTTGAGCTGAAAGAAGACATGAGTTACGTAGAGGGTGCAGTTCAAATCCTCGACAGGAAAGAGCAAGTTTTGAGAAACAAGACGATCTCACTCGTGAAGGTTCGTTGGAGACATCACGGAGTGGAAGAGGCAACCTGGGAGTTAGAGGACCTAATGAGGAGCAAGTACCCGACGATATTCACTTAAAGACTACTCAATTTCGAGGACGAAATTTCTTAAGGGGAGGTAAGTTGTAAACTCGATCTCTTTGGAACTTCCTTATTAACAAACAACAAAAAGAAAGAAGAAATGAATGTTTAAAACTTGGTTTCCCATGTTTTAAAAAGAAAAGAAATGAAGTGAAAGACAAAAGGAAAACAAGGAAGAAAAGTTTAAACCATTTTGGTTTGGCTTGCTTTAAAGACAAAAGAAGAAAAGAAAATGAAACAAATGTAAATCATGTTAAGTTTTGTTTTGTAAAGAAAAGAAAAGAAAGAAGAAGATAAAGGAAAGGAAAGAAAAGGAAAAAGAAATGAAAAAGGAAAAAGCAAAAAGAGCAAAAGGACAAAACACCTTTATGGTTTTGTCCTCCACCGCCAATACATTTTAAAAAGGGTTTTCTCTCCATTTTCTTCTCTATCTTTACAAACCAAGCTAAAGTTTCGTGGGAGAAGGAGAAAGGAAGAAGAAGAAGCCATTTTTTCGTGATTTTGGTGCTGGAGTTGCAGAAGAAAGGAGGAGAACTCAAGGAAGTTAATATTGCAACAAAGAGATCAACTCAGACCAGTCCTGATGTTTTGATCTTCTCGAGCTCCACAGGAAGAGGTAAGGGCTGAGGTTTAGTTTTCTTGAAAGCTAACTCATTTTTAAACAAAGTTTATAAAGGAAGTTCGAGCAAATTCTTAAGTTAAGTTACTGTTTTGTTAAGAGGAAGGCAGAAGACAGAAGTTTACTGTCAAATCCGAGAAGTCTCTGATGTTTTGGTTATTCTGATCTGTATACTTGGAGTTAGAAGCTCTAAAAGGTATGGTTCGAAAGCTTATTGAATTTCCTACAACTTTCGTGAAGGAAGTGAGAAGAAAATGATTGGAAGATGTTGTAATCATCAGGTTAAGTTTCGGGTTGCGTGAGAAATTAAATCGAATAGCAGCGGCGGTCAACGGTAGTATTGTTAAGAGGTAAACAATGTCTGTTGGCTTCACGCCGCCTTTCAAGCTGAGTTAGCAGGTAGTTCGGGAGGGGGTGTGACAACGCAGTAGAGACTGCGGTATACATTTTGAACAATGTGCCATCAAAAAGTGTTTCTAAAATACCTTTTGAACTCTGGAAAGGACGTAAAGGTAGTTTATGTCATTTCAGAATTTGGGGTTGTCCATCACATGTGCTTGTGACAAATCCAAAGAAGTTGGATTCACTTTCAAAATTGTGGCTATTCGTAGGATACCCAAAAGAAACAAGAGGTGGTTTATTCTATGATCCTAAGGAAGATAAGGTTTTTGTGTCAACAAATGCTACTTTCTTAGAGAAGGACCACATAAGGGACCACAAACCAAGAAGTAAAATTGTGTTGAGTGAGTTAGACGGAACAATAGCAAAGGTTACTAATAAAACTAGTACATCAACAAAAGTTGCTGATACTAGCTTGTCTAGTCAAGAGAGTCCATCTCAAGAGTTGAGTATGCCTCGACGTAGTGGGAGGGTTATAACACAACCTGACCGTTACATGAGTTTATCTGAAACCCATGTTGTTATACTAGATGACGACTGCGAGGATCCATCGACTTATAATCAAGCGATGGTTGACAAAGACAAAAACAAATGGGTCATAGCCATGGACCAAGAAATGGAGTCTATGCACTTCAATTGTGTTTGGGATCTTGTAGATAAACTTGATGGGGTAAAACCTATAGGTTGTAAGTGGATCTACAAGAGAAAGCGTGGTGTAGATGGGAAGGTACAAACCTTTAAAGTTAGACTAGTAGCAAAGGGTTATACCCAGGTTGAAGGGGTTGACAATGAGGAAACCTTTTCACCTGTTGCTATGGTAAAGTCTATCCGTATCCTCCTTGTCATTGCCGCATATTATGACTATGAGGTATGGCAAATGGATGTCAAGACAGCCTTTTTGAATGGCAACCTTGACGAGAACATCTACATGGACCAACCCAAAGGGTTCATTGAACCAAGACAAGAGCAAAAGGTTTGCATGCTTAAAAGGTCCATCTATGGACTGAAACAAGCTTCTAGGTCCTGGAATATAAGATTTTATCAGGCAATCAAATCTTTTGGTTTTGACCAGAATGATGATGAACCTTGTGTCTACAAGAAAATCATCAATAGTTTTTTCGCATTCCTAGTTCTATATGTGGATGATATCCTACTCATTGGGAATGATGTAGGATATCTTACTGACATTAAGAATTGGCTAGCTACGCAATTCCAAATGAAAGATTTGGGTGATGCACAGTTTTTTCTTGGATCCAGATTGTCCCGAACCGCAAGAATAAAACACTAGGCTTGTTTCAAACATCTTACATAGACAAAGTTTTGTCAAGGTTTAAGATGCAAGACTCCAAAAAGGACTTATTGCCTTTTTAGATATGGAGTTCATTTGTCTAAGGAACAATGTCCTAAGAAACCTCAAGGAGTTGAGGATATGAGACAGATTCGTTATGCATCAGCTATTGGAGGCCTTATGTACGCCATGTTGTGTACAAGGCCAGACATCTGTTTTGCAGTTGGAATGGTTAGTAGGTATCAATCTAATCCAGGAATTGAACACTGGACAACGGTTAAAACAATCCTTAAGTATCTACGGAGAACAAGGAACTACATGCTTGTGTATGAGGCTAAGGATTTGATCCTTACAGGATACACAGATTCAGACTTTCAGACTGATAAAGATTCTCGAAAATCTACATTAGGGTCAGTATTTAATCTTAACGGAGGAGCTGTAGTATGACAAAGCGTCAAGTAAGGATGCATCGCTGATTCCACCATGGAGGCCGAATATGTAGTAGCTTGTGAAGCAGCTAAATAGGTCGTTTGGTTAAAGAAATTCATGCTAAATTTGGAAGTTGTTCCAAATATGAGTTTGCCCATCACGTTGTATTGCGATAACAGTGGTGCAGTGGCAAATTCAAGGGAACCCCGAAGTCACAAGAGGGGAAAGCACAGTAAGCAGAAATATCATCTCATCTGGGAGATCGTGCATCGAGGAGACGTGATTGTCATGAAGATAGCCTCAGAGCACAACGTTGCTGATCCTTTTACAAAAGCTCTCACGACTAAAGTATTTAAGAGTCACCTAGAAGGTCTAGGTTTACAAGTCTTCCCCAACTAAGGCAAGTGGGAGTATATTGTACAAAGGGTTTAAAATGCCCTAGTTTATTGTATTTACATTACTGTAATGTTTTAATACTCCACAAACTTTCGGTCAAGCGGGAGATTGTTGGGATTTGTGCCCTAAACTTATGTAATTTTGATCAAATAAATAAAGAGTTATTTGTTTTTTATAAAATTATATTCTTGCTTTATAAATCCAATAAACTAAGCTCCAAGGTTATAATGTATCTTGAGCATCAGTATAGTAGACACTATTTGGATTATGTTCAAGAGTATAACCTAAATGGTCTAGGGTATAAGAATAAGCTTGGAAACCTTATTCTGGTAACACCATGTATGCGGCCCATTTTATAATTTGTACAAATGAGGTAATCCAACTCATTCATGTGGTTGACATGCGAGTGGGGGCATCCTGTATGAAGAATTCATACAAGACCGGATCACAAAATTATTAGTCTCACCAAGATAACAACAGATTAACAAGATAAGACCGATAATTTATAGATGGTCATTAGTGAGTCGACCTGAATCTTGAGCAAGTTAAGAACTCCTGCTTATAGGGGTTTGTCCTTAGACTAGTATGGGTGAGAGTGGCCTGTAGCCGACTCAATAAGCCTACCTTCTCAGGGATAGAACCTCGTAGGTAGTTGGAGACTTAACTGTGCAAGATGAAATTCACTCATTCCTACACTAAGGAATTAGATATGTTGTTCCCTTAAGAACTGACTCCAGGTCTTGGACAACGGGGCCCCGCCTTCTATGAGGGTATGAGTCTATGGTAGGACCTTAGACTTGTTGTTCATTAGAGGTTCAGTAGTACTTAAGGAACAAAGGGGTAATCACAGGGGTAAAATGATAATTTGACCCTGCCGTGATTACGAACAACCTGTGAAGGGTCAACTCATGGGTAATGATTATATCAGTGGACACAATATAACCTACAGTGAGGAGAGTGCAACTACAAGTCTATAGTGGAGTGACTTGTGGTTAATGAATATTGATTAACTGGATCAAAGAGTTTGATCAGTTAATCTCACATCATTGGAACTCATGAACTGTAGGTCCATTAGGTCCCTCCGTTGGCTCAACATGGTAATATTGAGGGTATAAAGTAGGAATGAAATTAAAGTGTTCAAATTCATACATGAGGTGTTATATCAATTATATATGATATAATTGATATAATATATGATTTTAATGTGAATTAGATTCACATATAAACCATATAATAGTGGGAGAATGAAGAAGGGATATGATGGTAATTTTCATCCTATTTCCCTATATATAGTTGCATGAGATGCAATTTAAGGTTAAGGCTTTTCAACAAAACCCTAGCATTCTCTCACATTGTGTTGGAAAGAGTTCCAACTACAATTTGATAAGATTATCTCACCTCACCTAAAAGAAACCCGCTATCCTCCCTCACCTAGAGAACAACGGAGAAGATCCGGTGGTAGTGTCTGTGATCGCTCGGGTTCGTGTTGCTGAGATCGTGATCGTGGGAGAAGGAGCATGTTGCGTAAAATTATATTGCAATACCGCAAGTGTACGGGTCAAGTTTTAGTATAGTGATTTATGAGTCCAAGTATCGTCCTCGGGAATGGGTTTCTAGATTAATGAATTATTAAGGTACTAATTCTCGATTTTAGCTAAAGAAACATAACATGGATAGTTGGTTGAAGTAAATACAAACAAACGAACAAACATGTGGAGACACAAATTGATAGAATTAAAGGAAGTGATTTTACAAGTTAAAGACCTAACTAGCACATGCATTGAATCAATGAGATGAAATTATAAACAAGAAGTGAAATACTCAAGAAAATCTCTCGATTCTTAGTGAGCCTCACACATGCAATAAACTCATAGTCTCCATATGAACCTACGACATGCATGGCATTAAGCAACTTCTTTATGTGTTTCCCTAAGATTTCTAGGTCTCTCTCGTGCCAGACTTCCAAGGGTTTTGACAATTTTGCTCTAATTCAAGCTTTATCTCTCGAGTCCACTTAAATCAACAAATTAAAAAGTAAAGAACGAATTGCCAAAAATAACGACATAACATGCTTCAATATATCACAAGAAAGGCATAACAAGTAAATCAAATCCTACTACAATGTTTAGCTACTCTAAATCACATGAAACACAAACTAAACAAGTAGAAAACGTCTTAGAACGCTATTACAAATTGAAAGAAAGAGAAATAAACTTAGGTGTCGATGCTGGGTCCTTCGCCTCGAGCTCCCGTCTTCGATCTCGAACCTCCACGAATGCTTTGGCTCCCAAAATCACTCTTTTCTCTCTTCTTACAAGGTGTATTTCAATTTAGGGCAAAACTCTACCAAATTGTGCTCCCCTTTCTCAATTGCATAATATTGTATTTATAGGCCTCAATGGGACAAATTGCAACGCTAGGGACGGCGTTGCAATGTCAGTACCTAAAACGCGTGAGGAAACTCTCGGCGCGCGTTAACGCTAAGAACGGCAGCGTTACAGCGCCGCTACCTTTAACGCTGCGCGTCGCTATCGATCTGGCGCGCACGCATTTGCAAGGCCGACACACCCCTCCCGAACTACCTCGCTAACTCACTTCGTTCGGCGTGTGAAGCCAACAGACATTGTTTATCTCTTAACAATACCGCTGACCCTGATTCACCTGATAAACATACTATGTTCGAAAATGGAACACTTAAACATGACATAGCGGAAATCTGACAACTATTAAACATATACAAGGAGAAACCCTTCACAAGTCTCTCTTGGAAACTAAAAGTCTAGTGCATCAGAACAACACAAGACAAACCATTGTTTATACAACCTCTAATGTACAAACAACTATAACACCAAAGTCCTCTCAAAATAATTTACAAACATAGAGACTTGCTAGACAAAACCAACCACGCATAAAAAGTATTTAACTTATGAAGCTTCAAAGAGACTATGGCGATAACTCAAAGCCGGAGCTCGATCTCTACAGAAAAGTTTGAAAAGATAGAAAGAATGAGCTATGAAGCTTAGTGAGTGATCGTGTTTAATATCTCAGTAACTTGTAAAACATGTGACACAAAACTATGAGCATATGCATTTGTATTCAAGCATTGAAAGTAAACGTAGAATCATAATAGACTTTGAGAAAACCCAACAAGTATATCATCAAAATCTCGTAAGGCATGTAAATGAGATAAACTCTTTTAAAATCATGTCACAATCCACGTTGTGTAGGCACGCCAAGATACAACCAACATTTACTCTACGATGTAGTAGTGGCCCGCCCAACACTCCCATCGTCTTTGTCGTAGTGGGGCCCGCCAAAGACTCACGACAGCAATGCCGTTGTCACGAGTACACTCAACGTCGACAACGAGAATAAGACCTCGTGTGCACACGGTACAATAAAGCCTCGGGCTCAATATCTCAGAAAATCACATGAAAACATTTGAACATGCCTGCTTATCTTTTCTTTCATAAAACTCAAGGTTACTCAGCTTGTTCATAAAACTGGAAATCTTTAAAACATACTTGCTAGTACATGCTTGCTTGAAATCATAACATTTTCATAAATTTTGGCAACCATTGACATATGCTCATGTATAAACTTTATAAAGTCTTTTTGGGTCACAATGAACACTTGAAACATTTCTAGGAAAACATGAATACTCATAAACATGAGTTCAAAAGAAAGCATAATGCATTGAAAACTTTTATTCTAGCAAACTTGCATTTCTTGAACATAATTCAAGCATATATACACTTTTGAAGTTCGTTTTATCACTCATAGTGTTTGAACTAGAATCTTAGCCCGTACACTCGACCTATTTGCTCTTGGCCTGTCAAACAAACCAAATTCATGTATTAGAACCTCGAGCTCATGGTTTTTAACCTTAAAACTACAAGAAAACACACTTTCAAAAATTCCAGCATTTTCAGATTTTCTGCCCTGTTTTCAGACAGCCATAACTTCTTCATTACTTATCCAAAAAGAATGTACTTTATACCAAACTCTTCCTTTTTGAACCCTCTAAAACGCATATGAAGACATGAAAATGAGATTCCTAACGTATGGGTTAGAAAATACCTCAGTAACGTAACCCCTAAAATGATCCTGCTGCTGTTCCAGATTTCACTTCCTGCTGCAACCCGAAACTTAACCTGATGATTACAACATTTTCCAATCATTGTCTTCTCACGATTCCTTCACGAAACGTGTAGGAAATTCAATAAGATTTCGAACCATACCAATTAGAGCTTCTAACTCCAAGTATACAGGTCAGAATAACCAAAATATCAGAGACTTCTCGGATTTGACAAGAAATTTCTGTCTTCTGCCTTCCTCTTAACAAAACAGCAACTTAACATAAGAATTTGCTCGAGCTTCCTTCATAAACTTTGTTTAAAAAAGAGTTAGCTTTCAAGAAAACTATGCCTCAACCCTTACCTCTTCCTGTGGAGCTCGAGAAGATCAAAACATCAGGACTGGTCTGAATTGATCAACTTGCTGCAATAAAGAATCCCCTTGAGTTCTCCTCTTTTCTTCTGCAACTCCAGCTCAAAATCACCAAAAATGGCCTCCTTCTTCTTCCTTTCTCCTTCAACCACGAAGCTTCAGCCTTAGTTTGTGATGAAAGAGAAGAAAATGGAGAGAAAACCCTTTTTAAAAAATATCAATCGGTGGAAGAGGTATTCCTTTGTCTTTTTGCACTTTTGCTTTTTTTCATTTTCCATTTCTTTTTCCTTTTCTTTTCTTTCCTTTATCTTCTTTCTTTCTTTTCTTTTCTTTTCTTTTCTTTTCTTAACAAAACAAAATAACTTAATATATAAAACATTTGTTTCATTTCCTTTTCTTCTTTTGTCTTTAAAAGCAAACCAAACCAAAATGGTCTAAACTTTCTTTCCTTGTTTTCCTTTTGTCTTTCACTTCATTTCTTTTCTTTTTTAAAACATGGGAAACCAAGTTTTAAACATTCATTTCTTCTTTCTTTTGTTGTTTGTTAATAAGAAAGTTCCAAAGAAAGATCTCGGGTTTACAACTTACCTCCTTGAGAAATTTCGTCCTCGAAATTGAGTAGTCTTTAAGTGAAAATCATTGGGTACTTCCTCCTCATTAGATCCTCTAACTCCCGTGTTGCCTCCTCCACTCCAGTGATGTCTCCAACGAACCTTCACGAGTGGGATCGTCTTGTTCCTCAAAACTTGCTCTTTCTGTCGAGGATTTGAACTGCATCCTCTACGTAACTCATGTCTTCTTTCACCAACTGTTGTGCTTGCAACACATGTGTCGGATCCGAATATACTTCCTCAACATGGACACATGAAATACATCATGTACTCGAGATAGTTCTGCACTGCAACTCCAGATCAGTAGGTCGCCCCAACTCCTCCTCCTGCATTCTTGGATAAGGACCAATATATCTAGGGCTTAGTTTACCCTTCTTACCAAAACGAAGGACACCTCTCCATGGAGATAACTTCAAGAAAACTTGATCTCCAACACCGAATTCTAAGTCCTTTCGTCGCTTATCAACATAATTCTTCTGACGGTCTTGTGCTACCTTCAAATTTTCTCTGATTACCTTAATATTGTCCGTAGTAACTTGTACCAACTCAGGGCCGATTAGCTTCCGCTCTCCAACTTCATTCCAACATACGGGCGTTCTACATGGTCTTCCATCTACAGAGCCTCAAATGGTGCCATACCAATACTCATTGGTGTAGTCAATTATTGTAAGCAAATTCCATAAGCGATAGGTGTGTATCCCAACTCCTTTAAATTGAAGGACACATGCTCTCAACATGTCCTCTAAGGTCCGGATTGTCCTCTCTGATCGCCCATCCGTCTCGAGGATGGAATGTTTGTACTAAACTTCACTTTGTTCCCATAGCCTTCGTAAAACTAGGCCAAAACTTAGAAGTAAATCTTGGATCTCTATCTCAAACGATAGACACCGGCACTCCGTATTGACTCACAATTACAGCCGACGTGTAGCTTAGCTAGGCGATCAAGCGTGAGACGTCGCTTTAATCGGTACAAACCGTCTTTGTTTTAGTGAGTCTATCCACTATTACCCAAATACCATCATGCCCACTTGAAGTACGTGGTAATCCAAATAGAAAATCCATAGTGATATGCTCCCATTTCCACTCAAGACCGCAAAGGGTTAAGGAGTCCTCCCGGCCTCTGTCTAATCGTTTAACCTTTGTTGGCGATCAAACATCTATCAACATAATCACTATCTCTCGCTTCATCCTGTGCCACCAATACGTTCCTTTCAAAGTTTTGTACATCTTGGTGCTTCTGGATGCATAGCGTAAGCTGAACTATGAGCTTCCTCTAGAATAGCATCTTTAAGCTCACTAAAATTCGGAACACATAGTTTTCCTTGCCTTTCTATGGCCCTGTCTGATCTCATCTTAAACGCTTCTGGGCCTTGTTTGGACTTTTCAAACATTTTCTGCAAGTTACTATCCTCTGGTTGTCTTCTCACAACCTCTCACTGAGTGAAGACTGACTGAACTGAGCTAAAAGACTCCCTGAACTCTCTGCATTCACAACTGCCTTAGAATCTCTTAGAGTTCTTAAAAATGTTGCTCGAATACCACACAAGGCATCCCTAGGAAGTCTTGACTTCCTGCTCAAAGCATCTGCTACCACATTCGCCTTCCCTGGATGGTATTCTATAGTACAATCATAATCTTTAATCAGTTCTAACCATCTTCTCTGTCTCATATTCAACTCCTCTCGATCAAAGATATACTTGGACTCTTATGATCTGTGTAGATGTGACACCTTTCACCAAACAAGTAATGTCTCCGGATCTTGATTGCTAGAACAACTGCTTTGCTAACTCAAGATCGTGGGTAGGGTAATTACATTCATGCTTTTTCAATTGTCTTGATGCATAAGCTATTACTTTTCCTTCTTGCATCAAAACACACCCCTAAACCTTGTCTCGAGGCATCACAGTAAATCACATACTCTTTTTCCGCTTCTGAAAGTGTCGAATAGGTGTTGTAACTAATCTCTTTTTCACTCCTCCGAAAACTCTGTTCGCACTTGTCTGACCATTCAAACTTAGCATTCTTCTTTGTCAAAGTCATTTAAGGGTAATGCTATTCGTGAGAAATCCTCAACAAACCAACTGTAGTATCCTGCCAAGCCTAGGAAACTACACGTGCCTCTGTCGCCTTTGGTTGGTCTCTCCCAGCTTGACTCTGACTTTAACATTATTTGGATCCACACTAACACCATTTGCTTTGAGACAACATGCCCCAAAAACACTACCTGATTCAACCAAAACTCACATTTGGTGAATTTAGCGTACAACTGTTTATCTCGTAGTGTTTGCAGAATAATCCTTAGATGTTCCTCATGAGCTTTCCTGTCAACTGAGTAAACTAGTATATCATCAATAAATACTATCACGAATCGATCCAAATCATCGGTGGAATATCCTGCTTCATGAGGTCCATGAAAATCTGCCGGGTGCATTCGTCAAACCGAACGACATTACTAGAAACTCATAATGCCCGTGCACAGTTACGAATGTTTGTCTTAGGAATATCTGATTTCCGTACCTTTAACTGATGGTATCCTGATCTCAAATCAATCTTAGAAAACACTGATGCTCCTCGTAACTGGTCAAACAAGTCATCAATACGGGGTAAAGGATACTTGTTACGTATCGTGACTTTGTTTAACTGTCTGTAATCAATGCATAATCTAAGGGTACCATCTTTCTTCTTTACAAATAACACTGGAGCTCCCCAGGGTGATACACTAGGTCTGATGTATCCCTTATCAACTAGTTCTTGTAATTGCATCTTGACTCTTTTTGAGCTCACTTGGAGCCATTCTATACGGCGCTGCGAAATAGGTCTGCCGCTCTCGTAGCAATTCAATAGTGAACTCTACCTCCCTATCAGGTGGCAACCCTGACAGATCTGCTGGAAAAACATCTAGAAATTCGTTCACAACAAGAACATCTTCTGGTTTTAACTTTTCTTCCTGCACCTCCACTACGTGAGCAAGAAACGCCGTGCATCCTTTTCTCAACAACTTCTGAGCTTTGAATGCTGAAATCAAACTCGTAGGAATAATCTTCTTTTCACCCCTGAAAACCACTTCAGCCAACCCTGGTTTTCTAAAAACAACTTCCTTTCTATGGCAATCCATGGAAGCATAATGAGTGAATAAGAAATCCATCCCTAAGATTGCATCTAACATCTGCAACTCTAGTGGAAGAAGATCCACTAACATATTGAGACCTTCTACTAAGACCTCACAATCTCGCAACACTGAATTGACTAGTAAAGCATCACCAACTGGAGTGTATATGACTAACTCCTCAAATAAAGGCTCTAGCTTCCTACTAAGCTTAGTTAGGAATATCTTTGAAACAAAGGAATGCGTAGCACTTGGATCTATCAAAACACATGCAGTACATTACAAATAGAAATCGTACAGTAATCACATCCGTGCATCCTCTCGCTTCTTCTTTGAGTCATAGCGTAGACCTTTCCTCCTCGTTTGCCTGGGTCTCCCTACAACTCCTTCTGCTTTTGCACCACTGGTGCCCTCTCCTACTGACTCTTTGGGAGCTCTCGGCCGCTCAACCGCCCGGGATCCAACTCCACTGGTCCTCTGCAATGCGTTTGCTCTAAGCCGTGGACAATCCTCTTGAAATGCCCCAGCCGCCCACACTCGGTAACACACACCGACACCAACAAGACATTGGCCTCGATGATTCTTGCCACAATTTGCACATGGAGTTCTCCTTGCTGCACTGGCAACAGACTCCTGCATTGTCTGTGGTCTTGCTGTGGATCTGGCAGATTGACTAGGTGCTCTTTGACTCTGCCTCTGATAGGCACCACTAACATTCATCTGCCTCGATATCTGGCCGCCAGCTCGATTCTTAAAGTCCTGACGACTTGAAACATTTACTCCAGGTGTGAATCTTCGCTGTTCGCGACCCCGAAAACTACTCGTCGTTGAAGGCCCACGAGTTAGCTCCACTCATCGATCGCGCCTCGCTATACTCTCTGCTCAACACGTAGAGCAGTCTCTACCAGCTGTGAGAAGTCAGTCCACTTAGCAATGGCTGTGACTGGGGTACGTATCTCAGGTCGTAACCCTCTCTCAAATCGTCGACACCTGTCACTCTCAGATGCCACAATAACATCAGCATACCGTGATAGCTCGGTATACCTTCTCGTGACTCACCAATCGATAGTGACCCTTGCTTTAATTCTAAAAATTCATCTCTCTTTGCTTCATGGTATGTGCGGGGTAATATTTATCTTCAAATATGCCTCACGAAAGTTTGCCGATCTAAAGTGCGTGCATCACTCCGTCAAGCTAAAATTGACTTCCACCATCCCTCTGCTTCTTTCTCTAGCAGGAATGTGGCTAGCTTGACTTTACGCTCCTCAGGGCAGCTCATCACGTCAAAACATTTCTCAAGTTTATTCAGCCACACCTCGGCGTCAGCTGGATCTGTGGAACCCTCAAACACTGTGGCTCCCAATTTCTTCAGACGTTCTATTCCATACGCCTTTTCTGGATCACTTGGCCCTGCTCTCTCGCTGCGCCTACCTCCTGTGAGAGGAAATGGCATGTCGCGATCTCGGCCTCGGTTTGGACTCTCGGGGCACTAGATCCCCTCTCAGATTGGCCTTGGGTAGGATCCTGCATCCTGCCTTGATCCTGCCTGCATCGTCTGCTAGTACGTGGTGGCATGACTCCTATAACATAACAACATATTAGACATGCTATTGATACTTAACTCAAATACACAATACTAAACTTCTATTCACATTTTAACCCTAACTGGACTTGCTCTTATCCTTACTTGAACCATACTCTACTAGTTCGATCTGAACTAACTCAATAACTTACTATAACTTTTACTTTATTCTCAGAGCTAGCTTGCCCTGTCTCATTCCCATGGAGCTAACTGCTCTGATACCAAGTTGACACACCCCCTCCCGAACTACCTGCTAACTCAGCTCGAAAGGTGGCGTGAAGCCAACAGACATTGTTTATCTCTTAACAATACCTGTTGACCCTGATTCACCTGATAAACATACTATGTTCGAAAATGGAACACTTAAACATGACATAGCGGAAACTGGACAACTATTAAACATATACAAGGAGAAACCCTTCACAAGTATCTCTTGGAAACTAAAAGTCTAGTGCATCAGGAACAACACAAGACAAACCATTGTTTATACAACCTCTAATGTACAAACAACTATAACACCAAAGTCCTCTCAAAATAATTTACAAACATAGAGACTTGCTAGACAAAACCAAATACACGTACAAAGTATTTAACTTATGAAGCTTCAAAGAGACTATGGCGATAACTTTCGGGTGCAGGAGCTCGATCTCTACACACGAAAAGTTTGAAAACATAGAAAGAATGAGCTATGAAGCTCGGTGAGTGATCTGTGTTTAATATCTCAGAACTTGTAAAACATGTGACACAAAACTATGAGCATATGCATTTGTATTCAAGCATTGAAAGTAAACGTAGAATCATAATAGACTTTCAGAAAACCAACAAGTATATCATCAAAATCTCGTAAGGCATGTAAATGAGATAAACTCTTTTAAAATCATGTCACAATCCACGTTGTGTAGGGCACGCCAGTACAACCAACGTTTACTCTACGATGTAGTGGGGCCCGCCCAACACTCCCACAGAATAAGACTTGTGTGCACACGGTACCATAAAGCCTCGGGCTCAATATCTCAGAAAATCACATGAAAACATTTGAACATGCCTGCTTATCTTTTCTTTCATAAAACTCAAAGCTTACTCAAATTGTTCATAAAATCGAAATCTTTAAAACATACTTGCTAGTACATGCTTGCTTGAAATCATAACATTTTCATAAATTTTGGCAACCATTGACATATGCTCATGTATAAACTTTATAAAGACTTTTAGGGTCACAATGAACACTTGAAACATTTCTAGGAAAACATGAATACTCATAAACATGAGTTCAAAAGAAAGCATAATGCATTGAAAACTTTTATTCTAGCAAAACTTGCATTTCTTGAACATAATTCAAGCATATATACACTTTTGAAGTTCGTTTTATCACTCACAGTGTTTGAACTAGAATCTAAGCCCGTACACTCGACCTATTTGCTCTTGGCCTGTCAAACAAACCAAATTCATGTATTAGAACCTCGAGCTCATGGTTTTTAACCTTAAAACTACAAGAAAACACACTTTCAAAAATTCCAGCATTTTCAGATTTTCTGCCCTGTTTTCAGACAGCCATAACTTCTTCATTACTTATCCAAAAATAATGTACTTTATACCAAACTCTTCCTTTTTGAACCCTCTAAAACTCTTATGAAGACATGAAAATGAGATTCCTAACGTATGGGTTAGAAAATACCTCAGTAGCTTAACCCCTAAAATGATCCTGCTGCTGTTCCAGATTTCACTTCCTGCTGCAACCCGAAACTTAACCTGATGATTACAACATCTTCCAATCATTGTCTTCTCACGATTCCTTCACGAAACGTGTAGGCAATTCAATACGCTTTCGAACCATACCAATTAGAGCTTCTAACTCCAAGTATACAGGTCAGAATAACCAAAATATCAGAGACTTCTCGGATTTGACAAGAAATTTCTGTCTTCTGCCTTCCTCTTAACAAAACAGCAACGTAACATACGAATTTGCTCGAGCTTCCTTCATAAACTTTGTTTAAAAATGAGTTAGCTTTCAAGAAAACTAAGCCTCAGCCCTTACCTCTTCCTGTGGAGCTCGAGAAGATCAAAACATCAGGACTGGTCTGAATTGATCAACTTGCTGCAATAAAGAATCCCCTTGAGTTCTCCTCTTTTCTTCTGCAACTCCAGCTCAAAATCACCAAAAAAAGCCTCCTTCTTCTTCCTTTCTCCTTCAACCACGAAGCTTCAGCCTTAGTTTGTGATGAAAGAGAAGAAAATGAAGAGAAACCCCTTTTTAAAAAAAATCAATCGGTGGAAGAGGTATTCCTTTGTCTTTTTGCACTTTTGCTTTTTTTCATTTTCCATTTCTTTTTCCTTTTCTTTTCTTTCCTTTATCTTCTTTCTTTCTTTTCTTTTCTTTTCTTTTCTTTTCTTAACAAAACAAAATAACTTAATATATAAAACATTTGTTTCATTTCCTTTTCTTCTTTTGTCTTTAAAAGCAAACCAAACCAAAATGGTCTAAACTTTCTTTCCTTGTTTTCCTTTTGTCTTTCACTTCATTTCTTTTCTTTTTAAAACATGGGAAACCAAGTTTTAAACATTCATTTCTTCTTTCTTTTTGTTGTTTGTTAATAAGAAAGTTCCAAAGAAAGATCTCGGGTTTACAAAGGCGGCGTTGCAACGCCATGTGTGCGGCTTCTTATGCGTGCGACCTTATTGATATAGCGCGTGCGCGACGCTGCAAAGCAGCGTTGCAACACTATCGGCGATGATCTTCAGAGTTGTTTGGCTGCGTTCGGCGCTGTAACGCTCTGTATGGCGTTACCAACGCCGTCACCCTCTGGTCTTCACTTGGTTTGATCTTTTCTCTTCCATTTGATGTTATTTTTGGCTCCAAATAGCCTCGTTTTGATCCCGAGTGATCCAATTTGTCTCTAATAGTTCCGTTTAAGCTCTGAACACAAATTGAATGAATTAAACACGTAAAAGCCTTGAAATCATTATAAAACTAGCAATTATTAAGCCTAAGGATAGCACAGGTTTGTGTGCTATCAAACACCCCAAACTTAAACTTTTGCTAGTCCCAGCAAAAAAACAGAATTAAACATCGATTGCTCTTAAACATACATTTGATTCAAGCCTCAAAGATTTAAGAGAAAATTTTGCAATCACAGAAACACTTAAACATAGCACTTCAACAAGTAATTTAAAACTTTTCCTAAGTGTTCCTACGTGTGTGTGTGATTAGCTTATGTTCCTTTCATTTTTACTAAGCCCTGATCAACTTTATTAGGCTCTCCATTCAACTTCCCCTACACCGGTCATAATTACTAATCTTTGAGTCTTCTACATTCAAGAAATAAATAACTCTATTTAGCACTTAATCATTATTATATATATATATATTTTTTTTTTTTTTGCATGCAAGAGCACTAGCTTTCACACATCCACCGCAGGGACCCTTACCCCAGCAGCACTCGCTCAATGAGTGGCCTAATGATCACAAAGGAGGTAGCTCTTTTTTAACCTCACGATTTTTTTTTTTTCTTTAGCAAACAAACAATGAAAACAACATAGTTCACATATTATACAGATCATGCGCTTCATATTGTCATTCACCCTATCCTGCGCTTTAACTCTCAAATCGGTTCTTAGACCTATCGAGGTGACATCAAACTTCTAAGCCTAATAACTTTGTTCTAAGCATTTCAAAACTACAGGAACACATGCTATGTGCATAATGGTGCAGGAAAAGCTCAAGAAAATTTTAAATTAACTCAAATTCATGTCATGCTCTCAAGTTTCAGCAGAATCACAAGGATTTCCAATTAAATCTCATCCTAGGCTATCATGATCATACTTATGCAAAAGATTAATCAACAATTCAACACATACTAAGGACAACCTCATCAGATGAACAACATCCCACCCCCAAACTTAAACTAAATATTGTCCCCAATGTTTGCAGAACTAAGCACAAATTAAGTGTCAGGGTAAGAGTGAACAATACTGTCCTGGTTTATAGAGCTCTTTCTGGTATTCTAGGATAGCCAAAGCATGTGTGTTGGAGTTCCTCTGAATGGGAGCATGGATTTCAACGAAGAAGGGCATCTCCACAACCTACGGAGTAAAATAACAACTAACTAAGAATTGAAAAACAAAAAAAACAACTAAAGCCAGCTAAAGATAGGAAAACAAAAGTAAGTAAAACATGGGTTGCCTCCCAAGAAGCGCTTTGTTTAACGTCTTTAGCTAGACTGCACTCCCTCAAGGTGTTTCTTTCCTTGCTTGCGAAAGCACGGAGTGATGTGTTCATTTGGCCAATCTGGTCTCTATATTCTTTATTGCGGCTCCATGATCGTCACTATACTGATAAGCGGTGATCGCATTCTCCACTGGTTGGACCGATTTACGGCTTCAAATATGAAGGAGTGCAATGTGTCTTCCGGAGATGGTTTCTCTCGATGTAGAAGCATGCCACTGTAGGAGGATTCAACACATGATACCTCAAACTCGGATTGTAATGTGTTGGTAGGTTATTCTGCGTCCGATTTCCTCCATAGTGGTTGCTTCTATTGTTCAGGTAGTGCAATTGCTCCATATTGGATTCTCCATTGGGCTGGGAGCATTGAGAGGACATCCCAGTCTGTGGTGATCCTACAAAATTATTCAAGGCATGAGTGAGAGACGCCATGTGAGATCTAAGAGAGGTTACCTCGTCCAGTTGATATAATCCAATTTCATCGGCTTAGATCTGTCATTTTCTCAGAGGCCACCGTAGTAGTGGCGATTGACACTTCCTCCGGGAGGGCACGTGTGCTTCGCACGATCTTCGCCATGAAAGCCCTCCAAAGATGGCATCCGAATGGTCCTCGGGTCTTACCTTCCACCATTATAAAATAGCCGTACCTTGAGCCACCTCAGGGTAGCCATGCCGTGGGCACCTCCCGAGCATGTCCTTGTACTGCTTCCAGGCTTCAAATAATCGCTTTCCCTCTTGCTTTGCTGAATGTTCCTATCTCAGTCCTCAACTTTGCAGCTTTAATAGGTGGAAAGAATTTGGTCATGAAGGCTTGGGCCAACTCCTCCCAGGAAGTGATACTTCTTGAGGGAAGGACCCTAGCCATTCTTTGGCTCTACCTCGAAAGGAAAAGGAAAGAGACGTGGCGAATACTATCAGTGAGAGATACCATTCATTTTAAATGTACCACAGATTTCCAAAAAATTTAAGATGAGAGTTAGGATCTTCTGTGGCTAGGCCTCTGAAAGCACCTTCCCTAACCATTTGTATCAACCATGTTTTCAGTTCAAAGTTATTAACATTGATAGGGGCATGGACTATTCCAACCTGCTCAGAATTAAACACAGGTTGGAAATACTCCCGATAGGTTTAGGGTTATTGATGAGCTCTGATCACCCATCTCCCGAGGTTCTGCGCTCTTCCTTCCCTTAGAGTCTCCTACAGTCCTCTCGATCTCGGGGATCAAAAGGGTGCAAGTCTGCAGCTCTCCCTTTGGGCATACACCTGGAGGAACAAAAAGAAAGAAATTAGATAAGAAAGAAAAGCACAAACACTAGAAAATAAAATAGAGAATAAAGACATAAAGCATAAAACTTGGGTTGCCTCCCGAGAAGCGCTTTCTTTAACGTCTTTAGCTAGACGGTGACTTATCAGGGCACATAAAATTGCTCATACTTCTCTGGACCCTTCTTGCTCGAATCAATGTAGCCCTCTAAGTCTAAAAGGCTATTTTGCTTTTCATGGGCGCCAGAGACATAATTATTTTTGGTATTTTTGTTTAATAAAATGAAAGAACTGAAATCAAAACAAGACTCGTGAGTGAAAGACCAATGGTTATCAAAAATCAAGGAAATTTCTGGGGATAAAGGGAAAGAAGACTTCTCAGTCTCTAACTCTATCACCTGGATCTCTCCTGTGGAACTAAATGTATCACCAGTGTCCTCCTCACTACCCTGATCATGGTGTGCCTCAGTCTCCCCCAAACTATCCTCACTAACATCTAAACAAATCCTCCTAGATGGCATCTCCTGAGTGGTAAGGAATATAAATTGTTCCTGTAAGGTCTTAAGGGAAGCTACTAATTGATTAAGATACTGGGATCTATCCTACACTATTTCCCAAAGTCTTACCACCTCAGCTTCTAACCTATCCAACCTTTCGAATTCATCATGAACCAAATTTTTAATTTTCAATTCTAAGGTATATTCCATCAATTGGTCCACAAGAGAAGATTTTTCAAGGGGTTGGTTAAGGTATGAAAAACTATGGTTCCAAGTGCCTAAAGAACTACCTTCATGTGAATTTTCATATATGTCAGGTACAGAATGGTAAAAATTAGACACATGGTATTCAGAAAAATCATGATGCACAAAACTAGGGTCCTAAGAGGAGTAATAGAATGATGGAGAAAAATCATACAAAGTCATGCTTGAAAAATTACTAATTCAGACAAGACTTCTACACAATAGCAACACAACCAAAAAAAACAGGGGACAAAGACTCAAAAACACACAAAACTAAAATAACACAAATAAAGAAACAAACAATCACACAAAACAAATAAGGAAAGACAAACAAACAAGCTTTAGTCTAAAATTTCAAATTTTCTCCTAATATTAATTAATCTAAATAATCGCCATTCCCCTAAACAGCATGCGCCAAAAAACTTGTTGCGTAAAATTATATTGCAATACTGCAAGTGTACGGGTCAAGTTTTAGTATAGTGATTTATGAGTCCAAGTATCGTCCTTAGGAATGGGTTTCTAAATTAATGAATTATTAAGGTACTAATTCTCGATTTTAGCTAAAGAAACATAACATGGATAGTTGGTTGAAGTAAATACAAACAAACGAACAAACATGTGGAGACACAAATTGATAGAATTAAAGGAAGTGATTTTACAAGTTAAAGACCTAACTAGCACATGCATTGAATCAATGAGATGAAATTATAAACAAGAAGTGAAATACTCAAGAAAATCTCTCGATTCTTAGTGAGCCTCACACATGCAATAAACTCATAGTCTCCATATGAACCTACGACATGCATGGCATTAAGCAACTTCTTTATGTGTTTCCCTAAGATTTCTAGGTCACTCTCGTGCCAGACTTCCAAGGGTTTTGACAATTTTGCTCTAATTCAAGATTTATCTCTCGAGTCCACTTAAATCAACAAATTAAAAAGTAAAGAACGAATTGCCAAAAATAACGACATAACATGCTTCAATATATCACAAGAAAGGCATAACAAGTAAATCAAATCCTACTACAATGTTTAGCTACTCTAAATCACATGAAACACAAACTAAACAAGTAGAAAACGTCTTAGAACGCTATTACAAATTGAAAGAAAGAGAAATAAACTTAGGTGTCGATGCTTAGGTCCTTCGTCTCCGAGCTCCCTTCTTCGATCTCGAACCTCCACGAATGCTTTGGCTCCCAAAATCACTCTTTTCTCTCTTCTTACAAGGTGTATTTCGAATTTAGGGCAAAACTCTACCAAATTGTGCTCCCCTTTCTCAATTGCATAATGTTGTATTTATAGGCCTCAATGGGACAGCGTTGCAACGCTAGGGACAGCGTTGCAACGCTGTACCTAAAACGCGTGGTAAATATGGAAACTATCGGCATCGTTGCAACGCTAAGAACAGCGTTGCAACGCTGCTACCTTAACGCGCGTGCGCCTATCGATCTGGCGTTGCGGCCTTTGCAAGGCGGCGTTACAAACGCCCCGTGTCGACTTCTTATGCGTGCGACCTTATTGATATAGCGTTGCGACCACACGCAGCGCGGCGTTGCAACGCTATCGGCAGTGATCTTGAGTTGTTTTGCTGTGCGTTCGGCGTTGCAACGCTCGTATGGCGTTACAACGCCGCCACCTCGGTCTTGACTTGGTTTGGTCTTTTCTCTTCCATTTGATGTTATTTTTGGCTCCAAATAGCCTCGTTTTGATCCCGAGTGATCCAATTTGTCTCTAATAGTTCCGTTTAAGCTCTGAACCTGAAATTGAATGAATTAAACACGTAAAAGCCTTGAAATCATTATAAAACTAGCAATTATTAAGCCTAAGGATAGCACATTTTGTGTGCTATCAGAGCACTTGAAGAAATAGTTCTTCAAAGGTATATTTCTTGTTGTTCAATATGTTATTATGTGCTTAATCTTAGTTAGATTTGTTCTTGATTGATATCCATGTAACGAAATTAAGAACGCGCGATTAACAATCGCTTCCGCTGCGAGAATCGTATCCCTTTAACTTGAGAAATCGATCTTTCTTCTGACTAACAGAACTAGAACTACTCACTTGCCTTGAAGTAATGGTAGAACATGAAGAGTCTCCTTCTGTACTTGAAGTTAACATATAATACTTCATTAAATCTCTACACATATCTCGAACACATTGCATTTCAACAACATAGTGATTAGGTCCATAGATTTGTGGAAAATAAAATTTGATTAATCTCATCTTAAATCTAGGATCTAATACTGTAGCTATTGCCAAAACACTGTGAATCACACTCCAATATTTTTCAAACTTAGAAATCATTCTTGAAGCCATCACTTTTACCTCTTCAATTTCAGAATCAAGCCACTTAGAAAGTTCTAGCCTAATATCACAAGTTTCTGAAAAAACACACATTGGAAGTTGGATAACTAGACCTAGAAAATAACTCGGTCATATTGTAGAAGGGTTCTAATTTATCACATATTTCTTTTGCAAAAGTCCAATCACTATTTGAAGGAAGACATTTAAATTGTGGTTCATGTTATTTTAAATGGAGAAAAACATTTTTGTACTCCAAAGCAGTTTTGAGCATAAAAAATGTTGAATTCCATATTGTCATACAATCAAGACCAAGCTTTTTATTGCATGAAATTTGCAATTGATGAGCAACTTCTTCAAAATTTTCCTTCCTTTTTGCAAACGAAGTCCAAAAATGTATAGTATCTCTAATTCTCTCTATACCATCAACAATCACATTCAACCCATCCTTCACTATCAAATTTAAAATATGTGCACAACAACGCATGTGAAATAAACTTTCATGCAACAACAATGTCCTCAACTCTAACTTTTCCAATAGGATCTCAACCATTGAATCATTCGTCGAACAATTATCTATTGTTAATGTGGATAATTTATGATCTATGTTCCAATCCAATAAGCACTCTAATAATTCATCAGAAAATAATTTTTCATTATGTGGATGTGGCATATATACAAACCTAATATTAAGCGATCACCATAACATGCTAAGATTGTACCTATATGCCCACCAAATTGTAATAAAACAAATAAATAGGACAATTAAATTACCTCAAAAGTTTTCTTTGTAAAACCCAAGATTCATCAATGAAATGTGTAGTGATTGCCACGTATCCCTTCTTCTGGTTATTAGTTGCCCACATATCAGTAGTAATACCAACTCTACTTCGATTATTTTCTAGAAACTTCATAGTTTTAAGTCTTTCTTCCTCGTAAATTTTTAGAATACCTCTCCTCATTTTTTGTTCTTGAAACCATATTAAACATAGGTTGAACACCACTCATAAACTTTCTAAATCCTCTATGTTCAACCATGTTAATAGGATACTTATGTAAAATTATCGCACAAGCAAGGTCTCTTCTAGAAGCTTCATAATCAAAAGAGTATGAATCTAGCGTTATCTTTCCATCATTGGTTTTGTTTGGTCTCAAACACGATTGCCTAATGTCTCTTTGTTTCCTCAAATGACATATTTTGAAATGATCGTGTAAATGTCTTGTCCCATTTTTTGATTTTCCTCCTAACTTTTTTCTCACAATAATTACAAATAGCTTTCATAGTATCATTTATTTTTTGTCTTTTGTCATGATTTCACACTACTGATATTAACCTACGTTTTCCTTCATCATCATTGTTGTCATCACTATCTAAGGTAATAGACATACTATTAGTAGACATTATTGGTGTTGGTTCGCTCAAGTTGTTAGAAGTTGGAGTTGGAGTTGAATCAACTTGTTGTGACTCATTTTAGTTGATAAAGTCATTTTAACCTACAATAATAAATAAATTATAAAATTAATATACCACTTTATTTAGCACCTATACAATAAACATTATATCATTCAAAATTCATATTTAAATTAATATACTACTTTTATTTAGCAGACTATAAACTCAAATTTAATATTAAAATTAATATACTAAACAGAGATTCTTGTTCTAAATAGGCTAAGTCTACATTATTTTATCTCAAACAAAATTAAAAATATGCTAAATCTATATTATTTTATAAAAAAACATAAAAAAATATGCTAAATCTAGCTTATTAACTACAATAACAATAAAAATAAGCCAATCTACATTACTTATCTAAAACAACATTAAAAATAGGCTAAATCTACATTACTTTATCAAAACAACATTAAAAATAGACTAAATCTACATTATTTTATCCAAACAACATTAAAAATAGGCTAAATCTACACTCCTTTGTCTAAAACATCATTAAAAATAAGCTAAATCTACATTATCATATTTTAAACAACATGAAAATGGGTCGAATTATATTATTTTGAGCAAAATTACAGAGAATAAACTAAACAAATCTGCACCTATACAGTACACTAATATCGTTGGATCTGGAAGCGGTCGTTGCAGGTCATGCGACGAATGACGCAAGAGCGAAAGAGGAACGACGTCGGAGTAGAGGGGGAAGGACACCGGAGCCGAGGAACGATCAATGTCGGACTCCGAAGGGAACGAGAAGGACGACAACATTCCAACTTGGAGGTCGTGCAACGAACGATGCTGGAGCGGAGAAGAACGACGTTGGAGCAGAGGGGAACGACGTCGGAGAAGGACTTGATGAAGGCAGTAGACAGTTGGGACTGAATGGTTGAAGAGTGAAAACTGAGAAGAATATTTGAGGCAGGCAGTTGGGCTAAGTGAGGGAGATTTAGGGTTCACTTATATATACATATATATAATAAAAATTAAGTAAATTAATATAATATAAAAATAATTAAAAAAGCAAGCGAGGCAGACGGGGTCGGAGGATTATAATCCCTGTCCCCGACCCCGATTAGCAAATGGGGAGAAATCTTTCCCTGCTCACTTCTCCATTACCCGTGTAATCGGGGATTCCCTGCCCCATTCGGGGTAGGTCCCCGCGGGGCCCTGGCCCTACGGGTTAAATGGACATCTCTAGATATAACTCTGTTGACTAATTAGGGTTCTATTTCAATAGGATGGCCTAGGCAACTTAATCTTAATCTTGAGCAAGTTATGAACTCCTGTCTGCGAGGGATTATCCTTTAACTATTATGGTTGAGAGTGGCCCGAGATGCCGACTAAATAAGTCTACCTTCTTGGAGACAAAACCATGTGGGTAGTTGGGGACTTAACCTTGCAAGATGCAATTCACTTCTTCCCAACTTAGGGCAAGTAGATGAGTGTTCCCTTAAGTGATACTCCGAGACTTGAACAAAGGGCCCTACCCTGTCACTGGCCCGATAGAGGTTTATGTTTATTGGTTGGACCATAAACAGGTTGTTCATTAGAGGAGCACTAATACTTAAGGTCATAGATGTAACCCAGTGGTAAAACGGTAATTTGACCCAACTAGTGTTACTAATACTCGTGAAGGATTGACTTGTTTTTATTGGTTTTTATCCATGAACACAGAAAAATATCTGCAGTGAGAAGAGTACAAATGCGAGTATTTATTGGAGTGCACCCACAATTAACGAATACTGACAAAGTTGTTAATGAGGTTAGCTAATTAATCTTGTATTGGTTGAGCTTTTGATCTGTAGGTCCATTAGGTCCATTTCCAAGATCGTAAAGGGTTTGGAGATTTCTAGATCTTTATTGTAGTTTGAAATGTTAAAATTCACATTGGAAATTAGCATGATGGATGGTGATACATTATAATATAAAGTTTTTATGTTGATTGGAAATTTATAATATAAATCTAATTTTTGATATAATTCAAAATTTATGAGAGAATTATTTGAAAGAGTTCAAATATTATTTTAATGTGTACAAGATTGATATTAAAAACTATAGGTTAAAATGTAATGCACATAAGATGTACATTAAAACTATAAGTTATGTGAGAATAATTAAATGTGATGTAATTATAACACCTAAATTAAATATGTGATATTTAATTTATAAATTAATTAATTGGTGAGTTTAATTAAGTTAATTAAATTTTATTTAATTAAATTAGTTAAAACTATAGGTTATGAGAGATATGTATTTAAATATGATTTTAATGGTAATTAAAATTAGTTTGATTAATAGTTAATTAAATTAATTAATTTTTATTAAAATTAAATAAGGAAACGTGTGTTAGGCACGTTCCCACTCTCCCCTCTCTCCCCACTTCTCTCTCTCTTTGTTTATCAATAAAACAAAGAGAATGGGTAGTGAGTTGTATGGATGAAAAACTGTTGAATTTTGATTCAAGTTTCACTCTCTGCAAAAATTTTCGAAAAATAATCAAGAAGGTTTACCACCAAACCTCGATCTTAGAATTCAGAGAATAGGAGGCTTTGCAAGTGGTCGTGATCTACTGTATCTTCCAAAAGGAGTTTTGGAATTGGTTGTTCGTGATACATAGAAAGGTATTTTGTTGTTGTGAGTCTTTTCAGAAGCCTAAAGGTAAGAAATTTCTAAATCCTTTAGGTTACAATTTGATTCTGTTTCATTTTTGTAAATTATATGTTTTTTTCATGCTTATCGTTAGCTTTTCCAATGTACTGGTATTTTGATTCCCAAATTGAAAAACGAGTTTTTCAATCCAATTGGCTTCTGCTGCGTTTTAGGAATTTCGATTCCATCAATTGGAATTAGAGACAACTCGAATTTTCTTTTGGAAATTGAAATTTTCATTGGTTTGTGGTGGGATTAATTCTGCATGTTTTGGTTGCCATTAGACTGTTTAGGATGTTGTGGCCCTAGGTTTGATTTACTGTTTTGAAGTGTTAAATCTGTAAAGGTCTCTGTGTTTTTGGCCATTTAAAGTGCAAATGGAGTATGTAATTTACTTTTTGAGTTGTTCGTGATTGTGTTTCGGATGAGATCTAGACGAGAAGGATCGTGGATTGGCATTTTTCTGGCAGTTTGAAAAACTGGGGACTTTTGGAATCGTAACAGCGTCGAGACGCTATTATCCCCAGCAAAAGAGGCGTGCGGTGCTCGCAACATCAAGACGCTGCCCATAGCGTCAAGACTCTGTACGTTTTTTAAGCAGAACAATTCTGTTTGACCTCGTTCGTGCGGTCTAACCCATTTTGGCCCGGTCTGAGTGGTTCAACCCGGTTCAATGAATTTTTAAACCAGTTCTTTTGTAAATTTATCTTTTTTGCACTTTTGGTGCCAAAATTTTCGGTCTATATGGTTGTTTATGAAGGGAATCGAATCCCCATGAGCAGCGAAAACGTGTAATTAGATCGAATTGCTTGTTTATTTTTTGTTTATTTTGTAGTTCAAATTTTCCAGCAACTCCTTGCTCCTTGGAATGTACAACAACACAACAAACTTCGTTTCTTCCTCTGTAATACAGGACACCACCACTATAAAAAACCTCCTATCCTCTGAGAAACTTAAATCAAAGCTTTTATGGGAAAACCTCCAACAATTGGAAGAGAAAGGGATATGTGAAAGAGAGAGAATTGGGAGGATAACAAGTTTTTCCACAATCACAAAAAAAAAAAAATAGATCGGTTTTTCCCCTTCTGGAAAGGGAAGAAGAAGCCACCACAGAGAGGCACCTCCCCACTCCCTTAACGATAGGGAGTTGGGAGACGTGGGGCACGCTCCCACTTTTTTTTATTTATTTTTGTTTAATTAATAATTAATCATATTAATGATTAAATAAATCAATTAAATTATATTTAATTAAAATAAATTAAATATCATATATTTAATTTGGATTAAATCACATTTAATCAAAATGAATTAAATATCATAAATTTAATTTAGATTAAATCATATTTAATCCATTTTTCCCTCTAACCTAAAGTTTTAATGCATATCATATGTACATCAAATTTTAAGCTATAGTTTTTAAATATGAATCTCATTTACATTTAAAAATAATATTTAACTCTTTCAAATATTTAATTCTCTCATGTAATTTAATACGAATCATATTAAAATTAAATTTATAATATAAGGTTCTAAAAACTTTATATTATAATGTATCTTTATACATTAATGTTTATTCCCTAATTGAATTTGAACATTTCAAATTCAAATGATCTAAGAACCCTTTACGAGCTAGAAGGTGGACCTAATGGACCTACGGATCAGATGCTCCAACGATACGAGATTATTCGGTTAATCTCATTAACCTCCTAATCAATATTCGTTAAGCTGCGAGAACACTCCACTAAAGTCCATGTTGCACTCTTCTCACTGCAGATATATTTCTGTGTCCATGGATATTGACCAATAACAGCAAGTCAATTTTTCACGAATGTTCGTAACACCAGATGGGTCAAATTACTGTTTTACCCCTAGTTTACATCTTTTATCTTAAGTCCTAGTGCTCCTCTAATGAACAATTTGTTTGTGGTTCTACCAGCAAACAGAAGTCTCTCTCAGGCCAATGAGAGGGTCGGGTCTTTTGTTCAAGTCCCGGAGACACCACTTAAGGGAACATTCATCTACTTACCCTAATAGGTGGGAATGAGTGAATTCAATATTGATAGGTTAAGTCCCCAGTTGCCTACTCGGTCTTGTCCCCAAGAAGATAGGCTTATGAGTCGGCGACTCGGGCCACTCTCACCCATACTAGTCAAAGGGCAATCCCTCGCAAACAGGACTTCGTAACCTGCTCAGGATTGAGATCAAGTTGCCTAGGTCATCCTAGTGAATTAAAAACCTAACTAGTCAACGGAGTTAGACCTAACGGTTACTATTTCGTGGTCCGGTCTTATGCAATCTCATCACATAGGATATCCCCACTCACATGTCGTCTACATGAACACGTTAGGATCACTGTGTTTGTATCACTTACAAAGTAGACAATATCCATAGTATTACCAGGGTAGTACCCAAACTATGAGTTTACAAACTACGAGTTTTAGGGCATAAATCCCAACAAACTCGCACTTGAACTAAAACTCCAGTGGGGTACATTACATATCTAAAATAGTTGTTACAGAGATACAAAATACAATAAACTAGGGCATCCATATACTTATTTACATATCTCACACTTTCCTTAGATTATCCTATGTACTTGTCTCGTAGACCTAGACTCTCCAGATAACCCTCGAACACTTTAGCCGTGAGAGTCTTCGTAAACAGATCAACTATGTTGTGCTCCAAAGCTATCTTCGTGAATATCACATGTAAGCCCTAAACTCTATTTTCTTTTATCATTTAACACTCATTCATGATGTTTTGAAATAAGCAAAATCGGATAGGTTGCACTAAATGATGTCGTGATCGAATTTCGGAATCTATTGAATTTGGAGCTACAATGTGTCTAAACTTCATAAAGGGATAGGTAAACATTGAAATAAGCATATTAAAAGTTGCATTGAAGTAAGTTCAAATCATTAGCAAATTGGAGAAGTTTTAGGTGCATCATGTATTGAATGGAAGATCATATGTCTCATAGACTTGGGATAAATTGGCTAAATGCTTAGGGTTTCTTTATAGACTTATTTTGGTGTTTTAAAAAGAAGAAAGAAAGGGATAAAGGAAAGGAAAAAGAAAAGGAAAAAGAAAAGAAAAAGCAAAAGGGAAAAAGACAAAGTTTGCCTCCTTGCTTTTTAAAATGGCTTTATCTTCTCCATTTTCTTCTTCATTTATCAAAACCAAAGTTGAAGCTTCGTGGGAGAAGGAGAAAGGAAGAAAATGGAAGCCATTTTCGTGATTTTGGAGCTGGAAATGCAGAAGAAAGGAGGAGAACTCAAAGCTTAATTGTATAGCAGCAAGGTGATCAACTCAGACCAGTTCTGATGTTTTGATCTTCACGAGCTCTACAAGAAGAGGTAAGAGTTGAGTTTTTGATACATGAAAGTTAACTCAATTTAGAACAAAGTTTGTGAAGGAAGCTCGAGCTAATACTGAAGTTAACTTACTGTTTTGTGAAGAGGAAGACAGAAGACAGAATTTGCTGCCAAATCTGGGAAGTCTCTAATCTTTTGGTTGTTCGGATCTGAATACTTGGAGTTAGAAGCTCTACTTGGTATGGTTCGAAAGCTTATTGAATATCCTACAACTTTTGTGAAGCAATCGTGAGCAAATAATGTCTAGAAGATGTTCTAAATATCCGGTTAAATTTGTTGTGCAGCAGGAAATCCGAATCTGGAAACAGCAGAAGTCTGTTTTGAGGAAAGTAGATTTCGAGGTATTTCTGAACAAATCCGTTTGTAATTTCAATTTCATATCTTCATATGATTTTTAGAGGGTTCAAAAAGGAAGAGTTTGGTATAAAGTACATTATTTTTGGATAAGTAATGAAGAAGTTATGGCTGTCTGAAAACAGGGCAGAAAATCTGAAAATGCTGGAAATTTGAAAGTGTGTTTTCTTGCAAGTTTTAGGGTCAAAAATCATGAGCTCGAGATTCTAATGATTGATTTGGCTTGTTTGACAGGCCAAGAGCAAATAGGTCAAGTTTACGAGCCAAGGTTCCAATTCTAATACTGTGAGTGACTCTATCTTAGAACTATGTTTGACCTATGTTTTTCTTCATGAACATAAGTGTTGATAAATACATCTTGTTTGAACTAGTTGTGAATGGCTTCATAGAGTTTTCTAATATAAGGTTCATGATGGAACCTAAGCATGCTTTGAATTAGTTGTAACTATAAATCCAAGTATGGAAACTAAATTATGAAAGTATGCTTTCCTTTAGAGAATGTTTTATGTAAATCCACTTGGAAACATGTTTAGATGATAATATGAAATTGTCAAGAAATTGTTATATGTGTTATAAAGACATGATTTCCATGGTACACAAATTATGCCCTTGTTTGGGGTTAACCCCTAATACTGAAGGACATTCGAGAAGGTACTTAGGGGGGAGAATGAATCATGATATCCCGATACTGAAGGACAATGAGAAGGTATCCGGGAAGTAAATGGTTTTACCTAAATCTTTGAAGGACAATGAGAAGGTATTCGGGTAGTAAATGGTTTTACCTTAATCTTGAAGGACATAGAGAAGGTATTAGGGAAAACCAAACGACTAAAGGTATTCCACGTGCACGTGAGAGAGAGAGAGGTATGAACCTTATTGGTATAAATGTAACTCTACCACCTCTATGGTTTGATGTGGTATCATGTCATGTGTTTTATTGTTATGAGCTATTATATTATTGATCTATCTACCCTCGATAAGTTAGTACATTTCGAGTTGTGTGCTATGCACAAGTGGTGACTTAAAACACAGAATTGGAAGCATGGTTTGTTAATGTTTACAAACAGATGTTAAGCTATTTTCTACTTATAATCTGTCATTATTATGATTCACCCGTGAGCTTATAATGTTTTAAAGATAGACACTCACTTGAGCTTTTTAACTCATTCTTTCAATGTTTTCAAACCTTTTCGTAGAGATCGAGCTCTGCACCGACATCCTGCCATAGTCTGTGGAAGTTCATAAGTTGTTAGTTTGTACGTGGTGGTCTTCTTTTGTATAGAAAGTCGTTATGTAGCTATAGATGTCTTGTACATTAGCGGTTGTATAAACAATGAGTTGTCTTGTGTTGTTTTGATGCACTTGACTTTTAGTTTCCAAGAGAGACTTATGAAGGGTTTCTCCTTGTGTATATTTAATAGTTGTCCAGTTACTGTGTGTTTATGTTAAAATGTTCCATATGCGAACATAGTATGTTTATCAGAATACAGGTCAAGTGAGTATTGTTAAGAGGTAAACAATGTCTGTTGGTTTCACGCCGCCTTTCGTGCTAAGTAGCGAGTAGTTCGGGAGGGGTGTGACAACTTGGTATCGAGCGATTAGCTCCATGGGAATGAGACAGGGCAAGTTAGCTCACGAGAACAAAGTAAAAGTCATAGCAAGTTATTGAGTTAGTTTAGATCAAACTAGTAAAGTATGGTCCAAGTAAGAATAAGAGTAAGTCCTGTTAGGGCTAAAATGTGAATAGAAGTTTAGTCTCTGCGTATTGGAGTTAGATATCCATAGTATGTCTAATATATTGATATGTTATTGGAGTCATGCCACCACGTACTAGCGCAGCACGCAGCGTGATCGGGGCGGGATGCGAGGATCCTACCCAAGGCCAATCTGAGAGGATCTAGTTTCCCGAGAATCCAAATCGAGGCTACTGATGAGCAACATGTTAGTTTCTCACAGAGGCGAGTGGGCGAGAGAGAGCAGGCCAAGTGATCCAAAAAAAAAAAAGGCGTATAGAATGGAACGTCTGAAGAAATTAGGGCCACAGTGTTTGATGGTTCCATAGATCCAGCTGATGCCGAGGTTTGGCTGAATATGCTACAAAATGTTTTGATGTAATGAGTTGTCCTGACGAACGAAGGGTCAAGTTAGCCACATTCCTGCTAGAGAAGGAAGCAGAGGGATGGTGGAAATCGATTTTAGCTGAGACGGAGTGATGCACGTACTGGATTGGCAAACATTCGAGGCATATTCAAAGATAAATATTACCCTAGCACGTAACGTGAGGCAAAGAGGGATGAATTTTTAGAACTGAAGCAAGGGCCACTTTTAGTGGCTGAGTGTGAGAGAAGGTATACCGAGCTGTCACGGTATGCTGATGTGATTATGACATATGAGAGTGACAGGTGTCGGAGATTTGAAAGAGGGTTACGTCCTGAGATACGAACCCCAGTCACAGGCATTGCAAAGTGGGTGACTTTTCCTCGCTTGTAGAGAGTGCTCTACGTGTTGAACAGTAGTATAACAGAGGCACAAACAGTGGTGGAGCCTACTCGAGGGCCTTCACCGACGAGCAGTTTTCATGGTCGTGAGCAGCGACGACTCACACCTTGAGTGAATGTTTTGAGTCGTCAGGACTTTAAAAGTCGAGCTGGCGGCCAGACATCGAGGTAAACGCATGTTAGTGGTGCCTATCAGAGGCAGAGCCAAAGAGCACCTAGTCAATCTGCCAGATCCACAGTAAGACCACCGACAATACAGGAGTCTGTTGCAAGTGCAACAAGGAGAACTCCATGTATAAATTGTGGTAGGAATCACTGAGGCCAATGTCTGGTTTGTGTCAATATGTGTTACCAATGTGGGCAACCGGGACATTTTAAGAGGGATTGCCCACGGTTTAGAGTAGCCACACGGAGGGACCAGGAGTTGGATCCCGAGACAGGTTGAGCGACCAAGAGTTTCAGATGGCATGAAGAGAGGGCACCAGTGGTGTTAGACTAAAGAGAGTTGTAGGGAGGCCTAGGCAACACGGAAAGGTCTACGTTATGACTCAACAAGAAGCTGAGGATGCACCAGATGTGATTACTGGTATGATAACTATTTGAAATGTACCTGCACCTGTTTTAATAAAAACCAGGTGCTACACATTTCTTTGTTTTTAGTATGTTCTTGACTAAGTTGAATGGGAAGCTAGAACCTTTATGTAAAAGGTTAGCTATATACACTCTAGTTGGTGATGTTATTTTAGTCGATGTAGTGTTGCGGAACTGTGAGATCTTTGTAGAAGATCTTATTATGTTAGTGGATCTTCTACCACTAGACTTGCAGGTGTGAGATGCAATCTTAAGGATGGATTTCGTATTTACTCATTATGCTTCTAGAGATTGCCATATAAAGGAAGTTGTTTTCAAGAAACTGGGATTAGCTGGAATGGTTTTCAGGGGTGAAAGGAAGATTATTCCTACGAGCTTGATTTCAGCATTAAAAGCTGAAAAGTTGTTGAGGAAAGGTTGCATGGTATTCCTTGCACACGTAGTGGAGGTGCAGGAAGAAAAACTAAAACCAGAAGAAGTTGTGAACGAATTTCTTGATGTTTTTCCAGTAGATCTGTCAAGGTTGCCACCTGATAGGGAAGTTGAGTTCACTATTGAATTGCTTCCAGAAACAACACCTATTTCCTAAGCGTTGTATATAATGGCTCCAAGTGAGCTCAAGGAGTTGAAGATGTAGTTACAAGAACTAGTTGATAAAGGATACACCAGACCTAGTGTATCACCCTGGGGAGCTCAAGTGTTATTTGTAAAGAAGAGAGATGGTACCCTTAGATTATGCATTGATTATAGACAGTTAAACAAGTCACGATACGTAATAAGTATCCTTTACCCCGTATAGGTGACTTGTTTGACTAGTTAAGAGGAGCATCAGTGTTTTCTAAGATTGATTTGAGATCAGGATACCATCAGTTAAAGGTTAGGGAATTAGATATTCCTAAGACAACATTCATAACCAAGTATGGGCATTATGAGCATTTAGTAATGTCATTCGGATTGACGAATGCACCAGCAGTTTTCATGGACCTCATGAACAGAATATTCCACCAGTATTTGGATCAGTTCGTGATAGTATTTATTGATGATATACTAGTTTACTCAATTGATAGGAAAGCTCATGAAGAACATTTGAGGATTATTCTACAAACACTACGAGATAAGCAGTTGTATGCTAAATTCACCAAATGTGAGTTTTGGTTGAATCAAGTAGTATTTTTGGGGCATGTTGTATCAACAAATGGTGTTAGTATGGATCCAAATTAAGTGAAAGTTGTGGTCAACTTGGAAAGACTAGTTAGTGCGATAGAGGTACGTAGTTTCCTAGGCTTGGCAGGATACTACATACGATTTGTTGAGGATTTCTCACGATTAGCATTACCCTTAACAGCTTTAACAAAGAAGAATGCTAAGTTTGAATGGTCAGATAAGTGTGAACAGAGTTTTCAGGAGCTGAAAAAGAGTATGTGATTTACTGTGATGCCTCGAGACAAGGTTTGGGGTGTGTTCTGATGCAAGAAGGAAAAGTAATAGCTTATGCATCAAGACAATTGAAAAAGCACGAATGTAATTACCCTACCCATGATCTCGAGCTAGCATCAGTTGTTTTAGCACTGAAGATCTGGAGACATTACTTGTTTGGTGAAAGGTGTCACGTTTACACAGATCATAAGAGTCTGAAACATATCTTTTATTAGAGGGAGTTGAATGTGAGACAAGGAAGATAGTTAGAACTGATTAAAGATTATGATTGTACTAAAGAATACCATCCAGGTAAGGCGAATGTGGTAGCAGATGCATTGAGTAGGAAGTCAAGACTTCCTAAGGACGCCTTGTGTGGTATTCAAGCAACATTTTTAAGTACTCTAAAGGATTCTAAGGCAGTTGTGAATGCAGAGAGTTTAGGGAATCTTTTAGCTCAATTCCAGGTCAGGTCTTCACTCATAGCAAAGGTTGTAAGAAGACAACCAGAGGATAGTAGCTTACAAAAAATGTTTGGGAAGCCCAAACAAGGCCCAGAAGCAGAATTTAAAATGAGATCAGATGGAGCCATAGAGAGGCAAGGAAGACTATGTGTTCCGAGTGTTAGTGAGCTTAAAGATGCTATTCTAGAAGAAGCTCACAGTTCAGCTTATGCTATGCATCCAAGAAGCACCAAGATGTATAAGACATTGAAAGGGAATGTATTGGTGGACTGGGATGAAGCGGGAGGTAGCTGAATATGTTGATAATGTTTGATCTGCTAACAGGTTAAACCAGTTAGACAGAGACCAGGAGAACTCCTTAATCCATTGCCAGTGTCGGAATGGAAATAGGAGAATATAACTATGGATTTTCTGTTTGGATTACCACGTACTTCTAGTGGACATGATGATATTTCGGTAATAGTGGATAGACTGACTAAAACAACACGGTTTATATCGATTAGAGCGACGTCTACGCTTGATCAACTAGCTAAGCTATCGTCGTCGCGCAATTGTGAGTCAATGAGTGCCGGTGTCCATAGTTTCGATAGGGATCCAAGATTTACTTCTATGTTTTGGCTTAGTTTACAGAAGGCTATGGGGACAAAGTTGAAATTTAGTACAGCGTTCCATCCTCAGACAGATGGTCAGTCAAAGAGGACCATCCAGACCCTAAAGGACATGTTGAGAGTATGTGTCCTTCAATTTAAGGGTAGTTGTGTCACACCCTCTCCCGAACTACCTGCTACTTAGCCCGAAAGGCGGCGTGAAACCAACATACATTGTTTACCTCTTAACAATACCTGCTGACCACTATTCTCGATAAACATACTATGTTCGCATATGGAACATTTTAACATAACACAGTGAAATCGGACAACTATTAAACATACACAAGGAGAAACCCTTCATAAGTCTCTCTTGGAAACTAAAAGTCAAGTGCATCAAAACAACACAAGACAACTCATTGTTTATACAACCGCTAATGCACAAGACTTCTATAGCTACATAACGACTTCTATACAACACCAGCCACGTACAAACTAACAATTTATGAACTTCCAGCAGACTATGGCGGGATGTCAGTACCGTGAGCTTGATCTCTACCTCGAAAGGTTTTGAAAACATTGAAAGAATGAGCTAAAAAGCTCAGTGAGTGTCTACCTTTAAAACATTATAAGCTCACAGGTGAATCATAATAATGGCAGATTATAAGTAGAAAATAGCTTAACATTTGTTTGTAAACATAAACAAACCATGCTTCCAATTTACAGGTTTTAAGTCACCACTTGTGCATAGCACCAAACTCGAAATGTACTAAATTATCGAGGGTAGATAGATCAATAATATGGAAGCTCATAACAATAAAACACATGACATGATACCACATCAAACCATATAGGTGGTAGAGTTACATTTATTCCAATAAGGTTCATACCTCTCTCTCTCTCTCGTGCACGTGGAATACCTTTGGTCGTTTGGTTTTCCCTAATACCTTCTCTATGTCCTTAAGTATTAAGGTAAAACCATTTACTACCCGAATACCTTCTCATTGTCCTTCAGTATTTAGGTAAAACCATTTACTTCCCGGATACCTTCTCATTGTCCTTCAGTATCGGGATATCATGATTCATTCCCCTAAGTACCTTCTCTCGAATGTCCTTCATGTTAGGGGTTAATCAAGATCAAGGCATAACTTGTTTACCATGGAAATCATGTCTTTATAACACATACAACAATTTCTTGACAATTTCATATTATCATCTAAATATGTTCCCAAGTGGATTTACACAAAACATTCTCTAAAGGAAAGCATACTTTCATAATTTAGTTTCCATACTTTGATTTATAGTTACAACTAATTCAAAGCATGCTTAGGTTCCATCATGAACCTTATGTTAGAAAACTCCATGAAGCCATTCACAACTAGTTCAAACAAGATGTAATTATCAACACTTATGTTCATGAAGAAAAACATAGGTCAAACATAGTTCTAAGATAGAGTCACTCACAGTATTAGAATTGGAACCTTGGCTTGTAAACTTGACCTATTTGCTCTTGGCCTGTCAAACAAGCCAAATCAATCATTAGAACCACGAGCTCATGATTTTTGACCTTAAAACTTGCAAGAAAACACACATTCAAATTTCCAGCATTTTCATATTTTTCTGCCCTGTATTCAGACAGCCATAGCTTCTTTATTACTTATCCAAAAATAATGTAATTTATACCAAACTTTTCCTTTTTGAACCCTCTAAAAATCATATGAAGACATGAAATTGAAATTCCAAACGGATTTGTTCAGAAATACCTCAGCTACTACTTTCCTCAAAACAGACTTCTGCTGTTTCCAGATTCGGATTTCCTGCTGCACAACAAATTTAACCTGATATTTAGAACATCTTCTAGACATATTCTACTCACGATTTCTTCACGAAAGTTGTAGGAAATTCAATAAGCTTTGGAACCATACCAATTAGAGCTTCTAACTCCAAGTATTCAAATCAGAACAACCAAAACATCAAAGACTTCCCAGATTTGACAGCACATTACTGTCTTCTCTGTCTTCCTCTTAACAAAACAGTAAGTTAACTTCAGTATTAGCTCGAGCTTCCTTCACAAATTTTGTTCCAAATTGAGTTAACTTTCATGTATCAAAAACTCTCTTCTTATTGAGCTCGAAAAGACCAAAACATCAGAACTGGTCTGAATTGATCTCCTTGCTGCAATAAAGAATCCTCTTGAGTTCTTCTCCTTTCTTCCAACAACTACACTCCAAGTTTATGAAAAATGGCTTCCTTCTTCTTCCTTTCTCCTTCTCCCACGAAATTTCAGCTTGGTTTTGATAAATGAAGAAGAAAATGGAGAAGATAAAGTCATTTTAAAAAGCAAGGAGGCAATCTTTGTCTTTTTCCTTTTTGCTTTTCTTTTTTTTTTTCCTTTTCTTTTCCTTTCCTTTATCCCTTTCTTTCTTTTCTTTTCTTTCCTTTTATTTCCTAAACAAAGCAAAACACAATGTTATATCCATTCATTTCATTTCATTTTCTTCATTATTTTTTTAAAGCAAACCAAACCAAAATGGTTTGAGCTTTTCCTTCCTTGTTTTCCTTTTATCCTTCACTTCATTTCTTTTCTTTTTTTAAAACACCAAAATAAGTGTGTAAAGAAACCCTAAGCATTTAGCCAACTTATCCCAAGTCTGTGAGACATATGATCTTCCATTCAATACATGATGCACCTAAAACTTCTCCAAATTGCTAATGATTTGAACTTACTTCAATGAAACTTTTAATATGCTTATTTCAATGTTTACCTATCCCTTTATGAAGTTTAGACACATTGTAGCTCCAAATTCAATAGATTCCCAAATTCGATCACGACATCGTTTAGTGCAACCTATACGATTTTGCATATTTCAAAACATCATGAACGAGTGCTCAATGATAAAAGAGAATAGGGTTTAGGGCTTACAATTTACTACCCCCTTAAGAGGAATTTCGCCTCTCGAAATTCAAAGACGAAAAAGTTGTGGGTACTTTCCTTTCATTGTGTCTTCGCTTTCCCATGTTGCTTCCTCGACGTCGTGATGTCTCCAACGAACCTTCACGAGTGAGATCGATTTCTTTTTCAAAACTTGTTCTTTCCCCGTCGAGGATTTGAACTGCATCCTCTATGTAACTTATGTCTTCTTTCAACTCAACCGGTTGTGCTTGCAACACATGTGTCGGATCTGGATAATACTTCACGAACATGAACACATGAAAAACATCATGTACTCAAGATAGTTCTGCTGGTCACTCCAGTCTGTAGGTTGCTGGCTTAATTCGCCCCGTTACTGGATAAGGACCAATATATCTAAGACTTAACTTACATTTTTTGCCAAAACGAAGGACACCTCTCCACGGAGATAACATCAAGAATACTTGATCTCCGACCTGGAATTCTAAATCCTTTCGTCGCTTATCTGCATAACTCTTTTGACGATCTTGTACTACCTTCAGATTTTCTCTGATTACCTTAATATTATTCGTCGTAACTTGTACCAACTCAGGACCGATTAGCTTCCGCTCTCCTACTTCATTCTAACATACGGGCGTTCTACTCGACCTTCCATACAGAGCCTCAAATGGTTCCATGCCAATACTTGACTGATAGCTGTTATTATAAGCGGATTGCATAAGTGATAGGTGTGTATCACAACTACCCTTAAATTGAAGGACACATGCTCTCAACATATCCTCTAGGATCTGGATGGTCCTCTTTAATCACCATCTGTCTGCGAGGATGGAACAATTGTACTAAATTTCAACTTTGTCCCCATAGCCTTCTGTAAACTAAGCCAAAACTTAGAAGTAAATCTTGGATCCCTATCTGAAACTATGGACACTGGCACTCCGTATTGACTTACAATTCTTTCGACATATAGCTCAATAAGCTGATCAAGTGTAAACGCCGCTTAAATCGGTATAAACCGTGCTGTTTTAGTGAGTCTATTCACCATTACCCAAATACCATCATGTTCACTAGAAGTATATGGTAATCCAAACAGAAAATCCATAGTGATATGCTCCCATTTCCATTCCAAGACCGCAATGGATTAAGGAGTCCTCTGTCTCTCTGTCTAATCTGGTTAACCAGTTGGCAGATCAAACATTATCAACATAATCAACTACCTCTCGCTTCATCCCATGTCACCAATACGTTCCCTTTCAATGTCTTATACATCTTGGTGCTTCCTGGATGCATAGCGTAGTTTAATCGTGAGAGCTTCCTCTAGAATAGCATCTTTAAGCTCACTAAAACATGGAACACACAGTCTTCCTCTCCCTCTCTATGGCTCATCTGGTCTCATCTTAAATTCTGCCTCTGGGCCCTGTTTGGACTTTCCAAACATTTTCTACAAGTTACTATCCTCTGGTTGTCTTCTCACAACCTTTGCTATGGGTGAAGACCTGACCTGGAACAGAGCTAAAAGACTCCTTGAACTCTCTGCATTGACAACTGCCTTAGAACCCCTTAGAGTACTTAAAAATGTTGCTCGAATACCACACAAGGCGTCCTTAGGAAGTCTTGACTTCCTACTCAAAGCATCTGCTACCACATTCGCCTTACCTGGATGGTATTCTATAGTACAATCATAATCTTTAATCAGTTCTAACTATCTTCTTTGTCTCACATTTAACTCCCTCTGATCAAAGATATATTTCAGACTCTTATGATCTGTGTAAATGTGACACCTTTCACCCAACAAGTAATGTCTCCGGATCTTCAGTGCTAAAACAACTGCTACTAGCTCGAGATCATGGGTAGGGTAATTACATTCGTGCTTTTTCAATTGTCTTGATGCATAAGCTATTATTTTTCCTTCTTGCACGAGCACAAACCCTAAACCTTGCCTCGAGGCGTCACAATAAATTACATACTCTATTCCCGTTACAGGAAGTGTCAAAATAGGTACTGTAACTAACCTCTTTTTCACTCTCTTAAAACCCCTGCTTCACACTCATCTAACCATTCAAACTTAGCATTCTTCCTTGTCAAAATTGTTAATGGTAATGCTAATCGTGAGAAATCCTCAACAAACCGTCTGTAGTATCCCCGCCACGCCTAGGAAACTACGTTACCTCTGTCGCACTAACTAGTCTCTCCAAGTTGTCCACAACTTTCACTTAATTTGGATCCATACTAACACCATTTGTTGAAACATCATGCCCCGAAACACTACCTGATTCAACCAAAACTCACATTTGGTGAATTTAGCATACAACTGCTTATCTCGTAGTGTTTGTAGAATAATCCTCAAATGTTCCTCATGAGGTTTCCTATCAATTGAGTAAACTGGTATATCATCAATAAATACTATCACGAACTGATCCAAATACTAGTGGAATATCATATTCATGAGGTCCATGAAAACTGTTGGTGCATCGTTAAACCGAATGACATTACTAAATGCTCATAATGTCCATATTTGGTTCTGAATATTGTCTTAGGAATATCTGTTTCCCTTACCTTTAATCGATGGTATCCTGATCTCAAATCAATCTTAGAAAACACTGATGTTCCTCTTAACTGGTCAAACAAGTCATCTATATCGGGTAAAGGATACTTGTTACGTATCGTGACTTGGTTAACTGTTTATAATCAATGCATAATCTAAGGGTACCATCTCTTTTCTTTACAAATAACACTTGAGCTCCCCAGGGTGATACACTAGGTCTGGTGTATCCTTTATCAACTAGTTCTTTGTAATCGCATCTTCAACTCCTTGAGCTCACTTGGAGCCGTGATATACAGCTAGCTTAAGAAATAGGTGTTATTCTGGTAGCAATTTAATAGTGAACTCAACTTCCTATCGGTGGCAACCACAGCAGATCTACTGGAAAAACATCAAGAAATTCGTTCACAACAAGAACATCTTCTGGTTTTAGTTTTTCTTCCTGCACCTCCACTACGTGTGCAAGAAATGCCATGCAACCTTTCCTCAACAACTTTTCACTTTTTTTAATGCTTTGAAATCAAGCTCAGAGGAATAATCTTCCTTTCACCCCTAAAAACCATTCCAAATAATCCTGGTTTCTTGAAAACAACTTCCTTTCTATTTAGCACCACCGGTGCCCTCTCTTCTGACCTCACGGAACTCTTGGTCGCTCAACTGCTCAGGACCCAACTCCCTGGTCCCGGTCCCTCTGTGTGGCTACTCTAAGTTGTGGGCAATCCCTCTTAAAATGTCCTGGTTGCCTACATTGGTAACACACATTAACACTAACCAGACATTGGCCTCGGTGATTCTTACCACAATTTATACACGGAGTTCTCCTTGTTGCACATGCAATGCACTCTGTATTGCCTGGTGGTCTTACCGTGGACTTGGCGGGTTGACTAGGTGCTCTTTGGCTCACGCCTCGATAGGCACCATTAACATGCGTTTGCCTCGATATCCGGGTGCCACTTCGACTTTTAAAGTCCTGGACGACTCAAAACATTCACTCAAGGTGTGAATCGTCGCCGCTCACGACCACCATGAAAATCGCTTTCGTCGGTGAAGGCCCTCGAGTAGGCTCCACCACTTGCTTGTGCCTCTGTTATACTCTGCTCAACACGTAGAGAACTCTCTACAAGCAGGGAAAAGGTTAGCACACTTTGCAATGCCTGTGACTGGGGTTCGTATCTCGGGACGTAACCCTCTTTCAAATCTCCGACACTGTCACTCTCAGATGCCATAATCACACCAGCATACCGTGATAACTCGGTATACCATCTCTCATACTCAGCCATTGAAAGTGGCCCTTGCTTTAGTTCTAAAAAAAAATCATCCCTCTTTGCCTCACGTTACGTGCTAGGGTAATATTTATCTTCGAATATGCCTCGAATGTTTGCCAATCCAGAGTACGTGCATCACTCCGTCTGGCTAAAATCGATTTCCACCCTCCCTCTGCTTCTTCCTCTAATAGGAATGTGGCTAGCTTGACTTTGCTCCTCAGAGCAACTCATTACATCAAAACATTTTGTAGCATATTCAGCCAAACTTGGCATCAATCACCGGATCTATGGAACCATCAAACACTGGCTCCTAATTTCTGCAGACGTTCTATTCTATACACCCCCTTTTTTTTTTGGATCACTTGGCCCTGCTCTCTCTGGCCCACCTGCCCCCTGTGAGAAACTAACATGTTGCTCAACTGTAACCTCGATTTGGACTCTCGGGCACTAGATCCCCTCTCGATTGGCCTTGGGTAGGATCCTCGCATCCCGCCCCGATCCTGCCAAAGTGCCGCTGCGCTAGTACGTGGTGGCATGACTCCAATAACATATCAATATACTAGACTTACTATGGATATCTAACTCCCATACACAGTACTAAACTTCTATTCACATTTAGCCCTAACTGGACTTACTCTTATCCTTACTAGTTCGATCTGAACTAACTCAATAACTTGTTATGACTTTTACTTTATTCTCAGAGCTAACTTGCCCTGTCTCATTCCCATGGAGCTAACTGCTCTGATACCAAGTGTAAGCCCTAAACCCTATTCTCTTTTATCATTGAGCACTCGTTCATGATGTTTTGAAATATGCAAAATCGTATAGGTTGCACTAAACGATGTCGTGATCGAATTTGGGAATCTATTGAATTTGGAGCTACAATGTGTCTAAACTTCATAAAGGGATAGGTAAACATTGAAATAAGCATATTAAAAGTTTCATTGAAGTAAGTTCAAATCATTAGCAATTTGGAGAAGTTTTAGGTGCATCATGTATTGAATGGAAGATCATATGTCTCACAGACTTGGGATAAGTTGGCTAAATGCTTAGGGTTTCTTTACACACTTATTTTGGTGTTTTAAAAAAAGAAAAGAAATGAAGTGAAGGATAAAAGGAAAACAAGGAAGGAAAAGCTCAAACCATTTTGGTTTGGTTTGCTTTAAAAAAATAATGAAGAAAATGAAATGAAATGAATGGATATAACATTGTGTTTTGTTTTGTTTAGGAAATAAAAGGAAAGAAAAGAAAAGAAAGAAAGGGATAAAGGAAAGGAAGAAGTTATGGCTGTCTGTTTTGAGGAAAGTAGCTTTCGAGGTATTTCTGAACAAATCCGTTTGGAATTTCAATTTCATGTCTTCATATGATTTTTAGAGGGTTCAAAAAGAAAGAGTTTGGTATAAATTACATTATTTTTGGATAAGTAATGAAGAAGTTATGGCTGTCTGAATACAGGGCAGAAAAATATGAAAATGCTGGAAATTTGAATGTGTGTTTTCTTGCAAGTTTTAAGGTCAAAAATCATGAGCTCGAGGTTCTAATGATTGATTTGGCTTGTTTGACAGGCCAAGAGCAAATAGGTCAAGTTTACAAGCCAAGGTTCCAATTCTAATACTGTGAGTGACTCTATCTTAGAACTATGTTTGACCTATGTTTTTCTTCATGAACATAAGTGTTGATAATTACATCTTGTTTGAACTAGTTGTGAATGGCTTCATGGAGTTTTCTAACATAAGGTTCATGATGGAACCTAAGCATGCTTTGAATTAGTTGTAACTATAAATCAAAGTATGGAAACTAAATTATGAAAGTATGCTTTCCTTTAGAGAATGTTTTGTGTAAATCCACTTGGGAACATATTTAGATGATAATATGAAATTGTCAAGAAATTGTTGTATGTGTTATAAAGACATGATTTCCATGGTAAACAAGTTATGCCTTGATCTTGATTAACCCCTAATATCAAGGACATTCGAGAAGGTACTTAGGGGAATGAATCATGATATCCCGATCTTCAAGGACAATGAGAAGGTATCCGGAAGTAAATGGTTTTACCTAAATCTTTGAAGGACAATGAGAAGGTATTCGGGTAGTAAATGGTTTTACCTTAATCTTGAAGGACATAGAGAAGGTATTAGGGAAAACCAAACGATCAAAGGTATTCCACGTGCACGTGAGAGAGAGAGAGAGGTAAACAATGTCTGTTGGTTTCACACCGCCTTTCGGGCTAAGTAGCAGGTAGTTCGGGAGGGGGTGTGACAAGTTGTGATACACACCTATCACTTATGGAATCCGCTTATAATAACGACTATTAGTCGAGTAATGGCATGGTACCATTTGAGGCTCTGTATGAAAGGTTGTGTAGAACACCCATATGTTGGAATGAAGTAGGAGAGCGGAAGCTAACCGGTCCTGAGTTGGTACAAGTTACGACGAATAATATTAAGGTAATCAGAAAGAATCTGAAGGACGCACAAGACCGTCAGAAGAGTAACGCAGATAAGAGACGAAAGGACTTAGAATTCCGTGTCGAGATCGAGTTAAGCCCTAGATAACGGGCGAGTTGGGCGACAACCTCTGATTGGAGTTGCCAGTGAGAACTATCTCGAGTACATAATGTTTTTCATGTATCAATCTTTGAAGAAATACATTTCGATCCATCACATGTGCTCAAGGTAGAACCAAGACAACTTAAGGAGAATCTATCATACGAGGAAGAACCTCTACAGGTACTGGATCGGAAAGAACAGGTGCTTAGGAACAAGTCAATACCACTGGTAAAGGTCTTGTGGAGAAATCACGACGTCGAGGAAGCAACATGGGAAAGCGAAGACATAATGAAAGAAAAGTACCCACAACTTTTCTCGTAATGAATTTCGAGGGCGAAATTCCTCTTAAGGGGGTAGTAATTGTAAGCCCTAAACTCTATTTTCTTTTATCATTTAACACTCATTCATGATGTTTTGAAATAAGCAAAATCGGATAGGTTGCACTAAATGATGTCGTGATCGAATTTCGGAATCTATTGAATTTGGAGCTACAATGTGTCTAAACTTCATAAAGGGATAGGTAAACATTGAAATAAGCATATTAAAAGTTGCATTGAAGTAAGTTCAAATCATTAGCAAATTGGAGAAGTTTTAGGTGCATCATGTATTGAATGGAAGATCATATGTCTCACAGACTTGGGATAAGTTGGCTAAATGCTTAGGGTTTCTTTATAGACTTATTTTGGTGTTTTAAAAAGAAGAAAGAAAGGGATAAAGGAAAGGAAAAGGAAAAGGAAAAAGAAAAGAAAAAGCAAAAGGGAAAAAGACAAAGTTTGCCTCCTTGCTTTTTATAATGGCTTTATCTTCTCCATTTTCTTCTTCATTTATCAAAACCAAAGTTGAAGCTTCGTGGGAGAAGGAGAAAGGAAGAAAATGGAAGTCATTTTCCTGATTTTGGAGCTGGAATTGCAGAAGAAAGGAGGAGAACTCAAAGCTTAATTGTATAGCAGCAAGGTGATCAACTCAGACCAGTTCTGATGTTTTGATCTTCACGAGCTCTACAAGAAGAGGTAAGAGTTTAGTTTTTGATACATGAAAGTTAACTCAATTTAGAACAAAGTTTGTGAAGGAAGCTCGAGCTAATACTGAAGTTAACTTACTGTTTTGTGAAGAGGAAGATAGAAGACAGAATTTGCTGTCAAATCTGGGAAGTCTCTGATCTTTTGGTTGTTCTGATCTAAATACTTGGGGTTAGAAGCTCTAATTGGTATGGTTCGAAAGCTTATTGAATATCCTACAACTTTTGTGAAGAAATCGTGAGTAAATAATGTCTAGAAGATGTTCTAAATATCAGGTTAAATGTGTTGTGCAGCAGGAAATCCGAATCTGGAAACAGCAGAAGTCTGTTTTGAGGAAAGTAGCTTTCGAGGTATTTCTGAACAAATCCGTTTGGAATTGCAATTTCATGTTTTCATATGATTTTTAGAGAGTTCAAAAAGGAAGAGTTTGGTATAAATTACATTATTTTTGGATAAGTAATGAAGAAGTTATGGCTGTCTGAAAACAGGGCAGAAAATCTGAAAATGCTGGAAATTTGAAAGTGTGTTTTCTTGCAAGTTTTAAGGTCAAAAATCATGAGCTCGAGATTCTAATGATTGATTTGGCTTGTTTGACAGGCCAAGAGCAAATAGGTCAAGTTTACGAGCCAAGGTTCCAATTCTAATACTGTGAGTGACTCTATCTTAGAACTATGTTTGACCTATGTTTTTCTTCATGAACATAAGTGTTGATAAATACATCTTGTTTGAACTAGTTGTGAATGGCTTCATAGAGTTTTCTAATATAAGGTTCATGATGGAACCTAAGCATGCTTTGTATTAGTTGTAACTATAAATCCAAGTATGGAAACTAAATTATGAAAGTATGCTTTCCTTTAGAGAATGTTTTATGTAAATCCACTTGGAAACATGTTTAGATGATAATATGAAATTGTCAAGAAATTGTTATATGTGTTATAAAGACATGATTTCCATGGTACACAAATTATGCCCTTGTTTGGGGTTAACCCCTAATACTGAAGGACATTCGAGAAGGTACTTAGGGGGGAGAATGAATCATGATATCCCGATACTGAAGGACAATGAGAAGGTATCCGGGAAGTAAATGGTTTTACCTAAATACTGAAGGACAATGAGAAGGTATTCGGGTAGTAAATGGTTTTACCTTAATACTGAAGGACATAGAGAAGGTATTAGGGAAAACCAAACGACCAAAGGTATTCCACGTGCACGTGAGAGAGAGAGAGAGGTATGAACCTTATTGGTATAAATGTAACTCTACCACCTCTATGGTTTGATGTGGTATCATGTCATGTGTTTTATTGTTATGAGCTATTATATTATTGATCTATCTACCCTCGATAAGTTAGTACATTTCGAGTTGTGTGCCATGCACAAGTTGTGACTTAAAACCTGTAAATTGGAAGCATGGTTTGTTAATGTTTACAAACAGATGTTAAGCTATTTTCTACTTATAATCTGTCATTATTATGATTCACCTGTGAGCTTATAATGTTTTAAAGATAGACACTCACTGAGCTTTTTAGCTCATTCTTTCAATGTTTTCAAACCTTTTCAGGTAGAGATCGAGCTCCTAGTACCTGACATCCTGCCATAGTCTGCTGGAAGTTCATAAGTTGTTAGTTTGTACGTGGCTGGTGCTGTATAGAAAGTCGTTATGTAGCTATAGATGTCTTGTACATTAGCGGTTGTATAACAATGAGTTGTCTTGTGTTGTTTTGATGCACTTGACTTTTAGTTTCCAAGAGAGACTTATGAAGGGTTTCTCCTTGTGTATGTTTAATAGTTGTCCAGTTTCTGCTGTGTTATGTTAAAATGTTCCATATGCGAACATAGTATGTTTATCGAGAATACAGAAGTCAGCAGTATTGTTAAGAGGTAAACAATGTCTGTTGGTTTCACGCTGCCTTTCGGGCTAAGTAGCAGGTAGTTCGGGAGGAGGTGTGACATCACATCTCCTCGTTGCACTATCTACTGAATGAGATGATACTTCCTCTTGATGTGCTTTCCTCGCTTGTGGCTACGAAGAACATACTGCGCCTCTCCCAAATCTTTCATTTTGCATCGAATATCATATCAACATTTTGTCGATATAGGACGCTTAAGACAAAACTAGCGTTTTGTTCTTGCGATTCCTGAAAATTTGAATCCCAAGAACATACTGCGTCTCTCCCAAATCTTTTCATTTGGAATTGGGTTGCTAGCCAATTCTTTATGTCAGTTAGGTATCCTACATCATTCCAATGAATAGGATATCATCCAAATAAAGTACTAAGAAAGCTAGTTTGTCGTTGGTGATCCTCTTGTAAACACAAAGCTCATCAACGTTTTGATCAAAGCCATAAGATTTGATCGTAGAATCAAATCTTATGTTCCAAGATCTGGATGTTTGTTTCAACCCATAAATTGATCGATTAAGCTTGCAAACTTTTTGCTCCTGACCTTGGATTATGAACCCTTCGGGCTGAGACATATAGATATTCTCGTCAAGATTACCATTCAAAAAGGCAGTCTTGACGTCCATTTTCCAGATCTCATAGTCATAAAATGCGGCTATGGACAATAGTATCCTAATTGACTTAAGCATAGCAACAGGGGAAAAAGTTTCATCATAGTCTACTCCTTCCCTTTGGGTAAAACCCTTTGCTACACGTCTATCCTTAAGGGTTTGTACCTTTCCGGTTGCATCTCTCTTTCTCTTATAGATCCATTTGTACCCTATGGGTCTTACCCCTTCAGGTTGGTCTACAAGTTCCCAAACTGAATTGAAGTACATTGACTCCATTTCAAGGTCCATGGCTTTGATCCATTGGTCCTTATCTACGTCATTAATTTCCTGTTTATAAGACAATGGATTCTCTACGCCATCATCAGGTATAAAAACTTGAGTCTCAGTTAAACCCAAGTACCGGTCAGGTTGGGAAACAACCCTCCCACTGCGTCGAGGCATTCCCAACGATTGAGAAGGACGAGACTGACTCGATGTGTTGGCTTCTTCATCAACTCTTGATGAAGGTCCAGCTTGGTCAACAACTCTTGTTGGCCTACTGGAGCTTCATTTAATACTAATTTACTATGTGGTTTATGGTTTCTCATGTGATTTTCCTCCAAGAAAGTGGCGTTTGTCGATACAATCACCTTGTTTTCTTGTGGGTCGTAGAAAAGACCACCTCTCGTTTCTTTGGGGAAGCCAACAAAAATTTTGAACGAGGTTTCAATTTCTTTGGGTTTGTCACTAGCACGTGTGCTGGACAACCCCAAATCCTGAAGTGTTGTAAACTAGGTTTACGCCCCTTCCACAACTTAAAAGGTGTTATGAAACACTTTTTGATGAAACAGTGTTCAAGATTTGAACCGCAGTCTCTACTGCGTAACCCCAAAACGAGCCAGACAATTCAGCATAGCTCATCATTGATCAAACCATGTCTAACAAGGTTCTATTTCTCCTTTCAGATACACCATTATGTTGTGGTGTATTAGGTGCTGAGAGTTGAGATTGGATTCCATGTTCTATCAAATAGTCCTGGAATCTCAGATCCATATACTCTCCATCTCGATCAGATCGAAGTGTCTTAATGGTTTTTCCTAATGTATTCTCTGTTGGGATTTATGCCCTAAACTTGTGTAATTTTGATCAATTAAATAAAATGTTATTTGTTTTGATAGAATTACAGTCTTGCTTTATAAATCCAATAAACTAAGCTCCAAGGTTATAACATTTATCTTGAACATCAGTGTAGTGGACACTATTTGGGTTGAGTTCAAGAATATAACCTAAATAGTCTATGGTATAAGAATAAGGTTGGAAACCTCATTCTAGTAAGACCATGGATGCGGCTCACTTTGTAATTTGTACAAATGAGGTAATACAACTCATTCATGTAGTTGACATGCGAGTGGGGGCATCAGGTATGAAGAGTTCATACAAGACTGGATCGCAAATTATTAGTCTAACCAATGTAACACCGTTAACAGGATAAGACTAGTAATTTATAGATGGTCATTAGTGACTCGATCTGAATCCTGAGCAAGTTAAGAACTCCTGCTTATAGGGGTTTGTCCTTAGACTAGTATGGGTGAGAGTGGCACAGAGCCAGACTCAATAAGCCTACCTTCTTAGGGACGTAACCTTGTAGGTAGTTGGGAACTTAACTGTGCAAGATGGAATTCACTCATTCCTATACTAAGGAATTAGATAGGTTGTTCCCTTAAGAACTGACTCCAAGTCTTGAACAACGGGGCCGCACCCTCTATGAGGGTATGAGTCTAAGGTAGGACCTTAGACTTGTTGTTCATTAGAGGAACAATGGTGCTTAAGGAGCAAAGAGGTAATCACAAGGGTAAAACGGTAATTTAACCCAGCCGTGATTACGAACAACCTGTGAAGGGTCGACTCATAGGTAATGACTATATCAGTGGACACAATATTATCTACAGTGAGGAGAGTGCAGCTACAAGTTATAGTGGAGTGACTTGTAGTTAATGAATATTTATTAACTAGATCAAAGAGTTTGATCAGTTAATCTCACATCATTGGAGCTTATGAACTGTGGGTCCATTAGGTCCCTCCGTTGGCTCAATATTGTAATATTGAGGGTATAAAGTTAGGAATGAAATTGAAGTGTTCAATTTCATACATGAGGTGTTATATCAATTATATATGATATAATTGATATAATATATAGTTTTAATGTGAATTAGATTCATATATAAACTATATACTAAAGAGAGAATAAAAAAGGGGTAGGATGGTCATTTTCATCCTATTCCCCTATATATATGGTTGCATGAGATGCAACTATGTTAAGTAATTCCAAGCATTTGTTGTGTTGTTGGAAAGGTTCCAAGACAACAAATATCTTTTTCACAAAACACCTCACCTCTCCTAAAAGGAACCCACCTTCCTCCCTCACTTAGAGAACAACGGAGAAGATCTGGTGGTAGTGTCGGTGTTCGAACGAGTTCGTGTTGCTGAGATCTTGATCGTAAGAGAGGAGGAGCACTTGAAGAAAGGTTCTTCAAAGGTAATTTTCTTGTTGTTCATTATGTTCATATGCTTAATCTAGTTATATATGTTCTTGAATTAAATTGTTGTAACTAAATCAAGAGCGCGCGATTCACAATCGCTTCCGCTGCAAGAGTTCGTTCCCTTCAATTGGTATCAGAGTCCAATTGCGTTCTTGATTTATCTTCTGGATTTTTCAAGAACAAGGTGAGATTTACTGTTTTTGCACGAGATGTATGAACGATTTTTGCAAAATTAGATGGTTTCAATTTTTGCACTTAGATTTACAATTTATATTGAATCGTTCAATGTAAGGGTCCGGTGTTTTAGGAAATTTAATTGTAAATCGAGTCTGTAAGTCCGTGTCGATCGAGGCAAAGTGGTTGCTGAGAAGATCGGAGCGAAAACGAGCAAGAATTGGAGAATTCTTTTTGTTGTCTGTGTGCAGCATTGCAACACTGTTCATTGGCGTTGCAACGTTGCGCTTGTGGGAGGAGGCGCGCACAGGAGGCAGCATTGCTACGCAGCCTCTAGCGTTGCAACGCCAAGGCGTTTCGCAACGCGCTCCAACGGGCAGAAACGGACAAAGCGCAGCGTTGCAATGCCACATACGTTTCACGTGAAGGAGCAACGGGCAAAAATTTATTTTTATTATACATATTAATTATAAAAACGTTTTATATTTAATATATTTAATTTATATAATTTTAATTAATATAATTAGATTATATTAATTAAAATTGAATTTAGGGTGCCAAACTTGGTCTAATTTTGTTATTTTAATTATGCAATTGTTGTGTAATTATTACCATGCATAATGCATGCTTATATTTTAGAAATCCCACCTTAGGTTAAGTATTTTCATGCATCATTTATAATATAAGGAGTTATATTATATAGTTTGCATCATTAATTAATATAAAGTTGTTATATTAATGGACAACGTTGACATGCATTTTATATCATGAGATGAATATGCTATGAATGTCTTATTATTCATGTGATGAATGATCAAGCACTATAACATAGTATGCATGTCACCTAAGGTTAATTATTAGTTTTAAAGTCTTTAGAACTTGGAAATAATAGACCTTAGGTTATCTAGTTCTAATTAGATTAGAAATAGGAACCAAGTAATTTATAAGCTATGATTAAAAGAGGAACTCTATCTAAGGAATGTTCTGTCTAGGCTGGAGTATTTAAGCTGACGGAAGTGGAACACCCCTACCTGGGAACTGACCTGGTAGTGAAATTTAATCAGAGAGTTTTATAAATTACAGTAGTGTCAACGGGTTTATTAAGGGGTTAATAAACTAGAAATCCTAGGTTTAATATAAGGAGTTATATTAACAAACTTAGGATAAAATCAATATAAGAGTTATATTGATTATCAATATAAAAGTTATATTGATAGAATTAGGTAAAACCATTAGTCGGGTTTTAGCCTAAGTAAGATTCCTATAAACTTTAAAGTATTCAGTGGGAGGAAAAAGTGTATGAGATACATATTTTTCCACCTACGCTATCTCCGGGAAGTTCACACCGTGAGACTCATACTTGGCCTCGTGGCGCAAACGGGAGCGTCCCCCTTCGGATGGTGTTTGTATGAGTCAATATCAAGGTGAATGGAGAGGATACTTATAGTGAGTGGGAGCAGGTTTAGTGAAAACAAAACCTACGGTCTCTTTTATCGGTTTACACCGTTAGACCACTATGGTCCGCTCGCTAGTTTGACTCGGACTGCACAATCCCTTCCTGAGGGCTTGATCATAGGGGATCGAACACAGTGACACACCTAAAGGGATAAAGATTTCTTTAGACTGTTTTCAATCTAGTCCTCCTTCGACGGATTTTATTGGATGGAGACTCGGGATCTAAAGACAGAGGGGTTACACTCACGGGGTACATAAGTTGTGTATGTATCCTTACTCAAAAATGGTAACTAAAACCTATAGGAATAAGAGTTATTCTCGTATTAGGTTTTGGTCAAGAGTGTCTTGATCCAGAGGAGGAGTGTTTTTATTACCCTTCTGTCATACATTTCTAAACCTTTGAGTATCATTGCAAATTATAAATGCTCTAGGAATCATTTGATAATTAGCTAAAAAAAGATTGGATTAGAGTTATAGCAAGAAACTCATACAAGTTTGTTTGTAAATTTTTAAGCAAAAATGTCTAGCTCTATAATTTCTTTATTGGGTGCGGAAAAGTTAACCGGAGAGAATATGATGACATGGAAAAACAAACTCAACACTATATTGGTAGTGGATGATCTGAAGTTTGTGCTAACTGAGGAGTGTCCTCAGGTGCCAGGCTCGAATGCATCATGAAATGTTCGTGATGCATATGATCGATGGATCAAGGCCAATGATAAGGCCAAGATCTACATGCTGGCAAGTATGTCTGACATATTAGCCAAGAAGCATGAGGGCATGATTACCGCCAAGGAAATCTGGATTCTGTGCAAGGTATGTTTGGACAACAGTCCACACAGGCCCGACATAATGCCCTAAAGTACATATTCAACTCGAGGATGCCAGAGGGTACATCTGTTCGGGATCATGTCTTGGATATGATGGTGCACTTTAACATCGCGGAGTCGAATGGTGCTTCCATCGATGAGTTGAGCTAGGTCAGCTTCATTCTGGAAACTCTTACAGATAGTTTCCTGCAGTTTAGAAGTAATGTTGTTATGAACAAGCTTACTTCTAATCTTACCTCCCTTCTGAATGAACTCAAAACCTTTCAGTCTTTGATGAAAATTCAGGGATCGAAAGGTGAGGCAAATGTTGTCAGTAGGAGTTATCACAGAGGTTCGACCTCTGGGACAAAAACAGTGGCTTCATCTTCTTCTAACCTGAGAGGAAAGAAGAAGAACATGAAGAAGGTTGATAAAGGGAAATAGGCTGACAAAGCTGCCGCCCAGAAGGGCAAGAAAGTCAAAGACGTTGCTGACAAAGGAAAGTGTTTCCACTGCAACGAAGACGGGCATTGAAAACGGAACTGTCCGAAGTACATAGCAGAAAAGAAGAAGGAAGGTAAATATTATTTACTTTGCCTAGAAGCTTGTTTAGTGGATAATGATAAAACAGCCTGGATACTTGATTCAGGCGCCACTAACCATGTTTGCTCTTCTTTTCAGGGAATTGATTCCTGGCAGCAGCTACAACAAGGAGAGATAACGCTCCAGGTTGGAAATGGAAAAGTCGTCTCAGCTGTAGCAGTAGGCACAACGAAGCTTTATTTTGGCAAGAAATATGTATTGTTGGACAATATATTAGTGATACCAGGGTTTACTAGAAACCTTATTTCCATTTCTTTCCTTATAGAACAATGTATTTTTGTTTCCTTTTCTATGAATAAAGTGTTTATTTTGAAGAAAGGTTTAGAAATATGTTCAGCTTCATTAGAAAATGGATTGTATGTTTTAAGGCCTAATTCAATCAAAATGGTTTTGAACACTGAATTATTTAAAACTGCAAACGCACAAACTAAGAAACGTAAAATTTCTCCTAAAGAAAATGCTCATCTTTGGCATCTAAGATTGGGTCACATTAATCTCAATAGGATTGAGAGATTGATAAAGAACGGACTTCTAAACGAGTTAGAAGAAAATTCTTTGCCAGTATGTGAATCATGCCTAAAGGCAAAATGACTAAAAGACCTTTTAGTGGAAAAGGTTATAGAGCCAAAAACCCTCTAGAATTTATACATTCAGACCTTTGTGGTCCGATGAATGTTAAAACCAGGGGAGGATATTAATATTTCATCTCTTTTACAGATGATTATTCTAGATTTGGGCATAATTACCTAATGCACCACAAGTCAGAAGCACTTGAAAAGTTCAAGGAATTCAAGACTGAGGTTGAAAATCAATTAGGTAAAACTATTAAAACACTTTGATCGGATCGAGGTGGAGAGTACATGGATTTAAAATTCTAGAACTATATGATAGAACATGGAATTACATCCCAACTCTCAGCTCCCGGCACACCACAGCAAAACGGTGTATCAGAAAGGAGAAATAGAACCTTGTTGGACATGGTTCGATCAATTATGAATTATGCTCATCTCCCTAGTTCATTTTGGGGTTACGCAGTGGAGACTGTAGTATACATTTTGAATAATGTGCTCTCCAAAAGTGTTTCTGAAACACCTTTTGAACTCTGGAAAGGACGTAAAGGTAGTTTATGTCACTTCAGAATATGGGGTTGTCCGACACGTGTGCTTGTGACAAATCCAAAGAAGTTGGATTCACGTTTAAAGCTATGCCTATTCGTAGGATACCCAAGAGAAACAAGAGGTGGTTTATTCTATGATCCTAAGGAAGATAAGGTTTTTGTGTTGACAAATGCCATTTTCTTAGAGGAGGACCACATAAGGGACCACAAACAAAAAAGTAAAGTAGTGTTGAGTGAGTTAGACGGAACAATAGCAAAGGTTGCTAATAAGAACACTAGTACGTCAACAAGAGTTGTTGATACTAGTTTGTCTAGTCAAGAGAGTCCATCTCAAGAGTTGAGTATGCCTCGACGTAGTGGGAGGGTTGTAATACAGCCTGACCATTACATGGGTTTAGCTGAAATCCAAGTTGTTATACCAGATGACAACTGCGAGGATCCATTGACTTATAATCAAGCAATGGTTGACAAAGACAAAGACAAATGGGTCATAGCCATGGACCAAGAAATGGAGTCTATGTACTTCAATTCTGTTTTGGATCTTGTAGATAAGCATGATGGGGTAAAACCTATAGGTTTTAAGTGGATCTACAAGAGAAAGCGTGGTGTAGTGTCACACCCCCTCCCAGCTTACTTTCTTAACCTAGGAAGAGATGCAAAGACAGAGATAACCAACTCTCTTCTGGCTCTCCCTGACTAACCAAAGACTTAACCTAAAATTAAACGCAACACAACACGTTTGAACAAACAAGATTGAACATTGAATACACATATAAGCACGTCACATTCACTTCCAACACTATGTTCTTTAGCTAGTCATAAAGCCTTCAAGTTTATTACAATCCAACTAATATGATTTCACTACAAACCATATACATAAGAAAGTGTATATACAAGGAGCTAAAACGGCGTGGTGGCAAACAGGTCTTGTCAAGGCTAAGCACCGGGAACTCGTCTGCTACCTAGGAAGAGTAAACATATGAATACGTGAGCTGGGAAGCCCAGTGAGTGTCTATTTTTAAAACATTATAAGCTCAAAGGTGAAGCATAATAATGGGCAGACAATAAGTAGAAAATAACTTAAGATTTGTTTGTAAACATAATCAAGCCATGCTTTCAATTTACAGGTTTAAGTCACCACTTATGTATAGCATAAATCTCATAATGTAGTACTATATTGAGGGTAGATAGATCAATAATGTAGAAGCTCAATACAACAAAACTCATGGCATGATACCACTTTCGAACCTTAGCGGTGGTAGAGTTAAATTTATACCAATAACGTTCATACCTCTCTCTCACGTGCACGTGGAATGCCATTGGGCACTTTGGTTTTCCCTAATACCTTCTCTATGTCCTTCAGTATTAGGATAAGACCATTTACTACCCGAATACCTTCTCATTGTCCTTCAGTATCGGGCAAACACGATTCTTCCCTCCCAAGTATCTTTTCGATGTCCTTCAGTACTGGGGGTTAACAACATACATGGGCATACTTTATTTACCATGGAAATCATGTTTTCAAAATACATACAACAACTTCTCAACATTTGCATATTACTTTCCTAAACATGTTTCTAAGTGAACTTAGACAAGACATTCTCTAGAGGAAATCATAGTTCAATAACTAGTTTCCATACTTGAATATATAGTTACCCACTAATACAAAACATGCTTAAATTTTCTAAAGAACATTCTGTCAAAAACTCCATGAAACTATACAAAATTAATTCAGGCATGATTCAGTGATCAACATTTATGCTTTTTAAGAAAAACTAAGGTTAAGAATAGTTCTAAAATAGAGTCACTCACAATTACCAAAAGAGTTCCAAGGATTATAAGTTATTCCTATCTCCGTTTGCCCTGAGAATGAAATTAGTAACATTAATTCCTTTCCTTATGCACCTTAAAAACAATTCTAATTCTGTCTCATAACTCAATTCAGAATAGCCATACACACTTGGTTGTAAAGTATATAGAAATGGAAGAATCTCTCCTTCAATCTCTTGCTAGGAGATTTTCCCTTGCACCTAAAATTTCAGATTCAACTTTCAGCTTGGGTTCCTCAAAGTTTATCAACACAACCACCCAATATTTTTTGATAAACCTCAAGTACAACATCTTAGCTTACTTACCTCAAAATTTCAGCTTCTAATGCCTCCTCATGAGCTCAAAAGAGACTAATCTCCTCACACTGTTCTGCTACCCGAGAAACTTGAACACCTCTCACTCTTCTGCACTTTTCTCCTTCGTCCTCTTCGTATTTTCACAAAAGCTGACCCGTTTCGTATTCTACACTCCATTTCTGAGATTTTGACTAAAAAATTATCGAATTTGGCTTAGTAAATTACGAGATATGATCGTTTGAAAATGACCCATTTTCCAGCAGCTTGTTGTTTTCCTACGAATTTGACAGCACCTACTTGCAAAGTTTAACTCCGAGGCTTCACCTCCTTTGGCCAGCTCCAACTTTAATATTTACATCATAATCCCTTTTTTAAAACACCAAAATAAGTAAGTAAATAAACCCTAAGCATTTAGTCAACTTATACTAAGTTTGTGAGGTATAAGATCTTCCATTCAATACATATTGCATCTTAAATTTCCCCAATTTGCTAAAGTTTTTAACTTACTTCAATTCAACTTTTAATATTTCAATGGCTTACCTATATCCTTATGAAGCTCTTAACACATTGTAGCTCCCAATTAAATAGATTCCCAAATCCGATCACGACATCCTTTAGTGCAACCTATATCATTTTGCATATTTCAAAACATCAAGTACGAGTGCAAAATGATAAAAGAAAATAGAGTTTAGGGCTTACAATTTACTACCCCCTTAAGAGGAATTTCGCCCTCGAAATTCAGCACGAGAAAAGTTGTGGATACTTTTCTTTCATTTGGTCTTCGTTTTCCCATGTTTCTTCCTCGACGTCGTGATTTCTCCACAACACCTTTACCAGTGGTATTGACTTGTTCCTAAGCAATTGTTCTTTCCGATCCAGTACTTGTAGAGGTTCTTCCTCATATGATAGATTCTCCTTAAGTTGTATTGGTTCTACCTTGAGCACATGTGATGGATCAGAAATGTATTTCCTCAACATTGATACATGGAAAACATTATGTACCCGAGACAATTCTATCGGTAAAGCTAATCAGAAGTCGATGGCCCTACACGCTCGAGAATCTCGTAAGGCCCTATATATCTCGGCTCGATTTTTCCTTCCTTTCGAATCATGAAAATACCCTTCCACGGGGATAGTCTCAGGAAAACTTTGTCTCCGATTTCAAATTCTAAATCTCTTCTTCGTTTGTCAGCGTAGCTCTTTTGTCTATATTGTGCTGTCTTCAGTCTTTCCCTGATAAATTTAACATTCTCCGAGGTAACATGGACCAGTCCGCCCTATCAGCTTCCTTTCTCCTACCTCCCCCCAGCAAATTGGAATTCTACATTTCCTTCCATATAATGCTTCGTACGTTGCCATTCCGATGTTAGAATGATAACTATTATTGTAAGCAAACTCCATCAATGATAGGTGAGTCTCCCAGCTTCCTTTATATTGCAATACGCATGCTCGAAGCATGTCTTCGAGGGTCTGAATGGTTCTTTCTAACTGACCATCGGTTTGTGGATGAAATGTTGTACTAAAGTGCAACTTAGTTCCCAAGGCCTCTTGGAGACTCGGCTAACTTGGAAGTAAATCTCGAATCCCTATCCGACACAATAGATACTGGGCTCGTGTTGGCTTACAATCCTGTGAACATATAATTTAGCAAGTTTATCCAGAGTAAAAGTTACCTTGACGGGTAAGAATCGAGCAGTCTTAGTCAGTCTGTCTACTATCACCCAAATCCCATCATAACCACCTGGTGTTCGGGGAAGTCCAAATAAGAAATCCATGAGTTACATGCTCCCACTTCCATTCGTGGTGGGAGTGGATTTAAAGCCCTCATTTTTTCTGGTCGCTCGTGTTTCACTGTGACAAATTAAACATTTAGAGACATACTCTGCTATCTCTCGTTTCATTCCTGGCCACCGATAATGGTTCTTTAAGGTCCGATACATCTTTGTATCTCCTGGATGCATCGCATAGGCTGAACTATGTGCTTCCTCTAGTATCGCATTTCTCAAAGTTTCATCTTTAGATACACAAAATCTACCACACTTCATCAACGCTCCATCGCGCCTTACTTCGTATCGCGCTCTCTGCTTCAAGTTCACCTCTTCTATCAATTTCTTCAGGGTAGGGTCTTTAGCTTGACTTGAGATAACATCATTATTTAAGGTAGGTCTTACCTGAAAATGAGCTAACAAATTCCCTTTGTCACCAACATACACTTTTGCATTAGAACTCTTGAGTCCTCAAATAGAGCCACTCTAACAGCATTAAGTGAACCCCTATGTTGCTTCGACTTCCTACTTAGTGCATCAGCTACAACATTAGCCTTCCCTGGGTGGTATTCAATCGTGTAGTCATAATCTTTTATCAATTCAAGCCACCGCGTTTGTCTCAAATTCAACTCTTTCTGTTCAAGAAATTTTTTAAACTTTTATGATCCGTGTAAATACAACACTTCTCACCAAATAGATAATGCCTCCAAATCTTTAAAGCTAACACAACTGCTGCGAGCTCCAGATCATGAGTAGGATAATTACATTCATGCTTTTTCAATTGTCTTGACGCATAAGCGATCACTTTCCCATCCTGCATAAGTACACATCCAAGGGCCTGATGTGAGGCATCACAGTAAACCTCAAACTCTTTTCCCGTGGTGGGTAGAGTTAGTACCGGTGATGTGACAAGTCTATTCTTTAACTCTTGAAAACTTTTCCCACACTCTTCACTCCACTCGAACTTCGTATTCTTCTTTGTCAAACTTGTTAATGGAAGAGCTATCTTCGAAAACCCCTTGACAAAACGTCGATAGTATCCTGCAAGTCCCAAAAAACTACGGACTTCCGTTATTGAAGTGGGTTGTTCCCACTAACTATAGCTTTTGTCTTCTGAGGATCCACTTGAACTCCAGCTGCTGACACTACGTGTCCCAAAAACACAACCTGTTCCAGCCAAAACTCACATTTACTAAATTTAGCATGCAACTTCCGATTTCGTAATGTTTGTAGCACAATTTTGAGATGTTCTGCATGTTTCTCTTTACTTTCTGAGTACACCAAGATGTCATCAATAAATACTATCACAAACTGATCAAAGTAAGGATGGAATACCCGATTCATGAGATCCATGAATGCTGTTGGGGCATTTGTTAACCCGAATGACATTATCAAGAATTCGTAATGCCCATACCTTTTCCTGAAAGCTGTTTTTGGTACATCAGAATCATTGATCTTCAGTTGATGGTAACCTGGTCGTAAATCAATTTTGGAAAACACTGAGGCACCCTTTAGTTGATCGAATAGGTCATCTATGCGGGACAACAGATATTTGTTACGTATTGTTACCTTATTAAGTTGTCGGTAATCAATACATAATCGCAATGTCCCATCCTTCTTTTTAACAAACAACACAGGTGCTCCCCACGGAGATACACTTGGTCGAATATAACCCTTATCCACCAACTCCTGCAACTGAGTTTTCAATTCCTTCAATTCCTTCGATGCCATCCTATACGGGGCTTGAGATATTGGCGCTGTTCCTGGCATCAGGTCTATGGTAAACTCCACCTCTCTATCAGGTGGCAACCCTGTTAGCTCCTCTGGGAAGACATCTAAATACTCACATACTACTGGAATGTCTTCAGGTTTCAATTTACTCACTGGTGCACAAACTACATAAGCAAGATATGTTGTACAACCTTTCTTCAATAATTTTCTAGCTTTAATAGTTGATATCAAACAAGTAGGTAATATCTTCATAAACCCCTTAAACACAACCTCAGTGTCGCCTGGCTTCCTCGACACAACTTCCTTCCTATGACAGTCCATTAAGGCATGATACCTAGATAAGAAATCCATCCCCAAGATAACGTCGAACTCTTGAAGATCTAAGGGAATCGGGCCTCGGTTGTCATAGTCATACCATTCACTTCCACCATACAATTAGTATAAACACTACAAACTATCAACATATCACCAATAGGAGTATAAATACACACTCCTCGGATAAAGGTTCTAACTTCAACAAACAATGCTAGCAACAAACATTTTAGATATAAAAGAATGCGTAGCTCCTGGATCTAATAATGCATGTGCAGGTTTACTACAGATAGAAAGTGTACCCGTAACAACTTCTGGTGCATCCTCTGCCTCTTGCTGTGTCATGGTGTAAATATTCTCTTGTTGTCGGGGTCGACCTACTTGTCCCTTCTACTTAGCACTACTAGTGCCTTCTCCTCCATCTACCCCAGTATTTTGTTGCTGGTTCACGGTCTGCGATGTGATTCTTTGTCCTACCATGCCTTCTTGCATTAGCTGGGGGCATTCCCTTTTGAAGTGACCGCCTTGCCCACAGTTGAAACATACATTTCCGCCACTCAAACATCGACCCCAATGATACTTTCCACAAGTGTTGCACAAAGGTTTCCTTGCTGAACTAGCTACTGACTCACTGGGTTGCCCTGTACGGGAGTCCCTTGCTGATCCCATCAGAAAACTTGATCCCTGCTGCCTCTGTCTTTCCCCTGTACCAGTCCTTGGAGTAGATTGCCCACCACGATGGGGTTTAAAGCTCTCTTTTCCAGAAACACCTGGAGTGAATCTTCTATTATCTCCTCGTTGGAATCGGTCTCATGGTAAATCAACAGAATAAGTGGTATGACCACCACTTACAGCTCCTTTTCCCATTCTATCATCTCTTAGGCTTCGCTCTACCCGTAATGTCGTCTCCACAAGCTTGGAGAACTCAACCCACTCCGAACTTGCTGTCACAGGCGTTCGGATCTCTGTTCGCAGACCATCCTCGAACCTCTTGCATCGATCTATCTCGTTTGCAACAATAGTGCTAGCATACTTTGATAACTCTGTGAACTTCTTCTCATATTCTTCTCATGCATCATCGATCCCCGAACAAGTCCTAGAAACTCGTTCCTCTTTGCATCACGATAAGAGCTCGGATAGTACTTATCTTCAAAGGCCTTTCGAAACTCTTTCCAGCTCTAAGCTTCCCCTTTTCTGCTCTCTGTTATTTTCCATCAATCATCTGCTCCATTCTGGAGCAAGAATGCTGGTAAATCGACCTTCCTGTCTTCAGGGCATCGCATGACCCTAAAACACTTCTCAATCAGATTTAACCAAATCTCGGATCGCCGGATCTGCATGTGCCTTCAAATGTTGTTGCACCTAACGCCTTCAGTCTTTCAATGCCATACTTCTTTTCTGGATCTGCTTGTGCTGATCCAACATTTTCAGCTAATCTTTGAGTTATCCTCGTAAAGATTTGTTCCTCCTTGTTCACCTCTTGCTGAGGATGACTAGACTCTCCTTCTGATACCTCTCTCCCTCTATCACCAGTAGCTTCTTGAGTTCTGACCTCCACTTGCCTGCCTCGTTTGCCACCTCGAGCCATGGTCCTAAATTATACAATCTTATTAAAATAGTTAAGACAACAAGCTCCTAGTTTAATGCATGAGCCTAGTTCCCTTCCCAAAACCTTTTGCTCTGATACCAAGTTGTCACACCCCCTCCCAGCTTACTTGCTTAACCTAGGAAGAGATGCAAAGACAGAGATAACCAATTCTCTTTTGGATCTCCCTGACTAACCAAAGACTTGACCTATAATTAAACACAACACAACACGTTTGAACAGGCAAGATTGAACATTGAATACACATATAAGCACGACACATTCACTTCCAGCACTATGTTCTTTAGCTAGTCATAAAGCCTTCAAGTTTATTACAACCCAACTAATATGATTTCACTACAAACCATATACATAAGAAAGTGTATATACAAGGAGCTAAAACGGCGTGGTGGCAAACAGGTCTTGTCAAGGCTAAGCACCGAGAACTCGTCTACTACCTGGGAAGAGTAAACATATGAATATGTGAGCTGGGAAGCCCAGTGAGTGTCTATTTTTACAACATTATAAGCTCAAAGGTGAAACATAATAATGGGCAGACAATAAGTAGAAAATAACTTAAGATTTGTTTGTAAACATAATCAAACCATACTTTCAATTTATAGGTTTAAGTCACTACTTATGTATAACATAAATCTCATAATGTAGTACTATATTGAGGGTAGATAGATCGATAATGTAGAAGCTCAATACAACAAAACTCATGGCATGATACCAATTTCGAACCTTAGCGGTAGTAGAGTTAAATTTATACCAATAACGTTCATACCTCTCTCTCACGTGCACGTGGAATGCCATTGGGCACTTTGGTTTTCCCTAATACCTTCTCTATGTCCTTCAGTATTAGGATAAGACCATTTACTACCCGAATACCTTCTCATTGTCCTTCAGTATCGAGCAAACACGATTCTTCCCTTCCAAGTATCTTCTCGATGTCCTTCAGTACTGGCGGTTAACAACATACAGGGGCATACTTTGTTTACCATGGAAATCATGTTTTCAAAATACATACAACAACTTCTCAACATTTGCATATTACTTTCCTAAACATGTTTCTAAGTGAAATTAGACAAGGCATTCTCTAGAGGAAATCATACTTCCATAACTAGTTTCCATACTTGAATATATAGTTACCCACTAATACAAAACATGCTTAAGTTTTCTAAAGAACATTCTGTCAAAAACTCCATGAAACTATACAAAATTAATTCAGTCATGATTCAGTGATCAACATTTATGCTTTTTAAGAAAAACTAAGGTTAAGAATAGTTCTAAAATAGAGTCACTCATAATTACCAAAAGAGTTCCAATGATTATAAGCTATTCCTATCTCCGTTTGCCCTGAAAATGAAATTAGTAACATTAATTCCTTTCCTTACGCACCTTAAAAACTGTTCTAATTCAGTCTCATAACTCAATTCAGAATAGACATACACACTTGTTTGTAAAGTATATAGTAATGGAAGAACATCTCCTTCAATCTCTTGCTAGCAGATTTTCCCTTGCACCTAAAATTTCAGGTTCAACTTTAAGCTTGGGTTCCTCACAATTTATCAAAACAACCACCCAATATTTTTTGATAAACCTCAAGTACAACATCTTATCTTACTTACCTCAAAAGTTCAGCTTCTAATTCCTCCTCATGAGCTCAAACGAGAATGATTTCCTCACACTGTTCTGCTACCCGAGAAACTTGAACACCTCTCACTGTTCTGCACTTTTCTCCTTCGTCCTCTTCGTATTTTCACAAAAGCCGACCAGTTTCGTTTTCTACACTCACTTTATGAGATTTTGACTAAAAATTCATCGAATTTGGCTCAGTAAATTACGAGATATGATCATTTGAAGATGACCCATTTTCCAGCAGCTTGCTGTTTTCCTACGAATTTGACAGCACCTACTTGCAAAGTTTAACTCCGAGGCTTCACCTCCTTTGGCCAGCTCCAACTTTAATATTTACATCATAATCCCCTTTTTAAAATACCAAAATAAGTAAGTAAATAAACCCTAAGCATTTAGTCAAGTTATACTAAGTTTGTGAGGTATAAGATCTTCCATTCAATACATATTGCATCTTAAATTTCCCCAATTTGCTAAATCTTTTAACTTACTTCAATTCAACTTTTAATATGCTTATTTCAATGGCTTACCTATCTCCTTATGAAACTTTTAACACATTGTAGCTCCTAATTAAATAGATTCCCAAATCCGTTCACGACATCCTTTAGTGCAACGTATATCATTTTGCATATTTCAAAACATCAAGTACGAGTGCAAAATGATAAAAGAAAATAGAGTTTAGGGCTTACATGTAAATGACAAGGTGCAAACCTTTAAAGCTAGACTAGTAGCAAAGGGTTATACCCAGGTTGAAGGGGTTGACTATGAGGAGACCTTTTCACCTGTTGCTATGGTAAAGTCTATCCGTATCCTACTTGCCATTGCCGCATATTATGACTATGAGGTATGGCAAATGGATGTCAAGACAACCTTTTGAATGACAATCTTGAGGAAACATCTACATGGACCAACCCAAAGGGTTCATTGAACCAGGTGGTCGGGTTGTCGAAGCCCTCCAAAATATTTACTGGTTTTCTAGATCTAACTTGTAGAAATAGTGGACCAGGTCGAATCCCAAAGGAACCAATCGAATTAATTTCTCAAAGTTAAAAATAATAATAATAACAAAAATAAAGGGGGTTTTGAATTGTCAAACAAAAAAAATGAAATTAAAAACAAAAGGTAAAAAGATAATTTTATGCAACTTCCAATTCAAGGATGTAAATTTCATTCAATTGTAATCTTGATCATAGGCTTCAAAAGGAAAAAAAAAATAAATCAATTTTAATTTTGCTAATTCAAGAACTCAGTCAATTTACTCGGAAAAGCCGAAATAAATATAAACTCTCCTAATTTAATTGATCTTAACCAAGCATCAAAATCAAAACTTATAATTTAATCCATTGGGTACGATAGCGTTCCATATGGATTAAATAATAGCATTAAAAATAATGAGAGGACTAAACCAAAATTAACTAATTGAGATAACTACAAATTAATTAATTTTGTTTCTTTGTTTCCCTAGAGTCTATTATGCAAGCTATGTAAAATGGAAAAGCCATTAATTACACACACATAAGCCAACCCCTTGCTACATTTTTTTTTTTTTTTCATCATTTGTGACAATTACGGATCACAAAATCATGGATAGCAATAAATTGATTGAAACTAAATTAAGGCGTCAATTTAGTTAGTAACGATCAATCATAAAAATAAAACAACAAACAAAGAATTCTTAAATTAGAAACAAAATTTCAATTAGGTCTAAAGCCTCACAGAATTACAATTGGAAATTAAATGACCCTTGAATCAGAAATTAAAGCTTAGCCACACATGGTGGAAAAGCAAGAATAACTGTAAAGGGGATAAAACATAAAATAGGATAAAAAAAAAAAGATATAGAACACTCTCTAAACTTTTGTTTTTGTAGAGAAGACTAAAACTCTTTGCTCAATGCATTGCCCTCCTTTTATACTTGAAAATGACCAAAAATAGGTCCTTAAAAGTGTCATTTCTTGCTCCACAATGTGTGCCAAGCCACAAGATTATTTCTCCCTTGCATTTCTCATGGAAGACTCCATGCATGCATGCCACCTACACAAAGAAAAAAAAAAAAAAAGAAAAAATTAGATAATAAACGTTCATCTTTTTCCTTTTCATTTTTTATGTTATTTTTTCTCAATTTCTTTAATTCTTTTTTTTTTATTTTCAATTCTCTCATTATTTTGTTTTCTAATTTTTCAATTTTTATTTCAATTTACGAATTTGAACTAAAAAGTACTTTTTAGTCTAGTTTCACTAAATAATGATAATTTATCACCTAAACTAAATTGGACACAATTTCGACAATTAAACATTTTATTCACTTAGAATGTAAGGAAATTAGATATAATAAGTATAATTAATTTCTACTCATCAAATTCCCCCACACCTAATCTATGCTTGTCCTCAAGCATGCCTTAACTCAACATATGAACCTCCTCTTTACTCCCTTTTCATATTTCTCAATATCCAAAAATACCAATGAAGCCAATTACACATCAATGTTGAATTGTAGTGACAATCAAGAGAATGAGCACTCATAGGAAACATTTTATAAAAAACTCAAGCATCTCATCAATTCACCAAAATCACATGCAACAAGACTTAACACCCTCACGCGGTTTCACTCAATACACTCAAAGTATTTAGGGTGCTTTTACTCTCAAAATCAAAACCTAGCATGTTATTACCATAGGCTTGCAAATGAATCAAATCTCTACCACTTAGATGAATTGAATGCAAAAATCAAAGGGACTTAATAAGGGTTGTAATGGGGCTTAGGTAAAGGTATGGTAGGAGAAAAATTTTATGTGTTTCACAATCACGACCAAGAGTTGTATACATGATATCAATGTCACATAACAATCACACATTACCCAAGACATTGAACCTTATTCCTACATCTCATTTAAGCATTAAGAATGTTGGAGAAGTAGCATTTTAATAATTCAAATGCTTTTGGCAAATTTTTCTCCAAAAAAAATTTCTCTTTTTTTCTTTTCCTTTTCTTCTTTTTCTTCTTTTTTTTTTTTTTGATGCTAAGGCCTTTTTTTGTTTTTTTTTTTGCCTTACTTTTTTCACAATTTTTCTTTTTGTTTTTTTTTTCACTGAACACATTAATTACCATGCAATATTTTCTCTTGTCTTAAGAAAAGGTAAAAATGTTGAGGCTAACAAACAAAATGGTCCTAGGTTGAATATAATGTGTTTGAAGTAAAAAAAAAAAAAAAAAAAAAAAATAGGCTCAAAATGGCTAACTAGAGGGAAAAAACATAAAGGTGGATATTTTTAGAGGTCCAAAAATTGGTTAATCCTAATTTGCCCTTATCATATTAAAGCATCAATCCAAAAAATGTAGTCTCAAAATGCATTCACAAGCAAGTTCTAGAATAAGCATACTAAGTTTGATAACACTCAACGAGAAATAAATTGAGCAAATATAATGAAATGCTCATAGGCTAAAAAAAAAAACTCACTGGGTTGTGTAATTTGTATCAAGTCTTGTACACTTTTCAATCAACAAATCGATGAGACACTATCATATAATTTTTAAAGAAAAACACTATTCATGCTCATCTCTCTCATGTATTGGAAATTCAAACTAAAGAAGCATCCTTAACTTACAAAGGATTAAAAGATATTAATAAACATTCAAGGTTTCAAAAGAAAAATTAACATGTACGAATTAGGACATGCTAAATTCAAAGTAAAACCTATTTTTTTTAGATACGAAATTGTATAACAAAATCCTCCCCCACACCTAAACTATACATTGTCCTCAATGTATAAATAGAATATTGCTCACAAAAGAAAAGAAAGAAAATTAAACTCTCCTGATTTGTGAACAACTTGAATTGGTATAGTTTAGGGTGTTGAAAGAATGGGTGATCATGCCTTATTAAAAATTAATGCCCCAAAAAAAAAAAAAATAGAATTAGGAAAAATTGAAAGAAGAAAGAAAGAAAGAAAAAACTAAAAATAAAGAGAAGAAAAAGTAAAGAAAACATTGGGTTGCCTCCCAATAGCGCAATTATTTAACGTCGTTTTGCCCGACGAGATTCTTGTGCATGTCAGGGCACATAAAATTCTTCAATTTTCTTTGGTCCCTTCTTGCTCGAATCAATATAGCCTTCGAAGTGTAAAAGGCTCATCTGTTTTTCTAGGGTACCTGAAAGATCATTATTTTTTAGATTTTTTATATAAGGAATGAAGGACATAAAATAAGACTCAACTGACTTGAAAGAAATAAGAGACTCTACAAACTCATGAGAATAAAGGAAGGAATATTTAGAATCAAGAAAAATGCAAGGGAATAGAATAGAAGAAGGTTTTTTAGCCTCAAACTCTATCACTTGAATCTCCTTTTCGTGGTAAGGCTCATCTTCATTCTTTTTCTCACAAACCTGGACCTCACATGACACAAAATTCTCAAGCTCAATATCGTCGTCATCCATGTACATCGCCAGTTCAACCTCATTGGTCTCGATATATTGATGCTCTCGTTGACTCTCCAATCTTCTCACTGAATTAGCCACTTGGGTAATTTGGTCATCCAAGCTCTGCATTCCAGCTCGAGTCTCCTCTTGAAATTGAAGAGTATTGTTAGCAAGTTCATATACTATAGCCTTTAGAGACATACCTGAGTCTGAAGTCTGATGGCATGGATTTTTCTGCTCCACCTGGTATCCATATCCATAGTTGGATTGATCCCATTCAGAATAGTAGTGATCCAAAGACTCGTACTTTACTTGATGGCCATGAAATTCTCTCAAGATGCAGGAGTTAGGAATAAAGTTACGCTGCAGCCGAGGGCATGCTTCTGTGGGGTGTCCTTGAAGCGAGCATAATTTGCATGCCTCCAATGCTTGTAGCTTCCCTACAACTACTTGAAGAATAACAGTAAGTCAATTGAGAATTTGAGTTTTGAGCTCACTAACCTCATCAGCAAACGATGCAGCTCTACTAAATGCATAATAATGATGAAGGTTTTCTGCCATGTAAGAATAGGTATAGGGGGAAAAAATAGAAAAAATTCTTTTTTTTTATAAGAAATCTAACATTGAGAAACTAACAATGGTTCCCCGGCAACGGCGCCAAATTTTGGTCGGGTTGTCGAAGCCCTCCAAAATATTTACTGGTTTTCTAGATCTAACTTGTAGAAATAGTGGACCAGGTCGAATCCCAAAGGAACCAATCGAATTAATTTCTCAAAGTTAAAAATAATAATAATAACAAAAATAAAGGGGGTTTTGAATTATCAAACAAAAAAATGAAATTAAAAACAAAAGGTAAAAAGATAATTTTATGCAACTTCCAATTCAAGGATGTAAATTTCATCCAATTGTAATCTTGATCATAGGCTTCAAAAGGAAAAAAAAATAAATCAATTTTAATTTTGCTAATTCAAGAACTCAATCAATTTACTCGAAAAAGCCGAAATAAATATAAACTCTCCTAATTTAATTGATCTTAACAAAGCATCAAAATCAAAACTTATAATTTAATCCATTGGGTACGATAGCGTTCCATATGGATTAAATAATAGCATTAAAAATAATGAGAGGACTAAACCAAAATTAACTAATTGAGATAACTACAAATTAATTAATTTTGTTTCTTTGTTTCCCTAGAGTCTATTATGCAAGCTATGTAAAATGGAAAAGCCATTAATTACACACACATAAGCCAACCCCTTGCTACATTTTTTTTTCAATCATTTGTGACAATTACGGATCACAAAATCATGGATAGCAATAAATTGATTGAAACTAAATTAAGGCGTCAATTTAGTTAGTAACGATCAATCATAAAAATAAAACAACAAACAAAGAATTCTTAAATTAGAAACAAAATTTCAATTAGGTCTAAAGCCTCACTGAAATTACAATTGGAAATTAAATGACCCTTGAATCGAAATTAAAGCTTAGCCACACATGGTGGAAAAGCAAGAATAACTGTAAAGGGGATAAAACATAAAATAGGATAAAAAAAAAAAAGATATAGAACACTCTCTAAACTTTTGTTTTTGTAGAGAAGACTAAAACTCTTTGCTCAATGCATTGCCCTCCTTTTATACTTGAAAATGACCAAAAATAGGTCCTTAAAAGTGTCATTTCTTGCTCCACAATGTGTGCCAAGCCACAAGATTATTTCTCCCTTGCATTTCTCATGGAAGACTCCATGCATGCATGCCACCTACACAAAGAAAAAAGAAACAAAAGAAAAAATTAGATAATAAACGTTCATCTTTTTCCTTTTTATTTTTTACGTTATTTTTTCTCAATTTCTTTAATTCTTTTTTTTATTTTCAATTCTCTCATTATTTTGTTTTCTAATTTTTCAATTTTTATTTCAATTTACGAATTTGAACTAAAAAGTACTTTTTAGACTAGTTTCACTAAATAATGATAATTTATCACCTAAACTAAATTGGATACAATTTCGACAATTAAACATTTTATTCACTTAGAATGTAAGGAAATTAGATATAATAAGTATAATTAATTTCTACTCATCACCAGGACAAGAGCAAAAGGTTTGCAGGCTTAAAAGGTCAATTTATGGACTGAAACAAGCCTCTAGGTCCTGGAATATAAGATTTGATGAGGCAATCAGATCTTATGGTTTTGACCAGAATGATGTTGAACCTTGTGTCTACAAGAAAATTATCAATAGTTTTGTCACATTCCTAATTCTCTATGTGGATGATATCCTACTCATTGGGAATGATGTAGGTTATCTTACTGACATCAAGGAATGGCTAGCTACGCAGTTCCAAATGAAAGATTTGGGTGATGCGCAATTTGTTCTTGGGATCCAGATTGTCCGGAACCGTAAGAATAAAACACTAGCCTTGTCTCAAGCATCTTACATAGACAAAGTGTTGTCAAGGTTTAAGATGCAGGATTCCAAAAAGGGCTTGTTGCCTTTTAGACATGGAATCCATTTGTCTAAGGAACAGTGTCCTAAGACACCTCAAGGAGTTGAGGATATGAGACGGATTCCTTATGCATCGACTGTTGGGAACCTGATGTACGCCATGTTGTGTACTAGACCCAACATCTGTTTTGCAGTTGGGATGGACAGTAGGTATCCCAATCCAGGACTTGAACACTGGACAACGGTTAAAACAATCCTGAAGTATCTTCAGAGAACAAGGAACTACATGCTTGTGTATGGGGCTAAGGATTTGATCCTTACAGGATACACGGATTCTGACTTTCAGACTGATAAAGATTCTCGGAAATCTACATCAGGGTCAGTATTCACTCTTAGCGGAGGAGCTATAGTATGGTGAAGCGTCAAACAAGGATGCATCACGATTCCACCATGGAGGTTTTGAATATGTAGCGACTTGTGAAGCGGTAAATGCAAGGAGGTCGTTTGGTTAAGGAAATTCATGCTAAATTTGGAAGTTGTTCCAAATATGACTTTGCCCATCACAATCAGTATTGCGATATGATGGGTGCGTTGGCAAATTCGAAGGAACCCCGAAGTCACAAGAGGGGAAAACACATAGAGTGGAAGTATCATCTCATCTGGGAGATCGTGCATAGAGGAGACGTGATTGTCACAAAGATAGCCTCAGAGCACAACATTGCTGATCCTTTTACAAAGGCTCTCACGGCTAAAGTATTTGAGAGTCACCTAGAAGGTCTAGGTTTACAAGTCTTTCCCAACTAGGGCAATTGGGAGTATTTTGTACAAAGGGTTTTAAATGCCCTAGTTTATTGTCTTTACATTACTGCAATGCTTTAGTACTCCACAAGCTTTAAGTCAAGTGGGAGATTGTTGAGATTTATGCCCTAAACTTGTGTAATTTTGATCAATTAAATAAAGTGTTATTTATTTTGATGGAATTACAGTCTTGCTTTATAAATCCAATAAACTAAGCTCCAAGGTTATAACATTTATCTTGAACATCAGTGTAGTGGACACTATTTGGGTTGAGTTCAAGAATATAACCTAAATAGTCTATGGTATAAGAATAAGGTTGGAAACCTCATTCTGGTAACACCATGGATGCGGCTCACTTTGTAATTTGTACAAATGAGGTAATCCAACACATTCATATAGTTGACATGCGAGTGAGGGCATCCTGTATGAAGAGTTCATACAAGTCTGGATAGCAAATTATTAGTCTAACCAGTGTAACACCGTTAACAGGATAAGACTAGTAATTTATAGATGGTCATTAATGAGTCGACCTGAATCCTGAGCAAGTTAAGAACTCCTGCTTATAGGGGTTTGTCCTTAGACTAGTATGGGTGAGAGTGGCCTGTAGTCGACTCAATAAGCCTACCTTCTCAGGGACAGAACCTCGTAGGTAGTTGGGAACTTAACTGTGTAAGATGGAATTCACTCATTCCTATACTAAGGAATTAGATAGGTTGTTCCCTTAAGAACTGACTCCAGGTCTTGAACAACGAGGCCCCACCCTCTATGAGGGTATGAGTCTAAGGTAGGACCTTAGACTTGTTGTTCATTAGAGGATCAGTGGTGCTTAAGGAGCAAAGAGGTTATCACAGGGGTAAAACAGTAATTTGACCCAGTCGTGATTACGAACAACCTATGAAGGGTCGACTCATGGGTAATGACTATATCAGTGGACACAATATTATCTACAGTGAGGAGAGTGCAGCTACAAGCCTATAGTGGAGTGACTTGTAGTTAATGAATATTTATTAACTAGATCAAAGAGTTTGATCAGTTAATCTCACATCATTGGAGCTCATGAACTGTAGGTCCATTAGGTCCCTCCGTTGGCTCAATATGGTAATATTGAGGGTATAAAGTTAGGAATGAAATTAAAGTGTTCAATTTCATACATGAGGTGTTATATCAATTATATATGATATAATTGATATAATATATAGTTTTAATGTGAATTAGATTCATATATAAACTATATACAAAGAGAGAATAAAGGAGGGGTAGGATGGTCATTTCCATCATATTCCCCTATATATATGGTTGCATGAGATGCAACTAGGTTAAGTGATTCCAAGCATTTGTTGTGTTGTTGGAAAGGTTCCAAGACAACAAACATCTCTCTCACAAAACACCTCACCTCTCCCAAAGGGAACCCACCTTCCTCCCTCACCTAGAGAACAACGGAGAAGATCTGGTGGTAGTGTCGGTGTTAAATGCGAGTTCGTGTTCTTTGAGATCTTGATCGTAAGAGAGGAGGAGCACTTGAAGAAAGGTTCTTCAAAGGTAATTTTCTTGTTGTCCATTATGTTCATATGCTTAATCTAGATATGTTTTTGAATTAAATCGTTGTAACTAAATCAAGAGCGCCCGATTCACAATCGCTTCCGCTGTGGGACTTCGATTCCCTTCATTCTCTACCTCAGCCTTATACTCTTTGAACTTTTCAAGAGCCTCAGACTTATGATGCATTAGGTATAGATAACCATACGTCAAATAATCATCTATAAAAGAGATAAAATATTCGTACCCTCCTCGAGTTTTAACATTCACTGGAACACAAAGATTCGAATGTATAAGCTCTAAGGGCTCTTTGGCTCTATAACCTTTTACAGCTTAGTCATTTTACATTCCAAGCATGACTCGCAAGGAGGTAAAGAATCATCTTATAACTTGTTTAGAAGTCCATTCTTAGATAATCTCTCAATCAAGTTGAGATTTATATGACCAAGTCTTAGATGCCAAAGATAGGTATTGTTATTAGGAGAAACTCTTTGCCTTTTACTTTGAGTATTCACAGTTTTAAACATCTCATGGTTTAAAATTGCTTTAGTTTGGTTCGTACATATAAGCCATTTTCTAATTTGGCAGAACAAAAATTGACACCTTTCTTTGAAATGAACGTTTCATTACTTGAAAAGGAAATACAATATTTACATTCAATTATACAAGAGATAGAAATTAAGTTCCTCTTAATTTTAGGAACTATATGCAGATTTTACAAAAATAAAAATCAATCTCTAAATAACAGGTTTGCATCCCCCACTGCACGAGCTGAGACGACGTCTCCCGTTCCGACCCTGAGCGTCATCTCACTCTCTTGAAGGAACTAGTTTCCTGTAAAGAAGAGCAAACGTGGTTAGTGGCCCCTGAATCAAGTATCCAGGTAAAGTCATCACTTTTTCACTAAACAAGTTTCAAGAACGAGTAAATCGTATTTACCTTTCTTCTCTTTGAGCTCAACAAGGTATTTTGGGCAGTTTCGCTTCCAGTGTCCATCCATGTTGCAGTGGAAACACTTTGCTTTGTCTGTAACCTTGGCCTTTCCCTTCCCTCCCTTCTTCTTCTTCTGGATCTTCTTAAGGCCATAAGAGGAGCTACAGGACTTTGTTCTAGAGGATGAACTTTTATGGAATTTTTTGGAATGGGCAAATAGATTTGCCTCTCCATCAGCCTGTCCCTTATTCTTCATAAGAGATTGGAAAGTTGCAGCTCGTTCAGGAGAGTAGTCAGGTTGTACCATATCTTGTTCATCACCGCATTGCTGTAGAACTGCAGGAAGCTCTTCGGAAGAGATTCCAGGATGAACGACACCTGACTTTGCTCGTCGATGACCGCTCCGATCATTTCTACCACGTTGAAGTGGACCATCAGATCGAGAACATGTTCTCTCACCGAAGACCCCTCCTTCATACGGAGTTATAAACGTACTTGAGGGATTCGTGCTGAAGCTGTCTAAACGGTTGTCCAAACAAATACTTCAACGAACTCATGATCTCACGAGCTGAGATCATGCCCTCGTGCTTTTTGGCTAGGACTTAACACTAGCCAAAATATAGACCTTGGCCTTGTCATTGGCCTTGATCCAGCGGTCATATGCATCCTTAACAGTTTGAGAAACGTTTCGAGCTGGGACCTGAGGACATTCCTCAGTCAGTACAAACCGTAGGTCATCAACAACCAGAATCGTATTCAGGTTGAACTTCCACGTAGTATAATTTTCTCCAGTTAAACGTTTACTTTTAAGTAAGGCTATAATAGAGGACGACATGCTGAAATTACAAAGTAGTTCTAATTAATTACGCCTTTTAAAACTCATTACAACCCAATCAATTTTAGCAAAATTATTAAAGAACCCTAATGTTTAAATTAAACATTTAATTTTGCAACGATACTTCAAGGGTTTAGAATAAAAGCCATCGTTGGGTGGTTAGTCACTTCTCCCCTAAATTGAGATTTTTCAGCAAATTATCACTACCAGAACATCTCATGTCCCAATAATTATTAGCTACCATTTGTTTGGTCAATGACTTGTTCACTAGCTTAACTTATCCCGTAAATGTGACCCTGCCATTTTCAGATCTAATAGATCCGAGCCAACAGGCTACTATTAAGAAAGACAACTGTTGGCAAATTACCTAAGAGACACTATCCATTTTTAGAGTTCGCGGTGTTCTGATCCCTATAGTCAGGCCCTCCGTAGGGATTGGCTACTCCAGGGTAACCTAGCAGGCAGACTATAGAAATCTCACGGTGCAACCTAATGGAGGAGACCGTAGGATACGTTGACACGCGTCCTGCTCCCATTTACTATGGATACTTCCCTCATTCACCTTGGTATTGAACCATGCAAATACTTACCGTAGGGGGACACCCTATTGACGCCACGTAGCCGAGCATGGAACTCACGGTGTGAACTCTTGAGTACGTGAGAGTAAACGTGATGCGAACATCTCGTTTTCTCCCACTGAAGTTCCTAAAGTTAGGGTATAGGTTTAACTTAGTCGGATTCTGGCTAAAAGAATCTATCTAAGTCTATGCCTATTATAACTGTTATAACTAGGTCTTTTATACTTATGTATAGGTGAAATAAACATTTTAATTACCTAGATATAATGCATGTTAACAAAACTATGGTCAATTCAACTCAAGCTCCAGGTCAGTTCCTAGGTAGGAGGTGTTCCGTTAACCATCAACATAAGCACCCCCAACCTTAGACAAAACATCAACGGTAGAGTTCCCTTATAACCAATGTCCTACTATATTTTAAGTTATTTAAAATACTATGTAAGAAAAATTCTAATCCTATTAGAAAATAAACTTAGGTCTAAATTAATTTTAAACATTTTAAAACTAATTTCAATTTACCCAAGTTCTTATGTTTGCATGCATTTCTTTGTTATAGGTTATAGTTTCTAAACCCAATTTATAACATTTATAAATTTTAATAACTAACCTATGACAAAGAACTATATGAAAAAATCCAATAATCGTATTCTAATTGGAAATACATTGCAATTCAACTTATTGAATTGAGCAAACTACTTAATAATATAACAATTATATTAAACTAAGTAATTTCATGCTCCATGCTTTTCATTTTTCATATAATTAAATAGGGGTGAGCAAACCAAACCGAAAAATCAAATCGACCGATCGATCCGACCGAACCGACGTCGGTCAGTCGATTTTATGGTTCAATCGGTTGGTGGTCGATTTTTATATGAAAAACCCCGATAAAAAAACTATGAATATCTTTGTATTTTATAATAAAGAACATTAAAGGAGAAGTTAAAACAACCACGGTTGATTTGTAAAACCATGGGCTAGCACATGGTTTTATAAAACCATGTCTTTTCATAATAGGTAATTATTATCTATTAAAAAAATATTTTTTATTTTACCTTTTATATCTTTTTCGTATGAAAAATACATTTTTCCTCTTCTTCATCTCTTCCTCTTATTCTCTTTCACTTTCTTCCTCATCTTTTCTCTCTTCCGACTTCGTCCGCCCACGCCCATCGGAGTCACTGCATCTGTCCACCGGAGTCCATCGACCTCACGCATCACCAGCGAATCAGTTTCTTTTTCTTCTTTCTTCTTCCTCCTTCTACCTTCTCTTTTTCATATTTTTCTTCCTTGTTTCTCTCTTCTATTTATTTTTTATCCAGGTTCCTTCGCCGGAGCCCACAGTCGCCGACTTGCCATGGACACGACAAACTTTTTCTCAGCAGCTCAGATTTTTATGTGTGTTCGATTTAATCCGTTCTATAACTACTTTCGAAACCAACTATCACCAACTGATAAAAACTGACTTGTCGGTGGTCGGCGTCGGTTTGAGCCCAAAACCGACGCAGCCCGACCGATGCTCACCCCTATAATTAAATTATAACGTTACAACTAATTACTCATGAAAAATAAATAATGCATTTCTATCATATTTATATAACACTTATACAAATGAAATGCATGAACATGCTTATCCTAAGGTGGGAACAATTCTAAATGGCATTCACAGGGAAAATAGTCGTTAAACCGAAAAATTTGGCTCCTAAACTGCAAAAATTAATAAAATTACACTAATTTTATTACATAAACAATCCAAAACCCATTAAACCGAAGACAAACCGCTTGAACCGAACCATCCACGACCCGAACCACTCAAACCAAAGCTGAACCAGTCTGCTTCAATCAGCTACTACCACGACGTTGCAACGCTGAGGAAAACGTTGCAACGCTGCCTCCCTCGCGCTCGCGTCCAACATTGGGTTAGCGTTGCAACGCCATGAAACGACGACCCCTTGATTCCTTATCGATAGGAGGCTCCAACGTTGCGACGTCGTTCTCCAATATTGCAACGTTGATGAACGGCGTTGCAACGCCATAAGTGTTGGGATATGTGCCCTAAACTTGTGTAATTTTAGACAAATAAATAAAGAGTTATTTGATTTGATAAAATTATATTCTCGCTTTATAAATCCAATAAACTAAGCTCCAAGGTTATAATAGATCTTGAACATCACTATAGTAGACACTAATTGGATTATGTTCAAGAGTATAACCTAAATGGTCTATGGTATATGTATAAGCTTGGAAACCTTATTTTGGTAACATCATGGATGCGACCCACTTTGTTGTTAGTAGAAATGAGGTAATCAAACTCATTCATGTGGATGACATGCGAGTGGGGGCATCCTATATGATGAGTTCATACATCAGGACTGCAAATTATTAGTCTAACCAGTATAACAACGTTAACAGGATAGGACTAAAAATTTATAGATGATCATTAGTGATTCGACCTGAATCCTGAGCAAGTTAAGAACTCCTCCTTATAGGGGTTTGTCCTTAGACTAGTATGGGTGAGAGTGGCCTGTAACTGACTCAATATGCCTACCTTCTCAGGGACAGAACCTCGTAGGTAGTTGGGGACTTAATTCTACAAGATGGAATTCACTCATTCCTAGACTAAGGAATTAGATAGGTTGTTCCCTTAAGAGCTGAGTCCAGGTCTTGAACAACGGGGCCCCACCCTCTAAACTAGCTTAAGAAGGATTGAGTTTATGGTAGGGCTGATAGGATCGAATCCCGTAGCGGAAGCGATTTGAATCGCGTGTTCTTGTTGTGTGTTACATAGATCTAATCATAAGCATACACAAAAGCGATTAAGCATGCATTTTAGATTATGGACAACAAGTATATTACCTTTGTAGACTTAAAAACCGCACGTGCTTCTTTGTTCCTCTCGTTCTCCACAAACTACGAACTAGTTTTGACACATCCGCTAGATCTTCTCCATTGTATCTCTCGGAGAGGGAAGGTGGTGGGAATCTCTTTTTGAGTTAAGGAGATTTGAGAGTGAATGGGTATGAACTTTTTCCAATAACACACACAAGAGAGCACTCTAGGGTTTCTCACAAAGTTGCCTTGGAATTAATGACCATCCTACCCTTATAGTGCTCTTATGATATATTTCTCATTTAATATATCAATCGTGACAGCGTTGCAACGCTATACCCTAACCGCGTGATATATATGGCAACAATCGGCAGCGTTGCAACGTTAGGGACAACGTTGCAACGCTGCTACCTTAACGCGCGCGCCTCCTATCGATCTGGCGTTGCAACGTTAAAAGGCAGCGTTGCAACGCCCTCGCCACGGTTCCTCGTGCTTAATCCCTTATCGAGATAGCGTTTCAACGCTACCTGCATATGCCTTCAACGCATCTACACAGCACGCTCGGCGTTGCAACGCTATGGACAGCGTTGCAACGCCATCACTTCGGGTCTTCTAGCTTCGGATGATCCTTTTACTTCCAATTGATTTTACTTTTAGCTCCAAAAAGCCTCGATTCGATCCCGAGTGATCCAAACTGCCTCCAATTGTCTTGTTTGTGCTCTTAACCTGAAATTGAGTAATTTAAATACGTAAAAGCTCTGAAATCATTACAAAACTAGCAATAATTAAGCCTAAGGATAGCACATTTTGTGTGCTATCAAACACCCCCAAACTTAAACTTTTGTTAGTCCCGAGCAAAAACAGAATTAAACATCAGATTGTTCTTATACATACATGTAATTCAAACCTCAAAGATTTAAGAGAGAATCTGGAAATCACAGGAAACACTCAAACATAACACTTCAGCAAGCAATTTAAAACTTTTCCTAAGTGTTCCTATGTGTGTGTGTGATTAGCCTATGTTCCCTTCATTTTTACTAAGCTCGGATCAACTTTATTAGGCTCTCCATTCAACTTTCCACTACACTGGTCTTACTTACTAATCTTTGAGCCTCCCCACATTCAAGAATTAAATAACTCTACTAAACACTTACTTACTTTTTATCATTTTTTTTTTCTATTTTCTTCTTTTTTTTGTGCAATGACACTAGCTTTCACACATCCACTACAAGAACCTTTACCCAGAGCACTCGCTCAATGAGTGGCCTAACTGATCACAATGAAGGTAGCTCTTTTTGCCCTCATAAATTTTTTTCTTTAGCAAACAAACAACAAAAACCAACTATTTCACATACTATACAAGTCATGCACTTCATATTGTTATTCACTCTATCCTGCAGTTTAACTCTCAAATTAATTCTTAGACCTAACAAGGTGACATTAAACTTCTAAGCCTAATAACTTTGTTCTAAGCGTTTCAAAACTACAAGAACACAGGCTATGTGCATAATAATGCAGGAGAAACTCAAGAAATTTTTTTAAATTAACTCAAATTCATATCATGCTCTCAAGTTTCAGCAGAATCACAAAGATTTCCAATTAAATCTCATCCTAGGCTATCATGATCATACTTATGTAAAAGATCAATCAACAATTCAGCATATACTCAGGACAGCCACAACAATTAAACACATCCCACCCCCAAACTTAAACTAAACATTGTCTCCAATGTTTGCAGAAATAAGCACAAATTAAGTATGAGGGTAAGAGTGAACAATACTGTCCTGGGTGATATAGATCTTTCTAAGTTCCTTGGATAGCCAAAACATGTGTGTTGGAGTTCCTCAGAACGGGAGCATAGATTTCTATGAAGGAGGACATAATCACAACCTACAAAGCAAAGCAAACAAACTAGTAAATAAACTAAGGACTGAAAAACAACTAAAACAAACTGAAGACAGAAAACAACAAAGATGTAAAGCTTGGGTTGCCTCCCAAGAAGCGTTTTGTTTAACGTCTTTAGCTAGACTGTACTCCCTCAAGGTGTTTCTTTCCTTGCTTGCAGTGCCTGGAGTGATGTGTTCATTTGGCCAATCTGAGTCTCTATATTCTTTATTGCAACTCCTTGACTAGTCACTATACCAGATATACTGGTGACTGCATTCTCCAGCTGGTTGGACCGACTTCTAGATTCTGCTATGAAGGAGTGCAATGTCTCTTCAAGAGATGAGTGCAATGTCTCTTCAAGAGATGGTTTCCTCTCTGATGTAGAAGCATGCCCTGTAGGAGGATTCAACACATTTTTGTTGTTAGCATAAGAGAAATTCTCATGATACCTCAAACCTGGATTGTAATGTGTTGGGAGGTTATTCTGAGTCTGATTTCCTCCATAGTTGTTGCTCTGTTGTTCAGGTAGTGCAATTGCTCCATAGTGGATTCTCCATTGGGCTGGGAGCATTGAGAGAACATCACTGTCTGTGGTGATCCTGCAAAATTATTCAGAGCATGAGTGAGAGATGCCATATGAGGCTAAGAGAGGTTACCTCATCTAGTTTATACAATCCAGCTACTGGCTTCGATCTGTCATTGTTTGTAGGCCACTAGTAGCTGGCAGTTGATACTTCCTCTAGGAGGCCACGTGCTTCTGGCACAGTTTTCGCCATGAAAGCCCCTCCAGCAGTGGCATACATAATGGTCCTAGTTTTACCTTCCAGTCCATTATAGAACAGTTGTACCTGGAGCCAATCTGGGTAGCCATGTTGTGGGCACCTCTTGAGCATGTCCTTGTACCTTTCCCATGCCTCGAATAACTGCTCTCCCTCCTGCTGCCTGAATGTTCCTATCTCCGTCCTTAACTTTGCAGCTTTCACAAGTGGAAAGAATTTGGTCATGAAGGCTTGGACCAACTCCTCCCAAGAAGTGATACTACCTGAGGGAAGAGGCCCTAGCCATTCTTTAGCTCTACCCTGCAAAGAGAAAGGAACGAGACGTAAGCGAATATTATCAGCAAAAATACCGTTCATTTTAAATGTACCACAGATTTCTAAGAAATTCTGCAAGTGTGAGTTAGGATCTTCTGTGGCTAAGCCTCTAAAAGCACCTTCCCTCATTTGTATAAGCCCTGTCTTAAGTTCAAAATTATTAGCATTTATAGGGGCATGGACTATTCCAGCCTGCTCAGAATTAAACACAGGTTGGAAATACTCCCTGATAGGTTTAGGGTTATTGATGAGCTCCTGAGTCTAAGTTTCCGCCCTTTCTTCCCTTAAGAGTCTCCTACAGGTCCTTTCGATCTCAGGATCAAAAGGGTGCAAGTCTGCAACTCTCCCCTTGGGCATACACCTGGAGGTACAAAAAGAAAGAAATTAGACAAAAAAACATAAAAGAAGACAAAAAATAATAAATACATGAAACATAAAACTTGGGTTGCCTCCCAAGAATCGCTTTCTTTAACGTCTTTAGCTAGACGATGACTTATCAGGACACATAAAACTGCTCATATTTCTTTGGGCCCTTCTTGCTTGAATCGATATAACCTTCTAAGTCTAAAAGGCTATCTTGCTTTTCTTGAGCACCAGACAAAAAATTATTTTTGGTATTTTTGTTTAATAACACAAAAGAACAAAAATCAAAACAAGACACGTGAGTGTAGGACAAATGGTTATCAAGAATAAAGGAAGTTTCTGGGGATAAAAAGGAAAGAACTTCTCAGCCCCTACCTCTATCACCTGAATCTCCCATGTGAAAATAATTGTATCACCAATGTCTACCTCACTAACATGATTATGGTCTGTCCCAGTCTCTCCCAAACTATCCTCACTATCATCTGAACAAATCCTCCTAGGTGGCATCTCCTCAGTGGTAACGATAATAAATTGTTCGTGTAAGGCCTTAAGGGAAATTACTAGCTGGTTAAGATATTGAGCTCTATCTTGTACTATTTCTCAAAGTCCTACCACCTCAGTTTCTAACCTATTCAACTTTTCTAATTCATTATGAACCAAATTTTTAATTTTTAATTCTAAGGTATATTCCATCAATTGGTCCACAAGAGAAGATTTTTCATTAGGTTGGTCAAGGTACGAAAAATTATGGTTCCAACTGCCTAAATAACTACCATCACATGAATGTTTATCAAATTCCGGTACAAAATGTTAAAAATTAGACAGATGAAATTCAGAGAAATCATGATGCACATATCTAGGGTCCTAGGAGGGACAATAGAATGATGGAGAATTAAAATCATGCAAAGTCATACTTGAAAAAATTAGTAATTCAGAACAAGACTTCTACACAATAGCACATAACCAAAAACAGGGGACAAAGACTAAAAAACAACACACAAAACTAAAATAGAACAAATAAGAAAACAAACAAACACACAAAACAAATAAGGAAAAACACACAAACAAGCTTTAGTATAAAATCTCAAATTTTCTCCTAATATTAATTAATCTAAATAATTGTCATTCCCCGGCAACGGCGTCAAAAACTTGTTGATGAAAAATTTATGATAATGCAATACCGCAGTGTACGGGTCAAGTTTTAGTATAGTGATTTAAGAGTCCAAGTATCGTCCTCGGGAATGGGTTTCTAGATTAATTAATTACCAAGGTATTAATTCTCAATTTTAGCTAAAGAAACATAACATGGATAGGTGGTGAAAGTAAAAACAAACAACAGACTAACATGTGGAGACACGAATTGATAGAATTGAGGAGAGTGATTTTACAAGTTAAAGACTTAACTAACACATGCAATGAACCAATGAGATGAATTTATAAACAAAAAGTAAAATACTCAAGAAAACCTCTCGATTCTTAGTGAGCCTCACACATGCAATAAACTCCATAGTCTCCATATGAACCTACGACATGCACGACATTGAGCAACTTCTTTATGTGTTTCCCTAAGATTTCTAGGTCATTCTCATGCCAGATTTCTAAGGATTTTGACAACTTTGCTATAATTCAAGTTTTATCTCTCGAGTCCACTTAAACCAACAAATTAAGAGTTAAGAACGAATTGCCAAAAATAAGAATAAAACATGCTTAAATTCATAGTAAGAAAGTCTTAACGAGTAAATCAAATCCTAACTACAACATTTAGCTACTCTAAATTACATGAAAATCAAGCTAAACAAGTAGAAAATGTCTTAAAACGGTCTTACAATCTGAAAGAAAAGGAAATTAAACTTATGTGTCGATGCCAGTTCTTCGTCTCCGAGCTCCCATCTTCGATCTCGAACCTCCACGAATGCTTTGGCTGTAAACTCGATCTCTTTGGAACTTCCTTTTTATCAAACAACAAAAAGAAAGAAGAAATGAATTTTTAAAACTTGGTTTCCCATGTTTTAAAAAGAAAAGAAATGAAGTGAAAGACAAAAGGAAAACAAGGAAAGAAAGTTTAGACCATTTTGGTTTGTTTTGCTTTTAAAGACAAAAGAAGAAAAGGAAATGAAACAAATGTTTTATATTAAGTTATTTTGGTTTTGTTAAGAAAAGAAAAGAAAAGAAAAGAAAAGAAAGAAAGAAGATAAAGGAAAGAAAAGAAAAGGAAAAAGAAATAGAAAATGAAAAAGCAAATGTGCAAAAAGACAAAGGACCTCTTCCACCGATTGACTTTTTTTTTTTTTTTAGGGATTTCTCTCCATTTTCTTCTCTTTCATCACAATCTAAGGCTGAAGCTTCGTGGTTGAAGGAGAAAGGAAGAAGAAGGAGGCCATTTTTGGTGATTTTGGGCTGGAGTTGTAGAAGAAAAGAGGAAAACTCAAGAGGATTCTTTATTACAGCAAGGAAATCAACTCCGACAAGTTCTGATTTTCTGTTCATCTCGAGCTCCACAAGAAGAGGTAAGAGTTGAGCTTTTGTTTCATGAAATTTAACTCATATTTGAACAAAATTCGTGAAGGAAGCTCGAGCCAATTCTGATTTTAAGTTGCTGTTTTGTTAAGAGGAAGGCAGAAGAAAGAATTTTGCTGTCAAATCCGAGAGGTCTCTGATGTTTTAGTTGTTCTGATCTGTATACTTGGAGTTAGAAGCTCTAATTGGTATGGTTCGAAATCTTATTCAATTTCCTACAAGTTTTGTGAAGGAATCGTGAGAAGAAAATTATTGGAAGATGTTTTGATCATCAGGTTAAGTTTCGGGTTGCAGCAGGAAGTGAAATCTGGAACAGCAGCAGGATCAATTTAGGGGTTAAGCTACTGAGGTATTTTCTAACGAATACGTTAGGAATCTCATTTTCATGTCTTCATAAGAGTTTTAGAGGGTTCAAAAAGGAAGAGTTTGGTATAAAGTACATTCTTTTTGGATAAGTAATGAAGAAGTTATGGCTGTCTGAAGACAGGGCAGAAAATCTGAAAATGCTGGAATTTTTGAAAGTGTGTTTTCTTGTAGTTTTAAGGTTAAAAACCATGAGCTCGAGGTTCTAATACATGAATTTGGTTTGTTTGACAGGCCAAGAGCAAATAGGTCGAGTGTACGGGCTAAGATTCTAGTCCAAACACTGTGAGTGATAAAAGGAACTTCAAAAGTGTATATATGGTTGAATTATGTTCAAGAAATGCAAGTTTTGCTAGAATAAAGTTTTCAATGCATTATGCTTTCTTTTGAGTACATGTTTTTGAGTATTCATGTTTTCCTAGAAATGTTTCAAGTGTTCATTGTGACCCTAAAAGTCTTTATAAAGTTTATACATGAGCATATGTCCAATGGTTGCAAAATTTATGGTAATGTTATGATTTCAAGCAAGCATGTACTAGCAAGTATGTTGTAAAGATTTCGAGTTTATGAACAAGTTTGAGTAAGCTTGAGTTTTATGAAAGAAAAGATAAGCAGGCATGTTCAAATGTTTTCATGTGAATTTCTGAGATATTGAGCCTGAGGCTTTATGGTACCGTGTGCACACAGGTCTTATTCTGTTGTCGACGTTGAGTGTACTCCGTGACAACAACGCCGCGTGTGAGTCTTTGGGCGGGCCCCACTCGACAAAGACGATGGGAGTCTTTGGGCGGGCCCCACTACATCGTAGAGTAAACGCGTTGGTTGTATCTTGGGCGTGCCCTACACAACGTGGATTGTGAAATGTTTTTAAAAGAGTTTATTTCATTTACATGCCTTACGACATTTTGATGATATACTTGTTGGTTTTCTGAAAGTCTATTATGATTCTACGTTTACTTTCAATGCTTGAATACAAATGCATATGCTCATAGTTTTCGTGTCACATGTTTTACAAGTTATAGATATTAAACACAATCCTTGATGAGCTTCATAGCTCATTCTTTCTATGTTTTCAAACTTTTCGTAGAGATCGAGCTCCGGCACCGAGTTTATTGCCATAGTCTGCTTTGAAGCTTCATAAGTTAAATACTTTGTACGTGCGTTTGGTTTTGTCTAGCAAGTCTCTATGTTTGTAAATTATTTTGTGAGGACTTTGGTGTTATAGTTGTTTGTACATTAGAGGTTGTATAAACACTGGTTTGTCTTGTGTTGTTTCTGATGCACTAGCTTTTAGTTTTCAAGAGAGACTTGTGAAGGGTTTCTCCTTGTATATGTTTAATAGTTGTCCAGTTTCTGCTATGTCATGTTTAAGTGTTCCATTTTCGAACATAGTATGTTTATCAGTGAATCGTGGTCAACGGTATTGTTAAGAGATAAACAATGTCTCCATTGGCTTCACGCCGCTTTCGAGCCGAGTTAGCAAGTAGTTCGGGAGGGGGTGTGACAACTTGGTATCAGAGCAGTTAGCTCCATGGGAATGAGACAGGGCAAGTTAGCTCTGAGAATAAAGTAAAAGTCATAGCAAGCTATTGAGTTAGTTCAGATCGAACTAGTAGAGTATGGTTCAAGTAAGGATAAGAGCCACCCAGCTTAGGGCTAAAATATGAATAGAAGTTTAGTATTGTGTATTTGAGTTAAGTATCCATAGCATGTCTAATATGTTGATATGTTATAGGAGTCATGCCACCACGTACTAGCGCAGCGCAGCGCAGCAGGGATCGGGGCGGGACGCAGGATCCTACCCAAGGCCAATCGAGAGGGGATCTAGTGCCCCGAGAGTCCAAACCGAGGCCGAGATCAAGAAGATGCCATTTCCTCAAAGGAGGTAGGCGAGCCGAGAGAGCGCGAGCCAAGTGATCCGAGAAAAGGCGTATGGAATAGAAACGTCTCAAGAAATTGGGAGCCACGGTCTTTGAGGGTTCCACAGATCCACCGACGCCGAGGTGTGGGCTGAATAAACTTGAGAAATGTTTTGACGTGATGAGCCGCCTGAGGAGCGTAAAGTCAAGCTAGCCACATTCCCGCTAGAGAAAGAAGCGGAGAGGATGGTGGAAGTCAATTTTAGCGAGACGGAGTGATGCACGCACTTTAGATCGGCAAACTTTGAGGCATATTTGAAGATAAATATTACCACTGCACATACCGCTGAAGCAAAGAGAGATGAATTTTTAGAATTAAAGCAAGGGTCACTATCATCGGTGGTGAGTGACGAGAAAGATATACCGAGATATCACGGTATCTTTGATGTTATTGTGGCATCCGAGAGTGACAGATTGTCGACGATTTGAGAGAGGTTACGACACGAGATACATACCCCACCACAACCATTGCTAAGTGGGTGACTTCTCACAATTTGGTAGAGACCGCTCTACGTGTTGAAAGAGTATAGCGCAGAGGCGCGATCGATGAGTGGAGCCAACTCGTGGGCCTTCAACGACGAGTAGTTTTCGGTCGCGAACAACGAAGATTCACACACGGGTGAATGTTTCAAGTCGTCGAGGACTTTAAGAATCGAAATGGCGGCGGATATATCGAGGCGGATGAATGTTAGTGGTGCTTATCGAGGTAGAGTCAAAGAGCACCTAGTCGATCTGCGGATCCACGGCAAGACCACGCACAATGCAGAGTTCATTGCCGGTCAGCGCAAGCAAGGAGAACTCCATGTGCAAATTGTGGCAAGAATCATCGAGGCCAATGTCTTGTTGGTGTCGGTGTGTGTTACCGGTGTCGGCGGCGGGGCATTTCAAGAGGATTGTCCACGGCTTAGAAGCGGCCGCATGGAGGACCCAGGAGTTGGATCCCGCACAGGTTGAGCGCAATGAGAGTTGCAGTGAGTCTGCAGGAGAGGGCACCATGGTGCAAAAACAGAAGGAGTTGTAGGAGACCTAGGCAACGAGGGAAGGTCTACGCTATGACTCAAAGCGAAGCGAGAGGATGCACCAGATGTGATTACTGGTACGATTTCTATTTGTAATGTACCTGCATGTGTTTTGATAGATCCAGGTGCTACGCATTCCTTTGTTTCCAGTATATTCCTAACTAAGCTTAGTAGGAAGCTAGAGCCTTTATTTGAGGAGTTAGTTATATACACTCCAGTTGGTGATGCTTTACTAGTCAATTCAGTGTTGCGAGATTGTGAGGTCTTAGTAGAAGGTCTCATTATGTTAGTGGATCTTCTTCCACTAGAGTTGCAGATGTTAGATGCAATCTTAGGGATGGATTTCTTATTCACTCATTATGCTTCCATGGATTGCCATAGAAAGGAAGTTGTTTTTAGAAAACCAGGGTTGGCTGAAGTGGTTTTCAGGGGTGAAAAGAAGATTATTCCTACGAATTTGATTTCAGCATTCAAAGCTCAGAAGTCGTTGAGAAAAGGATGCACGGTGTTTCTTGCTCACGTAGTGAGGTGCAGGAAGAAAAGTTAAAACCGTAAGATGTTCTTGTTGTGAACGAATTTCTAGATGTTTTTCCAAAGAGATCTGTCGGGGTTGCCACCGATAGGGAGGTAGAGTTCACTATTGAATTGCTACCAGAACAACACCTATTTTGCGGTAGCGTATAGAATGGCTCCAAGTGAGCTCAAAAGAGTCAAGATGCAATTACAAGAACTTGTTGATAAGGGATACATCGGACCTAGTGTATCATGCAGGAAGCTCCAAAGTGTTATTTGTAAAGAAGAAAGATGGTACCCTTAGATTATGCATTGATTACAGACAGTTAAACAAAATCACGATACGTAACAAGTATCCTTTACCCGTATTGATGACTTGTTTGACCAATTACGAGGAGCATCGGTGTTTTCTAAGATTGATTTGAGATCGTGATACCATCGATTAAAGGTAAGGAAATCGAGATATTCCTAAGAGCGACATTCGAACTGTGCACGCATTATGAGTTTCTAGTAATGTCGTTCGGTTTGACGAATGCACCAAATAGATTTTCATGGACCTCATGAACAGGATATTCCACCGATATTTGGATCGATTCGTGATAGTATTTATTGATGATATACTAGTTTACTCGGTTGACAGAAAGCTCATGAGGAACATTTGAGGATTATTCTGCAAACACTACGAGATAAACAGGTTTATGCGCTAAATTCACCAAATGTGAGTTTTGGTTGGATCGTAGTGTTTTTGGGCATGTTGTCTCAAAGAAATGGTGTTAGTGTGGATCCAAATAAAGTTAAAGTCAGTAGTCAATCTGGGAAAGACCATCGGTGACAGAGGTACGTAGTTTCCTAGGTTTGGCGGGATACTACAAAGCGGTTTTGTTGAGGATTTCTCACGATTAGCATTACCATTAACAGCTTTGACAAGAAAGAATGCTAAGTTTGAGTGGTCGGATAAGTGTGAACGAGTTTTGAGAGAGTGAAAAAGAGATTAGTTACAACACCTATTCGACACTTCCTTATAACGGAAAAGAGTATGTGATTTCTTGTGATGCCTCGAGACAAGGTTTGAGGTGTGTTACGATGCAAGAAGGAAAAGTAATAGCTTATGCATCAAGACAATTGAAAAAGCATGAATGTAATTACCCTACCCATGATCTCGAGCTAGCGGCAGCTTGTTTTAGCAAGATCCGGAGACATTACTTGTTTGGTGAAAGGTGTCACATCTACACGGATCATAAGAGTCCAAGTATATCTTTGATCGAGAGGAGTTGAATATGAGAGCAGAGAAGATGGTTAGAACTAATTAAAGATTATGATTGTACTATAGAATACCATCCCAGTAAGGCGAATGTGGTAGCAGATGCTTTGAAGCGAAGTCAAGACTTCCTAGGGATGCCTTGTGTGGTATTCGAGCAACATTTTTAAGAACTCTAAGGGATTCTAAGGCGGTTGTGAATGCAGAGAGTTCAGTGAGTCTTTAGCTCTGGTTCAGGTGTCAGTCTTCACTCATGCGCAGGTTGTGAGAAGACAACCAGAGGATAGTAACTTGTAGAAAATGTTTGGGAAGCCCAAACAGGCCCAAGCGAGTTTAAGATGAGATCGAGGCGGGGCCATAGAAAGGCAAGGAAGACTATGTGTTCCGAATTTTAGTGAGCTTAAAGATGCTATTCTAGAGGAAGCTCACGAGTTCAAATTACGCTATGCATCCGAAGCACCAAGATGTACAAAACTTTGAAGGAACGTATTGGTGGCACGGATGAAATGAGAGATAGGCGATTATGTTGATAGATGTTTGATCTCGCCAACAGTTAAACCATTAGAGCGAGAGGCGGAGGACTCCTTAACCCACTGCCAGTGCCAGAGTGGAAATGGGAGCATATCACTATGGATTTTCTGTTTGGATTACCACGTACTTCAAGTGGGCATGATGGTATTTGGGTAATAGTGGATAGACTCACTAAAACAGCACGGTTTGTACCGATTAAAGCGGCGTCTACGCTTGATCGACTAGCTAAGCTATCGTCGACGAATTGTGAGTCAATCACGGTACCGGTGTCTATCGTTTGAGATAGAGATCCAAGATTTACTTCTAAGTTTTGGCCTAGCTTACAGAAGGCTATGGGAACAAAGTTGAATTTTAGTACAACGTTCCATCCTCAGACAGATGGGCAGTCAGAGAGGACCATCCAGACCTTAGAGGACATGTTGAGAGCATGTGTCCTTCAATTTAAAGGGAGTTGGGATACTCACCTATCGCTTATGGAATTTGCTTACAATAACAGCTACCAGTCGAGTATTGGTATGGCACCATTTGAGGCTCTGTATGGAAGACCATGTAGAACGCCCGTATGTTGGAATGAAGTTGGAGAGCGGAAGCTAATCGGCCCTGAGTTGGTACAAGTTACTACAGACAATATTAAGGTAATCAAAGAGAATTTGAAGGTAGCTCAAGACCGTCAGAAGAGTTACGCAGATAAGCGACGAAAGGACTTAGAATTCCAAGTCGGAGATCAAGTTTTCTTGAAGTTATCTCCGTGGAGAGGTGTCCTTCGTTTTGGCAAGAAGGGTAAACTAAGCCCTAGATATATTGGTCCTTATCAAGTAACGGGACGAGTTGGGCCAACGACCTCTGATTGGAGTTGCCAGTGAGAACTATCTCGAGTACATGATGTATTTCATGTGTCCATGTTGAGGAAGTATATTCCAGATCCGACACATGTGTTGCAAGCACAACCAGTTGAGCTGAAAGAAGACATGAGTTACGTTGAGGATGCAGTTCAAATCCTCGACAGGAAAGAACAAGTTTTAAGGAACAAGACGATCCCACTCGTGAAGGTTCGTTGGAGACATCACAGAGTGGAGGAGGCAACCTGGGAGTTAGAGGATCTAATGAGAAGCAAGTACCCGGCGATATTCACCTAAGGACTACTAAATTTCGAGGACGAAATTTCTTAAGGGGGAGGTAAGTTGTAAACCCGATCTCTTTGGAACTTCCTTTTTATCAAACAACAAAAAGAAAGATGAAATGAATGTTTAAAACTTGGTTTCTCATGTTTTAAAAAGAAAAGAAATGAAGTGAAAGACAAAAGGAAAACAAGGAAAGAAAGTTTAGACCATTTTGATTTGTTTTGCTTTTAAAGACAAAAGAAGAAAAGGAAATGAAACAAATGTTTTATATTAAGTTATTTTGGTTTTGTTAAGAAAAGAAAAGAAAAGAAAAGAAAAGAAAGAAAGAAGATAAAGGAAAGAAAAGAAAAGGAAAAAGACATAGAAAATGAAAAAGCAAATGTGCAAAAAGACAAAGGACCTCTTCCACCGATTGACTTTTTTTAAAAAGGGATTTCTCTCCATTTTCTTCTCTTTCATCACAATCTAAGGTTGAAGCTTTGTGGTTGAAGGAGAAAGGAAGAAGAAGGAGGCCATTTTTGGTGATTTTGGTCTGGAGTTGCAGAAGAAAAGAGGAAAACTCAAGAGGATTCTTTATTACAACAAGGAAATCAACTCAGACAAGTTCTGAGTTTCTATTCATCTCGAGCTCCACAAGAAGAGGTAAGAGTTGAGCTTTTGTTTCATGAAAGTTAACTCATATTTGAACAAAATTCGTGAAGGAAGCTCGAGCCAATTCTGATTTTAAGTTGCTTTTTTGTTAAGAGGAAGGCAGAAGACAGAATTTTGCTGTCAAATCCGAGAGGTCTCTGATGTTTTGGTTGTTCTGATCTGTATAGTTGGAGTTAGAAGCTCTAATTGCCATGGTTCGAAAGCGTATTCAATTTCCTACACGTTTCGTGAAGGAATCGTGAGAAGAAAATGATTGGAAGATGTTTTAATCATCAGGTTAAGTTTCGGGTTGCAGCAGGAAGTGAAATCTGGAACAGCAGCAGGATCAATTTAGGGGTTAAGCTACTGAGGTATTTTCTAATCAATACGTTAGGAATCTCATTTTCATGTCTTCATAAGCGTTTTAGAGGGTTCAAAAAGGAAGAGTTTGGTATAAAGTACATTCTTTTTGGATAAGTAATGAAGAAGTTATGGCTGTCTGAAAACAGGGCAGAAAATCTGAAAATGCTGGAATTTTTGAAAGTGTGTTTTCTTGTAGTTTTAAGGTTAAAAACCATGAGCTCGAGGTTCTAATACATGAATTTGGTTTGTTTGACAGGCCAAGAGCAAATACGTCGAGTGTACGGGCTAAGATTCTAGTCCAAACACTGTGAGTGATAAAAGGAACTTCAAAAGTGTATATATGTTTGAATTATGTTCAAGAAATGCAAGTTTTGCTAGAATAAAGTTTTCAATGCATTATGCTTTCTTTTGAGTACATGTTTATGAGTATTCATGTTTTCCTAGAAATGTTTCAAGTGTTCATTGTGACCCTAAAAGTCTTTATAAAGTTTATACATGAGCATATGTCCAATGGTTGCAAAATTTATGGTAATGTTATGATTTCAAGCAAGCATGTACTAGCAAGTATGTTTTAAAGATTTCCAGTTTTATGAACAAATGTTTGAGTAAGCTTGAGTTTTATGAAAGAAAAGATAAGCGGGCATGTTCAAATGTTTTCATGTGAATTTACGAGATATTGAGCCCGAGGCTTTATGGTACCGTGTGCACACAGTCTTATTCTCATTGTCGACGTTGAGTGTACTCGTGACAACAAATACCGTGAGTCTTTGGCCGGGCCCCACTACGACAAAGACGATGGGAGTCTTTGGGCGGGCCCCACTACATCGTGAGTAAACGTTGGTTGTATCTTTGGGCGTGCCCTACAAGACGTGGATTGTGAAATGTTTTTAAAAGAGTTTATTTCATTTACATGCCTTACGAGATTTTAAAGGTATACTTGTTGGTTTTCTGAAAGTCTATTATGATTCTACGTTTACTTTCAATGCTTGAATACAAATGCATATGCTCATAGTTTTGTGTCACATGTTTTACAAGTTATAGATATTAAACACGATCCACTCACCGAGCTTCATAGCTCATTCTTTCTATGTTTTCAAACTTTTCGGTAGAGATGAGCTCCTGGCACCCGAGAGTTCTCGCCATAGTCTCTTTGAAGCTTCATAAGTTAAATACTTTGTGCGTGGTCGGTTTTGTCTAGCAAGTCTCTATGTTTGTAAATTCTTTTGTGAGGACTTTGGTGTTATAGTTGTTTGTACATTAGAGGTTGTATAAACACTTGTTTGTCTTGTGTTGTTTCTGATGCACTAGCTTTTAGTTTCCAAGAGAGACTTGTGAAGGGTTTCTCCTTGTATATGTTTAATAGTTGTCCAGTTTCCGCTATGTCATGTTTAAGTGTTCCATTTTCGAACATAGTATGTTTATCAGGTGAATCAGGGTCAACAGGTATTGTTAAGAGATAAACAATGTATGTTTGCTTCACGCTGCCTTTCGAGCTGAGTTAGCAGGTAGTTCGGGAGGGTGTGTGACATTGGCTCCAAAAACGCTCTCTTTTCTCTCCTTACAAAGTGTATTTCGAAAATAGTGGCAAAAATCAACCAAATTCGGCTCCCCTTGTAAGAAGGTATAAGGTTGTATTTATAGGCTCAATCGGTACAACGTTGCAACGCTAGGGACAACGTTGCAACGTTGTACCCTAACCGCGTGGTATATATGACAACAGTCGGCAACGTTGCAACGCTGCTACCTTAACGTGCGCGCCTCCAATCGATCTGGCGTTGCAACGCTAAAAGGCAGTGTTGCAACGCTACCTGCATATGCCTTCAACGCATCTATATAGCACGCTCGGCGTTGCAACGCTATGGACAACGTTGCAATGCCATCACTTCGGGTCTTATATTTCGATGATCCTTTTACTTTCAATTGATTTTCTTTTAGCTCCAAAAAGCCTCGATTCGATCCCGAGTGATCCAAACTGTCTCCAATTGTCTTGTTTGTGCCCTTAACCTGAAATTGAGTAATTTAAACACGTAAAAGCTCTAAAATCATTACAAAACTAGCAATAATTAAGCCTAAGGATAGCACATTTTGTGTGCTATTAGAGAGAATTGAAGGAAAAAGAAGGGAGAAAATTTCTGGTGTCGAGGTTGAAGAAGAAAGGAGAAAGATCATTCAAGCTTCCATGGCAATTTTATGATCAATTCTGCCAAGTTCTGATATTTAGATCATTTTCAGCTCCAAAAGAAGAGGTAAGAGATTAGGTTTGATTTTCTTGGAAGTAACTCATTTCTGAACAAAGTTCATGAAGGAAGCTCGAGCAAATTCTGACATTAAGTTACTGGTTTGTGAAGAGGAAGACAGAGGAGAGAATTTGCTGTCAAATCTGAGAAACCTCTGGTTATTGAGTCGTGTTGATCAGTAGGATTCGAATCAGAAGCTGTAATACATATGGTTGGAAAGCTTATTAAATTTCCTATACCTTTCGTGAAGAACTTGTGAGTAGAAAACGATTGGAAGATGCTTTAAATTTCAGGTCAAGTTCAGGGTGCAGCAGGAAAACGAATCTGGAAATAATAGAAGTTTTTTTTAAGGAAGCAGATTTCGAGGTATTTACGAACAAATCCTTTTGGAATTTAAACTTCATTTCTTTCGGTGAGTTTTAGAGGGTTCAAAACGGAAGAGTTTGGTATAAAGTACATCCTTTTTGGCTAATTAATAAAGAAGTTATGAGTGTGAGAAGTCAGGGTATGAAATCTGTAAAATGCTGGAATGTAGATAGAATGGTTTTTGTAATTTTAAGGTTGAAATTCATGAGCTCGAGGTTCTAAAGATTGATTTTGGTTTGTTTGACAGGCCAAGAGGAAATAGGTCTAGTGTACGGGCAAAGGTTCTAGTTCTAACATTGTGAGTGACAAAATGAACCTCCAAAACGATTTTTATGCTTGAACTATGCTTAAGGAAATACAAGGTTTTCCTACAATGAAATGGCTTAAATGCTTTATGTTTTCTTTTGAACACATACTTATGAGCATACATGTTTTCCTAGAAATGATTTGAAGTGCTCGTCGTGAGCCTAAATTTCCCAATGAAATTTATATGTGAGCATATCTTTATTGATTACTGAAATTTAGTGGAAATGTTATGATTTCAAGCAAGCATGTACTAGCAAGTATTATTTAAAGATTTCCAGTTTTCATGAACAAGCTGAGTAAGCTTGAGTTTTACGAAAGAAAAGATAAGCAGTCATGTTTAAGTATTTTCATGTATTTTTCTGAGACTCGAATGAGTAAATGACTGAGATATTGAGCCCAAGGCTATATAGTATTGTGTGCACACAAGTCATTTTCTGTTGTCGACGTTGAGTGTACTCTGTGACAACAATGCTGTCGTGAGTGTTGGGCGGGCCCCACTACATCGTAGAGTAAACGTTGATTGTATTGGGCGTGCCATACACAACATAGATTGTCATATGTCTTATAAGGGTTAATATTATCGATATGCCTTACGAGATTTTAATGACATACTTGCTGGTTTTCTGAAAAAGCTATTATGATTACACGTTTATATTTAACGATTGATTATAGATGCATATTTTCACACCCCCTCCCAGCTTACTTGCTTAACTTAGGAAGAGATGCAAAGACAGAGATAACCAACTCTTTTACTGGCTCTCCCTGACTAACCCAAGACTTAAAATAAAATTAAACGCAATACAACACGTTTGAACAAGCAAGATTGAACATTAAATACACATATAAGCATGACACATTCACTTCCAATACTATGTTCTTTAGCTAGTCATAAAGCCTTCAAGTTTATTACAACCCAACTAATATGTTTTCACTACAAACCATATACATAAGAAAGTGTATATAAAAGGAGCTAAAACGGCGTGGTGGCAAACAGGTCTTGTCAAGGCTAAGCACCGGGAACTCGTCTGCTACCTAGGAAGAGTAAACATAATGAATACGTGAGCTGGGAAGCCCAGTGAGTGTCTATTTTTAGAACATTATAAGCTCAAAGGTGAAGTATAATAATGGACATGCTATAAGTAGAAAATAACTTAACACTTGATTGTAAACGTAATCAAGTCATGCTATCAATTTACAGGTTTAAGTCACCACTTATGTATAATATAAAAACTCTTAATGTAGTGCAATAATGAAGAATAAACAGATCCATAGCGTAGAAGCTCATAACAACAAAACTCATGGCATGATACCGCTTTCAAACCTTAACGGTGGTAGAGTTATCTTTATATCAACAACGTTCATACCTCTCTCACGTGCACGTGGAATGCCATTGGAAACTTTGGTTTTCCCTAATACCTCCTCTATGTCATTCAGTATTATGATAAGACCATTTACTACCCGAATACCTTCTCATTGTCCTTCAGTATCGAGAAAACACGATTCTTCCCTCCCAAGTACCTTATCGATGTCCTTTAGTACTGGGGGTTAACAACATACAGGGGCATACTTTGTTTACCATGGAAATCATGTTTTCAAAATACATACAACAATTTCTTAACATTTGTATATTACTTTCGTAAACATGTTTCCATGTGAACTTACACAAGGCATTCTCTAGAGGAAATCATACTTCCATAACTAGTTTCCATACTTGAATATATAGTTACCCACTAATTCAAAACATGCTTAAGTTCCCTAAAGAACATTCTGTCAAAAACTCCATGAAACTATACAAAATTAATTCAAGCATGATTCAATGATCAACATTTATGCTTTTAAAGAAAAACAAAGGTTAAGTATAGTTCTAAAATAGAGACACTCACAATCACGAAAAGGGTTCCAAGGATTATAAGTTATTCCTATCTCCGTTTGCCCTGAAAATGAAATTAATAACATTAATTCCTTTCCTTATGCACCTTAAAAATAGATCTAATTTAATCCCATAACTCAATTCACAATAACCATACACACTTGGTTGCAAGGTATATAGAAATGGAAGCACACCTCCTTCAATCACTTGCTACCAGTTTTTTTTTCCTGCACCTAAAATTTCAAGTTCAATTTTCAGCTTGGGTTCCTCAAAATTTATCAAAACAACTACCAAATCTATTTTGCTAAACCTCAAGTAAAACATCTTAGCTTACTTACCTCAAAATTTCAGCTTCTAATTCCTCCTCAAGAGCTCAAAAGAGACTAATCTCCTCACACTGCTCTGCTACCCGAGAACTGTGAACACCTCTCAATTTTCTGTACTTTTCTCCTTCTTCCTCTTCGTATTTTCGGAACACCCAACCTGTTTCGTATTCTACACTCGATTTCTGAGATTGTGACTAAAAAATCATCGAATTTGGTTCAGTAAACTAAGAGATATGGTCGTTTGAAGATGACCCATTTTCTAGCAGCTTGCTGTTTTTCTAAAAATTTGACATCACCTACTTGATAATTTAACTTCGAGGCTTCAACTCCTTTGGCCAGCTCCTACTACCATGTTTACATCATAATCCCCTTTTTAAAACACCAAAATATGTAAGTAAATAAACCCTAAGCATTTAGCCAACTTATCCAAAGTTTGTGAGGTATAAGATCTTCCATTCAATACATATTGCACCTTAAATTTTCCCAATTTACTATTGCTTTTTAACTTACTTCAATTAAACTTTTAATATGCTTATTTCAATGGCTTACCTATCTCCTTATGAAGCTTTTAACACATTGTAGCTCCCAATTCAATAGATTCCCAAATCTGATCATGACATCCTTTAATGCAACCTATTTCATTTTGCATATTTCAAAACATCATGTAGGAGTGGAAAATGATAAAAGAAAATAGAGTTTAGGGCTTACACATATGCTCATAGATTGTCAGGTGATATGATTTACGAGTTAATAGTTTTTAAACTCAGTCACTCACTGAGCTTCATAGCTCATTCTTTCAGTGTTTTCAAACTTTTCAGGTAGTGATCGAGCACCCAGTGCCTGATATCCTGCCATAGTCTGCTGGAAGCTCCACAAGCTTAATATTTTGTACGTGAATGGGGTTGTATAGCAAGCCTATATGTATTGTAGTTATGTTTGTGTGTGTTTTAGAGGTTGTGGTTGTGTAAACCGTGGTTGGAAATATTTTTGGTTGTGTTGCTCCTTACGTATGTATAGAAATTGTCAATGTTCTGTTGTGTTATGTCTAAAGTATTTCATATACAAGTATAGTATGCTTATAAGATAAAACAGGGTCAACAGGTATCGTTAGAAAGGTAAACGATGTCTGTTGGCTACACGCCGTCTGTCGGGCTAAGTTAGCAAGTAATTCTGGAGAGGGTGTGACAACTTGGTATCAGAGCAGTTAGCTCCATGGGGAATGAGACAGAGCAAGTTAGCTCTAAGAAGAAACTAAGAAGTAATAGCAAGTTATTGAGTTGGTTCAGATAGAACTAGTAGAGTATGGTCCAAGTAAGGATAAAAGTAAGTCCAACCATGACTAGAATGTGAATAGAAGTTTAGTATTGTGTATTTGAGTTAAGTATCCATAGTATGTCTAATATGTTGATATGGAGTCATGCCACCACGTACTAGCAGACGACGCAGGAAGGATAAGGGCGGGACGCAGGATCCTACCCAAGGCCAATCTGAGAGGGGATCTAGTGTCCCGAGAGTCCAGATTGGGCCAGAAATGAGCAACATGCTAGTTCCTCACAGGAGGTAGGCAGGCTAGAGAGAGCAGGGCCAAGTGATCCAGAGAAGACATATGGAATAAAACGCATGAAGAAATTAGGAGCCACAGTGTTTGAAGCTTCCACAGATCCAGCTGACGTTGAGGTTTGGTTGAATATGCTTGAGAAATGTTTTGATGTGATGAGTTTCCCTGATGAGCGGAAAGTCAAGTTGGCTACATTCCTGCTGCAGAAAGAGGTAGAGGGATGGTGGAAATCAATATTAGATAGGCGCAATGATGCACGTACTTTGGACTGACAAACTTTCAGACGCATATTCGAAGATAGGTATTACCCTAGCACGTACCGCGAGGCAAAGAGGGTTGAATTTTTAGAATTGAAGCAAGTGTCACTTTTAGTTGTTGAGTACGATAGGAGGTATACCGAGCTATCGCGGTATGCTGATGTGATTGTGGCATCTGAGAGTGACAGGTGTCGAAGATTTGAAAGAGGATTACATCCTGAGATACGTACCCCAGTCACAACTATTGCTAAGTGGATTGACTTTGCTCAGCTAGTAGAGACTGCTCTACGTGTTGAGTTGAGTATAGCAGAGGAGAAGTCAGTAGTGGAGCCTAGTTGTGGGACTTCGACAACAAGCTATTTTCGAGGTCGTGAGGAGCGGAGGTTCACACCTGGAGTAACTGTTTCAAGTCGTCGGGACATTAAGAACCGGGTGGTGGCCAGGCATCGAGGCAGATGAATGTGGGTGGTGCCTATCAGAGGCAGAGTCATAGAGCACCTAGTCAGTCAGCTAGATCAGCAACAAGACCACAAACAGGGCAAGAGTTTGTTGCCAGTGTAGCAAGGAGAACTCCATGTGCGAATTGTGCCAAGAATCATCGAGGTCATTGTCTTGTTGGTGTGAATGTGTGTTACCAGTGTGGGCACCCAGGGCATTTCAAGAGGGATTGTCCACAGTTGAGAGTAGCCGTGCAGAGGGACCAGGGAGTTGGGTCCCAAATAGTTGAGCAACCGAGAATTCCAGTAGCTACATGAGAGGGCACCAGGAGTGCTAGACAGAACGGAGTTGTAGGGAGACCTAGGCAACAGGGAAAGGTCTATGCTATTACTCAGCAAGAAGCGGACGAAGCACCAGATGTGATTACTGGTACGATTCCTATTTGTAATGTACCTGCACGTGTTTTAAATAGATCCGGTGCTACGCATTCCTTTGTTTCTAGTATATTTTTAACTAAGCTGAATAGGAAGCTAGAGCCTTTATTTGAGAGGTTGGTTATATACACTCCAGTTGGTGATGCTTTACTAGTCGATGTAGTGTTGCGGGATTGTGAGGTCTTAGTAGAAGGTCTCAATATGTTAGTGGATCTTCTTCCACTAGAGCTGCAGGTGTTAGATGTAATTTTAGGGAAAGATTTCTTATTTACTCACTATGCTTCCATGGATTGTCATAGAAAGGAAGTGGTTTTCAGAAAACAAGGGTTGGCTGAAGTGGTTTTCAGGTGGGAAAGGAAGATTATTCCTACGAGTTTAATTTCAGCATTGAAAGCTGAGAAGTTGTTGAGGAAAGGTTGCACGACATTTCTTGCACACGTAGTGGAGGTGCAGGAGGAAAAGCTAAAACCAGAAAATGTTCTTGTTGTGAACGGATTTCTTGATGTTTTTTCAGTCGATCTGTTAGGGTTGCCACCTGATAGGGAAGTTGAGTTTACTATTGAATTGTTACCAGGAACAACACTTATTTCGCAAGCGCCGTATAGAATGGCTCCAAGTGAGTTCAGGGAGCTGAAGATGCAGTTACAAGAACTAGTTGATAAGGGATACATCAGACCTAGTGTATCACCTTGGGGAGCTTCAGTGTTATTCGTAAAGAAGAAAGATGGTACCCTTAGATTATGCATTGATTATAGACAGTTAAACAAGGTCACGATACGTAACAAATATCCTTTACCTCGTATAGATAACTTATTTGACCAGTTAAGGGGAGCACCAGTGTTCTCTAAGATTGATTTAAGATCAGGATACCATCAGTTAAAGGTTAGGGAATCAGATATCCCTAAGATATCATTCAGAACGAGGTACGGGCATTATGAGTTTTTAGTAATACCATTTGGTTTATCAAATGCGCCAACAGTTTTCATGGACCTCATGAACAGGATTTTCCATCAGTATTTGGATCAGTTTGTGATAGTATTCATTGATGATATACTAGTTTACTCGGTTGATAGGAAAACCCATGAGGAACATCTGAGGATTATTCTACAAACACTACGTGATAAACAGTTGTACGCTAAATTCAGCAAATGTGAGTTTTGGTTGAATCAGGTAGTGTTTTTGGGGCATGTTGTTTCAGCAAATGGAGTTAGTGTAGATCCGCATAGAGTGAAAGTTGTGGTCAACTGGGAGAGTCCAACTAGTGCGACAGAGGTACGTAGTTTCCTAGGCGTGCCAGGATACTACAAACGATTTGTTGAGGATTTCTCACGATTAACATTACCCTTAACAACTTTAACAAGGAAGAATGCTAAGTTTGAGTGGTCAGATAAGTGTGAACAGAGTTTTCAGGAGCTGAAGAAGAGATTAGTGACAACACCCATTCTCACACTTCCTGTAACGGGAAAAGAGTATATGTGATTTACTGTGACGCTTCGAGGCAAGGATTAGGGTGTGTGCTCATGCAAGAAGGAAAAGTAATAGCTTATGTGTCAAGACAATTGAAAAAGCACGAGTGTAATTACCGTACCCACGATCTTGAGCTAGCAGCAGTTGTTTTAGCATTGAAGATCTGAAGGCATTATTTGTTTTGTGAGAGGATTCACATTTACACAGATCATAAGACTCTGAAATATATCTTAGATCAGAGAGAGTTAAATATGAGACAGAGAAGATGGTTAGAACTGATTAAAGATTATGATTGTACCATAGAATACCATCCAGGTAAGGCGAACGTAGTAGCAGATGCATTGAGTAGGAAGTCGAGACTTCCTAGGGACGCCTTGTGTGGTATTCGAGCAACCTTTTTAAGTACTCTAACGGGTTCTCAGACAGTTGTGACTGCAGAGAATTCAGGGGGCCTTTTAGCTCAATTCCAGGTCAGGTCTTTGCTCGTAGCAGAGATTGTGAGAAGACAACCAGAGGATAGTAACTTGCAGAAAATGTTTGGAAAGTCCAAATAGGGCCCAAAAGCAGAATTTTAAATGAGATCAGACGGAGTCATAGTTAGGCAGGGAAGACTATGCGTTCTGAGTATTAGTGAGCTTAAAAATGCTATTCTAGAGGAAGCTCACAGTTCAGCTTACGCTATGCATCCAGGAAGAACCACGATGTACAAAACTTTGAAGGGGACATATTGATGGCCTGAGATCAAGCGGGAGATAGCTGACTATGTTGATAGATGTTTGATTTGCCAACAGGTTAAACCAGTTAGACAGAGGCCAGGAGAACTCCTTAACCCACTACCAGTGCCAGAGTGGAAATGAGAGCATATCACTATGGATTTTCTGTTTGGATTACCACGTACTTCTAGTGGGCATGATGGTATTTGGGTAATAGTGCATAAAATCACTAAGACAACACGGTTTATACCGATTAAAGCGACGTCTACACTTGATCAGCTTGCTAAGCTATACGTCGACAGGATTGTGAGTCAATATGAAGTGTCGTGTCCATAGTTTCAGATAGGGTTCTGAGATTTACTTCTAAGTTTTGGCCTAGCTTAAAGAAAGTTATGGGGACAAAGCTGAATTTTAGTACAACGTTCCATCCTCAAACAGATGGTCAGTCAGAGAACCATCCAAACCTTAGAGGACATGTTGAGAGCATGTGTCCTTCAATTTAAGGGAAGTTGGGATACCTACTTATCACTTATGGAGTTCGCTTATAATAACAGCTATCAATCTAGTATTGGCATGGCACCATTTGAGGCTCTGTATGGAAGACCATGTAGAACGCTCGTATGTTGGAACGAAGTATGAGAGCGGAAGCTAGTCGGTCCTGAGTTGGTGCAAGTAACAGCAAACAATATTAAGGTAATTAGAGAGAATCTAAAGGTAGCTCAAGATCGTAAGAAGAGTTACGTAGATAAGCGACGAAAGGACTTAGAATTCTAGGTCAGAGATCAAGTTTTCTTGAAGTTATCTTCGTGGAGAGGTGTCCTTCGCTTTGGCAGGAAAGGTAAGTTGAGTCCTAGATATATTGGTCCTTATCAGATAATGAAACGAGTTGGGCCAGTAGTTACAAACTTGAGTTGCCAGCAGAACTATCTCGAGTACATGATGTTTTTCATGTGTCCATGTTGAGGAAATATATTCCAGATCCGACCCATGTGTTACAAGCACAACCAGTTGAGCTGAAAGAAGATCTGAGTTACATAGAGGATGCAGTTCAAATCCTCGAAAGGAAAGAACAAGTTTTGAGGAACAAAACGATCCCACTCGTGAAGGTTCGTTGGAGACATCACGGAGTGGAGGAGGCAACCTTGGAGTTAGAGGACCAAATGAGGAAGAATTGTCCAACGCTCTTCACTTAAGGACTACTAAATTTCGAGGACGAAATTTCTTAAAAGGGAGGTAAGTTAAAAACCTGAGATTTCGCTTTGGAAATCCTAGAAAAAAAATATATAAAAAAAAGAAAAAGAACTATGAAAATGTTGGATTGTTTTGTTTTTTTAAAAAAAAAAAAGAAAAAGAAAAAGAAAAAGAAAAAGCAAGTGTTGAAGTGGGAAAGTAAATAAAAAAAAAAAGAAAAATTAAATGGACTCCACCACCGTCTAAGCTTTGTTTTTAGCCCATTTTTAACCCATTTCCTACTCATTTTCACAAACATAATCAGAGCTTGTGGGAGAGAATTGAAGGAAAAAGAAGGGAGAAAATTTTCTAGTGTTGAGGTTGAAGAAGAAAGGAGAAAGATCATTCAAGCTTCCATGGCAATTTTATGATCAATTCTGCCAAGTTCTGATATTTAGATCATCTTGAGCTCCAAAATAAGAGGTAAGAGGTTAGGTTTGATTTTCTTGGAAGTTAACTCATTTCTGAACAAAGTTCGTGAAGGAAGCTCGAGCAAATTCTAACTTAAAGTTACTGGTTTGTTTAGAGGAAAGCAGAGGAGAGAATTTGTTGTCAAATCTGAGAAACCTCTGGTTATTCAGTCGTGTTGATCAGTAGGATTCAAATCAGAAGCTGTAATCGGTATGGTTGAAAAGCTTATTAAATTTCCTATACCTTTCGTGAAGAACTCGTGAGCAGAAAACGACTGAAAGATGCTTTAAATTTTTGGTCAAATTCAGGGTGCAGCAGGAAAACGAATCTGGAAATAGCAAAAGTTTGTTTTTAATGAAGCAGATTTCGAGGTATTTACAGACAAATTCTTTTGGAATTTCAATTTCATTTCTTCTGATGCGTTTTAGAGGGTTCAAAAAGGAAAAGTTTGGTATGAAGTACATCGTTTTTGGCTAACTAATGAAGAAGTTATGAGTGTGAGAATTCAGGGTATGAAATCTGTAAAATGCTGAAAAATAGATAGAATGGTTTTTGTAATTTTAAGGTTGAAATTCATGAGCTCGAGGTTCTAATGCTTGGTTTTGATTTGTTTGACAGGCCAAGAGGAAATAGGTTGAGTGTACGGGCCAGGGTTCTAGTTCTAACGTTGTTAGTGACAAAACGAACCTCCAAAACGATTTTTATGCTTGAATTATGCTTAAGGAAATACAAGGTTTTCCTAGAATGAAATGGCTTAAATGCTTTATATTTTCTTTTGAACACGTACTTATGAGGATACATGTTTTCCTAGAAATGATTTGAAGTGCTCGTTGTGAGCCTAAATTTCCCAATGAAATTTATATGTGAGCATATCTTTATTGATTACCGAAATTTAGTGGAAATGTTATGATTTCAAGCAAGCATGTACTAGCAAGTATTATTTAAAGATTCACAGTTTTCATGAACAAGCTGAGTAAGCTTGAGTTTTATGAAAAAAAGATGTGCAGGCATGTTTAAGTATTTTCATGTGTTTTTCTGAGACTCGAATGAGTAAATGACTGAGATATTGAGCCCGAGGCTATATAGTACCGTGTGCACACAGGTCATTTTCTTTTGTCGAAGTTGAGTGTACTCCGTGACAACAATGCTGTCGTGAGTGCTGGGTGGGCCCCACTATGACAAAGACGATGGGAGTGTTGGGCGGGTCGCACTACATCGTAGAGTAAACGTTGGTTGTACTGGTCGTGCCCTGCACAACGTAGATTGTCATATGTTTTATAAGGGTTAATATTATCGATATGTTCTTACGAGATTTTAATGACATACTTGTTGGTTTTGTGAAAAATCTATTATGATTACACGTTTATATTTAACGCTTGATTACAGATGCATCTGCTCATAGGTTGTCAGGTGATATGATTTACGAGTTAATAGTTTTTAAACTCGCTCACTCACTGAGTTTCACAGCTCATTCTTTCTGTGTTTTCTAACTTTTCAGGTAGAGATCGAGCTCCCGGTGCCTGATATCCTTCCATTGTCTGCTGGAAGCTCCACAAGCTTAATATTTTGTACGTGGGTGGGGTTGTATAGCAAGTCCATATGTATTGTAGTTATGTTTGTATGTGTTTTAGAGGTTGTGGTTGTGTAAACCATGGTTGGAAATGTTTTTGGTTGTGTTGCACCTTACGTATATATAGAAATTGTTAATGTTCCGGTGTGTTATGTCTAAAGTATTTCATATAGAAGTATAGTATGCTTATAAGGTAAAACAGGGTCAACAGGTGCCACACCCCCTCCCGAACTACCTGCTAACTTAGCCCGGAAGATGGCGTGAAGCCAATAGACATTGTTTACCTCTTAACAATACCTGTTGACCCTGTTGTACCTGATAAACATACTATACCTGCATATGAAACACTTTAAACATAAACACAGCAGAATAGTGACAATTACGAAACCTACGTAATGAGTAACCCTCCTTAAGACTCTCTTGAGAACTGAAATGGGTACGAACAACACAACCAAAAACATCTAAGTCATGGTTTATACTGCCACAACCTCTAAAGCACACAAAAACATAACTACTTTACATATGGACTTGCTATACAACACCACCCACGTACAAAATATTAAGCTTGTGGAGCTTTCAGTAGACTATAGCAGGATGTCAGGCAATGGGAGCTCGATCTCTACCTGAAAAGTGGGAAAACACTAAAAGAATGAGCTATGAAGCTCAGTGAGTGACTAAGTTTAAAAACTATTAACTCTTAAATCATATCACCTGACCATATATGAGCATATGCATCTGTAATCAAACATTACATATAAACGTGTAATCATAATAGCTTTTCAGAAAATCAGCAAGTATGTCGTTAAAATCTCGTAAGGCATATCAGTAATATTAACCCTTATAAAACATATGACAATCTACGTTGTGTAGGGCACGCCCAATACAACCAATGTTTACTCTATGATGTAGTGGGGCCCACCCAACACTCCCATCGTCTTTGTCGTAGTGGGGCTCGCCCAACACTCACGACAACATTGTTGTCACGGAGTACACTCAACGTTGACAACAGAATATGACCTGTGTGCACACAGTACTATACAACCTCGGGCTCAATATCTTAGTCATTTACTCAATCGAGTCTCAGAAAATCACATAAAAATATTTGAACATGCCTGCTTATTTTTTCTTTCATAAAACTCAAGCTTACTCAGCTCGTTCACAAAAACTGGAAATCTTTAAATCATACTTGCTAGTACATGCTTCTTGAAATCATAACATTTTCACTAAATTTTAGTAATCAGTAAACATATGCTCATGAATAAATTTCATTGGGAAAATCTAGGCTCACAACGAGCACATAAAATCATTTCTAGGAAAACATGGATACTCATTAAAATTTGTTCAATGGAAAACAATAAGCATTGAAACCATTTTGTTCTAGCAAAATCTTGCATTTTCATAAGGGTAATACAAGCATATAAATCGTTTTCGATGTTCGTTTTGTCACTCACAGCGTTAGAACTAGAACCTTGGCCCGTACACTCGACCTATTTCCTCTTGGCCTGTCAAACAAACCAAATCCAAGCATTAGAACCTCGAGCTCATGATTTTCAACCTTGAAATTACAAAAAAAACACACCATCTAATTTTTCAGCATTTTACAGATTTCTTGCCCTGATTTCAGACAATCCTAACTTCTTCAATACTTAGCCAAAAAGGATGTACTTTATACCAAAATCTTCCTTTTTGAACCCTCTAAATATCATATGAAGAAATGAAATTTCAATTCTCAATGGATTTGTTCGAAAATATGTCGAAAACTGAGTCCTTAAAAACAACCTTCTGCTACTTCCAGATTCGATTTTCTACTCTACCCTGAACTTAACCTGAAATTTAAAATATTCTCCAGTCGTTTTCTACACACGAGTTCTTCATGAAAGTTGTAGGAAATTCAATAAGCTTTCCAAGCATACCTATTAGAGCTTCTGATTCGAATTCTACTGATCAGCACGACCCAAAAACCAGACATTTCTCAGATTTCATAGCAAAATTTTGCTTCTTTCTTCCTCTTAATAAATTTCGTCCTTGAAATTTAGTAGTCCTTAAGTGAAAATCGTCGAATACTTCTTCCTCGTTTGGTTCTCTAACTCCAGGTTGCCTCTTCCACTCTGTGATGTCTCCAACGAACCTTCACGAGTGGGATCGTCTTGTTTCTCAAAACTTGTTCTTTCTTGTCGAGGATTTGAACTGCATCCTCTACGTAACTCACGCCAACTTTCAACTCAACTGGTTGTGCTTGCAACACATGTGTCAGATCTGAAATAAACTTTATTAACACGAACACATGAAAAACGTCATGTACTCGAGATAGTTCTGTTGGCAACTCAAGTCCAGAGTTCTTGGCCCAACTCGTTCGCACTGATAAGGACCAATATATCTAGGACTTAGCTTACCTTTCCTGCCAAAGCGAAGGACACCTCTCTACGGAGACAACTTCAAGAAAACTTGATCTCCGACCTGGAATTATAAATCTTTTCATCGCTTATCTGCGTAACTCTTGTGACAATCTTGAGTTACCTTCAGATTCCCTCTAATTACCTTAATATTGTCCATCGTAACTTGCACCAACTTAGGATCGATTAGCTTTCACTCTCCTACCTCGTTCCAACATACAGACGTTCTACACGGTCTTCCATACAGAGCCTCAAATGGTGCCATGCCAATACTAGACTGCTAGCTGTTATTATAAGTGAACTCCATAAGTGATAAGTGTGTATCCCAACTCCCCTTAAAATGAAGGGCACGTGCTCTCAACATGTCCTCTAATGTCTGGATGGTCCTCTCTGACTGACCATATGTCTGAGGATGGAACGTTGTACTAAAATTCAGCTTTGTCCCCATAGCTTTCTGTAAGCTAGGCCAAAACTTAAAAGTAAATCTTGGGTCCCTATTTGAAACTATGGACACTGGCACTCCTTATTGACTCACAATTCTGTCGACGTATAGCTTAGCAAGTTGATCAAGTGTAGACGTTGCTTTAATTGGTATAAACCGTGTTGACTTAGTGAGTCTATCCATAGTGAGTCTATCCATTATTACCCAAATACCATCATGTCCACTAGAAGTACGTGGTAATCCAAATAGGAAATCTATAGTGATAGGCTCCCATTTTCACTCTAGCACTAGCAATGGATTAAGGAGTCCTCCTGGCCTCTGTCTAATTTGTTTAACTTGTTGGCATATCAAACACCTTACCAACTCAATCAGTTACCTCTCGCTTCATTACGGGCTACCAATACGTTCCCTTCAAAATTTGTACATCTTGGAGCTTCCTAGATGCATAGTGTAAGTTGAACTGTGAGCTTCCTCTAAAATAACATCTTTAAGCTCACTAATACTCGAGACACATAGTCTTCTCTGTTTAACTATGGTTCCGTTTGTTCTCATTTCAAATTCTACTTTTGGGCCCTGTTTGGACTTCCCAAACATTTTCTGCAAGTTACTATCCTCTGGATGTCTTCTCGCAATCTCTGCTACGAGTGAAGACCTAACCTGGAATTGAGCAAAAAGACCCCCTGAATTCTCTACAGTCACAACTGCCTTCGAATCCCTTAGAGTACTTAAAAAGGTTGCTCGAATACCATACAAGGCGGCCCTAGGAAGTCTCGACTTCCTGCTTAATGCATCTGCTACTACATTCGCCTTATCTGGATGGTATTCTATGGTACAATCATAATCTATAATCAGTTCTAACCATCTTTTCTGTCTCATATTCAACTCCCTATGATCAAAGATATATTTCAGACTCTTATGATCTGTGTAAATGTGACACCTTTAACTAAACAAATAATGCCTCCAGATCTTTAATGCTAAAACAACTGCTACTAGCTCAAGATCATGGGTAGGGTAATTATACTCGTGCTTTTTCAATTGCCTTGACGCATAAGCTATTACTTTTTCTTCTTGCATGAGCACACACCTAAACCTTGCCTCGAAGCGTCACAGAAAATCACATACTCTTTTCTCGTTACAGGATGTGTTAGAATAGGTGTTGTAACTAATCTTGTTTTCAGCTCCTGAAAACTCTGTTCACACTTATCTGACCATTCAAACTTAGCATTCTTCCTTGTTAAAGTTGTTAAGGGTAATGCTAATCGTGAGAAATCCTCAACAAATTGTCTGAAGTATCCTGCCAAGCCTAGGAAACTACGTACCTCTATCGCTGTAGCTGGTCTCTCCTAGTTGACTACAACTTCCACTTTATGCGGATCCACACTAACTCCATTTGTTGAAACAACATGTCCCAAAAAACACTACCAGATTCAACCAAAACTCACATTTGGTGAATTTAGCGTACAACTGTTTATCACATAGTGTTTATAGAAAAATCCTCAGATGTTCCTCATGGGCTTTCCCATCAAGCGAATAAACTAGTATATCATCAATGAATACTATCACAAACTGATCCAAATACTGATGGAAAATCCTGTTCATAAGGTTCATGAAAACTGTTGGTGCATTTGTTAAACCGAATGACATTACTATAAACTCATAATGCCTGTACCTCGTTCTAAATGTTGTCTTAGGAATATTTGATTCCCTGACTTTAACTGATGGTATCCTGATCTTAAATCAATCTTAGAAAACACTGATGCTCCTCTTAACTGGTCACACAACTCATCTACACATGGCAAAGGATACTTGTTACGTATCATGACCTCATTTAACTATTTATAATCAATGCATAATCTTAGGGTACCATCTTTCTTTTTACGAATAACACTGGAGCTCCCCAAGGCGATACACTAGGTCTGATGTATCTCTTATTAACTAGTTCTTGTAACAGCATCTTCAGCTCCCTAAGCTCACTTGGAGCCATTCTATACGGCGCTTGCGAAACAGGTGTTGTCCCTGGTAACAATTCAATAGTGGACTCAACTTCCCTATCAGGTGGCAACCGTGACAGATCGACTCGAAAAACATCAAGAAATTCGTTCACAACAAGAACATTTTCTGGTTTTAGTTTTTCCTCTTGCACCTCCACTACGCGTGCAAAAAACGTCGTACAATCTTTCCTCAATAACTTTTTAGTTTTAATGTTGTAATCAAACTCGTAGGAATAATCTTCCTTTCACCCCTGAAAACCACTTAGCCAAACTTGGTTTCTTGAAAACCCCTTCCTTTTTATGAAAATCCATGGAAGCATAGTGAATAAATAAGAAATCCACTAACGTATTGAAACCTTCTACTAAAACCTCACAATCTCGCAACACTGCATCGACTAGTAAAGCATCACCAACTGGAGTGTATAAAACTAACTTCTCAAATAAGGGTTTTAGCTTCTTACTCAGCTTAGTTAATAATATACTAGAAATAAAGGAATGCGTAGCACCTGGATCTATTAAAACACGTGCAGGTACAGTACAAATAGTAATCGTACCAGTAACACCTCCGGAGCATCATCCATTTCTTGTTGAGTCTTAGCATAGACCTGACCTTCTCTGCTGCTTAGGTCTCCCTACAACTCTCTTGTGTCTAGCACCGCTGGTGCCCTCTCCTGTAGCTACTGGAACTCTTAGCTGCTCAACTATCTTGGACTCAACTCCCTGACCCCTCTGTGCGGCTGCCCTCAGCTGTGGACAATCCCTCTTGACATGTCCTGGCTGTCCACACTGGTAGCACGTACCAACACCCACAAGACAATGACCTCGATGATTCTTGCCACAAATCGCACATGGGGTTCTCCTTACTACACTAGCAACAACTTTTTGCCCTGTCTGCAATTTTGTTGCTGATCTAGCACACTGACTAGGTGCTCTCTGACTCTGCCTCTGATAGGTACCACTCACGTTCATCTGCCTCGTTGCCTTGCCACCAGATTGATTCTTAAAGTCCTGTCGACTTTGAACACTCACTCCAGGTGTGAACCTCCCCTGCTCACGACCTCAGAAACTGCTAGTTGTCGAAGCCCCACGACTAGGCTCTGCTACTAATTTTACCTCTGCTATACTCTGCTCAACACGTAGAGCAATCTCTACTAGCTCAGAAAAGTCAGTTCACTTAGCAATAGTTGTAACCGAAGTACGTATCTTAGAACGTAATCCTCTTTCAAACCTTCGACACCTGTCACACTCAGATGCCATAATCACATATGCATACCGCGACAACTCGGTATACCTCCCCTCGTACTCAGCCACTGAAAGTGACCCTTGCTTTATTTTCTAAAAATTCATCCATCATTGCCTCGCAGTACGTGCTAGGGTAATACTTATCCTCAAATATGCTTCTGAAAGTTTGCCAGTCTAAAGTACGTGCATCACTACACCTGGCTAATATTGATTCCCACCATCCTTCTGCCTCCTTCTGTAGCAGGAATGTGATCAACTTTACTTTCCGCTCCCCAAGACAACTCATCACATCAAAATATTTCTCAAGCATATTTGCCAAACCTTGGCGTCATCTGAATCTGTGGAACCCTCAAATACTATAGCCCTTAATTTCTTCAGGCATTCTATTCCATATGTCTTCTCTGGATCACTTGGCCCTGCTCTCTCTGGCCTGCCTACCTCCTATGAGGAACTAGCATGCTGCTCAATTCTGACCCCTATCTGGACTCTCGGGGCACTAGATCCCCTCTAAGATTGGGCTTGGGTAGGATCCTTCGTCCCGTCCTGATCCTGCCTGCATCGCCTGCTAGTACATGGTGACATGACTTCTATAACATATCAACATACTAGACATGTAATGAATACTTAACTCAAATGCACAATTCTAGACTTGTGTTCACATTCTAGTCTTGACTGGACTTACTCTTATCCTTACTTGGACCATGCTCTTCTAGTTCTATTGGATTAACTCAATAACTTGCTATTTACTTTTTCGTTTCTTCTAGAGCTAACTTGCTCTATCTCAATTCCCATGGAGCTAACTGCTCTGATACCAAGTTGCCACACCCCCTCCCGAACTACCTGCTAACTTATCCCGGAAGACTGTGTGAAGCCAACAAACATTGTTTACCTCTTAACAATACCTGTTGACCTTGTTTTACCTGATAAACATACTATACCTGCATATGAAACATTTTAAACATAAACACAGTGGAATAGTGACAATTACGAAACCTACGTAATGAGTAACCCTACTTAAGACTCTCTTGAGAACTGAAACGGGTACGAACAACACAACCAAAAACATCTAAGTCATGGTTTATACTGCCACAACCTCTAAAGCACACACAAACATAACTACATTACATATGGCTTGCTATACAACACCACCCATGTACAAAATATTAAGCTTGTGGATCTTTCAGAAGACTATAGCAGGATGTCAGGCACCGGGAGCTGATCTCTACCTGAAAAGTGGGAAAACACTAAAAGAATGAGCTATGAACTTCAGTGAGTGACTGAGTTTAAAAACTATTAACTCGTAAATCGTATCATCTGACCATCTATGAGCATATGCATCTTTAATCAAATATTACATATAAATGTGTAATCATAATAGCTTTTCAGAAAACCAACAAGTATGTCGTTAAAATCTCGTAAGGCATATCAGTAATATTAACGCTTATAAAACATATGACAATCTATGTTGTGTAGGGCACGCCCAGTACAACCAACGTTTACTCTACGATGTAGTGGGGTCTGTCCAACACTCTCATCGTCTTTGTCGTAGTGGGGCTAGCCCAACACTCACGACAACATTGTTGTCACAGAGTACGCTCAACTTCGACAACAGAATATGACCTGTGTGCACACGGTACTATACAACCTCGGGCTCAATATCTTAGTCATTTACTCAATCGAGTCTCAGAAAATCACATAAAAATATTTGAACATGCCTGCTTATCTTTTCTTTCATAAAACTCAAGCTTACTCAGCTCGTTCACAAAAGCTGGAAATCTTTAAATCATACTTGCTAGTACATGCTTGCTTGAAATCATAACATCACTAAATTTCGGTAATCAGTAAACATATGCTGACGAATAAATTTCATTGGAAAAATCTAGGCTCACAACGAGCACATAAAATCATTTCTAGGAAAACATGGATGTTCATTAACATTTGTTCAAAGGAAAACAATAAGCATTGAAACCATTTCGTTCTAGCAAAATCTTGCATTATCATAAGGGTAATACAAGCATATAAATCGTTTTTGAAGTTCGTTTTGTCACTCACAGCATTAGAACTGGAACTTTGGCCCGTACACTCGACCTATCTCCTCTTGGCCTATCAAATAAACCAAAACCAAGCATTAGAACCTCCAGCTCATGATTTTCAACCTTGAAATTACAAAAAAACACACCATCTAATTTTCCAGCATTTTATAGATTTCATGCCCTGATTTCAGACAATCCTAACTTCTTCTAAACTTAGCCAAAAAGGATATACTTTATACCAAACTCTTCCTTTTTGAACCCTGAAATATCATATGAAGAAATAAAATTTCAATTCTCAACGGATTTGTTCGAAAAATATGTCGAAAGCTGACTCCTTAAAAACAAACTTCTGCTACTTCCAGATTCAATTTTCTACTCTACCCTGAACTTAACCTGAAATTTAAAATATTCTCCAGTCGTTTTCTACACACGAGTTCTTCATGAAAGTTGTAGGAAATTCAATAAGCTTTCCAACCATACCTATTAGAGCTTCTGATTCGAATTCTACTGATCAGCACGACCCAAAAACCAGACATTTCTCAGATTTCATAGCAAAATTTTGCTTCTTTCTTCCTCTTAACAAATCAGTAACTTTGATTTAGAATTTGCTCGAGCTTCCATCACGAATTTTGTTCAAATATGAGTTAACTCTAAAGAAAATCAAACCTCACATCTTTCCTCTTCTTGTGGAGCTCGAAATGATCCAAATATCAGAACTTGGCAGAAATGATCACCTTGCTGCCATGGGAGGTTGGATTAAGCTTTCTCCCTTTCTTCTTCAGCTTGAAACCAAAGCCTTCCTTCCTTCTTCTTCATTCAGTTCTCTGCCACGAAGGCCTCTGCTTAGTTTGTGAAAAATGAGATAGAAATGAGTTTAAAATGATTTAAAAGAAAATCAATCGGTAGTGGAGGTTTTGTCTTTTACCCTTTTTCTTTTTCCTTCCTTAGTCACCTTCTTCCTTTTTCTTTTCTTTTTTTTTTTAAAACAAAGCATATCCAAGATTTTCATATTTCTTTTTCCTTTTCTTTTTCTCTTTCTTTTTTTTTGTAAGGAAATTCCAAAAAGATCTCGGGTTTACAATAGGTATCGTTAGAAAGGTAAACGATGTCTGTTGTCTTCACGCCGTCTGCCAGGCTAAGTTAGCAGGTAGTTCAGGAGGGGGTGTGACAGTGTTGGTCGATGCAAAGAAGTTGTTGAGAAGAATGGAGCAAAAACGAGCAAAAACTGAAAAGGGAGCTTGTTGTTCTACATACAGCGTCGCAACATTGTTCATCATCGTTGCAATGTCGTTGAGGCAGTCTTTGAAGTTGCAGGAGGCGCAACGTTGCAACGCTAACGCAGACGTCACAACGCTGGCATAAGAAGGCATCAACGTTGCAATGCCAGCACAGGCGTTGCAACGCCGAAGCAAAAACGCGTGCGGCTGGATGGACCAGCGTTCAACGCCGATGGGAAAACGACAACTTTGTTCAACGGGCATAAATGTTTTTTATTATATTAAATAAAAAAATGTTTTATATTCAATTTTAATTTATTTATTAATATAATTAGATTATATTAATTGAAATATATTTTAAGATGCCAAAAATGGTCTAATTTTGCTATTTAATTTATGCAATTGTTGTATAATTATTGCCATGCATAATGTATGCTTTTATTTAGATATCCCACCTTAGGTTAAGCATTTACATGCATCATTTATAATATAAAGTGTTATATTATATAGTTTTCATGAATAATTAGTATAAGGTGTTATATTAATTATGGACAACATTGACATGCATATTATTCATGAGTTGAATGTGTTATGTATGTTTAATTATTCATGTGATGAATGATCAAGCACAATAACATAGAATTGTATGTCACCTAAGGTTAATTCATTAGTTTTAAATTGTTTAGAACATGAAATTAATGGACTGTATGTTATCTAGTTCTAATTAGATTATAATTAGGAACCAAGTAATTTATAAACAATGATTAAAAGAGGAACTCTGTCTAAGGAAGGTTTTGTCTAGGTTGGGGTATTTAAGTTGACGGAAACGGAATAGCCCTACCTAGGAACTAACTTGGGAGTGAATTTTAATCAGAGGGTTTATAAATTATAGTAGCGTCAGCATGTTTATTAAGGGATTAATAAACTAGAAATACTAGGTATAATATAAAGAGTTATATTAATAAACTTAGGATAGGATCAATATAAGAGTTATATTGATTATCAGTATAAGAGTTATATTGATAAGTTTAGGTAAAACCATTAGTCGGGCTTAACCTAGGGCAATTTCTGATAGAGTTAAAGTATCTAGTGGGAGAAAAAAGTTTATATGATACATATATTTCCATCCACATCTCTCCGGGGAAGTTCATACCGTGAGACTCATACTTGGCCTCGAGGCAAACGGTGTGTCCCCTTCGTATGGTGTTTGTATGAGTCAATATCAATGTGAATGGAGAGGGTGCTTATAGTGACTGTGAGCAGGTTTAGTGAAAACAAAACCTATGGTCTCTTCTGTCGGTTCACATCGTGAGATCACTATGGTCAACCTGCTAGTTTGTCCTGGACCAGACAATCCCTTTGGAGGACTTGATCATAGGGGATCGGAACATAGTGGACACCCAAAAGGGATAAAGATTACCTTAGTCTGTTTTTAAACCTAGTCCTCCCTTCAGCGGATTTTGTTGAATGAGGACTCTGGGGTCTAAAGGCAGAGGGTTACAATCACAAGGTACATAAGGAATGTATGTATCCTGACAAAATAATGGTAACGAAAACCTATAGGAATAAGAGTTATTCTGGGATTAGGTTTTGGTCAAGAATGTCTTGATCTAGAGGATGAGTGTTTTTTATTACCCTTCGGTGTCATACACTCTAAACCTTTGTAGTATCATTGAAAATTATTAATGACCTAGGAATCATTAGATAATTAGCTAAAACTTGATTGAATTAGAAAGATTGTAGCGAGAAACTCATAAGTAATTGTTTATTTCAGCAAAATGTCTAGCTCAATTATTTCCTTATTGGGTGTGGAAAAGTTAACCGGAGAGAACATAATGACTTGGAAGAACAAACTTAACACTATCTTCGTACTGGACGATCTTTAGTTTGTGCTAACTGAGGAGTGTCCTCAGGTGCCAGGCTCAAATGCAACACAAAATGTTCGTGATGCATATTATCGATGGATCAAGGCCAATGATAAGGCCAAGGTCTATATGCTGGCAAGTATGTCTGACATACTGGCCAAGAAGCACGAGGGCATGATGACCGCTAAGGAAATCATGGATTCGTTGCAGGACATGTTTGGACAACTGTCTACACAGGCCCGACACAATGCCCTCAAGTATATATTCAACTCAAGGATGTCGGAGGGTTCATCTGTTCGAGATCATGTCCTGGACATGATGGTGCACTTGAACATCACAGAGTCGAATGATGCTTCGATCGATGAATCGAGCCAGGTCAGCTTCATTCCTAAAACTCTTCCAGATAGTTTCCTACAGTTTAGAAGTAATGTTGTTATGAACAAGCTTACTTTTAACCTTACCTCCCTTCTGAATGAACTTCAGACCTTTCAGTCTTTGATTAAAATTTAGGGACCGAAAGGTGAGACAAATGTTACCAGTAGAAGTTATCACAGAGGTTCGACGCCTGGAACAAAACCAGTGACTTCATCTTCTTCTAACCTTAAAGGGAAGAAAAAGAACATGAAAAAGGTTGGTAAAGGGAAACGGGTTGACAAAGTTGCCACCCAAAAGGGCAAGAATGTCAATGAGGTTGTTGACAAAGCAAAATTTTTCCACTACAACGAGGATGGACACTGGAAATAGAACTGCCCAAAATACCTGACCGAGAAGAAGAAAAAAGGTAAATATGATTTACTTTGCATAGAAGCTTGTTTAGTGGATAATGATAAAATTGTTTGGATGTTGGATTCAGGCGCTACTAATCATGTCTGTTCTTCTTTTCAGGGAGTTGATTCTTGCCAGCAGCTACAGAAAGGAGAAATAACGCTCCGGGTTGGAACTGGAGATATCGTCTCAGCTGTAGCGATTGGCACGATGAAACTTTTGTTCGGTAAAAAATATATGTTGTTAGACAATGTATTAGTGATACCAAGGTTTACTAAAAACCTTATTTCAATTTCATGCCAATAGAACAATGTATTTCTGTTTCCTTTTCTTTCAATAAAGTGTTTATTTCAAAGAAATGTGTCAAAATATGTACAACTTCATTAGAGAATGGTTTGTATGTTTTGAGACCGAATTCAGTCAAAACTGGTTTGAACACTGAAGTATTTAAAACAGCAAACTCACAAACTAAGAAACACAAAATTTCTCGTAAAGAAAATGCTCATCTTTGGCATCTTAGGTTTGGTCACATTAATCTCTATAGGATTGAGAGGTTGGTAAAGAATGAACTTCTAAATGAGTTAGAAGAAAGTACTTTACTTATATGTGAGTCCTACCTAGAAGGCAAAATGACTAAAAGACCTTTTAGCGGAAAAGGTTATAGAGCCAAAGAGCCTTTTGAACTTATACATTCAGACCTTTGTGGTCCGATGAATGTTAAAGTCAGAAGAGGTTATGAATATTTCATCTCTTTAATAGATGATTATTCAAGAGTTGGGAATATTTACCTGATGCATTATAAGTTTGAAGCACTTGAAAAGTTCAAGGAATTCAAGGCTGAAGTTGAAAATCAATTAGGTAAAACAATTAAAACACTTCGATCAGATCGAGGTGGAGAGTACATGGATTTAAAATTCTAGGGCTATATGATAGAACTGTTGGGTTTTGTGCCCTAAACTCGTAGTTTGTAATTATGTTCTAATTAATGTAATAAATTGTTATTACTTCAATAAAGTGTTATTATTCGTTATTTACGATATTGCCATTGTTTTAATCTCAAATCCAATAAACTAAACATCCAAGACTGTAAAATGTATCTTTAACTGAATGTAGTGTACATATAAAGGATCTCGATTCGAGATACAGCCTAAAGGGTCTATAGTAAGGGGATAAGGTTTGGGTACCTTACCCTGGTAAAACTACGGATGTGGCCCACTTTGTATATGATACAAACACTATGATCCTAACGTGTTCGTGTAGATGACATGTTAGTGGGGATATCCTATGTAATGAGATTACATAAGACCGGACAACGAAATAGTAACCACTAGATGTAACTCCGTTGACTAGTTAGGTTTCTATTTCACTAGGATGACCTAGGCAACTTGATCTCAATCCTGAGCAGATTACGAACTCCTGTTTGCGAGGGATTGTCCTTTGACTAGTATGGGTGAGAGTGGCAAGATTCGCCGACTCAATATGCCTACCTTCTTAGGGACAAGACCGAGTGAGTAGCTGGGGACTTATCCTAGCAAGATGGAATTCACTCCTTCCCGCCTTCTAGGGTAAGTAGAGGAATGTTCCCTTAAGTGGTGTCTCCGAGACTTGAACAAAGGGTCCGACCCTCTCATTGGCCCGAGAGGGACTCTGTTCGTTGGTAGGACCACAGACAAATTGTTCATTATAGGAGCACTGGTACTTAAGGTACAAGATGTAACCTAGGGGTAAAACGGTAATTTGACCCAGCTGGTGTTACAAACATTCGTGAATGATTGACTTGTTGTTATTGGTCAATATCTGTGGACACAGAAATATATCTGCAGTGAGAAGAGTGCAGCTGCGGGACTTTAGTGGAGTGTTCCCACAGTTAACGAATGTTGATTAGGAGGTTAATGAGATTAACCGAGTAATCTCGTATCGTTCGAGCTTCTGATCTGTAGGTCCATTGGGTCCACCTTCTAGTTCGTAAAGGGTTCTTAGATCGTTTGAATTTGAAATGTTCAAATTCATTAGAAAAAAAATTTAATGTATATAGATACGATATAATATATAGTTTTGGAACTATATATTATAAATTTAATGTGAATATGATTCATATTAAATTGTATAAGAGACTTAAATATTTAAAAGAGTTCAAATATGAAATTCAAATGTGAATGTGATTCATATTTGAAGACTATAGGTTAAAATTTAATGTGCATTAGATGTGCATTAAAACTATAGGTTAGAGGGTAAGATGATTAAATTAATTAAATATGATTTAATTGATATATATATAATAATTAATTAGATTAATTATTATTAATTTTATTTTATTCTTAAATGAATGGGAACGTGTCAGGAGGACACGTCCCCACTTCCCTCCAACTCTCTATCGATAGGGAGTGGGGGAAGTTATCCCTCGATAGGATGCTTCTTCTCCTGGTGAGAAAAGAATGAATCGATCGTTTTTTTTCATGAATTTGTGAATTACTCCCTCTGGAAAATTCTGTCTCTCAACTCCCTTCTCCCAACTGTTGGATCCTTCCCATCAAGGAAGATCTAAGTGGATACTCAGAGGATAAAAGGTTTTCCAAGTGGTGATGTCCTGTTGGAGAAAACAGAGAAGAGTTCTTGCTTGTTGTGTTGCTACAAAAGGAGCAAGGAGTTGTTGTTGGGAAAAACTACAAAGGTAATTACGAACTCCCTTATAGTTTAGTTATTTTTTAAAGCATGTTTGAATGATTATTCTATGTCTAATTAGATTAGAATGTATGCTTATCTCTGTTTTTACACCAATGCACTGGTTTTTGTATTTCAACCAAAATGAACTTGCAATTACGATTCCAAAAACATTTCCGTTGCTCAAGGGGATAAGATCTCCATCAATTGGTATCAGGCAATGCTTGTCTTGTTTTGGTTGAAACAAAATTGCATTGGATTAGGTAGGAATTGCATTTGGTTTGTTGTAAAACTGTTTAGGAATTTTTTGCTTTAGTTTTCTTTTGATTTGATCAAATTAAATGTAAAGGCCCCTATGTTTTTGGGCAATTAAGTGCATAATTGAGTCTGTAATCGAGTTAAGAGTCGTTCGAGAAAAATTTCGTGCAATTCGGATGAGTATCGAGGGAGAATTTGGTGATTGATATTGTTGTGTTCGAAGGAGAAAGTTGTTGCCGAAGCAACAACGTTGCAACGCTACCAGCAGCGTTGCAACGCCGTTCATCAGCGTTACAACGTTGAACAATGGCGTCGCAATGGCAGGCTTCCCTATCGACGCGGGATGTCTAGGGGTCAGCAGCGTTGCAACGCTGCTCCTCAGCGTTGCAACGCTACCCCGATGTCAGGCGCGCGCGGACGAAGTCAGCGTTGCAACGCTATGATGCCAAAATTCAAGTTGCAGACCGGTGTGGGCGGTTCGGTTGAGTTTCGGTCCGGTTCGAGCGGTTCGAGCCTGATTCAAGGTGTATTGGACCGGTTTTTTGTAATAAAATTAGAGTAATTTTATTTTTTTGCACTTTAGGGGCCAAATTATTCCGTTTTTATAGCTATTTTTCTTTATGAATGTCATTTAGAATTTTTCCCAACTTAGGATAAGCATGTTCATGCATTTTATTTGTATAATTGTTATATAAATATGGTAGAAATGCATGATCTAATTTATTTTTCATAAGTATTTATTTATAATTGTTATAATTAGATAATATGGAAAATAAATTGCATGGAGCATAAAATTACTTAGTTTAAAATAATTGTTATTTTATTTAAGTAATTTAATTATTAAATTAGTTGAATAATTTTATAATTCCAATTTGAAAATAATTGTTGGTTTTATAATATAGTTCTTTGTCATAGGTTAATTATTAAAATTTATAAGTGTTATAAATTAAAGGGGTTTTAGAAACCATAACCTATAACAAAGAATTGCATGCAAACATAGGAACTTGGGTTAAAATTAAATTAGTTTTAAATTATTTAAAATTAATTTAGACCTAAGTTTTTAATTTCTAATAGGATTAGAAGTTAGTCTTCCATAGTATTTTAAATAGTTTAAAATATAGTAGGACATTGGAACTTTGGTTATAAGGGAACTCTACTGGTGAAGTTTTGTCTAAGGTTGGGTACTTAAGTGATTTACTAACTAACACCTCCTACTTGGGAACTGACCCGGAGCTTGAGTTGAATTAACCATAGTTCTGTTTATATCTAGGTAATTAAAATGTTTATTCACCTAGACATAAGGTCAAAAGACCTAGTTATAATAGTTATAATAGGCATAGACTTAGATAGATTCTTTTAGCCAGAATCCGACTAAGTTAAACCTACACCCTAACCTTAGGAGCTTCAGTGGGAGAAAACGAGATGTTCGCATCGAGTTTACTCTCACGTCCTCAAGAGTTCACACCGTGAGTTCCATGCTCGTCTACGTGGCGTCAATAGGGCGTCCCCCTACGGTAAGTGTTTGCATGGTTCAATACCAAGGTGAATGAGGGAAGTATCCATAGTAAATGCAAGCAGGACGCGTGTCAACGTATCCTACGGTCTCCTCCATTAGGTCGCACCGTGAGATTTCTATAGTACGCCTGTTAGGTTGTCCTGGAACAGCCAAACCCTACGAAGGGCCTGACTATAGGGATTGAAACACCGCGAACTCCCGAAATGGATAGGGTCTCTTAGGTAATTTGCCAAAAGTTATCTTTCTTAATAGTAGCTTATTGGCTCGGACCTATTGGATCTGAAAATGGTAGGGTCACATTTACGGGACAAGTTAAGCTAGTTAACAAGTCCTTGACCAAACAAACGGTAGCTAAGGATCATTGGGACATGAGATGTTCTGGTAGTGAGAATTGGCTGAGAAAGTCTCAATTTAGGGGAGGAGTGAGTGACCACCCGATGGTGGTTTTTGTTCTAAACCCTTGAAATATCGTTGCAAAATTCAAGGTTTAGTTTAAACACTAGGGTTCTTTAATAATTTTTCTAAAAATGATTGGTTTATAATGGGTTAAAGGAATAACTAATTAGAACTATTTTGGAATTTCAGCATGTCGTCCTCAATTATAGCCTTACTGAAAAGCGATCGATTAACTGCTGAAAATTTTACTACATGGAAGTCCAACCTGAATACGATTCTTGTTGTTGACGACCTTCGGTTTGTACTGACTGAGGAATGTCCTCAAGTCCCTGCTCGAAACGCTCCTTAATCTGTTAAGGAGGTGTACGACCGCTAGATCAATGCCAATGATAAGGCCAAGGTCTACATTTTGGCTAGTGTTTCTGAAGTTCTAGCCAAAAAGCACGAGGGCATGGTCTCAGCTCGTGAGATCATGAGTTCGTTGCAGGATATGTTTGGACAACCGTCTAGACAGCTTCGGCACGAATCCCTCAAGTACCTTTATAACTCCCGTATGAAGGAGGGATCGTCGGTGAGAGAACACGTTCTCGATCTGATGGTCCACTTCAATGTGGCTGAAATGAACGACACGGTCATTGACGAGCAAAGTCAGGTCTCGTTCATCCTGGAATCTCTTATGAAGAGTTTCCTACAATTCCGCAACAATGTGGTGATGAACAAGATAGAGTATATCCTGACTACTCTCCTTAATGAACTACAAACCTTCCAGTCTCTTATGAAGAATAAGGGACAGACTGATGGAGAGGCAAATCTGTTTGTCCATTCCAGAAGGTTCCAGAAGGGTTCATCCTCTAGGACTAAGTCCTGTAGTTCATCTTCTGGGCTTAAGAAGACCCAAAAGAAAAAGATAGGAGGGAAGGGGAAGGCACCTGCTGCTGATAAGGGTAAGGAAAAAGCCAAGGTTGCAGACAAAGGAAAGTGTTTCCACTGCTACATGGATGGACACTGGAAGCGAAACTGCCCAAAATACCTTGCGAGCTCAAAGAGAAAAAAGGTAAATTCGATTTACTTGTTCTTGAAACTTGCTTAGTGGAAAATGATGATTTTACCTGGATACTTGATTCAGGAGCCACTAATCATGTTTGCTCTTCTTTTTAGGAAACTAGTTCCTTCAAGAAGCTCGAAGAGGGTGAGATGATGCTCAGGGTTGGAACGGGAGATATCGTCTCAGCTCGTGCAGTGGGAGATGCCAAGCTATTTTTCCGAGATAGATTTATATTATTAAAAAATCTGTATATAGTTCCTAAGATTAAGAGGAACTTAATTTCTATCTCTTGTTTAATAGAACTTGGATATTTTATTTCCTTTTCTTTTAATGAAGTGTTCATTTCAAAAAAGGGTGTCAATGTTTGTTCTGCTAAATTAGAAAACGGCTTGTATGTACTTAAACCGAATTGAACTAAAGCAATTTTGAATCATGAGATGTTTAAAACTGCTAATACTCAAAGTAAAAGGCAAAGAATTTCTCATAATAATACCTATCTTTGGCATCTTAGACTTGGTCATATAAATCTCAACCGGATTGAGAGACTCTCTAAGAATGGACTTCTAAACAAGTTAGAAGACGATTCTTTACCTCCTTGTGAATCCTGCTTGGAAGGTAAAATGACTAAGTGACCTTTTACTGGAAAATGTTACAGAGCCATAGAGCCCTTAGCACTTATACATTCAGATCTTTGTGGTCCGGTGAATGTTAAAGCTCGAGGAGGGTACGAATATTTCATCTCTTTAATAGATGATTATTCGAGGTATGGTTATTTATACCTAATGCATCATAAGTCTGAGGCTCTTGAAAAGTTCAAAGAGTATAAGGCTGAACTAGAGAATGCATGAGGGAAAACCATTAAAACACTTCGATCCGATCGAGGTGGAGAGTATATGGATTTGAGATTTCAGGACTATTTGATAGAACACCGAATTAAATCTCAACTCTCAGCACCTAATACACCACAGCAAAATGGTGTGTCAGAAAGGAGAAATAGAACCTTGTCGGACATGCTCAATTGCCTGCCTCGTTTTAGGGATACGCAGTAGAGACTGCAGTTCAAATCTTGAACACTGTTCCATCAAAGAGTGTTTCAGAAACACCTTTTGAATTAATAAAGGGGCATAAACCTAGTTTACAACACTTCAGGATTTGGGGTTGTCCGGCACACGTGCTAGTTACAAACCCAAAGAAACTGGAACCTCGTTCAAGATTATGCCAATTTGTTGGTTATCCCAAAGAAACGAGAGGTGGTCTTTTCTACGACCCACAAGAAAACAAGGTGATTGTATCGACAAGCACCACTTTTTTGGAGGAAGATCGCATGAGGAACCATAAACCACGTAGTAAATTAGTGCTAAATGAAGCTACAGATGAACCCACAAGAGTTGTTGATCAAGCTGGACCTTCATCAAGAGTTGATGGAGAAGGCAACACCTCAAGTCAGTCTCGGCCTTCTCAACCGTTGAGAATGCCTCGACACAATGGGAGGGTTGTTTCCCAACCTGACCGCTACTTGGGTTTAGCTGAAAATCAAGTCGTCATACCTGATGACGACGTAGAAGATCCATTGTCTTATAGACAGGCAATTAATGACGTAGACAAGGACCAATGGATCAAAGCCATGGACCTTGAAATGGAGTCAATGTACTTCAATTCAAAGATGGGAACTTGTAGACCAAGTCAAGGGGTAAGACACATATAGGTGTAAATGGATCTATAAGAGAAAGAGAGATGCAAATTAAAAGGCATGCACTTTAAGGCTAGACTTATAGCAAAGGGTTTTACCCAAAGGGAAAGAGTTGACTATGAAGAAACTTTTTCTCCTGTTGCTATGCTTAAGTCTATTAGGATACTCTTGTCCATAGCCGCTTTTTATGATTATGAAATCTGGCAAATGGACGTCAAGACTGCCTTTTTGAATGGTAATCTTGACGAGACCATCTATATATCTTAACCCAAAGGGTTCATAACCCAAGGTCAGGAGCAAAAAGTTTGCAAGCTCAATCGATCCATTTATGAGTTGAAACAAGCATACAGGTCTTGGAATATAAGATTTGATACAGCGATCAAGTCTTATGGCTTTGACCAAAACGTTGATGAGCCTTGCATTTACAAGAGGATCATCAACGACAAAGTAGCTTTCTTAGTGCTTTATGTGGATGATATCCTACTCATTGGGAATGATGTAGGATACCTTCTCGACATAAAGAATTGGTCACACCCCAATTCCAAATGAAAGATTTGGGAGAGGCGCAATATATTCTTGGGATTCATATTTTCAGAATCGCAAGAAACGTAACGCTTAGCTTTCGTGTGTCAAGCACCTTATATCGACAAAATGTTGTCCCGATATTCGATGCGAGAATTCAAGAGGGGCTTATTACCCTTCGCATGGAGTTCATCTGTCTGAGGAACAAAGTGTCCTAAGACACCTCAAGAAGTTGAGGATATGAGACGTGTTCCCTATGCCTCTACAGTAGGTAGCATAATGTATGTTATGTTGTGCACGAGGCCAGACATTTGCTATGCAGTGGGAATAGTCAGTAGGTACCAATCCAATCCAGGGTTAGACCACTAGACAACAGTTAAAAATAACCTCAAGTATCTTAGAAGAACGAGGGACTATACGCTTGTGTATGGGACTAAGGATTTGATCCTTACTGGATACACTGATTCTGATTTTCAGACCGATAAGGATTCTAGGAAATCCACATCGGGATCAGTTTTCACCCTTAATTGGGGAGTTATAGTATGGCGAAGCATCAAGCAAGGATGCATCGCTGACTCCATGATGGAGGTTGAGTATGTTGCTGCTTGTGAAGCAGCTAAAGAGGCTGTTTGGCTAAGGAAATTCCTTATTGATTTGAAAGTTGTTCCAAATATGAAATTTTCCATCACCTTATATTGTAACAACAGTGGTGCAATAGCCAATTCGAAGGAACCTCGCAGCCATAAGCGAGGCAAGCACATCGAGAGGAAGTATCACCTGATACGAGAAATAGTGCAACGAGGAGATGTGACAGTCACGAAGATCGCTTCGGAGCACAACATAGTTGATCCATTTACAAAGACTCTCACGGCTAAAGTGTTCAAGGGTCATCTGGATAGTCTAGGTCTACGAGACATGTACATAGGCTAATTTAGGGCAAGTGGGAGATATGTAATGGGTATATGGATGCCCTAGTTTATTATATTTGTATCTCTGTTACCACTGTTTTAGATTATGATGTACCCCACTAGAGTTTTAGTTCAAGTGGGAGTTTGTTGGGTTTTGTGCCCTAAAACTCATAGTTTGTAATTATGTTCTAATTAATGTAATAAATTGTTATTACTTCAATAAAGTGTTATTATTCGTTATTTACGATATTGCCATTGTTTTAAACCCAAATCCAATAAACTAAACATCCAAGGCTGTAAAATGTATCTTTAACTGAATGTAGTGTACATATAAAGGATGATACAACCTAAAGAGTCTATAGTAAGGGGATAAGGTTTGGCTACCTTACCCTGGTAAAACTATGGATGTGGCCCACTTTGTATATGATACAAACACTGTGATTCTAACGTGTTCGTGTAGATGACATGTGAGTGGGGATATCCTATGTAATGAGATTACATAAGACCGGACCACGAAATAGTAACCACTAGATGTAACTCCGTTGACTAGTTAGGTTTCTATTTCACTAGGATGACCTAGGCAACTTGATCTCAATCCCGAGCGGAGTTACTTAACTCCTGCTTTTGCGAGGGATTGTCCTTTGACTAGTATCGGTGAGAGTGGCCAGATTCACCGGCTTAATATGCCTACCTTCTTGGAGACAAGACCGAGTGAGCAGTTGGGGACTTAGCCTAGCAAGATGGAATTCACTCCTTCCCGCCTACTAGGGTAAGTAGAGGAATGTTCCCATAAGTGGTGTCTCCGGGACTTGAACAAAGGGTCCGACCCTCTCATTTGCCCGAGAGGGACTCTGTTTGTTGGTAGGACCACAAACAAATTGTTCATTAGAGGAGCACTGGTACTTAAGGTACAAGATGTAACCTAGGGGTAAAACGATAATTTGACCCAGCTGGTGTTACGAACATTCGTGAAGGATTGACTTGCTGTTATTGGTCAATATCTGTGGACACAGAAATATATTTGCAGTGAGAAGAGTGCACCTGCGGGACTTTAGTGGAGTGTTCCCGCAGTTAACGAATGTTGATTAGGAGGTTAATGAGATTAACCGAGTAATCTCGTATCGTTCGAGCTTCTGATTTGTAGGTCCATTAGGTCAACCTTCTAGCTCGTAAAGGGTTCTTAAATCGTTTGAATTTGAAATGTTTAAATTCATTAGAGAATAAATTTAATGTATATAGATACGATATAATATATAGTTTTGGAACTATATATTATAAATTTAATGTGAATATGATTCATATTAAATTGTATGAGAGAATTAAATATTTGAAAGAGTTCAAATATTAAATTCAAATGTGAATGTGATTCATATTTGAAGACTATAGGTTAAAATTTAACGTGCATTAGATGTGCATTAAAACTATTGGTTAGAGGGTAAGATGAATAAATGTGATTTAATCTAAATTAAATATAAGATATTTAATTTTAATTAATTAAATATGATTTAATTGATATATATAATAATTAATTAGATTAATTATTATTTATTTTATTTTATTATTAAATTAATGAGAACGTGTCAGGAGGACACGTTCTCACTTCCCTCCAACTACTTATCGATAGGGAGTGGGGGAAGTTATCCCTCGATAGGATGCTTCTTCTCCTGGTGAGAAGAGATTGAATCGATCGATTTTTTTCGTGAATTTGTGAATTACTCCCTTTGGAAAATTCTCCCTCTCTCAATTTCCTCCTCCCAACAATTGGATCCTTCCCACCAAGGAAGATCTAAGTGGATACTCAGAGGATAGAAGGTTTTTCAAGTGGTGTTGTCCTGTTGGAGAAAACAGAGAAGAGTTCTCGCTTGCTGTGTTGCTGCAAAATGAGCAAGGAGTTGCTGTTGGGAAAAACTACAAAGGTAAATACGAATTCTGTTATAGTTTAGTTATTTTTTTAAGCATGTTTGCATGATTATTCCATGTCTAATTAGATTAGAATGTATGTTTATCTATGTTTTTACACCAATGTACTGGTTTTTGTATTTCAACCAAAATGAATTTGCAATTACGATTCCAAACACATTTCCGTTCCTCAAGGGGATAAGATCTCCATCAAGAACATGGAATTACATCCCAACTCTTAGCACTCGGTATGCCTCAGTAGAATGGTGTATCGGAAAGGAGAAATAGAACCTTGTTGGGCATGATTCGATCGATGATGAGTTATGCTCATCTCCCTGACTCTTTTTGGGGTTATGTAGTAGAGACTGCGGTATACATTTTGAACAACGTGTCATCAAAGAGTGTTTCTGAAACACATTTTTAACTCTGAAAAGGACGTAATGGTAGTTTATGTCATTTCAGAATTTGGGGTTGTCCAACACATATGCTTGTGACGAACCCGAAGAAATTGGATTCACGTTCAAATTATGCCTATTTGTAGGCTACCCAAAAGAGACAAGAGGTGAATTATTCTATGATCCTAAGGAAAATAAGGTACTTGTGTCGATAAATATCACTTTCTTAGAGGAGGACCACATCAGGGACCACAAACCAAGAAGTAAAATGGTGTTAAGTGAGTTAGACGAAACAATAACAAAAGTTGCTAATGGTGCTAGTACGTCAACAAGAGTTGTTGATACTAGATTGTCTAGTCAAGAGCGTCCATCTCAAGAGTGTAGAGTGCCTCGACGTAGTGGGAGGGTTATAACACAACCTGACCATTACATGGGTTTATCTGAAACTCAAGTTGTCATATCAGATGACGATTGTGAGGATCCATTGACTTATAATTAAGCAATGGTTGACAAAGACAAAGAGAAGTGGGTCACAACTATGGACCAAGAAATGGAGTCTATGCGCTTCAATTCAGTTTGGGTTCTTATAGATAAACCTGATGGGGTAAAACCTATAGGTTGTAAGTAGATCTACAAAGAGAAAACGTGGTGTGGATGGAAAGGTGCAAACCTTTAAAGCTAGACTAGTAGCAAAGGGTTATACCCAGGTAGAAGGGGTGGACTATGAGGAAACCTTTTCACCTGTTGCTATGGTAAAGTCTATAAGAATTCTACTTGTCATTGCCGCACATTATGACTATGAGGTATCGCAAATGGATTTCAAGACAACATTCTTAAAGGACAATCTTGACTAGAACATCTACATGGACCAATCCAAAGGGTTCATTGAACCAGGACAAAAGCAAAAGGTTTGCAGGCTTAAAAGGTCGATCTATGGACCGAAACAAGCCTCTAGGTCCTGGAATATAAGATTTTATGAAGCAATCAAATCTTTTGGCTTTGACCAGAATGATGATGAACCTTGTGTCTACAAAAATATCATCAATAGTTCTGTCGCATTCCTAGTTCTATATGTGGATGATATCCTACTCATTGGAATGATGTAGGTTATCTTACTGACATTAAGAATTGGCTAGCTATGCAATTCCAAATGAAAGATTTGGGAGAAGCGTAGTTTGTTCTTGGGATCCAAATTGTCCGGAACCGCAAGAATAAAACTCTAGCATTGTCTCAGACATCTTAAATCGACAAAGTGTTGTTGAGGTTTAAGATGCAAGACTCCAAGAAAGGTCTATTACCTTTTAGATATAAAGTTCATTTGTCTAAGGAACAGTGTTCTAAGACAGCTCAAGAAGTTGAGGACATGAGACGAATTCTTTATGCATCAACTGTTGGAAGCCTCATGTACGCCATGTTGTGTACTATGAAGGGAATGAAATCCCATGCAGCGGAAGGGCGATCGAATCACTGTGGTATCGTTGCAAAATTCGTTTTCTTAAAACAGTTTCTATCACATAAAAACTAGGCTAAACATGGATTTTAAAAAGAAAAACAGCAAGTGTACTTACTTGTTGAAAAACCGTCTTCAAGTTTTCTTTCTCCGTTCACGAACCCTTCGTGATCACGATCTCAACGTACTCGATCTCTTCGAACAGTGAGTAACCCAAACACCTCCACAAAGTTTCTCAGTTGTTCTACTTTTGGTAGAAGGAGAGTTGTGGGACTCTTCTTTTGTTGAAAAGGAGGAGAGATTGAGAGAGGAGATTTTAGAGAGAAAAGCTTGTTTCTTTTAGTGTGAAATCCAAAAAATGAAACCAACACCTAAGAAATCCTTCTTGTAAAGGGTTTATATAATGGTGATAGGTGGAGTTGAAATCTCCACCTATTTACCATTTAACCACAACCATAAGTTATGCAAATCATATTTGCATAACCACATATAATAAGATATCTCATATCTCATTATACAAATCACATTTGTACAATTGTGGATTTTGAAATTGAATCACATTCAATTTAATTTCTCCCAATCCAATTCTCCAAATTAGCCGTAATTAGACAATTAGGCTAACCTATAGTTTATTATGAATCTCATTCACATTAAACTATATAATATGTCAATCATATCTCATATAAATGACATAATTACCCTTTAATGAACTTGAACCCTTCAAATTCACACCAAAACTGTAAACCCTCTATTAATCCAGCTTGAGCCAACCGAGGTACCTAATGGACCTACGTGACGAGCTTCAATGATCCGAGACTAACCTGTCAAACTCTTTGACCCAGTTAATCAAAATTCATTAGCTACGGTAACACTCCACTAAAGCCCGTAGCTGCACTCCCGTCACAGTAAGACAAATTGTGTCCACTGATATAACCAATGCCCATGAGTCGACCCTTCACAGGATGTTCGTAGACACTGCTGGGTCAAATTACCGTTTTACCCCTATGTCTACTTCTTGCTCCTTAAGTCCCCACTGCTCCTCTAATGAACAACAACGTTGTAATGGTCCAATTATACACAACACCCCTCTCGGGCTAGTGAGAGGATGGGCGCCCGTTGTCCAAGCCCTGGAGACAGCAGTTAAGGGAACAACCCTTCTAGTTTCCCTAAGGTAGGGAACGAGTGAATTCCATCTCGCGTAGTTAAGTTCCCAGCTCCCCACGTGGTCCTGTCCCTGAGAAGATAAGCATATTGGGCGAGTAACTGTGACCACCCTCACCCATACTAGTCAAAGGACGCACTTCAGAGATAGAGTAGAGTCCGTAACACGCTCAGGATTAAGGTCGAGTCACTAATGGTCATCTACGAAATTATTAGTCCCATACCATGCTAACGGTGTTACATCAGTAGGTCTAATAATTCACGGTCCAGTCTTGTACAATCTCATTGCACAGGATGCCCCCACTCGCATATCCATAACATGAACGAGTCAGATCACCTCTTTTGTATCTAATACTAAGCAGGTCGCATCCACAGCGTATCCAGGATTAGGTCTCCAACCCTATCCATATACTGTAGACCGTTCGGGTCATTAACTTGAACGTGATCCTCCCTGTGTGTCAACTACACACCGTTCAAGTTCTAGTTCTCTCATAAATTCAATGACCATGGAGCTTAGTTTATTGGACAAAGTTTGTAAAAATTCGAGATACAAAGCGATGAAAGAAATAACTCTTATTTATTTCAAATAGTAATATTACAAACAAAACGAGATTAGGACATACATCCTAACAAACTCCCACTTGGACTAAGCTAGTGGAGCAAACATACATTTCTTAAATGTACAATAGATTACAATAAAGTAATGCAATAAACTAGGACATTGAATACCCTTTACAATACTCCCACTTGCCCTAGTCAGGAAGCACTCGAAGACCTAGACTCTATAGGTGACCCTCAAACACCTTAGTCGTGAGGGCCTTTGTAAATGGATCAACAGCGTTGTGCTCCGACGCTATCTGCGTGACTGTCACGTCGCCACGGTGCTTAATCTCCCGTATCAGGTGATACTTTCGCTCAATGTGCTTGCCCCTCTTATGACTCCAAGGCTCTCTAGAGTTGGCTACAGCACCACTGTTGTCACAAAACAACGTGATCGGCAAGTTCATATTTGGAACAACTTCCAAATCCGTCATGAACTTCCTAAGTCAAACAGCTTCCTTTGCAGCTTCACAAGCCGCAACGTACTCAGCTTCCATAGTGGAATCAACAATGCATCCCTACTTGATGCTTCGCCATACTACCGCTCCTCCATTCAGAATGAAGGTTGACCCCGAAGTGGATTTTTTAGAATCCTTATCGGTCTGAAAGTTAGAATCCTGTATCCTGTAAGGATCAAATCCCCACTCCCATACACTAAGTTGTAGTTCCTCGTTCTCCTAAGATACTTGAGGATTGCCTTTACGGTTATCCAGTGATCTAATCCTGGATTGGATTGATACCTACTGACAATCCCTATTGCATAACAAATGTCGGGCCTAGTACACAACATGACATACATCAGGCTCCCAACACCTGAAGTATAAGGGATTCATCTCATATCCTCAACCTCTTGAGGAGTCTTAGGACATTGATCCTTAGACAGGTGAACCCCATGCCTGAAAGGCAGCAAGCCCTTCTTGGAGTTTTGCATCTTATATCTAGACAACATTTTGTCAATATAAGATGCCTGAGACATGGTCAGCGTTCTGTTCTTCCGGTTCCAGACAATCAGGATACCTAAAACATACTGTGCTTCTCCCAAATATTTCATTTGGAATTGCGAAGCCAGCCACTTCTTTACGTCAGTAAGAAATCCTACCTCATTCCCAATGAGAAGGATATCATCCACGTACAATACCAGAAATGCGACAGTTTTGTCGACGATTTTCTTGTAGACACAAGGCTCGTCAACATTCTGATCAAAGTCATAAGATTGATCGCCTCATCAAACCTTATATTCCAAGACCTCGAGGCTTGTTTCAGTCCATAAATGGACCAATGAAGTCGGCAAACCTTTTGCTCTTGGCCTTGGGTAATGAACCCCTTGGGTTGGTCCATGTAGATAATTTCATCAAGGTTGCCATTCAGAAAGGCAGTTTTGACATCCATCTGCCATACCTCATAGTCATAATATGCGGCAATGGCTAGAATGATCTTGATCGACTTTACCATGGCAACAGGTGAAAAGGTTTCCTCATAGTCAACCCCTTCACCCTTGGTAAAACCCTTTGCCACTAGTCGTGCTTTGAAGGTCTGCACCTTCCCATCTACGCCACGTTTACGCTTGTAGATCCATTTACAACCTATAGGTTTTACCCCATCAGGTTAAACCACAAGCTCCCGGTCGGAATTGAAGTATATCGACTCCATTTCCTGGTCCTTAGCTTTAATCCATTCATCCTCGTCAACGTCTGCCATTGCCTGATCATAGGTCAATGGATCCTTGCAGTCATCATCAGGGGTGACGACTTCGGCTTCAGCTAAACCCATGTAACGTGCAGGCTGTCTCACAACCCTCCCACTACGTTGAGGCATTCCCAACTCTTGGGAACGGACTTGACTAGACGTGTTAGGATCAACAACACTTGTAGATGTACTAGCCCCTTCAGTAACTCTTGCTAACGTACTGTCCATTTCGTTCAACACGATTTTGCTTGTAGGCAAATGATCCCTTACGTGGTCTTCCTCAAGGAAAGTGGCGTTTGTCGACACAAGCACCCTATTTTCCTTAGGATCAAAAAATAGACCACCCCTAATGTCTTTTGGGTAACCTACAAATAGGCACAATTTTGAACGGAGTTCCAACTTCTTCGGTTTTGACACCAACACATGGGTCGGGCATCCCTAAATTCTAAAATGGTGTAAACTGCCTTTACGCCCATTCCAGAGTTCGAAAGGTTTTTCACAAACACTCTTCGATGGAACTTTGTTCAAAATATACACCGCAGTCTCCACTGCGTAACCCCAAAAAGAATCAGGGAGACGAGCATAGCTCATCATCGACAGAACCATGTCCAACAGGGTTCTTTTTCTCCTCTCCGATACACCATTCTGTTGTGGCATACCTGGTGCTGAGAGTTGGGACGTAATTCCGTGTTCTATCATATAGTCCTGGAATTCTGTGTCTATATACTCTCCACCTCGATCCGATCGAAGTATTTTTATCGTTTTACCTAACAGGTTCTCAACCTCAGTCTTGTACTCCTTGAACTTTTCAAGAGTTTCAGACTTCCTATGCATTAGGTAAATATACCCATACCTTAAATAGTCATCTATAAAAGATACAAAGTATTCATAATCTCCTCGTGCTTTAACACTCATCAGACCACAAAGGTCATAATGTATAAGCTCAAGGGGCTCTTTAGCTCTATATCCTTTTCCACTAAAAGAACATTTGGTCATTTTGCCTTCGAGGCATGACACACACACCGATAAAGAGTTTTCTTCCAACTAACTTAGAAGTCCACTCTTCACTAGTCTCTCAATTCTATTGAGATTAATGTGGCCTAACTGTAGATGCCAAAGATGGGCATTTTCTTTAGGAGAAACTTTCACTCTTTTTCTTCGTGTTTCTGCTGTTTTAAATAATTCAGTATTTAAAACACTTTTGACCGAATTAGGTTTCAAAACATACAGATTAGACTCAAGTGAAGCAGAACACAAGAAATTTCCATTTCTAGAAATAAATGCTTTATTACTAGAAAAAATTACAGAAATAGAGTGTTCAAGTAGGCAGGAAATAGAAACTAGGTTTCTAGTAAACCCTAGAACTATATACAATTTATTTAATAAAATGTAATTTCGACCGAAAAAGAGCTTCACTTTGTCGATCGCTGCAGCAAAGACAATCTCCCCGGATCCAACCCGTAGAGTCACCTCACCTTCTCACAGCTGCTGCCAGGAACTAATTCCCTAAAAAGAAGAACAAACATGGTTAGTGGCGCCCGAATCCAATATCCAGGCAGAGTCATTACTCTCTACTAAACAAGTTTCAGTTACTAGTAAATCACATTTACCTTAATTCTTCCTCTCGGCAAGGAACTTGGGAAAGTTACGCTCCAAAGGTTCGGCCCCATTGCAGTGGGAAACACTTTACTTTCTCTCGCAACTTCCTTGACCTTTTAGCCTTTTTGGCAAAACACGCCTTTTCTCTTCTTCATCTTCTTCTTCTTCCCTTTCGGGTAAAAAGGAGCTACAGGTTTTGTCCTAGAGGTCGAACCCCTGTGATAGGACCTGAAAGCAACATTTGCCTCAGCTTCCGGTGTCCTGATTCTCATTAAGGACTGGAAGTTCTGTAACTCATTCAAAAGGGTGGTCAAAGTGTAGCTAATTTTGTTCATAACAGCATTGCTACGAAACTGAAGAAAACTCTTCGGAAGAGTCTCCAATATAAAGTTGACCTGGCTCGACTCATCGATCGAAGACCCGTTCATCTCCGCTAGATTAAAGTGGGTCATCATGTCTAGAATGTGTTCACGGACAGACGTCCCTTCTTTCATCCGGGCGTTGAAGACGTGTTTGAGCGAGTCATGTCGGACTTGAAAGAACTGTTGTCCAAACATATCCTGCAATGACTCCATGATCTCCTTAGCGGTGACCATCAACTCATGCTTCTTTGCCAAGACTTCAGACAAGCTGACAATTATGTAGACCTTGGCCTTTTCATTGGCCCTGATCCACCGATCGTATGCATCACGAACACTTCGTGACGCAGTCGAGCTCTCGGCAATCGAGGACACTCTCTCAAGAAACGAACTTAAGATCGCCGCCACTAGAATCGTGTTTATATTGTTTTTCTATGTTTGGAAATTATCTCCCACTAGTTTGTCGGATACTAGTAACGCTATTATTGAGCTAGACATTTTGCTGAAAAATCAAATAAAAACTTTATGTCAGTCTCGCAAAAAACTTTTGAAATCCAATCAAGTTTTAGAAAAAATTTCATCCTAGGATCCCTAGGTCATTTAAAAACTGCAATGATATCCCAAAGGTTTAGAATGACCGCCACCGAAGGGTGAACAGAAACACTCCTCTAGGACGAGATTATCTCGACCAGACCCTAATCCCAGAATAACTCTTATTCCATTAGGCGTCCAGTTATCAATTTTCGGTCGACTCCATTAACTCTTAATGAATCCCGTGAGTGTCACCCTCAACCTTTAAGTTTCCAAGTATCCGTCCAAATAATAGCCACCGAAGGGTGAACCAAGAAGGAAAACAAACAAGGAAATTGTATCCCTTTCGAGAATTCACGGTGTTCCGACTCCCATGATCAAGGCCCTCCGAAGGGATTGTCTGGTCCAGGCCAAACTAGTAGGCGGATCATGGGCGTCTCACGGTGTGAATCGAAAGAAGAGACCGTGGATCCCGTTTTCATAGGTCCCGCACCCACTCACTATAAGTACTCTCTCCATCCACTATGATATTGATCCATACAAATACCATCCGAAGGGGGACGCTCCCATTTGCGTCACGAGGTCGAGTATGGATCTCACGGTGCGTTATATTGGTATACACTTTATTTCCGCCCACTCAACACTTTATATTATTCGAGATTGACCTAGATAAATCGACTAATATTTACCTAAGTCTACCAATATAACGCTTATATTGATTTAGCTTAAGTTTATAATCACATTATTAACTTAGGTCTATGTGAGTAAATTAATGAACTTTTAATTAATGCCACTCACGATAATATAACCTAAGAATCTTCGTACCGAATTCACTCCCAGGTCAGTTTCCAGGTAGCGGTGTTCTGCAAAGCGTCAACTTAAATACCCCAGCCTTAGACAAAACCTTCCTTAGATAGAGTTACTTATCATTGACCATTCAAAGGTCATATTTTAATTTCCTAATTCTAATCTTATTAGAACTAGAAAACCTAAGTCTAATTATTCAAGTTCTAAACATTTTAAAACTAATAATTAACTTAGGTTACATTTCTATGTTATAGTGCTTGATCATTCATCACATGAATAATACTATGCTATAACAAATATTCATCACATGAATTAAATGCATGAGCATACTTTTAATCTAAGAAATATAACTCTTATATTAAATAAATTAAAACATGCTATAATTATATTATAACACTTATAATATAACCTATCATGCATACTATATATTATAACACTTATAATATAAATATGATGCATAAAATGTTTAACCTAAGATGAAATTTTAAATCTATATGACATACATTATGCACATAGAATTAAAAATTTCATACATCTCATGCATAAAATAATTAAATAGCAAAAATTGGATCGGTTTTGGCACTTAGGGGCATTAAATAAATTAATTAACATTAATATAACATTTATATTAATATTAATTAATTAATTTAATATAAAAAATAATATTACATATTAAAAAATTAAAAAAAAACTAAAGTAAAATTACGTAAAATTAAAACTGCCCACGTTTTGAAGAAGAAATTCCACGCCCACGTCTCGTGCGAACCGCCCGCGAACTGCCCCTCAACGCACGCAGCATTGCAATGTCGTGGTCAGCATTGCAACGCTGCAGCACTCAGCGTCGCACATCGCGTGCTCCACGCCAGGGCGTTGCAATGCTGATCTGCAGCCAAGCCTCCTTCCGCGCAGACAACATTGAGACGCCGAAGAACAACGTCTCAACGTCGTCGACAAAACAGCAAGCTCCTTTGTTTTTCTTCGTCGTTTTTCGCCCGTTTCCACCCTGATTTCTTCATAGCAACTCTTGCCGCCAAAGACCCGGACTTCCAAACTCGATTTATTTTCTAATTTGCCCAAAAACACGGGCCTTTACATTTTATCTCATCAAACAGAGAATAAACCTAAACTAGTGCCAAAACCGAAATATCCAATTATGCAAACCAACATATTCATCTCATGAAATTGAAGCAATACCCACCTAATTTTAAGAAAATAAATGCACAGCGAGAAGCCAACGATTGGCTTTGATACTAATTGAAGGGAATGAAATCCCACGTAGCGGAAGGGTGATCGAATCACCGTGGTATCGTTGCAAAATATGTTTTCTTAAAACAGTTTCTATCACATAAAAACTAGGCTAAACATGAAATTTAGGAAGAAAAAACAACAAGTACACTTACTTGTTGAAGAACCGTCTTCACGTTTTCCTTCTCCAGTCACGAATCCTTCGTAATCACGATCTCAACGTACTCGATCTCCTCGAACAAACAATAAACCAGACACGCTCCGAAAGGTTTCTCGGTTGTTCTACTTTTGGTAGAAGGAGAGTTGTGGGACTCTTCTTTGGTGTAATGGAGGAGAAAATGGGAGAAGTGTTGAGAGAGTTTTCAAATGCTCTTTGGAGAGAAATAAAAAAAATGAGCCTTGAGTTAAGAAATCCTTCTTGCAAAGGAGTTTAAATAATGGTTATAGGTGGAGTTAAAATCTCCACCAATTTACCATTTAACCACAACCATAGGTTATGCAAATCATATTTGCATAACCACATATAATAAGATATCTCATATCTCATTATACAAATCACATTTGTATATTTGTGGATTTTTAAATTGAATCACATTCAATTTAATTTCTCTCAATCCAATTTTTCCATATTAGCCCTAATTAGACAATTAGGCTAACCTATAGTTTATTATGAATCTAATTCACATTAAACTATATAATATGTCAATCATATCTCATATAAATGACATAATTACCCTTTAATAAACTTGAACACTTCAAATTCACACCAAAACTGTAAACCCTCTATTGATCAAGTTTGAGCCAACCGAGGGACCTAATGGACCTACACGTGACGAGCTCTAATGATCCGAGACTAACCTGTCAAACTCTTAGACCCGGTTAATCAACATTCATTAGCTACGGTAACACTCCACTAAAGCCCGTAGATGCACCCCCGTCACTGTAAGACATGTTCTGTCCACTAATATAACCAATGCCCATGAGTCAACCCTTCACAGGTTGTTCGTAGACACTACTGGGTCAAATTATCGTTTTACCCCTATGTCTACTTCTTGCTCCTTAAGTCCCCATTGCTCCTCTAATGAACAACAACGTTGTAATGGTCCAACCATACACAATACCCCTCTTGGGCCAGTGAGAGGGTGGGCGCCCATTGTCTAAGCCCTGGAGACAATACTTAAGGGAACAACCCCTCTAGTTTCCCTAAAGGCGGGAACGAGTGAATTCCATCTCGCGTAGTTAAGTTCCCAGCTCCCCACGTTGTCTTGTCCCTAAGAAGATAGGCATATTGGGCGAGTAACTGTGACCACCCTCACCCATACTAGTCAAAGGACGCACTCCGCAGAGACGGGAGTTCGTAGCACGCCGTGATTCGTGTCGAGTCACTAATGGTCATCTACGAAGTTATTAGTCCCATATTGTTAACGGTGTTACATCAGTAGGTCTAATATTTCACGGTCCGATCTTGTACAATCTCATTGCACATGATGCCCCCACTCGCATGTCAACAACATGAACGAGTCAAATCAGCTCGTTTGTATCTAATACAAGGCGGGTCTCATCCACAGCGTATCCAGGATTAGGTCTCCAACCCTATCCATATACTGTAGACCGTTCGGGTCATTAACTCGAGCGTGATCCTCCCTGTGTGTCCACTACACACCGTTCAAGTTCTAGTTCTCTCATAAATTCAATGACCCTGGAGCTTAGTTTATTGGACAAAGTTTGTAAAATTGCGAGACACAAAGCCATGAAAGAAATAACTCTTAGGTAATATTACAAACAAAACGAGATTAGGACATACATCCCAACAATAAGGTGGTTGGAAATTTCATATTTGGAACAACTTCCAAATCAGTAAGGAATTTCCTTAGCCAAACAACCTCTTTAGCTGCTTCACAAGCAGCGACATACTCTGCCTTCATCGTGGAGTCAGCGATGCATCCTGCTTGATACTTCGCCACACTATAGCTCCCCCTTTAAGTGTGAAAACTGATCCCGATGTGGATTTCCTAGAATCCTTATCGGTCTGAAAATCAGAATCAGTGTATCCAGTAAGGATCAAATCCTTAGTCCCATACACAAGCGTATAGTTCGTCGTTCTCCTAAGATACTTGAGGATATTTTTAACTGCGGTCCAGTGGTCTAACCCTGGATTGGACTGGTACCTATTGACTATTCCCACAGCATAACAAATGTTTGGCCTCGTGCACAACATAGCATACATTAAGCTACCTACTGCAGAGGCATAGGGAATACGTCTCATATCCTCAACTTCTTGAGGTGTCTTAGGACACTGTTCCTTAGACAAATGAATTTCATGCCTAAAAGGTAATAAACCTCTCTTGGAATTCTGCATCGAATATTGGGCCAACATTTTACCGATATAAGATGCTTGAGACAGAGTTAGCGTTTTGTTATTGCGATTCCTGAAAATTTGAATCCCAAAAACATGCTGCCCCTCTCCCAAATCTTTCATTTGGAATTGGGTCGCTAGCTATTTCTTTATGTTAGTTAGGTATCCTACATCATTCCCAACGAGTAGGATATCATCCACATAAAATACTAAGAAAGCTACTTTGTCGTTGATGATCCTCTTGTAAACACAAGGCTCATCAACGTTTTGGTCAAAACCATAAGACTTGATCGATGTGTCAAATCTTATGTTCCAAGATCTGGACGCTTGTTTCAACCCATAAATGGATCGATTGAGCTTGCAAACTTTTTGCTCCTGACCTTGAGCTATGAACCCTTCGGGCTGAGACATATAGATGTTATCGTCAAGATTTCCATTCAAAAAGGTAGTTTTGACGTCCATTTGTCAGATCTCATAATCATAAAATGCGGATATGGGCAAGAGTAAATTGATTTAAGCATATCAACAAGGGGAAAAGTCTCTTCATAGTCAACTCCTTCCCTTTGGGTAAAACCCTTTGCTACAAGTCTTGCTTTAAAGGTTTGTACCTCTTCGGCTGCATCTCTCTTTCTCTTATAGATCCATTTGCACCCTATGGGTCTTACCCATTCTGAAACACTCTTTGATGGAACAGTGTTCAAGATTTGAACCGCAATCTCTACTGCGTATCCCCAAAGCGAGGCAGGCAATTGAGCATAGATCATCATTGAACGAACCCTGTCTAACAAGGTTCTATTCCTCCTTTCTGATACACCATTATGTTGTGGTGTATTAGGTGCCGAGAGTTGAGATTGGATTTCATGTTCTATCAAATAGTCCTGGAATCTCAAATCCATATACTCTCCACCTCGATCAGATCGAAGTGATTTAATGGTTTTCCCTCATGCATTTTCAACCTCAACCTTATACTCTTTGAACTTTTCAGGAGCCTCAGACTTATGATGCATTAGGTATAAATAACCATACCTCTGATGGAGATTTGATCTCCTTGAGGAGCGGAAACGAGTTTGGGAATCGTAATTGCAAGCTTATTTTTATTGAAAAGCAAAAACCAGTACATTGATATTTACATGCAAACAGTTAACAAGAGAGACCCTTTGTAGTTTAGAATAAACTAGAAAAGGGATTCAAAATACCTTTGTAGTTTCACAGAACAACAACTCCTTGCTCCAAGCTTTGCAGCAACCCGAAAAAAACTTCTCTGTTTTTTTTTTAACAGGACACAACCAGTAGAGAAAACCTTCTATCATCTGAGTGCTTAAACAAATTCCTTTGTGGGAAGGAATCCAACAATTGGAAGAATTTGGGAATTGAGAAAAAGAGAGAATTTCTTTTGTGTTGATGAATCAATGAACAACCGATTGATCATCCCTGCCCTTCTCACCAGGAGAATGACACTTCAGTGGGTAACTCCTCACTCCCTATCGAGGAAGAGTTGGGGAGTAGTGGGAACGTGTCATCATGACACGATCCCTAATTAATTAATATAATAATTAATTTCATTTAATTAAATCTAATTTAATTAAATACAAAATGATTAAATCTTATTTAATCATTTTACCCCTTAATCTATAGTTTAATGCACATCAAATGCACATTAAATTTTAACCTATAGTTTTCAAATATGAATCACATTCACATTTGAATTTAATATTTGAACTCTTTCAAATATTTAATTCTCATACAATTTTATATGAATCATATTCACATTAAATTTATAATATATAGTTCCAAAACTATATATTATATCGTATCTATATACATTAAATTCATTCCCTAATGAATTTCAACATTTCAAATTCAAACGATCTAAGAACCCTTTACGAGCTAGAAGGTGGACCTAATGGACCTACAGATCAGAAGCTCCAACAATACGAGATTGCTTGATTAATCTCATTAACCTCCCAATCAACATTCGTTAACTGTGGGAACACTTCACTAAAGTACCACAGCTGCACTCTTCTCATTGCAGATATATTTCTGTGTCCACGGATATTGACCAATAACAGCAAGTCAATCCTTCACGAATGTTCGTAACACCAGCTGGGTCAAATTACCGTTTTACCCCTAGGTTACATCTTGTACCTTAAGTACCAGTACTTCTCTAATGAACAATTTGTTTGTGGTCCTACCAACAAATAGAGTCCCTCTCGGGTCAATGAGAGGTTCGGCCCCTTTGTTTAAGTCCCGGAGATACCACTTTAGGGAACATTCCTCTACTTACCCTAGTAGGCGGGAAGGAGTGAATTCCATCTTGCTAAGTTAAGTTCCCACCCGCCACCTCTCGGTCTTGTCCCCAAGAAGGTAGGCATATTGAGTCTGCGCGAATCTGCCACTTTCACCCATACTAGTCACAGGACAATCCCTCGTGAACAGGAGTTCGTAACCTACTCAGGATTGAGATCAAGTTGCCTAGGTCATCCTAGTTAAATAGAAACCTAACTAGTCAACGGAGTTAAATCTATAGGTTACTATTTCGTGGTCTTGTCTTGTGTAATCTCATTACATAGGATATCCCCACTCACATGTAATCTAAACGAACACGTTAGGATCACAGTATTTGTATCATATACAAAGTGGGCCACATCTATAGTTTTACCAGGGTAAGACCCAAACCTTATCCCCTAACTATAGACCCTTTAGGTTGTATCTCGAACCGAGATCCTTTATATGTACATTACATTCAGTTAAAGATACATTTAACAGCCTTGGATGTTTAGTTTATTGGATTTAGGGTTTATATAAAGGCAAACTCGTAGATAATGAACAATAACTCTTTATTGAAATAATCACATTAATTAGAACATAATTACAAACCACGAGTTTTAGGGCATAAACCCCAACAAACTCCCACTTGAACTAAAACTCTAGTGGGGTACATCATAATCTAAAACTGTGGTTACAAAGATAAGAAAATACAATAAACTAGGACATCCATATACCCCATTACATATCTCCCACTTGCCCTAGATTAGCCTATGTACTCGTCTCGTAGGCCTAGACTCTCCAGATGACCCTCGAACACTTTAGCCGTGAGAGTCTTTGTAAATGGATCAGCAATATTGTGCTCCGGCGATCTTCGTGACTGTCACATCTCCTCGTTGCACTATTTCTCGTATCAGGTGATACTTCCTCTCGATGTGCTTGCCTCGCTTATGGCTGCGAGGTTCCATCGAATTGGCTACCCCACCACTGTTGTCACAATATAAGGTGATGGGAAATTCCATATTTGGAACGACTTCCAAATCAATAAGGAATTTCCTTAGCCAAACAACCTCCTTAGTTGCTTCACAAGCAGCGATATACTCAGCCTCCATCGTGGAGTCAGCGATGCATCCTTGCTTGATGCTTCTTCATACTATAGCTCCCCCGTTTAGGGTGAAAACTGATCCCGATGTGGATTTCTGAGAATCCTTATCGGTCTAAAAATCAGAATCAGTGTATCCAGTAAGGATCAAATCCTTAGTCCCATACACAAGCGTATAGTCCCTCGTTCTCCTAAGATACTTGAGGATATTTTTAACTGTTGTCTAATGGTCTAACCCTGGATTGGATTAGTACCTACTGACTATTCCCACTTCATAACAAATGTCTGGCCTCGTGCACAGCATAGCATACATTAAGCTACCTACTACAGAGGCATAGGGAATACATCTCATATCCTAAACTTCTTAAGTGCCTTAGGACACTGTTCCTTAGACAGATGTGAAAGAGTCTAGATTAAGAAAGCGGAAGCAATTTTGGATCTTGAACACTCTAAGTTGATCAATTTTGTAAAATAAAATGCATGCTCAAAGCTGAAAAAACAGAGGGATAGAAAACTCAACTTTGAAGATCAAATTCTCTTCACCCGGTGGATGGTTTTCAACACGAACACTTCGTGGACAAATCAAGTTAGAGTCTTCCCTACTATCCTCGTGCCTTAGAACGGATTGTGGGATCCTAGGTTGAGAGAATTTGAAAGAAAAGTCCTCAAAGGTCACTAATTCAGGAATTTTGAATTTTCTGCAAAATTCTCTCAAAACACCTCAAAGCACCATTAAATAAAGCTTCATCAAGTTTCATTTGTGTGACAACTCAAGTGTGATGAGGATGGTTTGAGATGGAGGTGACCAATTTTGGTGAATTTGAAGATGAGAGGGATTGGGTAAGTTGCAATTTGGATTTTATGGAAAATCCATGAAAATCCACTAATTTTACATTTAATTTTAATTCTAAAATCAATATTAAATTAATTTTTAATTAAAATTAAATTAATTAAATTAATTATTAATTAATTAATTAAATTAATTAATTTTTAATTTAATTTAATATCAAATATTAAATTAAATAAATTGCCCGATCCCGATCGATTTTTCGAACATGAATCTTTATTCATGCTATAAACTGATCCAATATTTAAATCATATTTAAATATATACACCTCCTTTTAATCATAGTTTAATTCATAATTAAGCTATGATTTGTTAAATATATCACATATAATTAACGCTTTCTCCTAAACTCGAATTTGAACAATTCAAATTCTTTTCTCTCAAAATGTTACAAGGCTTAGTCCGAGCTAGTAAGGAGGACCTAATGGACCAACAGATCATGAGCTCCAACGATTCGTGATTAACCGGTCAAACTCTTTAACCTAGCTAATCAATATTCGTTAACCACCGGGACACTCCACTAAAGTCCAGTGGTTGCACTCTCCTCACTATAGATATATTTCTATCCACTCGATATAACCATGATTAGTAAGTCGATCCTTCGCAGGTCGTTCGTAATTACAGTTGGGTCAAAATTACCATTTTACCCCTGTAATTACCTCTTGTTCCTTAAGTCCCACTGATCCTCTAATGAACAATTGGTTTGTGGTCCAACCAGCAAACCGAATATAGTCAGTTAAGACAGTAAACGGAGTTATAAAGTCTAAGTGACTATTTTGCGGTCCAGTCTTATGCAAACTCATTGCATAGGGCGCCTCCACTCACATGTCTCCACATGAACTATTTAGGATCACATCGTTTGTACTCTACAAAGTGGGTCGCGCCCATAGTGTCCCCAGGATAAGGTACCAAAACCCTATCCTTATACTATAGACTGTTCTGGCTATAACTTGAACTTGATCCACTTTTAGGTCACACATAAAGTTCAAGTATTCATCCTATAGCCAAGGGTTCTTTATTGGATTAAGGTTACACAATACACAATATTCAATAACACCTTTACTGAATAAATTTCAATAACAACTTTATTGTGAAATAGAATATACATTCAGTTTATAAAACCACGAGTTTTAGGACATAAACCACAACAAGATGAACTCCATGCCTGAAGGGTAATAAGCCCCTCTTGAAATTCTGCATCGAATATCGGGACAACATTTTATTGATATAAGAGGCTTGAGACAGAGCTAACGTTTTTTTCTTGCGATTCCTGAAGATCTGAATCCCAAGAACATATTGTGCCTCTCCCAAATCTTTCATTTGGAATTAGGTCGCCAGCCAAATCTTTATGTCAGTAAGGTATCCTAGATCATTCCCAATGAGTAGGATATCATCCACATAAAGTACTAAGAAAGCTACTTTGTCGTTGATGATCCTCTTGTAAACACAAGGCTCATCAACGTTTTCGTTAAAGCCATAAGACTTGATCGTTGTATCAAATCTTATATTCCAAGATCTGGATTCTTGTTTCAACTCATAAATGGATCGATTGAGCTTGCAAACTTTTTGCTCCTGACCTTGGATTATGAACCCTTCGGGCTGAGACATATAGATGCTCTCGTCAAGATTACCATTCAAAAAGGTTGTCTTGACGTCCATTTGCCAGATTTCATAATCATAAAACCCGGCCATGGACAATAGTATCCTAATAGACTTCAGCATAGCAACAGGGGAAAAAGTTTTTTCTTAGTCAACTCCTTCCCTTTGGATAAAACTCTTTGCTACAAGTCTAGCCTTAAAGGTTTGTACCTTTCCGGCTGCATCTCTCTTTCTCTTATAGATCCATTTACACCCTATGGGTCTAACCCTTTCAGGTTGGTCTACAAGTTCCTATACATAATTGAAGTCCATTGACTCCATTTCAAGGTCCATGGCTTTGATCCATTGGTCCTTGTCTACGTCATTCATTGCCTGTTTATAAGACAATGGATCTTCTACGCCATCATCAGGTATGACGACTTGAGTTTCAGCTAAACCTAACTAGCGGTCAGGTTGGGAAACAACCCTCCCACTACGTCGAGGCATTCCCAATGATTGAGAAGGATGAGACTGACTTAAGGTGCTTGCTTCTCCATCAACTCTTGATTAAGGTCCAACTTGATCAACAACTCTTGTTGGTTCATCTGTAGTTTCATTTAGCACTAATTTACTACACGGTTTATGGTTCCTCATGTGATCTTCCTCCAAGAAAGTGGCGTTTGTCGATACAATCACCTTGTTTTCTTGTGGGTCGTAGAAAAGACCACCTCTTGTTTCTTTGGGATAGCCAACAAATTGGCATAATCTTGAACGAGGTTCCAGTTTCTTGGGGTTTGTCACTAGCACGTGTGTCGGACAACCCCAAATCTTGAGGTGTTGTAAACTAGGTTCACGCCCCGTCTACAATTCAAAAAGTGTTTCTGAAACACTCATTGATGGAACAGTGTTCAAGATTTGAACTGCAGTCTCTACTGCATATCCCCAAAACGAGGCAGACAATTGAGCATAGCTCATCATAGAACGAACCATGTCCAACAAGGTTCTATTTCTCCTTTCTGACACACCATTTTGTTGTGGTGTATTAGGTGCTGAGAGTTGAGATTTAATTCTATGTTCTATCATATAGTCCTGGAATCTCAAATCCATATACTCTCCACCTCGATCCGATCGAAGTGTTTTAATAGTTTTCCCTAATGCATTCTCTACTTCAGCCTAATACTCTTTGAACTTTTCAAGAGCCTCGGACTTGGGATGCATTAGGTATAGATAACCATACCTCGAATAATCATCTATGAAAGAGATGAAATATTCGTACCCTCCTCGAGCTTTAACATTCACCGGACCACAAAGATCCGAATGTATAAGTTCTAAGGGCTCTATGGCTCTGTAACCTTTTCCAGTAAAAGGTCGTTTAGTCATTTTACATTCCAAGCAAGATTCGCAAGGAGGTAAAGAATCATCTTCTAACTTGTTTAGAAGTCCATTCTTTGTTAATCTCTCAATCCGGTTGAGATTTATATGACCATGTCTAAGATGTCATAGATAGGTATTATTATGAGAAATTCTTTGCCTTTTACTTTGAGTATTAGCAGTTTTAAACATCTCATGATTTAAAATTGCTTTAGTTTGATTCGGTTTAAGTACATACAAGCCATTTTTCAATTTAGCAGAACAAACATTGACTCATTCTTTTAAAATGAACGCTTCATTTATAGAAAAAGAAATACAATATCCAAGTTCTATTAAACAAGGGATAGAAATTAAGTTCCTCTTAATCTTAGGAACTACATACAGATTTTTTAATAAAATAAATCTATCTCTGAAAAACAACTTGACATCTACCACTACACGAGCTGAGACGACGTCTCCCGTTCCGACCCTGAGTGTCATCTCACCCTCTTCGAGCTCCTTGAAGGAACTAGTTTCCTGAAACATAGAGCAAACGTGATTAGTGGCTCCTGAATCAAGTATCCAGGTAAAATCATCATTTCCACTAAACAAGTTTCAAGAACAAGTAAATCGAATTTACCTTTCTTCTCTTTGAGATCAATGTTTGCAGTAGCAGAAGCTTTCCCTTTTCCTCATTTCCTCTTCTTCCGAGTCTTCTTAATCCCAGAAGAAGAACTGCAGGGCTTGGATCCAAAGGATGAACCCATTTGGAGCCTTTTGGAATGGGCAAATTGATTTGCCTCTCCATCAACCTGTCCCTTATTATCCATAAGAGACTGGTAAGTCTGCAGTTCATTTAGGAGGGAAGTCAGGTTATACTCCTTTTTGTTCATCTCCTTATTGCTACTTTAATGGCAGAAACTCTTCTAAGAGATTTCGGGATGAAGAATACCGACTTTGCTCATCTAAGACCGCTCCGTTCATTTCGGCCACGTTGAAGTGAACTATAAGATCGAGAACATGTTCTCTCACTGAAGTTCCCTCCTTCATGCGCGCGTTATAAACGTACTTAAGGGATTCGTGCCGAATTTGTTTAGACGCTTGTCCAGACAAACTCTGCAGATAACTCATGATCTCACGAGTTGAGACCCTACCCTCGTGATTTTTGGCTAGAACTTCAAAAACACTAGCCAAAATGTAGACCTTGGCCTTATCATTGGCCTTGATCCAGCGGTCGTACGCCTTCTTAACAAATTGAGGAGCGTTTCGAGCAGGGACCTGAGGACATTCCTCAGTAAGTACAAACTGAAGGTCATCAACAATAAGAATCGTATTCAAGTTGGACTTCGACGTAGTAAAGTTCTCACCAATTAAACGATCGCTTTTTAATAAGGCTATTATTGAGGACGACATGATGAAAATCCAAAAATAGTTCTAATTAGTTATGCCTTTTAACCCATTATAAAACCAATCAAATTTAGCAAAATTATTAAAACCTTTAATTTTGCAACGATATTTCAAGGGTTTAGAACAAAAGCCTTCGTCGGGCGGTCAGTCATTCCTCCCCTGAATTGAGACTTTCTCAGCCAATTCTCAATACCAGAACATCTCATGTCCCAATGGTCCTTAGCTACCGTTTGTTTGGTCAAGGACATGTTAACTAGCTTAACTCATCCCGTAAATGTGACCCTACCATTTTCAGATCCAATAGGTCTGAGCCAACAGGCTACTATTAAGAAAGACAATTGTTGGCAAATTACCTAAGAGACCCTATCCATTTCTGGAGTTCACGGTGTTCCGATACCTATAGTCAGGCCCTCCGTAGGGTTTGGTTGTTCCAGGACAACCTAGCAGGCGGACTATAGAAATCTCACGGTGCGACCTAATGGAGGAGACCGTAGGATACGTTGACAGTCCTGCTCCCATTTACTATGGATACTTCCCTCATTCACTTTGGTATTGAACCATGCAAACACTTACCGTAGGGCGACGCCCTATTGACGCCACGTAGCCGAGCATGGAACTCACGATGTGAACTCTTGAGGACGTGAGAGTAAACTTGATGCGAACATCTCGTTTTCTCCCACTGAAGCTCCTAAGATTAGGGTATAGGTTTAACTTAGTCGGATTCTTGCTAAAAGAAACTATCTAAGTCTATGCCTATTATAACTGTTATAACTAGGTCTTTTAACCTTATGTCTAGGTGAATAAACATTTTAATTACCTAGATATAAAATAAAACTAAGGTTATTTCAACTCAAGTTCTGGATCAGTTCCCAGGTAGGAGGTGTTCCGTTAACCGTCAACTTAAGTACCCCCAAACTTAGACAGAACTTCACCAGTAGAGTTCCCTTATAACCAAAGTTTTAATGTCCTACTATATTTTAAACTATTTAAAATACTATGTAAGACTAACTTCTAATTCTATTAGAAATTAAAACTTAGGTCTAAATTAATTTTAAACAATTTAAAACTAATTTAATTTTATTCTAAGTTCCTATGTTTGCATTGATTGAGATCTAATCCCCTTGAGCAGCGGAAACGAGTTTGGAATCGTAATTGCTTCATTGTTTTGGTTAGAAATGCAAAAACCAGTATATTGACAAAACAGAACAAACATGCTTATCTAATCCTAATTAGACATGGAGACATACATGCAAACATGCTAAACTTTAACAATTAAACAAAAAAAAGGTAAAAAAAATACCTTTGTAGAATTTCCTCAGCAACTCCTTGCTCCAAGGTTTACAGCAACTCAATAACTTCTCTTATTCTCTTCTTTTACAACAGGACACCACCAAAAAGAGAACCTCCTATTCTCTGAGTTCTACTTAGACCTCTCCTTTGTGGGAAGGAGTTCCAACAATTGGACGATTGATTTGGGAATTGAATGGAGAGAAAGAGAGAGAGAATTTTTCTGTGTTCAATCAACTTGATCGATCAAGTGAAGTGTGTCCCTTCTCACCAGGAGAAGGACACTTCAGTGGGTAACTCCCCACTCCCTATCGAGGTGGGGAGTAGTGGGAACGTGTCCTCCTGACACGTTCCTAATTAATATTATATTAATTAATCAAAATATTAATTAATTACATTAAATTAAATCACATTTAATTCAATTATAATATTAATTAAATTGATTAAATCATATTTAATCATTTTACCCTTTAACCTATAGTTTAATGTACATCTCATGCACATTAGGATTTAACTTATAGTTTACAAATATGAATCATATTCACATTTGAATTTAATATTTGAACTCTTTAAAATATTTAATTCTCTCATGTAATTTAATATGAATCATATTCACATTAAATTTATAATATATAGTTCCAAAACAATATATTTTATCGTATCAATATACATTAAGTTTATTCCCTTATGAATTTGAACATTTCAAATTCAAATTATCTAAGAACCCTTTACGAGCTAGAAGGTGGACCTAATGGACCTACAGATCAGAAGCTCCAACGATGCGAGATTGCTTGGTTAATCTCATTAACCTTCCAATCAACATTCGTTAATTGCGGGAACACTCCACTAAAGTCCCGCAGCTGCACTCTTCTCACTGCAGATATATTTCTTTGTCCACGGATATTGACCAATAACAGCAAGTCAATCCTTCACGAATGTTCGTAACACCAGCTGGGTTAAGTTACCGTTTTACCCCTAGGTTACATCTTGTACCTTAAGTACCAGTGCTTCTCTAATGAACAATTTATTTGTGGTCCTACCAACAAATAGAGTCCCTCTCGGGTCAATGAGAGGTTCGGCCCCTTTGTTCAAGTCCCGGAGACACCACTTAAGGGAGCATTCCTCTACTTACCCTAGTAGGCGGGAAGGAGTGAATTCCATCTTGCTAAGTTAAGTTCCCAGCCGCTCACTCGGTCTTGCCCCCAAGAAGGTAGGCATATTGAGTCGGCGAATCTGGCCACTTTCACCCATACTAGTCAAAGGACAATCCCTCGCGAACAGGAGTTCGTAACCTGCTCAGGATTGAGATCAAGTTGCCTAGGTCATCCTAGTGAAATAGAAACCTAACTAGTAAACGGAGTTACAGCTAGAGGTTACTATTTCGTGGTCCGGTCTTATGTAATCTCATTACATAGGATATCCCCACTCACATGTCATCTACACGAACACGTTAGGATCACTATGTTTGTATCAAATACAAAGTAGGCCACATCCATAGTTTTACCAAGGTAAGGTACCCAAACCTTATCCCCTAACTATATACCCTTTAGGTTGTATCTCGAACCGAGGTCCTCTATATGTACACTACATTAAGTTAAAAATACATTTAATAGGCTTGGATGTTTAGTTTATTGGATTTAGGGTTTATATAAAGGCAAACTCGTAGATAACGAACAATAACTCTTTATTGAAATAATAACACTTTATTACATTAATTAGAACATAATTACAAACTACAAGTTTTAGGGCAGAAACTGTCACACCCCCTCCCGTACTATCTGCTAACTTAGCCGAAAGACGACATGAAGCCGTCAGACATTGTTTACCTCTTAATAATACCTGTTGACCCTGTTTACCTAATAAACATACTATGCTTGCATATGGAGCATTTTAAACATAACACATCGAAAACTTGACAACTACGAAACATACATAAGGAGAAACTCTTCTTAAGTCTCTCTTGAAAACTAAGACGGGCAAGAGCATCAGAACCGAAAACAGGTCAAACAATTTTTTACACAACCACAACTTCTAATGCACATACAACAATAACTACAGAGTTCCCTCAATTATTACTACTACACTAATGGACTTGCTATACAACACCACCCACGTACAAAATATCAAACTCGTAAAGCTTTCAGCAGACCATAGCAGGATGTCAGGCACCGGGAGCTCGATCTCTACCTGGAAAGTAGGAAAACACTGAAAGAATGAGCTATGAAGCTCAGTGAGTGACTGAGTTTAAAAACTATTAACTCGTAAATCATATCACCAGACCATCTATGAGCATATGCATCTGTAATCAAACATTAAATATAAATGTGTAATCATAATAGCTTTTCAGAAAACCAACAAGTATGTCGTTAAAATCTCATAAGGCATATCAGTAATATTAACCCTTATAAACATATGACAATCATTGTTGTGTAGGACACACCCAGTACAACCAACGTTTACTCTACGATGTAGTGGAGCTCGCCCAGCACTCCAATCGTCTTTGTCGTAGTGGGGTCCGCCCAGCACTCACGACAGCATTTTTGTCACGGAGTACACTCAATGTCGACAATAGAAAATGACCTGTGTGCACACGGTACTATACAACCTCGGGCTCAATGTCTCAGTCATTTACTCATTCATGTCTCAGAAAAACACATAAAAGTACTTAAACATGTCTACTTATCTTTTCTTTTGTAAAACTCAAGGTTAATCAGATTGTTCATAAAACTGGAAATCTGTAAATAATACTTGCTTGTACATTCTTGCTCGATATCATAACATTTTCATAAATTTCGACAATTAAGAACGTATGCTCACGTATAAATTTCGTCAAGACATTTAGGCTCACAACGAGCACTTGAAATCACTTCTTAGAAAATATGGATACTCATAAACATGTGTTCAAAGGAAAACATTAAGCATTGAAACCATTTCGTTTTAGCAAAACCTTGCATTTTCATAACCATAATACAAGACTATAAACCGTTTGAGGTTCGTTTTATCACTCACAGTGTTAGAACTAGAACCTTGGTCTGTACACCCGACCTATTTCCTCTTCACCTGTCAAACAAACTAAAACCAAGCATTAGAACCTCGAGCTCATGAATTTCAACCTTGAAATTACAAAAAAACACACCATCTAAATTTTCAGCATTTTACAGATTTCATACCCTGACTTTAAACATTCATAACTCCTTCATTACTTAGCCAAAAATGATGTAATTTATACCAAACTCTTCCTTTTTGAACCCTATAAAACTCATATGAAGAAATAAAATTGAAATTCCCAACATATTGTTTCGAAAATACCTCGAAAGCCTCTTCTCTAAAAACAACCTTCTGTTGTTTCTAGATTCATTTGCCTGCTGCAACCCGAAATTGACCTGAAATTTTAAACATCTTCCAGTCAATTTCTACTCACGAGTGATTCATGAAAGTTGTAGGAAATTCAATAAGCTTTCCAAACATACCTATTAGAGCTTCTGATTCGAATCCTTTTGATCAGCACGACCCAAAAACCAGAGACTTCTCGGATTTGACAGCAAATTCTCTCCGCTGCCTTCCTCTTCACAAATCAGTAACTTAAGATCTTAATTTGCTCGACTTTCCTTCACGAACTTTGTTCAAAAATGAATTAAATTTCAAGAAAATTAAACCTCAACTCTTACCGCTTCGTTTTGAGCTCGAAATTATTAAAAAACTAAAACTGGGCAGAATTGATCAAAGAATTGCCACTGAAATTAAATCACCTTTCTCCTTCCTTCTTCAACCTCAAAACCAGAAACTTTCTTTCCTTCTTCTTCTTTCAGTTCACTTCCACGAAGCCCTCTAAGTTTATGTTGATAAATGAAGCAAAATGAGGGGAAAATGGGTTAAAAGAAGGTTGAAAAATGACTTAGGCGGTGGAAAATAAATTTTTGTCTTTTCCCTTTTTACTTTTTCCTTTTTATCTTTTTCTTCATTTCTTTTCATTTTCTTTCATTTTCTTTTCTTTTTAAAACAAGACCATATTTATCAAACATCTTAATAGACATTTCCTTTCTTCTTTTCTTTTGTTTTTTTTTTTAAGAAAAATTTTAATAAGAGATCTCGGGTTTACAACTTACCTCCCCCTTAAGAAATTTCGTCCTCGAAATTTAGTAGACCTTGAGTGAAAATCGACGGATACTTCTTCCTCATTTGGTCCTTTAACTCCCAGGCTGCCTTCTCTACTCCGTGATGTTTTTAACGAACCTTCACGAGTGGGATCGCCTTGTTCCTCAAAACTTGTTCTTTTCGGTCGAGGATTGAACAGCATCCTCTAACTCATGTCAACTTTTAACTCAACTGGTTGTACTTGTAACATATGTATCGGATCTGGAATATACTTCCTCAACATGGACACATGAAAAACATCATGTACTCGAGATAGTTCTGCTGGCAACTCAAGTTTGTAGGTTGCTGACCCAACTCGACCCAGTATCTTATAAGGACCAATATACCTAGGACTCAACTTATCTTTCCTGCCAAGCTAAGGACACCTTTTCATGGAGATAACTTCAAGAAAACTTGATCTCCGACATGGAATTCTAAGTCCTTTCATTGCTTATCTGCGTAACTCTTCTAACGATCTTGAGTTACCTTCAGATTCTCTCTAATTACCTTAATATTGTCCGTCGTAAATTGCACCAACTCAGGACCGATTAGCTTTCGCTCTCCCACCTCGTTCCTACATACAGGCGTTCTACACGGTCTTCCATATAGAGCCTCAAGTGGTGCCATGCCAATTATAGTAGACTGCTAACTGTTATTATAAGAGAACTCCATAAGTGATAAGTGGGTATTCCAACTTCCCTTAGACTAAAGGATACATGCTCTCAACATGTCCTCTAATGTCCGGATGGTCCTCTCTGTCTGACTATCTGTCTGATAATGGAACGTTGTACTAAAATTTAGTTTTGTCCCCCATAGCTTTCTGTAAGCTAGGCCAAAACTTAGAAGTAAATCTCAAGTCCCTATCTGAAACTATGGACATTGGCACTGCGTATTGACTCACAATTCTATCGACGTATAGGTTAGCAAGCTGATCAAGTGTAGACGTCGATTTAATCGGTATAAACCGTGCAGTCTTAGTGAGTCTATCCACCATTACCAAATACCATCATGTCCACTTGAAGTACGTTGTACTAACAAACAGAAAATTCATAGTAATATGCTCCCATTTCCACTCCAGCACTGGTAGTGGGTTAAGGAGTCCCCCTGGCCTCTGTCTAATTTGTTTAACTTGTTGGTATATCAAACATCTTACCAACTCAATCAGTTACCTCCCGCTTCATTACGGGTTATCAATATGTTCCCTTCAAACTTTGAACATCTTGGTGCTTCCTAGATGCATAGTGTAAGTTGAACTGTGAGCTTGTTCTAAAATAGCATCTTTAAGCTCACTAATACTCGAGTCGCATAGTTTTCTCTACTTAACTATGGTTCCGCCTGTTCTCATTTTAAATTCTACTTCTGGGCCCTGTTTGGACTTTCCAAACATTTTCTGCAAGTTACTAACCTCTGGCTGTCTTCTCGCAATCTCTCCTACGAGCGAAAACCTGACCTGGAATTGAGCTAAAAGACTCCCTGAATTCTTTGCAGTCACAACTGCCTTTAAATCCCTTAGAGTTCTTAAAAAGGTTGTTTGAATACCACACAAGGCATCATTAGGAAGTCTTAACTTCCTGCTTAATGCATCTGCTACCACATTCGTCTTACCTAGATGGTATTCTATGGTACAATCATAATCTTTAATCAGTTCTAACCATCTTCTCTATGTCATATTCAATTCTCTCTGATCGAAGATATATTTCAGACTCTTATGATCTGTGTAAATGTGACACCTCTCACCAAACAAATAATGCCTCCAGATCATCAATGCTAAAATAATTGCTGCTAGCTCAAGATCATGAGTAGGGTGATTACACTCGTGCTTTTTCAATTGCCTTGACGCATAAGCTATTACTTTTTCTTCTTGCATGAGCACACACCCTAATCCTTGCCTCGAAGCATCACAGTAAATCACTTATTCTTTTCCCGTTACAGGAAGTGTTGGAATAGGTGTTGTCACCAATCTTGTTTTCAACTCCTGAAAAACTCTATTCACACTTATCTGACAATTCAAACATAGCATTCTTCCTTGTCAAAGCTGTTAAGGGTAATGCTAATCGTGAGAAATCTTCAACAAATCATCTGTAGTATCCTGCCAAGCCTAGGAAATTACGTACCTCTGTCGCATTAGCTGGTCTCTCTAAGTTGACCATAGCTTTTACTTTATGAGGATCCACACTAACTCCATTTGTTGAAACAACTTACCCCAAACACTACCTGATTCAACCAAAACTCACATTTGGTGAATTTAGCGTACAACTGTTTATCGCGTAGTGTTTGTAAAATAATCCTCATGTGTTCCTCATGGGCTTTCCTATCAACCGAATAAACTAGTATATCATCAATGAATACTATCACAAACTGATCCAAATACTGGTGGAAAAACCTGTCCATGAGGTACATGAAAACTGCTAGTGCATTTGTTAAACCGAATGGCATTACGATAAACTCATAATGCCTGTACCTCATTCTGAATGTTGTCTTGGGAATATCTGATTCTCTAACCTTTAACTGATGGTATCCAGCTCTCTTAAATCAATCTTAGAAAACACTGATGCTCCTCTTAACTGGTCAAACAAGTCATCTATACGGGGCAAAGGATACTTGTTACGTATCGTGACCTTGTTTAACTTTTTATAATCAATACATAATCTAAGGGTACTATCTTTCTTCTTTACAAATAGCACTGGAGCTCTCCAAGGCGATACACTAGGTCTGATGTATCCCTTGTCAACTAGTTCTTGTAACTGCATCTTCAGCTCTTTAAGCTCGCTTAGAGCCATTTTATATGACGCTTGCAAAATAGGTGTTGTTCCTGGTAACAATTCAATAGTGAACTCAACTTCCCTATCAGGTGGCAACCTTGATAGATCGGCTGGAAAACATCAAGAAATTCGTTCACAACAAGAACATTTTCTGGTTTTAGCTTTTCCTCCTGCACCTCTACTATTTGTGCAAGAAACGTCGTGCAACCTTTCCTCAACAACTTCTCAGCTTTTAATGCTGAAATCAAACTTGTAGGAATAATCTTTCTTTCACCCCTGAAAACCACTTCACCCAACCCTGGTTTCCTGAATATCACTTCCTTTCCATGGCAATCCATGGAAGCATAATGAGTAAATAAGAAATCCATCCCTAAGATTGCATCTCACACCTGCAACTCTAGTGGAAGAAGATCCACTAACACATCACCAACTGAAGTGTATATAACTAACCTTTTACATAAAGGTTCTAGCATCCCACTCAACTTAGTTAAGAGCATACTAAAAAGAAAGGAATGTGTAACACCTGGATCTATTAAAAACATGCAGGTACATTACAAATAGAAATTGTACCAGTAATCACATCTGGTTCATCTTCTTCTTCTTGCTGAGTCATAGCGTAGACCTTCCCGTGTTGCCTAGGTCTCCCTACAACTCTCTTTAGTCTAGCACCATCGGTGCCCTCTCTGCGAGCTCTACGGAACTCTCTTTTGCTCAACTGCTCTGGGACCCAACTCCTAGTCCTCTCTGTGCGCGATCGCTCTCAATCGTGGACAATCCCTCTTGAAATGCCCTGGTTGTCCACACTGATAACACACATCAACACCAACAAGACAGTGACCTCGATGATTCTTTAAGTCCTGACGACTTGAAACATTTACTCTAAGTATGAACCTCCTCTGTTCACGACCTCAGAAACTGCTTGTTATCGAAGCCCCACAACTAGGCTCCACTACTAATTTTACATCTGTTATACTCTGCTCAACACGTAGAGCAGTCTCTACAAGGTGGGAAAAATCAATCCACTTAGCAATGGTTGTGACTGGGGTACGTATCTCAGGACGTAATCCTCTTCCAAATTTTGGACACCTGTCACTCTCAGATGCCACAATCACATCAGCATACTGTGACAGCTCGGTATACCTTCTCTCGTACTCAGCCACTGAAAGTGACCCTTGATTCAATTTTAAAAATTCATCCATCTTTGCCTCGCAGTACGTGTTAGGCTAATACTTATCTTCAAATATGCTTCTGAAAGTTTGCTAGTCTAAAGTACGTGCATCACTACACCTGGCTAATATTGATTTCCATCATCCTTCTGTCTCCTTCAGCAGCAAGAATGTGGCTAACTTGACTTTCCGCTCCTCAGGACAAATCATCACATCAAAACATTTCTCAAGCATATCCAACAAAACCTCAGCGTCAGCTGGATCTTTGGAACCCTCAAACACTGTGGTTCCTAATTCTTTTAGGTGATCTATTCTATATGTCTTGTCTAGATCACTTAGCCCTGCTCTCTATGGCTTACCTACCTCCTGTGATGAATTAGCATGTTGCTTAATTCTGGCCCCTATCTGGACTCTTGGGGCACTAGATCCCCTCTCAGATTGGGCTTGGGTAGGATCCTACATCTCGTCCTGATCCTGCCTGCATCGTCTGCTAGTACGTGGTGGCATGACTTCTATAACATATCAACATACTAGACATGTAATGAATACTTAATTCAAATGCACAATTCTAGACTTGTGTTCACATTCTAGTCCTGACTGGACTTACTCTTATCCTTACTTGGACCATGCTCTGCTAGTTCTATTGAATTAACTCAATAACTTGCTATTTACTTTTTAGTTTCTTCTAGAGCTAACTTGTTCTCTCTCATTTCCCATGGAGCTAACTTGGCTCGGATACCAAGTTGTCACACCCCTTCCCGTACTATATACTAACTTAGCCCAGAAGACAGCATGAAGCCAATAAACATTGTTTACCTCTTAACAATACTTGTTGACCCTGTTTACCTGATAAACATACTATGCTTGCATATGAAGCATTTTAAATATAACACATCGAAAACTTGACAACTACTAAACATACATAAGGAGAAACTCTTCTTAATTCTCTCTTGAAAACTAAGACGGGCAAGAGCATCAGAACCAAAAACAGGTCAAACTATTTTTTACACAACCACAACTTCTAATGCACACACAACTATAACTACAAAGTTCCCTCAATTATTACTACTACACAAATGGACTTGCTATACAACACCACCCACGTATAAAATATCAAACTCGTGGAGTTTTCAGCAGACTATAAAAGGATGTCAGGCACCGGGAGCTCGATCTCTACCTGAAAAGTAGGAAAACACTGAAAGAATGAGCTCTGAAGCTCAGTGAGTGACTGAGTTTAAAAACTATTAACTCGTAAATCATATCACCTGACCATCTATGAGCATATGCATCTGTAATCAAACATTAAATATAAATGTGTAATTATAATAGCTTTTCAGAAAACCAGCAAGTATGTCGTTAAAATCTCGTAAGGCATATCAGTAATATTAACCCTTATAAACATATGACATTCTTTGTTGTGTAGGACACACCCAGTACAACCAACGTTTACTCTACGATGTAATGGGGCTCGCCCAACACTCCCATCGTCTTTGTCGTAGTGGGGCCCGCCCAGCACTCATGACAACATTGTTGTCACGGAGTACACTCAACGTCGACAACAGAAAATGACCTGTGTGCACACGGTACTATACAACCTCGGGCTCAATGTCTTAGTCATTTACTCATTCATATCTTAGAAAAACACATAAAAGTACTTGAACATGTCTACTTATCTTTTCTTTTGTAAAACTCAAGCTTACTCAACTTGTTCATAAAACTGGAAATCTTTAAATAATACTTGCTAGTACATTCTTGCTCGATATCATAACATTTTCATAAATTTCGACAATCAAGAACATATGCTCACGTATAAATTTCATCAAAACATTTAGGCTCACAACGAGCACTTGAAATCACTTCTTAGAAAATATGAATACTCATAAACATGTGTTCAAAGGAAAACAATAAGCATTGAAACCATTTCGTTTTAGCAGAACCTTGCATTTTTATAAGCATAATACAAGCCTATAAACCGTTTTTAAGGTTCGTTTTGTCACTCACAGTGTTAGAACTAGAACCTTGGTCCGTACACCCAACCTATTTCCTCTTCGCCTGTCAAACAAACCAAAACCAAGCATTAGAACCTCGAGCTCATGAATTTCAACCTTGAAATTACAAAAAAAAACACACCATCTAAATTTTCAGCATTTTACAGATTTCATACCTTGACTTCAGACATTCATAACTCCTTCATTACTTAGCCAAAAAAAATGTACTTTATACCAAACTCTTCATTTTTGAACACTCTAAAACTCATCTGAATAAATGAAATTGAAATTCCCAACAGATTGTTTAGAAAATACCTCGAAATCCTCTTCCATAAAAATAACCTTCTGCTGTTTCCAGATTCATTTCCCTGCTGCATCCCGAAATTGACCTGAAATTTTAAACATCTTCCAGTCGATTTCTACTCACGAGTGTTTCATGAAAGTTGTAGAAATTCAATAGGCTTTCCAACCAGACCTATTAGAGCTTCTGATTCGAATTCTACTGATTAACACGACCCAAAAATCAGAGACTTCTTAGATTTGACAGCAAATTCTCTCCTCTGCCTTCCTCTTCACAAATCAGTAACTTAAGATCCTAATTTGCTCGAGCTTCCTTCACGAACTTTGTTAAAAAATAAATTAAATTTCAAGAAAATCAAACCTCAACTCTTGTCTCTTCTTATTGAGCTCGAAATGATCAAAAAACCAAAACTAGGCAGAATTGATCAAAGAATTGCCATTGAAATTGAATCACATTTCTCCTTCCTTCTTCAACCTCAAAACCAGAAACTTTCTTTTCTTCTTCTTCCTTCAGTTCACTCCCACGAAGCCCTCTGAGTTTATGTTAATAAATGTAGCAAAATGAGGGGAAAATGGGTTAAAAAAAGGTTGAAAAATGACTTAGGCAGTGGAAAATAAATTTTTGTCTTTTCCCTTTTTACTTTTTCCTTTTTGTTTTTTTCTTCATTTGTTTTCCTTTTCTTTCCTTTTCTTTTCTTTTTAAAACAAGACCATATATATCAAACATCTTAATAGACATTTCCTTTCTTCTTTTCTTTTGTTTTTTTTTTTTTTGTAAGAAAAATTTGAATAAGAGATCTCGGGTTTACACAAACCCCAACATGCAAGCAATTCTTTGTTATAGGTTTTGGTTTCAAAAACCCATTAATTTATAACCTTTATAAATTTTAATAATTAACCTATGACAAGGAACTATATTATAAAACCAATTTTGAAATTATTCAACTAATTGAATAACTATAAATACTTAAATAAAATAACATTTATTTTAAACTAAGTAATTTCATGCTCCATGCAACTTATTTTCCATATAATCTAATTATAACATTTATAATTAATTACTCATGAAAAATAAATTAATCATGCATTTAAATTATATTCATTTAAGAATTACACAAAAAAAATGCATGAACATGCTTATCCTAAGATGGGAAAAATTCTAAATGACATTCATAAAGAAATACAGCTGTAAAACCGAAATAAATTGGCTCCTAAAGTGCAAAATAATAAAATTACTCTATTTTTATTACATAAACTGGTCCAAAACTCCTTGAACCGGGTTCGAACTGTTCAAACTGGACCGAAAACCAACAAAAAACTGAACCGATCTGCAGCTTCTCAAATGGCATCACGGCGTTGCAACGCTGATGAGGGCGTTGGTAACGCTGCTTTGTCCCCATGGCGTGCTATCGTGTGGTAGCGCAGTACGCACGCTAAGGGGCGCGTTGCAACGCCTGCCGACTCTCGTGCTCCCGCGTCGATAGGAAGGGATGGCATTGCGATGTCGTTCCTCAGCGTTGCAACGCTGATGAACGGCGTTGCAATGCTGCTGGTAGCGTTGCAACGTTGTTGCTTCGGCAGAAGCTTTCTCCTTCAAACACAGCAGCTTCCAAGTTCAATTTCTCCTTCGATTCTCAACCAAAAAGCACGAAACTGGTCTCGAACGACTCTTAACTCGATTACAGACTTGATAATACACTTAATTGCCCAAAAAACAGGGGCCTTTACATATAATTTGATCAAATCAAAAGTAAACTATGGCCAAAATATTCCTAAACTAGTTTTACAGCAAACCAAATGCAAATCCCACCTAATCAATGCAATTTTGTTTCAACCAAAGTAAAACAAGCATTGCTCTGATACCATTTGATGGAGATCTGATCTCCTTGAGCAGCGGAAACGAGTTTCGAATCGTAATTGCAAGCTTATTTTGATTGAAAAGCAAAAAACAGTACATTGATATTTACATTCAAACAGTTAACAAGAGAGAACCTTTGTAGTTTAGAATAAACTAGAAAAGGGATTCAAAATACCTTTATAGTTTCACAGAACAACAACTCCTTCTCCAAGCTTTACAGCAACCCAGCAACCCAAAAAAAACTTCTCTGTTTTTTTTCAACAGGACACAACCAGTAGAGAGAACCTTCTATCCTCTGAGTGCTTAGACCATTTCCTTTGTGGGGAGGAATTGGAAGAATTTGGGAATTGAGAAAAAGAGAGAATTTCTTCTGTGTTGATGAATCAATGAACAATCGATTGAATAATCGATTGATCATCCCTGCCCTTCTCACCAGGAGAAGGACACTTTAGTGAGTAACTCCCCACTCCCGATCGAGGGGGAGTTGGGGAGTAGTGGGAACGTGTCATCAAATGACACCAGAAGAAGGACACTTTAATGACACGTTCCCTTATTAATTAATATAATAATTAATTTCATTTAATTAAATACAAACTGATTAAATCTTATTTAATCATTTTACCCCTTAATCTATAGTTTAATGCACATCAAATGCACATTAAATTTTAACCTATAGTTTTCAAATACGAATCACATTCACATTTGAATTTAATATTTGAACTCTTTCAAATATTTAATTCTCTCATACAATTTAATATGAATCATATTCACTTTAAATTTATAATATATAGTTCCAAAACTATATATTATATCGTATCTATATACATTAAATTTATTCCCTAATAAATTTGAACATTTCAAATTCAAACGATCTAAGAACCCTTTACGAGCTAAAAGGTGGACCTAATGGACCTCTGGATCGTAAGCTCCACGATACGAGATTGCTCGATTAATCTCATTAACCTCCCAATCAACATTCGTTAACTGCGGGAACACTCCACTAAAGTCCCACAGCTGCACTATTCTCACTGCAGATATATTTATGTGTCCACGGATATTGACCAATAACAGCAAGTCAATCCTTCACGAATGTTCGTAACACCAGATGGGACAAATTACCGTTTTACCCCTGGGTTATATCTTGTACCTTAAGTACCAGTGCTCCTCTAATGAACAATTTGTTTGTGGTCCTACCAACAAACAGAGTCCCTCTCGGGCCAATGAGAGGGTCGGGCCCTTTGTTCAAGTCTCGGAGACACCACTTAAGGGAACATTTCTCTACTTACCCTAGTAGGCGGGAAGGAGTAAATTCCATCTTGCTAAGTTAAGTTCCCAGCCGCTCACTCGGTCTTGTCCCCAAGAAGGTAGGCATATTGAGTTGGCGAATCTGGCCACTCTCACCCATACTAGTCAAAGGACAATCCCTTGAGAACATGAGTTTGTAACCTGCTCAGGATTGAGATGAAGTTGCCTAGGTCATCCTAGTGAAATAGAAACCTAACTAGTCAACAGAGTTACATCTATAGCTTACTATTTCGTGGTCCGGTCTTATGTAATCTCATTACATAGAATATCCCCACTCACATGTCATCTACACGAACACGTTAGGATCACAGTGTTTGTATCATATACAAAGTGGGTCACATTCATAGTTTTACCAGGGTCAGGTACCCAAAACTTATCCCCTAACTATAGACCATTTAGGTTGTATCTTGAACCGAGATCCTTTATATGTACATTACATTCAGTTAAAGATACATTTAACAGCCTCGGATGTTTAGTTTATTGGATTTAGGGTTTAAACAAAGGCAAATTCGTAGATAATGAACAATAACGTTTTATTGAAGTAATAACAATTTATTACATTAATTAGAACAAAAATACAAACTACGAGTTTGAGGGCACAAACCCAACAACCTCAAATAATCATCTATGAAGGAGATCAAATATTTGTACCCTCCTCGAGCTTTAACATTCACCGGACCACAAAGATCGGAATGTATAAACTCAAAAGCCTCTTTGGCTCTATAACCTTTTCCAGTAAAAGGTCGCTTAGTCATCTTACCTTCCAAGCAATATTCAGCAGGAGGTAAAGAATCATCTTCTAACTTTTTTAGAAGTCCATTCTTAGATAATCTCTCAATCCGGTTGAGATTTATATGACCAAGTCTAAGATGCCAAGGATAGGTATTATTATTTGGAGAAAATCTTTGCCTTTTACTTTGAGTATTCACAGTTTTAAATATCTCATGATTCAAAATTTCTTTTGTTTGATTCGGTTTAAGTACATATAAGCCGTTTTCAAATTTGGCACAACAAATATTGACACCGTTTTTTGAAATGAATGTTTCATTTATTGAAAAAGAAATACAATATCCACATTCAATTAGACAAGAGATAGATATCAAGTTCCTCTTAATCTTGGAAACTATGTACAAATTTTCTAAAAATAAAAATCTATCTCTAAAAAACAGCTTGGCATCTCCCACTGCACGACCTGAGACGACGTCTCCCGTTCGGACGCTGAGCGTCATCTCACCTTCTTCGAGCTCCTTAAAGGAACTAGTTTCCTATAAAGAAGAGCAAACGTGGTTAGTGGCCCCTAAATCAAGTATCCAGGTAAAGTCATCACTTTCCACTAAACAAGTTTCAAGAACGAGTAAATCGCATTTACCTTTCTTCTCTTTGAGCTTAGCAAGGTACTTTGGGCAGTTTCGCTTCCAGTGCTCGCCCATGTTGCAGTGGAAACATTTTTCTTTATCCGCAACTTTGGCTTTTCGCTTGGCTTTATCTGCAGCGGTAGGTGTCTTCCCTTTCCCTCCTTTCTTCTTCTTTTGGGTCTTCTTAAGCCCAGAAGATGAACCGCAAGACTTAGTCCCAGATGATGAACCTTTCTGGAACCTTCTGCAATGGGCAAACAGATTTGCCTCTCCATCAACCTGCCCCTTATTCTTCATAAGAGACTGGAAAGTCTGAAGTTCATTGAGGAGAGTATTCAGATTGTACTCTATCTTGTTCATCACCGCATTGTTGCGGAATTGCAGGAAACTCTTCGGAAGAGATTCCAGGATGAAGGACACCTGACTTTGCTCGTCGATGACCGCGTCGTTCATTTCTGCCATGTTGAAGTGGAACATCAGATCAAGAACATGTTCTCTCACTGAAGTTCCCTCCTTCATACGGGAGTTATAAACATACTTGAGGGATTCGTGTCGAAGCTATCTAGATGGTTGTCCAAACATATTTTGCAACTAACTCATGATCTCACGAGCTGAGACCATGCCCTCGTGCATTTTGGCCAGAACTTCAGAAACACTAGCCAAAATGTAGACCTTGACCTTGATCCAACGATCATACGCATCCTTAAAAATTTGAGGAGCGTTTCGAGCAGGGACCTGAGGACATTCCTCAGTCAGTACCAATCGTAAATCGTTAACAACCAGAATCGTAATCAGGTTGGACTTCCACGTAGTATAATTCTCGCCAGTTAAACGTTCGTTTTTAATTAAGTCTATTATTGAGGACGACATGCTGAAATTTCAAAATAATTCTAATTACTTATGCCTTTAACCCATTACACATCAATCAAGTTTAGAAAAATTATTAAAGAACCCTAGTGTTTAAATTAAACTTTTAATTTTGCAACGATACTTCAAAGGTTTAGAATAAAAGCCACCGTCGGGTGGTCAGTCACTTCTCCCCTGAATTGAGACTATCTCAACTAATTCTCACTACTAGAACATCTCATGTCCCAATGATTTTTAGTTACCGTTTGTTTGGTTAAGGACTCGTTAACTAGCTTAACTTATACCGCAAATGTGACCCTACCATTTTCAGATCCAATAGGTCCGAGCCAATAGGCTACTATTAAGAAAGATAACTGTTGGCAAATTACCTAAGAGACCTTATCAATTTCTGGAGTTTGCGGTGTTCTGATCCCTATAGTCAGACCCTCTGTAGGGTTTGGCTGCTCCAGGGCAACCTAACAGACGGACTATAGAAATCTCATGGTGCGACCTAATGGAGGAGACCGTAGGATACGTTGACATGCGTCTTGCTCCCATTTACTATGGATACTTCCCTCATTCACCTTCGTATTGAACCATGCAAACACTTACCGCAGGGGGACGCCCTATTGACGCCACATAGCCAAGCATGGAACTCACGGTGTGAACTCTTGAGTACGTGAGAGTAAACTTAATGCGAACATCTCGTTTTCTCCCACTGAAACTCCTAAGGTTAGGGTATAGGTTTAACTTAGCCGGATTCTGGCTAAAAGAAACTATCTAAGTCTATGTCTATTATAACTATTATAACTTGGTCTTTTAACCTTATGTCTAGGTGAATAAACATTTTAATTAGCTAGATATAACACAGGACTATGGTTAATTCAACTCAAGCTCTAGGTCAGTTCTCAGGTAGGAGGTGTTCCGTTAACCGTCAGCTTAAGTACCCCCAATTTTAGACAGAACATCACCAGTAGAGTTCCCTTATAACCAATGTCCTATTGTCCTACTATATTTTAACTATTTAAAATACTATGTAAGACTAACTTCTAAAACTATTAGAAATTAAACTTAGGTCTAAATTAATTTTAAACATTTTAAAACTAATTTTAAATTAACCCAAGCTCATATGTTTGCATGCAGTTCTGTGTTATAGGTTATGGTTTCTAAAACCTGTTTTTATAACTTTTATAAATTTTAATAATTAACCTATGACAGCGAACTATATGATAACTCCAACAAACGATTTCAAATTGGAATTTAATTAACATTCAACTCATTGAATTAAGCAAATTACTTAAATAAAATAACATTTTATTTTAAACTACGTAATTTCATGCTCCATGCTATTTATTTTTCATATAATCTAATTATAACAATTATAATTAATTGCTCATGAAAAACAAATGCATTTCTATCATATTTATATAACATTTATACCAATAAAATGTATGAACATGCTTATCCTAAGGTGGGAAAAAATCTAAATGACATTCATAAAGAAAATAGCCGTAAAACCGAAAAAATTTGGGCCCTAAAGTGCAAAAATAATAAAATTACACTAATTTTATTACATAAAATGGTCCGAAACTCATTGAACCGGGATCAGACCGCTCGAATCGCCGCTGAACCGGTCTGCTTCATCCAGATGCTGCCACGGCGTTTCAACGTTGAGGAGAGTGTTGCAACGCCGCCTCTTCTTGCGCTCGCGTAAGGCATCAGGTAGCGTTGCAACGCTGCTGCCCCCTCAATTTCCTTGTCGATAGGGGCTTCGGCGTTGCACGACGTTCCTCAGGGATGCAACGCTGATGAACGGCATTGCAATGCCACTGGGAGCGTTGCAACGCCACTGGTGCAACAACAAGCTTCAACCTTCGAAAACAGTGGCTTTCAATGGCAATTTCTCACCCGATACTCATCCGAATGACTTGAAACTTGTCACGAACGACTCATAACAACTTTACAGACTCGATTATGCACTTAATTTCTCAAAACGCAGAGGCCTTTACATTTAATTTGATCAAATCGAAATTAAAACTAAGGCCAAAATTTCCTAAACTAGTTTTACAACAAACCAAATGCAATTCCCACCTAACCAATGCAAATTTTTTTCAACCAAAACAAAACAAACCTGGCTCTGATACCAATTGAAGGGAATCTTATCCCCGTGAGCAGCGGAAACGTGATTTAAAAATCGATTAGCTTGTTTGGTTTTGGTTTACTTCAAATACCAGTACATTGGTAAAATTACAGAGAATAAGCATTAAAGCATGGATTTCAGCAAATATAGACATGTTGTATAATTTTCCTAAACTAAAAAGGAATTCAGAATTACCTTTGTAGTTCAAATTCACAACAACTCCTTGCTCCAATTGTACAACAATAACAAACCAAAAATCCTCTGTCTCTTCTTTTCCAACGAGACAACAACCACTTGGCAAACCCCCTATCCTCTGGATTCTACTTAGATCTCTCCTTGGTGGGAAGGAGCCAACAATTGGAAAGGTATGGGAATTTTAGGTTGTGAGAGAGAATAGAGAAAACACAGCAATTCGTTAATTCCCCAAAGTGATTGATCAATCAAATAAAAAACTCCTCTGCAATGAGAAGTTAAGGAAGAGGAGAGCTTCCCCCACTCCGTATCGATAGGGAGTTAATGGGGAAGTGGAGAACGTGTCCTCCTGACACGTTCCCTTCAATTTTAATTAATTATTTTTTAAATAAATTAATTAAATCAAATTTCATTAATTATTAATCAAATATCATATATTTAATTAAGATTAAATCATATTAATCAATTTCTCGTCTAACCTATAGTTTTAATGCACATCTTATGTACATTAAATTTTAACCTATAGTTTTTAAACATGAATCACATTCACATTTAAATTAATATTTGAACTCTTTCAAATATTTAATTCTCTCATCTAATTTAATATGAATCATATTCACATAAAATTTATAATATAAAGTTCCAAAACTTTATATTATTATGTATCTATATGCATTAATGTTCATTCCATAATTGAATTTGAACATTTCAAATTCAAACGATCTAAGAACCCTTTACGAGCTAGAAGGTGGATCTAATGGACCTACAGATCAGAAACTCAACCGATACGAGATTACTCGGTTAATCTCATTAACCTCCTAATCAACATTCGTTAACTACGGGAACACTCCACTAAAGTCTCGCAGCTACACTTTTCTCACTGCAGATATATTTCTGTGTCCACGAATATTGACCAATAACAACAAGTCAATCCTTCACGAAAGTTCGTAACACCAGTTGGATCAAATTACCGTTTTACCCCTGGGTTATATCTTTTACCTTAAGTACCAGTGCTCCTCTAATGAACAATTTGTTTGTGGTCCTACCAACAAACAGAAGTCTCTCTGGGGCCAATGAGAGGGTCGGACCCTTTGTTCAAGTCCTGGAGACACCACTTAAGAGAACATTTATGTACTTACCCTAATAGGCAGGAAGGAGTGAATTCCATCTTGCTAAGTTAAGTCCCTAGCTGCTCACTCGGTCTTGTCCCCAAGAAGGTAAGCATATTGAGTCGACGAATATGGTCACTCTCACCCATACTAGTCAAAGGACAATCTCTCGCAAACAGGAGTTCGTAACCTGCTCAGGATTGAGGTTGCCTAAGTCATCCAAGTGAAATAGAAACCTAACTAGTCAACGGAGTTACACCTAGTGGCTACTATTTCGTAGTTCGGTCTCATGCAATCTCATTAGATAGCATATCCCCACTCACATGTCGTCTACACGAACACGCTAGGATCAGTGTGTTTGTATCATATACAAAGTGGGCCATATCCTTAGTATTACCAGGGTAAGGTACCCAAACCTTATCCCTTTACTATAAACCCTTTAGGTTGTATCTCGAACTAAGATCCTTTATATGTACACTACATTCAGTTCAAGAGACATTTTACAACCTTGGATGTTAGTTTATTGGATTTAGGGTTAATAAAAAGGGTAATATTGTAATTAATGAACAATAACTCTTTATTACAATAATTATAACAAAATTTACAAACTACGAGTTTTAGGGCACAAACCCCAACAAACTCCCACTTGAACTAAAACTCTAGTGGGGTACATTACAATCTAAAACACCACTTGAAAATTTTCCTCAAATTTTCTTTTACTCGCATCTCTCTCATTTGAACTCCGATTTAAATGATTTAAGAGGCTTTAGAATCGTCTCTTACGACCCTACAAGATGGTACTCTTTGAAACATTTGAAAAGTTAAACCAATAATTTGAGTTCATGATCGAAATATTTAGTTTGATTAGAGTCCTAAAGCTAAACATAAATGTGTAAATCCATAAGAGTTACGAAGATCTATGAATTATAATATCACAACATTTCAATCTTATAGACTTTTTCATTTATATTTCCCAAATCTGAAACTTTGAGTAATATGGAACCTTTTTCTATATAATTGTGTTATATTTTCCAAACCTGAAAAATTGAGTTATATGGAACATTTTTTTTTTCTTTTAGCCATTAAGAAATCGCGTAATGGAAATGTGTGATAAAGGTTCTTCCCATCTTTTATCTTTTAACTATAAAAGTATAGTAAGTTGTAATGAGCTAATGACCATCTTTTCTTTATATTTTTTAAGAAGAATTTTTTGGATCTAACACTTAATAAACAGGTCTTGTTGGGATCAAGTTTTATACTAGTTTGAATGTGTTGAATCCCAACAAGTTACATGTTTGACTAATTTTCCTCTTTTGTTTGCGAGTGATTATTGAAATGACTGAAGATCAAATAAATCAAAATTTTCTAAATGAATATAGATGGAAAGAAAGCATTACATTCCCATTTAAGCATTGTAATATATAAAAATAAGCCTAATATGATCAAACTAACCAAATTTATGTGGGTATGGATAGATTTTGTCCTTTGTTTTTAAAACAGAAATTCCAATCAGTTTTGAAGTAAAAGCTGCAATATACAACAAATAAGAAAAAGAGCTATCATCATTGTCTTGTTTGGTTTCATATAAGTTTCTAATATTTGACATTGAGAGCAACAGGAATAGGATCGAGAATTCCAAATATGAAAGGTTTATTTATAGGTTACAACACATTGCAAAAACTTTTCCAATCAATTAGAGCACGTTGTTACAAAATCAAAATAGTAAAATAAGATTGAATAGAAAGAATCAATGATTCGCAGTGTTCTAAGCACGATTTTTAAGAGGGGAAAATATTTACATAATTTTACCTAGAGATGACCATAACCTCGCATCGGAGGAAAATTTGTGCTCCAAAAGAATTATTGTTTTATTATTTTCAGATTTAGACGTTCAATATTTACTATTTTGTAGTTGGGAATGAGATTGATTAGGTTTCGAGTGGATGTTTCAATAGGAATGAGTGTTGGAGGCGTTCGTTCGGAAGAACCCGAGCTCGACCAGAGTATTTTCTGCTCGTTTTCGGATAGTATTTTAGCTGTGTTGTCATGGTGGTGAGGAGTGTGAGAAAGGCTTCAATAACAGAGGGTCTCCCCATATTTTACCCACTGCACAAAGTTCTCTGTATATTCCTCCAGCACGTTAAGTTTCTGTGTGTTCGCTTGGGAAAGTTCCATTACATTCTGCTCCTTTATCTACACATTGAAACCAAGAAAAATTCTTCATTTATAAAGAGGCCACATGATAGCAATCAACCCAAAAGCTTAAGCTGATAGGTTATGGTAAATTTAATTATATCAACGCTACAAAAGCTAGTCAACATAACTGGCCTCTCAATCACTCAATGAATTATAATTTACAAGGCTAAAAAATAAAAATTGGACCCTATTATGTATGACATTTTTCAATTTTGTCAAATGAAAGTCTTGTTCATTAAAAAGTTGTATGCAACTGAAAATATGAAGTAACGTTAAAATACATGTTTATTATCTAAATGACAAACAACCGTCCAACATGAGATCCTAAATAAATCACTCATTTTGAGTTCAACACGGAATCATTCATCCAATTTTCAAGAAAAAGAAAATGAATTATTAATTTATTGTAAAAGTTGGAATAATAAATGAAGAAACCAATCCAATCCTATTGCTGATGTGTTTTATTTTGTGACGTCAAGGGCAATCTATGTGAACACCGACCATCTAATTTTTAGTTTTACATTAGAACATATTTAGCCTTTTAACAAAAGAATTTTATTGAAATAAATTGGTATATTTAGAATCTATATATTTTGCCAACTTAGAATCATAGATAGCTCAGTGCACAATACTCGTAAACAAGCTTAGAAGAACAAGTTATGATCTAAATATAAAATAGTTATAACAATGTGAATGAACGATTCATAAAATGTGAAAGGAAACCAAAAACAAAAAAGTAAATCACCTTCATGCTTGAACCATATTCACTCATGGAGGGAGTTGATTCTCCAGTGACGACATTTTCAGACGATTCTCTAGCAATTGAAGAGTTGAACGCCAAGGACCTAAAATCATTGTGGACAGAGAAGTCGAGTTCACTCATCATAATGCAGGAATAATGCAATGACCTAGTCCTAAGCCAAGAGCATAATTAAAGGAAAAAATAATTCTCAAAGTCCCCAGAGAATATGCGTATAAAAGAAAACTATAACCATAGAGTAATATGAAATCTTGACAAATTGTAAATCGAGATCTTTCGACACTGAAAACTATTTTTATGTTAGGATCATAGAGCCAAAACAATGCTGCAGGGTGATGATTCTCATAATTTCCGATAATATAACCCTTGAACATAGGTTATTTGAAGTAATTCTTGTCTATATGCCCATAAATCTTAGCAAATTGATGTGAGAATAGGCTAAATCAGTCAACCTGTTATGATCTTAGTATTCTGGAATAAGCCTTGAGTTGAAATTCATTGATTTTTTGTGATTGTGCAGAAACAGTGGGCAATTATGAAAAGCAATTGCAATTGCAATTTTCAAAGGCAGCAAAATTCTGAGAAATCGGGAGATTCGGTTTTGAAGACATTATGAAGATTTTCTCCCAGAAACACCGCTTTGAAGGCTCCAATCATCCTATAGACATATTTCGGTATAAACCCTAGCTTTTGGAGGCTATAAATAGAAGAGGAAACACACCAACGAGAGAGATCCATTCACCGCTTTAAAATTCAGCTTTAAAGTTGAGTTTTATTCTTTTGTTGAACAGTTTGTAATTCTTTCTTTAAGTTTCATATGAAGTTCTCTTTTCAAGTGTTGTTATTTTCTTTTTTTTAACCTGAGTAAAACCTATATTTGGGATTCGAAGGTGTGAATCTAGAGAATGGAAGCAAGACCTAATATGTAGAAAGTAACTTTGCTCAATACCATAACGTTGTTTGCTTTTATTGATTTAAATTCTCATTGTGAGTCTAGTTTGATCACCTAGGTTAACATACTAAAATTAAGTCTAATACTGAAAGGGTTATATCAGTTTGGGTTGTCATAAAACAATATAGATGTTGGTTTATGAGTTTGGCGCTTTCCTTATGCGTATTTTACTTCCTTTTATACTTAAGAATCTTCACCTATTAAAGATAGGTTTGTAACTTTAAAAACATTGTGAGAGAAATAAACATATTCTATTCAATTATTGGTTTTTAGCATGGTATTGGAGAGAACAAAAAAAACCCAATTTTTTCCTCACCCTAACCCTAGCCCTAATCACCCTCTTCCGTTGCCGCTGTCGCCGCCATCATTTAACTTAGACTTCACCCCTAACTGTCGAAGTCGTTCACCTACAGAAACTCCAGCATTTGCGAATCATTAGTGTTGCGACTGCTTCCGTTTGAAAACCGTAGAATCGCGACTCGCTTTGGTCCATTGACCGAGCACTCTGACCGCTTCTCTCTCTCCTTCCGACGACCTTCATCCTTGCCGTTCAACGTCTCAGGCCATTGGCTTCCGACGACCTTCATCCGACAGATCTGCTGTATTTTTTAGGTTTTTTATTCCATTTTTTGAGTTTTTTAAGGCCTGGTTTGGGTATCGTTGTTGGGTTTCATTGGGTGGTGTTTGATAGGATTTATCTCCCTTTGAATTAGCAAGATGTTTGAAGACAAGCCATTGGTAGCTAAGGTCTCTGACACACGCAACCATCACAATGTCCAAATTACCACCATGGGAATAATTTCCTTCTTTGATCAGAAAGTGTTTGGATGTATATTCGTGGACAAAGAAAAATTGGCTATATTACTGGAAAAAAAAAGTACCCAACCAAGATGATCCATTGTTTGCTACTTGGGATGCTAAGAATTTCATGGTTATGACGGTGTTGGTCAACTCTATGGATGAGGGAATAACCCGCAACTATATGTGTTACTCAGCTGCAAAGGATTTATGGGATAGTGTAAATGAGATGTATTCTGACTTGGGCAACCAATCACAAGTGTTTGAGCTGAAACTCAAACTGAGAAAAATTTGCCAAGGAGATAACACGGTTACATAATACATTCACTCACTGAAAACAATCTGGCAAGACCTAGATTTCTCTCGCACTTATGAATGGGAGTCAACTAAAGATCAAACTCACCACAAGAAAGTTGTTGAGGATGGTCGTACTTATGAAATTCTGGTCGCCCTCAACGACGAGTTTGATGAGGTTAGAAGTAGAATACTCAGTAAGAACCCTCTCCCATCTATTAATAAAATTTTCTCCGAAGTTCGCAAGGAAGAAAGTCGTCGCAATGTTATGCTTGGGAAGAAATTTGTTGACACTGTTGAAACCTCTACAATGGTGGTTGAGGCTAGAGATGTCCACGGGCAGGGTAGGGTCGGGGAATGGCTTCTCCATCCCCATCCCCGCCCCATTACATTCACCATTTAATTCTGCAGGGAACGGGGCGAGGATTACCAAGGAATAATTCGCCGTTTGTCATTTTTATTTTTCTAAATTTTATTAAATAATTTTTCTTTTTTTTTTAAGAAAAATTCTATTTAAATGGTTAATTCTTAATAATAGATTTCTATTTAAGAGACATTATTTCAATTTTCTTATTTTCTTACAAGAATAAAATGATATTTAATAAAAACTTAGAATTATAGTTTATTATATATATACAAATATATATATATTTTGAAAAAGAAAGAATAAATCAGGACGGGGACGGGGACGGAGAACGAGGTGGGGATGGGGAACCCATTTAGCTAACAGGAAAAAATCACTCCCCACTCCCTTCCCCATTTCCTGCCTAACGGGGCGGGTCCCCAAGGCCTTGCAGGGAAAATGAACATCCTTAGTTGAGGCAACTACAAATAAGGCTTCTACTCAATCAATCAAACCTTGAGTATGGTGTGATTACTTGTTTTGTTCGAGATGTTCGTCCTAATCTGACAAAATTAGACCCCAAATCTTGAAGTGTATCTTCTTAGGCTATTCTCGTGTTAAAAAAGGATATAGATATTTTTGTCCGAGTATGAATAGGTATCTTGTATCTCGAGATGTTACTTTCTTTGAGAACAAATCTTTTGGTTCATCTTTGCCTAGTACGAGTCAGGGGGAGGATGATGATCTTTTTATCTACACACTTGTGTCACCTACACCTTCTCTCGATCCATCTCCTATGACATTTTTTCCTACTCGTCCACCTATTACTCAAGTCTACTCTAGACGGCAACAACCTCCGAGTGAATGTCTTGTACCAGAAGATTCTTCATCATCAGATCCAGGACCAAGTGATGAGCTTCCTATTGCACTTCGTAAAGATAAACGTTCTTGTACATTTCCTATTTCCTCTTTTGTCACTTACGACCACTTGTCATCTTCTACCTATTCTTTTATTGCATCTCTTGAATCTATCTCGATCCCTAAAACTGTTCATGAAGCCTTGTCTCATCCTGGTTGGTGCAATGCAACAATAGAAGAGATGAATGCTTTAGATGATAATGGTACCTGAGATTTAGTATCTCGTCCTCTAAGAAATAAAGCTATTGGATGTAAATGGGGTTTTGCAGTTAAGGTCAATCTGATGGCTCGGTTGCTCGATTAAAAGCTCGCCTTGTTGCTAAGGCTACGCTCAGACCTATGGAGTTGATTACTTTGATACATTTTCTCCTATTGCTACATTAACTTCTGTCAGGTTATTCATTTCTATGGTTGCTTCTCAATGTTGGCCTTTGCATCAGCTTGACATTAAAAATGCATTTCTCCATGGTGATCTTCACGAGGAAGTTTATATGGAGCAACCACCAGGGTTTGTTGCTCAGGGGGAAAGTGATAAAGTGTGTCACCTTCGCAAATCTTTGTATGGTTTGAAACAAAGTCCACGAGCATGGTTTGGAAAATTTAGCCACTTGAGCAGTTTGGAATGAAGAAAAGCATGTCGGATCACTCTGTCTTCTACCGACGAACTAAAAGCGGCATCATTCTGCTTCTTCTATTTGTTGATGATATTGTTATCACTGGAAATGACACATCGGGCATTTTATCTCTCAAAATTTTTCTCCAAAGTCAGTTTCACACTAAAGACTTGGAACATTAAAGTACTTCTTGGGTATTGAAGTAATTAGAAGTAAGAAAGGTATTTTTATGTCACAAAGAAAATATGTGTTTGATTTGCTATCTGAGACAGGAAAATTGGGAGCCAAGTCATGTAGTACTCCAATGATGCCTAATCTGCAACTTACAAAAGATGGAGAACCGTTTAGAGATCCGAAGAGATATAGAAGATTGGTTGGAAAGTTAAATTATCTTATAGTGACATGACCAAACATAGCTTATTCAGTAAACATTGTGAGTCAGTTTATGTCTTCACCTACCGTGGATCATTGGGTTGCAGTACAACAAATTCTATGTTATCTGAAAGTAACACTTAGGCGTGGGATCATATATAAAGATCATGGTCATATGAAGATTGAGTGTTTTTCAGACGCTGATTGGGCAGGATCAAGAGAAGATAGAAGATCGACTACTGGTTGTTGTGTTTTTGTTGGAGGCAATTTGATCTCATGGAAAAGTAAGAAACAAAATGTAGTTTCTAGATCGAGTGTTGAATCAGAATACAGAGCTATGGCACAATCCAGTATGTGAAATAATGTGGGCACATCAACTGTTGACTGAATTAGGCTTCAATATTACAGTTATGACCAAGTTGTGGTGGACAACCAAGCTGCTCTTCATATTGCATCCAATCGATTTTTCATGAGCGAACCAAACATATTGAACTTGATTGTCATTTTATTCGTGAGAAAATACAACAAACTTTGGTGTCTACTGGGTATGTGAAGACTGGAGAACAACTAGGAGATATTTTCACGAAAGCTTTACATGGAGTTCGAATAGATTATCTTTGTAACAAGTTGGGCATGATTAACATATATGTTCCAACTTGAAGGGGGAGTGTTATAGTATATATGTATATTTAAAAGCTTATTAACCTTTTGTCGTTTATTGTCATTTTACATTTATTAGTTTAGGGCTTCATGTATTCCTATATATATTTGACTCTATTGTATAGAATGAATAGAATACTCTCATTTTTTATCTCACAATAACATTTTCATTCCTTTCGAAGGCTATTCTTGTTAGGATATTAGTTTGAATTAGCATGCTTTTATTGTTGCTTTGTAATCCTTTTACTTCTTTTTGTTTATCTCCTCTATGGAGTTTGTATTTTGAGCATTCGCCTCTTTTCATTACTTCAATGAAGTCTTTGTTTCCTTGTCAAAAAAAAATTACTTTGTTATTATTATTGACTCGATTTGCTATGTTGTGAAAAGGAAGATTATTTCTGTCCTGTTTGAATACCTCTTTGTGGGAGAGGATTTAATTCTCTCACTATCTTGTTTGTTATCTCCTATGGTTGGATATTCCATCCATGAAACATTCCACATTGTGGTATGATTACCTCTCAAATGGCTCCTCCTCACATGAATTCCCAGAGGATGAAAGCCAGTCCAGATCAACAAAGTTTGAGCAACTCGTACCGTCCCTTTCTGAAAAGAAAATATGGTCACCTTCAAGACCTCTTTCTCTTTGAATGGCCCCAAAAATTCGCCTCTGAGGCATCGAGGGAGTATACCTACATTAAGACATTTAAAAAACACTATTCAGTTATCATTATAAACAACACTGCCTGAAAGATAATAAGTTAATATAGTATAGAGAACAATTGAATTGGGGGGTGAAACTGTCGGGTTTTGGGATGAGAATAAAAATTTTCTTATGTCTTATTACATTCCCATAACAAAATACAACATTTATCTGTATAGAGAACAATTGGATTGGGGGTGAAACTGTCAGGCTTTGGGATGAAAATAAAAAGTTTCTGAGGTCTTATTACATTCCCATAACAAAATACAACATTTATCTTTATTTTCAAGAATTTGTATCAAATTTCTGTGGAAAATTCTATCAAAACAAACACAGCTATTCTTCATTTTCAAGCATCAAAATGTTTGGTATGTGAGTTTTTTTTATCCTATCCTACCATTTGTTAGCCCCATGGGCTGAGAAAGTAAAATCAGAAATGGCAGAATTCCACCTCACAGGCGACACATTAATTTTACAAATTTCAAACTCATAGGAGGCTTCGTCTATAGACTCCAAATACAAACTAAACAGAAAAAATGCATGCCCCCAACCATATAAAATCCCAGATACAACTACCACCTAGAGTTGCATATCATAATCATGAAGAACAAATGCAAATGAGTACTCAGCACCATTGTGGTTTTCCTTCTTTTCTGGTTTAATGAAGATGCATCTAACCTTCTGGTAAGAATGAACTGTTACATAAACCATGAGAGAAAGGAGCCTATGAATTTCGTGATGATAGAGATGGTGGTAACAAACCTTGACAATGCTATATCACTTCCAGAAGAGGATGTTTCTGGAGACGATTCCAAAAGAACCTTGCTACCTCCTTGTGATTGTCTGGACCATACTGAGTTCGAATATTTTTCTAGCTTTCTATTTGTAGATGACATTGGTGAGCAATTTCCGTGAAGAATATTTCCATCTGACAAGGATCTTTTGAATGCTGACCTAAACATTAGAAGCACATAACTCAGTCAAACAAGAATAAACATAATATATACGAGGAACCAATGAAGACATCATGAAGAAAGCATATTGTGTCCATAGTAAACTAGTGCACTTTCACTTATGATTTATACATGTCCTTTTCAAAAACAAAATTACATGTATCAAACTTTCCTGTCATCTTAAGGGCGAGATATTCTCCTGCGCTATGACTGAGCTGACAAAACTCAAAAGGACTCCAATAGAAGGGAGAATAGTAACAAAAATATCTAAATGATAGAAATAAACTAAATCAAGATATTCTTCTCATTTTTGGCCTTCCCTTCAAAATTTATAAAATTTCTCTCAAGTCAACTCAGCTAAAAGGAAGCAAGGAATATATTAAACCACAAAGCCTTCTATTTGATTCCGAACTAAACACGGCTGTTAATTGGACTGTAAGATCCTGGATGTTGAGAGGATTCCAGCTCAAGCTGAAAATTGAGATATTCCACGATTTCTTCTTCCTAGAGAACTCACAGTTGAAGGAAATTGTAGGTAAAATAGTACACCAACTAGCAGGTACACCAGTAGTTAGGATTTTCTTCTACAATCTACTAAAAGCATTAATTTTCTATCAGATAGGTACAAATGAATGAAATTTCACTTTCTTTGGTACCTAGAACTTCCAAAGGCTGAATAACTTAATAGGTTGAGTACCGGGCTTGGCTATCCGATGATCAAACATGGATGTACAAGTGAAAATACATGATTGTTCCATCTTATGTGTGATTGGAAACAAAATTATCAGAAAATCAGAAAATGAAGCACAACAATCAATTTCTCTTAAGTGTCTCTATCATCAAAACTTTCTTCAGGAATACAAAAATTATACAAAATTTCCTCTATGTTCCAGACTTCCTGATATTTTGGGGTGGCCATCAATTGAGTAGGGAAAACTCCAACCTTGAGTGTTAATAATTTATTAATAAGATTTAATTTACTATAACCTATCAACTTAACCTTTTTGATCTATTGCCAATTTCATTTATTGGGTCTAGGGGCATGTTTTTTGGGTCAAGTGGTCATTTAACAAGGAATCAGAGTCAAAGATCTTGAGCTTAAATCCTTTCCGTTTATTTCGTCACTTTTATATGGTTGGACCTCGTACTAGTATCTAAGTCTACGAATGAAGCTAAGTATTAAAAATATATGAAAATAATTAAATTTATCCTAACCTATTTACTTAAATAATTGGGTCAATCACAGCATAGAAGGAACCAGAAAACTACAAAACAAGAAAATAATCCACCCATTAATAGAGTCGAGCAGCACGTAGCACTTTTCAACAAAAATAACTGAAAAATAATAATAAATAATAAATAATAAAAAAGGAGGAGACCCCACACTATCTTATAGAGTCAAATGAAAATTGAATATACATTAGGCAATTTCTGGATAGAAGATTTACCTTCCATCATCTTCTGCATGGATTCGCCCATTCCTCCCCACGTTACAATGCTGATCTGAATCTAGTTCCCAGAGTGCAGGCTTGTCCTTTCGTGGTTGAAAATATCCCAGAAATCTGACAATTATTTCATAATTGTTCAAAAATTACATGATATCCATGATTTTATGAATCTCTCTCTTTGTTGTCAGTATAAAAGTCTAAGTTTGAGTTACAAGGGATGAGTAAGCTGTTGGAATTTCTATTCTTTTAGAAATGTTTACTCCTAAATATTAATTGTAAAATATTTTGTCTTTATTGTATTCATTTATTTCCATATTTGTAAAAGGTTTTTCTCATATATAAGAGGATCTAAGTTGCACATATTTGATATGAAAGAGAGATTCATACCCTCAAAATTAAGATGGTATCAGAGCAGACAAGAAAAATCCTAATTTTTTTTCTAACCCTAACCCTAGCCACCACTGCCACCGCCGCTACTTCAACCCTAGCCGTCACCACCATCGGAACCCTAGCAGCCGTATTAAACGACGCACATTACTTCCAGCATTGCTGCCAGTGACTCCTAGAGTGAGTTTGCTTTGCACATTGGTGATTTGCGTTCGTGAGTGTGATTGTTTCTGAAGGCCAACGATCGTGGATTTCATTGATGTTGGTTGCCAATGTTCTCGTATCTCACTTGCCCATAAATTGATTCACACATCATTGTTCAATTGTGTTTTATCAATCTGTGAGTTCCTTCGAGTAACACAAGAAGGGAGAGAGAAAAAACTGCAGTCGCATAGTAAACACGAAGAAGAAGAAACACAGCCTGTGACTCTTTGTTGTCGTCATCTGCGTGGGTCCCTTTGCATGCCGCACAGTAAACATGAAGAAGAAAGAAACGCAGCCTGTGACTCTTTGTTGCCGTCGTCTGCATTGGTCCCTTCTTGTGCCATTGCCCATTTGTTTGGAGGTTCGTTGCATCGTGCCTCTGGGAGTACACATCCATGGGTTTCTTTTTATTTGGTTGTGGGCTTCTCAGTTGGGCCTTAGCAAGTGAGCAGTAAAAGCTTAAGCGGGGTGCTTTATTGCTGGCCAATTTCCACCAGCGTGGACAGTAGGTAAAATTTGGCTTGTCTAAAATTTCTTAAATTTGTGAGCTATTTATTGGAATGCCTAGAAATTCAATGGCAGTGAGTACGGGCAATCTCAATGTCAAGTTTGATAACTCGCAACCATTCTGTGCAAAGCAAATTAATCAACTTTCGAAACTGCTACCGACCACTTTTTCTTCTAATAAGCCATGTATATCATTGGCACAAACAAGTACTTGTCCTAAAGCATTCTCATGTGATAACCTATCTCCATGGATCATTGATTCTGGAGCTTCTAATCATATGACTAGTTCCTCTCATTTTCTTTAACTCATACTCTCCTTCGTATTCTAACGAAAAGATTCGAATTGCAGACGACAGTTTTTCTTCTGTTGCAGGAAAAGGAACAATTAAATTGACTGAAAATGTCACTTTAAAGTCTATCCTCCATGTTCCAAAATTAGCCTGTAACTTTTTATCTGTCAGGAAACTTTCTAGAGATTCTAATTTTCGTGTTATATTCTTTGAATCACATTGTATTTTTCAGGATCAGGAATCGGAGAAGATGATTGGGAGTGCTAGGATGCTTGATGGCTATTACTTCGATGAAGGTTCTTTTAGCAATAAAATAACTCAGGGTCTCAGTAGTATTAGTTCTCTCTCTGGTAAAGAACAAATTATGATTTGGCATCTTAGACTAGGACATCCTAGTTTTTCTTATTTTAAGTATTTATTTCCAAATTTATTTAAGAGAATTAATTGTTCCTCTTTTAGTTGTGAAAGTTACATTTTAGCAAAAAATCATCGTTCCACTTATTTCTCAAAACCTTACAAAGCTTCCAAACCTTTTTATTTATTTCACAGTGATGTTTGGGGTGCTTCTAAGATTAGGACTCATAGTGGAAAAAGATGATTTGTTACTTTTATTGATGACCATACTCACTTATCTTGAGTTTATTTATTGGAAAAGAAATCTGAGGTGAAAGGCATTTTTATAAATTTTTACAATATGATTGAGACTCAATTTCAAACCAAAATTGGCATTTTGCACTCGGATAATGGAACCGAGTATTTTAACGAATCTTTTGGTGAATTTTTTAAAGATAAAGGTATTGTTCATCAGTCTACTTGCCGGGATACTACTCAACAAAATGGGATTGCTGAAAGGAAAAATAGGCATTTACTAGAAGTAGCTCGTGCTATAATGTTTTCCATGCATGTTCCGAAATATTTATGGGGTGAAAGAATTCTCACAGCAGCTTACCTAATAATAGAATGCCTAGTAAGATTCTGATCTTTAAAACTCTCATTGATTGCTTTAAAACTGTTTTTCCTACATCTCGCATATATTCTAATTTACCTCTCAAAGTTTTTGGGTGTACTACTTATGTTCACATACCTAGTCACTTTCGATCAAAACTTGATGAAAGAGCTATTAAATGTATGTACCTGGAGCGACTCATTTTGAATTTGTCTATAGAATTTTGAGGTATCTAAAAGAGACTCCTGGAAAAGGAATTTTATTCAAAAGGCATAATCACTCCCAAGAACAAAAAATAAACAGATTCCAATTTAAGCTAATGTCAGAGATAGGATAGCCAGTAAAGACTTTGGAGAGTGCACACCAAGAAAGCCTTCAAATGAATAAACTCAAATCGCGCCACCAAATCCACAAACTTGTCCTCAAATGTTCTTTGGTTTCTCTCAAACTATATCTCAGACGAAATTGCCTTAACCCCATTTCTCCATAACAACCTGAACAACATTATCCGCAGTGCCATTAGATAAGATCCCGCTAATATTAAAAGAAAGGAAGAGCTTTGACCAACACCGCTTTGCAAAATCACACTGAGAGAAAATATGATAGCTTGAAAAGTCAGGGTGTTGTGCTTTTGATTCTAAGGATGAGTCGGATGTAAGTCTTAGTAGTGAGAAAGTGGTTGGGGTGGAGTGTTCGGGTGGTTCAAAGTCTGCACGGGTCAATGGTTCTCATGGGCTTAGCTTGTCGGCATTATTCAGAGAGGAGGAAGTCTTGAATGTCCAGTCTTTGGTGGTTATCCCTGATCAATTTTTTGATTTAGTTTCTGCCAGTGGCCTCATCATTTGGGAAGTCCAAGCTGATTGTTCTTTGTTCAAGCAATATTAGAAGTTGGGTGTTTCTGTTCCAAATGAAGATTTTGTCTTGGAATACGAGGGATTTGGGGGATGTATCTAAAAGATTCAGCCTAAAATTTTTTTTCAGTCTTTAAATCCGGATGTTGTCCTAATTCAGGAAACTAAAAGGGAGGATGGCTTCTCAAGAAAATTTATTAAATCTGGAGCTCTAATAACATTGAACGAACCCATGTGAAATCTTTTGGAAAGTCAGGGGGCATGCTGATTATGTGGGATGCTAGTAAAGTAAGGGTGGTAGAAGTTCTTAAAAGGGGCTATACATTATCGATTAAGGTCTCCTTTCTTAATGATAAATTGTGCTGGATTTCCAATGTATATGGGCCTAATAGTTATTTTGAAAGAAAGCATTTGTGGAATGAATTGAGTTCTCTTTTTGCATATTGTGCAGAGCCATGGTCTGTGGGAGGAGACTTTAATATCACTTGTTGGGTATACGAGGGTGCCCATGGGTTGACAGTCTAGGGGGATGAGCAATTCAATAAGTTTATAGATGATTTGGGTTTGATGGAAATTCCTTTGTCTAATGACAGGTTTACTTGGTCAAAATTAGAAGATGATAGTTTAGATTAGACTAAAGCTTTAGATTAGAGGCATGGCATCCGTTTTTTTTTTTTTTTTAATCTCTAATTGATAGATTTTTCATGGAGTGGGATGCTTTATTTGATTCTCTTCCCGAGGGGAAAGAAACCCAAGGATTTTCTCAGATCACTTTCCTTTAGTGTTGGAAGCAGGGAGTTTTAGCGGCGGGGGCCTTCCTTAATTCGTGGTTGGATTCGAAAGATTGTGTGGCTTTGATTAAAGACTCTTTGGGGAAGGACCTATCTTTCGGTTCGGTTGGTTTTGTCATCAATTCTAAACTCGGAAATTTGAAAGCTATCCTGAAGAATTGGTTTGTTGCATTTGAAGCAGATAGGCAACAGAAGCAATCTTCTTTGATTTCGAAAGGAGTCTTCTCCGATACCATGTTAATGTTAAAGGTTTATGGCAATTAGTCAGTCTTATTCCATTCACTCAAGAGATATATATACAAGTATACAAGGTTGACCTAAGTAGGAGAAAGTAAAAAGACAATAAGGACAACATAATTAATATATTTACGAAATACAATTATACTAATATAAGAATTCTAACACTGGGCAAGATTATTATATATGCTCCAGCTTGAGGGGGTGTGTTAGAGTGTATATATGTGTGTGGATTTAGGAGTTTATTAGTCTTTCATCTTTTATTGTAATTTACTATTATTAGTTTAGGGCTTCCATGTGTATGCCTACATATATTTGGCTCTAATGTATAGAATTAAATGAGGACTCTCTCATATTTGGTCTCACAATATCAACATCCAATGTCATTCCTTCTTTTTGTTAGGGATGCATGGGTGCATTTTGTGCCCAGGAACATCGGAGGATCTTGACCATATCCTTTGAAGTTGTTAGTTCACTCGGTCAATTTGGATCCACTATTTGGAGTCGTTTGGTATCCCTTTGCATGTAATTGTGATTTCTGTTCTATGATGGAGGAGGTTCTTTTGTATCCCTTTTTCGAGATAAGAGGAGTGTCCTTTGGTAGGCTAAGTTCTAAGCTATTTTGCAGGGCATTTGACTAGAGAGAAAAAATAGAATTTTCAAATGAGTTTAAATATTTAGAGAAGTGGTTTTGGATATTGATAGGTTTAATGCCTCCTTGTGGACTTCTGTCGATAGGGTTTTTTGTAATCGTGTCAGTTAGGTCTTTTCCTATTGGATTGGAGGCCTTTTCCGTTGGGGCTCCTTTTGTTGGCCTATTTTTTTGTGTGCCCTGGTACATTCTTCAAGTGCCACAGAATGCCTCCTTGACTCCCTTAACAGGAGTAGCCAGCGAAGCAGAAGAGAGCCTCTGAACAGGTAAGACTACCGCACCACCAACCAAGCAAGCCCCAGTCCCACAACCCTCAACTAAAGCCCCACCTGACAAAACGGTTGCATCTCCATCCAAGCCACGGACCAAATTAACCTCCCCTGACTCAACCAACGGATCAACCCTCCCCATGACGGCCTTCACTGAACCTCCCACCAAATCCCCAGAGGACACCCCAACCACTGGATTCAAACAAACCTGTGAGGAAAAGAAATCAACAGGGGAAGAGTACAGATTAAAACCAATCTCATCAACCATAACCGCAGAGATACGAGCCAGGTCCAGTGGATTTGAAACATCCTTTAATACCAAGGAACCCGATAACAAAGGAGGAGGATCCACACATTCCACATCACCAAACTTCAACGAAAACTCACCCAGAAGTGGATCAACCACAACTATTGAAGCCGATAGGAAGCCACACAAATTCTGAGCCACCTTGATTTTAGCCCCTGACAGATCGAGAAGATTCATGGTCTCCAAAGAAATATCAACCAAACCCCCAAGTTGCAGACCAATTGCTTCAAAAACCTCCCTTTTCCGGAGCTTCAAAGGCAAATTCCTTACTGTTAACCAACCACCATACCCTCCAATTACATCCGGTAAACCATGTAGGCGATCCGACCAACTCTCGATTTTCAAATGGAGATTACTAATCACTTGCCATTTCCCAATACCAGAAACAGAAAAGTCACTCGCAATACCATCAATCAAAAGAATGGCTTTGTCAGCCATGAACAGATTGATTTAAAAAAACACTCGAAAATGAGCCTCCAACCCTTTCTTGACAGTCGACCAAGGAATATGGGCAAACAGACGAGTCACTACAAGGAGTTGTGAGAAGTCCACCTCAACAACATCTTCAGACTTTCAGACTCACCGCCTTAATACCGGAGTTGAGACATTACCCTGCTGTGAGCAACCCCTTGCAACCACCAAACCATCACCGCCACGACCTTCAACCGGAAGTCGCACCCCTTCAGAACTACTAATTTCGTCCCCAACTAACTCCGAAGAAGAAATACCCACACCACAGGTTTCTGACGCCCCTGAACCCTCTAAAAAAGTGATGAAATCACCAAGCATATCCCTAAAGACTTTCCAACCATTCAAAAACCTCCCCAGCGGAACGCGAAAAGATTTCTTACCTCCCGAAGAGGGCCACACAACACCAACCGCATCCCAATCTGTGTGCGAACGCACCTTGAATAATCCCAAAGTTGCTGCATCATCTCTGAATTTCCTTCAAACAAAGTAAGATGAAGACTTTGAAACAATCGCCGAGAAGGACTTCAAAAACCATCGGACATGAGCCAAGGACAACGATACCACCGAACCTCTACTGCCATCTTGAAGAAAGACGAACGAAAAATCCCTCCAAATCCTAAACAGACTGTTGCCGATGCTACAGGAGTGAAAAACCATTGGAGTGCTCGGGAGACAAAGCGACATTAGCAAAAATTTGACGGGAACACTCTACAAAGAAATGGGGGAGCTTGAGACAGTGTCGCGGACACGATCTAGCGTAGTTAGACCAAGCCGGAGAAGCGCCAGAGAGAGTAACCCAGGACAATGGAGACAAGAAGAGCGAACAGAATCGACCGGAAGCCAAAATTACAATGGGATGAAGAACCGATGAAGAGAAGAGGGACACGCGCGGCGAACGGAATCGCTGAACGACAGCCTCGATGAAAGCGGACAGAACGACGGTGACTGGAGTCGGGGACGAGAGTCGAAGGTTCGCCGGCGGTGAAGGAGAGGGAGAGGGCGAAAGAGAGACGGCAAGAGGGCGAAGGAAAGGCGACAAGAAAATCCACCGAAAGACGAAAGGGATCAGGCAAAGGAGGAGACCAGTAAGGGTTGTGTGGTTGATGGCTGACTTCAGTGGTGGTTGAAGAAGGCATGGGAATGGGTGAGAAAGTGAATGAGGATGAGGTGGTTGGCAATAAAGGAGTTGTTGTGATGGTGGGGAACCAGGAAGTGATGGGAAATTCCTTTGTCTCATTGTTGTCTCTGTTTTTGAATAACTCTGCAAAAGGAAATTCGGTTTCATTAAATGCAACATGTCCAGAGATATAGGTTCTACCTGTCGAATTCATGCATTTGTAGCCCTTGTGAAGATCACTATATCCCATGAATATGCACTTCTCACTGTGGAAGCCGAATTTGTGATGTTGATAGGGTCTTAGAAAAGGGAAGCATGTTGATCCACAGCTCCTTAATTCACTGTAATCTGGTTGTTCACCTTTGAGAAAGAAATAAGGAAATTTTCCTTCAACCACCGGGGTAGGCATTCTGTTTATTAAGTGGACAGCAGTGTGGAAAGCCTCCCACCAATAATGTAGAGGTAGTTTTGCTTGAGCAAGCAATGCTAGACCCGTTTCAACAATGTGTCTGTGTTTTCTCTCCATTCTCCCATTTTGTGCTGAAGTGTAAGGGCAAGTAAGTTGTATTTCAATCCCATGTTCCTTCCCATAAGTAATGAAAGGTTTGAATTCACCTCCATTGTCACACCATATTGTTTTAATGGTGCTGTCATATTGTTTTTCTGCTTGCATTTTGAATTGTTGAAAGGTAGACAAGGCTTCTCCTTTATTTCTTAATAGATAAATCCATGTGTACCTCGTATAGTCATCTAGAAAAGAAATGTAGTGGTTAAATCCGAGAGTGGATTTAATAGGTGACAACCCCCATAGATCGGTGTGAATAAGGTCTAAGGCTTTCAAGGCTCTAGAATTGGATGTGTTGAATGGAAGTCTATGAGATTTTCCCGAATTTGCAAGCCTCACAAAAAGATACACTTTCATTACTTTTGATAGGAGAATTACAAATATTCAGGACTTGACTCAAAATGTTAAAAGATGGATGGCCCAATCTTTGGTGCCAAGTATCCATTGTACAAGAAACTAACACAAAATTCCTAGAGATCGCCAAGTCCTTCAATCTTGAAGCAGTTTGAGTTTTCACTTCAGGGGTTCTTTTGGTGAAATGACTCAATTGTTCTCCCTTATTTTGTTTTGACTTTGAAGAGGCCTTGTTTCCTTCCATCACCTTGTAGAGAGAATTTTCAAGCTTCCCTACCAAGCATGTCACCTTGGAGCTCTTTTCCTTTACAAAACAGAATAGGTTGTCAAACTAAACTATTACTTTCTTTTCCTGAGTTAATTTCGATATGCTAATCAAGTTCTTACTCATCTTAGGAGCAAATAATGCATCTTTAAGTAGAAGATGTCCATGTAATCCTGTTAACAAGCATCCCCCAAACCCAATATAGAAACTTTAGATCCATCACCTACTAAAATGTTCTTAAGGTTAGTGGATTTACCTTTCATTGAGAGCTTTCCAAATTCAGAGGTTACGTGGTTGCTTGCCCCACTATCCAAATACCATGTTGGATCTTCAAGAGTCTCGGGGAAAGCCATCAAAGCTGACGGGTTGTTTTGAGCTGGATTGGTTAGTGATGAGGCACTTGCAACATTGTTGGAAGGTGTTTAGTCAGGTTTGTCATACCTGTGATAGCAAATATTTGTTGTGTGCCCCATTTTGCCACATATTTGGCAGGTTGGTCTGTTGTTTGGTGGATATGGTGATTAGCGATTCCTACCTCTCGACCTTCCTCCTCTGTTGAAGTGATTTCCACGACTTGGGTGATGTGAGTTGGAGTTAACTTGGTGGTTGAACTTGGTTTGTTCACTGCTTGCTAGGTTCATAGCAACATGATTTACCGTCATGGTTCCTTTGATGGATTGGAGGTGTTCTAATCTTTGTTCAAAAGAAAGCAGCTCGTTTGAACTCCAAACCATGACTTGTCAGATGTGTGAAGGAAGCACACTATAGGTGTATATTCCTCATCAAGACCCGCTATTACATGGGAGATAAACTCCTCATGTCCATGGGAAAACCAGCAACCTGCAGATTATCAAAATATTTCTTCATAGTCTCAAGATACTCATACATCTTCATTGTACCTTTCCTTGTCTGTTGTAGTCTTTTTGGGAGCGGGATCGAATGCCATAGTACTCCTGAACTGTATCCCACAGTCCTTTAGCTTCATCGTGGCCCATGACTTGCGCTGCTACTTTGAGAGACATGGAGTTGTAGAGCCACCCGACCAATAAGTGGTCAGCGGCATGCCAGATGTCGTATTCAGGGTTGGGCATTTTCAGGCCAGTTGGTTCTTCCTCAGATGGTGGCAGCTCGATTGTCATCTCGGGTGGAGGAGTTTTTCCGGTCAGATGGCCCTCTAGTTTATAGCTTCTCAGGACAGGGATTACTACATTTTGCCAGAGTAAAAAGTTGTTGTGATCAAGTTTGATAGAGGTTGATTGGTTCAAGAGGTTGGCGAAAGATGGGTTTCCACGGGAATGTCCTTCGGGCGCACGAGATAGGTATTTCTTTTGGGAGTTTTTTCTGGGTTGGGGTTGCGACTGGTTGCGCTTGCAGCAGTGGGTTGGCCGGTGCGAGAAGACTCACCGGTAGGGGTGTTCGTCGGCGATTCTGCCATGGTTTGCGATAGGCACTGATACCAGATTGGCTGAAGATGTTTTTGTATATATTATTCATTCGAGAGGGATACAACCTAATAAATAGAAGAAGAATACACTGTACAAACTAGTACAAGTAATGATGACTTAGTAAGGCAAAGGTCAAACAACATAAATGTAAAATACAAGTAATCTCACTTAACCACACAAAAGTACAAAAGGTGAAAGAGAGGTCATGCCAGGCTTATCTTCTAACATCCGCCAACCTGGTAGACGAGGAGCCACCATTAGAATCATTACTTTGTTCGTTATGAACCAAAAAAGGAGCAGCCCCCGAAGAGTTATGACCCTCCCCTTCTCCATAACTTCTGGACTCCAAATGTGAACAGTCCCCTAAACATCGATTAGTACAAGGATAGTTCAAAACCTCCATAGGGAATCAAGACAAATCAATCTCAAGTTCATCCTCCAACACCTGATAAATTCTAACCAAATCAACAGCATTAGTAATGTCTTTTAAGACGAGAGAGAGCCCAACAGTCTAGAAGGTGAAACCACAACCTCTAATACTTCAAAATTTAATAGAAACTTCCCAGAAATCGGGTCTTCAACAGGGATGGAAGCCGGCCAGAATCCACAAAGGTTTGGGGCCACCTTAATTTTTGCCAAAGATAAATCAATGAAATTTAACGTGCCTGATGAAATGTCTTCAAGCCCTCCAAAGTGCCATCTAATTGTTTCGAATACACTTCTCTTCCAAAGTCTTAGGGGTAAGTTCTTGATTGCTATCCACCCTCTGTATCCTCCTACAACTGAAGGCGAACTATGAATTCTGTCATCCCATTTTTCTAACTTCAACTGAAGGATTCCAATGATTTGCCACTTCCTGCAACTCAATTCCAAGTTCACACTAGAGGCATTCTCAAAATCATTGTCAAAGAGGATAAGAGCCTTGTCAATTAAAAACGGATTAATCTGCAAATTCATCTTAAAATGAGTTCCCAACGACTTCTTGATGGTCGCCCATTGAATGTGTACAAACAGCCGGGTGACCACCCAGATTTTCGAGAAGTCTACTGCAACCACATCTTCAGCCTTTCAGAGCCAATGCCCCCTTTGAGATGACAACTTAAAATTGCCAGCTTTGTCTTCAACATTCACATGCTCATCTGGAGAACCGCGGTCAGAGAGGCGGGGAAGGCCGCTCAAAGAAGTTGATGAAGTCCTCCAATAAATCTCTAAATAATGCCCAGCCAATCGAGAATCTCCCTAAAGGAACTTTGAACATTTTTCAACCCCTTGTTGGAGGCCAAATCACCCCTTCAGCAACCCAACAATTTTCCTTTTCTTGAACTTTCTTCTCGTGAAATATGAGTTAGTCTTCGCAGTCATCTCGACGAACAAATCGTAAAACCATTTAACATGGTTGAAGGACAGAAGAATCGGCGAAGTATTGGAGCCCTCTTGATTGAAGATTTGCAACACTTCTCCCCATATCTGAAAGCAATTTTCACCAATACAGCAACTAAAGGTCCTCATTAAAAGCTATAAACAAATTCAGGAAGTCTGTATCAAGTGGTCCGACAGACAGCGATCGCCTTTTCAGTAGAAGTCGAAACGACAAGGGTCCAGACGAGGCACCAAAGTAAGGAATAAATCAAAGAGAGATGCGAAGGTTGACGCGAAGGGAAATGGCAAGGAGAATCGGCGGAGACGGCGAAGGAGGACAGCGAGGAGAAACGATGAAGGGAGGCGTCAAGGAGAAGAAAACGTTGAGGAGAGGCGGTGACAAAGGAAGACGACGAAGGGAGGCGTCAAGGAGAAAGAAACGTTGAGGAGAGACAGTGGCAAAGGAAGACGGCGAAGGGAGACGGCGAAAAAAAACAAAAGAGCAATTAAATAATAAGTTATCTAAAAAACTCAAAACAAGGAGCTAAAACCGACTAAAATCAAAAAACTACAGGAGGGGTGCAAAGCCGTTGACTAGACCACAATTTTATAACTATTTTAACTATCCAACTAAGTCTATCTTCGTTTAAAATTTAAATAAAATCTCGAGCTAAATCCATTGGAATTTATTATATTATATATATAGATGTATTCACACATGTATACATTAACATGTAAAGTGATAATTTAGTCTACAAAAAGGAGTGATTGCTTGGAGGAAAAGAAAAAATCTACGAGGGCAAAATCTGATTTCTCCCCTTGACAAAGGCACCTTGACTCTTGGAAAGATTGCTGGACAGAAGTACCAAGCTCAACAGTACACTTCAATTTTTGTGTACCAAATTCATAAAGAATGAATATAGGTAACTTACAAATTAATAGCATTTTGTTTTTCTGAATCCATGTAGGCATTGCTGTAATATCTTTGAAGAGTTCTGAAGAACTCCTGAGACTGTGTTGCTGCTTTCCACTGTCCCCTTCTCTCGGAGAATATCTATTTGGCACCCAAGATGCAGAAAACTTAGAAAGATGGAAAATGATGCCATTACAGTTTCGCTAACGAGAATTATTCTTCAAGTCAAGAAGAACAAAAAAAACATGATATTTCGATTTGTGCGTGGAAGCCAGTAAATAATGAATTCAAAAACGGAATAATAAAACAAAATATAATTTCTTTCTTAGTAGGAAAAATTCTAACAATTTTCCTGAAAAGTAAATCAAAAAATCATCTTATTGCACCATAGCAGTCAGCTGTAACTTAAAAATCATTAATTTTTCCAGAACAATGAAGTTGCAAAATGAAATAACAGACATGTTTCTGTAACAGCACGATTGTTTTCAAATATACATGCCAGAGCATCTTTGCGCTTCTATAATTTTCCCAGCTTGTTTCATGATAACATTGATAAGATCCCGTATTATATTTTATTTTTACGAAGTATTTATTCCCCATCAAATCAAGAGCATTTGGTTTATTTGAAATGTGTCTCATCTAGTCATCTTACAAAATTAGAACCCCAAATCCAGGAAGTACATTTATTAGGATCTTCTCATGTTCAAAAGGGATACAAATGTCATAGTCCCAGTCTTAGTAGGTATTTTGTATCCCTCAATGTCACATTTAACTAAATCCGTTGAATTTCCTTTCATAATGTAAATATTAGTTGTACATTAATTGTATATATTTATGTTTGTAAGTATTTAATTTTTACATTTTACTTTTTCCGTATTGGTAGAAGGTCTTTCTCCAACCTTGTATTTGATTCATAATGGCACTCCCTCTCCCACACCCAAACTAAGAGAATCAAACCAAATGAAACTGAACCCATTGGTTCGATTGAAATTCAATTTTTCCCAAATTTGGACATTGGTTTGATTTCAAATATCTCAAACCAAAGTCATTGGTTAAGCTCCTAATTTAGCAGAAAATTGAGGGAACCAAACTGAAGTTCACCCCTGGTAGATATATCGATTTTTTACTGAGTTAGGCTTCCAATTCCAATCAAGTTGTGGTATGACAATAAAGTTGCTCTTCATATTACGTCCATCGAAACAGAGAACAATACCAGACGAACGACAAGGGGAGCCAGAAACTCTAATTGATGGTTGGGATGTCTATCGGAAACATTGTCAAAGAACACGGTCGGAGCATCTAGATGGGCTCGACGATTGGGTTGACTAAGCGAAGAGAGGAGAGAGAATCAACTATCAAGTCTTAAATTGAATAAAATGATGAAATCAAATAGATAAAATAAAATAACAATTTTGATTGTCTGGGTAAATGATATCATTCTCGCAAGTGATGATAAAGTTGGTCCAGTTGATCTCAAGGAAAATCTTGCAAGTGAGTTCCCAATTACAGACCAAAGGGGCTGAAATATTTTCTAAGGATGGAATTTGCAAGATTGAAGAAAGGTATCTTTGTTAATCAAAGAAAGTATGTCCTCGACTTACTTGAAGAAACTGGATTACTTGGTTGCAAGATTGCCATATTGAACTGTAAGGTATCCAAATAACCACCTACACTCAGATAAATCACAACCACAACAGAGACAAATAAAATGGGAGAAAATAAGCCAACTCCCCCTTAAGGTGAGTGACCGAGGGGCCAAGTTGTCAAGGGACTTCTCTTTTAGTAGGGTTCAGGAGTCGGACATTCAATCATTAATCAGCATAAGCAGTTTAGAGAAAAGTCTGCAAGTGGTTTTTTTTTTTTTTTGAAAAGGCAACAAAACAAGATTTCATTGATATAATGAAATGAGACAAAAGCTCGTCAGTACAAAATAAAGAGTCTCAACAAAAACCCACACAAGTATAATCGAAATACAACCAAAAGGAAACTCAACCCCTAAAGAAACAATCAAAGTAAACCAAAGTCAAAAGCAAATAATAAAACCCCTTTGCCTGCAGAAAACCAGACAAACAACCTTGATAGCACATTAAGCCTTATGCAAAAAGGGATCCAGGAGAAACAAAGGTCGAAATCAAGAAACCAGAGAACTCCCTTGATAATGTACACCGGTAGAGGCTTTAAGGATTATGATGTCGAATCTTCTAGCCCACTCCATCTTTTTGTCCTCGAACAACCTTTGATTTCGCTCCATCCAAAGTTACTCAAAAGAGAGCTTTGACTCCATTTAACCATAACTTCTTTACCTTTTGATTCCCCTTACTCCCACAAGGAGTTGTGAAACATTTTCCTAATCGAATTCAAAATACCCAACGAGGTTGAAGATACCAAACAAATTAGCCCAACAACTCACCGCATAATCACAGCTTGAAGAATAAGTGAAGTGATGTCTCCTCGGCCTTGGAACATAAAACACATATTGACGGATGAAGCTTATAGGAGGGCTGCTTACTTTGGAGAACCTCCGTAGTGTTTACCTTTCCAACTATTAAAATCCACATCAGAATGTTTATCCTCTTTGGGCTCGAAGGATCCCAAATGGCCTGATAGAGCCCTTTGTCCATAACTTGCCCCTTGCCGGAAAAAGAAACCAGCGAACTGATGGAGAAACACCCTGAGGACTCTAACTTCCATATCCTACTATCTCCCTTTTGCGAGGGTCGAAAATCTTCTAATAAACTCATCAAAGCAACGAAATCCGCCACCTCTGCATCTTTTAAGTTTCTGCGGAAAGGGATACTCCAAGACAAAACTTTCTCATCCCAAAACTCTCCCACTCTATCTTCGGGTCTAGCACATATTGAGAACAAAGAGGGGAACTGTGCTTTGAGGGGACTGTCCGCAACCCAGATATCTTCCCAAAACAAAATGCGAGCCCCATTTCCCAAGTTAAAACGAGTCAGGCTTACCACCCCTTTCCAGTGTTGTGCAATTTTCAACCAAGGGCTTCTCAAAGATCTACCCCTGGCCACTGAGGAATTCCAACCATTTCGTTAAACCCCATGAATACTTGCCACAACTCTTCTCCACAAAGTCGCTTTCTCTTCCCCAAATCTCCATCCCCATTTTGCTAAAAAGGCTGAATTCCTTCTACGCAAGTCACCAAAGCCCAAACCCCCCTCAATCGATCCTGTGACACAAGGTCCCAACGGGCTAAGTGATTTATTTTCGAGCCACTCCTCCCTTCCAAGAAGAAGTCCTTGATAATCCTCTCCATTTCAACGATTACTGCAACTGGACACTCGAAAATGGAGAAGTAATATAATGGCAAACTTGATAGCACTGCAGAACATAGAGTCGTGCGTCCTCCTCTTGATAGGTTGAACTTCCGCCACCTGTCTACTTTCATCTTGAATTTATCCACAAGAGGCTTCCAAAATCCCACATACTTCGGATTTCCTCCCAATGGCTGTCCTAAATACAGGATTGGGAACCGATCCACTTTGCATCCCAGCTTCTCAGCCATCCCCTTAACTTCAGATTCCTCAACATTAACTCCTGATAAAACATGATTCAAAGAGGGCAATGGTTTGAACTAAGACTTCCATCATATTCCTATCAAATTTGCAAAATAACAAAGTGTCGTCTGCAAATTGCAGAATGGAAACCTGGACCCGATCCTTTCCAACCACAAATCCTTCTAAAAGCCCATTCTCAACCATTCTCTTAACAAGAGAGGACAATACTTCCGATACCAATAAAAAAAGAAAAGGGGAGAGAGGGTCCCCCTGCCTCAGCCCTCGAGTAGCCTTTATTCTACCTTTCGGACAACCATTTATCACCACCGAGAGCATAGGATTTTTAATGCAACCCATAATCCATTGAATCCACTTACAACAAAACCCCTTTCGGATCATTACTTCCTCCAGAAAACCCCAATCCACACAATCAAAGGCCTTTTCAATGTCTATCTTCAGCACCCACCCCTTCAATCTCTTGGCTCGATATTCTTCTACTATTTCATTTGCTATCAACATTGGATCAACAATTTGCCTTCCTTGCATAAAAGCACTTTGAGTGTCCGCTATGATACAAGGCATCACCTCCTTCAACCTATCCGACAACACCTTTGCCAAAATTTTATACGAGGAAGAGACCAAGCTAATAGGTCGAAAATCTTTGACAGAGGTGGCCACTTCCTTCTTCTGGATCAGGCAAACAAATGTTTCCTTCTAAGCTGCGTTTAAATGCCCATTTACTGAAAATTCTTCGAAAAACCTCAACATATCATCCTTAAGCAACCCCCAGAACTTTAGATAGAACTCCGTAGTGAACCCATCCGGCCCCGGCGCCTTATTCCTTCCCAAGGTTTTGATCGCCCTTAGGATTTCCTCCTGTGAAAAGGGCTTAATTAAAGCGCGGTTTTGTTCATCTGACACCAATTCCCACGCCAATGCGCTTGGCATAAAACGACTTCCTCCAATTCGCAAAAACAAGGAAGTAAAGAATCCGACTATCTCCCTCTCAATGTCTCTTGCCAAAACGAGGGACTCCCCATTCAAATTCTGCAGCTCCACAATAAGTCCTTTTCTCTTCCTTGCTGCCAAGAACCTGTGAAAGAAAGAAGTATTCTCATCTCCCTCCAACAACCAATTGAGTTTGCATTTTTGCATCAGCTCTCTCTCCTCTTTAAGCTGCAGATCAGCCAAGTTTCCTAGCGCCGCCAGTCTAGCTGAACATTCGAGAGGAGAGAGCCCAGCCCCATCTGCTTTGTCATCCAGCCATTGGATCTCATCCAATAAGTCAGCCTCCTTTCTTCTCTTAAGCTTCTCAGAGTCCCCTGCCCATTTTTTAACGATACTTTTAACATTCTGGAGCTTTGCGGTTATAACAAACCCCGCCCACCCGAAGGTGGAATCTTTTCTAAGTGACTCTTCTACTAATTTGCCACAATCCCTCATTTCTAACCACGAATTATACCACCGAAAAGGGGACGGACCCCAAGAGAAAGAACCAGCTTCCAGCAGCAGTGGAAAATGGTCTGAAAAAATTCTAGCCTGCCTTCCAACTCTGGTATTTTCAAAAGCAATATCCCACTCCGCATTAATGAAAAATCTATCAATAAGCGACCGCGTATTCTCGTTCTTGGGCCTTGACCAAGTACCATTAGAAAGAGGAACCTCCAACACTCCTATCTCAGTTATTAGCTTATTGAATCTCTTCATTCCTTTAGTCACTCTACTTTGAGGCATACGCTCATGGATCCATCTTGTGATATTGAAATCTCCTCCAATGCACCAGGGGCCCTCACAATATCCCGCAAGCGACCGCCATTCTTCCCATAAAAATTCTCTTTCCCTATAATGATTTGGGCCATAAAAATTTGTAATCCGAATCACATCCATAATAGAGCATGCTCTTATGGAAATGGAGTAGCCTCCTTTTAATACTTCCGCAACCTGTATTTTTAATTCATCCCACATGATTAACATCCCCCCTGATTTCCCAAAGGCCTCCACATGGGTCCACCCAATATCCCTTGAACTCCACATTGGTTTGACTATACGATCATCCACTTTCAATAATTTAGTCTCCTGTATAAGAACCACCTCAGGATTTATTTTCAGCACTACCTTTTTCAGCCTTGCCCTTTTTGAAACCTCCCCCAAACCACACGTATTCCATGAGAAGATCTTCATTTACATTCACCTGCACTCTTTTATGCCGAAATTCGTTTAAATTGTAGGCCGCTAGCCTTAATTAGAGCTTCAAAAGGCAATAAGTCCACTGGACAAGACACCCCTTCCTTCGAGGCTTTGTTATTAGACCACGAACCTGGCCTAGGGGAGTCAAACAAATCCGACAAGTTTATTGCTGGGGATAACTCGACTACAGATTTCCTGCCTGCACTCTTGATCGGGGTCAATTCAGGGTTGCTAAGACAAATTTCAGATTCCACAAAAGAATTCTGACCAAAAGATTGAGGAGAGAGAACAACCAGATTTCCTTTGCCCTCCTCCACCGCAAAGGATGCTTTGAAGAAAGGCACCTCCTTTGGACCCAAAACGCACTGCTCAATTGCAAAATTTTGAGTATCGAATGCCCAGTACCCGCTGCTCTCTCCTCCTCGCCAATGGAGAAATAAGCGGGGGAACTAACCTTTCAGAATACTCCAAGAAATCTGGGGCCACACCTGACTCATGCCCCCTATTTTTTATTGTTGCCTCACTCACCCCTTTTCGGACGTAGTATTTTCCGCAGAAGGTGTCCTTCACAGCCTTTACACTTGTGGGTTCTAAGTTCAATAGGATATCCCAATCAGTCTCAACCTCCTCCCCTAATTTACTACTTGTCATTAAATGCCCCTCAACTTGCGACTGCTGAACAAAGTCTTTTACCACAAAAGCCTCCTCCTGAGAGTCATGCCCCTTCAAATTCTCTATATTGTGATTGTTCGTGTTGGATAAATCATTGTCAAGACCATCCCTTATTAAAAGTGCCTCAGAATTCCAAGGGGTGGCACTTACTCCAAGCGACGCCTCACCTTGCCTCGCCGCCTCCGACCTAATGGTATTACCCAATTCCTGCTTCCTACCAAACAAATCCGTCCCCCCTTCATTAAAAGCACCCTTCCACCCACTATCAGGTCTAATTTGGTGTTCTGTTATCGCCAAAACCTCTACACAATTACTGCTAGGAATCAGATTTCCTATCATTTCTTCTTGCCCTCCAAACTCGCCTGCTGCAAGTGTTACCTCTTGTTTCTCTTCTTCACCAAACTCGTCCTCCCATACTTGTCGAATTCTCTCCAAGTCAATCGAGTTTTTAACGTCTCCCAACGTCAAGGGAGCACTTAAAACCGCAGGCACTTTAATCCCATTCAAATTCTCGAAAGTGATCTACACCTCCCCTGCCATTGGATCCACAATTGGTAGGTACGCTGGGCAGAAACCGCATAGATTAGAGGCTACCTTTATCCTAGCTTTTGATAAGTCAACAAGGTTTAGCGTTTCTGAAGCAACCTCTATCAAGCCCCCGAAATACAATCCAATTGCTTCAAATATCTTTCTTTTCCACAGCCTAAGCGGCAAGTTTTTTATTGTTATCCAACCCCCATATCCTTCCATTATCGTTGATTGCCCATGCAGTTTATCGTCCCACCTTTCAACCTTTAAGTGCATATTCCCTATGACTTTCCAACTCCTGCAATCGAACTCATCCTCCTTTCCTGAACACTGATTCGACTCCTTTTCAAAAAAGAATAAAGCCTTATCACTCACAAAGGGGTTAATCTGTATCTTACATTTAAAGTGGGACTCCAACACACCCCTTACAGAACCCCATCGAATATGCGCAAACAGTCGAGTGACCACCCAGATGTTAGAGAAGTTCACAGACACTACCTCCTTTGCCTTTCGAATCCAGTGGTTTTCCATAGAGGACGTCAAAAATTTTCCCTTCGGCCTTTCATTGTTGCTCCCAGAAGGCTCAGACCCCTCTGAAAGTTCTTCCAACACCCGGGCTTTCTCCGGAGAATTCACAGAATTTATGAAGTCCCCTAATAGATCTCGAAAAACCACCCACCCCACCCCATATCTTCCCAGGGGCACTGTGAACATCTTCCTACCCCCCGAGGCCGGCCATATCATGCCCTCCGCAAACCACTCTGCCTCTTTCCTAGTCTTGAATAAGCCCAGCATAGCGTCTACTCCTCTAAATTTTAGACACTTAAAATTGGAATTTACTTTCATTCACAAATCAGTAAAGGACTTGTGAAACCAAATCACATACCCGAGCATGAGCCTAATGGGTCCGTTTCCCAAACCATCCTCTAAAAAGATCATGTCTTCATCTTGCCAAATCTGATAATTACGAGCACCAACACTGCAGGTAAACTTTCTCATTTCATCACTGATGCCCCACAATGAATCCCAGCGATCGGCGCAAAATGGCGAGACAAGAACGAAACAGGAAGAGACGTAGGAGAAAAGGCCGACACAGGGCCAGAGAGCACCGGTGCCCGGCAGAATGAACCGGCAAAAGACGGGGGAGAAGGCGAAAAACGGAAACGGAAACACTAGGGTTTGGGAGAAAGGAGAGGTAAACACGAACACATTCAGACTCCTCCACCGGCTGATGGCCCGTTCGAAACCACACCCTAAGCCCTAGTTGACTGGGGAACAAAACCAGAAGGAATCGGGAAAAATCAGATAGATGGAGGAGGTTGGAGCTATCGGAAATCGAAGAATCGCAGGGACTAGGAGGAGAGAGAAGAGAGAGGGGGGGTAGTTTTCTTCCTCAAATTTTATTAAGTCTGCAAGTGGTTTGTAGGCAGGGGAAGGAGCCAAGTGTCTTTGAATCTCCCAGACTTAATTTAGAAGAGCTTTTTAAGGAGGTTTCCTCCTCTCCCATTGAGAAGGCGGGTTTGGTGACATCAGAAGACCCCGCATTGATTTCACACCCAGTATTGTCATAATTTGCTTCTATTATAAACTAGTGGGTTGCAATTCATGGAAGTAGCACCATCTACACTACCAAGTGTGGATAAATGAAAATCATATCCTGGAATACGAGGGGATTGGTGGATGGCTCAAAGAGGTTCAGTTTTAAAAACTATATTCAAAAGTTATCCCCCGAAGTAGTGTTAGTTCAGGAAACTAAATTGGCTCAAGTTGATGGAGTCATAGTTAAATCACTGTGGAGTTCAAGACATGTAAATTCGGTCCATGTTGAAGCCTTTGGGAGGTCAGGGCAAAGTTCAGGTGCACGAGGTTTTAAAGGGTGGATACTCGATTTCAATCAGATTTTCTTTTCAAGAGTATTGAAAAGGAAATTCTTGAATTCTTCATCAAGGCCCAACGGGGACTCACCCCAGGGAATCCCCATTTACATAGGGAATGTGGAGGGTGCAAGGAGGATTTTCTCCCTTTGTCCCGACCCCGGTTAACATTTATATACACTAAAAATAAGAAAATTATAATGAGTTGTAATGTTTAAATTGAAGATTTTTTACATTTGAGACTATGGTTGTAATATTTAAGTTGAAGATTATGTTCTTGTAATATTGAAATTTAAACTTTTAGAAATTATGGTGGTTGAAGATTTTAATTATATTTTTTCATACGGAATATTATTGATTTTATCAAGATATGGACATCTTTAGAATGAAATAAATAGTTTACCTTGTGAAGATGTTAAAAATATGTCAACATACTTAAATATTTTATGTCATATTGAAGTTGCATATCTACAAAATATTAGATATGTTATCAAGGTCCTAGTAGTGTCGTTATGCTACCGAAATTTTCGGTGTAGGCAATGTTGCTTAGTAACGTCCCTAAGAAATTTTGAGTTTGAAAAATTAGGGTTGTTACAGTTGGTATCAAAGCATGGGTCTTAGATTCTGCATACTCGATTCTTATAGCCTCTTGCAGGAAGTCTAGTTAAAATTATTTGAGTTGCTTGTGTGTTGACACTTGTTATGCTATACTTTTGACTTCTTTGTTCTTGTCCAAATGTAGTTTAGAGTTTAAGTTTAGATTATGACTTGAAGATGTGACCGTTGTAAAGTTCTATCAACTTTCGAGGACGAAAGTTTTTCTTAGATGGGTATATTGTGGCGCCCCGTAAAATTAGATGCTTTAATTGTATTGGTTTTAAATTTGAATCTTTGGATAATCAGAATAGGATTAGAAAATGATGTTTCAAAATTTAAAAAAGAATTAGGATTTCTGTTTGTTTAGGATTTCTTTTTCTAAAAGGATTACAATTACTTGTTCTAAAAGGATTAAGACTTTTTGGTGTCTATTTAAACTAGAGTATTAGCAACTTAAAGACACACTTCAAAACTCTCCTCATCTTTTTCTTTTCTCTACTTTCTTCATCTCGTCGGACAGTCGCCGGATAGTCGTCGGACCTTCGTCGGAGACTCGCTGGACCATCATCGGAGACTCGTCGGATCGTCGTCGGAGACTCGCCGGAAAGTTGTCGAATCGCTGCCGGAAAGTACTGTACGGTTGAGTTAATAACTCAACTCCATGGGGTTGGGTCACCGGTTATAATTGTTGGTGAAACAAACAAGGAGTTGAGTTATTAACCCAACTCAACTCAACCCAAGCTCATAAACCAAACACCCCCTTAGGGTATTTAACACTAAGAAATGAATATGTTTGGTGGACCATAATAGTTTTTAATTTACTTCTCTTTTGAGGTTCCATGTAAGAGGTTTTAGAGATATTCCTCTTTCAAGTTTCATCCAACATATAGATCTATTGGTGTGCGTAAATATTTTGTAATTCTTTTGGGCTTTGTATATATAATTCTTGTTTGATCTTGATGTATTAGGATTTTATTTAACTGGACCAATAACTGCTATGATTAAATTACCTTGTTGATGTCAAAATTATAAAATAATAATAATAATAATTGAGGAAAAGATAGAATTTCATTCCCCACGTTGGGAGCAGAGCACTTTGGCAGCAATCCAACATACCTTATTGTGAGCTGCTGAGCCACCATACTGGTGTGCGAGTGTGTCACCCATTCTCTCATAAAACCCCATTAATTTATCAGCCAAAGGGGCATCAAGATCAATTTTGGGCGAATCTAAAATTTCCATTGCATGAAGCTGGTGTCCAAGAGCAGCAAGCCCATATGCATATTGTGCAACATTTGTACGGTCAAGGCAATCTATGCAATTGGTCCTTAGCACCCCACTCTGGAATATTGGCTGTTTTATAACGCAATTCCCATTAGAAACAAGATTGTCAACACTTATTTGCTTTTCCATGCTAGCAGCATCTTCAATATCATTATCTGAATGTAACTGAGAAGATAAGCTACAATTTCCTTCACTCCTGTAAGAAGGTTTTCATATAAAGTTTGTCATCAGGAAAGAGTCGAGACCAAAAAGGTGACACCATCGCCATCCACACTGAATACATTGGCTAAAACCTATCTTTCATTTCTTACATTGAGAGGGAGAGAGATACCACAAATAGAAAAGAGAATATGCATATTCACAGTAACATTACCAACCCATCACTTCGGCCAAAAATATATAGATATTAATTTTGTTCACCGGTAAACCTTCTTTGCAGATAAGGCCAAATAGGTTAGACCTAGTGGCCATGCATGGAGCATGTTAGCAGACAAACAGGAACTACGTACAATGTAAGAAAATCCATGTAATCAGTCAAGATGACTGAATATCAGATTATTTGACTAGTAACAAGTTGGAAGCTGCAGACAAAAGAACCAACCTTCTTTTATTATATGCCTCCTTATAATGCCTTGTGTATTGTTAAATCACCAATCAACCCAAAAGCTTAAGCTGATAGGTTATTGAAAAGTTAATTATATCAACACAAAAACACTCCCCTCGCTTGTGGACTTGCAAATTTGAAAAAAGACCCAACAAGTGGAAATCAATATTAATTGAGAAGAAACAACTTTATAGAGATTCGAACACAGGACCTCCACATATCTCCACAATGGTATGATATTGTCCACTTTAGGCATAAACCCTCATAGCTTAAGCTTTCGAGTTGATGGGTAATCACACATACAAAACTATGTATTTCACCAACTTTCATAATGGATTTTATTCCTCCATCAAGTAATGAATTGATTTGTGTCATTTCAAGGTAGCAAACAATGGAAACATATCAAGGCTTCTAATTTGAAGTACTCTGCTGGATTTCATTGATACGAGGATGAGATATTTGATGTATTCAAGTTTAAAGTTCACACATATGCTTGTATCATAAAAATGGCCAAGAAAGTCATTCAATCAGAAAAATGAATAAAAATACACAAATGACGGGAAAATTGAATACCTTTCAGATCTTAAAGCTGCAGTAACTTGACAATAAAAGAATCCTGTATGTGCCAATGCAAAAGTAGCCACTTTCCCCAGAAGCAGTAAAGCATTTGTAGCTTCACTGGAAGTTGAACGGAGAAATATCAAAACTGAAGTTAGACTTTCTCCAGATAAAAATTTAAATAAAGGAAAACAAACAGAATGTCACAAGAAGAAAACACTTGAAAGAAAATTCCAGACAAGTTCCCAAAACTCATATTACAGGACACAGACCTCCGAGCATGCTTGTGTAGATCCCAATGAATGAACTTAAGACGGCTCTCCTCAGATAGTTCCTCATTAATTAAGTCAATAGCATTGGCAAACTCAGCACGAAGAATAGATTCTCGTGGCTTCTTCTCACATGTCTGTTTTCATAAAAAGCCAAATATCACATGGGCATGATTAATTCAATTAAAGCATGGATCTGAAAACAATTACAGGCTCCCTAATATTCTTCTTCTCTCCCTCTCTTGAGGCCATAACACAACGTGATGCATCTTCCATCCATCCAATGCATGCTAACCATCAATGCGAGTATTATCAAAGCATAAAATATATCAATTTAGACTAAGTACCTTTATCAAGTTCAATATAATTATGGGTTTGCCATATCTTTTAGCAAGATTTTCAAAATGAAGTCTGGTTGCTTCATAATTTGAATCCTTCTTCGACACTGGAGAAACAAAACCGAGTTCAAAGGATAATACATGGGCTGATTGAAAATAACGACAACGGAATTAAAGGTCATACATATGATATCAGGCCTTAAGTTCAAGCGTGAAGTTTCCTGTGACCAGAAAAGAGGGATTGAGCCACGATTCTGGACAACAGAACTTAATTGCATAGGAACCCCTTCAGGAACATCCTCAAAAACAATTTGCTCAGTCTCAACATCATTTGCCACTCTACCTTTTTCATTCACACCTCGTTTCAAATACCTACAAGATAGACTTTATTTAGTGAACCAAAATAAACTGAAATAATTCGATTAAATTGGCTGTGTTTGTTCCCAGAAGGTTTAAAGAAACAATAATCCAGTTTCAGGTGGCAAAGCTCTGCATCAACAGTAATTATCTCGGACACCAAAATAGATGATGCATTGGCAATCATATAAGAAACAAATTAGAACAAAAAAATTGTGGCATATAACGTTATATAAGGACTTAATAGCCCCAATATAGTAAATAGTGAGTGTGTTAGGACTAGGAGTGTGTTATTGTAGATTTGTTTCATTTATTTTATTCTCTTTTTAATTTTTTATTTTAATTTCCTTTTTTATATCTTTCTTTTTTTGTATTTTCTTTGTAATATATCTCCTTTAACCCTTGAGATTAGAAGATAGAAGGATAATTATTTTTTTTCTCCCAAAACTTCATGGTGTCAAAGCTTAAAATAAAACCCTAGCCATCAGAAACCCTAATCTCATCGGAGACATCATATTCCGGCGGCACGTCCACCAGCGACATCTCCTTCCGGCAAGAAACTCATTGTCGTTCACATCTGCGTCAAAGCTATTCACATCTTCTCCATCGTTCTCGTATGTGTCCGTTCCCATCTTCCTCGTTGTTCGCGTATGTGCGTTCACGTCTTGGTTTGCCATTCACATCTGCTAGTTTTTTGCCACACGTCCACCGTTGATTCGTGTCAGCCTATCGTCGCACATTCGCCAATGTCCTCTGTCGATGCTCATCTGCCGGCTCAGGTCACCAAATGTCGTTCATCTTCTGTTTGGTTGAATCATGAGACTCTAAAACTGGTTGGAAACAACTTCTTTGATATCTGGTTTTTTTTTTTTTTGGTTTCTTCATCATTTTTCCAATAGTTTCAAATGGCAAAACATGGGTGAGGAACTATTAGTTTTGAAAATTCCACCCAACCTCATGATTCCTCATCTCAAATGGTGACTAATTATTATTTTTTTTTTGTGGAAAGGAAACGAAACTTTTCATTGATGGAATGAAAAAAGACTAATGCTCAAAATACAAGTAAGCTCAATAAATATTAAAAGACAGTAAAATTACAAAGAACGAATAAAAACACTCCAAGTTAAACTTAAAATCTGAAAAGAATAATCAGTAAAGAGCTTGGAAAGAGAACACCAAGAAGAGGCTTTTAGGCAAGCTGAATCAAAGCGATCAGACCAGCAGAGAGACTTGCTTTGAAAGACCCTCAAATTTCTTTCAAATCAGATTTCCGACAAATTGCACCAAATAATTGCAGCTTTAGTCGGAAGAGCAGGTCCTACCAGTAATTAAAGAACATTATCTTTAAAGCTTCTAAAGAAGACCCATTGCAAATTAAACATATCAAATTTCCACCAGCATCTTTGTGCATCACAGCACTCAAAAAACAAATGTTGTAAAGATTCCTCATTAGCAAGGTTTGAAAACAGGGGAGAAGAACACGTTCTCTTTTCTTATTACTTTTTTGGATGAATACATAACACTCCCTTTTAAGTAAGGAGAACTTAGGGACTAAGTACAAGAGATGATTAGAAGACTAGCCCTATGGATAAGATTAGGTCAGATCAAATAAATAAACTAATGCTCACAAGTTAAAAGTACAAGTAATAAAGAAGATGAAAATGTCAATCATAGAAAAAGGTGACAGGTTGACTTTAGCTTCTAACAAGCAAAACAAAGTGGGCAAACCGATGGAGACAAGTAATGATTAGGAAGCTTCTTTTGTAGCACCTCGGAGCAGTTGAGAGAGCCCGTTAACATTATCCAAATAAGAATATTAATTCTCTTTGGACTTTTAGACTTCCAAATAGCTAAATACACATCTTTTTCCAAAGAAGAGGATGAAGCTAAGTGTTTCGAGAGGGACTTAACCGAAAAGCAACCTGTAGAATCAATGGACCAACATCTCGAATCTTCAACATCATTGGGCTTGAGGGCTGAAATCCAACTCATTAAAGACATGAAATACAACTCAGTCCTGTTTTTTTAAAGTTGCTCTACAGAATGAGGCTTCGCTTGGTCAGCTTGAGGAGCCTTTGGGTGTCGGTGTGTTTGAGGAGGAGGTGGGTTTGGATGTAAGCTTAAGCATCCCGAAAAGCTTTAGGCAGAAGTGGAATGCGCGTGTTGATTCTCCCTTGGCCGGGGATTTTCCTGTGGCAGATCTATCGCTCTTGTTTAACTCTCCGATTGTCAGAGGTGGAAGTTGTAAGGAGCTTTTGGATCTTAATGTGTTGGAAGGGGAGGATTACTCTCCTCGGGTTCCAATGGAAGATTTAATCAAGGCTAGCGGGTTGCAATTTAGAGGAATTGGCCCTATCGCTCATTCCTCTCCTTGTCATTGAGATTTTCTTTTAGAGCTTGTGAGGTTTGGAAGTCGGGGCCTTGGATGTGAGCTTGAAGTTTTCTGTGGTTTGGGTGTCGCAGCTTGTGGATTGGTCGAGATGGTTGGGTTGGTTTATTAGTTGGTCTCTTTTGTTTGATTCTTTGATTCTTGGTGGTTTCGTGTGGTGTGAGTTTGGAAATTTTTGTGGGGTAGCTCGTGTTGCTCCTTATGGGTTTCTCAAGCAAAGTGAAAGGGAAGTGGCCTTGTTGCTCTTTGGTGGAGGTTTTGTTCTCAGCTGTTGTCTGTTAGGCTTGGTTTTTGGTTGATTTTTGGGATGTTTGTTTGGGTGCTTTGTTCGATCAAGTCTCCATTCTGTGGTTGTTGTTTAGGTGATCAAGACTTTCTGAAATTCAAAGGTGTTTGGTTGGGTGCTTGGGGTTGTCTTTGGAAGTTCAGGTGGCATGTTAGTCTTGTGGGTTGAGCCTAGTTTTTCGGTTGAGAAAATGTTGAATGGGGCTTTCTCCTTAACATTTTGATGGTTTTACTTGTTCAGATCTCAGTCTTATCTGGCAGATTTTTATTTTTTCTATGTAATAGTTCATGGTAGTTTTGTTTCTCAAAATCTTTGGGTTTTGTTTTGCTATTGTACTTTAAGTGTGAGTCTCATTTCATTACATCAATGAAAGTTTGTTATCTTTTCAAAAATAAAGACATGAAATCCATATTCTCTTCATCCTTAAGAAGACATCTAAATAAAAGATGCCAAGAAGCCATGCTAGCATCCCAATGCTCAAAGATAGAGCCATCCAGATTGATAGCTAAAGAAAACAATCTGTCAAAACATATCACGAAAGGAATAGGGCCACACCAAAGATCTTTCCAGAATGAAATCCTTCTGCCATTTCCTAATTTGAATACTGCCAAGTGATCCACTTTCTTCCAAGTTCTGGAGATATTATTCCAAGGACTTCTAAGACCTTTATGGGTCGTTTGGTTTAAGGTTTTATTGGATGCCCATGGGTAATAGAAGCCTAGAAATAAGATGTCTGAGAATAATAAATGTCTGGAAATAAGATAACTGTGTTTTGTTCTACATGAGAATGTTATCAGATTTTTATATAAACAAATGATATTTATATTTGTTTGACAAAATTAATATATAAATCTTATTCAATTGTAATACATTAAATAATGAATTAATATTCCAATATAGTTTAATTATAATGACATCCTTACCATAAATTAATAACATTTGTAATTAATTGATTAAATATAATATTAATTAGTGACTTAATATTTTCATAATGAATTTTATTGGATGTTTAGGCTTGTTTTATGAAATTAATCCTACAATATTATTTTAGTATATTATTTTCTGAACTAATCAAAATTAATTTCAACTAATAAAAATAAATTAATTAATTGTAAATTTTTTAATTAAATAATTAATTATGATTATTGAAAATGAATATATATATACTTAAAATATTAGTAAAGAAAAGAGAGAGAGAGAGGTGGGTAAAAAGAAAACCCATCATTCTTGAAAGGTGTAGAAAACTCATCCATCATGGGAAAAACTGATGCATGGGAATAAGTGATGTTCATGCCCATGTTTACAAACCTTGTTCCAAACAAGGAGATTTAAAACCTTTACACATTCTCATCCTCAAAACCTTACACCAAACGGCCCCTTAGGGCCTTTACCCAAGGTATGCCATTGAAAATGATCAAGCCCATGAATACTAACTACCACTCTCCGCCACAAGGAATCTACAAAACGCCAACCCCACTTTGCCAACAAAGCAATATTCTTGGGTATTAAGCCACCAATGCCAAGACCCCCTTCATTTTGACCTTTAGAGGTCAACTTCCAACGAACAAGATGATTAATTTTCCCACCCTCTTTGCCTTCCCAACAAAAATGATCTCAACATCTCTTCCAAACAAACTGAAGGACGCATTAAAAAGATTGACAAATAGTAAACCGGTAGGGTCCTAGCCAAAAAATTGAGATTGCGTCTTCTCCCTCTCCAGCGGCCTCCGTCGTCCTCGTCTTGCGAGTTTCTGACCTTTCTTCTTCCACTCTGTCTCCCCGTCGTCCTCTTCTCCCGAGCCTCCGTCGTCCTCATCTTTCGAGTTTCCGACCTTTCTTCTTCCGCTCTGTCTCCTCGTCGTCCTCTTCTCCTGAGCCTCCGTCGTCCTCATCTTTCGAGTTTCGGAATTGTCAGTTAAAGAAGGGGTTGAAGCTGAGTGTTTTGGGAGGTTTGGAGTCCTTGGTTTTTGGAGCCTTCGGGATTGTTTCTGCGGCTTCTTTTGGTTTGAGGGGTTGTCCATTGTTAAGTTTTTTGCTATGGTCTTATTGTGGCTCTTGGTGGTTGGAAGTTTGACTGCTCTGAGGTGCTTCATGGGAAGTTGCCTTCTTCAATTCTGTCGGATCTTTGTCTTTTTTGGCGCTTGTTTCTTTATAGTGTTGGTTGTTTTGTTGGGTGCCTTTGGGATTGTTGTTTTTGATTCTAAGGCTTTGGGTGTTTTGTTTTGCTTTTACAGGACTTTTATCCCTTTGTATTGGCTATTTTCTGGTTTCTCCTTTGTACTTTGAGCATTAGTCTCTTTTCATTATATCAATGAAATCTCTTTTGGTGCCTAGTCAAAAAAAAAAATAGTAAACCGGTAGATTAGACACAACGGAATTACAAAGAGTCAACCTCCCTCCACGAAATAAATTAAATCTCTTCCAACGATCGAGTTTCTTTTGAACTTTATCAACCACCGATTGCCAAAATGAAGAATTTGTTAGGCTTTGGAGCCAAAATAATTAAAATAAAAGAAAGGAAAAGGGTCCATGGCCTATTACCGGTTTTAACCTAATTAAATATATATATATATATATATATATATATATATATATATATATATATGTTTGCAGCAATTGGGAGGGTGTGTTTTTTTTGCGGCAGAGTGTGTGTGCTTTGCGGGAATTAGACACACCGAGAGAGAAAAAGAAAACCGGCAGAGAGAAAGGAGAGTTTGCGGGTCTCCTTTCTTTGGCGTTGTTTTTCCCGAGAGCGGTTTTTCCTCCATTGAAGAGTTTTTTGGAGCTTGTTGTAAAGTGATTCGTGAGCCTTTTCCTTGAGAGAAAAGTGAGAGAAATCATCATTGAGCGTTGTAAACTCTTGTAACTTACTCCCTGACGATTATAGTGGAACCTGCATCGGTAGCAGAGAACTGGACGTAGCCATCATTGGGTGAACCAGTATAAATTTGGTGTCAATTTCTCTATCCCTTAAACCTTTTTTTATTTATCGTTCTTGTAGCTTAAAAGTTTAGGTTGGTTTATCTACTCTTTTAGGCTTGCCAATTCTAAATTGATTATTCCGCAAAATATTTGGAATTATAACCTGATTTGGGATTTGGGATAAAATATATATTGTCTGAATCTGATAGATTTTAGATTGATTGTATTTCGTCTCATTCACATCCTAACAAGTGGTATCAGAGCATTGGGTTGTAGAACGATGTCAGGAGGAGATGAGAAATTGGTTACTTTTAATGGATCTGATTTTTCGTTTTGGAAGTGTCAGATATTAGATTATTTGCATTCCAAGGAATTGGACTTGCCATTAGAAGGAAAGCCTGAAGACATGGGAGAAGCTGAATGGAAAAAGTTAGACAGAAAGGTGTTGGGGACTGTTCGCTTAACTCTGACAAAGAATGTGCAAAGCAGTGTAGCGAAGGCAACGACCACAGCAGAGCTAATGGAAGCTTTGTCTAACATGTATGAAAACCCCTCTCTAAACAACAAGGTATATCTCGCAACCAAATTCTTTAATTTGAAGATGGCGGAAGGTGCATCTGTTACTGCCCATATTAATGAATTTGATTTATTGATAAACAAATTGGCTGCTGTTGAGTTAGAATTTACTGATGAACTTAATGCGATTTTGTTGTTGAGATCTTTACCTAATAGCTGGGAAACCATGAAAGCTGCACTTTCTAATTCATATGGGAAAGAGAAATTACAGTTTTCACAGGTTAGAGATTCTGCAATTGCAGAAGAGATTCGTAGAAAGGACTCAGGTGTTACTTCTACTTCGGGTTCAGCATTGAATGTGGATAGAGGGAGAAGTAATAACAGAAGTCACGGGAATCGAGGTAAATCGAAAAACAACAGAAGTAAGTCTAGAAACAACATATTTTAGAATGTTGGAATTGTGGTAAGACTGGACATCTGAAAAGGAACTGCAAGGCTCCAAAGAAAACTGAGGGGAATGAACCTGGTGCAAATGTGGTTGCTAATGAGACACAAGATGTTCTGGTTCTGGCAGTGGAAAGTGCCCATGACCCATGGGTGATAGATTCAAGTGCGTCATTTCATAGTACAGGACAATGTGATATTCTTGAAAATTATGTTGCAGGAAATCATGGAAAGGTGTATCTAGCTGATGGAGAGCCTTTGGACATCATTGGGATCGGTGATGTGAAATTGAAAATGGCGAATGGTTCAGTCTGGAAAATTCGCAAGGTACGTCACGTTCAGATTATGATGAAAAATTTGATTTCTGTAGGGCAGTTAGACAGTGAAGGATGTGAGGTCTATTTTGGCCAAGGAATCTGGAAGGTTACTAAAGGTGCCATGGTAGTTGCTCGAGGAAGCAAACTAGGGACTTTATATGTCAACAACAATGATAAAGATATGGTAGCTGTTGTGGATAATTCAAGTCAGACTGATTTATGGCATAACAGGCTGGGACATATGAGTGAAAAAGATATGAAAATTCTTCACTCTGCAGGGAAGTTACAGGGACTAAAGGCAGTTGAACACAAGTTGTGTGAGGGTTGTGTATTTGGGAAACAGAAGCGTGTCAGATTCTCAAAGACAGGAGTAAAGCTAAAATCCATGAAGTTGGAGTTAGTTCACACTGATGTGTGGGGGCCTTCTGAAGTATCTTCCATTGGTGGTTCCAGATACTATGTGACCTTCATTGATGACTCAAGCAGGAAGGTATGGACTTATTTTCTCAAACATAAATCTGATGTATTTTCTGTTTTCAAAACTTGGAAGGTTATGGTTGAGAATGAGACAGGTCTGAAAGTTAAAAACTTGAGATCAGACAACGGTGGTGAATATATTGATGGGGAATTCAAAAGATACTGTGCAGACAATGGAATTGTGATGGTTAAGACCATTCCAGGGACACCGCAGCAGAATGGTGTGGCTGAGAGAATGAACAGAACCCTGAATGAGCGTGTCAGGAGCATGAGATTACATGCAGGATTGCCTAAGATGTTCTGGGCAGAGGCAATCAGCATGGCGACCTATCTGATCAATAGGAGCCCGATCACATCACTAGACTTCAAGTCGCCTGAAGAAGTCTGGAGCGGTAAACAGGTAAACCTTTCTCATCTAAAGGTTTTTGGTTGTTTGTCTTACATTCACATTGATGCTGCAGATAAGAGTAAACTAGATGCCAAATCCAAGAAGTGTTACTTTATTGGGTATGGTGGAGCTGAGATTGGCTATAAATTTTGGGATGACCAAAATAAAAAGATGCTCAGAAGCAAGGATGTGATCTTCAATGAAGAAGTTCTGTACAAAGACAGAACAATAGTTAATACAGAGTCAAATGAAAGCACGGAAGAGAAGACTCAGTATATAAGTCCTCCTAAAGTTGAGACCAGGACAGTGAGAGTTGAAGATCAGAATACAGTTACTCCTGAAGAAACAGTTGTGGAATCTGAGGAACCAGTTGTAGGACCAAATGAGTAGACTGTAGAGCTTGATGAAGTTCAGAGAACGCCACCTACAACAGTCAGGAAGTCTATCAGAACTATCAGACCACCACAGAGGTATTCCCCTACTTTGAATTATATATTATTGACTGACAGAGGTGAACCTGAATGTTATGATGAGGCGGTTCAAGTGGAAGATTTTGTCAAGTGGGAGTTGGCCATGAAGGATGAGATGGATTCTCTTATGACGAATCAGACATGGCAACTGGCTGAGTTACCAAGAGGTAAGAAAGCTTTGCAGAACAAATAGGATTATAGGATCAAGCAAGAGCCTGATGGTAGCAAAAGGTATAAAGCAAAGCTTGTAGTCAAAGGCTTTCAACAGAAAGAAGGTAATTGACTTTAATGAAATATTTTCTCCTATAGTTAAATTAACTACTATTAGAACTGTGTTGTCAATAGTGGCAGAAGAGGATCTGTTTCTAGAACAGATTGATGTAAAGACAGCTTTTTCTTCATGGTGATCTGGAGGAAGAAATTTATGGAAATACAAACCACAAGGTTTCTGATTCGGGGACATGAGAAAATGGTTTGCAAACTTCAGAGAAGCTTGTATGGTCTCAAACAAGCTCCCAGACAGTGGTACAAGAAGTTTGATAGTTTTATGTGTAACAGTGGATTTCAGAGATGTCAGGCAGATCATTGTTGCTACATAAGGTCTCAAGGTAACTCATGCATTATTTTACTGTTATATGTTGATGATATGTTGATAGCAGGTGCAAACAAACAGGAAATTCTGAAGATAAAGGTTGAGTTATTTAAAGAATTTGATATGAAAGATTTGGGAGCTGCCAAACAAATCTTAGGAATGAGGATTGAGAGAAAAGATGGTACATTGACTTTGTCACAGGAAGAATATGTGAAAAAGGTTTTGAACAGGTTTCACATGGAAGATGCAAAACCTGTGAGTACTCCTTTAGCCTGTCATTTTAAATTATCTAAGGAGCACTCACCCACTACTGAGCAGGAAAGAGATCATATGGCTAGAGTGCCATATGCTTCAGCTATAGGAAGCCTAATGTACGCCATGGTTTGCACAAAACCAGACATTGCACATGCTGTGGGAGTTGTTAGTAGGTACATGACTAATCCAGGGAAGCAGCACTGGGAGGCTGTGAAGTGGATTTTCATATATCTGAGAGGGACAACTGATTATGCTCTGCATTTTAAGAAGTCAGATTTTAAACTACATGGTTATGTAGATGCAGATATGACAGGTGATACAGATGGCAGAAAAAGTACTACCGGGTATGTTTTTACTTTGGGTAATACTGCTATTAGCTAGGTTTCTAGACTGCAGAAGATAGTAGCTCTGTCTACTCTGGAGGCCGAGTATGTTGTTTGCTCATTCTCGAGGCAAGTAAAGAGATGATATGGCTTCAGCCCTTTTTAGAAGAACTTGGCTTGAAATTGGGAAAGGGGACCTTGCATTGTGACAGTCAGAGTGCTATTCATTTAGCAAAGAATCCAGTGTTTCATTCGAGAACGAAACACATACAGGTGAGATATCATTTTATCAGATCAGTTTTGGAAGATGGAGCGCTGGTACTTGAAAAGATTCCAGGAAGTCAGAATCCAGCAAATATGTTTACCAAGACCGTTCCTGTTGACAAACTGAAGTTGTGTGCAACTTCAATTGGACTTCTCCACGAGTAGAGAGGAGTCGCTACCGTTGCAGGGGAGACATGTTGATTGGGTTTTGTCTCCAAGTGGGAGATTGTTAGGCTTTGGAGCCAAAACAATTAAAATAAAAGAAAGGAAAAGGGCCCGCCCATTACCGTTTAACCTAATTAAATATATATATATATATATATATATATATATATATATTTATGCAATTGGGAGGGTGTGTTTTTTTGCAGAGTGTGTGTGTGCTTTATGGGAATTAGACACACCGAGAGAGAAAAAGAAAACCGGCAGAGAGAAAGGAGAGTTTGCGGGTCTCCTTTCTTTGGCGTTGTTTTTTCCAAGAGCGGTTTTTCCTCCATTTAAGAGTTTTTTGGAGCTTGTTGTAAAGTGATTCGTGAGCCTTTTCCTTGAGAGAAAAGTGAGAGAAATCACCATTGAGCGTTGTAAACTCTTGTAACTTACTCCCTGACGATTATAGTGGAACCTGCATCGGTAGCAGAGAACTGGACGTAGCCATCATTGGGTGAACCAGTATAAATTTGGTGTCAATTTCTCTATCGCTTAAACCTTTTTTTATTTATCGTTCTTGTAGCTTAAAGGTTTAGGTTGGTTTATCTACTCTTTTACGCTTGCTAATTCCAAATTGATTATTCCACAAAATATTTGGAATTATAACCTGATTTGGGATTTGGGATAAAATATATATTGTCTGAATCTAGTAGATTTTAGATTGATTGTATTTCGTCTCATTCACATCCTAATAGAATTGACTAATCATAAACTTCAAGGTTACAATTTTCTTCAATGGAATCATTCAAACTTCATATATATTTGTGGTCGTTGCAAAGATGATCACCTAACCGACAATACCCACGCACCAAAGGAGGAAGACCCAAAATTTCAATCATGGAAAACTGATGACCACTTAGTCATGTCTTGGTTACTAAACTCTATGACTCTAAAGGTTGGAGAGAACTTTCTATTGTTCAAAACAGCAAAAGAGATATGGGATGCCCGTGAAACCAACTCTACCCTGAGAACTCATTTGCACTACTGGCTATTGAAACTCGATTATATGATCTACGTCAAGGTGAACTTAATTTCACTCGATGTTCTAATCTTCTAGTTCGCAATTGGCAACTTTTGGATATGTACGAAACATACGAATGGAAGTGTGGAGAAGACATGGAACTTTACAAGAAGATAATTGAGAAACAAAATGATACTGAGGTTCCTTCTAGGGCTTAATAAAGAGATAGACGAATATGCAATCAACTTCAAACATTGTTTGTGATGGAGAGCCTCGAGAGCTGTAGGATCGGCGGGGAAGATTTCTCTATTCGGAAGGAGGGGGAGTCTTTGGTTGTGAGAAATGAATCCAGGGGAGTCCACATTCCCCTAACTTGGCCGCACCTATGTTGGTTCGCCGGGTCTTTCAAGGCTTTGGTTGGTAAGCCGGCCACCTCACTCGTGAGGGAGAAGTATAAGGACGAGAATGGCACTCTGGGCCTTTTTGGATTGCGGCGTTCGTCTCAGGGGGCGGTGCAATGTGTGGTTTGGTTTCCCTGGGGAGGAAGAGCATGCCTTCAGGTTCCTTTGGGGACTTACGGGAAAGGATGGAAGGTGTTCGGGGGAATGCTGGAAGATTGCATTAAGGCAAGAAATAGGGAGTGGTCACCACAGAAGGAGGTTGGGACCGGGGAAGGGGAGGGCAGGATGCCACTTTCAGGGCCTAGCAAGGTAGGGATCATCGGTAAGGGCCCCTCCTCTGTCTGGGTTAAAAAAGAAAGGGAGGTGTTGAACCTGGATTTTGCCAGTGTGTTGGTAGTGTCTCGTATGTTTGCACATACCTTGTGGATTGAAGTTAAGGAGGCGGTGGAAAGCCACTTTAAGGTAAGGTGCAGTTAAATCCCCTATCGGCGCACAAAGCTTTGTTGAAGGCGGTTGAAGGTAAAGAAAAACTGTGGTCTGCAAGGAAAGGGAGATGGATGAAGGTTGAAGACTTGTATGTGAAGTTGGAGACTTGGTCGTTAGGCAGTCATGGGAGGTCGGAGTTCATTATGGGGTATGGGGGTTGGATGTCAGCGTTGAATTTGCCTATTCAGTTCTAGTCCAGAGGGGTTTTCGAGGCCATTGGGGCTCACTTTGGAGGACTAGAAGAAGTGGCGTCGGAAACCTTAAATCTCACAAATTTAGAGGCAGCAAGGATCAAAGTAAAGAAGAATATTTGTGGCTTTATGCCGGCAACCATTGAAGTGGGCTTCCCCACCTTGGACCCTTTTTGGCTTTCGTTTGAGGAGGTTGAATTCAGAAATCCTCCAGTTTTTGCACATGGTCCCATCTTTTTGCAAGATTTCGACAATCGGATTGATTTGGCCCGAATCAAGGAAGTTTTAAGGGATGAGTCTGGTTCCTTAGTGGCAGGCGAAGCAGGGGGAGCTGGCTCTCTTCAGAAGAATTCGGCGTTCTCGGCCCCCCCCACAAGACCTGGCCGGACGACGACCAGTGGGAGCAGGATCAGTAGTCTCCGGTGAACAGGAAGGCCAAGGGGCGTTGGCAGATGAGGCGGCTGAGGTATTAAATGGGGTGGTTAAGGCGGTGGGGGGGCCCAAAGAAGAACGTTCGGTGGGGCGCGGTTGCGAGGGACCGAGAATTTGTCCCCTCCTCTCCTTTTTGCCGTTTCAACCTCCAAGAGAAGTTAATGATCCGCGCGGGTCCCGGGGCAGAGAGTTCACTTTCGAATACAGAGGTGTCTAAGGATTTGAGCCTCACAAGGGCCACCTCTAGGTCTCCTCCCATCCCCCTCTCAGTAAAAGAAGTGAGAGATAGATTCTGTGCTAAATATTATGCTAGGAGACAGGGTAGGGAAATTCAAAAGAAGAAGGGTCGTGACCATTTTAATCAAAGAATGATTTTTGGAAGATTCCGAGGATATGTCATTAAAGGAGGATAGGCAGACAGCCGGGTCGTTTGGCCTCCAAGAGCAGGGTATCAGTAAGGGTAGGTATTCGAAGGTGATTAGCTGTGGGGCCAGGCCGTGTTACTTCTCGAAAATTACTTTCAGAAGTCCTCCAAAGGAGGCTGATCTTTCCCCTGAGCGCTCTGAAGTCGAGAAACTCTTTGATCAGGACTCAGAAGTTAGTCTAAGCAGCCCTGAGGGGTGGGAAAGTCAGCACCGAGCAGTGTTCGTTGCAGCAGTCAGATAGGGTCCCCTCTAGCAAGTGTCAGGCACCTCTTCTCTCCCCTGAAGGTTGTCACCTCATGTTCGGAGGAAGGGGAGGCGAGGGCTGACACTGCCTTAACTGAATTTGACTCATTGATCAGGGCTTGCGGGGTCGCGAGCCCGGAGGTTTGGTCATATAGGCTCCACATCCTCGTCTAAATGAGGATCCTTTCGTAGAACACCAGGGGCTTGGGGGATCCCTCCAAGCGTTTAAGTTTGAAAAACTTCGTTCTCAAGGTCAATCCGGAAATCGTTATGATACAAGAAACCAAGTTGGAAATGGTGGATGGTAAGCTCGCTAAGTCTTTATGGAGCTCCAAAGATGTTAGCTAGGAGTTGGTAGAGGCAGATGGAAGGTCGGGAGGTTTGCTGATTCTATGGGACAACGCCAAGATCAAAGTTTTAGAAGTGCTAAAGGGGATCTTCTCCATTTCTGTTAAGGTATTATTCGCCAATTGTCATTTGTGTTGAATTTCGAATTTTTATGGGCCAAACAGGTGTAGGGACAGGAGATGGATGTGGGAAGAGTGGAGTGCATTGGCTGCCTATCGGGAAGGACCTTGGTGTGTAGGAGGGGACTTCAATGTCATCAGGTGGGCTCATGAGAGGAGTCTGGAAGGGAGGCACACTAAAAGCATGAGGTCATTCAATAAGATCATCCGAGATTTGGATTTATGGGAAGTTCCCCTTAGCAATGGAAGTTATACCTGGTCTCGTTTGGGATTGGAGAACTCTAGATCTCTGTTGGATAGGTTTTCATTAATGCAAGTTGGGACAGTGTTTTTGCGGACTCCAGGGTTTCTCGACAGCCAAGGATTTTTTCAGACCATTTTCCTCTGCTTCTGGAAGCGGGGTCTTTTCTATGGGGGCTTGCTCCCTTTCGCTTTGTTAATGTCTGGCTGGGAAGCAAGGAGTGTGTCTTTAGTTAGCAAAGCATTGGAGGAGGATCAGTCCTATGGGTGGGCAGGTTTTACACTATCTTTAAAACTAAAGAAGCTGAAAGGAAAACTTAAGAAGTGGGTGGAAGATCAGGATCAAGCGGCAAAAGGAAAAGAAAAGAATCTGATTGACGAAATATCAATGTTGGATAAGAAGGTGGAGTCCTCTTCTCTCACCTCTCAAGAGCTGTTAATCCGGGCCATGGCAAAAGGGGAATTGCTGGAACTATATATGGAGAATGAGAGAAAGTTGATTCAAAAATGTAAGCTAGTATGGCTCAAAGAGGGAGATGAGAACTCAGGCTTCTTCCATAAATATCTAGCAGCAAAAAAGCGGACGTCCTTGATCTCAGGCATCTTGTCTTCAGAAGGAACCCCCCTGGTTAAGTTTGCGGACATTGAATCGGAAATTGTAGTTTCTTTGGCAGGCTTTATGAGCGCATCCCTGGGTTGCGCTTTGTGCCAGTATTCGAGGGTTGGAAGGGGGTCTCGCCGGAGGAAAATGGGGCACTCACAGCCCAGTTCTCGTTGGAAGAAATTAGGATGGCGCTAAAGCAGTTGGGAAGAAATAAGGCCCCTGGGCCCGATGGATTCACGATAGAATTCTACCTTAAGTTTTGGGATTTGCTGAAATTGGACCTGCTGCGTTTCTTCAAGGAGTTTCACAGCAACGGCCATATCAATTCGGGGCAAAAAGAAAACTTTATATGTCTAGTTCAAAAGAAGGGTGTTGCAAGCTCAATAAAGGATTACAGGCCCATTAGTCTGGTCTCTTCTACGTACAAAATCCTCTCCAAGGTGCTAGCCGACCGCTTAAAAAAGGTAATGCCCTCAATCACCTCGGAGGTCCAAAGCGCTTTCATACAAGGTAGGCAAATTCTAGACTCCGTGCTAGTAGCTAGTGAGGTTATTGAAGATTTTAGAGTTCATAAAAGAAAGGGATGGGTTCTGAAGCTGGATTTTGAGAAAGCCTTCGATTTGTGTAGAGCGAGGTTTCTTGGAGGAGGTCCTCAAGCAAAAAGAATTTAGTGCCAAGTGGATTCAAAGTGGATGAGGAGTGTATGGTTGGCCAAAAGTTCTCGGTGAATGATAAATGGAAGGCCTAGAGGCAGGATTCTGGCTACTCGAGGGTTGCGACAGGGGGATCCTTTGTCTCCCTTTCTGTTCGTTTTGTTGGTTGATGTTTTGAATGCCTTGGTGGGAAAAGGGATTGCTCAGGGGTTGTTTGAAGGCTTCAAGGTAGGAAGGGAGAAGGTCGAAGTGTCCATCTTGCAGTTTGCGGATGATACAATCTTGTTTTGCAAAGAAGAAGGAGCGCTGGATAACCTAATCAAGTGTGGTAAGATTATTTGAAGTTTGCTCTGGGTCAAGGTGAATTGGTCAAAATCACCGCCAGTGGGGTTAATTTGGAAGAGAGCACGGTTGAGGAGGAGGCATGTTGCAAAGGTAGGGTGCGGGGTGTCAGTGCAGTGCTCTCATACACAGGGCTTCATTGGGAGGTCACCCAAACTCCTCGAGTTCGCGCACCCAATGGTAAATAGTTTTGAGAAAATGCCGGATAGATGGAAGAGGTTTAGCTTGTCGCGAGGGGGTCGCTTTGACACTGCAATGCGGTTTTGGAATCCTCCCCCCGTTTTTTGTCCTCGCTTTGACTTCAAATGAGAGTTTGTTTGGTTTTGGAAAGGCTCATCAGGGCTTTTTTCTGGGAAGGGTCCGAGGGGGGTAAGCTCAAACACCTGGTAAGATGGAGGGAGGTCGTCAAGCCCCGTGCCTCGGGAGGGTTAGGCATCGGGGCTTTGAAGGGCAAAAATCAGGCCCTGCTAGCCAAGTGGCCGAGGTTCTCGGAGGAACCATTTTCTTTCTAGCGAAGGGTGATAGTCAGCATCCACGGCCTGTCGGACAACGGATGGGACCCTGGCTATTCCAGAAAGTGCAGCTTGAGAAGCCCCTGGGTCAACATTGTAAGGGTATGGAGGCAATTGCACCATTTGGCCCTGTTCAAGTTGGGAAGCGGCAGACTAATTAGGTTCTGGTGGGAACCATGGCTGGGAGGCAAACCCCTCAAAGATAAATTCCCAGGCCTTTTTGTGATAGCAAAGGATAAGTTGGCTTCTGGTGGTCAAGTTTGGGACAACACCGGGCGTCCAGGTTTATCTTTTAGAAGACCATTGAAGGAAGAAGAAATAGAAAGTCTTGCAGAGCTTTTGGGGGTCCTCGGCAGTGTCAAGCCTTCCCAGGCGCAGGACACTAGAAGTTGGGTTCTTGAGCCTTCGGGGAGCTTTTCTGTGAAGTCCCTTTCAAAGCACTTGTGCCCCCACCCCCCATTGGACAAGCTGACGTACAGATTGCTTGGAAGGTGAAGTGTCCAAAGAGGGTTAAGGTGTTGACATGGATTCTGTTGTTTGGAAGTTTAAATACAGTCGATATTCTTCAGAGAAGGTTGCCGCACATGTGTCTTCATCCTTCGGTCTGCCACCTATGTTTCGAAGAAGCAGAAACAGGTTTCCACTTGTTTGTGAGCTACTCCTTTGCTGGGAATTGTTGGTCGAAGCTTCTCCAGGAGTTCGGCCTAGGATGGGTCTTAGCAGGAAACCTCAAGGAGAGTGTGTTTCAGTTGTTGTCAGGCCCTCCGCTTTCGCTAAGGGCCTCAATTTTGTGGGGATATGCAGTAAGGGCGTTGTTGTCAGATATTTGGTTTGAACGAAATCAGAGGGTTTTTCATGATGTTAGGAAGTCTTGGGAAATCAGCTTTGAAGCTGCTCACCTAAAGGCATCGGCTTGGAGTTCTCTTTCAGGGGCGTTTGCAGGATTCTCAATCTCTGACATCCAGGCCAATTGGAATGCTTTTATTTTTCCTGCTTAGGTTCAGTTAGCTATTTGGTTTTCATTTTTGTCCTTTGGTTGTGTAGGGTTGATTGAACTTTTGTATCTCTTCATTATCTTAATGAAATTGTTTTGTTACCTTGTCAAAAAAATAAAGAGATAGACGATGTAAGAGGAAGAATAATGGGAGCAAAAGAACTACCTTCTCTCAGAGAAGCATTTGCTGAAATACAACGTGAGGAGAGTAAAAAACAATTGATGATGTCTGAGACTGGGTCATTTGTTGGACCATAGGTTTCAGCCATGCTGACACACCGTTCATCTCAAGATGCAAATTCAAAAAGGGCAATCGCCCCTAGTGTGATCACTGTAAAAAGGTGAGACATGTACGAGAAACTTGTTGGAAAATTCATGACAAACCAGCAGACTAGAAACCAACAGAGAAAGTGAATGCAGAAAACCATGCTCGTGTTGTTACTTCCCCTTCTCCGCATCCAACAACTTTTGTTGTTTTCGCAAAGGAACAATTGGAAGTGTTACAAGAAATGATTGGACATTTCTCATTCTCGACCTCTACACCATCAGCATCAGTCGAGACACCTTCTAGCAATCTTGCTTATCATGGTACTGGTTTTTCTTGTCTTTCTGTGTAGCACAACAAGCACAAACCTTGGATCGTTGACTCTGAAGCATCAGACTATATGATCGGTGACATTACCTTATTCCACAAGTTCAAATCCCAACTTGATTATTCGTCAGTTCGAATAGCTGATAGATCTCTTTGATGTTACAAGAACAAGGTCAATAAAATTGACAAATGATCTCATTCTCTCTAATGTGCTTTATGTTCCTAAGTTGAACTTCAATTTGATTTCAGTTAGCAAAATTACAGGTGACTCAAATTGCATCTCTAGTTTTTACTCAAGAGTGAATTTCGGGAGGTGGATTCGGGGAAGGTGATTGGCAATCCTAAACAACATGGTGGCCTCTATCTTCTTCAAGAAAAGCGGTCTTCATCTTCAAGTTCGCTCTTCAGTCCTAGTCCTAAGTCTTGTTTCAAGTTTGTCAATTTTGTTTCCAAGTTGGAGTCCTTGTCAACTGAAAGTCAAATTATGTTTTGCCTAGGTCATCCGAATTTCATGTACCTCGAAAAGTTATTTCCTAGTCTATTTATCAATAAAAGGCCGAACTTTTTTCAGTGTGAAACTTGTCGATACTCTAAACACACCAGAAATGTTTATCCTAGTGTGTCTTATAAATCTTTAGAACCGTTTTCCCTTATCCACGTGATATTTGGGGGGCCTACTAGAGTGAAACATCGAATGGACTTGGACTTTTCTAATGAAGGACAAATCTGAAACATCGAATCTTTTTCGTTATTTCCATGCTATGATTTCTACTCAATTTGGAAGTAACATTCAAGTTCTCAAAACGGGCAATGCTCGAGACTGTTTCAATTCGACTATTGGTCCATACCTCTTATCTCATGTTATTGTTCACACTAGTTCATTTGTGGGCACTCCTCAACAAAATGGGATTGTTGAACAGAAAAATAGACATCTTCTTGAGATAACTCGTTCTCTCATGTTTGCTTCTAATGTTCCAAAACATTGGGTGGGGGAGGATGCTATCCTAACTGTCACCTTTCTTATCCATAGACTGCCTAGTCACGTTCTCACTTTAAATCCCTGTTAGGGAGGGAACTAATAGGGATTTAGAGATAATAGTAGTATGGTATTAGTAAGGGCATAAGGGTAATTAGTTAGGGAGTTAGTTAGTGTTTTTGGTTATAAATAGAGTGAGTGGGATTGAGAGAAAGGCAAGCAATTGTTGAGTGGGTTTTAGGGCTTGGGTGAGCATACTCAAGAGGAGGTTCCAAGTGTCTTATACTTGGTTTATCTTGTTATGTTTTATCCTTTATATTTCAATATATTTCCATTATCGTGTTCTTAGTATTTGGGTTACTAACAATTGGTATCAGAGCACGTTCATCTTGGACATTGTTCTTAGCAATGGATCAAGATCGTGTGTTGTTGAAAATACAGGGAATCCTCGAGGAAATGCAACAAACATTGAAAAGAATGCAAAAAAAGTTTGAAGATAGTGATCGTGAAAAGATGGAGAGACAACAAAAACAAGAGACGGAGAGAGAACAAAAGAGGAAGAAGGAAGATGAAGAAACAGTGAAAGAAAGAGAGAGGAAGGAAAAATTGATTAGATCAAAGAAGAGTAGTTGTAAGCTTAGCCAAAGAGTGGCGGGAAGGCATTGGTCTTACTCGAAGACACCTCCAAAAGCGCGAGGGAACACCAGTCGAGAAATTCCAAAGGTGCAAAAGGAAGAATCTCCTCCAAAAAACATAAGAGGAAGTGAGAATCATGGAGTTTGGTGGAGCAAAGTCGATAAAACATTCATAAAGAAGGTGAAGAAGAAATCAAGGAAGAGAGGAAAGAAAATGTGTAGGCAGTCTCATGATGGAAGGGTGACGAGCGAGGGGATGGAAAAGCAACGAAGGGAAGAAGAAAAAAAATACCAATGAGAAGGCAAGGCGACAGACGAAGGAAGAAACGATGGAAGAAGAACTTGTTCGAGGTCACCGGTGGCAGACGAGATGAAATGACACTAATGGTTAAGTGGCGGGAGCGGCAAGGTGACCAGCGAATGAAAAAGTGGTGGAAGAAAGATACAAGAGCAATCACCAACGACCGGACGAAGAGTTCGTATTTGCTGAAATTTGAAGAGGAAGGTGGGCGGCCAAGGACGAAGAAAAGTTGGGGAAGATGCTGCAAATTTCGTGAAGAGGTGGAGAACCAAATTACTAGTCACGTGAAGTGTCAGGAGGTGGGGCCAGAAGTTGAAAAAGTAGAATGCTCCTTTTGGCCGAACAGACAAGATCCCTTGAAGGTTTTCTCAAAAAGAAATTGACAAGATGCAACACTTGGTTTACATAAACATTGCTTCCAAGGTAGGGGAGGGGGATAAGACATTGTCACCACTGCCTCATTAATCAGAAAGCTGGCATCCACCGGAAATTTGGCAAATTTTGTTTTCTACAATCGGTCCATGCCAAAAAAGGTTGAATTCTTTATTTGGGAGCTTAGTCATGCATGTTGCTTGTATCAACACGTCTGACATTATCCAACACAATTCCCTTTCAGTCGCTTTATGTTTTTAGCAATTGGTCCTTTTTGCATCAGCTTTTTGGGTTTTCCTCCCGCAAGCTTTTGGTAGGCACATTACCATACCGGGTGACATCTTTCCCCTTATCAATTTGTCTCTTATTGGGCATCCATTCAAGAAGGAAAAGAAAATTTTATGGTGCAACTTTCTGTATGCTTCTATTGGGATTTATGGTATGGTTGGAAAGAAACACTTGCATCCCACGAATGGTAGAGTTGCTTCGATTCTATTCATCTTAAAACATCATCCAAGTGCACTCTTTCTAATTCTTTTGAGGATTTTTCTTTCTGATACTAATTTGTGTTAAATCACCCATTCACTCAAAAGCTTAAGCTAATAGGTTATGGTAAATTTAATTATATCAACACCAACACTACCCCTCACTTGTGGGCTTAGAAATTTGAACAAAGGCCCAACAAGTGGAAATCAAACACTCCCCTTCACTTGTGGGATTGGAAATTTGAACAAAGGTCCAACAAGTGCAAATCAATATTAATTGGGAGAAAACGACTTCACCAGGGTTCGAACACAGGACCTGAACACAGGATCTCCTGCTCTGATACTATGTTAAATCATCAATTCACCCAAAAACTTAAGCTAATAGGTTATGGTAAATTTAATTATATCAACACCAACAATTTGAATTGGAATGCTTACATTAATATTTGTTAGATGTCGTTGTTTTACTTTCCTTTTTTGATTTTTCTCCTATTTAGAGATCATATTTTGGAGTGATAATCTCTTTTCATTCCTTCAATGAAACTTCTTGTTTCTTTGTCAAAAAAAAAAAAGAGAGAGAAACACTCGCATTTTCTTCAATAAGTCTCAAAGCATCCACACTTTCATAGGATCTACATCTTATCTTGCTTTATATTGGAGTTACCATTTTCCTCCTTTTTTTAAAATTACAATTTATCAATACTCTTATCTCATTGATGATGCTTCTTGTAATTAACTTTGATAGGTCTTTTTTGTATCTATTTTATATATCAATGAAATGGCTTTTGTTTCCTATAAATAAAAAATAAAAAAACAAAATGCAAAGTTTCTTCTGATCAACTTACAATCTAATGAGAAGTATAGAAATTTGAGGGGAGAGAGCCTAACAGACCGTACCTTGTGCCAGCGTAATGGCGAGAACGTCTAGCAATGAGGGTCAATTTAAAATCTCGCCCATCTAGAGACAGTGTAGCCTGTAAGCAAGAAAGAACGAGGATCCTAAATTACCCATATTCTCTAACCAAAAAAAAAAAAAACTCTAAGCGATTGCATCCTTTACAAAACAATAAATAACAATGTTCTCTGCCCTACCACTGAGCCACATTGAATAATCACCATCAACTTCAATCATATGCTACCAATAACAATGTTCTCTGCCCTACCACTGAGCCACATGATTTCATGATTTAATTATAGAACATGATTTCATTAAAAAAAAACAATAAATAAAAAAATTTAAAAAATGATGACATCATGGCATTGTCTTCCAAGACCACACTAAACTATTCTTTCCTATGATATTAGCCATCCAAGAAGCACCAATTCCTAACCTGCTTGAAAAAACCAAAGACCAAAGCAACTGTCCAAATGGTGTTCTGCAAGTGATTTCGGATTCCACGAGTCAAAAATTCATTCCAGACAAACATGGTTTCATAAAGGGCATGGCCTGTCTCATTATCACATATATTTTTTTGAAGACTACGCATAACTTGGTATGAGTAGCTGAAAAAGAAGTCCTTTGTGAGATCCATCGAGCATAGGAGCTTCTTGTATCTAAATCAAGAAACAAGTGAAAAATAATTAATAGATTAGTTCAGTCATGTTGCTTGCAGTAAACCACAATTCAGTTTCCTTCACTAACATAAACCAATTAACAGAAATTCAAAATTCAATAACTTGGATTACAAACTTATCTTTGAGAAGGTTGAATTTCGTAACAATCACTACAACATTTAGCATTATGAAAACATTCCAAAAGCTTATGGCATATTTAGGGAGTAAACCAAGAAAACTGTTTTTGAAAAAATAAAACTGGTTTGGCAGGATAATTTTCAAAAACATTTTTTAGAAAATAAAGATAATATTTTGTTTTTTTCATGCATTTTCTTTGATGAATATTGGTTTTGTAATTAGCATGGGAAAAATACTCATTGTATAGTACATTAGAGAGTCAATAACACGTATATAAGTATACAAGGAAACCCTAAACTAAAGCATTTACAATTACTTTAACAGATAAATACACATAATAATATATATTATAACACTCCCCCTCAAGCTGGAGCAAATATGTCAAACATGTCCAGTTCGTTGCAGAGATAATTTATTTTTGCTCCATTTAAGGCTTTGGCTAAGGATATCCCAATTGTTCTCCGGTCTTTACATATCTTGTGGCCACCAACTCTTGTTGTATTTTCTCAAGAATGAAATGACAATCCACTCCAATATGTTTAGTCCTCTCATGAAACACGAGATTAGACGCAATGTGAAGTGCAACTTGATTATCACACCACAATTTGGTTGGCATAGTCATGTCGTGTAAATGTATAATAATATATATATATATATATATATATATATATATATATATATATATATATATATATATATATATATATATATATATATTTTATATAAAAGTTGTTTTTAATATATTTGATTTGTTTTAAAGAATTTAATAAATCCTTTTCGGAATAGGATTTTGTTTTCTTTTTAAATTGGGATTTAAACCTTTTTATCTCGTTTTGTTTAAAAAAAAAAAAGAAACAATATCTTTTTAAGAGTTTTAAGTTAGGGTTTCTTATAAAAAGGTCTCTTGAAGCCTTAACCCTTTTTACAAAATTGTTTTGACGGTCACAATAGAGAAAAGAAGGGCGTTTTGCATTTTATCCTCTCTAAGAAGGAAAAAAACAGTAAGTTTTCTTTCTTCCTCTCATTGATTTCTTTTCTTTTCTTGATTATTGAAGTTTTCTTTCAAGGTTTTGGGTTTTATTTTTGTTCTTGATTGATTAGAAGAAAAAATTCTTGAAATCTTTTTCTTAAAAAGTTTTTAGGTTTTGTTTGCTTAATTTTTTTTTATCAAGGTTTTTCCTCTTATGACTTCTAAATTAAATTGAAAGTTTTGATGATGGAAAATTTTCCAGAATTTTTTCAACTTTTATTTTCTGTAAAATTGGGATTGTTTTAAGTTTATTTTAGATTCTTTTTGTACCAGAGTGCCAATTGAGTCTATTACCCTTCTCTCTCTTCTCTCTCTTCTCCCTCGACCAGCCCCTTCGCCTCCGACCAGCTCTCCCGTTTCACCCCTTCGCCTCGCCTCCGACCAACCCCTTCCCTTTCGCCTCACAGTTTCCTTCGCCTCCGACCGACCTCTCTCCTGCTCGCCCGCTTCGCTTCTCGGTTTTCCTTCGCCTCAGACTGGACCCGGCTTTGGTTTCGCCTTCCCTTCCTTCGCCGCCTTTCCTCCGACCACCCCTTTCCCTTTCGCCTCGCAGTTTCCTTCGCCTCCGACCACCCTCTCTCGTTTCGCCCCTTCACCTCTCAGTTTTCCTTCGCCTCCAACCAGCCCCTTCGCCTCAAACCAACCCAAGCAACCCATGCGCTTCTTCGTCTTGGCCTGAGACTTTCCCGATTTGGTTGTGGCTCTGAGATTCCACCATTCCTTCCCCTGACTTCGACGGGTTTCGGGTCTTTGCATCTCCTTCGATGGGGGAGTATAGTTGTTGCATTGGTGAGAAAGACTTTCGGATGATTCGGTCGTAGTTTACATTCAGGATGGGTATTTTAACCGTTCGGTAACCCTGTCTGTAAATCATGTGAAGTGGTTCTATGATCGGTTTGTTGAAATGGCTGCGAATGTCGAGGCCTTCTTTGCAAGGAGAAAATTCAAGGATGAATTGGCCACACTCGGGTTATTTAAGATTAGGAAAAATTTTGGTTGGGTTGCAGAGGGCATGGTTTGGCCCCCGACTGGAGGTCGTTGGGTTTTCAGGGTGCCATTAGGTTCCTTCTCCATCGCTTGGGCAGTTTTCAGAGACATGTTGGATGATTTCCTACGAGCTGAAGACTACTACTCCTCTCCCTCCCCTAATGTAATCCCCTCTAATGAATCAGTAGAAAGGGGGCTAGAGATTGGTTCTCCCTTTAGTTCTCCTATACAGAGTCGAGGAAGTAAGTGGGTTATTGGTTTAAACCAGCAAGGCTACTGGATCCGTAAAGCCCAAGATGTTGTCTCTATTGACTTTGCTTGAGTATGGGTAGTTACTCGGCTGTTTGCACATGTTCAGTGGGTCACGATCAAAGATGCCTTGCAGATTCATTTTGGTTTAAGCTTACAAATCAATACATTCATGAGTGACAAAGCCATGGTGCTCTTTGAGGATGAGGTGTCAATTAACAATCGGGATTTCAAGGTTGGGAAGTGGCAAACAATTCACAATCTTCATTTAAAAATTGAAAAGTGGGAGGACAAAGGACATGGCTTACCTTCGGTTATGATCGGATGTGGCGGATGGTTGGCCATAAAAAATTTGCCTCTGAGACTTTGGAGGCGAGATGTTTTAGAAGCAATTGGGATTCACTTTGGGGGGCTTGAAGCGATCTCATTGGACACTCTAAACTTCATTGATGTATCCGAGCAAAGATTAAGGTGCCTCCGAACCTCTGTGGTTTTTGGCCGGCTACAATTCCTATTATGGATTCGATTGGTGGGAATATCTCCTTACAATTCGAGGTTTTGGGGGTTGCTACTCCGCCACCAAGACTATTGGATTCGCTGACTTTAAAGGATGTTACTAATCTCATTGATTTGACCTGAATTCATTAGGTAATAGACGACGAATTGGGAGCAGAGCTGGATGTTGTTCCCCTGGAAAAGGATGAAGTTTCTGGTAATCCTTTGGCCTCAAATAGGAGATGCACTTTGGTGAATATAGGGGACGAGAGATGCGTTGAACTGCGGGAAACTAAAGAGGGAGAGGTTCGTGAACTCTCAGTCATTCAGGAACCGAGGGCCTTGGGTTTGGATGTCGTACCTCTGCCAATCATAAATTCAGCGTTTGAAGATCCTCTTTTTTCTTCTAGTACCCCAGTCAGTGTTAAGGAAGTTAAGGACACCTTTTGCGGGAAATACTACTCCAGAAGGATTGGGAGGTCCTCAGTTTCGAATTTGGAAGATCATTTGGACGAGAATTTTTCAGATTTCTTAGAACAACTAGAAGTCTGTCTTCAGCTTTCTAATTGTGCAGGGTTGGAGGCCCAGGTATCTTCTTTTTCCTTTATAAAACCCCCTCAGATTGATGTTGAAGAGTGTCGTCTGGGGCCGAAAGAGGTGGTTTTTGTTAAAGCTTCTTTTCAACCATCTTTTTTTTGACAAGGAAACAAGGAATTTCATTGATGTAATGAAAACAAAAGATACAAGGAAAGAAAAGCTCGCACCAGAATCCCAATACAAAGCCGAGAAACAGTCAACTACTCAAAATCACAAAATTGGTACAACCCCAAAACCACTCAAGACCACAGAACTCGTAACCCCGAAACTAAAAGAACCACAGTACAAGCATTAATCAACCAGAAAAGAAAAAAGCAACCCAATTAACATGAATATCCGAAATAGAATAACTATCAAAAGCTTTGGAAAGGACACACCAAGAACAAGCTTTAAGTCGAACTGCTTCAAAGCGATCCTCCGGAGAAAGGGACACCCCTTGAAACGTTCTTTGATTACACTCGAACCAAATATCTGAAATGACCGCTTAAGAATCAAGGCCTTTTTAGCTAACGGAGGGAGTCCCCACTATAAGCTGAGCGACGTTGTCTTTGAGATTGTTAGAGAAAGCCCAACTAATTCCAAAGATCCGAAACAATGCGAACCAACAATGCCTTGTGAACTCACAATCCATGAAAATATGGCTACCTGATTCCGAGGCCTTATAACAAAGAAGACAGATTGACGGTTGCAAACTCATCAAAGGAAGCTTTTTCTGCAAAGTGTGTGTCGTGTTTAAGTTCCCAAAAATAAGGGTCCAAATCAGGACGTTGACTCTTTTTGGACAGCTAGACTTCCAAACAGCTTCGAACAGTAGCTTATCCATAGGTGAATGAGTATTAAATGCTTGAAAAGGGACTTAACTGAATAAACACCCGATGGATCCAACGACCACCGTCTTGAATCTGCCAAGGAAGAGGGCTTAAACCCTTCTAATATCGACATAAGACTAGTAAAGCTCTCAATTTCCTCTTCCTTCAAAGCTCTTCTAAAAGAGAGGCACCAAGCAGACACTTTGTTGTCCCAAAAAACAGCTACAGCTGCCGTTCTAGATGAGGAGAGCAGAAACAGTGGATGAAATTGATCTTTAAAACAAACCTCCCCTCCCCACGGATCCAGCCAAAACGAATAATCTTTCCATCCCCCAACTTAAACCTTGAAAGATGTTGAACTGATGCCCAAACTTTCGCAATACTCATCCAAGGGCTTCTTAGGCTAAGCACCCTGGATTTGGAAGCTTCCCAACCATTTATTTCTATTCCGTGAACACTGGCCACCACTCTTCTCCATAAAGAGTCTGGTTCCCTTGAGAACTGCCACCTCATTTTGCCAACAAAGCCAAGTTTTTTGCTTTTAAGGCTCCAATACCTAGACCTCCCGCACAAACTGGTTTGGAGACCTAGATGTTTGGTCTTGCCCCCATCCAAGCCTTCCCAGAAGAAAGACCTAATCATTCTCTCCAAAACAATGGAAACTCGTGTCGGAAGTTGAAAAATTGAGAAGAAAAACAACGGCAAACTCTCTAGGACCAAGCTACATAAAGTTAGGCGACCCCCCCTTTGAGAGATTTAACCTTTTTCATCTGTCCAATCTCTTTTCAAAATTATCTATCACCGGCTGCCAATGAGAGAGGGATTTCGGATGACCCCCAAAGGCAGCCCCAAATAGGAAAAAGGAAGGTCAACTCGCTTACAACCTAATTCCTTTGCAACCTCTTCTATTCTTTGTCCTGAAATGTTAATCCCACAAACCGAAGATTTCCCCCGATTGATTTTCAGCCCAGCACAAAATTCAAAAAAAACTTATTGTTCTAATTAAAGAATCCAGCATGTTGTCTTCTCCTTTACAAAACACGAGTGTATCATCTACAAATTGCAAAATTGGGACATGAACATTATCTTTCCCCACTCTAAACCCTTCGAAGAGGCCTTGCCAAAATAAATTATCAACCAAAGCATTCAACACTTCTGCTACCAATAAGAAAAGGAAAGGTGACAGCGGGTCTCCTTGCCTTAATCCTCGAGAGGCAACCACTCTTCCCCTTGGTCGCCCATTAATAAACACGGAGAACTTCTGACCAACCACACACCCCATTATCCACTGAGTCCACTTACTACTGAAGTTTTTCATTTTAAGCACCTTCTCCAAAAATCCCCAATCACCCATCTCCCCTTCTTTTTCACTCTATATTCTTCTACAATTTCATTTGCAATTAAAACAGGATCCAAAATCTGCCTTCCATGAATAAAGTCGCTCTGCACTTTTGCCACTATGGAAGGCATTACCCTTTTCAACCGCTCGGTTAAGACCTTAGAGAGGATTTTATAAGCCGAAGAAATTAGACTTATTGGTCTAAAATCCTTAATTGAGCTAGCAACCCCTTTTTTCTGAATGAAGCAGATGAAGTTTTCTTTTTGTGCCCCGTTAATATGCCCGTTGTTGTGAAACTCACTAAAAAACCGAATCAAATCATCCTTCAACAGCTCCCAAAATTTTAAATAAAACTCCATAGTGAATCGGTCTGACCCCGGGGACCTATTCCTTCCCAAAGACTTTATTGCTGCCAAGATTTCTTCAGGCAAAAAGGGGGCAGTCAAGCGCTCATTTTCTGCCTCAGAAACCATTCCCCACTCCTGAATCAGGGGAATGAACTTTAGACCTGGGAGACGGCCATATAAGATGGAGAAAAAGCCGAGAATTTCATCTTCAATGTCCTTAGACACCACCCAGCGCCTCTCCTGTCGAAGTAACCAGGTTTGAAATTAATAGTCGCCTTTTTCTAGCCACCAAGAATCTATGGAAAAAAATCTGAATTCTCATCCCCTTCCCTAAGCCATTTGAGTTTACTTTTTTGAATTAGGTTACGCTCATTTGCCATTGGAGCTCCCCTTTTGCCAACGAGCGGATTAGAAGCTCCTGATGAGTTAAAGGGGCAATCTCGACCTTCGAATCCAACATATTAATCTCCTCCAACAGATCCTTTTCCTTCTATTTGCAAGCCGCCTCAAAGTCTGCACTCCACAATTTGATTTCTGACTTTAAATGCCTCAGCTTTAAAGAAATAACAAACCCTGCCCACCCATAAGCACGATTCTCCTCCAAAGACTTTTAAATTAAAGATACACACTCCTTATTGCATAACCTAGAGTTAAAAAATATGAACGGTGAAGGGCCCGAAACAAAAGCCTCTGCTTCCAATAATAGAGGAAAATGGTCAGAGAAGATTCTACTCTGTCTTGATACCCGAGAATTTTCAAAAAGAGCATCCCAATCTGCATTGATGAAAAACCTATCGATTAATGATCTAGAGCAATCCGTCCCTAATCTTGACCAAGTATAATTGCCATTGCTTAGGGGAAGTTCCAACAAATCGAGTTCCAAAATAATTTTGCTAAAGGATCCCATTCCTCTAGTCTGTCTTCCCTCCAGAAATCTCTCATGAACCCACCGAGTGATATTGAAGTCCCCCCAATGCACCAAGGACCCTCACGGTAAGCCGCCAAAGCTGACCATTTCTCCCATAATCGCTTCCTTTCCTTATAACTGTTAGGGCCATAAACATTCGAAATCCAACAAATGTGACGATCAACAAACAACACCTTGATAGAAATTGAGAAACCCCCTTTAAGAACTTCCCGCACCTTTACTGTCTCTTCATTCCACATTATCAGCAACCCCCTGACTTCCCCAAGGAACCAATAAATTCCCAATTTATCTCTCTGGAGCTCCATAAAGACTTAATGAATTTGCCATCGATGCACTCTGTCTTTGTTTCTTGAATTATCACAACAGTCGGACACCATTTTGTGACAATTTTTCAGACTTGCCATCTTAGAAGGATCACCCAATCCCTTGGTATTCCAAGAGAGGATTTTCATTCTTTTGAAGAGAAAGAGCCACCGGGCCCACCCCTCGAAGCTGCAGCCTACTATCCTTAATTAACCTGTCGAACTCTCCCAATTTTGCAACACTAGGGTCATTAGGCAAAAGAGAGAAGGGAGTCGAGCTTACCTGTGCGATGCCATTGCTAGAAGGAGAAAACAACCAACTTATATCCGCCAAAGGAAACCCCCTGCAAGCTATCATCAATCAAACAATCATCAACCTGTTCCGGACTACTCAGGCTTATTTCTAAGTTGAAGTCATCATCTAGGAGTCCCAAAGTGGGAGATACAAACTCCTTTGAATTCTCCTTTTCAAAGTTGTTGGCTTTTAGTTTAACAAAATTAGGGACCTTTGAACCTAGTGTGACCTTCTCCTTTTCATATGCCTTTGCAACCCCTTGCCCCTTTCCTTTTCCAATAATGTGTTGCCCCTTTAAAATAGCCTCCGAATAGAGCAAAGGATCGTCTTCAAAATCCTTGTTGATTAAAAACGGTTCCATCGAGTCCTTCCCTTTCTCACTCACCCCTAATCTTCTTTCATAATACTTGGCACAAAACTTTTCCCTAATTTCTTTTACTGATGGCAGAACGGGAGACGAGGAGGTAATGATTGGTTGACTATCTCTTAGAACCTCCATATCTTTGCCAGCCTTAATTGGAGGCTCAACCCCGCATTGAATAGCCTCCAATGTTGTTTCTGGGAAAACCAACCGCAAGGAATTCAAAAGGCTCTTCCTTCTTTCCTCCTCGAAGACGTCCTCCTGATTAATCAAAGGTTCATAGCCCTACTCAACATTAAATGGATCATTAACACCACAGTTGTCACAACTACTTCCCTCTAACCCCTCGACTTCCTTAGAGACCATTTTTTCATTAATGAGGGGATGCGAGCAGCCATTTTGCCAATCAACCATCGCATGATCATTCCCACGAGACCCCCCAATCCCTGTTTCAGAGCCTTCAATATCATTTAAGACCTCCCCAATCCGACTTAAATCAATTTGATTGGAAAAATCTTCAGCAAACAAAGGCCCATGAGCCTTCGTCGGTGGTTCTTGACATTCAATATCTTTGAACGTAATATCAAAGGATCCTATGAAGGTAGTTTTAATTTCAATTGAGGCTGGCACAAAACCACAGATGTTCCTTTTTACTTTGATCCTAGCGCAAGAAAGATTCGTAAAATTCAAAGTATCAATTGCAATTTCCTCCAATCCTCCAAAATGCATTCCTATAATTTCAAACGCTTTCCTTGACCATAATTTAATAGGCAAATTTAAAACCGAGATCCAGCCTCCATAACCAATAGAAAACTCTGGCAGACCATGCTTAGAATCTGACCAAAACTCTAGTTTCAGGTAAAAGTCTCCCACCAGCATCCACTTCCCATTTGCCCTAAGGCAAATTTCATCACAACTACCGCTAATTACCAGAATCGCTTTATCAACCACGAAGGGATTGAGCTGACACCTGACTCCGAAATGACTTTCAAATGCCTCCTCGACTTCCGGCCACGAAGTATGGGCAAACAATCGAGAAATAACCAAAAGGTTTTCAAAGTTTACCTTGACCACATCCTCCTACTTTCTTACCCAGAATTGTTGCGCCTTGGACCCCAAGCGGGTACCCTCCAAGCTTTCCGGCGGATGAGCAATAGAATTCTCCGTGTTGCTCCTGTCAAAACCTATTGACTCATAATCTTTTGAACATTGTGAACCAACGTCCTGGGGACGCTCCTCCTCCTTGGAGAAGCCATCAACATGCCTTGAATTAATAAAGTCCACCAGCATATCGCGGAAGACCACCCACCCTTTATTGAAAGAACCCAGGCCAACCTCAAAAGAAGATCTTCCCGCACTAGGAGGCCAAACCACTCCTTGAACCAGCGGCTGTACGGACCTATGTATTCTAAAGAGCCCCAACGTACCATCCTTGTCTCTAAACTTATCACGATCGAAAGTGTTTCGCGTTGAGCCAACCAGGGCTTCGAAAGCCTTGGCAAACCAACTGAGATGAGACCAGGTTAAAGAGATCAGACGGCCTTTTGGAGGAATCCTTGATAAGGAAAACACTCCCTTCTTTCCAAATGCTAATGCATGTTCTATCCACCCGACAGCTTCTCGCCTCCATCCTTACCAATCTTGACTGTCGAACACTACTAAACAACCGAGAACGAGGGGCTTATCGACAAGGAAGTAGGGTGGGTCACAATCACCAGAGCCTGGAAGACAACGGACAGAAGAAGGCGACTAAGGCTAGGCGGAGGAGACAGAATATCGACAGGGAAGTAGGGTGGGCCGCAATCACCAGAACCTGGAAGACAACGGACAAAAGAAGGCGACTAGGGCTAGGTGGGGGAGAGAGAAGAGAGAGTCCTCGCCTTCATATGCCCTTGAGGATTCCAACAACCAAACTCTTGAATCCAAATTGTTCCCTACTTTGAACGAAGAAATGCATTCCAGCAAGGATGCAAAGGCAGAAATCTCCTCTTCCTTCAAAAGTCTTCTAAAGACAATACTCCTAGATGAAGATTTGTGATCTTCTTTTCAGCCATCTTCTAATCTAAATCAGGGTGTTTTTTCCCCTTCCCCTGTCTTGGGGTCTTCGGTATCAGGATCGGTGGTGGCTTTACAAAGAGTTTAAAGCACAAAGAAGTAGAAGCCTTTTCCCAAGGAATTTTTTGATTTAGAGGTTTCCCAGCCTCGGGTGGGAAAGCAAGTTATTGAGGAAGGGGTTGAGTGTCCAGCCGAATTGCTTCGTTTTAGCAAATTAATAAAAGCAAGTGGTCTGCAATTCACAGAAGTTGTGCCAAATGAAAGATGCAGAAATTGGGGAATATCATAATTTTTTTAGGGATTCTTGCAAATTTGAGGGTTTCTCATCAGGAGGATGGTAGATTTTGGGCCATTTAACCTTCGGCCATTTTTTTGGTTCATTCTTCGACAAAGTTTCTTGGCAATAATAATGTTGATCTAATGGATAAGGCTCTGCTTAAAGTTCTTTGGAAATCTGTTTGTCCAAAGCGCATAAACGTTCTTAGTTGGATTCTTTTGAAAGGGCATTTGAATTCGGCGAATGTATTGCAAAGGAATGGTCAATGTTCAAGCTCCTTCCATCTATTTGTTTGCTTTGTCATCAAAATGGAGAGACATTGGATCATATCTTTTTTTAATGTGATTTTGCAAAGAGATTTTGGTTTAAGCTTTTCAATTCATTCTCCGTCAACGGGGTTTTATCTGGTAATTATAGAGACAATGTCTTGCAACTTTTGATTGGGCCTTCTTTAAATACCAAAGCATCTCTTCTTTGGCGCAATATTGTTAAAGCTCTTTTCTACGAGATTTGGCTTAAAGGAAATCAGAGGATTTTCGAAGAAAAATATTCAAGTCCCAGTGTTTAATTCGATTCTATTCAGGTTAAAGTTTCTTTCTAGTGTGCTCTTTCCAAATCCTTTGCTGCTTTTTTGTAATGATATTAATCTTAATTGGAAAAATTTTATTAATCCTTTGTAATTGCCTTAGCGATTGCCATTAGACTGATTTATGTGTAATTTTGTTTTTTGACCTCCCATGTGGAGTTGTATTTTGAGCATTAATCTCTTTTCATTATTTCAATGAAAATTTTTGTTACCTTGTCAAAAAAAAAAACCCTTCTCCGAAGGCGAATTGATATTAAGAACGAACTTCTGGAAATATCTAATAGAGAGGAAGCCTCTTGGCGACAAAAGTGTAAGCTGAAATGAAAACAGCAGTTTTTTCCATCAAATCATATCCTCCTGGAGGAGGAAAAGCACCATATTGTGGAGATCCTTGACAAAGAAGGCTCTAGTAAGGTGCTGGACAGGGACATAGAATCTGAATTCATTGACTTCTACATAAATTTGTACACCAAAGGGCAAGGGAATAGAACTCTTCAAGATATTGACCACTGGGATTCGATTTCTACAGCACAATCTAGCGATCTTGAACCCCCTTTCGCTGTGGAAGAGATAAGGAAGGTCATCCCTTGCTTGTATGCTCTCTCCCTTAGAAAAATGGGTTTGGTTGACAATTTCTGATCTGCTGACGGCTCTTCTTGGAACCTTTATTTCTGGCGAAACCTCACCGAAGAAGAGATAGAGGAATGGACCAATCTCTCCTCTCTCCTCACCCCTCCTAGCCTGCCAAATACAGTGGGTGACACTGGTACATTTTCCACCAAATCCCTCACTTAGAAAATTGGTTCAAGTGGCTTGCATACTCACAAGGATCTTTACAAAAAAATATAGAAGAGGCCCATTCCCAAGAAGATTCGTTTTTTCCTATGGGAATTGAGTCACGAAGGGATCAACACAGCGAACACTTTGCAAAGAAAAGCTCCTTGGTTAGTCTCTTCTCTAAATTGATGCGTACTTTGTCAACGAAATCATGAAACGATGTTGCACCTTTTCACCTCTTGCCCCTATGTGTGCCTCTTTTAGGACCGAATCCTTAATGCTTTCAAGCTCCATCTTGTCCTCCTAGGTAACATGATCAATATCCTGGAAACTCTCTTTCTGGGGCACCCATTTAGCAAAAGAAAGGCTTGCTTGTGGGAATTCTTCATTAAAGCTTTCTTTTGCTCCATTTGGAAAGAGAGAAACCGTTTCTCTGGGAAAAGTCACAAGATTTCAAAGCTTTCTTTGATCATCTGCTCTTCCTACCCTTTCTTGGTGTAAATTCATCCCTTATTTTTGTGATTACAATCTTATTTCCCTTCTAGCTAGTTTTCAAAGTTTCATGTAATCAGGGGCTCTTCTTTCCCCTCTTTTGTACATTTCATACATTCAATGAAATGATGTTCTTGTTTCTCATTAAAAATAAATAAATAAATAAATAAAGTTACAGAAAAAGCATTTGCACAAACTAGGACTCCAAAGATGAACATCCCTCCTAAAGCAAAACTCTACCATCAAGGATAAAAGAATCAAAACATTTGTTGTTTCCCTATCAGAAAATGGACAACCGAAACCCCAAAGAGAGAGAAAGAGAGTTCCCAAAATGAGAAAGTTATTGCTCCTTTTACTACTTAAATTTTTCATATTCAATTGGAAAAGTTTTTTGTGATGTCTTTGGATGGGTTTTTTTTTTTTTTGTATCATTTCATTTTATCAATGAAATTGTTTCCTATCCTAAAAAATTACATGGTAAAAGTGAAATAATAGACTTCTAAAACTTTAAATTTCTAGAAATAAGAAGAGCCCAAGAAATCACTATAAGAAAAAGTCGCTGTTTCTTTCAACAGTACCATTTAGAAATAAACAGCAAGGAACAAAATTAACTACGAACCTGTTCTCATTCTTTGAAATGGCTATATTGGACCAAACAGCCGGATTTGGCAGTGGAATCATCTCACTTCTGGAAACAGCATATATAGTATGACCACAGATCGTACCAATTAGACGTCTCTTTGTAATAAGCAGCATGTAATAGGGTCCTAAGAATTTAATGAACCCTAGAGCAAAAAAAAAAAAAAAAAGAAAGTAATGATATTACAATGTCTTAAATCACCAATCAAACTAAAAGTTTAAGCTGAGAGTTTGGGGTAAATTTAATTATATCAACATAGTCCCTCACTCCCCCTCAGTTGGGGGCTTGGAAATTTGATGAAAAGCCAAACAAGTGGAATCAATATTAAATGGGGAGGAAACTGAAGGTTTGAACACAGGATCTCCTGAACCACCTGCTCTGATAGCATCTTAAATCACCAATCAAACTAAAAGTTTAAGCTAAGAGTTTGGGGTAAATTTAATTGTATCAACATAGTCTAACACAATGAAATATCAAAGTATTACTGCAAAATTAAAACTTAAGATGAGATTTCTCTTACCAACAATACCATAACAAGTGGTCACGAACTTCAGTCCACCAGTGGATTTATTACCCTCATGTATGCGTCTCAGAAGATCAGAACATTCACTTTCTGTATATACAGCAGAATCTTCACGAATGTTTAGCTCGGACAGATCCATCCTATCAATTTTTAGCACTCTCCAATATGTTCTACTCTTGTCCCTTCCTACCATGTAAAATTTCTAGAATAGAAATTTTACCAAGAAAAGATGCATAAATAGGCATACTACCACAAATATATAAATACAGTTAGACAACCACATCAAGAAGCAACATACATCACCAACTAAACGTTTCTTCAACCTTTACTAAACCAAGATTCTACAGTCTACAGAAGAAAGAATCTGTTTAGAGGGAAGAAAGAAAAATAAAACAGACAGGAACTTGTCTATAAATGTCCCTGCAACTTGTCTCAGTAAAATAACATAACATAAATATCAGAATTGTGGTAAATTGATGAGAAAAAGCACAGAAACGATACTACAGAAGAGAAATCTCTCAAAAGCTTTTAGCCTTAGTAGTAGTGTATTTAGCAAATGGGTAGATATCTGGATAGCAGTAAGTTACACAACAGAAAACAGATGCATATGTGTGTATTTATACATGATTTTGTAGAAGAAAAACAGTAGCTCGACAAGCCAGGCAAGGTCGGTTATTAACTCTAATAACAGCCGTATGAAAAGTACAATTGAACACAAAGAAATGGAAACAAAAAGATGGGATATGGCCAAATGGGTACGTAAAGAATGAGTTGAAAAGAAAAGAGTAGTTACCGATCGAGTTTCATAGAGCCTGAATTTGTGCATACAAGCAGGAGAGGCATAACGGAGCTCATCAGAAGATGCAGCAGAGTTGGAGTAGGCATCATTTTCAGAGGATGGGAGAGGAAAGGTGGAGAATGAGTTATTCTCAGAGGAAGCGGTGGGATTGGTGGAGGAGAAGGGGTCAGTCTCTAAAGAAGCCATAATTGAGAAAAGATCCCCCGAGCCTCGCACCACAGGCCCAGGCTCAGGGAAACTAGGAGAAGGGCATGCAGATCACAGAACAGCACAAACCAACAATTGAATTGAATTGAATAGAATAGAATAGAACAGAATGGAATGGAATTCAAGAAGAAGAAGGAAAAATATATATATATATATATATATGATATCAAAGCAAATCATATCATGTACAGCCAGAACGGAGAAAGAAGGAAATCACAACCGCCGACGCCTTAAATCCACCCAAAAACGACGCTAGGCTGCTTCAAATACAACATTCAGAAATCAACATTCAAGAAACACGCAAAAATAGAATGGTTCGGTTGATGGTATCATTCATTTACGAACCCAAACCAAATGATTAACAAGAAGCCAACAAAACAACATTCCACTCCATATGGTACAGTACGTCAATGTAAATATATATACACATACATACAGAAAGACAGACAGACAGAAAGTTTTTAGAGAAATGGGAAAATGAAGACAGGAAGCTGGAAGAAGGGGAAGAGGAAGGTAATTATTGTCGTTCATTCATTTTTGGTTTAAAGAGAGATACAGATGGGAGGAGGAAGAGGAGAAAGGTCGTCCGGGCAGATCCAGGGGCAGGGCCGGGCAGTGGAGGGAATGGAATGAAGACCACAATTTGGGTGACCGTGCCGTCCGCAGTCCACAAAAATAAATGATTAAATAATTTTATCAATAAATGAAGTCAAAAATAAAATATATTTGAAGGAGGGATGTGTTGGCGATCTGGAGTCATTATTTAATAAGGTTGAAACCTCGGTCTTATGCCTCTGGCATTAACGCATTAATGTGTAATCATTTATTTCTATTTAATTAATATCTGTCGCTCTATTGGGTTTTTTTTTCATACTTTTCTTATTAAATCACTTTCTATTTTCTATTTTTGTTCGCTCCCTAACTTCGCTTTGTCATTTGCTTCCAACATCATTTTTACATTCTTTTTTAATATAAACGAGGTTAATTGTTTTTAATAAGTTTTTATAGTTAATCTTGTCAATTTAGTTGTTTATGTGGCATCTTCATTGTATAAGTTTAAATTACATAGTTTAATCGAGTTGTGGAGCTTCGTAGCATAGCATGAGCGCTAAATTTGTTCATGCACGAATCCACCCTGCTAGATCTGCATGATCTCAACTAAGAAAGGAATGAGGCCACCTACAAAAAAGAAAGAAGAGCATCGATGGGACATCTTGCCATACATTAGTGTTTTTAGGAGAATACCTTAGAGGCATGTTGCTCCTTTATATTTATAAGATAAGATTGGGGCTTTTAGGAGGCACACTCATGGGTAAATTTGGTCTGAAACTCTGTTTATCTTCATAGCCCAGCTCGACCTCGTCAACTCTATCTGATCGGTTCGATTCGACCAAGTGGGTTCAACTTGAGTCGTTTTATTTTATGGGATGTGAGGTTTATTTCACCCTTAACATTGGGTCTCACTCCTGAGTTTGAAGTCCCTAAACTTATTCTCATAAGTATTGGTTTTGCTTTCAAGCACTTCCACACCACAACGTGGTTAGTGTTTCGAAATACACGAGTTAACCTGAGGTATCATTCACCTTTCAAAAACCTCTCTGGCGAGTGGGCAAGTTTCATGATGATATTGATGAGGAGGCTTGTCAAAGGTCCTATCAAATAATACATTTTATAACCTAAACCTCTTAAATTCGTAGTATAAGTAGTTAGATTTGATCTCAGTGATTGGACTTCTTATAATTAATTAATTGCCACAATTACTAATTTCCAATTTTATCTAGAGAAACCAAATCAGGAAAAGATTAATTTACAAGCCGAAATTACTATTTACAAGGTTGGAGTCATTTAGAGGAAACATTAAACGTTGATTTTATCAAATTAAGCCAACTAATCTACATAAGAGATTTATCCATGAATTCAACTCAATTGCTAGTTAAAATTTTACACAATTTATCAATCGACTTTTTCAAACTCAACTAATATCCATATTTAATTATTAAATCAACCTCCCAGTTTAATAAATAATCAAATATTGTTTTATGCAAATACTTAACTAGTCTTTTTTATAATTTATTCATTCTCATACTCAAAACAACCAAAAGACATGCAAGTTTATCTAAAATCAATAATTACTTTTCAAAGTTAAAAATTAAATCATACATAACCGATTCATAGCCAGTAAATCAATTAAACAATAAACTTATACCCAATGAGAATTGAAACCATATAATAATCTCTGTATAAACTAATTCAAAGATAATCATGTCCAAAAACACATAAGTTTAATAATTCCTAATGAAAGCAATAAGTTTAATAATTCCGAATGAAAGCAATAGTTCTAAACGCATATGAAAATCTAGGGAAACGAGGCTACTATGTTAAAGAAATAGATAAGAAAAACTCTTGACGCATGTCGCATTCGTCCCATTTAGAAATGCCCATAGGGCAGGGCGGGGTCGGAGAATGACTTCCCCGTCCCCATCCCAGCCCCCATTTCATTCTCCGTTTAATTTTGCGGGGAACGGGCGGAAATTCCCCGCGAAAAATTCGCGGGGATCGGGTTGCTCATGGGAATAATTATCCATTTGAAATTTTATATTTAAGTGGTTAATTCTTCCTTATAGATTTCTAGTTAAGATGTGTTTTTTTAATTTTCTTAAAAAATAAAATGATATTTAATAAAAATTTAGAATTATGGTTTATTAGATATATACAAATATATATATTTAAAAGTAAATATATAAATCAGATAGGGATGGGGACGGGGTCGGGGTCGGGGACGGGGAGTGCATTCCCCGTCCCCATTTAACCAACAGGGAAAAATTAATCCTCGTTCCTCGCCTAAACGAGGATTCCCCGCCCCGTTAGCCCCGCTCCACGGAGAAAATGGACATCTCTAGTCCCATTGTGGACACCTCGATCTCGAGTCTTAAATTCCTTCTTCGACTCTCAAAAGCACTCCTCTAGCCTCCAAAACAATGTAGAAGTCGAAATTATGGACTGACCTCTCCAAATGGACTACCAAAATGTTGGGTTTTATGTCCTAAAACTCGTGGTTTTGTAAACTGAATGTATATTCTATTTTTGCAATAAAGATGTTATTGAGATTTATTCAGTAAATGTGTTATTGAATAAAGAGAATTGTGCGTTGTGTAACCCTAACCCAATAAAGAACCCTTGGCTATAAGATGAATACTTGAACTTTATGTGTGACATAAAAGTGGATGAAGTTCAAGTTATAGCCAGAACGGTCTATAGTATAAGAATAGGGTTGGGTACCTTATCCTGGGACACTATGGACGTGACCCACTTTGTAAAGTACAAACGATGTGATCCTAAATCGTTCATGTGGAGACATGTGAGTGGGGGTGTCCTATGCAATGAGTTTGCATAAGACTGGACCGCGAAATAGGTAACTCCGTTTACTGTCTTAACTGATTATATTCATACGATGACTTAGGTAACTCGATTTTATTCCTAAGCGTTCTATGAACTCCTGTTTATTCGGATTATCCTTAGATTTGCATGGGTGAGAGTGGCTCGAGATTGCCGACTCAATAAGCCTCCCATTTCAGGGATAAGTTTGGGTAGATAGCTGAGAACATAGTCCTGCAAGATGAAATTCACTCATACCCGCTTTAGGGATTAGTAGAGAGGTTGTTCCCTTAAGTGCTGACTCCGGGTCTTGAACAAAGGGCCCACCCCTCTCATTGGCCCGATAGGGAATCGGTTTGTTGGTTGGACCACAAACCAATTGTTCATTAGAGGATCAGTGGAGCTTAAAGAACAAGAGGTAATTATAGGGGTAAAACGGTAATTTTGACCCAGCTGTAGTTACGAACGACCTGTGAAGGATCGACTTACTAATCATGGTTATATCGAGTGGACAGAAACATATCTACAGTGAGAAGAGCGCAACCATTGGGCTTTAGTCAAGTGCTCTGGTGGTTAACGAATGTTGATTAGCTAGGCTAAAGAGTTTGGTCGGTCAATCTCGTATCGTTGGAGCTCATGATCTGTAGGTCCATTAGGTCCCATTACTAGCTCGGACTAAGTCTTGTAACATTTTGAGAGAAAAGAATTTGAATTGTTCAAATTCGGTTGTGGGAGAAATCGTTAATTATATGTGATATATTTAACGAGTCATAGCTTAATTATGAATTAAACTATGATTAAAAAGAGGTGGATATATTTAAATATGATTTAAATATTGGATCGGATTATGGCATGAATAAGGATTCATGTTCGAAAAATCGATCGGGATCGGGCAATTTATTTAATTTAATATTTGATATTAAATTAAATTAAAAATTAATTAATTAAATTAATTTTTGAATTATTTAATTAATTAAATTAATTTTAATTTAAAATCAATTTAATATTGACTTTTTAATTAAAATTAAATGAAAAATGAAGGATTTTCATGATTTTCATGAAAATTAAGTTGCCAATTTGCCCAATCCTCCTCATCTTCAAAATTGGTCAAAATTGGCCACCTCCACCTCAATCCTGTTGGGGTTTGTGCCATAAAACTCGTAGTTTGTAATTTTGTTGTAATTATTGTAATAAAGAGTTATGATTTCAATAAAGACTTATTGTTCGTTATTTACGATATTGCCCTTGTTTTAACCATAAATCCAATAAACTAAACATCCAAGGTTGTAAAATGTCTCTTGAACTGAATGTAGTGTACATATAAAGGATCTCGGTTCGAGATACAACCTAAAGGGTCTATACTAAGGGGATAAGGTTTGTATATCTTACCCTGGTAATACTATGGATGTGACCCACTATAAACCCGAGATCTCTCTTTGGAACTTCCTTATTAAAAAAACAACAAAAGGAAAGAAGAAATGAATGTTTAAAACTTGGTTTTCCATGTTTTAAAAAGAAAAGAAATGAAGTGAAAGACAAAAGGAAAACAAGGAAGGAAAGTTTAAACCATTTTGGTTTGGTTTGCTTTAAAGATAAAGAAGAAAAGAAAAGGAAAGAAATGTTAATTATATTAAGTTTTGTTTCATTTTGTAAAGAAAAGAAAAGAAAAGAAATGAAATGAAAGAAAGGGATACAGGAAAGGAAAAAGAAAAGGAAAAAGGAAAAGAAAAAGCAAAAAGGTAAAAAGGCTAAAAGACAAAAATTTTTAGCTTTTGCTTTTTGTCCTCCACCGTTTGCTTTTTAAAAAGCATCATCTCTCCATTTTCTTCTTCATTCACCAAAAGGAACCTGTAAGCTTCGTGAGCTGAAGTTCAAGGGAGAAGAAGAAGGAGAAAACCTCTGATTTTGGGTTGAAGTTGCAGAAGAAAGGAGAAGAACTCAAGTTGCAGCAAGGTGATCAACTCAGACAAGTTCTGATATTTTGATCTTCTCGAGCTCTACAAGAAGAGGTAAGTGTTGAAGTTTGCTTTTCCTGAAAGCTAACTCATTTTTAAATAAAGTTCATGAAGGAAGCTCGAGCAAATTATTATGTTAAGTTAATGTTTTGTTAAGAGGAAGGCAGAAGACAGAAGTTTGCTGTTAAATCCGAGAAGTCTCTGGTTTTTGGGTTGTCCTGATCTGTAGAGTTGGAGTTAGAACCTCAAAAAGGTATGGTTCAAAAGCTTATTGAATTTTCTACAACTTTCGTGAAGGAATCGTGAGAAGAAAATGATTGAAAGATGTTGTAATTATCAGGTTAAGTTTCGGGTTGCAGCAGAAAATCAAATCTAGAACAGCAGCAGGGTCATTTTAGGGATTAAGCTATTGAGGTATTTTCGAATCAATCCGTTAGAAATCGCAATTTCATGTCTTCATAAGAGTTTTAGAGGGTTCAAAAAGGAAGAGTTTGGTATAAATTACATTCTTTTTGGATAAGTAATGAAGAAGTTATGGCTGTCTGAAAACAGGGTAGAAATTCTGAAAATGCTGGAAAATTGGAAAGTGTGTTTTCTTGTAATTTTAAGGTTAAAGAGCATGAGCTCGAGGTTCTAATAGTTGGTTTTGATTTATTTGACAGGCCAAGAGGAAATAGGTCGAGTGTACGGTTAAGATTCTAGTTCTAACATTGTGAGTGACAAAACGAACTTCAAAAATGTTCTATATGCTTGAATTATGTTTTAAGAAATACAAGTTTTGCTTGAATGAAAGGGTTTAGATGTTTATTGTTTTCCTTGAACACTTGTTTATGAGCATTCATGATTTCTTAGAAATGTTTTAAAGTGTTCATGGTGAGCCTAAATGTCTTGACGAAATTTATACACGAGCATATGTATATAGAATTTCCGAAGTTTATGGAAATGTTATGATTTCAAGCAAGTATGTACTAGCGAGTATGTTTTACAGATTTTCAGTTTTATGAACAAGCTGAGTAAGCTTGAGTTTTATGAAAGAAAAGATAAACAGGCATGTTCAAATGTTTTTATGATGTTTTCTGAGATATTGAGCCTGAGGCTTTATGGTACCGTGTGCACACAGGTCTTATTCTATTGTCGACGTTGAGTGTACTCCGTGACAACAATGCTGTCATGAGTGTTGGGCGGGTCCCACTACGACAAAGACGATGGGAGTGTTGCGCGGGCCCCACTACATCGTAGAGTAAACGTTGGTTGTACTGGGCGTGCCCTACACAACGTGGATTGTGACATGTTTTTTTAAAAAAGTTTATATCATTTACATGCCTTACGAGATTTTAATGATATACTTGTTGGTTTTCTGAAAGTCTATTATGATTCTACGTTTACTTTCAACGCTTGAATACAAATGCATATGCTCATAGTTTTCAGGTCTCACGTTTTACAAGTTATAGATTTTAAACACAGACACTCACTGAGCTTCATAGCTCATTCTTTCATTGTTTTCAAACTTTTCAGGTAGAGATCGAGCTCCTGGTACCTGATATCCTGCCATAGTCTGCTGAAAGCTTCCTAAGTTTTAATACTTTGTACGTGGCTGGTGTTGTATAGCTAGTCCCTATGTGTTATAGTTTATTTTGAGAGGACTATGTTGTTATAGTTGTTTGTACATTAGAGGTTTAATGAACAATGAGTTGTCTTGTGTTGTTTTTGATGCACCTGACTTCTTAGTTTCCAAGAGAGACTTATGAAGGGTTTCTCCTTGTGTATGTTTGTCCAGTTTCCGCTGTGTTATGTTAAAGTGTTCCATATGCGAACATAGTATGTTTATCAGGTGAATCAGGGTCAACAGGTATTGTTAAGAGGTAAACAATGTCTGTTGGCTTCACGCTGCCTTTCGAGCTGAGTTAACAGGTAGTTCGAGAGGGGGTGTGACAACTTGGTATCATAGCAGTTAGCTCCATGGGAATGAGACAGGGCAAGTTAGCTCTGAGAATAAAGTAAAAAGTCATAGCAAGTTATTGAGTTAGTTCAGATCGAACTAGTAGAGTATGGTTCAAGTAAGGATAAGAGCAAGTCCAGTTAGGGCTAAAATGTGAATAGAAGTTTAGTATTGTGTATTTGAGTTAAGTATCAATAGCATGTCTAATATGTTGATATGTGATAGGAGTCATGCCACCACGTACTAGCAGACGACACAGGCAGGATCAGGGCGGGACGCAGGATCCTACCCAAGGCCAATCTGAGAGGGGATCTAGTGCCCCGAGAGTCCAAAGTGAGGCCAGAGATGAGCAACATGTTAGCTTCTCACATGAGGATGGCAGGCTAGAGAGAGTAGGGCCAAGTGATCCAGAAAAGGCGTATGGAATAGAACGTCTAAAGAAATTAGGAGCCACAGTGTTTGAGGGTTCCATAGATCCAGTTGATGCTGAGGTTTGGCTGAATATGCTTGAGAAATGTTTTGATGTCATGAACTGCCCTGAGGAGCGTAAAGTCAAGTTGGCCACATTCCTGCTAGAGAAGGAAGCAGAAGGATGGTGGAAATCAATTTTAGTCAGACGGAGTGATGCACGTACTCTGGACTGGAAAACATTCAGAGGCATATTTGAAGATAAATATTTTCCTACCACGTACCGTGAGGCGAAGAGAGATAAATTTTTAGAACTGAAGCAAGGGTCACTATCAGAGGTTGAATACGAGAGGAAGTATACTGAGTTATCACGGTATGCTGATGTAATTGTGGCATCTGAGAGTGACAGGTGTCGAAGATTTGAAAGAGGGTTACGACCTGAAATACGTACCCCAGTTACAACCATTGCTAAGTGGGACCGATTTTTCCCACTGTAGAGAGAAGCTTCTCTACGTTGAGCGAGTATAGCGAGAGCGCAGCGATGAGTGGAGCCAACTCGTGGGCCTTCAACAATGAGTTTTGGTCGCGAATAACGAAGATTCACACTCGAGTGAATGTTTCAAGTCGTCAGGACTTTAAGAATCGAGCAGGCGGCCTGACATCGAGGCAGATGAATGTTAGTGGTGCCTATTAGAGGCAGAGTCAAAGAGCACCTAGTTAGTCCGCGGATCCACAAAGCAAGACCACGAGACAATGCAGAGTCATTGCCGGTCTGCAAAGCAGAGAACTCCATGTGCAAATTGTGGTAAGAATCATCGAGGTCAACGCTTTGTTTGTGTCGGTGTGTGTACCAAAGGTGGGGCGACGGGGCATTTCAAGAGGATTGTCCACGGCTTAGAAGCAAATGCACGAGGGACCAGGAGTTGGATCCCAAGCAGTTGAGCAAAATGAGAGTTCCAGTGTCGCTGCGGGAGAGGGCACCAGTGGTGCAAAATGTAAGGGAGTTGTAGGGAGACCTAGGCAACAGAGAAAGGTTTACGCTATGGCTCAGCAAGAAGCAGAGGATGCACCAGATGTGATTACTGGTACGATTTCTATTTGTAATGTACTTGCACGTGTTTTGATAGATCCAGGTGCTACGCATTCCTTTGTTTCCAGTATGTTCCTAACTAAGCTGAATATGAAGCTAGAGCCTTTATTTGAGGGGTTAGTTATATACACCCCAGTTGGTGATGCTTTATTAGTAAATTCAGTGTTGCGGAATTGTGAGGTCTTAGTAGAATGTCTCAATATGTTAGTGGATCTTCTTCCACTAGAGTTGCAGGTGTTAGATGCAATCTTAGGGATGGATTTCTTATTCACTCATTATGCTTCCATGGATTGCCATAGAAAGGAAGTTGTTTTTAGAAAACCAAGGTTGGCTGAAGTGGTTTTCAGGGGTGAAAAGAAGATTATTCCTACGAGTTTGATTTCAACATTCAAAACTCAGAAGTTGTTGAGAAAAGGTTGCACGGCGTTTCTTGCACACGTAGTGGAGGTGCAGGAAGAAAAGCTAAAACAAGAAGATGTTCTTGTTGTGAACGAGTTTCTTGAAGTTTTTCCAGCAGATCTGTCAGAGTTGCCACCTGATAGGGAAGTAGAGTTCACTATTGAATTGCTACCAGGAACAACACCTATTTCGCAAGCGCCGTATAAAATGACTCCAAGTGAGCTCAAGGAGTTGAAGATGCAGTTACAAGAACTAGTTGATAAGGGATACATCAGACCTAGTGTATCGCCTTGGGGAGCTCCAATGTTATTTGTAAAGAAGAAATATGGTACCCTTAGATTATGCATTGATTATAGACAGTTAAACAAAGTCACGATACGTAACAAGTATCCTTTGCCCCGTATAGATAACTTGTTTGACCAATTACGAGGAGCATCAGTGTTTTCTAAGATTGATTTGAGATCAGGATACCATCAGTTAAAGGTTAGGGAATCAGATATTCCTAAGACAACATTCAGAACTAGGTACGGGCATTATGAGTTTTTAGTAATGCCATTCGGTTTAACTAATGCACCAAAGATTTTCATGGACCTCATGAACAGGATTTTCAATCGATGTTTGATCGGTTTGTGATAGTATTTATTGATGATATACTAGTTTACTCAGTTGACAGGAAAGCTCATGAGGAACATTTGAGGATTATTTTGCAAACACTACGAGATAAACAATTGTATGCTAAATTCACCAAATGTGAGTTTTGGTTGAATCAGGTAGTATTTTTGGGGCATGTTGTCTCAGCAAATGGAGTTAGTGTGGATCCGAATAAAGTGAAAGCAGTAGTCAACTGGGAAAGACCAACTAGTGCGACAGAGGTACGTAGTTTCCTGGGCTTGGCGGGATACTACAGATTTATTTGTTGAGGATTTCTCACGATTAGCATTACCCTTAACAAACTTTTTAACAAGAAAGAATGCTAAGTTTGAATGGTCGGATAAGTGTGAACATAGTTTTGGGAGTGAAAAAAGAGATTAGTTACAACACCTATTCTGACACTTCCTGTAACGGGAAAAGAGTATGTGATTTACTGTGATGCCTCGAGGCAAGGTTTGGGATGTGTGCTCATGCAAGAAGGAAAAGTAATAGCTTATGCGTCAAGGCAATTGAAAAAGCACGAATGTAATTACCTACCCATGATCTTGAACTAGCAACAGGTTGTTCTAGCATTGAAGATCCGGAGACATTACTTGTTTGGTGAGAGGTGTCATATTTTTACAGATCATAAGAGTCCAAGTATATCTTTGATCGGAGGAGTTGAATATGAGAAAGAGAAGATGGTTAGAATCGATTAAAGATTATGATTGTACCATAGAATACCATCCCAGTAAAGCGAATGTGGTAGCAGATGCATTGAGCAGAAGTCAAGACTTCTAGGGATGCCTTGTGTGGTATTCGAGCAACATTTTTAAGTACTCTAAGGATTCTAAGGCGCTTGTATCGCAGAGAGTTCAGTGGTCTCTTAGCTCAATTCCAATTCAAGTCTTCGCTCGTAGCAGAGATTGTGAGAAGACAGACAGAGGATAATAACCTGCAGAAAATGTTTGGAAAGTCCAAACAGGGCCCAGAAGCAGAGTTTAAGATGAGATCGAGGCGGGGCCATAGAAAGGCAAGGAAGACTATGTGTTCCGAATTTTAGTGAGCTTAAAGATGTTATTCTAGAGGAAGCTCACGATTCACCACTTACGCTATGCATCCGAGAAGCACCAAGATGTACAAAACTTTGAAGGGAACGTATTGGTGGCCTGGGATGAAGCGGGAGATAGCTGATTATGTTGATAGATGTTTGATCTGCCAACAGGTTAAACCAGTTAGACAGAGGCCAGAATGACTCCTTAACCCACTGCCAGTGCCGGAGTGGAAATGAGAGCATATCACTATGGATTTTCTGTTTGGATTACCACGTACTTCTAGTGAACATGATGGTATTTGGGTAATAGTGGATAGACTCACTAAGACATCACGAATGTTCGATTCCCTTCAATGAGATTACATAAAATCGGACCGGAAAATAGTAACCACTAGATGTAACTCCATTGACTAGCTAGGTTTCTATTTCACTAGGATGACCGAGGCAACTTGATCTCAATCCTGAGCAGGTTACGAACTTCTGTTTGCGAGGGATTGTCTTTTGACTAGTATGGGTGAGAATGACCAGATTCGTCGACTCAATATGCCTACCTTCTTGGGGACAAGACCGAGTGAGCAGCTGGGGACTTAGCTTAGCAAGATGGAATTCACTCCTTCCCGACTACTAGGGTAAGTAGATGAATGTTCCCTTAAGTGGTGTCTCTGGGACTTGAACAGAGGGCTTGACCCTCTCATTGGCCCGAGAGGGACTTCTGTTTGTTGGTAGGACCACAAACAAATTGTTCATTAGAGCAGCATTGGTACTTAAGGTACAAGATGTAACCCAGGAGTAAAACGGTAATTTGACCCAGCTGGTGTTACGAACATTCGTGAAGAATTGACTTGTTGTTATTGGTCAATATACGTGGACACATAAATATATCTGTAGTGAGAAGAGTGCAGCTACGAGACTTTAGTGGAGTGTTCTTGAAGTTAACGAATGTTGATTAGGAAGTTAATGAGATTAACCGAGTAATCTCGTAACGTTGGAGCTTCTGATCTGTCGGTCAATTAGGTCCACCTTCTAGCTCGTAAAGGGTTGTTAGATCGTTTGAATTTGAAATGTTCAAATCTGTTAGGGAATAAATTTAATGTATATAGATATGTTATTATAAATTTAATGTGAATATGATTGATATTAAATTATATGATAGAATTAAATATTTGAAAGAGTTCAAATATTAATTTAAATGTGAATATGATTTAAATTTAAAAACTATAGGTTAAAATTTAATGTGCATGAGATATGCATTAAAACTATAGGTTAGAGGAGAAATAGATTAAATATGATTTGATCTTAATATATGATATTTAAAGATTGATTAAATATATGATATTTAATTAATTAATTAATTAATTATTGAGAACGTGTCGGGAGGACACGTTCCCCCTCTTCCCACCTCACTCCCTATTGATAGGGGGTGGGGAAGTTCTCCTCTCCCATTCAACTTCTTGTTGGACAGAAGTTTGAATCGATCGATCAATCAAGCTCACTGCAAAAATTCTCTCTCTCTCTGAAATTCCCTTCCTTTCCAAATTGTTGGAAGCTTTCCCACAAAAGTTTAGATCTAAGTTTCAGTTTTCCATAGGATAGAAGGTTTATCCAAGTGGTGGTGTCTTGTTGGAGAAAAAGAACAGAGAAGGTTATTGTTACTGTGTTGTTGTACACTTGAAGCAAGGAGCCGCTGTGAAACCACAAAGGTAAATTTCGAATTTCCTTCAGTTTAATTATATTATAGCATGTGTTTGCATGACTAGCTCCACGCCTAATTAGATTAGGGATTAGATTGTTTATTCTTTGTTTTTACCAATGTATTGGTATTTGTGTTTAACGAAAACAAACAAGAAAATCAATCCATAAAACACATTTTCGCTGCTCAAGGGGATCAGAATCCCATCAATTGGTATCAGAGAAATGCTTGTGTTTGTTTTGATTGAAACAAATTTGCATTGGATAGGTGGGAATTGCATATGGTTTGCTGTAAAACTTGTTTAGAAAATTTAGCCTTAGATTTATTTTTGATTTGATCAAATTAAGTGTAAGGGCCCTTGCGTTTTGGACAATTAAGTGCATAATCGAGTCTGTAATTGAGTTGTGAGTCGTTCGGAACCAGTTTCGTGCAATTCAGATGAGTATCGAGGGAGAAATTGGCATTTGAAGTTGTTGTGTTCGAAGGAAAACGCTGTTGCAGAAGCAACAACGTTGCAACGCTACCAGCAGCGTTGCAACGCTGAGGAACGGCGTTGCAACGCTGAGGAACGACGTTTGCATGCAATTCTTTGTTATAGGTTAATAATTAAAATTTATAAAAGTTATAAATAAAAGGGTTTTAGAAACCATAACCTATAACAAAGAATTGCATGCAAACATAGGAACTTGGGTTAAATTAAATTAGTTTTAAATTGTTTAAAATTGTTTAAAATTCATTTAAACATAGGAACTTGGGACATGAGATGTTCTGGTAGTGAGAATTAGCTTAGATAGTCTCAATTCAGGGGAGGAGTGACTGACCTCCTGACGGTGGCTTTTGTTCTAAACCCTTGAAGTATCGTTGAAAAATTAAATGTTTAATTTAAACTCTAGGGTTCTTTAATAATTTTGCTAAATTTGATTGGTTTTGTCACACCCCCTCCCGAACCACTTGCTAACTTAGCCCGGAAGACGACATGAAGCCAACAGACATTGTTACCTCTTAATAATACCTGCTGATACTACTTTACCTGAAAACAAACTATGTTCGCATATGGAACACTTTAAACTTAACACAACGGAGATTGGACATCTATAAGACGTACATGAAGAGAAACTCTTCTTAAGTCTCTCTTGGAAACTAAAACGAGCAAGAACATCAGAACCACAAACAGTCCAAACCACAATTTAAACAACCACAACCTCTAAAGCACATACGACTATAACTACATAGTTCTCTCAAAATAATTTACAAAACATAGGGACTTGCTATACAACACCAGCCACGTACAAAATATCAAACATGTGAAGCTTCAGCAGACTATGGCAGGTTTTCAGGCACCGGGAGCTCGATCTCTACCTTAAAAGTGGGAAAAACACTGAAAGAATGAGCTATGAAGCTCAATGAGTGACTTGAGTTTAAAAGAAAGCTATTAACTCGTAAATCATATCACCTGGTCATCTATGAGCATATGCATCTGTAATCAAATGTTAAAAGTAACTGTGTAATCATAATAGTTTTTCATGAAAACCAGCAAGTATACCGTTAAAATCTCGTAAGGCATGTAAATGATATAAACTCTTTTAAAAACATGTCACAATCTACGTTGTGTAGGGCACGCCCAGTACACCAACGTTTATTCTACGATGTAGTGGGGCCCGCCCAACACTCCCATCGTCTTTGTCGTAGTGGGGCACGCCAAAGACTCACGACGGCAGTACTGTATCACGAGTACACTCAACGTCGACAACGAGAATAAGACCTGTGTGCACACGGTACCATAAAGTCTTGGGCTCAATATCTCGTAAAAATCACATGAAAACATTGAACATGCCTCGCTTATCTTTCTTTCATAAAACTCAAGCTTACTCGAAATTTGTTCATAAAACAGAAATCTTTAAAACATACTTGCTAGTACATGCTTTGCTTGAAATCATAACATTTCCATAAGTTTTGGCAACCATTGGACATATGCTCATGTATAAATTTTATAAAGACTTTTAGGTTCAACATAAACACTTTAAAACATTTCTAGGAAAGCAAGAATACTCATAGACATGTGTTCAAAAATAAAACACAAGCTTTGAAACAATTCATTCTAGCAAAACTTGCATTTGGTTCATTTTCGAAGTTCGTTTTGTCACTCACCGTGTTAGAACTAGAGTCTTGACCCGTACACTCGACCTATTTGCTCTTGGCCTGTCAAACAAACCATATTCAACCATTAGAACCTCGAGCTCATGCTTTTTAACCTTAAAATTACAAGTAAACACACTTTCAAATTTTCCAGCATTTTCAGAATTTCTGCCTTGTTTTCAGACAGCCATAACTTCTTCATTCCTTATCCAAAATTAATGTACTTTATACCAAACTCTTCCTTTTTGAACCCTCTAAAACTCTTATGAAGACATAAAAATGAGATTCCTAACGTATTGGTTCGAAAATACCTCAGTAGCTTAACCCCTAAAATGATCCTCGCTCTTGCTCCGCATTTCACTTCTACTTTGCAACCCGAAACGTAACCTGATGATTACAACATCTTCCAATCATTTTCTCCTCACGATTCCTTCACGAAACCTGTAGAAAATTCAATAAGCTGTCTAACCATACCAATTAGAGCTTCTAACTCCAAGTATACAGATCAGAATAACCAAAACATCAGAGACTTCTCGGATTTGACAAACAAATTTACATCTTCGCCTTCCTCTTAACAAAACAGTAACTTAACATATGAATTTGCTCGAGCTTCCTTCATAAACGTTGTTTAAAAATGCGTTAGCTTTCAAGAAAACTAAGCCTAAGCCTTTACCTCTTCCTGTGGAGCTCGAGAAGATCAAAACATCAGGACTGGTCTGAATTGATCAACTTGCTGCAATAAAGAATCCCCTTGAGTTCTTCTCCTTTCTTCTGCAACTCCAGCTCCAAATTCACGAAAAATGGATTCCTTCTTCTTCCTTTCTCCTTCTCCCACGAAACTTTAGCTTGGTTTGTAAAGATAGAGAAGAAAATGGAGAGGAAAACCCTTTTTAAAAAAAAATCAATCGGTGGAAGAGGTTTTGTCCTTTTGCACTTTTTGCTTTTTCATTTTCCATTTCTTTTTCCTTTTCTTTTCTTTCCTTTATCTTCTTTCTTTCTTTTCTTTTCTTTTCTTTTCTTTTCTTAAACATAACATAATAAAATAACCATAGCTTTCATTTCCTTTTCTTCATTATTCTTAGAGCAAACCAAACCAAAATGGTTTAAACTTTTTCTTCCTTGTTTTCCTTTTATCTTTCACTTCATTACTTTCCTTTTTAAAACAAGGAAAACCAAGTTTTAAGCATTCATTTCTTCCTTTCTTTTGTTGTTTGATAATAAGGAAGTTCCAAAGAAAGATCTCGGGTTTACAACTTACCTCCCCTTAAGAAATTTCGTCCTCGAAATTTAGTAGTCCTTAGGTGAAAATCATCGGATACTTCCTCCTCATTTAGTCTTCTAACTCTCAGGTTGCCTCAATGATCTTCTCGGTTGTTCTCTTTTGGAGAAGGGAAGTTGGTGGGAACTTGTTTTGAGTTTTGGTGGGGGAGGAGAAATGAGATAGTGGAGAGAATTCTCTTTTCTTCTCTTTGGTGAAAAACAAAAAATGAGAAGAGAGCTTACCAAACCCTTCTTGCAAAGGGTTTAAATAGTGGAATGAGGGAGTTAACATCTCCTCATTATTACCACTTTACCACAACCATAGGTTATGCAAATCTCATTTGCATAACCATATAATATAAGATATCTCATATCTCATATTTTGCAATAATTGTGGATTAATTAAATTGAATCACATCCAATTTAATTTCTCTCATTTAATTTCTCCAATTAGCCCTAATTCAACAATTAGGCTAACCTATAGTTTATTATGAATCTCATTCACATTAAACTATATATTATATCATTCATATCTCATATAAATGACATAAATGCCCTTAAAGTGAAATTGAACACTTCAATTTCATACCAAAACATTAACCCTTCTTTTAACCTGTGGAGCCAACCGAGGACCTAATGGACCCACGGCGGGCTCCATGATCCGAGATTAACTGTCAAACTCTTTGACCCGGTTAACCAACATTCATTAGCTACGGTAACACTCCATTATAGCCCGTAGCTGCACTCCCGCTAGTGCAGAATATTACGTGTCCACTGATATAACCAATGCCCATGAGTCGACCCTTCACAGGTTGTTCGTAGACACGGCTGGGTCAAATTACCGTTTTACCCCTGTGTCTACCTCTTGTTCCTTAAGTCCCCACTGCTCCTCTAATGAACAACATATTGTGATGGTCCAACCAAGAGGCTCTTTGGCTCTAAATCCTTTTCCACTAAAAGGATGTTTGGTCATTTTGCCCTCAAGGCATGACTCACACACCGGCAAAGAGTTTTCTTCCAACTCGTTTAGAAGTCCATTCTTCACTAGTTTCTCAATCCTATTGAGATTAATGTGGCCTAACCAAAGATGCCAAAGATGGACATTTTCTTTTGGAGAAACTTTTGCTTTCTTAGTTCGTGTTTCATAGCTTTTAAACAATTCGATATTCAAAACACTTTTGGCCCGAATTAGGTTTCAAAACATACAGATTATTTTCAGTGAAGTTGAACAAATAACATTCCTTTGAAAGAAATAAACGCTTTATTCAATTCAAAAGAAATCGAAATACAATGTTCAATTAAGCAGGAAATGGAAACAAGGTTTCTAGTAAACCCTGGAACTATGTACAAATTGTCCAACAATAAGTACTTACCGCCAAAATGTAGCTTCACTGCTTGCCGATCATTGCTGCAAAGAGAGATAAGCTCCCTGATCCAACCCGTAGAGTCACCTCACCCTCTCGCAATGCACGCCAGAATCAATCCTGAAAAGAAGAACAAACGTGGTTAGTGGCGCCTAATCCAATATCCAGGCAGAGTCACTACTCTCCACTAAACATGTTTCAGTCACAAGTAAATCACATTTACCTCGATTCTTCCTCTCGGCCAGGAATTTGGGACAGTTTCTCTTCCATTGACCGCCCCCATTGCAGTGGAAACACTTTCCTTTCTCTGCAACTTCCTTGACCTTCTTGCCGCGTGTGCGGCAAAGACGATCGCTTTACCCTCTTCATCCTCTTCTTCCCTTTCGGGCGTGAAGGAGCAACAGGTTTCATCCTAGAAGTCGAACCCCTGTGATAAGACCTGTAGGAAACATTTGCCTCAGATTCCTTGACCCTGTTCAAGGATTGGAAATTCTGTAGCTCATTGAGGAGGGTAGTAAGAGTGTCTCCAAAATAAAACTGACCTGGCTCGACTCATCGATCGAAGCCTCGTTCATCTAGGCCAGATGAAAGTGGGTCATCATGTCTAGAACGTGTTCACGAAAAGACGACCCCTCTTTCATCCGTGCGTTGAAAACGTATTTGAGCAAGTCATGCCGGACCTGAAAGGACTGCTGTCCAAACATTTCCTGCAAGGACTCCATGATCTCCTTAGCGGAAGCCATCAGCTCATGTTTCTTTGCCAAGACATCAGATATGGTGGCAATTATGTAGACCTTGGTCTTTTCATTGGCCCTGATCCAACGATCGTATGCATCACGAATACTTCGCGATGCGGTCGAGCCCGGTATCTGAGGACACTCCTCAGATAGCACGAACTTTATGTCGTCTTGTACCAAAATTGTATTAATGTTGTTTTTCCAACTCTGGTAATTATCTCCCACTAACTTATCCGAAGCGAGTAAAGCTATTATTGCGCTAGACATTTTTAGCTGAAAAATAAGGAAAACTTTGTATTAGTCTCGCAAAAAACTTTTGAAAACCAATCAAGTTTTAGAAAAATTGTTTCATGATCCCTAGGTCATTCAAAATTTTGCAATGATACGCTAAAGGTTTAAAATGACCGCCACCGAAGGGTGAATGCAACACTCTCCTCTCTGGGGCGAGACTTTCTCGATCGGACCCTAATCCCGAATAACTCTTATTCCATTAGGCGTCCAATTACCATTGTTCGGTCGAATTCATTAACACTTAACGAATTCTGTGAGTGTCACGCTCAATCTTTAAGTTTCCAAGTATCCGTCCAAACAATAGCCACCAAGGGTGAACCAAGAAGGAAAACCAACCAGAAATAATGATCCCTTTCGAGAATTCATCAGAAATTCGACTCCCATGATCAAGCCCTCTGAAGGGGTTGTCTGGTCCAGGCCAAACTAGCAGGCAGATCATAGGGGTCTCACGGTGTGAATCGAAAGAAGAGACTGTGGGTCTCGTTTTAACAAGTCTCGCTCCCACTCACTATAAGTACTCTCTCCATCCACGATGATATTGACCTATACAAATGTCATCCAAAGGGGGACGCTCCCATTTGCGCCACGAGGCCGAGTATAGATCTCACGATGCGGACTTAAAGGAGATTTGTGGTTGGAAATTCAAATGTATCTCATACACTTAATTTCCTCCCACTCAGCACTTTAATTGTTATTAGGGATTGACCTAGATAAACCGGCTAAAATTTACCTAAGTCTATCAATATAACTCTTATATGGTATTAATCTAAGTATATAATCACATTATCAACTTAGGTCTATGTGAGTAAATTATTTAACACTTAATTAACGACACTCAAGAGAATATAATCTAAGAATCTTCGGACCGAATTCATTCCCAGGTCGGTTTCAGTAGTAGAGTGTTTCATAGCGTCAACTTAAATACTGAACCTTAGACAAAACCTTCCTTAGACAGAGTTACTTATCGCCTTCATTCAAAGGTTATATTTGATTTCCTAAATTTCTAATCTTATTAGAAAATTAGAAAACCTAAGTCTAATTATTCAAGTTCTAAACACTTTAAAACTAATAATTAACTTAGGTTGCATGCATTTCTATGTTATAGTGCTTGATCATCCATCACATGAATAATACTATACTATAACATACATTCATCACATGAATTAAATGCATGAGCATGCTTTTAATTTAAAAAATATAACACTTATATTAAATAAATTAAAACATGCATACATTATATTATAACTCTTATAATATAATCCTATCATGCATATTATATACTATAACTCTTATAATATAAAAATGATGCATGAAATGTTTAACCTAAGGTGTGATTTTAAATCTATATGACATACATTATGCACATAGAAATTAATTAAAATATACATCACATGCATAAAATAATTAAATACCAATAATGGACCAATTTTTGGCACCTAGGGGCAATTATTTAATTAAATAACATTAATATAACATTTATATTAATATTATTTAATAAAATAATTAAATTAAATAAATAAATACATTTCATAAATCAAAATAAAAAAATAACGAAATTACAACTGCCCACAAACTGATGAACTTCCCACTTCTCGCGAAAATGCCGCCAAGAATCGCCTCAACGCGTGCGTGCGTTGTAACGCTGCTGTTTTACTGCGCGATGAGCCACGTTCTCAACGCCAATGTATCGCGGTAACGCCGCTTCTCGCAACAAAGCCTCACTTGCGGGAACAACGTTGAGACGCCGTTGGGCAGCGTCTCAACGCCAGTGATAGAACAACAAACACTTTGCTATTCTTCCATCGAATTCCGCCTGTTTCTGCTCCGATTTCCTCACAGCAACTCTTGCCACGAACGACCCGGACTTACAGACTCGATTTACAACAAAATGCCCCAAAACAGCGGGCCCTTACATTGATCTCATTAACATAATTGTAAATCTAATCTAGTTCTAATAAGATTAGAATTAGGAAATCAAATATGACATTTGAATGGAGACTGATAAGTAACTCTGACTAAGAATGGTTTTGTCTAAGGCTGGGGTATTTAAGTTGACGGTTGCGGAACACCCCTACCTGGAAACCGACCTGGGAGTGAATTCGGTCCGGAGATTCTTAGGTTATATTCTCGTGAGTGCCGTTAATTAAGAGTTAATTAATTTACTCACATAGACCTAAGTTAATAATGTGATTATAAACTTAGGCTAACCCAATATAAGAGTTATATTGGTAGACTTAGGTAAATTTTATCCGGTTTATCTAGGTCAATCCCGATTATTTTAAAGTGTTGAGTGGGAGGAAATAAAGTGTATGAGATACATTTAATTTTCCATCCACAAATCTCCGTTAAGTTCGCACCGTGAGATCCATGCTCGGCCTTGTGGCGCAAATGGGAGCGTCCCCCTACGGGTGGCATTTGTATGGGTCAATATCAACGTGAATGGAGAGAGTACTTATAGTGAGTGGGAGCGGGATCTGTGAAAACGGGACCCACGGTCTCTTCTTTCGATTCACACCGTGAGATGCCTATGATCCGCCTGCTAGTTTGGCTCGACCGCACAATCCCTTCGGGCGGCCGATCATGGGAGTCGAAACACCGTGAATTCCCGAAAGGGATACAGTTTCCTGGTTGGTTTTCCTTCTTGGTTCACCCTTTGGTGGCTATTGTTTGGACGGATGCTTGGAAACTTAAAGATTGAGGGTGACACTCACGGAATTCGTTAAGTGTTAATGAATTCGACCGAACAATGGTAATTGGACGCCTAATGGAATAAGAGTTATTCTGGGATTAGGGTCTGATCAAGAAAGTTTCGTCCTAAAGGAGGAGTGGGTTTGTCTACCCTACGGTGGCGGTCATTCTAAACCTTTAGGGTATCATTGCAAATTTTTGAATGACCTAGGGATCATAGGATAAAAATTTGCTAAAACCCGATTGGATTTTCAAAAGTTTTTGCGAGACTAATACAAAATTTTTCATTTTATTTCAGCAACAAAATGTCAAACGCTTTTAACGCTCTATTAGCTTCCGTTAAGTTAGTCGGCGATAGTATTTCGTGGAAAAACAATATAGACACGATTTTGGTAAATGACGACCAAGAGTTCGCACTCACTGAGGAGGGTCCTCAGGTGCTCGGTTCAACGGTCCTATTCAACAATCTACAAACCTTCCAGTCCTTGGTGCAAACTAGGGGACAGGAAGCTGAGGCAAGGGTTACCTTAAGACCTTTTCACAGGGGTTCGCCCTCTGGGATAAAGTTTGTAGACTCTTCAGGCCCTAAGGGGAAGAAGAAGAAGTTGAAGGAAGTTAAGGTTGACCGCGTTGCCGCTCTAAAAGGCAAAGACATCAAGGATGTTGCGAGAAAAGTGTTTCTCACAACAGGGGACGGACACCTGAAAAGGAGTTGTCCCAAATTCCTTGATGAAAAGAAGATGACAGGTTAATGTGATTTACTTGTCACAGAAACTTGTTTAGTGGAAAGTAATGACTCTGCTTGGATATTGGATTCAGGCGCCACTAACCATGTTTGCTCTTCTTTTCAAGGATTAAGTTCTTAGCGTGGCTGCAAGAGGGGTGAGATAACACTCGTGGTTGGACCCTAGAAGTTGTCTCACCAGCAACAATAGGCACAGTGAAGTCGTTCTTTGGCGGGAAGTACTTATTATTGGATAATATGTACATAGTTCCTGGGTTTACGAGAAACCTAGTTTCTATTTCACCCTATTAGAACAAAAATATTTACATTTCTTTCAAAGAGTAATAAAGCGTTTATTTCTCGAAATGGAAATTTGATTTGTTCTCGCTTCGCTTGAGAGCAATCTATATGTTTTGAACCCAACTTCGGTCAAAAGTGTTTTGAACACCAAATTGTTTAAAGCAGCAGAAACGCGAACTAAGAGATTAAAAGTTTCTCCAAAAGAAAGTGCCCATCTTTGGCATCTTCGGTTAGGCAACATTAATCTCAATAGGATTGAGAGACTAGTGAAGAGTGAACTTCTGCCGAGTTGGAAGAAAAAACTTTCTGCGGTGTGTGAGTCATGCCTTGAGGCAAAATGACCAAACGTCCTTTTAGTGGAAAGGATATAGAGCCAAAGAGCCTCTTGAGTTAGTACATTCGACCTCTGTGGTCCGATGAATGTTAAAGCTCGGGGCGGTTATAAGTATTTCGTGTCTTTCATAGACGATTACTCCAGATATGAGTATATTTACCTAATGCACAAGAAGTCTGAAACTCTTGAAAAGTTCAAGGAGTACAAGACTGAGGTTGAGAACCTCTTAGGTAAATCGCTTAAAACATTTCGATCGGATCGAGGTGGAGAGGGTGACACTCACGGAATTCGTTAAGTGTTAATGAATTCGACCGAACAATGGTAATTGGACGCCTAATGGAATAAGAGTTATTCTGGGATTAGGGTCTGATCGAGAAAGTCATGTCCTAAAGGAGGAGTGGGTTTGTCTACCCTACGGTGGCGGTCATTCTAAACCTTTAGGGTATCATTGCAAATTTTTGAATGACCTAGGGATCATAGGATAAAAATTTGCTAAAACCCGATTGGATTTTCAAAAGTTTTTGCGAGACTAATACAAAGTTTTTCATTTTATTTCAGCAACAAAATGTCAAACGCTTTTAACGCCCCTTTAGCTTTCGTTAAGTTAGTCGGTGATAGTATTTCGTGGAAAAAAAATATAGACACGATTTTGGTAAATGACGACCAAGAGTTCGCGCTCACTGAGGAGGGTCCTCAGGTGCTCGGTTCAACAGTCCTATTCAACAATCTACAAACCTTCCAGACCTTGGTGCAAACTAGAGGACAGGAAGCTGAGGCAAGTGTTGCCTTAAGATCTTTTCACAGGGGTATGACCTCTGGATAAAGTTTGTAGACTCTTCAGGCCCTAAGTGGAAGAAGGAGAAGTTGAAGGAAGTTAAGGTTGACCGCGTTGCCGCTCTAAAAGGCAAAGAAATCAAGGATGTTGCCAGAAAGTGTTTCTACTGCAACAGGGACGGACACCTGAAAAGGAGTTGTTCCAAGTTCCTTGATGAAAAGAAGATGACAGGTAAATGTGATTTACTTGTCACAGAAACTTGTTTAGTGAAGAGTATTGACTCAGCTTGGATATTGGATTCAGGCGCCACTAACCATGTTTGCTCTTCTTTTCAAGGATTAAGTTCCTGGCAGCGGCTGCAAGAGGGTGAGATAACACTCAGGGTTGGATCCGGAGAAGTTGTCTCAATTTGCAAAGAATAGGCACATGAAGAAGTCGTGTTCTTTTCATGGGAAGTACTTATTATTGGATAATATGTACATAGTTCCTGGTTTCGAGAAAACCTAGTTTCTATTTCCTGCCTATTAGAACAAAATATTTCTGCTTCTTTCAAGAATAATAAAGCGTTTATTTCTCGAAATAAAAATTTGATTTGTTCTGCTTCGCTTGAGAGCAATCTATATGTTTTGAACCTAAATTCGGTCAAAAGTGTTTTGAACACCGAATTGTTTAAAACAGCTGAAACGCGAACTAAGAGATTAAAAGTTACTCCAAAAGAAAGTGCCCATCTTTGGCATCTTCGGTTAGGCCACATTAATCTCAATAGGATTGAGAGACTAGTGAAGAGTGGACTTCTGAGCGAGTTGGAAGAAAACACTTTGTCGGTGTGTGAGTCATGCCTTGAGGGCAAAATGACCAAACATCCTTTTAGTGGAAAAGGATATAGAGCCAAATAGCCTCTTGAGTTAGTACATTCTGACCTCTGTGCTCTGATGAATGTTAAAGCTCGGGGCGGTTATGAGTATTTCGTGTCTTTGATAGACGATTACTCCAGATATGGGTATATTTACCTAATGCACAAGAAGTCTGAAACTCTTGAAACGTTCAAGGAGTACAAGACTGAGGTTGAGAACCTCTTAGGTAAATCGCTTAAAACACTTCGATCGGATCGAGTTGGAGAGTATATGGACACTGAATTCCAGGACTATATGATAGAACATGGAATTACGTCCCAACTCTCAAGACTCAGTATGCCACACATAATGGTGTATCGGAGAGAGAAAGCGAGAACCTTGTTGGACATGGTTCGGTCGATGATGAGCTATGCTCGTCTCCCTGATTCTTTTTGGGGTTACGCAGTGGAGACTGCGGTTTACATTTTGAACACAGTTCCGTCAAAAAGTGTTTGTGAAACACCTTTCGAACTCTGGCATGGTCGTAAAACCAATTTACGTCATTTCAGAATTTGGGGATGCCCGACCCATGTGTTGGTGTCAAACCCAAAAAAGTTGGAACCCCGTTCAAAATTGTGCCTCTTTGTAGGTTACCCAAAAGAGACTAGAGGTGGTTACTTTTACGATCCTAAGGATAATAGGGTGCTTGTGTCAACAAACGCCACTTTCTTTGAGGAAGACCACATCAGGGAACACTTACCAAGGAGTAAGATTGTGTTAAATGAAATGGACAGTTCATCAGCAAGAGTTACTGATGGTGCTAGTACGTCAACAAGTGTTGTTGATCCTACCTCGTCTAGTCAAGTCCGTTCCTAAGAGTTGGGAATGTCTCGACGTAGTGGGAGGGTTGTGAGACAACTCAACGCGTACATGGGTTTAGTTGAAACCCGTGTCGTCACTCCCGATGATGATCACGAGGATCCATTGACCTATGATCAGGCAATGGCAGACGTTGACAAAGACGAATGGATTAAAGCCATGGACCAAGAAATGGAGTCGATGTACTTCAATTCCGTCTGGGAGCTTGTGGACCAACCGGATGGGGTTAAACCTATTGGTTGCAAGTGGATCTACAAGCATAAACGTGGCGTAGATAGGAAGGTGCAGACCTTCAAAGCTCAACTAGTGGCAAAGGGTTTTACCCAGATGGAAGGGGTTGACTATGAGGAAACCTTTTCACCTGTTGCCATGGTAAAGTCGATTAGAATCCTTCTGGCCATTGCCGCATATTATGACTATGAGGTATGGCAGATGGATGTCAAGACCGCCTTTCTGAATGGCAACCTTGACGAGACCATCTACATGGGCCAAAGGCCTGAGGGTTCATTGCCCAAGGCCAAGTGCAAAGAGTTTGCTTGGCTTAAAAGGTCTATTTATGGACTGAAACAAGCCTCGAGGTCTTGGAATATAAGGTTTGATGAGGCGATCAAATCTTATGGCTTTGATCAAAATGTTGACGAGCCTTGTGTTTACAAGAAAATTGTCGACAAAACTGTCGCATTTCTTATATTGTATGTGGATGATATCCTTCTCATTGGGAATGAGGTAGGATTTCTTACTGACATTAAGGAATGGTTGGCTTCGCAATTCCAAATGAAAGATTTGGGAGAGGCACAGTATGTTCTAGGTATCCGATAGTCCGAACCGGAAGAATGTAAGCGCCAACCCATGTCTCGGGCATCTTACATTGACAAGATGTTGTCTAGGTATAAGATGCAGAACTCCAAGAAGGGCTTGCTGCCTTTCAGGCATGGGGTTCACCTGTCTAAGGATCAATGTCCTAAGACGCCTCAAGAGGTTGAGGATATGAGACGAATCCCCTATGCTTCAGCTGTAGGGAGCCTGATGTATGCCATGTTGTGTACTAGGCCCGACATCTGTTATGCGATTGGGATTGTCGGTGAGGTATCAATCTAATCCAGGATTAGATCACTGGACAGCCGTAAAGGCAATCCTCAAGTATCTTAGGAGAACGAGGAACTACAGCCTTGTGTATGGGAGTGGGGATTTGATCCTTACGGGATACACAGATTCTGACTTTCAGACCGATAAGGATTCTAGGAAATCCACTTCGGTCACCTTCATTCTAAATGGAGGAGTCAGTGTGGCGAAGCATCAAGCGAGGATGCATCGGCCGATTCCACGATGGAAGCCGAGTATGTTGCGGCTTGTGAAGTCGCAAAGGAAATTCGCTTTGGCTCGTGAAGTTCATGACGGATTTGGAAGTTGTTCCAAATATGAACTTGCCAATCACACTGTTTTGTGACAAACATGGTGTAGTAGCCAACTCGAGAGAACCTCGGAGTCATAAAAGGGGCAAGCATATAGAGCGTAAGTATCACTTGATACGGGAGATTGTGCACCGCAGAGACGTGACAGTCACACAGATAGCTTCGGAGCACAACGTTGCTGATCCATTTACAAAAGCCCTCACGGCTAAGGTGTTTAAGGGTCATCTAGAGAGTCTAGGTCTTCGAGTGCTTCCTTACTAGGGCAAGTGGGAGTATTGTAAAGGGGTATTCAATGCCCTAGTTTATTGTATTACTTTGCTGTACATTTGAAAAATGTATCATGTACTCCACTAGCTTAGTCCAAGTGGGAGTTTGTTGGGATGTATGTCCTCATCTCGTGTAGTTTGTAATATTCCAAGTGGTAAATGAATAAGAGTTATTTATTTCAATATTGTGTAATAAATAAGAGTTATTTATTTAAACTTTGTGTCTCGCATATTTCATAAACTTAATCCAATAAACTAAGCTCCAGGGTCATTGTATTAATGAGAGAACTAAGAACTTGAACGGTGTGTAGTGGACACACAGGGAGGATCACGTTCGAGTTAATGACCCGAACGGTCTACATTATATGGATAGGGTTGGAGACCTAATCCTGGATACACTGTGGATGTGACCCACTTTGTATTAGATACAAACGAGGTGATCTGACTCGTTCATGTGGTTGACATGCGAGTGGGGGCATCCTGTGCAATGAGATTGTACAAGACCGCACTCGTGAATCATTAGACTTATCGATGTAACACCGCTGATATAGAGCTAATAAATTCGTAGATGACCATTAGTGACTCGACCTTAATCCTGAGCGTGTTACGGACTCCTGTCTGCGGGGGTCTATCCTTTGACTAGTACGGGTGAGGGTGGCCACTGTTGCTCGCCCAAAATGCCTATTTTCTCAGGGGCAGGACCACGTGGGGAGCTGGGAACTTGACTACGCAAGAAGGAATTCACTCGTTCCCGACTTAGGGAAACTAGAGGGGTTGTTCCCTTAAGTCTTTGTCTCCGGGGCTTGAACAACGGGGCCCCACTCTCTCATTGGCCCGAGAGGGTTATTGTTTATGGTTGGACCATGCAAATAGTTGTTCATTAGAGGAGCGGTGGGACTTAAAGAGCAAGAGGTAGACACGAGGGTAAAGCGGTAATTTGACCCAGTTGTGACTACGAACAACCTGTGAAGGGTCGACTAATGAGTATTGGTTATATCGATGGACATAACTTGTCCTACGGTGATGAGAGTGCAGCTACGGGCTTTAGTGGAGTGTTACCGTAGCTAATGAATGTTGAATAACCGGGTCAAAGAGTTTGACAGTTAGTCTCGGATCATTGGAGCTCGTCACGTGTAGTCCCATTAGGTCCTCGGTTGGCTCAAATTGGACAAATTGAGGGTTTACAGTTTGGTGTGAATTTGAAGTGTTCAAATTCATTATTTGGGTATTTATGTCGCTTGTATGAGATATAGATGACATAATATATAGTTTGATGTGAATGAGATTCACAATAAACTATAGTATAGCCTAATTGATTAATTAGTGCTATTTGGAGAAATTGAATTGAGAGAAATTAAATTGAATGTGATTCAATTTATAATTCCACATTTATGCAAATGAGATTTGTATAATAAGGTATGCGATACCTTATATTATATAATATACAAATGTGATTTGTATATTATATGGTTGTGGTAAAATTGTGATTTGGTGGAGGTTTTAACTCCATCACACAATAGTATTTAAAGGCTTTGCAAGAAGCCTTTGGTATGCCATTTTGCCATTTTTTGGATTTTGATCCAAAAAGAGCAAGTGACTTTCTCTCATTCTCTCTCAATTCTCTCTAAAACTTCTCCTCACCCAAAACCAAAGGGAGTCCCACCTACTCTCCCTCAACCTCCCGAGAACAATCGAAAAGACCCTTTGGAGGTGTCTCCCTATTCGGATCGTGGTTCGTGTTCGAGGAGATCGTTAGATTGAGAGAGATCGTGACTGGAGGAGAAAAACGTTGAAGAAGAGTTCTTCAACAAGAAAGTATCTTATTTTTCCTTACTATTTTCTTCTCTTATTTTCATGTTTAGCCTAGCATCTATGAGATAGATTCAATTTTAAGATAGGAATTACACAACGGATCAACGACGTTTCATAACGTCTTCCGTTGCGGGAATTCAAAATCCCTTCATTATGTGCACAAGTTTTGTTGGAACCGATTTGAGGAACTTCATTACAAAGTCCAATGTTATGTTATCTGTATAAGTTGGGAGAAATCATTTGAGACTTTAACTTTGAACCGCCTAGCAAGGTCGTTAACCCGATCCTTAATGATGCCACATCTCTTAGAAAAGTGATAAGGTTATGGAATCAATTTCCAGACGGAACAATTGAGTTATGCTTTGAAGTAAATGCTCGTAACTAGTACAGTAGACCTTAAAGGAGTTAAGGAATAAGTCTCGTAAAGCATTCCACTCTAGAATCGCAAGACAGAAGAGACTGCTTGGGGGTAAAAGAAGAAGACATGAGTTAAATATCCAAATCTATTTTAGGATTTGAAACTTTCGAGGACGAAAGTTCTTAAGGAGGGAAGATTGTAACGCCCCAGAATTAGCTCCAAACACCTTTTAGTTGTGTTTTGGGTTAAATTGATGGGAATTCAGTTAATTAGACCTTAAATTGCATAATTTAAGTTAAGTGTTGTGCAAACTATTAGGAATTAAGCAAATGGAAGTATTTAATTAAACCCAAGGACAATGTTGTAGTTATCTAAAGTGAGAGGGGTAATTTTATAATTTTAAGATGAAGAGCCTAGGGTTACTAAACCTTGTCTTATGTGGCACGAATCTCGAGGCCTTTGTCTTCTACCTCTCCTCTCTTCTTCTTTATCTTCACGAGCCCACCCTCTTGTCGCCGTTCAGCTCCCAGTGCCGCCTCCTCGTAGCAAGACCGCCAGCCACACCGTCGAATCTGTCACCGTGAGTCGCATTGTTGCCCAGCCGCCGTCCACGCTCGTCCCGTCGAAGGTCGCATCGCCGTGAGACCCGTCTTGCACAGAAGCCGAAGACGAGAAGACGCCCTCGTCGGAAGTTGCTTCTACATCGCTGAACGTCGCCACGAAGTCGACTGCACGTCGGATCCGTCTACGAATCGAGGAGTCATCGTCGCCGTTCTAAACAGAGTTGAAGAGGTAACGTCGGTCTGGTTTTGGATTTGTTTTGGTTCGAGAAGTTCATTAATTTTCTTTCGATTTTTGGAATTTTAAGATCGATTCCGAATAGATCGGCTCACGAGGAATCCAAAAACATAGTCCACGCGCCAGGACGCGCCGCCGTCGCCGCCACTGAGCGACCACCGTTCGCCGGAGTTCGCCCGATTTCATCAGTTTCGCTCTCCCGAATTGTTTTCAACCTCCGTTAGTGGTAATTTAGCTTAGTTAGTGTTGAATTTCAAGAATAGAATATGTTATGTATATGAATGTAATTTAGGAAGTTATGATTATGTTTTAGGGGTTCGTTCCTTGGACAATTGAGTGGGCACAAGGGAAGAACGAGTTCTAGTAAGGTTCAGAGTTAAAACTAAGGTAAGGGACCTTGTGCCAAACATTTTTAAAATAGGATAAAAGTCATGGATTTTCGTTATGTTTAATGATTTTAAATATTTCGAAAAGTATTATGTTTTAAAGTATTTTAAAAGTAAAATTATGAAAGTTATGCTATTATTTATGATTGATTGATATCTTAAATGCTATGAAAGCTATGAAAGTTATGCAATGATTTATGATTGATTGATAGCTTAATTGTTATGAAATCATGTTATGATATGTGATTTACTATGATGTATGACATATGCATCCTAGAATATGGAAGGAAGATGGGACCTCATGCATGATTCTAACGATTTTGACAACTTTGCTCTAATTTAAGTTTTTTTCTCTCGAGCCCACTTAAACCAACAAGATTGATGAAATTAAGAACGAATTGCCAAAAATAAATAACAAAACAAAGTTCAGTACATAATTAAATAAATCCAAAACAAGCTAATCAAATCCCAACTACAACATTTAGCTACTCAAAATTACCATAAAAACAAGCTAAAGTCATAGAATAGTCTTTAAACTAAGTTACAAACTAAAAGAAAGAGAAATAAAACTCTTGTGTCAATATCGGTCCCTCGATCCCGAGCTCCCGTCACGATCTCGAACCTCCACAAACGCTTTGGCTCCCAAGGAATGCTCTTCTTTCTCCCCTTAGAGTGTGTATTTCGAAATTAGGGTTAAAAGCTATCAAATTCGGCTCCCTTTACATTGGGTACAAAGTGTTATATTTATACTACACTTCGGCACGACGTTGCAATGTTGGGCATGGCGTTGCTGTTAAGATTCATGCCCTAAACTTGTGTAATTTTGATCAATTAAATAAAGGGTTATTTGTTTTGATAGAATTACAGTCTTGCTTTATAAATCCAATAAACTAAGCTCCAAGGTTATAACATATATCTTGAACATCAGTGTAGTAGACACTATTTGGGTTGAGTTCACGAATATAACCTAAATGGTCTATGGTATAAGAATAAGGTTGGAAACCTCATTCTGGTAACACCATGGATGCGACCCACTTTGTAATTAGTACAAATGAGGTAATCCAACTCATTCATGTAGTTGACATGCGAGTGGGGGCATCCTGTATGGAGAGTTCATAAAAGACCGGACCGCAAGTTATTAGTCTAACCAGTGTAACACCGTTAACAGGATAAAACTAGTAATTTATAGATGATCATTAGTGACTCGACCTGAATCCTGAGCAAGTTAAGAACTCCTGCTTATAGGGGTTTGTCCTTAGACTAGTATGGGTGAGAGTGGCATGTAGTCGACTCAATAAGCATACCTTCTCAGGGACAGAACCTCGTAGGTAGTTGAGAACTTAACTGTGCAAGATGGAATTCACTCATTCCTACACTAAGGAATTAGATAGGTTGTTCCCTTAAGAACTGACTCCAGGTCTTGAACAACGGGGCCCCACCCTCTATGAGGGTATGAGTCTATGGTAGGACCGTAGACTTGTTGTTCATTAGAGGATCAGTGGTGCTTAAAGAACAAAGAGGTAATCACAGGGGTAAAACGATAATTTGACCCAGCTGTAATTACGAACAACCTGTGAAGGGTCGACTCATGGGTAATGATTATATCAGTGGACACAATATAATCTACAGTGAGGAGAGTGCAGCTACAAGTATATAGTGGAGTGACTTGTAGTCAATGAATATTGATTAACTGGATCAAAGAGTTTGATCAGTCAATCTCATATCATTGGAGCTCATGAACTGTTGTTCCATTAGGTCCCTCCGTTGGCTCAACATGGTAATATCGAGGGTATAAAGTTTGGAATGAAATTGAAGTGTTCAATTTCACATATGAGATGTCATATCAATTATATGTGATATAATTGATATAATATATAGTTTTAATGTGAATTGGATTCACATATTGACTATATATTAAAGAGAGAATGAAAGAGGGATAGGATGATAATTTCCATCCCTATCTCCTTATATATAGTTGCATAAGATGCAACTAGGTCAAGTTAACCTAAGGCTTTGTTGTGTTGTTGGAAAGGTTCCAAAACACAATCTCTCTTTCTCACAACATCTCATCTGACCTAAGGGGAACCCACATTCCTCCCTCACCTAGAGAACAACGGAGAAGATCCAGTGGTCGTGTCTTAGTCCATTCGTGGTTCGTGTTGCTGAGTCTTGATCGTGAGAGAGGAGGAGCACTTGAAGAAAGGTTCTTCAAAGGTAATATTTCTTGTTGTCCATATTCTATTTTATGTTTAATCTAGTTGTTTATGTTCTTGAATGAAATCGTTGTAACTAAATCGAGAGCGCGCGATTCAAAATCGCTTTCGCTACGGGATTCGATTTCCTTCATTTGGTATCAGAGCCCAATTGCGTTCTTGATTTACGTTTTGGATTTTTCAAGAACGAGGTGGGATTTACTGTTTTGCATGAGATGTTTGAACAGTTTTGCAAATTAGATGGTTTCAATTTTGGCACTTAGATTTACAATTTCCATTGAATCGTTCAATGTAAAGGTCTGGTGTTTTGGGCAATTTTAATTGTAAATCGAGTCTGTAAGTCCGTGTCGATCGAGGCAAAATGGTTGATGAGAAGATCGGAGCGAAAATGAGCAAGGAATAGCAGATTCCATGTGTTGTCTGTGTGCAGCATTGCAACGTTGTTCATTGGCGTTGCAACGCTGCACTTGCGAAAGAAGGCGTGCATCAGAGGCAGCGTTGCAACGCGACCTTCAACGTTTCACGTGAAGGAGCAACGAGCGAAAATTCGTTTTTATTATATATATTAATTATAAAAACGTTTTATATTTAATATATTTAATTTTAATTAATATAATTAGATTATATTAGATAAAATTGAATTTAGGATGCCAAAATTAGTCTAATTTTGCTATTTAAATTATGCAATTGTTGTGTAATTATTGCCATGCATAATGTATGCTTTTATTTTAGAAATCCCACCTTAGGTTAAGCATTTTCATGCATCATTTATAATATAAAGAGTTATATTATATAGTTTGCATGATTAATTAATATAAAGTTGTTGTATTAATTTATGGACAGCATTGACATGCATTATATATCATGAGATGATTATGCTATGAATGTCTTATTATTCATGTGATGAATGATCAAGCACTATAACATAGTATGCATGTCACCTAAGGTTAATAATTAGTTTTAAAATGTTTAAAACTTGGAAATAATAGACCTTAGGTTATCTAGTTCTAATTAGATTAGAATTAGGAACCAAGTAATTTATAAGCTATGATTAAAAGAGGTACTCTGTCTAAGGAAGGTTCTGTCTAGGCTGGGGTATTTAAGCTGACGGAAACGGACACCCCTACCTAGGAACTGACCTGTGAGTGAAATTTAATCAGAGAGTTTATAAATTACAGTAGCGTCAGCGGGTTGGGGGTTAATAAACTAGAAATCCTAGGTTTAATATAAAGAGTTATATTAACAAGGTTTAATATAAAGAGATATTAACAAACTTAGGATAAAATCAATATAAGAGTTATATTGATTATCGATATAAGAGTTATATTGATAGAGTTAGGTAAAGATTCCTATAACTTTAAAGTATTCATTGGGAGGAAAAATGTATGAGATACATATTTTTCCACCTACGTTATCTCCGGGAAATTCACACCGTAAGACTCATACTTGGCCTCGTGGCGCAAACGGGAGCGTCCCCCTTCGGACGGTGTTTGCATGAGTCAATATCAAGATGAATGGAGAGGGTACTTATAGTGAGTGGGAACAGGTTTAGTGAAAACAAAACCTACGGTCTCTTTTGTCGGTTTACACCGTTAGACCACTATGGTCAGCCTGCTAGTTTGGCCTGGACCAGACAATCCCTTCAGAGGGCTTGATCATTAGGGATCGAACACAGTAGACACCCGAAAGGAATAAAGATTTCCTTAGACTATTTTTCAATCTAGTCCTCCCTTCGACAGATTTTATTGGATGGAGACTCTGGGATCTAAAGACAGAGGTTACACATGGGGTACATAAGTTGTGTATGTATCCTGACCGAAAAATGGTAACTAAAACTTATAGGAATAAGAGTTATTCTGGTATTAGGTTTTGGTCAAGAGTGTTTTGATCCAGAGGAGGAGTGTTTTTTATTACCCTTCGGTGTCATACATTCTAAACCTTTGGAGTATCATTGCAAATTATAAATGACCTAGGAATCATTTGATAATTAGCTAAAACATGATTGGATTAGAGTTATAGCAAGAAACTTATACAAGTTCATTTGTAATTTTTTCAGCAACAATGTCTAGCTTTATTATTTCGTTATTGGGTGCAAAAAAGTTAACCGGAGAGAACATAATGACTTGGAGGAATGGACTCAACATAATTTTGGTTGCACATGATCTTAAGTTCGTTCTCAATGAGGAGTGTCCTCAATTTCCTGCTCAAAATGCATCTCAAGTTGTTGAGGATGCGTATGACCACTGGATCAATGCCAACGAAAAGGCAAAAGCCTATATCCTGGCTAGCATACCTGATGTTTTAGCCAAGAGGTTGGAGGGTAAGGTCTCAGCTCGTGAGATCATGGATTTTGTGCTAAATTTGTCTAGACAACCGTCCAAACAAATTCGACATGAAGCCCTAAAATTCGTTTACAATGCACGCATGAAGGAAGGAACGTCAGTGAGAGAACATGTTCTCAATCTGATTGTCCACTTCAACATAGCGGAATTAAACAAAACGGTCATAGATGAGAAATGTCAGGTTTGGTTCATCTTATAATCTCTTTCGAAGAGTTTTTTGTAATTCCGTAGCAATGCAGCGATGAACAACATAGAGTATGATCTGACTTCTCTGCTAAATGAGCTGCAGAATTATCAGATTCTTATGGATCATAAGAGACAACAGAATGGAGAGGCAAATCTGAGCAAATAAAGAGCAAACGTCTGGCAAAGAAAAGTTGTTATTTGATAACATGTAGCTTAAGTGTTTATTAGAAACCTTATTTCTATTTCTTGCCTTAGCGTGTTGGGTTTTATGTCCTAAAACTCGTGGTTTTGTAAACTGAATGTATATTCTATATCACAATAAAGTTGTTATTGAAATTTATTCAGTAAAAGTGTTATTGACTATTGTGTATTGTGTAACCTTAATCCAATAAAGAACCCTTGGCTATAGGATGAATACTTGAACTTTATGTGTGACATAAAAGTGGATCAAGTTCAAGTTATAGCCAGAACAGTCTATAGTATAAGGATAGGGTTGGGGACCCTTATCCCGGGGACACTATGGACGCGCCCACTTTGTAGAGAACAAACGATGTGATCCTTAATCGCTCATGTGGAGACATGTGAGTGGGGCGCCCTATGCAATGAGTTTCCATAAGATCGATCGCGCAATAGTCACTTAGACTTTATAACTCAGCATCGCCTTAATCGACTATATTCATCCGATGACCTAGGTAACTCGATCTTAATCCCGAGCGCTTCTATGGACTCCTGCTTATTCGAATTATCCTTAGATTTACATGGGTGAGAGTGGCTCGAGACCGCCGACTCAATAAGCCTACCATTTCGTGGATAAAATCGGGTAGATAGTTGGGAACATAGTTCTCAAAGATGGAATTCACTCCTACCCGCTTTACTGATTAGTAGAGAGGTTGTTCCCTTGGCATCGACTCGGGTCTTGAACAATGGGCCCACCCCTCTCATTGGCCCGAGAGGGATTCGGTTTGCTGGTTGGACCACAAACCAATTGTTCATTAAAGGATCAGTGAGACTTAAGGAACAAGAGGTAATTACAGGGGTAAAACGGTAATCTTGACCCAGCTGTAATTACGAATGACCTGTGAAGGATCGACTTACTAATCATGGTTATATCGAGTGGACATAAATATATCTACAGTGAGGAGAGTGCAGCCACTGGGCTTTAGTGGAATGTCCTGGTGGTTAACGAATGTTGATTAGCTAGGCTAAAGAGTTTGGCTAGTTAATCTCGTATCGTTGAAGCTCATGATCTGTAGGTCCATTAGGTCCTCCTTACTAGCTCGGACTTAGCCTTATTACTTTTTGAGAGAAAAGAATTTGAATTGTTCAAATTCAAGTTTGGGAGAAAGCGTTATTTATATGTGATATATTTAACGAATCATAGCTTAATTATGAATTAAACTATGATTAATAAGAGGTGGATATATTTAAATATGATTTAAATATCGGGATCGGTTTATAGCATGAATAAGGATTCATGTTCGAAAAATCGATCGAGATTAAGCAATTTATTTAATTTAATATTTGATATTAAATTAAATTAAAAAATAATAATTAATTAAATTAATTTTGAATTATTTAATTAATTATATTAATTTTAATTAAAAATCAATTTAATATTGTTTTTTGAATTAAAATTAAATGTAAATGAGGGATTTTCATGATTTTCATGAAAAACAAGTTGCCAACTTGCCCAATCTTACTCATCTTCAAAATTCACCAAAATTGGCCACCTCCATCTCAAAACATCCTCATCACCCTTGAGTTGTCACTCCATTGAAGCTTTTGAAGCTTTATATAATGGTGATTTGGGGTGTTTAGAGAGAATTACATAGAAAATTCAATATTCCCGAATTAGTGACCTTTGAGGTCTTTTCTTCCAAATTCTCTCAATCTAGGATCCCACAATCCGTTTTAAGGCCCGAGGGTAGTAGGGAAGACTCTAACGGTTGTCCACGAAGTGTTCGTGGCCGAAAACCATCAACCGGGTGAAGAGAATTTTATCTTCAAAGTTGAGTTTTCTATCCTCTGTTTTTCCAAATTTTGAGCATGTTTTTTATTTTACAAAATTGATCAACTTAGAGTGTTCAAGATCCAAAATTGCTTCCGCTTTCTTAATCTAGACTCTTTCAATTGGTATCGAGCAATTTTGAGCACTCAATTTGATCAATTGTGTTCGTGGTGGGTGTTTTATGAAATACAATTTTTCCGGCATCTAAAGTGTTCTTCCGACTTTGGCATTTAAATTGAGCATCTATTTGTGCTTTATTTTCAGATTGCTCAAGTGTGTTTGAGCATTAATGTGTGTAGAATAAGCTGTAAAAATTTCGGTCGATCGGAGTTCTGGAAGGCCTTCAATTTGAAGAGAGAAGCTCGAATGGTCCAAAACCGGAAAACAGAGGTCAGCCATATATTTTTTTTCTCTCGAGATCTTCAAACTCACGCGTGTTTTCAATTGAAATTGAAGAAGATGGGTTTGACTTTGACCAGAAATGTTTGACTTTGACCGGTTCAACTATTTTTTGGGCCGGTTCACTTCTGTTTTCGGTCCGGTTCGGGTAGTTTTAGACCGGTTCGACTATTTCGAGGCCGTTTTTCCATTTTGGAGGTCCGTTTCACCAATTGGAGGCCCGGTTCAGCTATTTACAGCCCAATTCAACCTTTTGAAGGTCCTGGTTCACACATTTGTAGTTTGTTCGACCCAAATTCAAGAGTTCAAGTGGTTCGATGATAATTCTAGATTATTATTGTAATAATTTAGTAGTTTGCTTGCATTAGATGCCAAAACCAGTCCACTTTAGTGTGTGTTTAATTAATTATGCATTGTGAATGTATGTTTTAATTAAAATCCCTGATTGTATGTGCATAAAGTATGTCATATAGATTTTAAAATCCCACCATAGGAAGCATGCTCCATGCATTGAAAGTATGTTATAAGTGTTATAATATATTATATGCATGTTTTTGGTTTTCATAAGAATTAATGTAAGTGTTATATTAATTTATGAAACAAAATTATATGTTTTAATTATAATTAATATAAGGGTTATATTAATTAAAAATTAAACATATAATTGCTATGCATTTTTCATATGATGGATTTGTTATAAATGTATGTTTATTCATGTGATGAATGTTTAATCTGTTTATAACATAGAAATGCGTGTAACCTAAGGTTAATTAATTAGTTTTAAAATGGTTTTAGAACCGAAATTAACTAGACCTTAGGTTATCTAGTTCTAATAAGATTAGAATTAGAAACCAATAATTTATAAACTTTGATTAAATAGGGACTCGACTAAGGAAGGTTACGCTAGGTTGGGGTACTTAAGTGACTTTAACTAACACCCCTACCGGAACCGACTGGGAGTGAATTTAATCCATAGGTTTATAAATTATCTTTCGTGAGTGGCGTTTATTAAAAGTTAATAAATTAAACTCATAGACCTAGGTTTATTAAAAGGTTAATAGACTTAGGTAATTCCAAAGATAATTGTTATATTGGTAGACTTAGGTAATATTGTTTTAGCCAAAATATGCCTAAGTAAAAGTTTACCCAAACAGCTTTAAAATACTTAGTGGGAGTGAAAAGGTATATATGATATATCAATTTCCTCTTACGCTCTCACGATGTTCACACCGTGAGATTTATGCTCGGCCTCGCGATGTCAATAAGGCATCCCCATTCGGATGGTGTTTGCATAAATCAAGAGCAAGGTGAATGGAGAAAGTATTTATAGTAAGTGAGCGAAGGAGGTGTGTCAACACATCCTACGGTCTCTCCATTAGGTTGGGCCGTGAGATTCCCATGTTGCGCTGCGCAGTTGCCCAAGTAGCACCGCCCATTCGGAGGGATGTAACATGGGATTCTAACAACTCAAACTCGAGAAATGGATAGGGTCTCTTAGGTCCATTCCCGCTTTGTTTCTCCAAATGGTAGCATTGTTGGGGCCGACCTCCGAGGTCCGAAAATGGTGGGTCACACTTACAAGAATTGCTAAGTGTTAGTAAGTTCTTGACCAAAATTGCGATAACTAGAATGTTACAGAATAAGAGTTATTCCTGATTAACATTTAGTCAAGAATGTCTTGATTCAAAGAAGGAGTGATTGATCGCCTCTCAGTAGCGCTGCTCGACTCATCAAGTATCGTTGCAAAAACAATGATGAGTTTATGGGTACATTATTACTTTTGCTAAATTCTTAAATTGGATAGGTTATAAACAATTCACTAATAGAATTCATTCTTTTTCAAAGATGTCGAACTCTTTTATCCAATTACTCGCCTTCAATAAACTTAGCGGCGATAACTATGGAACTCGGAAGTCAAACTTGAATACGATTCTTGTTCTTGATGATCCGAGGTTCGCCTTAACGGAGGAATGTCCTCCCCCCACCAATGCAAACCGAATGGTTCGGGATGCTTATGAAAGATGGATTAGGGCTAATGAGAAGGCCCGAGTCTATATCTTAGCCAAAGATATCCGATGTGTTGTCTAAGAAACATGAGACCATGGTCACCGCAAAGGAGATCATGGGATCATTACAAAGTATGTTTGGACAACCGCCCCTCATCGGTCCATTATGATGTTTGTCAAAATACGTTTACAACTCTCGTATGAAGGAGGGAGCCTCTGTTAGGGAACATGTCCTTGACATGATGACCCACTTCAACGTGGTTTGAAGTAAATGGGGCGATCATAGATGAGAGAAGTCGTAACTTTTATTATGGAATCTCTTCCAAGAGTTTCTGCCATTCCGCACAAATGCGGTAATGAATAAAATAGAGTATAACCTCGACTACTCTCAACAACGAGCTACTGACTTTTGAGTCCCTCATGAAATCAAAAGGAAAAGAGAAGGAGGCAAATGTTGTCACTTCAAAGAAGTTCCTTAGAGGATCGCCCTCCTGGGACCAAATCTGGTCCTTCTTTTCTAAAAATAAGGGTATTCGAAAAGAAGAAGAAGGACAAAGGAAGGGGACAGCTCCCACACGCAAGGCCAAAGCCACAGGAAAATGTTTCCACTGTGGTGCAGACGGGCACTGGAAGAGGAACTGCCTGAAATACCTTGCAGAAAAAGAAAGGCGAAAGAAAAACAAGGTAAATATGATTTACTCGTTTTTTTGAAACATGTTTAGTGGAACATGATGATTCCGCCGGATATTAGATTCGGGAGCCACTAACCATGTTTGTTCTTCTTTTCAGAAACTAGTTCTGGCAAAAAAATGCAGATGGGGAGATATCTCTCGTGGTTGGAACGGAGAGGTTGTCTCACCAAAGCGATGGGAGCTGTGAAGTTGTTGTTTAGAGATAGATTTATTTTATTAGAAAATATACTTTTGGTTCCCGGAATCAAAAGAAATCTTGTATCTATCTCTTGTTTACTTGAACATATGTATAAAGTGTCTTTTGATCATAATGAAGCGCTTCATTTGCAAAAGAGGTGTACGAATATGTTCTCGCTAAACTTGAAAACAACTTATACGTGTTAAGACCAATCGATGTAAAAGCTATTTTGAACACTGAAATGTTTAAAACAAATTGATACTCAAAATAAAAGGCGTAAACTTTCTCCTAGTACCTATCTTTGGCACTTGAGACTAGGCCACATTAATCTTAATAGGATTGGGAGACCGGTCAAGAGTGGTCTCCTAAGTCGCTTAGAGGACAACTCTTTACCACCATGTGAGTCCCGTCTCGAAGGAAAATGACTAAAAGACCTTTTTACAAAAAGGTTATAGAGCCAAAGAGCCCTTGGAACTCGTGCATACGGACATTTGTGGTCCTATGAATGTCAAGGCACGAGGAGGGTATGAATACTTCATCGCTTTTATTGATGATTATTCTAGGTATGGTTATCTTTACCTAATGCACCATAAGTCCAAAACCCTTGAAAAGTTCAAGGAATATAAGGCGTGTTGAGAATACATTAGGTAAAACGATTAAAACACTTCGATCGGATCGAGGTGGAGAGTATATGGATTTGAGATTCCAAGACTATATGATAGAAAATGGAATCGTATCCCAACTCTCAAAGACCCTGTACACCTCAACGAATGGTGTATCCGAGAGGAGAAATAGAACCTCGTTAGATATGGTTCGATCCATGATGAGCTACGCTCGGCTGCCTAGTTCGTTTTGGGGATATGCAGTAGAAACTGCTGCATATATTTTGAACATGGTTCCCTCTAAGAGTGTTTCGAAACACCCTATGAGTTATGAAAAGGGCGTAAAGGTAGTTTACGCCACTTCGTGATTTGGGGATGTCCTAGGCACATGTGCTAGTGTCCAATCCAAAGAAACTGGAACATCGCTCAAAGTTATGCCTATTCGTAGGATACTCCAAAGAAACGAAAGGTGGTCTGCTTTATGATCCTCAAGAGGACAAGGTGCTTGTGTCGACGAAACGCCACGCTTCTTAGAGGAAGACCACATGAGAGATCATCACCTCGTAGTAGGATTGTCTTAAGTGAAATTTCCAGGAAGTTACGGATAAATCAACAAGAGTTGTTGATAAAGTCGGTCCTTCTCAAGAGTTGAGAATGCCTCGACGTAGTGGGAGGGATGTTAGACAACCCGACTGCTACATGGGTTTGACCAAACCCAAGTCGCCATACCCGATGATGGCATTGAGGATCCATTGACCTATAAACAGCAATGAATGATATAGATAGGGACGAGTGGATTAAAGCCATGGACCTTGAAATGGAGTCAATGTACTTCAATTCGATCGAAACTTGTAGATCAACCAGATGGTGAAAGACCTATCGGTTGCAAGTGGATCTACAAGAGGAAACGAGATCAAGCTTCTGTAAGGTGCAAACCTTTAAGGCTCGACTTGTGGCAAAGGGTTATACCCAAAGGGAAGGGGTGGACTATGAAGAAACTTTTTCCCCCCGTTGCCATGCTTAAGTCCATTAGAATACTCTTGTCCATTGCCACGCTTTTATGACTATGAAATTTGGCAAATGGATGTCAAGACAAATGCTTCTAAATGGCAATCTTGAAGAGAGTATCTATATGGATCAACCGTATGGTTCATAGTTCAGTGGTCAAGAGCAAAAGGTTTGCAAGCTTAAACGATCCATCTATGGATTGAAACAAGCTTCTAGATCTCGAATATAAGATTTGATATCGCGATCAAATCTTATGGCTTTGAAATGAATATTGACGAGCCTTGTGTTTACAAAAAGATAGTCAATACCACTCGTAGCTTTCTTAGTTCTATCGTAGACGATATCTTGCTCATTGGGAATAATGCAGATTCTCGATCGGCGTTAAGCAATGGCTAGCGACCCAATTCCAAATGAAAGATTTGGGAGAGGCTTTCGATTTGTTCTTGGAATCCAAATTGTTCTAATCGCAAGAACAAAACGCTAGCATCGCTGGGCATGCATCTTATATTGACAAGATGTTGGTTAGATATAAGATGCGAGAATTCCAAGAAGGGTTTATTACCTTTTAGGCATGGAATTCATTTGTCTAAGGAACAAGTGTCCTAAGACACCTCAAGAAGTTGAGGATATGAGACGCATTCCCTATGCATCCGCTTCGGTAGTCCGATGTATGCCATGTTATGTACTCGACCCGACATATGTTATGCAAAGGGGAATAGTCGCAGATATCATCGATCTAATCCGTGATATGATCACCGGATCGCCAAGTTAAGAACATCCTCAAATATCTTAGGAGAACGAGGACTATATGCTTGTGTATGGTGCAAAGGATTTGATCCTTGCAGGATACACTGACTCTGATTTTCAGACTGATGTGGATTCGAGGAAATCCACATCAGGATCAGTGTTCACTCTTAACGGAGGAGCTATAGTATGGAGGAGTATAAAACAAGGTTGTATTGCTGACTCCACAATGGAGGTCGAGTACGTCCGCAGACTTGGCAAATGGCGAGGAGGTCAGTATGGCTTAGAAAGTTCTTGACCGATTTGGAAGTTGTTCCAAATATGAATTTGCCTATCACCCTTTATTGTGATAATAGTGGTGCAAAGGGCAAATTCTAAAGAACCTAGAAGCCATAAGCGCGAAAAGCACATAGAGCGCAAATACCATCTCATCAGGGAGATTGTGCAACGAGGAGACGTGATTGTCACGCATATCGCTTCGGAGCACAACATTGCTGATCCGTTTACAAAGCCCCTCACGGCTAAAGTTTTTGAGGGTCACCTAGAGAGTCTAGGACTACGGGTTGTACAGTAGGGCAATTTTTCTTTGCTCAAAGATGTTTTACCCTACGCACGCTTTAGTCCAAGTGGGAGATTGTTGGGTTTTATGTCCTAAAACTCGTGGTTTTGTAAATCGAATGTATATTCTATATCACAATAAAGTTGTTATTGAAATTTATTCAGTAAAAGTGTTATTGACTATTGTGTATTGTGTAACCTTAATCCAATAAAGAACCCTTGGCTATAGGATGAATACTTGAACTTTATGTGTGACATAAAAGTGGATCAAGTTCAAGTTATAGCCGAATCTTATAGTATAAGGATAGGGTTGGGGACCTTATCCGGGGGACACTATGGACGCGCCCCACTTTGTAGAGAAACAAACGATGTGATCCTTAATCGCTCATGTGGAGACATGTGAGTGGGGCGCCTATGCAATGAGTTTCCATAAGATCGATCGCGCAATAGTCACTTAGACTTTATAACTCCGCCATCGCCTTAATCGACTATATTCATCCGATGACCTAGGTAACTCGATCTTAATCTCGAGCGTTCTATGGACTCCTGCTTATTCGAATTATCCTTAGATTTACATGGGTGAGAGTGGCTCAAGACTGCCGACTCAATAAGCCTACCATTTCAGGGATAAAATCGGGTAGATAGTTGGGAACATAGTTCTGCAAGATGGAATTCACTCCTACCCGCTTTACGGATTAGTAGAGAGGTTGTTCCCTTAAGTCCTGACTCCGGGTCTTGAACAATGGGCCCACCCTCTCATTGGCCCGAGAGGGATTCGGTTTCTTCGGTTGGACCACAAACCAATTGTTCATTAAAGGATCAGTGAGACTTAAGGAACAAGAGGTAATTACAGGGGTAAAACGGTAATCTTGACCCAGCTGTAATTACGAATGACCTGTGAAGGATCGACTTACTAATCATGGTTATATCGAGTGGACATAAATATATCTACAAAGAGGAGAGTGCGCACCACCGGGCTTTAGTGGAATGTCCCGGTGGTTAACGAATGTTGATTAGCTAGGCTAAAGAGTTTGGCTAGTTAATCTCGTATCGTTGAAGCTCATGATCCAGTAGGTCCATTAGGTCCTCCTTACTAGCTCGGACTTAGCCTTATTACTTTTTGAGAGAAAAGAATTTGAATTGTTCAAATTCAAGTTTGGGAGAAAGCGTTATTTATATGTGATATATTTAACTAATCATAGCTTAATTATGAATTAAACTATGATTAATAAGAGGTGGATATATTTAAATATGATTTAAATATCGGGATCGGTTTATAGCATGAATAAGGATTCATGTTCAAAAAATCGATCGAGATTGGATAATTTATTTAATTTAATATTTGATATTAAATTAAATTAAAAAAATAATAATTAATTAAATTAATTTTGAATTATTTAATTAATTATATTAATTTTAATTAAAAATCAATTTAATATTGTTTTTTGAATTAAAATTAAATGTAAATGAGGGATTTTCATGATTTTCATGAAAAACAAGTTGCCAACTTGCCCAATCTTACTCATCTTCAAAATTCACCAAAATTGGCCACCTCCATCTCAAAACATCCTCATCACCCTTGAGTTGTCACTCCATTGAAGCTTTTGAAGCTTTATATAATGGTGATTTGGGGTGTTTAGAGAGAATTACATAGAAAATTCAATATTCCCGAATTAGTGACCTTTGAGGTCTTTTCTTCCAAATTCTCTCAATCTAGGATCCCACAATCCGCTTTTGAGGCCCGAGGTAGTAGGGAAGACTCTAACGGTTGTCCACGAAGTGTTCGTCTTTGAAAACCATCAACCGGGTGAAGAGAATTTTATCTTCAAAGTTGAGTTTTCTATCCCTCTGCTTTTTCCAAATTTGAGCATGTTTTTTATTTTACAAAATTGATCAACTTAGAGTGTTCAAGATCCAAAATTGCTTCCGCTTTCTTAATCTAGACTCTTTCAATTGGTATCAGAGCAATTTTGAGCACTCAATTTGATCAATTGTGTTCTGTGGTGGGTGTTTTATGAAATACAATTTTTCTGGGCATCTAAAGTGTTCTTCTGACTTTGGCATTTAAATTGAGCATCTATTTGTGCTTTATTTTCAGATTGCTCAAGTGTGTTTGAGCATTAATGTGTGTAAAATAAGTCAGAAAAATTTCGGGTCGATCGGAGTTCGGGAAGGCCTTCAATTTGAAGAGAGAAGCTCGAATGGTCCAAAAACCGAAAAACAGAGGAAGTCAGTGCTGATATATTTTTTCTCTCAGATCTTCAAACTCACGCGTGTTTTCAATTGAAATTGAAGAAGATGGGTTTGACTTTGACCAGAAATGTTTGACTTTGACCGGTTCAACTATTTTGGGCCGGTTCAGCTCGTTTTCGGTCCGGTTCGGGTAGTTTTAGACCGGTTCTGACTATTTCGAGGCCGGTTTTTCCATTTTGGAGGTCCGTTTCACCAATTGGAGGCCCGGTTCAGCTATTTACAGCCCAATTCAACCTTTTGAAGGTCCGGTTCACACATTTGCAAGCCGGTTCGACCCAAATTCGAAGAGTTCGAAGTGGTTCGATGATAATTCTAGATTATTATTGTAATAATTTAGTAGTTTGCTTGCATTAGATGCCAAAACCAGTCCACTTTAGTGTGTTTAATTAATTATGCATTGTGAATGTATGTTTTAATTAAAATCCCTGATTGTATGTGCATAAAGTATGCCATATAGATTTTAAAATCCCACCATAGGAAGCATGCTCCATGCATTGAAAGTATGTTATAAGTGTTATAATATATTATATGCATGTTTTTTGGTTTTCATAAGAATTAATGTAAGTGTTATATTAATTTATGAAACAAAAATTATATGTTTTAATTATAATTAATATAAGGGTTATATTAATTAAAAATTAAACATATAATTGCTATGCATTTTTCATATGATGGATTTGTTATAAATGTATGTTTATTCATGTGATGAATGTTTAATCTGTTTATAACATAGAAATGCGTGTAACCTAAGGTTAATTAATTAGTTTTAAAATGGTTTTAGAACTGGAAATTAACTAGACCTTAGGTTATCTAGTTCTAATAAGATTAGAATTAGGAAACCAATAATTTATAAACTTTGATTAAATAGGGACTCTGACTAAGGAAGGTTCTGGCTAGGTTGGGGTACTTAAGGTGACTTTAAACTAACACCCCTACCGAACCGACACAGGGAGTGAATTTAATCCATAGGTTTATAAATTATCTTTCGTGAGTGGCGTTTATTAAAAGTTAATAAATTAAACTCATAGACCTAGGTTTATTAAAAGGTTAATAGACTTAGGTAATTCCAGTATAATTGTTATATTGGTAGACTTAGGTAATATTGTTTTAGCCGAAATATGCCTAAGTAAAAGTTTACCCAAACAGTTTAAAATACTTAGTGGGAGTGAAAAGGTATATATGATATATCAATTTCCTCTTACGCTCTCCACGATGTTCACACCGTGAGATTTATGCTCGGCCTCGCGATGTCAATAAGGCATCCCCATTCGGATGGTGTTTGCATAAATCAAGAGCAAGGTGAATGGAGAAAGTATTTATAGTAAGTGAGCGAAGGAGGTGTGTCAACACATCCTACGGTCTCCTCCATTAGGTTGGACCGTGAGATTCCCATGTTGCGCTGCGCAGTTGCCCGGCAGCACCGCCCCATTCGGAGGGATGTAACATGGGATTCGGAACAACTCAAACTCCAGAAATGGATAGGGTCTCTTAGGTCCATTCCCAGCTTTGTTTCTCCAGTTCGGTAGCATTGTTGGGGCCGACCTCTGAGGTCTGAAAATGGTGGGTCACACTTACAAGAATTGCTAAGTGTTAGTAAGTTCTTGACCAAAATTGCGATAACTAGAATGTTACAGGAATAAGAGTTATTCCTAGTATTAACATTTAGTCAAGAATGTCTTGATTCGATGAAGGAGTGATTGATCGCCTCGGTAGCGGTTGCTCGACTCACTCATCAAGTATCGTTGCAAAAACAATGATGAGTTTATGGGTACATTATTACTTTTGCTAAATTCTTAAATTGGATAGGTTATAAACAATTCACTAATAGAATTCATTCTTTTCAAAGATGTCGAACTCTTTTATCCAATTACTCGCCTTCAATAAACTTAGCGGCGATAACTATGGAACTGGAAGTCAAACTTGAATACGATTCTTGTTCTTGATGATCCGAGGTTCGTCTTAACGGAGGAATGTCCTCCCCCCCAAATTCGAATGCAAACCGAATGGTTCGGGATGCTTATGAAAGATGGATTAGGGCTAATGAGAAGGCCCGAGTCTATATCTTAGCCAAAGATATCCGATGTGTTGTCTCTAAGAAACATGAGACCATGGTCACCGCAAAGGAGATCATGGGATCATTACAGCGATGTTTGGACAACCGTCCTCATCGGTCCATTATGATGTTTGTCAAATACGCTTACAACTCTCGTATGAAGGAGGGGAGCCTCATGTTAGGAAACATGTCCTTGACATGATGACCCACTTCAACGTGGTTTGAAGTAAATGGGGCGATCATAGATGAGAGAAGTCGGGTAACTTTTATTATGGAATCTCTTCCAAGAGTTTCTCGCCATTCCGCACAAATGCGGTAATGAATAAAATAGAGTATAACCTGACTACTCTCCTCAACGAGCTACAGACTTTTGAGTCCCTCATGAAATCAAAAGGAAAAGAGAAGGAGGCAAATGTTGTCACTTCGAAGAAGTTCCTTAGAGGATCGTCCTCTGGGACTGTTCAGTCCTTCTTTTTCTAAAAATAAGGGTATTCGAAAAAAGAAGAAGAAGGACAAAGGAAGGGACAGCTCCCACACGCATGAGGCCAAAGCCACAGAAAATGTTTCCACTTTGTGGTGCAGGCGAGCCTTTGGAAGAGGAACTGCCCAAATACCTTGCCAGAAAAGAAAGTGAGAAAGAAAAACAAAGTAAATATGATTTACTCGTTTTTGAAACATGTTTAGTGGAACATGATGATTCCGCCTTGGATATTAGATTCAGGAGCCACTAACCATGTTTGTTCTTCTTTTCAGGAAACTAGTTCCTGGCAGCAGCTTGCAGATGGGGAGATATCTCTCAGGGTTGGAACGGGAGAGGTTGTCTCAGCCAAAGCAGTGGGAGCTGTGAAGTTGTTGTTTAGAGATAGATTTATTTTATTAGAAAATATACTTTTGGTTCCTGGAATCAAAAGAAATCTTGTATCTATCTCTTGTTTACTTGAACATATGTATAAAGTGTCTTTTGATCATAATGAAGCGTTCATTTGCAAAAGAGGTGTACGAATATGTTCTGCTAAACTTGAAAACAACTTATACGTGTTAAGACCAACTGATGTAAAAGCTATTTTGAACACTGAAATGTTTAAAACAGCTGATACTCAAAATAAAAGGCAGAAACTTTCTCCTAGTACCTATCTTTGGCACTTGAGACTAGGCCACATTAATCTTAATAGGATTGGGAGACTGGTCAAGAGTGGTCTCCTAAGTCAGTTAGAGGACAACTCTTTACCACCATGTGAGTCCTGTCTCGAAGGAAAAATGACTAAAAGACCTTTTTCTGAAAAAGGTTATAGAGCCAAAGAGCCCTTGGAACTCGTGCATACGGACATTTGTGGTCCTATGAATGTCAAGGCACGAGGAGGGTATGAATACTTCATCAGTTTTATTGATGATTATTCTAGGTATGGTTATCTTTACCTAATGCACCATAAATCCAAAACCCTTGAAAAGTTCAAGGAATATAAGGCGTAAGTTGAGAATACATTAGGTAAAACGATTAAAACACTTCGATCAGATCGAGGTGGAGAGTATATGGATTTGAGATTCCAAGACTATATGATAGAAAATGGAATCGTATCCCAACTCTCAAAGACCCTAGTACACCTCAACGAATGGTGTATCCGAGAGGAGAAATAGAACCCTGTTAGATATGGTTCGATCCATGATGAGCTACGCTCACGCTTTAGTTCGTTTTGGGGATATGCGAGAGAAGCTGCCGCATATATTTTGAACATGGTTCCCTCAAGAGTGTTTCAAAACACCCTATGAGTTATGAAAAGGCGTAAAGGTAGTTTACGTCACTTGAGATTTGGGGATGTCCTACACATGTGCTAGTGTCCAATCCAAAGAAACTGGAACATCGTTCAAAGTTATGCCTATTCGTAGGATACTCCAAAGAAACGAAAGGTGGTCTGCTTTATGATCCTCAAGAGGACAAGGTGCTTGTGTCGACGAAACGCCACGTTCTTAGAGGAAGACCACATGAGAGATCATCGACCTCGTAGTAGGATTGTCTTAAGTGAAATTTCCAGGGAAGTTACGTATAAATCAACAAGAGTTGTTGATAAAGTCGGTCCTTCTCAAGAGTTGAGAATGCCTCGACGTAGTGGGAGGGATGTTAGACAACCTCGACGTTACATGGGTTTGACCAAAACCCAAGTCGTCATACCCGATGATGGCATTGAGGATCCATTGACCTATAAACAGCAATGAATGATATAGATAGGGACGAGTGGATTAAAGCCATGGACCTTGAAATGGAGTCAATGTACTTCAATTCATGCGAAACTTGTAGATCAACCGGATGGTGAAAGACCTATCGGTTGCAAGTGGATCTACAAGAGGAAACGAGATCAAGCTTCTGTAAGGTGCAAACCTTTAAGGCTCGACTTGTGGCAAAGGGTTATACCCAAAGGGAAGGGTGGACTATGAAGAAACTTTTTCCCTGTTGCCATGCTTAAGTCCATTAGAATACTCTTGTCCATTGCCACGTTTTATGACTATGAAATTTGGCAAATGGATGTCAAGACAATAGTTTCTAAATGGCAATCTTGAAGAGAGTATCTATATGGATCAACGAGTAGGGTTCATAGTTCAGGTCAAGAGCAAAAGGTTTGCAAGCTTAAACGATCCATCTATGGATTGAAACAAGCTTCTAGATCTCGAATATAAGATTTGATCATCGATCAAATCTTATGGCTTTGAAACAGAATATTGACGAGCCTTGTGTTTACAAAAAGATAGTCAATACCACTTTGTAGCTTTCTTAGTTCTATACGTAGATTTATATCTTGCTCATTGGGAATAATGCGAGATTCTCGATCGGCGTTAAGCAATGGCTAGCGACCCAATTCCAAATGAAAGATTTGGGAGAGGCTCGATTTGTTCTTGGAATCCAAATTGTTCTAATCGCAAGAACAAAACGCTAAAGATCGTATCACGAGCATCTTATATTGACAAGATGTTGGTTAGATATAAGATGCGAGAATTCCAAGAAGGGTTTATTACCTTTTAGGCATGGAATTCATTTGTCTAAGGAACAGTGTCCTAAAGACACCTCAAGAAGTTGAGGATATGAGACGCATTCCCTATGCATCTGCTGCCGCCGATGTAGTCCGATGTATGCCATGTTATGTACTCGACCGACATATGTTATGCGATGGGGAATAGTCGCAGAGATATCGATCTAATCCGGATATATGATCACCGGATCGCCGTTAAGAACATCCTCAAATATCTTAGGAGAACGAGGGACTATATGCTTGTGTATGGTGCAAAGGATTTGATCCTTGCGGATATACACCGACTCTGATTTTTGATCGATGTGGATTCGAGGAAATCCACATCGGGATCGATGTTCACTCTTAACGGAGGAGCTATAGTATGGAGGAGTATAAAACAAGGTTGTATTGCGACTCCACAATGGAGGTTGAGAGTACGTCGCACTTGCGAAAAAATGCGAAGAGGTCAGATGGCTTAGAAAGTTCTTGACCGATTTGGAAGTTGTTCCAAATATGAATTTGCCTATCACCCTTTATTGTGATAATAGTGGTGCGAGGCAAATTCTAAAGAACCTAGAAGCCATAAGCGCGAAAAGCACATAGAGCGCAAATACCATCTCATCGGGAGATTGTGCAACGAGAGACGTGATTGTCACGCATATCGCCTTGAGCACAACATTGCGATCCGTTTACAAAGCCTCACGGCTAAAGTTTTTGAGGGTCACCTAGAGAGTCTAGGACTACGGGTTGTACAGAGAGGGCAATTTTTCTTTGCTCAAAGATGTTTTACCCCACGACGTTTTAGTCCAAGTGGGAGATTGTTGGGTTTTATGTCCTAAAACTCGTGGTTTTGTAAACCGAATGTATATTCTATATCACAATAAAGTTGTTATTGAAATTTATTCAGTAAAAGTGTTATTGACTATTGTGTATTGTGTAACCTTAATCCAATAAAGAACCTTTGGCTATAGGATGAATACTTGAACTTTATGTGTGACATAAAAGTGGATCAAGTTCAAGTTATAGCCGAATGATCTATAGTATAAGGATAGGGTTGGGGACCTTATCCTGGGGACACTATGGACGCGCCCACTTTAGAGAGAACAAACGATGTGATCCTTAATCGTTCATGTGGAGACATGTGAGTGGGGCGCCCTATGCAATGAGTTTCCATAAGATCGATCGCGCAATAGTCACTTAGACTTTATAACTCCGTTTACTGTCTTAACTGACTATATTCATCCGATGACCTAGGTAACTCGATCTTAATCCTGAGCGTTCTATGGACTCCTGTTTATTCGAATTATCCTTAGATTTACATGGGTGAGAGTGGCTCGAGACTGCCGACTCAATAAGCCTACCATTTCAGGGATAAAATCGGGTAGATAGTTGGGAACATAGTTCTGCAAGATGGAATTCACTCCTACCCGCTTTACGGATTAGTAGAGAGGTTGTTCCCTTAAATCATCGACTCGGGTCTTGAACAATGGGCCCACCCCTCTCATTGGCCCGAGAGGGATTCGGTTTGCTGGTTGGACCACAAACCAATTGTTCATTAAAGGATCAGTGAGACTTAAGGAACAAGAGGTAATTACAGGGGTAAAACGGTAATCTTGACCCAGCTGTAATTACGAATGACCTGTGAAGGATCGACTTACTAATCATGGTTATATCGAGTGGACATAAATATATCTCTGAAGTGAGGAGAGTGCAACCACCGGGCTTTAGTGGAATGTCACGGTGGTTAACGAATGTTGATTAGCTAGGCTAAAGAGTTTGGCTAGTTAATCTCGTATCGTTGAAGCTCATGATCCAGTAGGTCCATTAGGTCCTCCTTACTAGCTCGGACTTAGCCTTATTACTTTTTGAGAGAAAAGAATTTGAATTGTTCAAATTCAAGTTTGGGAGAAAGCGTTATTTATATGTGATATATTTAACGAATCATAGCTTAATTATGAATTAAACTATGATTAATAAGAGGTGGATATATTTAAATATGATTTAAATATCGGGATCGGTTTATAGCATGAATAAGGATTCATGTTCGAAAAATCGATCGAGATTGGGCAATTTATTTAATTTAATATTTGATATTAAATTAAATTAAAAAAATAATAATTAATTAAATTAATTTTGAATTATTTAATTAATTATATTAATTTTAATTAAAAATCAATTTAATATTGTTTTTTGAATTAAAATTAAATGTAAAATGAGGGATTTTCATGATTTTCATGAAAAACAAGTTGCCAACTTGCCCAATCTTACTCATCTTCAAAATTCACCAAAATTGGCCACCTCCATCTCAAAACATCCTCATCACCCTTGAGTTGTCACTCCATTGAAGCTTTTTGAAGCTTTATATAATGGTGATTTGGGGTGTTTAGAGAGAATTACATAGAAAATTCAATATTCCCGAATTAGTGACCTTTGAGGTCTTTTCTTCCAAATTCTCTCAATCTAGGATCCCACAATCCGTTTTAAGGCCTGAGGGTAGTAGGGAAGACTCTAACGTTGTCCACGAAGTGTTCGTCTTTGAAAACCATCAACCGGGTGAAGAGAATTTTATCTTCAAAGTTGAGTTTTCTATCCCTCTGCTTTTTCCAAATTTGAGCATGTTTTTATTTTACAAAATTGATCAACTTAGAGTGTTCAAGATCCAAAATTGCTTCCGCTTTCTTAATCTAGACTCTTTCAATTGGTATCGAGCAATTTTGAGCACTCAATTTGATCAATTGTGTTCTGTGGTGGGTGTTTTATGAAATACAATTTTTCTCGGGCATCTAAAGTGTTCTTCGACTTTGGCATTTAAATTGAGCATCTATTTGTGCTTTATTTTCAGATTGCTCAAGTGTGTTTGAGCATTAATGTGTGTAGAATAAGTCAGTAAAAATTTGGGTCGATCGGAGTTCGAAAGGCCTTCAATTTGAAGAGAGAAGCTCGAATGGTCCAAAAGCCGGAAAACAGAGGTCACTTTGTATATTTTTTTCTCTCAGATCTTCAAACTCACGCGTGTTTTCAATTGAAATTGAAGAAGATGGGTTTGACTTTGACCAGAAATGTTTGACTTTGACCAGGTTCAACTATTTTGGGCCGGTTCACTCGTTTTCGGTCCGGTTCGGGTAGTTTTAGACCGGTTCGACTATTTCGAGGCCAGGTTTCCATTTTGGAGGTCCGTTTCACCAATTGGAGGCCCGTTCAGCTATTTACAGCCCAATTCAACCTTTTGAAGGTCCTGGTTCACACATTTGCAAGCGGTTAGCTCACCCAAATTCAAGAGTTCAAGTGGTTCGATGATAATTCTAGATTATTATTGTAATAATTTAGTAGTTTGCTTGCATTAGATGCCAAAACCAGTCCACTTTAGTGTGTTTAATTAATTATGCATTGTGAATGTATGTTTTAATTAAAATCCACGATTGTATGTGCATAAAAGTATGTCATATAGATTTTAAAATCCCACCATAGGAAGCATGCTCCATGCATTGAAAGTATGTTATAAGTGTTATAATATATTATATGCATGTTTTTTGGTTTTCATAAGAATTAATGTAAGTGTTATATTATTTATGAAACAAAAATTATATGTTTTAATTATAATTAATATAAGGGTTATATTAATTAAAAATTAAACATATAATTGCTATGCATTTTCATATGATGGATTTGTTATAAATGTATGTTTATTCATGTGATGAATGTTTAATCTGTTTATAACATAGAAATGCGTGTAACCTAAGGTTAATTAATTAGTTTTAAAATGGTTTTAGAACTGGAAATTAACTAGACCTTAGGTTATCTAGTTCTAATAAGATTAGAATTAGAAACCAATAATTTATAAACTTTGATTAAATAGGGACTCGACTAAGGAAGGTTACGGCTAGGTTGGGGTACTTAAGGTGATGGGAAACTAACACCCCTACACGGGAACCGACTGGGAGTGAATTTAATCCATAGGTTTATAAATTATCTTTCGTGAGTGGCGTTTATTAAAAGTTAATAAATTAAACTCATAGACCTAGGTTTATTAAAAGGTTAATAGACTTAGGTAATTCCAGTATAATTGTTATATTGGTAGACTTAGGTAATATTGTTTTAGCCAAATATGCCTAAGTAAAAGTTTACCCAAACAGTTTAAAATACTTAGTGGGAGTGAAAGGTATATATGATATATCAATTTCCTCTTACGCTCTCCACGATGTTCACACCGTGAGATTTATGCTCGGCCTCGCGATGTCAATAAGGCATCCCCATTCGGATGGTGTTTGCATAAATCAAGAGCAAGGTGAATGGAGAAAGTATTTATAGTAAGTGAGCGAAGGAGGTGTGTCAACACATCCTACGGTCTCCTCCATTAGGTTGGGCCGTGAGATTCCCATGTTGCGCTGCGCAGTTGCCCGTAGCAGCACCAGTCCATTCGGAGGATGTAACATGGGATTCTAACAACTCAAACTCCGTAAATGGATAGGGTCTCTTAGGTCCATTCCCGGCTTTGTTTCTCGGTTGGTAGCATTGTTGGGGCCGACCTCCGAGGTCTGAAAATGGTGGGTCACACTTACAAGAATTGCTAAGTGTTAGTAAGTTCTTGACCAAAATTGCGATAACTAGAATGTTACAGGAATAAGAGTTATTCCGGTATTAACATTTAGTCAAGAATGTCTTGATTCGGTGAAGGAGTGATTGATCGCCTCCTCAGTAGCGGTTGCTCGACTCATCAAGTATCGTTAAAAAAACAATGATGAGTTTATGGGTACATTATTACTTTTGCTAAATTCTTAAATTGGATAGGTTATAAACAATTCACTAATAGAATTCATTCTTTTTCAAGATGTCGAACTCTTTTATCCAATTACTCGCCTTGATAAACTTAGCGGCGATAACTATGGAACACGGAAGTCAAACTTGAATACGATTCTTGTTCTTGATGATCCGAGGTTCGTCTTAACGGAGGAATGTCCTCCTCCCCCATTTCGAATGCAAACCGAATGGTTCGGGATGCTTATGAAAGATGGATTAGGGCTAATGAGAAGGCTCTTAGTCTATATCTTAGCCAAATATCCGATGTGTTGTCTAAGAAACATGAGACCATGGTCACCGCAAAGGAGATCATGGGATCATTACTGACGATGTTTGGACAACCGTCCTCATCGGTCCATTATGATCTTTGTCAAATCGTTTACAACTCTCGTATGAAGGAGGGAGCCTCATTAGGGAACATGTCCTTGACATGATGACCCACTTCAACGTGGTTTGAAGTAAATGGGCGATCATAGATGAGAGAAGTCAGGTAACTTTTATTATGGAATCTCTTCCGAAGAGTTTCCTGCCATTCCGCACAAATGCGGTAATGAATAAAATAGAGTATAACCTGACTACTCTCCTCAACGAGCTACAGACTTTTGAGTCCCTCATGAAATCAAAAGGAAAAGAGAAGGAGGCAAATGTTGTCACTTCAAAGAAGTTCCTTAGAGGATCGTCCTCTGGGACCAAGTCTGGTCCTTCTTTTTCTAAAAATAAGGGTATTCAGAAAAAGAAGAAGAAGGACAAAGGGAAGGGACAGGCTCCCACACGCAAGGCCAAAGCCACAGGAAAATGTTTCCACTTTGTGTGTGCGAGCAGCACCTTTGGAAGAGAAATCGCCCAAATACCTTGCGAGAAAAGAAAGGCGAGAAAGAAAAACAAGGTAAATATGATTTACTCGTTTTTGAAACATGTTTAGTGGAACATGATGATTCCGCCTGGATATTAGATTCAGGAGCCACTAACCATGTTTGTTCTTCTTTTCAGGAAACTAGTTCCTGGCAACAGCTTGCAGATGGGGAGATATCTCTCAGGGTTGGAACGGGAGAGGTTGTCTCAGCCAAAGCAGTGGGAGCTGTGAAGTTGTTGTTTAGAGATAGATTTATTTTATTAGAAAATATACTTTTGGTTCCTGGAATCAAAAGAAATCTTGTATCTATCTCTTGTTTACTTGAACATATGTATAAAGTGTCTTTTGATCATAATGAAGCGTTCATTTGCAAAAGAGTGTACGAATATGTTACGCTAAACTTGAAAACAACTTATACGTGTTAAGACCAATCGATGTAAAAGCTATTTTGAACACCTGAAATGTTTAAAAGCAAATGATACTCAAAATAAAAGCGCGTAAACTTTCTCCTAGTACCTATCTTTGGCACTTGAGACTAGGCCACATTAATCTTAATAGGATTGGGAGACTGGTCAAGAGTGGTCTCCTAAATCGATTAGAGGACAACTCTTTACCACCATGTGAGTCCTGTCTCGAAGGAAAAATGACTAAAAGACCTTTTACGAAAAAGGTTATAGAGCCAAAGAGCCTTTGGAACTCGTGCATACGGACATTTGTGGTCCTATGAATGTCAAGGCACGAGGAGGGTATGAATACTTCATCGCTTTATTGATGATTATTCTAGGTATGGTTATCTTTACCTAATGCACCATAAGTCCAAAACCTTGAAAAGTTCAAGGAATATAAGGCGAGTTGAGAATACATTAGGTAAAACGATTAAAACACTTCGATCGGATCGAGGTGGAGAGTATATGGATTTGAGATTCCAAGACTATATGATAGAAAATGGAATCGTATCCCAACTCAAAGACACCTGCACACCTCAATGAATGGTGTATCGAGGAGGAGAAATAGAACCTCGTTAGATATGGTTCGATCCATGATGAGCTACGCTCATTTTGCCTAGTTCGTTTTGGGGATATGCGATAGAAAGCTGCTGCATATATTTTGAACATGGTTCCCTCAAGAGTGTTTCTGAAACACCCTATGAGTTATGAAAAGGCGTAAAGGTAGTTTACGTCACTTCAGATTTGGGGATGTCCTACACATGTGCTAGTGTCCAATCCAAAGAAACCGAAACATCGTTCAAAGTTATGCCTATTCGTAGGATACTCCAAAGAAACGAAAGGTGGTCTGCATTTTATGATCCTCAAGAGGACAAGGTGCTTGTGTCGACGAACGCCACGTTCTTAGAGGAAGACCACATGAGAGATCATCAGCCTCGTAGTAGGATTGTCTTAAGTGAAATTTCCAGGGAAGCTACAGATAAATCAACAAGAGTTGTTGATAAAGTCGGTCCTTCTCAAGAGTTGAGAATGCCTCGACGTAGTGGGAGGGATGTTAGACAACTTTGACCGTTACATGGGTTTGACTGAAACCCAAGTCGTCATACGATGATGGCATTGAGGATCCATTGACCTATAAACAGCAATGAATGATATAGATAGGGACGAGTGGATTAAAGCCATGGACCTTGAAATGGAGTCAATGTACTTCAATTCGATGCGAAACTTGTAGATCAACCGGATGGTGAAAGACCTATCGGTTGCAAGTGGATCTACAAGAGGAAACGAGATCAAGCTTCGGTAAGGTGCAAACCTTTAAGGCTCGACTTGTGGCAAAGGGTTATACCCAAAGGGAAGGGGTGGACTATGAAGAAACTTTTTCCCTGTTGCCATGCTTAAGTCCATTAGAATACTCTTGTCCATTGCCACGTTTTATGACTATGAAATTTGGCAAATGGATGTCAAGACAACGTTTCTAAATGGCAATCTTGAAGAGAGTATCTATATGGATCAACCGTAAGGGTTCATAGTTCGAGGTCAAGAGCAAAAGGTTTGCAAGCTTAAACGATCCATCTATGGATTGAAACAAGCTTCTAGATCTCGAATATAAGATTTGATCTCGCGATCAAATCTTATGGCTTTGAAACGCAATATTGACGAGCCTTGTGTTTACAAAAAGATAGTCAATACCACTCGTAGCTTTCTTAGTTCTATACGTGAGAGCGATATCTTGCTCATTGGGAATAATGCAGATTCTGGATGGCGTTAAGCAATGGCTAGCGACCCAATTCCAAATGAAAGATTTGGGAGAGGCTCGATTTGTTCTTGGAATCCAAATTGTTCTAATCGCAAGAACAAAACGCTAGCACCACACAGGCATCTTATATTGACAAGATGTTGGTTAGATATAAGATGCGAGAAATTCCAAGAAGGGTTTATTACCTTTTAGGCATGGAATTCATTTGTCTAAGGAACAGTGTCCTAAGACACCTCAAGAAGTTGAGGATATGAGACGCATTCCCTATGCATCCGCGCTTCAGTGAGTCCGATGTATGCCATGTTATGTACTCGACCCGACATATGTTATGCGATGGGAATAGTCGTGAGATATCGATCCTAATCCGAGGATATGATCACCGGATCGCCATTAAGAACATCCTCAAATATCTTAGGAGAACGAGGGACTATATGCTTGTGTATGGTGCAAAGGATTTGATCCTTGCAGATACACCGACTCGATTTTGATCGATGTGGATTCGAGGAAATCCACATCGGGATCGATGTTCACTCTTAACGGAGGAGCTATAGTATGGAGGAGTATAAAACAAGGTTGTATTGCCGACTCCACAATGGAGGTTTGAGTGCGTCGCACTTGCGAAAGCGGCGAAGGAGGGTCGTATGGCTTAGAAAGTTCTTGACCGATTTGGAAGTTGTTCCAAATATGAATTTGCCTATCACCCTTTATTGTGATAATAGTGGTGCGATGGCAAATTCTAAAGAACCTAGAAGCCATAAGCGCGAAAAGCACATAGAGCGCAAATACCATCTCATCGGGAGATTGTGCAACGAGGAGACGTGATTGTCACGCATATCGCCGGAGCACAACATTGCCGATCCGTTTACAAAGCCCCTCACGGCTAAAGTTTTGAGGGTCACCTAGAGAGTCTAGGACTACGGGTTGTCTGAAGAGGGCAATTTTTCTTTGCTCAAGATGTTTTACCCTCACGACGCTTTAGTCCAAGTGGGAGATTGTTGGGTTTTATGTCCTAAAACTCGTGGTTTTGTAAACTGAATGTATATTCTATATCACAATAAAGTTGTTATTGAAATTTATTCAGTAAAAGTGTTATTGACTATTGTGTATTGTGTAACCTTAATCCAATAAAGAACCCTTGGCTATAGGATGAATACTTGAACTTTATGTGTGACATAAAAAAGTGGATCAAGTTCAAGTTATAGCTTGAGCAGTCTATAGTATAAGGATAGGGTTGGGGACCTTATCACGGGGACACTATGGACGCGCCCACTTTGTAGAGAACAAACGATGTGATCCTTAATCGTTCATGTGGAGACATGTGAGTGGGGCGCCTATGCAATGAGTTTCCATAAGATCGATCGCGCAATAGTCACTTAGACTTTATAACTCGTTTCTCGCCTTAACTGACTATATTCATCCGATGACCTAGGTAACTCGATCTTAATCCTGAGCGTTCTATGGACTCCTGTTTATTCGAATTATCCTTAGATTTACATGGGTGAGAGTGGCTCGAGACTGCCGACTCAATAAGCCTACCATTTCAGGGATAAAATCGGGTAGATAGTTGGGAACATAGTTCTGCAAGATGGAATTCACTCCTACCCGCTTTACGGATTAGTAGAGAGGTTGTTCCCTTGGCATCGACTCGGGTCTTGAACAATGGGCCCACCCTCTCTCATTGGCCCGAGAGGGATTCGGTTTCTTTGGTTGGACCACAAACCAATTGTTCATTAAAGGATCGGTGAGACTTAAGGAACAAGAGAGTAATTACTGGGGGTAAAACGGTAATCTTGACCCAAATTGTAATTACTTAATGACCCGTGAAGGATCGACTTACTAATCATGGTTATATCGAGTGGACATAAATATATCTACAATGTGGAGAGAGTGCGAATGCACGGGCTTTAGTGGAATGTCCTGGTGGTTAACGAATGTTGATTAGCTAGGCTAAAGAGTTTGGCTAGTTAATCTCGTATCGTTGAAGCTCATGATCTGTAGGTCCATTAGGTCCTCCTTACTAGCTCGGACTTAGCCTTATTACTTTTTGAGAGAAAATAATTTGAATTGTTCAAATTCAAGTTTGGGAGAAAGCGTTATTTATATGTGATATATTTAACGAATCATAGCTTAATTATGAATTAAACTATGATTAATAAGAGGTGGATATATTTAAATATGATTTAAATATCGGGATCGGTTTATAGCATGAATAAGGATTCATGTTCGAAAAATCGATCGAGATTAGGCAATTTATTTAATTTAATATTTGATATTAAATTAAATTAAAAAATAATAATTAATTAAATTAATTTTGAATTATTTAATTAATTATATTAATTTTAATTAAAAATCAATTTAATATTGTTTTTGAATTAAAATTAAATGTAAAATGAGGATTTTCATGATTTTCATGAAAAACAAGTTGCCAACTTGCCCAATCTTACTCATCTTCAAAATTCACCAAAATTGGCCACCTCCATCTCAAAACATCCTCATCACCCTTGAGTTGTCACTCCATTGAAGCTTTTGAAGCTTTATATAATGGTGATTTGGGGTGTTTAGAGAGAATTACATAGAAAATTCAATATTCCCGAATTAGTGACCTTTGAGGTCTTTTCTTCCAAATTCTCTCAATCTAGGATCCCACAATCCGTTTTAAGGCCCGAGGGTAGTAGGGAAGACTCTAACAGTTTGTCCACGAAGTGTTCGTGGCTGAAAACCATCAACCGGGTGAAGAGAATTTTATCTTCAAAGTTGAGTTTTCTATCCCTCTGTTTTTCCAGCTTTGAGCATGTTTTTTATTTTACAAAATTGATCAACTTAGAGTGTTCAAGATCCAAAATTGCTTCCGCTTTCTTAATCTAGACTCTTTCATAGCGAACATTGTACTTCATTTTCTTTTCAATTGAATAAAGTGTTTATTTCATTGGAAAAGTATTTTACTATGTGTTGCTCTTCTTGAGAATTATTTGCAATGGTTTAATTCAGTTAAAATAGTTTTAACAGTGAATTATACAAAATTGCAAGTACACGAACTAATTTCTCCTAAAGAAAATGCTCATCTTTGGCATCTATGATTGGGTCACATTAATCTCAATAGGATTGAGAGATTGGTAAAGAACGGACTTCTAAACGAGTTAGAAGAAAACTCTTTGCCAGTATGTGAATCTTTTCTTGAAGGCAAAATGACTAAAAGACCTTTTAGTGGAAAAGGTTATAGAGCCAAAGACCCTCTAGAGCTTATACATTCAGACCTTTGTGGTCCGATGAATGTTACAGCCAGGGGAGGACATGAATGTTTAATCTCTTTTATAGATGATTATTCTAGATTTTGGCATATTTACCTAATGCACCACAAGTTTGAAGCACTTGAAAAGTTCAAGGAATTCAAGACTGAGGTTGAAAATCAATTAGGTAAAACTATTAAAACACTTCGATCGGATCGGGGTGGAGAGTACATGGATTTAAAATTCCAGAACTATATAATAGAACATGGAATTATATCTCAACTCTCAGCTCCTGGCACACCACAACAAAACGGTGTATCAGAAAGGAGAAATAGAACCTTGTTGGACATGGTTCGATCAATGATGAGTTATGCTCATCTCCCTAATTCCTTTTGGGGTTATGCAGTGGAGACTGCAGTATACATTTTGAATAATGTGCCCTCAAAAGGCTTTCTGAAACACCTTTTGAACTCTGGAAAGAACGTAAAGGTAGTTTATGTCACTTCAAGATATGGGGTTGTCCAACACATGTGCTTGTGACAAATCCAAAGAAGTTGGATTCACGTTCAAAGTTATACCTATTCGTAGGATACCCAAAAGAAACAAGAGGTGGTTTATTCTATGTTCCTAAGGAAGATAAGGTTTTTGTGTCGACAAATGCCATTTTCTTAGAGCAGGACCACATAAGGGACCACAAACCAAAAAGTAAAGTTGTGTTGAGTGAGTTAGACGGAACAATAGCAAAGGTTGCTAATAAAACTAGTACGTCAACAAGAGTTGTTGATACTGTTTTGTCAAGTCAAGAGAGTCCATCTCAAGAGTTGAGTATGCCTCGACGTAGTGGGAGGGTTATAATACAACCTGACCGTTACATGGGTTTAACTGAAACCCAAGTTGTTATACCAGATGACAACTGCGAGGATCCATTGACTTATAATCAAGCAATGGTTGACAAAGACAAAGACAAATGGGTCATAGCCATGGATCAAGAAATGGAGTCTATGTACTTCAATTGCATTTGGGATCTTGTAGATAAGCCTGATGGGGTAAAACCTATAGGTTGTAAGTGGATCTACAAGAGAAAGCGTGGTGTAGATGGAAAGGTGCAAACCTTTAAAGTTAGACTAGTAGCAAAGGGTTATACCCAGGTTGAAGGGGTTGACTATGAGGAAACTTTTTCACCTGTTGCTATGGTAAAGTCTATACATATTCTACTAGCAATTGTCGCATATTATGACTATGAGGTATGACAAATGGATATCAAGAAAGCCTTTTTGAATGGCAATCTTGAGGAAAACATCTACATGGACCAACCCAAAAGGTTCATTGAACCAGGACAAGAGCAAAAAGTTTGCAGGCTTAAAATGTCAATTTATGGACTGAAATAAGCCTCTAGGTCCTGGAATATAAGATTTGATGAGGCAATCAAATCTTCTGGTTTTGACCAGAATGATGATGAACCTTGTGTCTACAAGAAAATCATCAATAATTCTGTCGCATTCTTAATTCTCTATGTGGTTGATATACTACTCATTGGGAATGATGTAGGTTATCTTACTGACATCAAGGAATGGCTAGCTACGCAGTTCCAAATGAGAGATTTGGGTGATGCGTAGTTTGTTCTTGGGATCCAGATTGTCCAGAACCGCAAGAATAAAACACTAGCCTTGTCTCAAACATCTTACATAGACAAAGTGTTGTCAAGGTTTAAGGTGCAAGATTCCAAAAAGGGTTTGTTGCCTTTTAGACATGGAATCCATTTGTCTAAGAAACAATGTCCTAAGACACCTCAAGGAGTTGAGGATATGAGACAGATTCCTTATGCATCGGTTGTTGGGAGCCTGATGTACGCCATGTTGTGTACTAGGCCTGACATCCTGCTTTGCGATTGGGATGGTCGATAGGTATCAATCCAATCCGAGACTTGAACACCGGACAACGGTTAAGACAATCCTTAAGTATCTTGGTGAACAAGGAACTACATGCTTGTGTATGGGGCTAAGGATCCGATCCCGGCGACAGATACACGAATCGACTTTCGGTGATAAAGATTCTCGGAAATCTACATCAAGGTCAGTATTCACTCTTAACGGAGGAGCTGTAGTATGGCGAAGTTTCAAGCAAGGATGCATCGTTGATTCCACCATGGAGGCCGAATATGTAGCAGCTTGTGAAGCAGCTAAAGAGGCCGTTTGGTTAAGAAATTCATGCTAAATTTGGAAGTTGTTCCAAATATGACTTTGCCCATCACGTCAGTATTGCGATAACGATGGTGCGATGGCAAATTCGAGGGAACCCCGAAATCACAAGAGGGGAAAGCACATTTAGCGGAAATATCATCTCATCTGGGAGATCGTGCATAGAGGAGACGTGATTGTCACGAAGATAGCCTCAGAGCACAACATTGTTGATCCTTTTACAAAAGCTCTCACGGCTAAAGTATTTAAGAGTCACCTAGAAAGTCTAGGTTTACAAGTCTTCCCCAACTAGGGCAAGTGGGAGTATTTTGTACAAAGGGGTTTAAATGCCCTAGTTTATTGTATTTACATTACTGTAATGTTTTAGTACTCCACAAGCTTTAGGTCAAGTGGGAGATTGTTAGGATTTATGCCCTAAACTTGTGTAATTTTGATCAATTAAATAAAGGGTTATTTGTTTTGATAGACTTACAGTCTTGCTTTATAAATCCAATAAACTAAGCTTCAATGTTATAACATATATCTCGAACATCAGTGTAATGGACACTATTTGGGTTGAGTTCAAGAATATAACCTAAATGGTCTATGGTATAAGAATAAGGTTGGAAACCTCATTCTGGTAACACCATGGATGCGGCCCACTTTGTAATTAGTACAAATGAGATAATCCAACTCATTTATGTAGTTGACATGCGAGTGGGGGCATCCTATATGAAGAGTTCATACAAGACCGGAATGCAAATTATTAGTCTAACCAGTGTAACACCGTTAACAGGATAAGACTAGTAGTTTATAGATGATCATTAGTGACTCGACCTGAATCCTGAGCAAGTTAAGAACTCCTGCTTATAGGGGTTTGTCCTTGAACTAGTATGGGTGAGAGTGGCACATGTAGCTCGACTCAATAAGCCTACCTTCTCAGGGACAAAACCTCGTAGGTAGCTGGGAACTTAACTGTGCAAGATGGAATTCACTCATTTCTACACTAAGGAATTAGATAGGTTGTTCCCCTAAGAACTGACTCCAGGTCTTGAACAACGGGGCCCCGCCCTCTATGAGGGTATGAGTCTATGGTAGGACCGTAGACTTGTTGTTCATTAGAGGATCAATGGTGCTTAAGGAATAAAGAGGTAATCACGGGGGTAAAATGATGAATTTGACCCAATTGTATTCTGAACAACTGTGAAGGGTCGACTCATGGGTAATGATTATATCGGTGGACACAATATAATCTACAGTGAGGAGAGTGCGCAAATACAAGTATATAGTGGAGTGACTTGTAGTCAATGAATATTGATTAACTGGATCAAAGAGTTTGATCAGTCAATCTCATATCATTGGAGCTCATGAACTGTTGTTCCATTAGGTCCCTCCGTTGGCTCAACATGGTAATATTGAGGGTATAAAGTTTGGAATGAAATTGAAGTGTTCAATTTCACATATGAGATGTCATATCAATTATATGTGATATAATTGATATAATATATAGTTTTAATGTGAATTGGATTCACATATTGACTATATATTAAAGAGAGAATGAAAGAGGGATAGGATGATAATTTCCATCCATATCTCCTTATATATAGTTGCATAAGATGCAACTAGGTCAAGTTAACCTAAGGCTTTGTTGTGTTGTTGGAAAGGTTCCAAAACACAATCTCTTTCTCTCACAACATCTCATATTACCTAAGGGGAACCCACATTCCTCCCTCACCTAGAGAACAACGGAGAAGATCCAGTGGTCGTGTCTTAGTCCGTTCGTGGTTCGTGTTGCTGAGATCTTGATCGTGAGAGAGAAGGAGCACTTGAAGAAAGGTTATTCAAAGGTAATATTTCTTGTTGTCCATATTCTATTTTATGCTTAATCTAATTGTTTATGTTCTTGAATGAAATCGTTGTAACTAAATCGAGAGCACGCGATTCACAATCGCTTCTGCTGCGGGATTCGATTCCCTTCAGTTGCAACGTTGTGCTTGCTGCCAACCAACCCACTGCAACCATTGTTATCAAATCTTTTCGCTCGGGTGTCCGAATGACCTCCAGTTTGATTCTTTAGAATCTTAATTCGATGTGGAATCTATCAATACATTTCTTATACTAAAAATACATCTAGATTTTTCTTAGGTCTTCAATTAAGCATACACATGCTCCAAATTGCACCAAAATAGTCTCGAACACTCTCTTTTTGCTTCATAAGCTCAATTTCCTGAAATTAACCATAAAATGCCATGAAAGCCCATGTTTTAATTATAAAAAGTTGCTAAAATATAAGAAATAAGATAACATATTTGCATGCTATCAACAAACATACTATTAATTACTAACAATTTTAGTGTTTTGAAGTGTCCATAGCGTAGAGGTCGGAATAACGATTCTAACACATCTTGAATCACTCAAATCGAAGTTAAAACGAAGAAGTTGAGGGAAAAACAAATTTGAACGAAAAATTTCCGGCGCGATGACGTGGCAACCAAGTCAACATTATAGACCACTTGGAGAATGACATGTGAAGTTATGACGGAGTGACACTTGGTGGGGTTTTTTGTGTGTTTTAAAAAAAGAATATATATATATATTTAAAGAGTACATATTAAGAAAATAAGAGCAATTTTGGATCTTAAACACTCTAATTTGATCAAATTTACAATATAAAAACATGCTTAGAATTGGAAAAACAGAAAAGGAAAAACGCTACCTTTGTAGCTCAAAATTGAAGCAATCCAAGGGCTTTCTTTGAACTAAAACAGGTTGTGGACCACCTCTAATGTCTTTCCTATTATCCTGAGGCCTTGGAACAAATTGTGAGATCTTTGATTAAGATAATTTGGAAAAAGAAGGCAGAAAGGTCAAAACCAAGAATCTCAGAAAATTTCTGTAAATCTTTCTACCTATGGAGTTTCTTCTCTAGTTAAAGCAAACCACAAGCTTCCTGACGCTTGGAGAAGAAGATAACTCAAAGATGAGAATGATTGATGAAGAATGAACTCGTCAATTTTGGTGAATTTGAGATTTGAGAATGATGGATCAACTTGCCAACTTGAAATTCAAGATAAAACTTGAATTTCTCTTTTACTTTAATTCAAAATTACTATTAAATTAATTTTAAATTAAAATCAATTTATTATTTATTTAATTAAATAATTTAATTAATGAATTAATTTTAATTTAATATCAAACATTAAATTAAACAATTTGACCAATCCCGATCTCAAAATCAATTTTTCGAACATGAATCCATATTCATGTTTTAAACCGAACAAATATTTAAATCATGTTTAAATATGTTCACCTCTTCTTTATCATAATTTAATTTATAATTAAACTACGAAATGTTATATATATCGCATATAATTAACGCTTTCTCCCATAACCGAATTTGAACAATTCAAATTCTTTTCTCTCAAATTGTTACAAGGCTTAGTCTGAGCTAGTAAGGAGGACTGAATGGACCTATAGATCATGAGCTCCAACGATACGAGATTTCAAACTCTTTAGCCTAGTTAATCAACATTCGTTAACCACCAGGACACTCCACTAAAGTCCAGTGGTTGCACTCTCCTCACTGTAGATATATTTATGTTCACTCGATATAAGCATGATTAGTAAGTCGATCCTTCACAGATCGTTCGTAATTACAATTAGGTCAAATAAATCGTTTGACCCATGTAATTACTTCTTATTCGTTAAGTCTCGTTGATCCTCTAATGACCAATTGGTTTGTGGTCCAACCATCAAACTGAATCCCTCTCGGGCTAATGAGAGAGTGGACCCCTTGTTCAAGACCCAGAGTCAACACTTAAGGGAAAAACCTCTCTACTAATCCCTAAAGCGGGTAAGAGTGAATTCCATCTTGCAGGACTTTGTTTCCTGCTATCTATCCGGTCTTATTCCCAAAATGAAAGGCTTATTGAGACGGCGATCTCGGGTCATTCCCACTAATGAAAATCTAAGGATAATCTCGAATAAACAAGAGTTCATAGCACACTCAAGATTAAGATCGAGTTACCTTGGTCATCGTATGAATATAGTCAGTTAAGATAGTAAACGGAGTTATAAAGTCTAAGTGTCTATTTCTCGGTATGGTCTGATGCAAACTCATTGCATAGGACGCCCCCACTCGATGTCTCCACATGAACGATTTAGGATCACATCGTTTGTACTTTACAAAGTGAGTTACACCCATAGTGTCCCCAGGATAAGGTACCCAACTGATAGCACACAAAATGTGCTATCCTTAGGCTTAATTATTGCTAGTTTTATGCAGATAGCACACAAAATGTGTTATCCTTAGGCTTAATTATTGCTAGTTTTATGATCATTTCAGGGCTTTGATGTGTTTAAATTACTTAAGTTCAGGTTAAGAGCTAAAACAAGACAATTGGAGACATTTTGGATCACTCGAAATCGAAACGAGGCTATTTGGAGCTAAAAATAACATCAATTGGAAGTAGAAGGACCAATCCAAGCTAGTAGACCCGAGGTGATGGCGTTGCAACGCCGTGATTGCAGCTTTGAAGCATAGAAGAACCCTGTCGATAGCGTTGCAATGCTGTTTTGCAGCGTCGCAACGCTATCTCGATAAGAGAATAAGCTGAAGATCCGTGGCGAGGACGTTGCAACGGTGCCTTGCAGCATCGCAACGCTAGATCGATAGAAACACGCTTGTTAAGGTAGCGGCGTTGCAACGCTGCCCTCAGCGTTGTAACATTACCGACACATTCCTTATTTACCACGCGTTTAGGGTACAACGTTGCAACGTTGTCCCTAGCGTTGCAACGTTGTACTGATTATGCCTATAAATACAATGTGATGTCTTCTTGCAAAGGGAGCTGAATTTGATAGAGAATTCACCCTAATTTCGAAATACACTTTGTGAGAAGAGAAAAGTGAGCATTCCTTGGGAGCCAAAGCATTCGTGGATGTTCGAGATCGAGACAGGAGCTCGGAGACGAAGGACCGACATCGACACATAAGTTTATTTTCTGTTTCTTTCAGATTGTAACATCGTTTTAAGACGTTTTCTACACTTTTAGTTTGGTTTTATTGTGATTTAGAGTAGCTAAATGTTGTAGTTAGGATTTGAATTGTATGTTAAGACTTGTTTGCCATGTTTTGAAGTATGTTTTGTTATTTATTTTTGACAATTCGTTCTTTAATTCCTTGATATTGTTGGTTTAAGTGGACTCGAGAGAAAAAGTTTATATTAGAGCAAAGTTGTCAAAACTCTTAGAAGTCTGGCATTACTTAGAAGTCTAAGGAAAACATATAAAAAAGTTGCTTAATGTCGTGTATGCTTTAGATTCATATGGAAACTATAGAATTCATTGTGTGTGCGAGGCTCACTAAGAATCGAGAAATTTTCTTGAGTATCTTACTTCTTGTTTATAAATTCATCACATTAGTTCATTACATGCGTTAATTAAGTTTTAACTTGTAAAGTCAATTTCCTCCAAATCTATTAATTCGTGTCTCCACTTGTTTGTTTGTCTTTTGTCTTTACTTTCACCATGTATCCATGTTATGTTACTTTAGCTAAAATTGAGAATTAGTATCTTGGTAATTAATTAATCTAGAAACTCATTCCCGAGGACGATACTTGAACTCTCAAATCACTATACTAAAACTTGACTCGTACACTTTCGATATTGCACAATATAATTTTACGCAACACCAACCCTATCCCTATACTATAGACCATTCTGATTACTTACTCGAACTTGATCCACTTTTATGTCACACATAAAGTTCAAGTATACATCCTATAACCAAGGATTCTTATGGGATTAGGGTTATAAAATACACAATTCACTTTATTCAATAACACATTTACTGAATAAACCTCAATAACAACTTTATTGCAAAATAGAATATACATTCAGTTTACAAACCACGAGTTTTAGGACACAAAACCCAACATATATATATATATATATATATCACCGTTGAAAAGCTAAAAATTAAAAAAAAATCAAAATTGCATTTCTTGCTTCTGACTATTGTGGGTTTTTTAAAAAATAAAATCTTTGATTTTCCCGTTTCTCACTTCATAATATCTATTTTTATATTATTATTATTATTATTATTATTATATTATCATTATTTTCTTTTCACTTTTAATCTCTACCATTCATTTCTTTTTTTACTACAATCTAATGATCCATATTAAATTTTGGTTTATACCTCATTTCCCTCTCTTTTTATACCATCTTTTTCTCCAAAATTCTACAACAAGTTTTTACATTTTCAATCCTCCAAAAATCTCAAAAGCCTCCATTGTTGCACTCTCCAAGCTCTCAATTTTTCATTTTCATCTTATTCTTGAGAGAGATTTGAATTGTGTAGTGATGATTGATTTGTGTAAGCTAAAATTTGTATATCCACTCTTCGAGAGAGCTTCTCATCTTGTTCTTCATTTTTTAAACCTTGTAAGAGTTTCTCGTGATACCTAAAAAGAGAGGTTGTAACGGTTTGATCCTAACCAGTGGAAAGAATCAGGTTTGCTCTTGAACCCGTAAAAAGAGCGGTGTAACGATTGGGCTCTAATCCGTAGAAAGATACGATAAAGTTTTTATTCAAATTCTCAAAAGGCACTTGGGGAGTGGAATAGGTCGAGTTTGACTGAACCGCTATAAAATCACGACGCCATCTTCTTTAACTCTTTCTTATTTATTTTTTTAATTTATTAGTAGTAATTTATGCATGTTTTAATTTGTTTTTAATTGCTAAGTAGTGGATAAAATTAATTTTCATACTTTTTATCTATCTTGCTTATTGCATTAATTTTTTTCAATTGCTTTTAAAAATATGGTTAATTTGATAATTTGAGTTTACTTAGGAAAACGTTTAATCAAACCATAGAATCCTCGGGTGCCGAATAAAGGAGGAGAGCCTTGAAGGTGTAGTCATGGTGGAGATCCGTTGTAGAGAGGTCTATCGGATAGAAGATGTGCTTCAGGTAAAAGGAGTTAGTCAGGATAAGAGCTAGACGGATAAATGACTATTTGAGGGGAGACTCTATTAATACTTTGTTTGAGGGGAGGATTATTGGGAGTGCGACATGAAGAGACCGAATCCCGCAGCGGAAGCGATTGTGAATCACGTGTTCTTTACTTTGTTACATAGATTTCAATCAAGAACAATAGATGTACAATTAAGCATGTAATTCTTCGTAGGACAACAAGAAAATTACCTTTGAAGATTACTTTCTTCACGAATCCCTCCTCAATAGATCACGATCTCAGCAACAACTCGAACCTTGTGAAGTTCCACCACCAGATCTTCTCCGTTGTTCTTTAGGTGAGGGAGGGAGGTGAGTTCCTTTAGGATGAGGTGAGATGATCTTATGGAATTGTGTTTGGAACTCTTTCCAACACAATTTGAATACTAGGGTTTTGTCAAAAAACCTTAACCTTAAAATTGTATCTCATGCAACTACTTATATGGAAATAGGATGGAAATTACCATTTTATCCCTCCTTCATTCTCTCATTAGTATATAGTTAATATGTGGATCTAATTCACATTAAAACTATATATTATATCAATTATATGTGATATAATTGATATAACACCTTATATATGAAATAGAACACTTCAATCTCATTCCTAACTTTATACCCTCAATATTACCATGTTGAGCCAACGAAGGGACCTAATGGACCTACAGTTCATGAGCTCCAATGATGTGAGATTAACTGATCAAACTCTTTGATCCAGTTAATCAATATTCATTAACTACAAGTTACTCCACTATAGACTTGTAGTTGTACTCTCCTCACTGTTGATTATATTGTGTCCATTGATATAATCATTACCGATGAGTCGACCCTTCACAGGTTGTTCGTAATCACAGTTGAGTCAAATTGTTGTTTTACCCTGTGATTACCTCTTTGTTCCTTAAGCACCACTGATCCTCTAATAAACAACAAGTCTATGGTCCTACCATAGACTCATACCCTCTTAAGCCAGTGTAGAGGGCGGGGCCCCGTTGTTCAAGACCTAGATTCAGTTCTTAAGGGAACAACCTATCTAATTCCTTAGTGTAGGAATGAGTGAATTCCATCTTGCATAGTTAAGTCCCCAGCTACGTACGAGGTTCTGTCCCTTAGAAGGTAGGCTTATTGAGTCGACTACATGCCACTCTCACCCATACTAGTCTAAGGACAAACCCTATAAGCGAGAGTTCTTAACTTGCTCGTGATTCAGTCGAGTCACTAATGACCATCTATAAATTATCAGTCTTATCCTATTAACGACGTTATGCTGGTTAGACTAATAATTTGCAGTCCGGTCTTGTATGAACTTTTCATACAGGATGCCCCCACTCGCATGTCAACCACATGAATGAGTTGTACTAATTACAAAGTGGGTCGCATCCATGGTGTTACCAGAATAAGGTTTCCAACCTTATTCTTATACCATAGACCATTTAGGTTATACTCTTGAACACAATCCAAATAGTGTCTACTACACTGATGTTCAAGATACATTATAACCTTGTAGTTTAGTTTATTGGATTTATAAAACAAGAATATAATTTTACCAAAATAAATAACTCTTTATTTATTTGATCAAAATTACATAAGTTTAGGGCATAAATCCCAACAATCTCCCACTTGACCTAAAGTTTGTGGAGTACTAAAACATTACAATAATGTAAATACAATAAACTGTTGAGTTTTGTGCCCTAAAACTCGTAGTTTGTAATTATGTTTTAATTAATGTAATAAAGTGTTATTATTTCAATAAAGTGTTATTGTTCGTTATCTATGAGTTTGCCTTCATTCAAACCCTAAATCCAATAAACTAAACATCCAAGGCTGTTAAATGAATCTTTAACTGAATGTAATGTACATAAAAAGGATCTCGGTTCGAGATACAGCCTAAAGGTTCTATAGTTAGGGGATAAAGTTTGGGTACCTTACCCTGATTAAACTATGGATGTGACCACTTTGTATTTGATACAAACACTGTGATTCTAACGTGTTCGTGTAGATGACATGTGAGTGGGGATATCCTATGTAATGAGATTACATAAGACCCACCATGAAATAGTAATTTCTAGTTGTAACTCAGTTGACTAGTTAGGTTTCTATTTCACTAGGATGACTAGGCAACTTGATCTCAATCCTCGAGCGGATTCTTAAACTCCTGTTCGCGAGGGATTGTCCTTTGACTAGTATGGGTGAGAGTGGCGGTTTCGCCGACTCAATATGCCTACCTTCTTGGAGACAAGACCGAGTGAGCGACTGGGAACTTAACTTAGCAAGATGGAATTCACTCCTTCCCGCTTACTAGGGTAAGTAGAGGAATGTTCCCTTAAGTGGTGTCTCCGGGACTTGAACAAAGGGCCCAACTCTCTCATTGGCCCGAGAGGGACTATGTTTGTTGGTAGGACCACAAACAAATTGTTCATTAGAGGAGCACGGGTACTTAAGGCACAAGATGTAACCTAGGGGTAAAACGGTAATTTGACCCAGCTGGTGTTACGAACATTCGTGAAGGATTGACTTGCTGTTATTGGTCAATATCCGTGGACACAGAAATATATATGCAGTGAGAATAGTGCAGCTGCAGGACTTTAGTGGAGTGTTCACGCAGTTAACGAATGTTGATTGGGAGGTTAATGAGATTAATCGAGCAATCTCGTAATGTTGGAGCTTCTGATCTGTAGGTCCATTAGGTCCACCTTCTAGCTCGTAAAGGGTTCTTAGATCATTTGAATTTAAAATGTTCAAATTCATTAGAGAATATATTTAATGTATTTAGATACAATATAATATATAGTTTTGGAACTATATATTATAAATTTAATGTGAATGTGATTCATATTAAATTATATGAGAGAATTGAATATTTGAAAGAGTTTAAATATTATATTAAATGTGAATGTGATTCACATTTGAAAACTATAGGTTAAAATTTAATGTGCATTAGATGTGCATTAAAACTATAGGTTAGAGGGAAGGATATGATTAAATATGATTTAATCTTAATTAAATATAAGATATTTAATTTGATTAATTAAATATGATTTAATTAATGTTTAATTTAATTTAATATTAAATTAATGGGAACGTGTCAGAAGGACACGTTCTCCACCTCCCTCCCATCGATAGGGAGTGGGGAGGTGATCCCTCGTTTTATTCCTCTCCAATGGAGGAGAGGAGTTTGATCAATCTGCAACTTTGTGAAGGGTTCTCTCTGCAAGAAGAGTTCTCTCTCTCACTCTCATTCCCAAAACTTTCCAAGAGTTGGATTACCTTTCCACCAAGGTAGATCTAAGTAGAACTCAGAGACATAGAAGGTTCTCCGTTGGTAGTGTCTTTCTTGGGGAAAAAGCAGAGTTTACATTGTATTGTTGAAAAGCTAGGAGCAAGGTGTTGCTGGAGAATTAGAAACTACAAAGGTATTCTTCTTCTTCCCTTTAGTTTGATTGTTAAACTTTAGTATGTTTGCATGTATGCTATTATCCATGCCTAATAGGATTAGAATTTCCATGCTTGTTCTGTTTTTGTCAATGTATGGTTTTTTGTTTCAAGCAAAACAATCTTACATATTACGATTCCTAATTTGTTTCCGCTGCTCAAGGAGATCCGATCTCCATCATAAACTAGAGCATTGAAACCCTTTGTACAATATACTCCCACTTGCCCTAGTGGGGGAAGACTTATAAACCTACACCTTCTAGGTGACTCTCAAATACTTTAGTTGTGAGAGCCTTTGTAAAAAGATCAACAATGTTGTGCTCTGGGCTATCTTCGTGACAATCACGTCTCCTCGATGCACGATCTCCCGGACGAGATGATATTTCCGCTCAATATGCTTTCCCATCTTGTGACTTCGGAGTTCCCTTAAATTTGCCACGACACCAATGTTATCACAATATAACGTGATAGGCAAACTCATATTTGGAACAACTTCTAAATCTAACATGAATTTCATTAACCAAACGACCTCTTTAGCTGCTTCACAAGCTGCTACATATTCGACCTCCATGGTGGAATCAACAATGCATCCCAGCTTGACGCTTTGCCATACTACAACTCCTCTGTTAAGAGTAAATACTGACCCTGATGTAGATTTCCGAGAATTTTTATCAATCTGAAAGTCAGAATTCGTGTATCCTGTAAGGATCAAATCCTTAGCCCCATACACAAGCATGTAGTTCCTTGTTCTTTGTAGATACTTAAGGATCGTTTTAACCGTTATCCAGTGTTCAGGTCCTGGATTGGATTGATACCTATTGACCATTCCAACTGCAAAATAGATGTTTGGCCTAGTACACAACATGGCGTACATCAGGCTCCCAACAACTGATGCATAAGGAATCCGTCTCATATCCTCAACTCCTTGAGGTGTCTTAGGACACTGTTTCTTAGACAAATGAACTCCATATCAATAAAGCAATAAACCCTTTTTGGAGTCTTGCATCTTAAACCTTAACAACACTTTGTCAATGTAAGATGTCTGAGATAGGGCTAGTGTTTTATTCTTGCGGTTCCGGACAATCTGGATCTCAAGAACAAACTGCGCTTCACCCAAATCTTTCATTTGGAATTGCGTAGCTAGCCAATTCTTAATGTCAGTAAGATAACCTACATCATTCCCAATGAGTATTATATCATCCGCATATAGGACTAGGAATGCGAAAGAACTATTGATGATTTTCTTGTAGACACAAGGTTTATCATCATTCTGATCAAAACCAAAAGATTTGATTGTCTCATCAAATCTTATATTCCAGGACCTAGAGGCTTGTTTAAGTCCATAGATTGACCTTTTAAGCCCGCAAACCTTTTGCTCTTGTCCTAGTTTGATGAACCCTTTGGGTTGGTCCATGTAGATGTTCTCGTCAAGATTGTCATTCAAGAATGTTGTCTTGACATCCATTTGTCATACCTTATAGTCATAATATGCGGCAACGACAAGTAGGATACAGATAGACTTTACCATAACAACAGGTGAAAAGGTTTCCTCATAGTCAACCCCTACAACCTGGGTATAACCCTTTGCTACTAGTCTAGCTTTGAAGGTTTGCACCTTTCCATCTACACTACGCTTTCTCTTATAGATCCACTTACAACCTATAGGTTTTATCCCATCAGGTTTATCTACAAGATCCCAAACAGAATTGAAGTACATAGACTTCATTTCTTGGTCCATGACTATGACCCATTTGTCTTTGTCTTTGTCAACCATAACTTGATTATAAGTCGATGGATCCTCACAATCGTCATCTGGTATAATAACTTGGGTTTTAGATAAACCCATGTAATGGTCAGGTTGTGTTATAACCCTCCCACTACGTCGAGGCATACTCAACTCTTGAGATGGATTCTCATGACTAGACAAGCTAGTATCAACAACTTTTGTTGACGTACTAGTTTTATTAGCAATTTTTGCTATTGTTCCGTCTAACTCACTTAACACAACTTTATTTCTTGGTTTATGGTCCCTTATGTGGTCTTCCTCTAAGAAAATGACATTTGTCGACACAAGTACCTTATCTTCCTTAGGATCATAGAATGATCCACCTCTTGTTTCTTTTGGGTAGCCTACGAATAGGCACAATTTTGAACGTGAATCCAACTTCTTTGGATTTGTCACAAGCACATGTGTTGGACAACCTCAAATTTTGAAATGACATAAATTACATTTACGTCCTTTCCAGAGTTCAAAAGGTGTTTCAGAAACACTATTTGATGGCACATTGTTTAAAAAATATCCCACAGTCTCTACTGCGTAACCCCAAAAGGAATTAGGGAGATGAGCATAACTCATCATTGATCGAACCATGTCCAACAAGGTTCTATTTCTCCTTTCCGATACACCATTTTGTTGTGGCGTATCGGGAGTTGAGAGTTGGGATGTAATTCCATGTTCTATCATATAGTTCTGGAATTTTAAATCCACGTACTCTCCACCTCGATCTGATCGAAGTGTTTAATTGTTTTACCTAATTGATTTTCTACTCCAGTCTTGAATTCCTTGAACTTTTCAAGTGCTTCAAACTTATGATGCATTAGGTAAATATGCCCAAATCTAGAATAATCATCTATAAAAGAGATGAAATATTCATAACCTCCTCTGGCTTTAACATTCATCGGACCACAAAGGTCTGGATGTATAAGCTCAAGTGGTTCTTTGGCTCTATAACCTTTTCCACTAAAAGGTCTCTTAGTCATTTTGCCTTCCATGCAAGATTCACATACAGGTAAAGTATTTTCTTCTAACTCATTTAGAAGTCCATTATTTACCAATCTCTTAATCCTATTGAGGTTAATGTGACCCAATCTAAGATGTCAAAGATGAACATTTTCTTTAGGAGAAATTTTATGTTTCTTAGTTTGTGTGTTTGCAGTTTTAAATAATTCTGTGTTCAAAACCATTTTGACTGAATTAGGCCTTAAAACATACAACCAATTTTCTAATGAAGCTGAACATATTTCCATACCTTTCTTTAAAATAAACACTTTATTCAAAGAAAACGAAACAAAAATACATTATTCTATAAGGCAAGAAATTGAAATAAGGTTTCTAGTAAATCCTGTATCACTAATATATTGTCTAACAACACATATTTCTTGCCAAAATTAAGTTTCATCGTGCCTATTGCTACAACTGAGACGACTTCTCCATTTTCAACCCGGAGCGTTATCTCTCCTTTCTGTAGCTACGACAAGGAATCAATTCCCTGAAAAGAAGAGCAAACATGATTAGTGCCGCCTAAATCAAGTATCCAAGCAGTTTTATCATTATCCACTAAATAAGCTTCTAAGCAAAGTAAATCATATTTACCTTGCTTCTTCTTTTCTGCAATGTACTCATTCCCATGTATTTCAATTTCTAAAATACAGTGCTAAAAATAGTTTTCTAAATAATTTGTGAAATAAAGTTCTAAATTTTCCAATTTATTAAAAAAGCTTCTAATTTTTAATTTCTAAAATATAGTTCCAAAAACAGGTTTTTGGATATTTTGTGAAATAAAATTTTAAATTTCCCAATTACTTAAATAGACTTCCAATTTTTAAATTTCTAAAATAGAATTACTTTATAAAATAGAGTACAAATTCCCTAATTTATTAAATACTTTCTTTTTTTTTTTTTAAAAAAATTAAAGTAGAGTTCTAAAAAATAGTTTTCAGAATACTGTGTATGTGATGTGAAATAGAGTTTTAAATTTTCTCTTAAATAGATTTCTATTTTTTAATTTCTAAATAGTGTTCTAAAAATATTTTTCTAAATATTTTGAGAAAGTTTTAAATTTCCTAATTTGTTACGTAGACTTTTAATTTTTTAATTTTTTAATTTATAAAATAGAGTTCCAATTTTGTAACCCATCTATGGTATACACAGATTTTTACTAAAACATCCTTACAAAAATAAGTGAATAAAACAAAAAAACAATATAAAACTTTGGTTCAAAATATTGCACCCCAACACTATTTCTTATTCCCAAATTTCATAACTTCAAAACCAGAATAAACCTCCTAACGTTTTGATGGTCAGGATTTTGATTCCAATCTAGCGGCCCAAATAGGCCGTTAATGATTAGTTAAATTCTGTGTATGTACGAGATAAATACATGGCAAAATATACATGAAAGGAAACTTTACAATTTCTTAAATTACTCCTACATAATAAATTACCCCTTTTTTTTTTGAGTACAATCCCTACATAATTCCTAAATTATGTTCACAGGAACTTTGAATCTACTTTGAACTCCGAAGTTCTTCGAATTCTCTTTGGAAACCAAAATCCGAAGCTCTACGACGATGGAAGCGACTGCTACCGACATGTCCAGAAGCGGAAGCGTCCAGATTTTCAATCTCTTGGTGAGGCTGTTAGACGGGAAAACCCTAGTTCTGAAATTGACATCCCCCTCTGTACACGGCAATGCCCTCAAGCATCGTCTCTTCGAGACCACTGGAATTCTCCCAAATCACCAGCGTCTTGTCACCGGTGTCCGCCAGATCGAGGACGATTCGGTTGTATCATGTTCCGGTGAGTCTTCTGGAAAATTTCCCACTGTTCATCTTCTGCTTCGGCTCCTGGGAGGCAAGGGAGGGTTTGGATCGTTGCTACGTGGGGCGGCGACGAAAGCGGGGCAGAAGAAGACGAATAATTTCGATGCTTGTAGGGATATGAGTGGGAGAAGGTTGAGGCATGTGAATGCTGAGAAGCGATTGGAGGAGTGGAAAGCGGGAGAGGAGGAGAGGAGATTGGAGAAGGTGGCCGAGGAGTTTCTGAAGAAGAAAGCGAATGTTGGGAAGAAGGGGGTTGGGGAATCTGCAGCTCAGAAGTACGTAGAGAAGTATAGGGAGGAATCTGCACGTTGTGTGGCTGAGGTCGAGGAATCCGTGAGAGATGCGATGATGAAGGGTCGGAATGGAAAAAGGAAGGGTGGCTCGATGGGCAATGTTGCAGATGCGAAAAAGTTGAAGATCTGGTTAGTGTCTTGGCTATTGCTTTTCTTATATGTGTTAGATTATGTCTTAGTTTGCTAATTGGCATTACCAAAGAGCTCTTTTGCCTTCCAAGTGATCTTTCTGATCATAAATCCCAAAAGAAGCTTTATAACTCATAACAAAAGATAACCAGAAAGAAACTGCGCATCATTCTGGTCGGCACCCCTAAGTCTGGACTGCGAAATTAAATGCCTCCTTGCTTTATGTGAAGTCCCCGAGAAATCTTTAAAACCAACTAATGACGTTTTAGAAATCACTTTTTCACCCTAGTTAGGAATTATCAATCTTCTTATTTTTATTTTTTTGGGAACCAATAGTTTTGTAGATGGGATTGTTATGAAATTACATTAGAGTGGAGGAGAGCCAAGCCCCAAATCAAGAAAGATTACCAAAAAAAAACCTGCAATTGATATAAAGATCAAATGAACTGTAACTATTAAAATAGGGACATAATTTATACCAAGATGGGCCATAAAAATTACGTTGTCAAGAAAGATATCTATGGCTTTTTCTATATAGTTGAAGAATCTATGCTTCTTTCTAACAAAAAATTCCAGGAAAAAAAGATCTAATTAATTGTAGCCAAAGAGCCTTCTTTTCCTTTATGAATAAGTGGCAGAACAATGAAGATTCTGAAAAGCCTTTGGTGTTCTTTGCGAAGTCAGTTGCTATTTTTTTTTTTTTTTTTGACAAGAAACAAACACTTTCATTGAAAAAGTAAAAAGAGACTAATCCTCCAAAATAGAAGAACAAAAGAAAAAGATCCTCCACCTTCAGCCATTTCCCAAATCGAAACATCGTCCCCTCCTCACATCCATGAATCCCAAACAACAACCTTATCCACCATAAAAGGATTGATCTGAACTTTAACACGGAAGTAACATTCTAAGACCACGAATTGTGTGCGAAAAGACGGGTAACCACCAACATCTCTTCAAAGCAAAGACTTTACACTTGAGACTTTTTTCTTACCCAACCCTTATGACTCCCAAACTTTTTAAGAAGGGAATCAACATGCCTTACCACTTCTGAATTTTCTCGCGCAACCAGATTTCCTTTCTCCAACAGGCCTTATTTGGTGATCGCTACTTCAAAGGTCTACCTTTAAAAAAATTGTTGCGCCACCCAATTGATCTAGTAAATCACCTATCCTTGGAATAGGGAATCAATATTTGATTGTGATTCTGTTTATGGCTCCGTTGTTTACACACATTCTCTAACTCTCATCTTTTTTTTGAGTTAATAGAGCAACGATTGTACAAGGACTGATGCTTTGTTGTATGTGTCCTTTTTGTAATAAATCGTGAATGTGATCATGAAGGATTTCACATTCTTTTGGACTCAGCTTGTAGTATGGTAGATTAGGTATTGTAGATCCTGGGATGAGGTCTATTTGATGCTGAATGTCCCTTAGAGGAGGTAATTGTGATGGCTCATGGATAAGATCTAGGGTGTGTTTTAGTATTTCATGAATTTTGGCAAGGAAGTCTTGAATTTCCTGCTGTTTTTCTTGGCCACCGACTATCAATTCGAACATTAAGTCTTCTCTTTCTGAGGTCACTTAGTACTGTGAAGAGTTGTCCCCTATTCTTGCTTGTTTGCCCGCCTGGCTTGTCATTTAGGAGCTGTTTGGGGTGCTGAGTGTTTTATAATAACAGGGGGTTATAATAGTCTGTGGATTATTATAATCTGTGGAATCATATTATATTATTTAAAATGCAGAGTAATATAGTTTGGGGTTATAATAGTCTGTGTTTGTGGTACAGAGTATTCCACAAGTTATAATAACACAGGTTATTATAACCTGTGCCCCAAACAACCCCTTACTGTAGGTAGAGGAACTAGGACAATTTTCTTGCCCATCCACATGAATTCATATGTGTTGTCTCTCCTTTTATGTGTCGTTTGCATGTCATATTGCCAAGGGAAACCGAGAAGTATATGACAGACATCCATTTCAAGTACATCACACACTAATTGATCCTTGTAGTAATTTCCCATCAATATAGGTACTGTGCAAATTTCTGATATGTGTGCTTCTCCTCCTTTCTTTATCCAACTGACATGGTATGGATTTGGGTGAGCATTAGTCTTAAGGTTCAATGTGGTGACCAATTTTTTAGAGACAATGTTCTCGCTGCTACCACGGTCAATAATAACATTACAAACCTTCCCATTGGTTGTACATCTTGTCTTGAAAAGAGAATGGCGTTGTGGGTGAATTTCTTTCTTGGGTGTGAGAAGAATTCGTTTTAAAACGCATGAACCAACCTCCTCATCATTGAACTCTTTAACACCAAAAGGCTCTGTAAGGATTCTCCCTCACTCTATATTATATTTACAATCAAAAACTTGCCCAAAGGCTACACAATCACCCAACCAATTTGAGAGGGTTGGTATCTCTCCCTTTCCTTAATTTGCTCTTTGCAAATTACTACTAAAAAACTCACGAGCCAAAACCAAAATGAGAAAAAGGCTGTAAACCCTTCATAACAATCTCTCACTGGTCCCCACCACACTACACTCACTCCCACGATCTCTTTTCTAACTAACTCCCTTTTGAGAAATTCCCTTCTTGCCCCTCCTCTGATAAACCTCCTTAATTGGTGGCCTAACAGGCTCCTCCTTGTGACTAATCGATGACTTAATCTAAAGAGCAACTTTAAAAAACCGAGCAAATAATACTCTTCAAAACTTGAGGGTCTCGGGAGATTGCACAACTTCAACTGCCTTCTAAATGTTGGAATCAAGAATTTTGAAGAAGAGGTATCCAGATTATTGAAATTAAAAAAAAAGAGGGGAAAAAACCTTTATGACCTCTGCATCCTTGTCCTTTCTTAGAATATAATAATTGGAGCAAGTAGAGCAAAATCAGTCTTGAATTTCCTTTACTATACTCGGAATGGGAGGTAGGGAGAAAGCTTTGGAATTCTCATTACAATGATTCTGACTAGAAACAACAAAAGAGACAAGAGGGATCCCATTAACAACCTTCTCCACGTTACAATTCAACTTGAAGAGCACCTTTGTCCGGACTCGAGGCCATAGGCGTAGACACATCTACCAAACGGGAAGAGTTAAGAGCATTTAAATCCTTTTCATGAACCATAATTGACATACTTGGCAGAGGAGATGAATGAGCATCTAACAAAGGGGAAGAGCAAACGACAGGAGAAGATGTTACAACAAGGTTCTTGGAATCACCCTTCATTAATCTCCAAACTTCAAACTAATGACTCCTTGAACTCCTTGCTGCTGGAGGAAGCCAAACCGTTTTCCATATTTAAAGCCAATGACATCAAGGGGCAACTCCATCTACCTCCCATTTATCATGAATTACTTGATAAATGTGACCCAAATCCACAGAATTTGAAACATCTTTCAACCCCAGAGAATCCAATAGCCTAGACCGAATAGCCGAGGAATCAACATCACCAAACTTTAAGGAGAAGGAATCGAGGAGGTTGTCATGAACATCGATTGAAGTAGTGAGAAACCCACTGAGATTTTCCTTAACTTTGATACGAGCCGCCGAAATGTCTAAGAGATTGAAAGTTTTTGTTGCAATGTCTTCCAGGCCCCCGAAATGCAACCCAATGGCTTCAGAAATCCATCTTTTCTAGAATTTGAGAGGCAAGTTTTGGATCGAAATCCAACGACCATAACCACCAACAAATTTGGGGAAACTATGCCGTTGGTTTCACCAATTTTCAATTTTAAGATGAAGCTTTTCTACCACTTGCCATTTGCCAATGTTGGCAAAAATTGAATTATTTAACCCACCTTCTACTTGAAGAATGACTTAAAGAACCATGACAAGATTAATTTGAGCTTTAATCTGAAAAAAAAATCCTCCAAAGACTCCTTGATGAAACTCCTAGAAATGTGAGCAAAAAGACGAGATACCTCCAACAAATTTGCAAAATCAACATCGACCACCCCATCTGACTTCCTAATCCTAAAGGAAAGAGGGGAAAATGCAACCACCCTCGAACGATTCAAACTGCCTGGAATGAGCTTAGCCTCAGCCATAGTCCCAATACCCACCCTTTCATAAGACAACTTTCGTCGAGCCGCTGATCCATCCATAAATGGAGAATCATGCTTCCTTAAAAAATCAGAGAGCATTTCATGTAATACCACCTACAGAGAAAATTTCGTCCACTTGCAAGAGACCAAACAACAGTTTCAGCGAACCAAGTACCACCTCTTCTAGTCTTGAATTAGCCAAGTGTAGCTACTTGTCTTTGAATTTTCGCTGCAGGAAAAAAGACTTAGTCTTATGGACAATCTCAACAAAGGATACATCAAACCATCTCAGATGGATCAAAGAGAGCGAAATCTTAAAATCGTTGGAGGTGTCCTCGATGAAGAAAGATGAATTGTCACACCAAATACAGAAATAAGTGTTGCTAATACAACAATTAGAGATTTCCACGACTTCCTAGAAACCAACGAAAGAGGCAACAGAAAGCAACGAGGGTAAAGGCTCAGATGGAAATGGAAGAATGCAATCAGTCAAAGGAACTCGAAAAACCGACTGAGATCGGGTAAAACCGAGCAAGGAGAACGATCGCCCAACACTAATGGAACGACAAGATAGAAGGAGATTGGAAGGGCAGGAAACAAAGAGATGATGAATGGAAAAGGCTATCAGGACGAAATCGGAGAAACGGTGAGCGAACAAGGCTAGCGGGAGGAGAGAGAAGAGAGAAAATGGGGTTGCATTATCATTTGTCATTGGAAGTCCGTTGCTAATTAGATGTTGGGTGGGCATAATTTAGTTGTTTTTTCCACTGAAAGTTTATTTGCCGAAAGGAAATTGAAGCCTCATTTGCAGCTAGGGTGTAGATGCTAGAAACCTCGTCATATTATAAAGCTAGCTTTTCTATGCGGTTGAACCCATAGGATAAAGAGTTTTACGGTGTGAAGTGTGGGAGCAGTTTGATTAAGTTTGTTTTATGAGTTCGAAAAGTTTCTCCGTTTAATTCTTTATAAGTTTCTTTTACCTTTTTTTCGTTGGGGGGGGGGGGGTGTTTGACTAGGAAACAACTTTCCATTTAAGTTATGAAAAGTAGCAAGGTTAAAAACCCCTTGTAGGAGCATATCAAGATTCCTTACTGCCTTTCACATCAAGAAAGATACAGTATTTAAGTAAAGTAACCCCAGAAAGTTCAACAATCGGCATTAAGAGAATATTCAAATCTCAAACTCAGCTGCAAATAAAAGGAGAACCAGTCATTAAAAGGTAGCCTTTTAATTAAGAATACGTAAAGATGGATCTAACCAACAAAGAACATATTCACCATCAAGCCACTAAGAGACAAAATCTGGCCTAAAACTCCTCCAAGAAGCTATTAAAAGAGGATCAAAACAACTACAAATTCTGCAAGAAATTATTGAGATAATGTAACATTAATTAACATCACTTTCTTCTATTAGTCTACTATTGACGAATTATTTAGAACCTGGAGATTTTAAATGTATTCATTTCCTATAAATTAACTGAGCATTTTCTTATTAGATTTGTGCCAATATTTTTTGTTTGCCAGGATGGGCAAGAGGAAAATGGGTGAAAGTGATAGCGATGATTCGGATGAGGATGACACTGAAAAAGAAGAGGAAAGCGAGAAATCAGTCATCTTGAATGATGGTACATGTGATTTAAATAAGGACGTTGAAGGGAGCTCAGACTCTGTTCACTTTGGTAAACATGGGGATGGTTCTGGTGGAGCCTCGTGTGAAAGTGGTTCCGAGGAAGAAAAGGACTTGGCAGTGCACGGAACTGTGGAATTAATTGGAAGCTCCAGTGAAAAAGCTACTCATTCTGAACGGGTTGATGAGGTTGAGATGAATGATCAGATAACTCAGGGTGCAGTTGAACCTTGTTCAGAGGCTGTTGCTGTTTCTCCCCATCAAGAAGACAAGGTTGTAAAGCAGGATGCTCATGAGGTTGAAATCGCTAACACAGAAGATGTACCTGCTGATTCACAAGATATATCAGGTCCAAATAATGATGATGTTATTGAAGATTTGTTGAGGCTTCCTGAACCAAATGGCTCTCCAGTGTCCAAGTTGAGTGACCATGAGGAAACAACTACAAATACTAGTAATTCAGAAAAACCACTGAATTTTGATGATTTTAGTTCTGCTGCTGCAATGGAGGTATGCTCAAGAAATCCAATTAACATTTTCTTATGCACTTGATTTTATTGTAAAATTACCTTTCTCGTTTTTTCCTTCCGCTGGGTTGCACTGAATCGATAAGTTTCCTCAAAAAAAAAATAAAAAAAAAAGAAGCAAAAATCTATGTTCTGGTTGCCGTTGCAAGTATATAATTGTGTATGACATGGCAATACCTTCACACATGGTTTAAATTCAGAAAATTTCATAAGGGGCCTAAATTTTATGTTCTAACATTATATATTTGTAATCCACTCATTCTAAAAGTTGAAGGGGACAAATTAGATAAAAGTAATATAACTTAGGTTTATATGGTTATATGTGTATGTACTTTATTATGTATACTGGTATTCAATATATGTTATATACACATTATGGCAAACTTTGTCCTTGTTCTTGGCTCTGCGACTTCATTTAGAAAGGTGGCTTTAGGTCATATTGTGAAGATTTATTATTTCCTTTATATTGTTTACCGAAGTAAGAATGTGAATTATACTTGCTTACAAGCATATTTAAATACCTTGCACAGTGTTGATGATCCCATGTGCATTTCGATACATGCCTTGTGGAACATGCCAATATTTTCGTTTTCTTTTTCCTCTTATTTTTGTTAAGAGTGCTGTCTGTAGTCAGTTTACTAGGAAAATAAGTTTCTTGCCGATGATTTTTCTAAGAGTAATTTTCTTAAAACTTTAATAATGTTAGTTTATGCCACAAATTTTGAACTCTGAAGGACTTATAACTAACCGGCTATGTTTGTTCGTGGTAAGCATTATTGCTTTCGGGATCTGAAAGTGAATGAAACTCCTATTGTGATTCTAGCATTATAATTCATATTATTTGGCCTTGTTACCCAGGTTCTTGGCTTGGAAAAGCTAAAGTCGGAATTGCAAGCACGTGGCCTAAAATTTGGAGGTACTTTGCAAGAGAGGGCAGCAAGGCTTTTCCTGCTCAAGTCTACCCCTTTGGACAAGCTTCCAAAGAAACTTCTGGCCAGAAAGTGACTGTAAATTTTTGTTATCTGACTTTTGTAGCGACTCAACTCCATACATATGTGATGATCTTATTGCACTTTTAATCATTTTGAAAGAGATCTTATTGTAGATTGTGGTCTGAAGAACTCAACCAGTGGTCAAGTAGTCGGGGTTGTGTATCCATTACACTTTTGATATTGTCATAAATATAAAATTACTAAAATGATGCTTTTGTTCTTGCTTTATTTATTTATTTATTTTTATTGGAGTTATTGCGGGAGAATTGTAAATATTTGTATAAATGACACTAGCGATTGCGCTATCAAACTTTTATTTGTGTTAGATATAGTTGTTCTTTGTTATTTTGAATGTTTTTGATTAAGGCTGAAGTGGTGCGTATCTGCGCGGTAGATTAGGAACAATTTATTTTTTCTTCATCTTCTCTCTCTTTTCCATCTCTTCTTTCCTCCCACCCCCATGGCTCTACCAAATTGAGGCTAAGTTGCCTCCTAAAAAATATCATCCAATTTGAATAAGATCATAAGGCTAAACTTAGATTCTTTCAATTTAAAGTGTATAAAAATGAGTGGTAATATTGAGGGAGATGTGATTCTACTCATTTACTTTTCTCGTACTTTTCTTCCTCATATGTTTCTATTGCTTTTATCTCGATCTCATACTATTTATTTTTCAACTCATACACATCAAATTTTAAGAGTAGAATTATATGCGTGATCTAATATACTAACATAGTCATTCAAGTTCACTGCCATCTAAATTAAGTTTGGGTTTGATTACAACTGTACATATATTTATTTTAATCTTTATTTATTCTTCAAAACTTCTTAAAATAAAATTTTAAGCATTTGAAAGATAAAAATCCATAATATAAATTGAAATTGAGTCGCTAATCTTAATTCAATATCTAAAAATAAATAAATATATATTTTACATTTACCAACCCATACATTTGGGTTGAAGAAATTTTCAACTTAAACAATTGGGTTAGATCTAAAAAGTAGACCAACCCGATCCAAGCCAGATTTATCACCTTGATGTCGTATATGAAATTATCAAATACCATGAAAATTTGTCACTGAAATATCATTAAGGAACCACCGAAATGTGAGATAAAATAAGTGTTTTTTTTTTTCATCTCATATAATCCACCAAATGTCACTATTTATAGGAAATTTGGTAAAAAGGATGTAGAACACCACATGGATCATACATGACTAATGGAGGATATTTTACCTGGGCAATAGGGATAAGACACATGGATAAACACTAAGCATGGACATCTGCTAGAATATGCATAATACGTAGAAGTATTCTTTACTCTCGTATTTTTATTTACTTTTTTAACCCATTAATTTTAAAATATAACACATACCAAATTTGTTGGAATAGAAATTTTGACAAATCCAAAATTGTCACGTCATCACTCAACATTGATAGTTAAATTATATTTAATTTGGGATTAATTAAATTTATAAGATCTTTAAAATAAATTATGGCAAGTCCAGGTACATATTTGGCTTCTTTAAAAATTAGAAGACCAAAACCCAAATTGAAGCTCCAAATTAGCAAACCTAGTCCAAAAAGGCTGACTCAAAGTCTAAGCCCAGTTCAAAGGCGAAGACCCAAATTAATTAAGCCTAGCCTAGAGACGAGGTCCAACATCAACAAGGTCCAGTCCAGAAGCGAAGATCCAAATAAGCACAAGCCCAATCCAAAGGCCAAGACCCAAAATCAACGAAGCCCAATTCTAAATGACTAACCCAAAACCAAATAGGCCTAGGCAAAAGGGTTGATCCAACTTTAATCGGGCCCAGTCCAACAGACCCAAGCCCACCTAGAGGCCTAGAGTAACTCTATAAATAGAGAGTTTCCTCCTTCATTTCAAGGGGTTCAAAATTGAAGAAGGAGAATTCAGAAACAAAGTTGTGAAATCTCCAGAAGCTTCTAAAGATCAAACACCATCTGAACGAACACTTCACGGAGGTTATCAAGAACACACCACAAATCTATTGAAGTTTTCAACATCGAGAACAAGCTATTCAACCCTCACAATTACCTGAAATTAATACAAATACTTTATTTGTTAAAATCTCGTGTGAACAAATTCATTAATTTTAAAATATAACACATTCCAATTTATTAATATTATTTACGAAATCCGAATGTTTACTTTGAAAAAAAATAGAAACACATTAAAACAAATATTACTTCTACTTTTGCTTGATTTTGGAAACTATTTTCTAAAATTATCTTATCAAACAACTTTTCTACATTAAAAAAATGATTGTTTCAAACTTTTTTTTTTTTGAGAATTTGTAATGGGTAGCAAGGGTGATCTTATTATTTGCAGATATAGCAATATTTAAAAACAATTGCATATATGACAAATCTCTTTAAAAATATTTTATAATTCCAGTTTTACCCTTCTTCCTATTTTTGCGTGTATTTCACCACTTGTGATAGAGATCTTCTTTTGTCACATAAACGACAAAGATGGACTTCATATTGTTACTACTGTCAGTGGTGGAGTTGAACATGGTGTCGGTCATGTTCATCATCGAAAATTGATCGCCCATATTTTTTTCGTACCGGACGACAGCCGGATCCTCGTGGCCCTACAACCCACTTGCATGATCGACGAACTCCATGGAAAGCCATCTAGTGGAGGGGTTCGAAACAGGGCCATGTGTTGGTTGCCAACGTTTAGCGACGATGGAGCGGAGGGAGCAACGGTAAACATGTGGTAGTGGCACGTGTGATCGTCGCGGTAGGTGACTTCGAACATATGGTGATCGTCGTCGAGTCACTGCAGTTGCTTTTTTTCCAGATAGTGGTACAGTTTCTGGTGCGTGCATCTGAAATAGCCTCAACAAAAAAAAAAAGAATATGAAAAAAATGATGTCATAGTTACAATTTTATCATTAAGGTTTTTTATTTTTCCTGAAAAAGATTATTTTATAGTTTGTTTGGTTTGGTTTAATAACAATTTTTTTAGAATAAATTATGAACTTCATCCCCCATGAATCGAGCTTAATTTTAATTTGATTTCTATTATTTGACAAATGACGTAGCAAGGGTGGTTTTACTATTTGTAGATATAACAACATTTTAAAAGAATTGCAAATATGGCAAAAATCTTCAATTTCTTTTTATAATTCCTATTATACTCTTAGCTTAAACCTATTTATTTTTTTGTTCTTCGCGCGGTATTTCCTTCTTCTTTCCTTCTTCTTCCCCTTTTCAATTGGTTAATTGGTATTTGTTCTTTGCGCGATATTTCCTTCTTCTTTCCGATTCTTCCTCTTCGCGAGTATTTCGGATATAGCAACATCTTTTTGCGGGTATTTCCGATTCCAGTCCAGAATGTTTCGAATATAGCAGTTCTTCGCGAGTATTCCGATTCCGAGTATTTGAGTATTTCGAATCGCAAGTCTTCTCCAATTCAATCGAAGTCGCAAGCTTCCTATTCAATCGTCGTAAGCCTATCTTCCAATCCATAAATTTCCGTGTAAGTTTGTTTGATTATCTTCTTCAATTCGATCGGAGTCGCAAGCCTTGATTGTAGTATCTTCCTATTTGATCGGAGTCGCAAGCCTCTGGAGTATCTTCCAATTCGATCTTCTGTTGGAGCTCTTTTCGTGGGTATTTGAGTTTTTCAATCAACCAGAGCTTTTTTCGTAGGTATTTCTTCTGTTCATTTTGTTATATCACTGTTTTTCTGCAATGTTTTGGAGTCGCAAGTCTGATTTTGGTGATTGTTTTGTTTTCTAGATATGTTGGTGATCATCAACGATATACACATGACATCAGTGATGTCAATGATATCTATCATTGTTTTCTAGATATCAATGATATTAGTGATATCATTGATCAATATATATGATATCGGTGATCAGTAGATATCAATGATATCAATGATATCAGTTCAGTGATATCAGTGGTATCTATCACTGTTTTCTAGATATCAATGATATCAGTGATATCATTGATCAATAAATATGATATCAATGATATCAGTGATCAGTAGATATCAATGATATCAGTGATCAATAGATATCAATACTATCAGTGATATCATTGATCAATGATATACGAGTGACTATTGTGGTGATCGGTTTCTATATTACTTAATGTTGTTAATGTTGTTATTACTTTTCGTAGGAACTATGATGAAGCTTCCAATAGTTTTATTTTATAGTGGACAATGGAATGAGAAATTTTTTTATGAGAATTACAAGACCATTGGAATTTTGGTTGATGAGATGATGTGTTTTGATGATTTTATTAATCTAATTGCGAAAGAAGTTCGAATGGAATTTTCGATGTTATTAGATTATGGGATGAATGGTGCTCAGGATGTGGTTAAAATTCAAGAGGATAAAGATGTTGCTTGGTTTTTAACTTTAGTGAAAGATCAAAATACAAGATATCCTTTAGTTGCTCATATTAATGATGCTTGTTTTGATGGCTCCTCTTGTGCAATTAGTGATGAGAGTGATAACTTATGGAGGTGTAATCCGCCCAGTTGGGAATCATTCTAAATGGAGTTCGATAGATGTTGGCATGAATGTATTATACCTCCAATTGTTAAACGTCAAACAGGAAGACCCCGAAAGCAAAGGATTCCATCGATTGGTGAAGCAAGAAGTCACACAAAATGTAGTCATTGTCATCGTGTTGGTCATAATCGTAGGACATGTAAATTTCCCCCATTTTTTACCATGATGTAATTTTTGACAATTGGTTTTAGATATATTTTTTCATGATAGAACTCAATATTGTTGTTATCATTCTATTCATACTATCAATACAAGGTTTGTGATTGTTTCAAAAGTTTAATATCAATACTATGAACACAAGAACTTTGGCATCTGATGAGAAAATTTGAAAACCACACAACAAACAGTAATAACTAACAGATAGACAACTATCAGTGATAGTGATAGACAACTACCACTGATAGAAGTCTATCACTTCTATCAGTGATAGACATCTATCACTGGAAAGAAGTTAATGATTGATAGACAATTATCAGTGATAGACATCTATCACTGATAGAAGTCGGATAGAAGAAACAAGTTAATAATCATGAAGAACAAGAAGTCTAATAGAAAAGTTATGAGTAATAGGTAATAGATAGGTAGATAGGTAAAAGTCTATCAGACAACTATCACTGATAGAAGCCTATTACTTCTATCAGTGATAGTAGTCTATCACTTCTTTTTCATTAACTTTTATCAATCATTAACAGTGATAGTAGTCTATCACTTCTTTTTCATTAACTTTTATCAATCATTAACAGTGATAGTAGTCTATCACTTCTATCAGTGATAAACAATGATAGAAGTCGAATAGGAACAAAAAGTCTAATAGATAATAGAAAAGTTATGAGTAATAGGTAATAGATAGACAACTGTGGTAGAAGTCTATCAGACAACTATCACTGATAGAAGTCTATCACTTCTATCAGTGATAGATATCACAATAAAACTACTATTGTGATATCTATCACTGATAGAAGTCTATCACTAGAAAGAAGTTAATGATTGATAGACAACTATCAGTGATAGACATTTATCACAAGCTTGATAGAATAATATTCATGAAGAACAAGAAGTCTAATAGAGTTATAGACTTCTATCACTGATATCAGTTCTATCACCTGATAGACTTCTATCACTGATATCAAATGATAGAAGTCTAACACTGTAACACATTGACAATCGTTATAGACTTCTATCACTGATATCAGTTTTATCACCTGATAGACTTCTATCACTGATATCAAATGATAGAAGTCTAACACTGTAACACATTGACAATCGTGTAACCATTCCCAAAAGATTGGATAACCATTCACAAACCATTCACAATCCTGATAAACATTAAAAAAAATTATAGGCTTTCAATCCTGATAAACATGGATAACCATTCACAATCAATCTTGATAACCATTCACAGTCCTTCAATCACAGATCCATTCAAAAAAAGTCTAGACTTTCATCAAGAGAGTTAAACAAATGATAACCATTCACAGATAGATCCATTCAAATGAATAAAAATTTGAAATTGGTCAAGAATACAAATGTAAGATGTTACATTCAAACAAATTATACCATTTGTTCAAGGTTCTTACATAGTTCTTACCGTCAAATGAAGATTTCAGATTTCAGATGAAAAAGAAGTTTTTAGTGTTCAGATTGTCAAATGAACAAATTAGTTATTAAATAAACAGACTTCTATCGTGATATCACTGATAGAATCCTATCTGTGATATCACTGATAGAATCCTATCTGTGATATCACTGATATCAGTGACTGACGTGGGGTGTTTTAGTAATTTCAATTCCTCTTTTTAAATTTTTGCTATTTTTGCAAATAGATTGAGCCATTTGCTATATGGACAATTATATTGGGTCTCTTTGCTACCAACCCAATTGCCCTTTTTTTTTTTAATATTCTTAAAATACTGTATTTAATTCTTTAAAAAATATATTGTATTTAAGATTTAACTTCTCAATCTGTTTTCTACCTTAAACAGTTCAGATAAACTTTTGTTTTGGGGCAATTGGGTTGGTAGCAAAAAGGCCCAAAATAATTGCCCATATAGCAAATGTCTCAATCTATTTGCAAAAATAGCAAAAATTTGAAAAGAAGAATTGAAATTACTAAAACACCCCAAGTTATATCGGTGATATCACTGATAGGATGATATCAGTGATATCACTGATAGAAGTCTGTTTATTTAATAACTAATTTTTTTGTCTGTTTATTTAATAACTAATTTTTTCTTATAATTTTAGTTTTCCATCACCCATTGATAGCAAACGAAGAAGAAATCATTGATAGGATGCTATTAGTGATATCACTGATAGAAGCTTGTTTATTTAATAACTATTTTTTTGTCGTTTGGGAATGGTTACACGATTGTTAGTGTGTTATAGTGTTAGACTTCTATCATTTTATATCAGTGATAGAAGTCTATCAGGTGATAGAACTGATATGAGTGATAGAAGTCTATAATGATTGTCAATGTGTTACAGTGTTAGACTTCTACCATTTAATATCAGTGATAGAAGTCTATTAGGTGATAGAACTGGTATAAGTGATAAAAGTCTATAACTCTATTAGACTTCTTGTTCTTCATGAATATTATTCTATCAGGCTTGTGATAAATGTCTATTACTGATAGTTGTTTATCAATCATTAACTTCTTTCTAGTGATAGCTATCAGTGATAGATGTCTAATAGAAGTGATAGACTACTATTGTGATATCTATCAGCGATGAAGTGATATCTATCAAGAATAGTTGTCCGATGACTTCTACCATAGTTGTCTGTCATCTATTACCTATTACTCATAACTTTTCTATTATCTATTAGACTTATTGTTCCTATCCGACTTCTATCATTGTCTATCACTAATAGAAGTGATAAACTCTCATCACTATTAATGATTGATAGAAATTAAAGAAAAGAAGTGATAGACTACTATCACCGATAAGTAAGTGATAGGCTTCATCGGTGATAGTTGTCCGATAGACTTCTACCTATCTATTACCTATTACTCATAACTTTTCTATTAGACTTCTTGTTATTCATGATTATTAACTTTTTCTTCTATTCGACTTCTATCGGTGATAGATGTCTATCATCGATAGTTGTCTATCAATCATTAACTTCTTTCCAAAGAATAGATTTTATCGATTGTGATAGATGTCTATCATCGATAAAAGTGATAGACTTCTATCGATGGTAGTTGTCTATCACTATCATTGATAGTTGTCTATCTGCATTAACTACTATTGTTTGTTGTGTGGTCTTCAAATTTTCTCATCAGATGCCAAAGTCCTTGTGTTCATAGTATTGATATTAAACTTTTGAAACAATCACAACCTTGTATTGATAGTATGAATAGTATGATAACAACACTATTGAGTTCTATCTTGAAAAAATATATCTAAAACTAATTGTAAAAAATTACATCATGGTAAAAATGGTGGAAAATTACATGTCCTACGATTGTGACCAACACGATGACAATGACTACATTTTGTGTGACTTCTTGCTTCAACAATCGACGAAATCCTTTGCTTTCACGGTCTTCCTGTTTGACGTTTAACAATTGGAGGTAATGCATTCATATCAACATCTATCGAACTCCATTCAGAATGATTCCTAATTGGGCGGATTACACCTCCATAAGTTGTCACTCCCATCACTAATTGCACAAGAGGAGCCATCAAAACAAGCATCATTAATATGAGCAACTAAAGGATATCTTGTATTTTGATCTTCCACTAAAGTTAAAAACCAAGCAACATCAAAACAACGATATGGCGTTAGTTAATAACATCCCTCATTGCTATATATATTTTTTTAATATTACCTAATTTTCTAAAGTATTAATATTAATATCAATATTACTATTAACATTTTCCCGAGAAAATAAAAGGAAAATGCTACCGATAGAGAGAAAGGAGAGGAGGGTAGTGTTTGGATTCCGAGAAAATTCTTGTAATGTAAACTAAAAAAAAAAAAAGATGAAGAAAAAATTGATTAATATTTTCTTAATTTTGGGGTGTGTGAAAGCAGAAGTTTGGTGAAGTGCCAACTTGTTGTAGTGTCATTCCTCTCTCAAATTAACAAACTAGATGGCCCCACTTTTATTTTTCCTAATTTGTTTTCTTGAAAAAGGGAAGAAGAAGGAAATACTGAGGAAGAAAAAAAAAATAGATTTAAACCAAGGGTATAATAGGAATTATGAAAACAATTTGAAGATTTTTGCCATATTTGCAATTATTTTAAAATGTTGGTATATCTACAAATAGTAAAATCATCCTTGCTACCCATTACAAATTCTCTTTTGTTTTTGTATTTTCAATTTGTCTTCTTTACTAATTAAAAAAATATGAGGTCGCATCTTAATCAACTCATACTTTTAAAATAGTTTATTATTAGAGAATTTGTAATGGGTAGCAATTATGGTTTTAGTATTTGTAGATATAGCAACATTTTAAAAGAATTACAAATATGGCAAAAATCTTTAATTTTTTTTATTAATTCCAATTATACCCTTGGCTTAAACCTATTCCTTTTTAATTGGTATTTGTTTTTCAATTGGTATTTGTTCTTCACGATATTTATTTTTCACGGTTACTTAAATATTCCTTGTTATTTTTATATTTTTATATTCAAAACAAACATGATTATGCCCGACATTTATATTTTTGATTGTTTTACAATTTTAAGCATTTAAACATTTCAATTTTCTAGATTCTCAAACAGGAATAAATATTTAACTACTTGTAAGGCTCTAAATTCACAGTCAAATCAAATGAGATGTATTATAATTTATTTAATATACCTATTTTTTAGAGAATTTGTAATGTGTAGCAATTATGGTTTTAGTATTTGTAGATATAACAAGATTTTAAAAGAATTGCAAATATGACAAAAATCTTTAAGTTTTTTTTATAATTTCAATTATACCCTTGGCTTAAACCTATTCCCTTTTTAATTGGTATTTGTTTTTCAATTGGTATTTGTTCTTCACGGTATTTTTCTTCTTCCGATTTTTGCGACAACATCTTCTTGATTTCAGTCCAATCTTCCCAAACTCTTCTCGATTCCGGTCCAATCTTCTGTCGAGTCGCAAGTTTGAGTATCTTCTCAAATTCAATTAGAGTCGCAAGCCTTCACCTATTCGATCGGGTATCTTCCAGTTCAATCTGTTGAATTGCAGTCCATGAATTTTCATCGAGTTTGTTTGATTATCTTCTCCAATTCGATCGAAGTCGCAAGTTTGTCTGATTATCTTCTCCAATTCGATCGCATTGTAGTATCTTCTTATTCGGTCGAAGTATCTTCCAATTCGATCTTTTCGAAGTCCAACAGAGCTTTTTTCGTGGGTATTTGAGTTTTTCAATCAACATTTTTCGTGGGTATTTCTTATGTTCATTTTGTTACATCATTGTTTTTCTGCTTTGGAGTCGCAAGTCTTCTTCATTTTTGTTCTATCAAAGAATCTTGCTTTTTCTAGATGGTCGACGATATATATACATCGATGATATCTATCATTGTTTTCTATATATGATCAATAGATATCAGTTATATCAGTGATCAATAGATAATGATATCAGTGATATCAGTGATATCAGTAATCAATAGATATAAATGATATTAGTGATATACGAGTGACTATTGTGCTTCTAATTAGTGATATACGATCTTCTGTTGGAGCTTTTTTCGTGGGTATTTGAGTTTTTCAATCAACCGGAGCTTTTTTCGTGGTGATCGGTTTCTATATTACTTAATATTGTTAATGTTGTTATTACTTTTCGTAGGAACTATGATGAAGCTTCCAATAGTTTTTTTTTTCATAGTGGGCAATGGATTGAGAAAAATTTCTATGAGAATTACAAGACCATTGGAATCTTGAGATAATGTGTTTTGATGATTTTATTAATCTGATTATGAAAGAAGTTCGAATGGATAGTTCTATTTCTTCTATAGAATTATCGATGTTATTAGGTTATGAGATGAATGGTGCTCAGGATGTGGTTAAAATTCAAGAAGATAAAGATGTTGCTTGGTTTTTAACTTTAGTGAAATATCAAAATACAAGATATCCTTTAGTTGCTCATATTAATGATGCTTGTTTTGATGGCTCCTCTTGTGCAATTAGTGATGGGAGTGACAACTTATGAAGGTGTAATCCACCCAGTTGGGAATCATTCTGAATGGAGTTCGATAGATGTTAACATGAATGCATTGCCTCCAATTGTTAAACGTCAAGTAGGAAGACCCCAAAAGCAAAGGATTCCGTCGATTGGTGAAGCAAGAAGTCACACAAAATGTAATCATTGTCATCGTGTTGGTCACAATCGTAGGACATGTAAATTTCCACCATTTTTACCCTGATGTAATTTTTTACAATTGGTTTTAGATATATTTTTTCAAGATAGAACTCAATATTGTTGTTATCATACTATTCATACTATCAATACAAGGTTTGTGATTGTTTAAAAAGTTTAATATCAATACTATGAACACAAGAACTTTGGCATCTGATGTGAAAGTTTGAAGACCACACAACAAACAGTAATAGCTAACAGATAGACAACTATCAGTGATAGTGATAGACAACTACCACTAATAGAAGGCTATCACTTCTATCAATGATAGACATCTATCACTGATAGAAGACTATCACCGGTGGTTAACGAATGTTGATTAGCTAGGCTAAAGAGTTTGGCCGGTTAATCTCGTATCGTTGGAGCTCATGATCTGTAGGTCCATTAGGTCCTCCTTACTAGCTCAGACTTAGCCTTATAACATTTTGAGAGAAAAGAATTTGAATTGTTCAAATTCGAGTTTGGAAGAAAGCGTTAATTATATGCGATATATTTAACGAATCATAGCTTAATTAAACTATGATTAATAAGAGGTGGATATATTTAAATATGATTTAAATATCGTTAATCGGTTTATAGCATGAATAAGGATTCATGTTCGAAAAATCATCGAGATCGGGCAATTTATTTAATTTAATATTTGATATTAAATTAAATTAAAAAAATTAATTAATTAAATTAATTTTGAATTATTTAATTAATTATATTAATTTTAATTAAAAATCAATTTATATTGATTTTTGAATTAAAATTAATTGTAAAAGGAGGGATTTTCATGATTTTCAAGTTGACAACTTGCCCAATCTTACTCATCTTCAAAATTCACCAAAATTGGCCACCTCCATCTCAAAGCATCCTCATCACCCTTGAGTTGTCACTCCATTGAAGCTTTTTGAAGCTTTATATAATGGTGATTTGAGGTGTTTTGAGAGAATTACATAGAAAATTCAATATTCCCGAATTAGTGACCTTTGAGGTCTTTTCTTCCAAATTCTCTCAACCTAGGATCCCACAATCCGTTCTAAGGCCTGAGGATAGTAGGGAAGACTCTAACGGTTGTCCACGAAGTGTTCGTGCTGAAAACCATCCACCGAGTGAAGAGAATTTGATTTTCAAAGTTGAGTTTTCTATCCCTTTGTTTTACCAGCTTTGAGCATGTTTTTTATTTTACAAAATTGATCAACTTAGAGTGTTCAAGATCCAAAATTGCTTCCATTTTCTTAATCTACACTCTTTCATGAATGACGTTCTAATGGATTTTGCACCAACACGTATGTCGGTTATCCCAAAATCCTAAAGTGACGTAAACTGCATTTACGCCATTTCCATAGTTCATAAGGTGTTTCTGAAACACTTTTAGAGGGAACGTTATTCAAAATATAGACAACAGTTTCTAGTGCATGTCCCCAAAAGGAATCAGATAACTTAGCAAAACTCATCATTAAGCGAATCATGTCCAACAAGGTTCTGTTTCTTCTTTCAGATACACCGTTCTGCTGAGGCATATTAGGTGCAGAGAGTTGTGACTTAATTCTGTGTTCTATCATATAGTCCTGGAATCTTAAGTCCATGTACTCCCCACCTCAATCTTATCAGAGTGTCTTAATCGTTTTACCTAATTGGTTCTCAACCTCAATCTTATATTCTCAACCTCAATCGTTTTACCAAATTCTAATAATCTAAGAACCCTTTACGAGCTAGGAAGTTAACCTAATGGACCAACAGATCAGAAGCTCCAACGATACAAGATTATTCAGTTAATCTCATTAACCCCCTAATCAACATTCGTTAACTGCGAGAACACTCCATTATAGTCTCGCAATTGCACTCTTCTCACTGCAGATATATTTGTGTCCACGAATATCGACCAATAACAGCAAGTCAATCCTTCACGAATGTTTGTAACACCACCTGGGTCAAATTACCGTTTTAACCCTAGGTTACATCTTTTACCTTAAGTCCTAGTGCTTCTTTAATGAACAACCTATTTATGGTCCTACCAATAAATATAAGTCCCTCTTGGGCCAATGAGAGGGTCGAACCCTTTGTTTAAGTCCCAGAGACACCACTTAAGGGAACATTCATCTACTTACCCTAAAACCGGAAAGGAGTGAATTCCATCTTGCTAGGTTAAGTCCCCAACCGCCTGCTCGGTCTTGTCCCCAAGAAGGTAGGCATATTGAGTCAGCGTCTCAGACCACTCTCACCCATACTATTCAAAGGACAATCGCTCACAAACAGGAGTTCGTAACCTACTTAGGATTGAGATCAAGTTGCCTAGGTCATCCTATTGAAATAGAAACCTATCTAGTCAACGGAGTTACATCTAATGGTTACTATTTCGTGGTCCGGTCTTATGTGATCCCATCACATAGGATATCCCCACTCACATGTCGTCTACATGAACACGTTGGATCACTGTGTTTGTATCAAAAACAGAGTGGGCCATATCCATAACATTACCAAGATGAGGTACCCAACCTTATCCATTTACTATAGATCCTTTAGACTGTTTCTTGAACTGAGCTCCTTATATGTCTACTACATTCAGTTCAAGAGACATACAACAACCTAGGATGTTCGTTTATTCGATTTAGGGTTAATAAAAGGCAATATAGAAAAACATGAAATAAACAATAACACTTTATTGATTTAATTAGAACAGTATTACAAACTACGAGTTTTAGGGCATAAAACCCAACAAAATCTCACTTGAACTAAAACTCTAGTCTAGTGAGGTACATACAATCTAAAACAGTGGGTTACTGAGATACAATAAACTAGGGCATCCTTATACCCATTACATATCTCCCGCTTGCTCTAGATTACACTATGTACATATCTCGTAGACCTAAACTCTCCAGATGACTCGTAAATGGATCAACAATGTTGTGCTCCGAAGCGATCTTGGTGACTATCACATCTTCTCGTTGCACTATCTCTCGAATGAGATGATATTTCCTCTTGATGTGCTTCCCTCGCTTGTGGCTACGAGGTTCCTTTGAGTTGGCTACTGCACCACTGTTGTAACAATATAAGGTGATGAGAAATTCCATATTTGGAACAACTTCCAAATCAGTCAAGAACTTCCTTAGCCAAACAACCTCCTTAGTTGCCTCACAAACAACTACATATTCAACCTCCATAGTGGAGTCGGCGATGCATCCTTGCTTAATGCTACGCCATACTATAGCTCCCCCGTTAAGGGTGAAAACTGATCCCAATGTGGATTTCCTAGAATCCTTATCGGTCTGAAAATCAGAATCAGTGTATCCTGTAAGGATCAAATTCTTAGGCTCATACACAAGCGTATAGTCCCTCGATTTCCTTAGATACTTGAGGATATTTTTAACTGCGGTCAAGTGGTCTAACCCTAGATTGGACTGGTACCTACTGACTATTTCCACAACATAACAAATATCTAGCCTCGTACATAACATAACATACATTAGGCTACCTACTGTCGAGGCATAAGAAATACGTCTCATATACTCAACTTCTTAAGGTGTCTTATTGAAAGTGTCTAGATTAAGAAAGCGGAAACAATTTTGGATCTTGAACACTCTAAGTTGATCAATTTTGTAAAATAAAATGCATGCTCAAAGCTGGAAAAACAGAGGGATAGAAAACTCAACTTTGAAGATCAAATTCTCTTCACCCGGTGGATGGTTTTCAACACGAACACTTCATGGACAACCGTTAGAGTCTTCCCTACTATCCTCAGGCCTTAGAACGGATTGTGAGATCCTAGGTTGAGAGAATTTGGAAGAAAAGACCTCAAAGGTCACTGATTCGGGAATTTAGAATTTTCTACAAAATTCTATCAACATACCTCAAATCACCATTATATAAAGCTTCAATAAGCTTCATTAGAGTGACATCTCAACAGTGATGAGGATGGATTGAGGTGGAGGTGGCCAATTTTGGCCAATTTTGAAGATGAGAGGGATTGGACAAGTTGCACTTTGGATTTTATTGAAAATCCATGAAAATCCACTAATTTTCATTTAATTTTAATTCAAAAATCAATATTAATGTGATTTTAAATTAAAATTAATTTAATTAATTAAATAATTCAAAAAAAATAATTTAATTAATTAATTTTTAATTTAATTTAATATCAAATATTAAATTAAATAAATTTCTCGATCCCGATCGATTTTTCGAACATGAATCCTTATTCATGCTATAAACCGATGCAATATTTAAATATATCCACCTCTTTTTAATCATAGTTTAATTCATAATTAAGCTATGACTCGTTAAATATATCACATATAATTAACAATTTCTCCCAAAACCGAATTTGAACAATTCAAATTCTTTTCTCTCAAAAAAGTTACAAGGCTTAGTCTGAGCTAGTATGGAGGACCTAATGGACCTACAGATCATGAGCTCCAACGATACGAGATTAACCGACCAAACTCTTTAGCCTAGCTAATCAACATTTGTTAACCATCGGGGCACTCCACTAAAGCCCAGTGGCTGCACTCTCCTCACTGTAGATATATTTTTGGCCACTCGATATAACCATGATTAGTAAGTCGATCCTTCACAGGTCGTTCGTAATTACAGCTAGGTCAAAAATTACCGTTTTACCCCTGTAATTACCTCTTGTTCCTTAAGTACCACTAATCCTCTAATGAACAATTGGTTTGTGGTCCAACCAGCAAACCGAATCCCTCTCAGGCCAATGAGAGGGGTGGGCCCATTGTTCAAGACCCGGAGTCAGCACTTAAGGGAACAACCTCTCTACATATCCCTAAAGCGGGTAGGAATGAATTCCATCTTGCAGAACTATGTTCCCAACTATCTACCCAGACTTATCCCTGAAATGGGAGGCTTATTGAGTCGGCAGTCTCGAGCCACTCTCACCCATGCAAATCTAATGATAATCCGAATAAACAGGAGTCCATAGAACGCTCAGGATTGAGATCGAGTTACCTAGGTCATCGTATGAATATAGTCAGTTAAGACAGTAAACGGAGTTATAAAGTCTAAGTGACTATTTCGCGATCCAGTCTTATGCAAACTCATTGCATAGGGCACCCCCACTCACTTGTCTCCACATGAACGATTTAGGATCACATCGTTTGTACTCTACAAAGTGGGTCGCGCCCATAGTGTCCCCAGGATAAGGTACCCAACCCTATCCTTATACTATAGTCTGTTCTGGCTATAACTTGAACTTGATCCACTTTTATGTCAATCATAAAGTTCAAGTATTCATCCTATAGCCAATGGTTCTTTATTGGATTAAGATTACACAATACACAATATTCAATAACACCTTTACTGAATAAATTTCAATAACAACTTTATTGTGAAATAGAATATACATTCAGTTTACAAAACCACGAGTTTTAGGACATAAAACCCAACAAACTCCCACTTGGACTAAAACGTCGTGGGGTAAAACATCTTGAGCAAAGAAAAAGCGCCTCTTCAGACAACCCGTAGTCCTAGACTCTCTAGGTGTCCCTCAAACACTTTAGCCATGAGGGGCTTTGTAAACGGATCAACAATGTTGTGCTCTGAAGCGATCTGCGTGACGATCACGTCTCCTCGTTGCACAATCTCCCTGATGAGATGATATTTGCGCTCTATGTGCTTTCCGCGCTTATGGCTTCTAGGTTCTTTGGAATTTGTCACTGCACCACTGTTATCACAATAAAGGGTGATAGGCAAATTCATATTTGGAACAACTTCCAAATCAGTCAAGAACGTAGTTTCCTAGGCTTGGCAGGATACTACAGGCGATTTGTTGAGGATTTCTCACGAATAGCATTACCCTTAACAACTTTGACAAAGAAGAATGCTAAGTTTGAATGGTCGGACAAGTGCGACAGAGTTTTCGGAGTGAAAAGAGATTAGTTACAGACTCCTATTCGACACTTCCAGAATGCGGAAAAGAGTATGTGATTTCTTCGTGATGCCTCGAGACAAGGTTTATGGTGTGTTCTGATGCAAGAAGAAAAAGTAATAGCTTATGCATCAAGACAATTGAAAAAGCATGAATGTAATTACCCTACCCACGATCTTGAGTTAGCAGCAGTTGTTCTAGCACTGAAGATCTGGAGACATTACTTGTTTGGTGAAAGGTGTCACACTTACACAGATCATAAGAGTCTGAAATATATCTTTGATCAGAGAGAGCTGAATATGAGGCAGAAAAGATGGCTAGAACTGATTAAAGATTATGATTGTACCATAGAATACCATCCTGGTAAGGCGAATGTGGTAGCAGATGCATTGAGCAGGAAGTCAAGACTTCCTAGGGATGCCTTGTGTGGTATTCGAGCAACATTTTTAAGTACTCTATGGGATTCTAAGGGAATTGTGACTGCAGAGAATTCAGGAGGCCTCTTAGCTCAATTCCAAGTCAGGTCTTCACTTGTAGCAGAGATTGTGAGAAGACAGACGGAGGATAGTAACCTGCAGAAAATGTTTGAAAAGTCCAAACAGGCCCGAATGCGAGTTTAAAATGAGATCAGATGGAGCCATAGAGAGGCAGGGAAGACTGTGTGTTCCAAGTGTTAGTGAGCTTAAAGATGCTATTATAGAGGAAGCTCACAGTTCAGCTTACGCTATGCATCCAGGAAGTACCAAGATGTACAAAACTTTGAAGGGAACGATTGGTGGCACGGATGAAGCGGGAGATAGGCCGATTATGTTGATAGATGTTTGATCCGCCAACAAAGTTAAACCGATTAGACAGAGGCCGAGGACTCCTTAACCCACTTTGCCAAAGGCTTGAGTGGAAATGGGAGCATATCACTATGAATTTTTCTGTTTGGATTACCACGTAGTACGAGTGGGCATGATGGTATTTGGGTAATAGTGGATAGACTCACTAAAACAACACGATTTGTACCGATTAAAGCGACGTCTACGCTTGATCAGCTTGCTAAGCTATACGTCGATAGAATTGTGAGTCAATACAGAGTGCCAGTGTCTATCGTTTCAGATAGAGATCCAAGATTTACTTCTAAGTTTTGGCCTAGCTTACAGAAAGCTATGGGAACAAAGCTGAAGTTTAGTACAACATTCCATCCTCGCATGGATGGGCAATCGAGAGAGACCATCCGCACCTTAGAGGACATGTTAAGAGCATGTGTCCTTCAATTTAAAGGGAGTTGGGATACACACCTATCGCTTATGGAATTTGCTTACAATAACAACTACCAGTCGAGTATTGGTATGGCACCATTTGAGGCTCTGTATGGAAGACCATGTAGAACGCCCGTATGTTGGAATGAAGTTGGAGAGCGGAAGCTAATCGACCACCGAGTTGGTACAAGTTACTACAGACAATATTAAGGTAATCAGAGAAAATTTGAAGGTAGCACAAGACCGTCAGAAGAATTATGCTGATAAGCGACGAAAGGACTTAGAATTCCAGGTTGGAGATCAAGTTTTCTTGAAGTTATCTCCATGGAGAGGTGTCCTTCGTTTTGGTAAGAAGGGTAAACTAAGCCCTAGATATATTGGTCCTTATCCAATGAACGGGACGAGTTGGGCGCGACCCTCAGATTGAGTTGCCGGAGTGCAGAACTATCTCGAGTACATGATGTATTTCACGTGTCCATGTTGAGGAAGTATATTCCAGATCCGACACATGTGTTGCAAGCACAACCAGTTGAGCTGAAAGAAGACATGAGTTACGTAGATGATGCAGTTCAAATCCTCGACAGGAAAGAGCAAGTTTTGAGGAACAAGACGATCCCACTCGTGAAGGTTCGTTGGAGACATCATGGAGTGGAGGTGGCAACCTGGGAGTTAGATGATCTAATGAGGAGGAAGTACCCAATGATTTTCACTTAAAGACTACTCAATTTCGAGGACGAAATTTCTCAAGGGGAGGTAAGTTGTAAACCCGAGATCTTTCTTTGGAACTTCCTTATTAACAAACAAAAAAAAGAAAGAAGAAATGAATGTTTAAAACTTGGTTTCCCATGTTTTAAAAAGAAAAGAAATGAAGTGAAAGACAAAAGGAAAACAAGGAAAGAAAGTTTAGACCATTTTGGTTTGGTTTGCTTTTAAAGACAAAAGAAGAAAAGGAAATGAAACAAATGTTTTATATATTAAGTTATTTTGATTTGTTAAGAAAAGAAAAGAAAAGAAAAGAAAAGAAAGAAAGAAGATAAAGGAAAGAAAAGAAAAGGAAAAAGAAATGGAAAATGAAAAAGCAAAAGTGCAAAAGGACAAACCTCTTCCACCGATTATTTTTTTTTAAAAGGGTTTTCTCTCCATTTTCTTCTCTTTCATCACAAACTAAGGCTGAAGCTTCGTGGTTGAAGAAGAAATGAAGAAGAAGGAGGCCATTTTTGGTGATTTTGAAGCTGGAGTTGCAGAAGAAAAGATGAGAACTCAAGGAAGTCAATATTACAACAAGGAAATCAACTCAGACAAGTTCTGATTTTCTGTTCATCTCGAGCTCCACAAGAAGAGGTAAGAGTTGAGGTTTTGTTTCATGAAAGTTAACTCATATTGGAACAAAATTCGTGAAGGAATCTCGAGCCAATTCTGATTTTAAGTTGTTGTTTTGTTAAGAGGAAGGTAGAAGACAGAAATTTGCTGTCAAATCCGAGAAGTCTCTGATGTTTTGGTTATTCTGACCTGTATGCTTGGAGTTAGAAGCTCTAATTGGTATGGTTCGAAAGCTTATTGAATTTTCTACAATGTTTGTGAAGAAAGCATGAGAAGAAAATGATTGGAAGATGTTGTAATCATCAGGTTAAGTTTCGGGTTGCAGCAGGAAGTGAAATCTGGAACAGCAGTAGGATCATTTTAGAGGTTAAGCTACTGAGGTATTTTCGAACCAATACGTTAGGAATCTCATTTTCATGTCTTCATAAGCGTTTTAGAGGGTTCAAAAAGGAAGAGTTTGGTATAAATTACATTCTTTTTGGATAAGTAATGAAGAAGTTATGGCTGTCTGAAAACAGGGCAGAAAATCTGAAAATGCTGGAATTTTTGAAAGTGTGTTTTCTTGTAGTTTTAAGGTTAAAAACCATGAGCTCGAGGTTCTAATACATGAATTTGGTTTGTTTGACAGGCCAAGAGCAAATAGGTCGAGTGTACGGGCTAAGATTCTAGTTCAAACATTGTGAGTGATAAAACGAACTTCAAAAGTGTATATATGCTTGAATTATGTTCAAGAAATGCAAGTTTTGCTAGAATAAAAGTTTTCAATGCATTATGCTTTCTTTTGAATACATGTTTATGAGTATTCATGTTTTCCTAGAAATGTTTCAAGTGTTCATTGTGACCCTAAAAGTCTTTATAAAGTTTATACATGAGCATATGTCCAATGGTTGCCAAAATTTATGGAAATGTTATGATTTCAAGCAAGCATGTACTAGCAAGTATGTTTTAAAGATTTCGATTTTATGAACAAGTTGAGAGTAAGCTTGAGTTTTATGAAAGAAAAGATAAGCAGGCATGTTCAATGCTTTCATGTGATTTTCTGAGATATTGAGCCCGAGGCTTTATGGTACCGTGTGCACACAGGTCTTATTCTGTTGTCGACGTTGAGTGTACTCCGTGACAACAACGCTGTCGTGAGTCTTTGGGCGGGCCCCCTCACTACGACAAAGACGATGGGAGTCTTTGGGGCGACCCCACTACATCGTAGAGTAAACGTTGGTTGTCTTGGCGTGCCCTACACAACGTGGATTGTGACATGTTTTTAAAAGAGTTTATCTCATTTACATGCCTTACGAGATTTTGATGATATACTTGTTGGTTTTCTCAAAGTCTATTATGATTCTACGTTTACTTTCAATGCTTGAATACAAATGCATATGCTCATAGTTTTCGTGTCACATGTTTTACAAGTTACAGATATATTAACACAGTCACTCACTTTGAGCTTCATAGCTCATTCCTTCTATGTTTTCAAACCTTTCGGTGTAGAGATCGAGCTCCCGGCACCTAAATTATCGCCATAGTCTGCTTTAAGCTTCATAAGATAAATACTTTGTACGTGGTGGTTTTTGTCTAGCAAGTCTCTATGTTTGTAAATTATTTTGAGAGGACTTTGGTGTTATAGTTGTTTGTACATTAGAGGTTGTATAAACAATGGTTTGTCTTGTGTTGTTTCTGATGCACTAGACTTTTAGTTTCCAAGAGAGACTTGTGAAGGGTTTCTCCTTGTATATGTTTAATAGTTTTCCAGTTTCCGCTATGTCATGTTTAAGTGTTCCATTTTCGAACATAGTATGTTTATCAGGTGAATCAGGGTCAACAGGTATTGTTAGGAGATAAACAATGTCTGTTGGCTTCACGCCGCCTTTCGAGCTGAGTTAGCAGGTAGTTCGGGAGGGGGTGTGACAGCATAGCATATGTCGGGTCGAGTATATAACATGGCATACATCAGACTACCGACAGCAGATGCATAGGGAATGCGTCTCATATCCTCAACTTCTTGAGGTGTCTTAGGACACTGTTCCTTAGACAAATGCATTCCATGTCTGAAAGGTAATGAGCCCTTCTTGAAATTCTGCATCTTATATCTAATCAATATCTTGTCAATATAAGATGCCTGAGACAGTGCTAGCTTTTAATTCTTGCGATTCTGAACAATTTGGATTCCAAGGACAAACTGAGCCTCTTCCAAATCTTTCATTTGGAATTGGGTCGCTAGCCGTTGCTTAACGCCAGTCAGGAATCCCGCATCATTCCCAATGAACAGGATATCATCTACGTATAAGACTAAGAAAGCTACAGTAGTATTGACTATCTTCTTGTAGACACAAGGCTCGTCAATATTCTTTTCAAAACCATAAGATTTGATCGCAGTATCAAATCTTATATTCCAGGATCTAGATGCTTGTTTCAATCCATAGATGGATCGTTTAAGCTTGCAAACCTTTTGCGCTTGACCCTGAACTATGAACCCCTCTGGTTGATCCATATAGATACTCTCTTCAAGATTGCCATTCAGAAATGCTGTCTTGACATCCATTTGCCAAATTTCATAGTCATAAAATGTGGCTATGGACAAGAGTATTCTAATGGACTTAAGCATGACAACAGGGGAGAAGGTTTCTTCATAGTCCACCCATTCCCTTTTAGTATAACCCTTTGCCACAAGTCGAGCTTTAAAGGTTTGCACCTTACCGGCTTGATCTCGTTTCCTCTTGTAGATCCACTTACAACCGATAGGTCTTTCACCATATGGTTGATCTACAAGTTCCCAGACTGAATTGAAGTACATTGACTCCATTTCAAGGTCCATGGCTTTAATCCACTGGTCCCTATCTATATCATTCATTGCCTGTTTATAGGTCAATGGATCTTCAACGCCATCATCAGGTATGACGACATGAGTTTCATTCAAACCCATGTAACGGTTGGGTTGTCTAACATCCCTCCCACTACGTCGAGGCATTCTCAATTCTTGAGAAGGACCAGCTTCATCAACAACTCTTGTTGATTTATCTGTAGCTTCCCTGGAAATTTCGCTTAAGACAATCCTGCTACGAGGCTGATGATCTCTCATGTGGTCTTCCTCTAAGAACGTGGCATTTGTCGACACAAGCACCTTGTCCTCTTGAGGATCATTAAATAGACCACCTTTCGTTTCTTTGGAGTATCCTACGAATAAGCATAATTTTGAACGATGTTTCAATTTCTTTGGATTGGACACAAACACATGTGCCGGACATCCCCAAATCCTGAAGTGACGTAAACTCCCTTTACGCCCTTTTCATAACTCATAGGGTATTTCTGAAACACTCTTAGAGGGAACCATGTTCAAAATATATACAACAACTTTTACTGCATATCTCCAAAACGAACTAGGCAGCTGAGCGTAACTCATCATGGATCGAACCATGTATAACAGAGTTCTATTTCTCCTCTCAGATACACCATTCTGCTCAGGTGTACCAGGCGCTGAGAGTTGGGATACGATTCCATGTTCTATCATATAGTCTTAGAATCTCAAATCCATGTACTCTCCACCTCGATCTGATCGAAGTGTTTTAATCATTTTACCTAATGTGTTCTCAACCTCTACCTTATACTCCTTAAACTTTTCAAGGGTTTCAGACTTATGATGCATTAGGTATAGATAACCATACCTAGAATAATCATCAATAAAACTGATGAAATATTCATACCCTTCTCTTGCCTTGACATTCATAGGACCATAGAGATCCGAATGCACGAGTTCCAAGGGCTCTTTGGCTCTATAACCTTTTTCAGAAAAAGGTCTTTTAGTCATTTTTCCCTCAAGACAGGACTCACATGGTGGTAAAGAGTTGTCTCTAACTGAATTAGGAGACCACTCTTGATCAATCTCCCAATCCTATTGAGATTAATTTGGCCTAGTCTCAAGTGCCAAAGATAGGTACTAGGAGAAAGTTTCTGCCTTTTATTTTGAGTATCAGTTGTTTTAAACATCGGTGTTCAAAATAGCTTTTACTTCAGTTGGTCTTAACACGTATAAGTTGTTTTCAAGTTTAGCAGAACATATTCGTACACCTCTTTTGCAAATGAACGCTTCATTATGATCAAAAGATACTTTATACATATGTTCAAGCAAACAAGAGATAGATACAAGATTTCTTTTGATTCCAGAAACCAAAAGTACATTTTCTAATAAAACGAATCTATCTCTAAACACTAGCTTCACTGCTCCCAATGCTTTGGCTGAGACAACCTCTTCCGTTCCAACTCTGAGAGTTATCTCCTCATCTGCAAGCTGTTGCCAGGAACTAGTTTCCTGAAAAGGAGAACAAACATGGTTAGTGACTCCTGAATCTAATATCCAGACGGAATCATCATGTTCCACTAAACATGTTTCAACAACAAGTAAATCATATTTACCTTGTTTTTCCTTCTCAGCTTTCTTTTCTGCAAGGTACTTCGGGCAATTCCTCTTCAGTGCCCGTCACCACCACAACGGAAACACTTTCCTGTGGCCTTAGCCTTGCGTGTGGGAGATTGTCCCTTCCTTTTGTCCTTCTTCTTCTTCTGAATACCCTTATTCTTGGTAAAAGAAGGACCAGACTTGGTCCATGAGGACGATCCTTTTAGGAACTTCTTCGAAGCGACAACATTTGCCTCCTTCTCTTTTTCTTTTGATTTCACCAGGGATTCAAAAGTTTGAAGCTCGTTGAGGAGAGTAGTCAGGTTATACTCTATTTTATTCATCACCGCATTGGTGCGAAATGGCAGGATGCTCTTCGGAAGAGATTCCATAATAAAGGTTACCTGACTTTTCTCATCTATGACAACCCCATTTACTTCAGCCACGTTGAAGTGGACCATCATGTCAAGGAGATGTTCCCTAACAGAGGCTCCCTCCTTCATACAGGAGTTGTAAACGTATTTGAGAGCATCATAATGGACTGATGAGGACGGTTGTCCGAACATCGCCTGTAATGATCCCATGATCTCCTTAGCGGTGACCATGCTCTCATGCTTCTTAGACAACACATCAGATATGCTGGCTAAGATGTAAACTCGGGCCTTCTCATTCGCCCTAATCCATCTGTCATATGCATCCCGAACAATTCGGTTTGCTGTCGAGCTGGGAGGGGAAGAACATTCCCCCGTTAAGACGAACCTCAGATCATCGAGAACAAGAATCGTATTCAAGTTTGATTTCCAGGTTCCATAATTGTCGCTGCTAAGTTTATTGAATGCGAGTAACTGGATAAAAGAGTTCGACATGCTGAAAAAGAATGAATTCTACTAGTGAATTGTTTGTAACCTATCCAATTTAAGAATTTAGCAAAAGTAATAATGTACCCATAAACTCATTATCATTTTTGCAACGATACTTCAGTGAGTCAGAGCAACCGCTACCGAGGGGCAGTCAATCACTCCTTCATTTGAACCAAGACATTCTTGACTAAATGTTAATACCTAATAACTCTTATTCCTATAACATTCTAGTTATCGCTACTTTGGTCAAGAATTTACTAACACTTAGCAATTCTTGTAAGTGTGACCCGCCATTTTCAGACCTCAGAGGTCGGCCCCAACAATGCTACCGAACTGGAGAGACAAAGCTGGGAATGGACCTAAGAGACCCTATCCATTTCTGGAGTTTGAGTTGTTCCGAATCTCATGTTACATCCCTCCGAATGGATGGTGCTACTTCGGGCAACCTGCAGGCGCAACATGAGAATCTCATGGTTCAACCTAATGGAGGAGACCGTAGGATGTGTTGACACACTTCCTTCTCTCACTTACTATAAATAGTTTCTCCATTCACCTTACTCTTGATTTATGCAAACACCATCCGAATGGGGATGCCCTATTGACATCACGAGGCCGAGCATAAATCTCACGGTGTGAACTACGTGGAGAGCGTAAGAGGAAATTGATATATCATATATACCTTTTCACTCCCACTAAGTATTTTAAACAGTTTGGGTATACTTTTACTTTAGGCATATTTCGGCTAAAACAATATGACCTAAGTCTACCAATATAACAATTATACTGGGATTACCTAAGTCTATTAACCTTTTAATAAACCTAAGTCTATGAGTTCAATTTATTAACTTTTAATAAACGCTACTCACGAAAGATAATTTATAAACCTCTAGATTAAATTCACTCACAGGTCAGTTCCCAGGTAGGGGTATTTCGTTTCCGTTAGCTTAAGTACCCCAACCTAGCCAGAACCTTCCTTAGTCAGAGTCCCTCTTTAATCAAAGTTTATAAATTATTGGTTGCCTGATTCTAATCTTATTAGAACTAGATAACCTAAGGTCTAATTAATTTCCAGTTCTAAAACTATTTTAAAACTAATTAATTAACCTTAAGTTACATGCATTTCTATGTTATAAATTGCTTGATCATTTATCACATGAATAAACATACATTTATAACAAATCTATCACATGAAAAATGCATATAACAATTATATGATTAATTTTCAATTAATATAACTCTTATATTAATTATAATTAAAACATATAATATTTGTTTCATAAATTAATATAACACTTATATTAATTCTTATGAAACTTCAATTCATGCATACTATATATTATAACACTTATAACATATTTTCAATGCATGGAGCATGCTTCCTATGGTGGGATTTTAAAATCTATATGACATACTTTATGCACATATAATCAGGGATTTTAATTAAAACATACATTCACAATGCATAATTAATTAAACACACTAAAGTGGACTGATTTTGGCATCTAATGCAAGCAAACAACTAAATTATTACAATAATAATCTAGAAGTAAAATCGAACCACTTCGAACCAGCTTGCATATGTGTGAACCAGACCTTCAAAAGGTTGAATCGGGCTGTAAAAGACTGAACCGGACCTCCAAATGGTAAAACGGACCTCCAAAATGGAAAAAACGACCTCGAATTTGTCAGAATCGGTCTAAAACCACCCGAACCGGACTAAAATCGAGCCGAATCGATCCAAAATTAATTGAACCAGTCCAAGTCAACAAAATGCTAGTCAAAGTCAACCTAAGAAACATTGCTGACGTCACATCATCTTCTTTAAATGAAAATATGCGTGTACTGTAGGTGTTTTAAGATGCAGAATTCAAATTGAAGAACAACAACCACACTCTGTTTTAATTTTCAGTGACCTTTCGAGCTTCTCTCTTCAAATTGAAGGCCTTCCCGAACTCCAATCGACCCAAAATTTTTACAACTTATTCTACACATATTAATGCTCAAACGCACTTGAGAAATTTGAAAATAAAGCACAAATTGATGCTCAATTTAAATGCCAAACCCAGAAGAACACTTTAGACGTCCAGAAAAATTCTATTTCAAAAAACACCCACCACAAGATACAATTGATCAAATTAAGTGCTCAAAATTGCTCTGGTAACAATTGAAAGTGTCTAGATTAAGAAAGCGGAAGCAATTTTAGATTTTGAACACTCTAAATTGATGGATTTTGTAAAATAAAATGCATGCTCAAAGCTGGAAAAACAGAGGGATAGAAAACTCAACTTTGAAGATCAAATTCTCTTCACCCGGTGGATTGTTTTCAACACGAACACTTCGTGGACAACCGTTAGAGTCTTCCCTACTATCCTCAGGCCTTAGAACGGATTGTGGGATCCTAGGTTGACAGAATTTGGAAGAAAAGACCTCAAAGGTCACTAATTCGGGAATTTGGAATTTTCTGCAAAATTCTATCAACATACCTCAAATCACCATTATATAAAGCTTCAATAAGTTTCATTAGAGTGACATCTCAACAGTGATGAGGATGGATTGAGGTGGAGGTGGCCAATTGTGGTCAATTTTGAAGATGAGAGGGATTGAGCAAGTTGCACTTTGGATTTTATTGAAAATCCACTAATTTTCATTTAATTTTAATTCAAAAATCAATATTAAATTGACCGTTTTACCCCTGTGATTACCTCTTTGTTCCTTAAGCACCACTGATCCTCTAATGAACAACAAGTCTAAGGTCCTACCTTAGACTCATACCCTCATAGAGGGCGGGGCCCCGTTGTTCAAGACACGAGTCGGTTCTTGAGGAACAACCTATCTAATTCCTCAATAGAGGAATGAGTGAATTCCATCTTGCACAGCTTAAGTTCTCGGCTACCTACGAGCTTACGTCACACCGAGAAGGTAGGCTTATTGAGTCGGCTCATGTGCCACTCTCACCCATACTAGTCTAAGGACAAACCCCATAAGCGGGAGTTCTTAACTTGCTAGGGATTGGTCGAGTCACTAATGACCATCTATAAATTACTAGTCTTATCCTCAAGCTAACTGCGTGTTACAATGGTTAGACTAATAATTTGCGATCCATCTTGTATGAACTCTTCATACAGGATGCCCCCACTCGCATGTCAACTACATGAATGAGTTGGATTACCTCATTTCTACTAATTACAAAGTGGGCCGCATCCATAGTGTTACCAGAATGAGGTTTCTAACCTTATTCTTATACGATAGACTATTTAGGTTATAATCTTGAACTCAACCCAAATAGTGTCCACTACACTGATTTCAAGATAAACGTTATAACCTTGGAGCTTAGTTTATTGGATTTATACAGGCAAGACTGTAATCTTATCAAAACAAATAACACTTTATTTAATTGATCAAAATTACACAAGTTTATGGCATAAATCCCAAAAATCTCCCACTTGACCTAAAGCTTGTGGAGTACTAAACATTACAGTAATGTAAATACAATAAACTAGGGCATTTAAACCCCTTTGTACAAAATATTCCCACTTTTCCTAGTTGGGGAAGACTTGTAAACCTAGACCTTCTAGGTGTCTCTAAAAAACTTTAGCCGTGAGAGCCTTTGTAAAAGGATCAGCAATGTTGTGCTCTGAGGCTATCTTCGTGACAATCACGTCTCCTCTATGCACTATCTCCCGGATGAGATGATACTTCCGTTCTATGTGCTTTCCCCTCTTGTGACTTCTGGGTTCCTCGAATTTGCCATCGCACCACTCAAGTATCGCAATACTGACAGTGAGGACAAAGTCATATTTGGAACAACTTCCAAATTTAACATGAATTTCCTTAACCAAACGACCTCCTTAGCTGCTTCACAAGCTGCTACATATTCGACCTCCATGGTGGAATCAAATCGATGCATCCTTGCTTGGCGCTTTGCCATACTACTGACTCCTCCGTTAAGAGTGAAAATCGACCACGATGTAGATTTCCGAATCTTTATCGATCCGAAGTCGAGAATCCGTGTATCCTGTAAGGATCAAATCCTTAGTCCCATACACGAGCATGTAGTTCCTTGTCCTCCGAAGATACTTAAGGATTGTTTTAACCGTTGTCCAGTGTTCAAGTCTTGGATTGGATTGATACCTACTGATCATCCCAACTGCAAAACAGATGTCAGGTCTAGTACACAACATGGCGTACATCAGGCTCCTAACAGCTGATGCGTAAGGAATCCGTCTCATATCCTCAACTCCTTGAGGTGTCTTAGGACACTGTTCCTTAGACAAATGGATTCCATGTCTAAAAGGCAACAAACCCTTTTTGGAATCTTGCATCTTAAACCTTGACAACACTTTGTCTATGTATGATGCTTGAGACAAGGCTAGTGTTTTATTCTTGCGGTTCCGGACTATCTGGATCCCAAGAACAAACTGCGCGTCACCCAAATCTTTCATTTGGAACTGCGTAGCTAGCCATTCCTTGATGTCAGTAAGATAACCTACATCATTCCCAATGAGTAGGATATCATCCACATAGAAAATTAAGAAAGCGACAGAACTATTAGTGATTTTCTTGCAGACATAAGGTTCATCATTATTCTGGTCAAAACCATAAGATCTGATAGCCTCATCAAATCTTATATTCCAGGACCTAGAGGCTTGTTTCAGTCCATAAATCAACCTTTTAAGCCTGCAAACCTTTTGCTCTTGTCCTGGTTTAATGAACCCTTTGGGTTGGTCCATGTAGATGGTTTCCTCAAGATTGCCATTCAAAAACGCTGTCTTGACATCCATTTGCCATACCTCATAGTCATAATATGCGGCAATGGCAAAAAGGATACGAATAGACTTTACCATAACAACAGGTGAAAAGGTCTCCTCATAGTCAACCCCTTCAACCTGGGTATAACCCTTTGCTACTAGTCTAGCTTTAAAGGTTTGCACCTTCCCATCTACACCACGTTTTCTCTTGTAGATCCACTTACAACCTATAGGTTTTACCCCATCACGCTTTTATCTACAAGATCCCAAACAGAATTGAAGTGCATAGACTCCATTTCTTGGTCCATGGCTATGACCCATTTGTCTTTGTCAATGTCAACCATTGCTTGATTATAAGTCAATGGATCCTCGCAGTTGTCATCTGGTATAACAACTTGGGTTTTAGCTAAACCCATGTAACGGTCAGGTTGTATCACAACCCTCCCACTACGTCGAGGCATACTCAACTCTTGAGATGGACCCTCTTGACTAGACAAACTAGTATCAACAACTCTTGTTGACGTACTAGTGTTCTTACTAGCAACCTTTGTTATTGTTCCGTCTAACTCACTCAACACTACCTTACTTTTGGGTTTGTGGTCCCTTATGTGGTCTTCCTCCAAGAAAGTGGCATTTGTCGACATAAAGACCTTATCTTCCTTAGGATCATAGAATAAACCACCTCTTGTTTCTTTTGGGTATCCTACGAATAGACACAACTTTGAACGTGAATCCAACTTCTTTGGATTTGTCACAAAGTACATGTGTTTGGACAACCCCATATTCAAGTGACATAAACTACCTTTACGTCCTTTCCGAGTTCAAAAGGTGTTTGAAAACACTTTTGGAGGGCACACTATTCAAAATGTATCTGCGCAGTCTCCACTGCATAACCCTAAAAGGAACTAGGGAGATGAGCATAACTCATCATTGATCTAACCATGTCCAACAAGGTTCTATTTCTCCTTTCCAATACACCGTTTTGCTGTGGTGTGCCGAGAGCTGAGAGTTGGGATGTAATTCCATGTTCTATCATATAGTTCTGGAATTTTAAATCCATGTACTCTCCACCTCGATCTGATCGAAGTGTTTTAACTCTTTTACCTAATTGATTTTCAACCTCAGTCTTGAATTCCTTGAATTTTTCAAGTGCTTCAGACTTGTGGGGCATTAGGTAAATATGCCCATATCTAGAATAATCATCTATAAAAGAGATGAAATATTCATATCCTCCCCTGGCTTTGACATTCATCGGACCACAAAGGTCTGAATGTATAAGCTCTAGAGGATCTTTGGCTCTATAACCTTTTCCACTAAAAGGTCTTTTAATCATTTTGCCTTCTAGGCAGGATTCACATACTGACAAAGAATTTTCTTCTAACTCGTTTAGAAGTCCGTTCTTTACCAATCTCTCAATCCTATTGAGATTAATGTGACCCAATCTTAGATGCCAAAGATGAGCATTTTCTTTAGGAGAAATTAGTTCGTGTACTTGCAATTTTGTAAAATTCACTTGTTAAAACTATTTTAACTGAATTAAACCATTTGCAAATAATTCTCAAGAAGAACAACACATAGTACAATTCTTTTCCAATGAAATAAACACTTTATTTAATTGAAGAAGTACAATGTTCTCTAAGGCAAGAAATAAGGTTTCTAATAAACTCTTAAGCTACATGTTATCAAATAACAGCTTTTCTTTGCCAGGATGTTGCTCTTTATCTGCTCATTTTCCTCTTCTTCTGTATCTTCTTAAGTCCGTAAGTATGGTCATAGCTTCTTAGTCCCAGAGGATGAATCCTCCTAAGAACTTTTGGAATGAGCAAACAAATTTGCCTCTCCATTTTGTTGTTTCTTATCATCCATAAGAAACTGATAATTCTATGACTCATGTAGCAGAGAAGTCGAGATCATACTCTATGTTGTTCATCGCTACATTGCTACTTTGAATCACTGAAAACTCTTCGGAAGAGATTCTAGGATGAACAAAATCTGACATTTCTCATCTATGACCGCTCCGTTTAATTCCGCTATGTTGAAGTGGGCAATCAGATTGAGAACATGTTCTCTCACTGATGTTCCTTCCTTCATACGTGCGTCATAAACGAATTTCAGGGCTTCATGCCGAATTTGTTTGGACGGTTGTCTAGACAAATTTAGCACAAAATTCATGATCTCTCGAGCTGAGACGTTGCCCTCCAACCTCCTGGCTAAAACATCAGGTATGCTAGCCAGGATATGGGCTTTTGCCTTTTCATTGGCATTAATCCAACGATCATACGCATCCTCAACAGCTTGAGATGCATTTTGAGCAGGAAATTGAGGACACTCCTCATTGAGAACGAACTTAAGATCATGTGTAACCAAGATTATGTTGAGTCCATCCCTCCAAGCCACTATGTTCTCTCCGGTTAACTTTTTCGCACCCAATAAGGAAATAATAGAGCTAGACATATTGCTGAAAATTTTACTAACAAACTTGTATGAGTTTCTTGCTATAACTCTAATTCAATCATGTTTTAGCTAATTATCAAATGATTCCTAGGCCATTTATAATTTGCAATGATACTCCAAAGGTTTAGAATGTATGACACCGAAGGGTAATAAAAAACACTCCTCCTCTGGATCAAGACACTCTTGACCAAAACCTAATACCAGAATAACTCTTATTCCTATAGGTTTTAGTTATCATTTTTCGGTCTGGATACATACACAACTTATATACCCCGTGAGTGTAACCCTTTGTCTTTAGATCCCAGAGTCTCGATCCAATAAAATCCGCCGAAGGGAGGACTAGATTGGAAAATAGTCTAAGGAAATCTTTATCCCTTTCGGGTGTCTACTGTGTTAGATCCTCTATGATCAAGCCCTTCGAAGGGATTGTCTGGTCCAGGCCAAACTAGCAGGCTGACCATAGTGGTCTGACGGTGTAAACAGACAAAAGAGACCGTAAGTTTTGTTTTCACTAAACCTGCTCCCACTCACTATAAGTACCCTCTCCATTCACCTTGATATTGACTCATACAAACACCATCCGAAGGGGGACGCTCCCGTTTGCGCCATGAGGCCAAGTATGAGTCTCACGGTGTGAACTTCTCGGAGATAGCATAGGTGGAAAAATATGTATCTCATACACTTTTTCCTCCCACTGAATACTTTAAGTCTATAGGAATATTTCTTAGGCTAAAACTCGGATAATGGTTTTACCTAACTCTATCAACATAACTCTTACATTGATAATCAATATAACTCTTATATTGATTTTATCATAAGTTTGTTAATATAACTCCTTATATTAAACCTAGGATTTCTAGTTTATTAACCCCTTAATAAACCTGCTGACGCTACTGTAATTTATAAGACTCTCTGATTAAATTTCACTCCCGTGTCGTTCAGTGTAGGGGTGTTCCGTTTCCACACCTTAAATACCCCAAAACAGACAGAACTTTCCTTAGACAGAGTTCCTCTTTTAATCATAGCTTATAAATTACTTGGTTCCTAATTCTAATCTAATTAGAACTAGATAACCTAAGGTCTTTTATTTCAAAGTTCTAAACATTTTAAAACTAATAATTAACCTTAGGTGACATGCATACTATGTTATAGTGCTTGATCATTCATCACATGAATAATAAAACATACATAGCATATTCATCTCATGAAAAATAATGCATGTCAATGCTGTCCAAAAATTAATATAACAACCTTATATTAATTAATCATGCAAACTATATAATATAACTCCTTATATTATAAATGATGCATGAAAATGCTTAACCTAAGGTGGGATTTTTAAAATACAAGCATACATTATGGATGGCAATAATTACACAACAATTGCATAATTAAAATAGCAAAAATTAGACCAATTTTGGCACCCTAGAAATAATTTTAATTAATATAATCTAATTATATTAATTAAAATTAAATATATTAAATATAAAACATTTTGATAATTAATATATATAATAAAAAAAACGTTTTCTGCTAGTTGCTCCTCGCGTGAAACGTATCTGGCGTTGCAACGCTGATAGTAGCGTTGCAACGCTGCTTTTGTCGTCTTCTACCGAAGCGTTGCTGCAACGCCGCCTCCTCGGCGCTTTCTCCTCAAAGCGCGCGGCGCTGCAAAGCCGATGAACAACGTTGCAACGCTGCACACAGAATTGAACATTTTAATGAAATTGTAAATCTAAGTGCCAAAATTGAAAATATCTAATTTTGCAAAATCGTTCATACATCTCATGCAAAAACAATAAATCCCACCTTGTTCTTGAAAAATGCAGAACATAACCCAAGAATGCAATTGGGTTCGGATACCAATTGAAGGGAATCGAAGTCCCCGCAGCGGAAGCGATTGCGAATTGCGCGCTCTTGATTTAGTTACAACGATTAATTTGAGAACATACATAACAAGATTAAGCATAAAATCAGAATGGACAACAAGTATTTACCTTTGAAGAACTTTTCTTCGAGTGCTCCTCTCTCACACGGTCACGATCTCAGCAACAGGTACTCCAACGTGCGAAGACACGACCACCGGATCTTCTCCGTTGTTCTCTAGGTGAGGGAGGAAGGTGGGTTCCCTTTAGGAGAGGTGAGGTATTTTGAGAGAGATGTGTGCTTTGGAACTCTTCCAACAACACAACAAGAGAGCTTGTGAAAACTTTTTATTCCTTCTCCTAGTTGCATCTCATGTAACCATATATATAAGGGAATGAGATGGAAATGACCATCCTACCCCTCTTTTATTCTCTCTTTAATATATATGAATCTAATTCACATTAAAACTATATATTATATCAATTATATCATATATAATTGATATAACACCTCATGTATGAAATTGAACACTTCAATTTCACTCCTAACTTTATACCCTCAATATTACCATATTGAGCCAACGGAGGGATCTAATGGACCTACAGATCATGAGCTCCAATGATGTGAGATTAACTGATCAAACTCTTTGATCCAGCTTAATCAATATTCATTAACTACAAGTCACTCCACTATAGACTTGTAGCCGCACTCTCCTCACTGTAGATATTATTGTGTCCACTGATATAGTCATTGCCCATGAGTCGACCCTTCACAGGTTGTTCGTAATCACAGCTGGGTCAAATTATCGTTTTACCCCTGTGATTACCTCTTTGTTCCTTAAGCACCACTGATCCTCTAATGAACAACAAATCTAAGGTCGTACCTTAGACTCATACCCTCATAGAGGCGCAGGCCCCGTTGTTCAAGACACGAGTCGGTTCTTAAAGGAACAACCTATCTAATTCCTCGAGAGAGGAATGAGTGAATTCCATCTTGCACAGCTTAAGTTCCCACTACCTCGAGGTTCGTCACCCCGAGAAGGTAGGCTTATTGAGTCGGCTATGCACCACTCTCACCCATACTAGTCTAAGGACAAACCCCTATAAGCAGGAGTTCTTAACTTGCTCCGGATTCAGGTCGAGTCACTAATGATCATCTATAAATTACTAGTCTTATCCTGTTAACGATGTTACAATGGTTAGACTAATAATTTACGATCCAGTCTTGTATGAACTCTTCATACAGGATGTCCCCACTTGCATGTCAACTACATAAATGAGTTGGATTACCTCATTTGTACTAATTACAAAGTGGGCCGCAACCATGGTGTTAGCAGAATGAGGTTTCCAACCTTATTCTTATACCATAGACTATTTAGGTTATAATCTTGAACTCAACCCAAATAATGTCCACTACACTGATTTCAAGATAAACGTTATAACCTTGGAGTTTAGTTTATTGGATTTATAAAGGCAAGACTGTAATCTTATCAAAACAAATAATACTTTATTTAATTGATCAAAATTACACAAGTTTAGGGCATAAATCCCAACAGTAAGACCCATAGGGTGCAAATGGATCTATAAGAGAAGGAGAGATGCAGCCGGTAAGGTACTGACCTTTAAGGCTAGACTTGTAGTAAAGGGTTTTACCCAAAGGGAAGGAGTTGACTATAAGAAAACTTTTTTCCCTGTTGCTAAGCTTAAGTCTATTAGGATACTCTTGTCCATAGCTGCATTTTATGATTATGAGATTTGGCAAATGGACGTCAAGATTGCCTTTTTGAATGGTAATCTTGACGAGAGCATCTATATGTCTCAGCTCGAAGGGTTCATAACCCAAGGTTAGGAGCAAAAAGTTTGCAAGCTCAATCGATCCATTTATGGGTTGAAACAAACATCTAGATCTTGGAACATAAGATTTGATTCGGCGATCAAGTCTTATGGCTTTGACCAAAATGTTGATGAGCCTTGTGTTTACAAGAGGATCATCAACGACAAAGTAGCTTTCTTAGTACTTTATGTTGATGATATCCTACTCATTGGGAATAAAGTAGGATACCTAACTGACATAAAGAATTGGTTGGCGACCCAATTCCAAATGAAAGATTTTGAAGAGGCGCAGTATGTTCTTGGGATTCAAATTTTAAGGAATCGCAAGAATAGAACGCTAGCTCTGTCTCAAGCATCTTATATCGATAAAATGTTGGCCCGATATTCGATGCAGAATTCCAAAAGGGGCTTATTACCCTTCAGGAATAGAGTTCATCTGTCTAAGGAACAGTGTCTTAAGACACCTCAAGAATATGAGGATATGAGACGTATTCCCTATGCCTCTGCAGTAGGTAACTAAATGTATGTTATATTATGCACGAGGCCAGACATTTGTTATGCAGTGGGAATAGTCAGTAGGTACCAATCCAATCCAGGGGACCACTGGACCGTAGTTAAAAATATCCTCAAGTATCTTAGGAGAACAAGGGACTATACGCTTGTGTATGGAACTAAGGATTTGATCCTTACTGGATACACGGATTCTGATTTTCAGATTGATAAGGATTCTAGGAAATCCACATCGGGATCAGTTTTCACCCTTAACGGCGGAGCTATTGTCACACCCCCTCCCGAACTACCTGCTAACTTAGTCCGGCAGACGGCGTGAAGCCAACAGTCATCGTTCACCTCTCTAACTATACTTGTTGACTCTGCTTTACCTGATAAGCATACAATACTTGTATAAGAAAAACTTTAAACATAACACAGCGGAATATTGACAATTACGTAACCTACGTAAGGAGTAACCCTACTTAAGACTCTCTGGAAAACTGAAACGTATGTGAACATCGCAACCAAAAACATACCCAACCATGATTTACACAACCACAACCTAGAATGTACACATAAACATAACTTCATAGTCCTTCTTCTATACATAGAGACTTTCTATACAACTCCACCCACGTACAACATATCAAACTTGTGGAGCTTCCAGTGATTATATGGCGGGGTTATCGAGCACTTTGGGAGCTCGATCTCTACCGAAAAGTGGGAAAACACTGAAAGAATGAGCTATGAAGCTCAGTGAGTGACTTGAGTTTAAAAGAAAACTATTAACTCATAAATCATATCACCTGGCCATCTATGAGCATATGCATCTGTAATCAATGCATTAAAAGTAACTGTGTAATCATAATAGCTTTTCAGAAAACCAAAGAAGTATATCGTTAAACTCTCGTAAGGCATGTAAATGATATAAACTCTTTTTAAAACATGTCACAATCTACGCTTGTGTAGGGCCGCACGCCAAAGACAACCAACGTTTATTCTACGATGTAGTGGGGCGCCCGCCAAAGACTCCCATCGTCTTTGTCGTAGTGGGGCCCGTCCCAAAGACTCACGACAAAGACTATTGTCACGGAGTACACTCAACGTCAACAACAGAAATGACCTGTGTGCACACGATACCATAAAACCTCGGGCTCAATATCTCAGAAAATCACATGAAATTTTTTGAACATGCCTGCTTATCTTTTCTTTCATAAAACTCAAGCTTACTTAGCTTGTTTATAAAACTGGAAATCTTTAAGAACATACTTGCTAAAGCATACTTGCTCGAAATCATAACATTTCCATAAACTTCGGAAATTCAATAAATATATGCTTGTGTATAAATTTCATCAAGACATTTAGGCTCATCATGAACACTTTAAAACATTTCTAAGAAATCATGAATGCTCATAAACAAGTGTTCAAGGAAAACAATAAACATCTAAACCCTTTCCTTCAAGCAATACTTGTATTTCTTAAAACATAATTCAAGCATATAGAACATTTTTTAAGTTTGTTTTGTCACTCACAGTGTTAAACTAGAACCTTGGCCCGTACACTCGATCTATTTGCTCTTGGCCTGTCAAACAAACCAAATTCAACCATTAGAACCTCGAGCTCATGCTTTTTAACCTTAAACTTACAAGAAAACACACTTTCAAAATTTCCAGCATTTTCAGATTTTATGCCCTGTATTCAGACAACCATAACTTCTTCATTACTTATCCACAAATAATGTAATTTATACCACACTCTTCCTTTTTGAACCCTCTAAAAATCATATGAAGACATGAAATTGAGATTCCCAATGGATTTGTTCAGAAATACCTCGAAATCTTCTTTCCCAGGAACTAACTTCTGC